>OZ008370.1:64690702-66062212 GCA_963931995.1 Phaonia tiefii
CGATAGGGATAGCAAACGACGCCATATTTTTCCCCGCTCTTTTGACATTTCTCTTCAGTAAGGTTTGCCATTTCATCACGGAAAGATATACGTGATAACAACGAGTCGAAATTATTAAAATGTAATACCGAAATTTGTAGTCAGTGGCCTCAACTTTAAGAGCGCTACATCCAATTCATGGTCGTCATAATTTCTGGCTGAATGGCTTCGTCAATAAGCAAAATATGCGTTATTGGTCAAACAGCAATTCACGCGTAATCCATGAGTTATCACTGCATCCCGAAATAATTACGGTTTGGTGCGGTTTATGGACCGGCGGCGTCATTGGACCGTACTTCTTCCGTGATGATCAAGAACGGCACATTAATGTGAATGTGAATCGCAACCGTTCAATGATAACCGAATATTTTTGTCCCCAATTGGATAATATGGACTTGGAGGACATGTGGTTCCAACAGGACGGCGGCACAAGCCACACAGCGAATGCCACAATCAATTTATTGGCAAACAAGTTTGGTGAACGTGTTATCTCACGAAATGGCCCAGTCGATTGGCCGCCTCGGTCGTGCGATTTGACGCCGTTAGATTATTTCCTGTGGGGCTACGTCAAGTCTATGGTCTATGCCAACAAGCCAGCGACGATTGATGAACTTCGTACGAATATCGAACGTGAAATTGCAGCAGTATCGGCCGATTTATGCTTGAAAACCTTCGCAAATTGGGTTCAGCGTCTGGACTTCTGCAAGCGTGCCCGTGGTGGCCATGCAAAAGAAATCGAATTCCATACATAATGGCATCGAACGTACTTTCACAGGAATAATGAATTTCATTGGTATCTAAAACCGGTTTTGTTTTATTTAAAAAAAAACTTTTGTAGCGGTCTTATTGAAAAACCCTAGGTTTACACCCAACAAATTATAATTAGACTTAATTTTCCAGTGGAGTGTATGAAAGAGTACGAAGGATACTACACTTTTTTTATATGCCTAGATAATTAGCAGTGGGATGTGTTTAAAGTCATCTGACCGTTAATCACTTGTAAATGAGCAGACGCTTTTCCTTGGACGAACTTCCCAAGTTGCTGACTACCCTCACTATATTGAGTAACCGCCGACACTACTATTTTCAGGCTGCCGTCTGATGATAACTTTTCTCCCTGAGGTATGAAATCCCGGCTGTAGACAAACCGCAGAATCACTATGGGCTGGTCTTGCAAACAAGCGCCTCTAATAATGAGAATACAAATGCATATGAAAACAATACAATCAAACCCAATTCTAAAAAAAACGTTCGATGGGTCGTACAAAATTACAAACAAAATTTTAGAAGAAATAGGGGAAACAAAAACCAGACTTCAAATAAAAAGGAGATACAATTGCCAGTTCGAAATTTGATTACATTCTCAAAAGAGTAAAAGCGGTAAATTGCAAAGTTGGCGAATCGGAGAATATACCCTTAGCTCTTTGTAGGAGTGTATTTGCTCTTTGAAGAATTCCCAATCAGCTCACTACTTACGATAGGCCAATTATCCCCCGGTAATGCCGTTTTCAGACAACTGCCGGATGGTAGTTAAAGTAAGATGGCGATTGGATGAGCAACCTGAATCGCATGCTAGTACTACTGGTGCGACTCGGATTATCAAGGCATACTTTTTCCGATGGACCAACATGACTAGTTAATGGAGGATAATAAACAAGATCCAGGTCCGGCAGACCCCCTACGCTGTGTTGATAAAATTCAATTATCAGTTTATTCAACTCACCAATTTTTCATTCTCCCTTACATTCAATCCTGTATGAAATTTCAAATTCAGCTGTTTCAGCGAACACACTACTGATATTACTGCTATCCAGGAAATACTATGGACAGGACATGTCTGTGTAAGAAGGAGGTGCTGTGACATCTACTACAGCTGTCACGAAGAAAAACCATTTAGTTGGTTGGTGATTTATAGTTGACAGAAGCTACACTATCTAATCTCTAGGTTTAGCCCGGTGAGTAGGTCTATAACCACTTTCAGCATAAATCCGAATTACTTCAAAGTTTCATCAATTTATAGTCATGTCCCGGCGAGAGATAACAACCATGAGCCAAAGGACATGTTCCATGAGCACCTAGAAAAATCTATGATCACTGGTTTAACAATGACACTAAGCTTGTTTTTGCTAATGTTAATGGCTAAATTAAGTCTATTTGCCAACACTTCCGACATCGGAATGAAACTGATAGATTTCGCCGCGGCAAAAATATGCTTGTCACGGGTCCGAAATTTCAACACAAGTATATCCGCAGAGATACTTGGGTATCTCCTGATCATGAAACAAAGTACCAGATTGATTCCTTGATAATTGATGGAAAGCAATCTTCCAGTGTAGGTACAAATATCAATTCCAGGAAAGGTCCGCACAAAAATAACTTGAGATTTCGTTAGTATTTAAAAAATAAAGGAACAATGTAATATCAGATGATCTTATAACACAGCCCCTTATGTCAACCATGTTTGTTTGTATTGTCATTAATGTACAAGTTCAGTGGAGTAAATTTTCTCTTTTAGATTTTCATTTCAATTTCTTATTCACACAGGATCCGACTGATAGTGCGTATACAACTCTTCCGGTTGCAATGATTTGTGACATAATACTCGTAATAACATTGCCGAGGTAAATTTATACGATCTTGGTTGCAAAAAGTGTGTGATAAATCACTAGATAATTTTGTGATTTGCCTATTATCGGGTCAATCTGCAACATCGAGTGCATGTAAGCGCCATATTACACCTTACCGCATTCCCCATTGTGTGCTCCTTGTAATTTAATAGGTATCAGCAATAATTTTGTAGACGCGACTAAGTGTGCCGGGTCAGCTAGTATACTACTGTAATAGGTTATAATTTCGATACTCAATCATGGATGGTCTTCAGATGTGGTTTGGTTTCTCGTTTGGAAGCAAGTTATATGAAAAAAGATGGACACACATTTTATAAATTTTTTTTCTAATTTTTCAGATTTTGTTCATGTTCGGGAAATTTTTTCCTTTAAATTGTTTTTTCTAAACTTTTGCCCACTAGACTTAAACTATTTTTTTAAGTTTTTTTTACATTATCACTTATCTGTCCGATGGCAAACGAATGATATTGTTACAAGTAAGTAAGAGCTTTCCCTTGCTCTTAGTGACCAGACTAACATTATGCAAATAACAAGACGATTACTAGTCTAAACCAGTAGCATTAATTCGCCCCAGTTAAGATAATTCTTCAATCTTCGAGGTGGTTCTACATTATTCCAGAGGTGGATTCATGAATTAGTAGAAAGATAACTAACAACAACCACTAGAAGGATCTTGAATTCGCTAGAGATAGCTACATTTGAGTATGGTGAATTCGTATAAATACCTGAGGTCTTTGGAACGGAGAGTTCAGTTTGTGATTAAACGCCGAAAAGATTTGATAGTAAAACATAAGACTTATTGTAAAGTGGTGTAAATAAAGTAAACTGCTGTACTATATAAGTAAAGTAAAAGGAAGTTCAACCGTTGTAATTATCGCAATTTTAAACGAACCTTGTTTCCTTATTGCGAATAAAACAGCGCAAAACGGACTAGTAAGGACATTCGTAACAATATGTTTATATTCAACCAACAATTGATTAGCGGCGACAAACTCATTTTGAACTTTGACCGCCGTGACACATTCTGAGGTGATATTATTGGTGTTGATTATATAATCGGGTGTATCTCTGACATTTTGTATCCTATCAAAATGATATATACATATATCACTGAATACTTGATATACTTATACATATATCGTCGGTGCTCTGACCGAATTACCTATCGGGATTTTTTCGATTATTTTTCTATTTTTGTATTTACACCTACCCACCAAAGCGTTTACCGAAATCTTGATTAATTCAGGATTTGCAAAATTACCTATGTGCTTTCTATAGTAGAAAAGCTCCGACAAAATTACTTATGTGCTTTAAAGCTCATAGGTATTTTTGAATTCATCAATATTTTTTGTGTTTCCCTTCAATTTGTATGTGAACTTGTTACGTCGTCACTTGTAGCAAGCTAAAATTGTGCTTTTAAATGATACAAATTCATAATTCGAAAAAAAGGTAATATATATACATATACAGTCATAACATCTTACAATAATTAGTTTATAGTTGCAGCTGAAATATGGAAGGCAAAGACGGTAGCGTTCTATTCGAAAATATTGGAGATAGCGATGAAAATGAACCTGACGAAGGAGGAGTATTATTAAAAATGAAGGTTGAAGAAAAAAGGAAGATGTTAGGACTATCAGGCAAAAAATATGGAGAGATGAGGGCAAGAAGTATGGGGAATAAGTGCTACAATCATTTGTCGGAGAAGAAAACAGAAAGGTCATTCCTTTGTGGCGCTGTTGAAGAAAATTTCCGTCAACAAACATTCAATTATTTTTGGAACCTACCGACCTGGGATGCCAAGAAATCATACATAAATGGTTTGGTACAAGTGAGAAATAATGCAATTAAACAGATACTAATTGCTAAAAGTGTTAGAAAATCATGCTTTTTTGATTGCTACTTACCCTCTAATAATGGTAAAAAATTTCGGGTATGTAAAAAATTTTTGTTTCCAAACTTTTGATTTAGATCAGAAAACATTTCAGTGGTGGACTAAATGAAAGAACCGAAGGTATCTACTTCAAAGAAAGTAACACCAAATACTGAATCCCTTCAACAATGGTTAGATATAATACCAAAAGTACCATGTCATTGTTGCCGCGCAACGAGCAACAGAGTGTACGTTGATCATGATTTTAAAACAAAGACACAAATGCATAGAATATATTGCGATTGGTGTGATAAAAACAACAAAGCAGCGGTTATGAGGAAAAAGTTTTGCGATTTTCTAAAGGATCAGAAAATATCTATTTTCAAGCCTCAAAAGGATCAATGTGATATCTGTGTTGCACACAAAGAGGGGAATTTAAAGGATGAAGAATATCAACTTCATGTTACCAAGAAGGACGAAGCCAGAGCTGCTAAGGAGAGAGCGTGTAGTATGATGTCACCTGATGTTTTAGTTATAACAATGGATAGGCATAGTGTACTGTTATGTCCAAAGCTTCTCGTTTCTGAGCAGTATTATAAAACTAAATTAGCAATTCATAATTTTACCATGTACATTAAAAATACGAGAGATGCCCATTTATATGTATGGCATGAAGGCGATGGTGGTGTTACAGCAAATAATATAACGAGCTGCATCATTCAATTCCTAAAAGATCACTGTATGTCATACAAAAAGGTTGTTCTGATCTCTGACGGATGCTCCTAACAGAAACAAAGTATTATGCTGTGCTTTGTCATATTTCTCTTTACTGACCGGAATTGAAATTGAACAAATTATTTTGGAAAAGGGACACACGATGATGGAGGTAGATAGTGCCCATTCTACATTGGAAAGAGTATTTAATCCTCCAATATACTCTCCTAGTGACTACATAAGTCGAATGAATCTAGCACGCCCATCACAACCATATATTGTTAATTACTTGGACTACAAATTTTTCAAGAACTACGAAAATGTTCCCGGAAATTTTTCTTCAATTAGACCTGGCCAAAAGTCTGGTGATGCCACAGTGAACAATATTCGTGGACTTCTTTTTAAAGAGGGCAATGTTCAACATAAGACACGCCATACATACGACTGGAAGATACTACCCCAAAAAAAAGCTCCAGTACTGCAGCAAAGCGAACCTGATCCGTTGTATGAAAGACCATTAAAAATTGAAAAAAGTAAATACAACAGTCTGCAATCACTTAAGAGATTTACGCACCGAGATTTCCACACATTTTATGGCCACCTCATGCATTAATTTTTTTATAATTTCATTTGTTACATCTCCTTATTATTACAAACAAACAGTTTTCTTTCGGTTTTGTATATTGTAATAAATACACATAATATTTGTACACAGAGTTTGATTCTTACCTTTACATATTGCTAATGCTTGTAACACCTTCACAGAATTCGCTCTAGGGCGAAAATAATTAAAGTAGGAAGGGACGCTCCTTGTTTCCATTATTTAATTATAATTTACCATTAAAACTAAAAAAAAACAGACCATAATCAAATTTCACAAAAAAAACACATTTTAATGCTATGTTTTCATATAAATAAAATTACCTATGTGCCCAAATTATCCAAATATTTATTTTTGAATACAAAAAGTATCAAATCAAAATATTAATAATATTTTTTTGTAAAATTTTGATATAAATCCAAAAGAATTGCTCAGATATATAATAAGAATAGACATATGTATATATAATATTTGTTTCATTACTGTGATGAATATGCTTCATGGGTGTGGTTAATATCTATGTTTCATGGATGTACGAAGCTGGTTTGGAAATTTAATCATCCCTATATGAACGTTGTCTAAACGTCAACATCAAGAACCCCTGATTGCCCATTTTATAATGTTTTCCGCTTTGCTATTTCGAGGAAAAATTAAAATTTATTATTTTTATTTTGACAAATGACGCGGCACGTAGTTTCTGACAATTTGATAGTTATGTGGTGGAGCATTGTTGCTAAACAGCTGGTAAACATTGGTGTAAAAACAGAGTTTCCCATATTTGATACTTTAATGAATGATACGTTGCAGCAACTTTTTCATTCAAAATATCCACAATTAACCAAAAATATCGCGGCGCATCTATTATTACTTTATTAAATGCATTATAAACTGCAGGTGATAATACCAAATACGACATCAAAAATGTACGAAACTAAATCCCAAATCCGCTTCAATACTAGCTAGGATCGTTGGCGGGATGTGTTAGAAAATAGAAGTGGGTATAAAGAGTATATGAAAAAGGCTTGAAGCATTGGGAATTGTGGCGCATCTAGGATGTCACTTCATACTTTACTGATTAAGTATTTGAGACTCCTGAAAAATAACGGCCCCAGCAACATATTGCAGGAACCACGTACATGTTTGCAAGCATTGTTTTCGCACGCTGGAAAAAAACAGCCTCTGTAACATATTCTCCCAAACATATTCTACAATACCAAGTATATATTTGGAACACCCTTCAAACATTTATATGTCTGCAAATCCCAAACTCGGGTTTATTTAAATGTAAACATTAGCATTTTTACTGACAAATATGCATGTTTTTACGTGGAAACATATGCGTGCTTCATCCCAAACATCCATATACTTACGTGGAAATATTCGCGTGTTTCCCCCAAACCTCCATATACTTACGTATGCGTATTTTCTCCCACACATAATAATATTTAGAATCGAATCCATTCTTTTTTTCTTTATTTATTATAATTAAAATAAATAATTAATAAAAAAATTAAAATATTTAAAATTTCCCTTTTTACATTTACATGCTGAATGCATTACTTTTTTTATTAAATGAGAATCTGCTGCTCTTTTGCTTCTCCTTTCTTTGTTGTCTCTCACATGTTTGTTTTTAGAAGGTTTCAACTATGCCTTTGTTATCACTATGCGTTGGTACACAAACAATATACAAATCTAGTTCATGCCAAACAAGCGTATTTTAATTACTTGTGTTTTTATATTATATTTCACAAATGGGCCGGCATTCCGATTTTTTCAGTAGAGGCTCGGGCAGAAAAATGGATTAACGTTGTTGCCCTCTCCAGTTTCTTTCCTTAAAATCGTTTTTCAATTTGGTAGCACACATAAATATATGCGAAATACATACACAAAAACCGGTGTATGTATGTCCGGGCGTTTGTTTATTCTTTTTTCACTGATCAAGCGCTTTTGATATCATCCGTCCGATGAACCATTGACGACTGAATACATCAAATTAAAACGCAATACATCAGCTAAAATAAGAAACACTGACTTCATTGCGATTTGCACGCACATTCAGGAATATATATGAATCACACCCTGAGTGAATAATGCAAAAATACAGATTCACACGTACAAGATATACGCACTCGTTGCCCCTCTTCTAATCTCTTTCTATCGAGAGAGCATAAACAGTGCAATAAACACGGCTGGATTTATATTACGAACACAAATATATTTGGGTCGCAATCATTGTGTCCCAAACATGTAATATTGAATAGCAAACACAATGCGTTTGGGCACAAGTATATTATATTTGCGACAAGCTACAAACACATGTTATATTTGCATCCAAATAACCAAAAACTACAGAATTTTCTTTATTGTGATAGACAGCACCGTTTTTAGCTGTTTTCAACAAACAAATCCACATTTGGCTCAGAAATGCATATATTATAACCTATTAAATATTGTGTCCCAAACATGTATTTGGACATACTTGTATACAAGTATACTGTATTGGCGACAATATACAAACACGTTATATTTTCATCCAAACAAAAAAGACAACATTTTCAGAGTGTAGTCTATATTTCAAATGGAAACAAACTTAAAATCAAACATGTTAAATTCCAATTAGAATTAGCAATTGATGCAATTGGTTTATATTCTCTAATTCAGCAAACAATTAGAATTAGTTCAACTAATTCCCATTAGATAATTGAAATTTTTAATCCAATGGTAAAACTAATTGCAATTAGTTGCCATTAGCAAAAAAAATATTTTACCTTTACAATTAGGAATCTAATTGAATTCTGCTAATGCAATTAGATATTCAATTAGCTCGAATTAGAATCAATTATTTTGATAAAAATAAATTTTTTCCAAAGACGTATATAATTTGCAGGTTATAATTTAGTTCTTGGAAATTTATAATTATAGATAGATAGATTTATAATAGATAGATCAATAGTTATGACGCAGCGAAAGTATCGTCAACATTTCAATTCAAGATTAACTCCCACAGCCTTGATGTTAAGGAATCTGATCAGCCGTTTTGAGGAACGTGGTTCAGTAGCCTGGAAGATATATTCGTACTGAAGACAATATGGAAACTGTGCGCAAAGTGTTGCAAATGATCCATCTGTTTCAACTCGTCGTGGTTTCAGCCAGTTGGGCATTTCCCGAACAACATTGCGTAGAATTTTAAAGTTAAATCTTAAGATGCATCCATTCAAAATTCAAATTGTGCAAGCTCTGCTTTCGCAGCACCACCAACAACCACCGCAAAACGTTATTTTTGGCGAACGTTTGATTTCAAAAAATTCTGATTTCCCTTGGCCACCTCGTTCTCCAGATTTAACTACGCCCGAAATCTTTTTATGGGGATATTTAAAAGGCAAAGTGTATGTCAATAAGCCGAAGACAATTAGACAGCTAAAGCAAAATATTCGAGAATAAATACTGAGCCTGCAACTAGAAGCATTACATGGTGGTATGGAAAACCCGCTTAAAACAGCCAATGCTTGTATCGAGCAAAATGGTGGACACTTGTCTGATGTCATATTTCATACATAGTCCCCCTTAATTTCCATGAGATGTATTTAATATAAAAATAATTAATAAAAAAATATTGATACAAGAGTTATACGTATTTTGCATTGGTAGGTCTTTTTTGGCCCACCCTGCACAAGTGTAGAAATAGGCCAGCAGTTTAGACTACATGCGACATATAATTTGTAGCATTGTTTTAATAATACTGTCTTACATTGTGCTCTATAGTTGCTCATTCATGTAACTTTGCAAAAGTTTCTTTCTGCACATGCATATAAACTATTAATATATTTGGGAAACCCTACCCCAATTAGAGAGAGCCATAGTAAAAACAAAAGTGTTTTAAAAGTGTTGGTCATTACTTTTGTCCAAAAGTTTTGAACGCGTCAAAATGTCTTATATATGACAGAACTTAGGAAAGTTTGAAGAGAATCTTTTTTCAGTTCATACCAAAATTCCCTCAAGAACCCATGTGAAAATTTGAGCACACAGAAATTATGATCAGAGTAGCCCAGAAATTGCACCCTAACTGCAAAAGACTCACAACTCAAAATTTTCAGTAGAGGCCAAAAACTGGCTTTGCTAAGTTCACAAATGCATGAAAATTCTCAGTAATAGATACTCTCCTACGAGATTTTTTAGACGCAAGGAAGATAAGATAATGAAGTCTACGCTGGATAGAAATGGTACTCGGGTTTTGAAAAAATTATGCCACCTTTACGAACTCCCGTCTACGAACTAATGGGAACTTTCTAATTTGTTTTTTTTTTACTGTTACTGTACTTATTATACACTTATAGCTAAATTACTGCTCATAGCTGCAACATTGTGCAACCAATACAATTGTATATACATAAATTATATTCGACTTCTTTAGCTTTATAAATTCTATAACAACTTTCGTTTCAATGAACATCGTGCATCATCCCCCTTTTCCAGTATTTTCTATCACAATGAGTTTCCAACATTTTTTACAAATATTCTTTTTTACGTTTGGAATACACTACATTGAATCCTATGGATGCAGACAATTTTAACGTTCGCCACTCAGTAAGATGGTGACTCACTCATCCGTGGGAAGATATGACAATCATCCGATTGCACATAAAGGAAATTTTTTTGAAGAAAACTGTATAAAACACACAACAAAACATTTTCTCAATTACGATATAAGGCAATATCCGGACACAGTAGTAAAAAAGGTAAAATTTTTGAAAACATTTAACTTTCATATTATTATTTCTATTTTTGACTTTGTATTTTGTTTCCGTTTTAATATTATGATTTAGGACACAAGTTAACTTGTGCTAATGTGGGTAGTCCTAGTCCAAATAAAGGCCGACATACGTTTTGAAAATATCGTATTTATTCAATCCCATGGTTGTTCGGAGGTTTTGATGACTTCAGCAGAATTTATTTGTAACTTTAGTGCCAGAATGGAATAGTTTTTTACAAAATGCCAATTTTTTTAGTATAGAATATTCCTATAAGTCAGAAATGTATGGAATACAATATTCTTAAAGCAAATGTCCTGTAATTTCAGTATTTGCAAAATGCAAACTTGCAATCAATATCATACAGAGTGCACGAATTAATGTTATTATTTGTAACCGAAAATCACTGTGGTACGCAAACCACATAATAAAATTTCCGTTTCCTGTTTTTGCTTGTTCAACAATAGGAAAATGCTATTGAAGAAAACAATTTTCAACACATTAGAGATAGAGAATTTAATTTCAGTCAAAAGGTTTTCATTGTTCCTAGACATCGTCAGTTTCTTGAAATAGTTTAAGCGAAGTAAGAAAAACTCAATGCAAACGGTTGTGCAGTTTTTATGTCTAGACGTGTATATTGAAAGTCTTTCAGTGGTGCATTTTGGGTATGTTAAGCATCCAACAACGGAGTTGATGATTGATTTTATGCTCCAGACAATATTGAAGGGCTGCTTTGGCGACCATCGACGAAACGCTGGTAAATTTTTGAGGCCGTTGTACATATAAACGCTGTTTCTTGTGCCACTTTGAACAACTATTAGTACTCGGAGGTTGTAGCTGTTTAAAGATAACGTATCCATTTTTCGGGTTGTGAAAACCAAATTCGGTTAGTGACATGTGTGGAAAGGAATTTACATCTTTCAAAATTGAAACCGGATTCAAAATCCCTTCCGACGTTTTTGAATTATTATCTTCAGCAGCGTCCAACCCGGTAAATCGCCGTACTGCTGATTCAAACTTATGCCCAACCGAAGTTTTACTTTTCCTCTAGAGTGATGTTTATCACTATATTGACTTCCTACTAGACTTGTATCGATCCATGATACAGTTGATCGACTAACTAGTAGAAAAATTATAAAGAACAGAGTAGATGGGTGAGAGAATGATAAGCATCCAGAAGCAAACCATGCAGCAAATTTAAATAGAGTTTGATTGAGACTAATGACAGCTAAATTATGTTTTATGTTGGTTGCATTGAACGAAAATACGCATTCCCTTTTAGAATTCCCAAAGAGTAAAATAGAACAGCAGCTCGAACTCGATGAAATGGATAGACTCTGTTGTCTATTGCTCTGTGTTAAGACCTGTTGTACGTTTAGGGATCTATTGTGACTACCAGCCACCTGTTCGCTCAACATTTGTGTAGAAGGCACGAAAATGGGCATGGAAAAGTTGTAAATTTTAAACTACGCAGTAGCTTTTGAAAATATTTTGCCTAGAACCAAATTGCATTACGATAGGTTATGGCTTCCGGGAAATATCGTGTCGATCAACCGGAAACCGGCACAACTTTTGTATGGAATCTGAGTGGCAAAGTCGCCCAGTTTTAGTTTAATGTATCTTTTACCAAACGATTGTCTAGTGCTCGGTTGCATTACTAAAAATAAAATTTTTCAAAAAAAAATCGCTAAAACGTCCTCATGTTTATATCTCGGAAACGGAGCGTCCAGTCGGAAAAATAGCCAATTTTTGCTGGATTCCAAGGGGTTTTCATGAAGGGGTTCAATTCGTATGGAAGGCTTTTTTCTTCCAAAAAATCGCCAAAATAAGAAAATCGCTAAAATAAAAAAGTGGCTATAACTCGAACACTGTGCGTCCAATCGAAAAATTAATAAAAATTTTACCTCCACAGGACGCTTTAACTAATGTGTCTCTCCAACATGGCTTTACTTGTCGTGGGCATTTTTTCCCCATTTCTCTGAGGGTAATGGGTAATTCCTCATTTTCGTGGGTAGCTACCCATTATTTTCCCCATACCCTGTGGGTAATGGGTAAACGTTCGTTACACATTCCCCACGACGATGTGTATGGGTTACACATGGGGGGGGGGGGGTAAATACGAATTCTGGTTTCACCCAACATTATTCGATTATTTTAAGTCCATCACTAAAAAAAAGTGCCATAATTAGAAAATATTACAAAAATGTAAACAACAAAACACAAGGTGGTAGCGTTAGAAGAGCTGACTTAATTGTTTTCAAATTGACTGTTAAATTCTAATGTATTTCGTTTTTTCACTTTGTATTGTTGATATACATTTGTGATGAATTTGGCAGTGGTGTGAAACCAAACAGAATGGCTGTTGTAGTTGTCTTGTTGGGGCAACAACAACACCTGATACAAATACATCTTGGCTGTAGAAAAGAAAGCAATTGTAATAAATATGTAATGCAAACTCATAAACGTATGAAGACAGACATTCTCCATTTTTATGATCCCTGGGCCCAATAGATAATACAACTACATAATTGTATTTCTTTTAAGTCCGCTGTTTCTTTGTCACAAATATTTCGCTTCAGCGTCGTGACAAATTAAAAAATGAATATTAGAATCTGACAGATGGAAGATGCAAGATGTTGCAAGTGTGAACGCTTTTTTCGTTTTTCCAACATCTTCCATGCGTTCCCTCAAAATGTACGTAAGTGTGAAAAGGCTATTAACTGTAATGAAGAGTTAAAGTAAAAATTATTTATATAGATCCAATTATAGCTCAAGGTTGTTAAAACTAAAGCTGTTTGACTTTCTGCTGACTTCACAATTTTAGTTCTATAATTTTAGGTAAGATATAAAACAGGATATATGTAGCTTGCGGTCGATTCTTTATTACACTTGTATAACTAAATTACTTTTTTATTATTTTATAGGAAAAGTATTTATACTTATTATGCGAAAAATGTACAAAAGGCTTCATTCCCCGAAATTGGCGAAAAATCTTCAGTGATTCTGTGTGCAAAACAATTCTCGTGTACTCGTCACTCCGTCTAAATAATCAGTATGAAACAACAATTTGTTAATGTTTTGGAATCAGATTTAAACATTATTCAGAACACGAATACCAACAAATTTCACTTGGGCATATTCAAACAGCAAACGAAAGAATACAACAAATAAACATGTATAATAAAACCAAACGAAGTGCAAAAAACGTTAAAGAATGAGATTTTGATGAACATCATGAAGTGCTCATTCCGCCCAATAACAATGAGAGTTTAGATGATGGAAACAATGATAATGAAAAGGAAGAAACGGCAAACAAAAATGAAGCTGTTAATACTGTTTTTAATTGGAAGCGAAGTGCTAAGTACATAAATGATGATGATAAAGAGAATGAAAACACAAACTGAAAACAAGGATACACATACTGCTACATAAACTGAAAACAGGGATACATAAAGGTTGTCTTTACCAGGAATCGAAATGACGAGCTCAAAATTTAATCACATCAACAAGTATTAATATCAATAGCACTATGCTAGAGCAAAAATGAACAAATATAACCACCATTTATTTTCAATATACTTGCGTCCCCATATTACAAAAAAATTGTTGTAAAATTTCTTCCACAGATGTTAACATATCTCAAGAACGATTTACTCTACAGAGTCAGCAATCATAGCATAAGATTGAAAATTAAATTGGTTCTCAATCGTTCTAACATTATTTTTATTATTGTTCAGCCAAAATGTATGAAATTTTTTTTGAAACGAAGTTCTTTATTGCACTTTGCGGGATGGGGGCTAAATGAATAAAAATTACTCAACTTTTGTTTCAACACTATTATTGCTATATCCCACTATTATCAATTATATTGTTTACTTTTGCTTTGGTTTGTTTCTAGGCTATAACTAGATGTCTCACACATGTTTAGGAAATTTCTTGCTTAAAAATGGTAATTTTTTTTAAATAAGTATCATTTCTTAAAAAAGTTAATTTTCCTATTACAAATTGCATTTTCTTACAAAGCTACCCTTTCGTAATAGAGTACCCCTCTTCAGAAACAAAATAACTTTTCTTGTGATAAGTACCTACTCTCAAAAATTTACATACGAGTATTCTTGGAAAAAGGACAAATTCTAAAACCAATCCGATTTCTTAAAAAAAACCTATTCTTCAAAACAATAAAATAAAAAAAAATGGTGTCCCATAACATCCCATGAAGGGATTGAGAAGAGCTTTTCACAATGAGTGAGATGTCCGCTGGCTAGTTTTACACTCACTGATTGGGACCTACAGTTTTACACCGGTTCCGAACGGTATTTTTAGGATCTTTTTCATGGCTATGTACTCGATAGTGTTGCCATCACTAAGCGAGGTGACCGTCGTCGAAAGAAATGTAAGGTGGTCTGAGCATGGATCGAACCCATGTTCTCATGTACAAGAGCTGCGCACACTAACCATAACACCACAGACGGTCAAAATACCTTCTCTTAAAAAAATACCTTTTCTACAAAAATTCCTTTTCTTAAAAATAAACTAATATATTTCCTTTTCTTTTCTTGAGATAAGTAGCCTTCGGCAAATAAGTACATTTTCTTCAAAAAATAACCTTTTCCTAAAAAGAGTAGAATTACTTTAAAAAGTACCTGTTCTTAAAAAAAGTACTTCTTTGTAAAAGAAATGCATAGTCTTCTGGATTTTTCTTAAAAAAAAATACTTCTTCATGAAAATGGTAACTTTTCTTAAAAAACATTAGATTTTATTAAAAGAATTACCTCTCTTTAAAAGAGGACCTTTTCGGGAAAATATAATACATACTCTTAAGAAAGGACCTAAAAATATACTTCTTTTTAAAAAAAAATACATTCTTTAAAAAAATAATTCTTAAAAAAAGTTTATCATTTTACAAATAGATCTTTTATTCACAGGTACTAAAATGTTCGAGGGTTTGGTCGTTTTTTCAAATTATTTTATTATTCAATATTTCGCTGCCCTTTGGGTAGCATCGTCAGGAAGACAAACACAATTGTTATTGGGATGATTATTTTTATTTATTCGGCCTCTTTATTGGTACTTTTTATTTCATTATTCAAGGTCAAGACCATCTATATCTGTATAAATAGAGATATAGTTCTTTTAATAAAGAAGATGTTTTGCAAATGCATCCTCATGATTTCTGGCAAACCGTATAGCTATTTCAGATCTAGCCACAGATCTTCATCAGCGTTTGTTTAGAATGCTGCTTTTGAAAAATTCGGCAAACTAAATGCAAACAAAAACTCATCTGAAGTGAGATTTTTCCACTATGCAAGTGTTCGAAAAATTTCGCAGGCAAACCACGCAAGAAAACATTTGCAAACAACTTTCCATCTCCAGAGAACCATCGGTCGCCATTAAAAATGTTTTTTGTTGTTGTCTAGAAGACGACAAAATGTTTACAGGCGATTGTGATTGCCTGTTTTCTAATGGGGACCGACTAATCTGAATTGAGAATTTTCCACTATGCAAGTGTTCAAAAAATTTCGCAGGCAAACCACGCAAGAAAACATTTGCAAACAACTTTCCATCTCCAGAGAACCATCGGTCGCCATTAGAAATGTTTTTTGTTGTTGTCTAGAAGACAACAAAATGTTTACAGGCGATTGTGATTGCCTGTTTTCTAATGGGGACCGATGTTAGCATTGCAAACAGCATTCTAAACAACACAATGACAAAGTAGTATTACTGCACAAAAGCCATCGATACCCGTTGCACACACCGGGAATATGAAGTAAACTTATGAAACAATGACCAAATTGTTCAAAAATATAGACTTCGAAAAGCAAGTTTGGAGGGTGTGTTGCGACTTGAAGGTTGTTGATTTATTGTCAGGTCAGCAAGGTGGTTTCACAAAGCATTGCTGATGTCTCTGTCTTTTTGACAGTCGAGCTCGAATCAAGCATTACGTGCAGAAGGACTGGCCGGCAAGACGCAGCAGCACAGTAGATGTACAGAATATAAATCACATGTCCCTCGTCGAAAAGGATAATATAACCATTAGATATCAAACTTGGATTAGTGAAGAATTTTATTAAGGCACTAGCCCAAGAGTTTGAAGCATTCGCTTATCTAAGAATAATATTTGAAAATATTACTCTGGCAAAAATTTCTGAAAATATTTTTAATGATCCACAGATCCGAAAACTACAATTTGAGACATTTTTATCACACGGTGAGAAAGCCGCATAGTCTTCGCTTCGATTAAGTGTTGGGGATTTTCTGGGAAACAATCGAAGTCCAAATTGTAAAGAAATCATTCGTGATTCAATTACAAACTATTCCAAAATCGGTAAGTACAACCTTGATTGAAAGTATTTTAGTAGTATTGCTGTATAAAGTAATTATTGTTTTTTCAGGCGTAAACATGGCTTGAAGAAGGCTTGAAGCGAATATGGATGGGGCCGTCGATGGTGCAATGGGTTGTGTGCGCGACTCTTGTACATGAGAACGTGGGTTCGATCCCTACTCAGACCACCTTACATTTCTTTTGACGACGGTCACCTCGCTTAGTGCTGGCGACATTATCGAGTACTTAGCCATGAAAAAGCTTCTCAAAATACCGTTCGGAACCGGTGTAAATCTGTAGGCCCCAATCAGAGAGAATACAACTAGAAAGCGCACAGCTCAATGATTGTGAGAAGCGCTCCGCAATGCCTTCATGGGAGGTAATGCCAAACCATTTTTTGTTTTGAAGCGAATATAATTTTTTTTTAATATTTTTAAAGAGAAAGCGGCTCTAATTTTATTTTTCTATTATATTATAGATGTCTATTATTTCAACGGTTACATTTTGTCGAGAAAAAATATATAAATTGATTTAACAAGAGCTTTGCAGGTTTTTCCCTCAAATAAAATCAAAAATCACCATAAATCTACTACAAATTTAAAATCGAAATATATCGTTAAGTTAAGCTAACTTTTTAAAACGGAGTATACCACTGGATTCTATGACCCTGCCACTGGATTTATTCCTGCAATGACAAAAAATGGGCAACTTTATTTTCTATTTGTGTTAATTGGATTTTGTGGCTATTGTTATTTGTTTGGGAGACGTGTTGTGCACAAAGTCACCGTCGGACTGACATTTGAATGTGAAATATTTGTAACTAACAAAATACCTAAGTCGAAATTCTTGTTTCTTACATTCATTTGTGATACTGCCAGTTAAATGTCGGAAAACCAAGATCACCTAAGTCGAACCAGTGGACGAGGCACTCAGGGAATTCCGCCAGCCCATTTTCTGTCCGATATCAGCGAAATGTCTGGGTCACACTCGCTAGCCACCACATGGAAACCTGTAAGTGAATTCTCAGAATTTAAAAAATATATGAAATTAAAAATGGAGCAGATTCAGCGAAAAATGCTGGCTGCAGACTGAATTTATCGCATCAACGAAGCACAGCTTTTGAATACATCACAACAGGGACAAACGCAATTAGTTAATTTACAGCCAAAACCACCGCCACAGCCAACATTGCCCGAAGTGTCACTACAGCACCAACAAGGAAGAGCACTACAATCTCAAGTAAACCAGCCGCCACCGCCACAGTTAAATCCACAGCTATAAGTGAGTCAGCTGCCACATACAAACTTGCTCCCTCATCATCGCCATAGTCCATAACCTACAATTTAATAACACACTTCGCGGAAGACAATTTATCCACTACCTTTATACACAGGCCTTCCGGAGCAGTGGCAGATGTTTTTTGAGGCATTCAATAGCACTACAACGGAGTCTGGATACTCCAGCCTTCACAATGTTATGCGCCTTAGAGAGTCATCCAAAGGTCGCGATTGGCAAACTGTTGAGTCGCTGCTGGGTAGCTCTGCCAACGTAACCGCCATTATTGAAATTTTGTTTGAAAGACTTGGTCGCCCTGAGCAGTTAATCCGAAACCAAATTAAAAAAGTTCAGCGCCATTCTACCACTAGCCAATGACAATTAGCAGGCACTTGTTAATTTCGCCAATAAAATTTCCAACATGGCTACTTTTCTGCAAAACGTCAAAGGTGAACAGCATCTTTCTCAATCCGTCGCTGCTGAGTGAGTTAGTGTCAAAATTGTCCACAAGCCGCAGCTCCAGCGCCCTGCCACCATTGTAGATTTCAACAACTGGTTAGCGGTTTTGAGACGCCTCGCTAATATTGTCCACGACACGTTACCAGTAACATCCGCCTCCATACCGGTACAGCTGCAACACAGCCACGAAAATATGCCTGCGTCGGTGTCGCCGTCAACCGAGAATGACCCATATGTCAGGGTGAGTGCACCAATATAAAAAATTGTTCAAATTTTTTACAAATGTCCGTCGATGAGCGATGGAACAAAATTAAACAAATTAAAACTTGTCATTATTGCCTAAAAAGAGGCCACCAACATAAAGGCTGCAACACAAGACGTCGTTGCGGTATAAATGATTGCCAAAAGTCACACAACCATTTGTTTCGCAAACCATCACCGACGCCAGCCATGGAACCGAACCGACGATTGTCCACACCCGATATGGAGCCGTGAAACAACACAAACATGCACGACGCACAGCCACGACACCCAGAGAGAAGAAATTGCCACGCACAACCGTAGAAGTAATGTTCCAAGTATTGCGACGATGGCGCCAATGTGTCTATACTAGACAATAAAATCGCACACGAACTCGATTTACAAGCAGAACCGGAATATTTGGACCTGCAGTGGCTCAATGACCAGCGAATTTCGGAAATAACAAAAAATTAATGTCACAGTCACCGTAGTGGGTAAACACAATAAGAAATATTCAATTTCCAATGTTTATGTTTCGTCTCAGCTGTCGTTGCTAGTCCAGAGTTGCGATTATGAAAAAAACACCAATATTCCATTGTGTGATTATTCTAATGTCAAACCCACATTAATATTAACCCTGCAACACTCACATCTAACAGTATCGCTAGAAATACCACGCATGTTGACCATCGTTAATCACAGTCTACATGATACCACCTCCGATAATGGAATAAGACTGATAAACTTCGCAGCTGCAAAGAACATGGTAGTTAGTAGCACACGATTCCTGCATAAGAGCACACATAAGGCGACCTGGATATCTCCTGATCAACGGACGAAGAATCAGATTGATCACTTGGTAATAGATGGCAAGCACTCTCCTAGTGTAATGGATATACGTGTGATTCGAGGTGCCAATATCGACTCGGATCATTACCTGGTGGCTGCGAAAATTCGCACAAGACTGAGCAGGGCGAAAAACGTACGAAGCCGAACACAGGAAAATCTGGATATTGACAAGCTACAAATACCGGAGATATCAATGTCCTCTCGACAGAGACTCTCTCCTGCGAGAGCAGAATTACCCCCCTCCCGAAGACCCAGATGCGCAGACTGAACTTGGCTATCAAAAACCGCAGAAGGACAAGCCATGGTACGACGAAGAATGTCGCATTGTAACTGAAGAAATAAACGCTGCAGGTATGGCAACGAAGCAGTCAGTTACAACGCGTGCTGCGAGTGAGCGGTACAAGAAGCTAAGAAGGGAGGAAAACCAACTATTTAGGCGGAAAAAATGGCAGTGGAAGCCGAGAGAGAGTGAAAGAACCGAAATGAGCAGGTTGAATGGTGAATCCCGAAAGTTTTTCCAGAGGGTAAGAAGATTGAATAACAGGCCTAATAATGGGCTGCCCTCCTGTAAGACGAGAATGGGAAGCTGGTGACTGAGAAGCAGTGTGTTCTCAAAAATTTTGAGAGACCAGTTTTCAGCACTACTCCACTCAGATTCTTCCACTGAAGATCAGGAGGTAATGATAGTGAAAGATAATGTAGATTTTACCCCCACCCCCCACTAGGAACGGCGATCACCCGCCTTAAGAATAATAAAGCCACTGGTGCGGATGGCGTACCCGCTGAACTCTTTGGAGTAGGTGGCGGGGGACTGGTAGACCACACGCATCGACTTATATGCGGTATATAGTTGGGGGATTCTATGCCCGATGATTGGACTGTACTCGAAAAGGGTGATCCGTGTGTGTGTTCCAACCATCGCGGTATCAGTCTTTTATCCATCGCGTATAAGGTCTTATCGAGCGTATTATGTGAAAGACTAAAGCCAATTATTGAAAACTTGATCGGACCTTATCAGTGTGGTTTTAGACCAGGCAAGTCCACGACTGACCAAATATTCACGCTAAGCCAAATCCTGGAAATGGCCCACGAGAAGCAAATCGACATATACCACCTTTTTGTCGATTACAAAGCTGCTATCGAAAGCCCCATTCGGGGAAAACTGTACGAAGCTATGTCTGAACTTGGTATTCCGGCAAAACTGATTCGCCTCTGTAGAATGACGCTGACAAACACCAAATCAGCAGTGAATGTGGGGAAAGACCTCACTAAAACATTCTGTACCACGCGAGGACTTAGACAAGGCGACACATTCTCGTGCAACCTCTTCAACACCCTAATAGAGATAATAATGAGAAAGGCTGCGGTAAATACGAACAAGACCATTAACACGAAAAGCCATATGTTACTGGCCTATGCTGACGACATAGACATCATTGGGCGAAATTCGCGAGAGGTTACTGCAGTATTTTCAAGAATCGAAAAGGAATCAGCGAAGGTGGGTCTTGCTGTTAATTAGAGCAAGACAAATTTGATGGTGTCAACGACTAGAGAAACCTCTCGGCTTGGTCCGCACTTGAACGTTGTCAACCAATTTAATTTTTTTTAGATGAATTTGTCTACCTTGGATCCGCCGTGAACAAGGACACCAACGTCAGCCTGGAGACATATAGGAGAATTGTGCTTGCAAATAGATGCTATTTTGGGCTCAGCAAGCAGTTTAGGAACAAAGCCCTCTCTCGACGGACAAAAGTCCAGCTATATCAGACTCTCATTTTACCTGTCTTGACATATGGCCCCGAAACTTCGGTCATATCGCAAGAGGATGAAAAACACCTGGGAGTTTTCGAAAGAAAAATTCTCCGTAAAATATATGGTGCTGTTAGGGAAACGGCGAGTACCGACGTCGCTGGAACGCGGACATGGCTAGATAAGTCAAAGTGAGCCAATTGCGTTGGCCATGCCATGTTATCAGAATGGATGAAGATGAGCCACCGCGAAAGTTTTTCGGTAATGTACCCGATGGAAGCAGGAAAAGAGGACGACCAAGACTCCGCTGGAAAGACCAGGCAGAAGAATCCCTCCGTATCCTTGGTGTTGCCAACTGGCGAGAAAAGGCGAAGGATAGAGCCAATTGGAATAATATGTTAAAATTTGTTTGTTTAATTAATATGTGTAAGACGTCTGACCTCATGAGTTTGTAAAATAGTCAATAAAAGTAAAAACGTAAACTTGTCCTATGTGGGGCCAATCGTAATAATCACCAGATTGGGCCCAGTCTTATATGGACCTATTCCAGCAGAGTTAGGCTCGGGGCCAAAACGCACCTTACATATCCGGAAGTGAAGCGGAAACATTGGGTACAAAGGCAAATTTAAAACCACTGTTATCCACAGATGACGAAAGGGCACTGGCGTTATTAAAAGAAACTACCAGCAAAGTTATTGGGCGTTACGAATGCTCGCTTTTATGGAAGGAGAATGTTCCCCCTATACCGGAGTCCTATACTATGGCGTTAAATCGTTTGCATAGCGTGGAAAGGAAAATTTCTAAAGATCGTGAGCACTCAATGGAATATTGTAATAAGGTAAAAGATTTTGTGGACAAGGGATATTGCAGAACACTATCAAAAACAGAAGAGGAAATAAGAAAGTGAACGCACCTCTTATTCGCCCCTTTTTGGCGAGAAACATTTAGACAAAAAAGGAATCAGAAATGTTTTCGACGCTGCCGCCGAGATTCAACAATTCTCTTTAAGTAAAGCTCTCCTCCCAGGTCCAGACTTAAATATTCCTCTAATGACTATTCTTTTTAAATTTAGAAAGTCCCCAATAGCGGTATGCGGTGATATACAGGAGATGTTTTACCAAGTTGCCATCACTAAAAGAGATCAGGACAGCCAACGATTTTTGTGGAGAAATGGCACCCCCAGGCAGAAAGATGAACTGCTTCGTGTCTCTGGAAGAATCGAGAACGCTAATTTGTTATCCGCTAAAACCAGAGAACCTGTAATTTTGTCAAAAATCATGATTTTACAAGACTTCTGGCAAAATGTTGCCATATAAATATAGCCACAACCATGAGTGAGATACGTTTAATATTCTGGGTGTCATCACTTCAAGTAATCAGACGTATACAGTCAAAATGTCCCATGTGCAAAATCCATCGTAACAATCCTCGTCAGCCACAAATGGCTGCCCTACCGGTAGAACGCGTCACGCCATTCGCTCGACCCTTTACACATTTTAGTCCGGTCACTGTCTCAATCCGTCGTCAACGCGAAAAACGATGGGTAGCTTTGTTTGCCTGTTTGTCCGCCCGAGCTGCCTACCTAGAAATTCCTACCGATTTGTAAAGTGACTTCTGCCTGCTTTGTATCAACCGAAGAGGGATGCCGGTTATGCTACGCAGCGATAAAGGCACAAATTTGGCGGGATCGCCAAAGAACTACAAGGTATAAGTAATTTTTTTGATGATTCTTTTACTGCAGATATGACGGCTCTAGGAATAAAATGGATTTTTAATACGCCATCCAATCCCAGGGAAGACGGCGAGTGGGAACGACTTGTGCAATCTGTGAAGAAGGCCATGTAAGTAAATAAATGGTTTCCCGTTACATCCCAAGAAGGTATTAGGGAGAGCTTCTCAAAACCAGTGAGCTCTGCGCGTTCTAGTTTTACACCCACTAATTGGGACCTACAGTTTTACACCGGTTCCAAACTGTATTTTGAGCAGCTTTTTCATGGCTATATACTCGATAGTGTCGCCGTCACCAAGCGAGGTGATCGCCGTCGAAATAAATTTTAGGTGGTCAGAGTAGGGATCGAACCTACGTCATCATACACAAGACCCGCGCACATTACCATGTACGTCATGCTAAAGGAGCCAGCGCCTAAGCTCGATACTCTTCAAGCCTTCCTGGTAGAAACAGAAAACATTATGAATTCTAAACCGCTGACTCATCTGCCTGTCACCCCAGAGGATTTGGAGCCATTGACACCAAACCACTTTCTTCTAGGCTGTACCAAGTCAACGCAGACACCAGCACCTTATGAGCCCCGTCTAATGTGTTTGAGAAAACATTGGCGTGTGGTAAAAAACCTCAAGAATGGAATTTGGCACCAGTGGTTACGTGAATACGTGCCAGAGTTAACACGTCGAACGAAATGGTATTTCCTATCACAACCGTCAAACATGGGCAGCCTTGTTTTTGTCTGCGACCCAGATCTGTCCAGAAGCCAATGGAAGCGAGGACGTGCAATCGAACTTCATATCAGCGGAGATGGTGTAGCCCGATCCGCCAAAGTGAGAACGAGCACGGGTGTACCGCAGGTCCGTATCTAAGCTGGCAATTCTTTATGTTGAGGACGAAAATGAGAAGAGTGAATTCTCCCCCTTTGAGTCAGAGGATGTTGCCGATGGTCACCCTAAAATTAAAAAGGCTTGAAGCGAATATCAATGAATGTTAAAATGGCCAAAATGTTCCCAGTCTAGAGTAGGACAACCAGATAAGTTGGCAAAAACTAAATTTTGTATTGCTTGTTACTGTAAAAGTAAACATATCGAGGGGTTCAAGGGGACGACATTTATTCCTGCAACGACAACAAAAATGGACAGAATCCATTTCCTGCATTCGCATTTGGACTTTGTCCCGCCCTACCAGCGACGAGAATAGTGACCGATTTCATCAAGAACTAAAGTCTATGGAGCAGCGCTATCAGGGATTGTAATGGCTCCTTATAAGAAAACAACTCTTGAAAACCACAACAGACAAAGAAGGACTCGAAATAATTTTAGATTATAGATGTTTTTTTCTTTTTAAAACTAATTTAATAATAATAAAATATTACTTACAGATTATATTATATTTCAAACAAAATTTCGAAATTCTTCTGTATAATAAATAAGTTTTTACCAAAATCGGTATCATAAAATGCAATTGTGTTGCAGTGCAATTAGACTCAAGTCTAAGGTACTAAACTGAACACTTTCCCCTTTTACGATTTAAGATTATATTTAAAAAATTTACAAATTTTGGCTAAAAAAACATAATTGTTCGTCATAACGTTTTAGGTAACTCCGAAACTTTTGAGCGGACTAAAAAATAATGTTGGAAAAACTTAGAAATAATTTAATTAAGAAAATTTTCCTATGGTGTCTTAGTTGGACAAATCGTTCTTGAATTATGTTAACATCTTTGGAAGAAACTTTCCAAAAATCCATAAGTTCACTAAAATAATTTTATAAAAACCTTACCATAGAATTTCAATTTACGATTTTTTTGAATTTTTTTGTTTTGGAGTCTTCGGCATAAAGGATACCGTTAGATCCATTAAATTCATGACGAAAATCATATATTAAAATGTTGTACAAGGTGGCGCAAAAGTAATCCTCCTATCAGAAAATGCTATAAATTTTGCGATTGGCCCCTAATGTCAGTTCTGTTTTGACATTTGTGTAGTAAACACATGCGAAATATACGTTAATAAACAATGTTACGCTACACTGCTCCAGAACGCGGAATATTGCTGACTATTTATTTGACCAATAATCGGTCGGTGACTTTGGCACAACGTGAATTTCGTGCAGATTTTCTGGCCGTCCAACGCCTACTGGTGAGACACTGCGACGTTTAGCCGATCGCCTCGAAGAGACTGGCAAAACACGAGATGCTGCCAGGCGTGGCAGACCCCGGAGTAGCCGTTCTGCAGATAATATTGCTGCTGTAGCCGAGGATGTCATGGAAGCGCCGTCGACATCGACCAGACGACGTGCCACGCTACAGAGCAATTATCAACGAGTTCTTTTTGCCGCAACTTGATGAATTGGGATTGGAAAACATGTGGTTCCAACAGGACGGTGCAAGGGCACACACTGAACGTGCCACAACCGATATGCTATAGGATGCATTTCCCGGGCGCCTAATCTCCCGCTTTGGCAATTTGCACTGGCCAGCAAGATCGCCTGATTTGACCGCTCCAGTCTTCTTTTTGTGGGGCTTTTTGAAGTCGCGGGTTTATGTCAACAAGCCTCATACTCTTGCAGCTCTTAAAGACAATATCCGTCAAGAATGTGAGGACCTATCGCCGGAAGTTTTGGCCAAAGTGATGGCAAATGCCATAAAAAGGGCTCAAATGACAATCAACTGTGGCGGCGGCCATTTACATGACATCATATTCTCGACTTGATGTAAAAAAAATTAAAAGACCAAATAAAAATAATCCACAAGAAGAATCAAAGTTTTTAATTTTTTTTTAAATTACAGCCAAAAAACATGGGAAGTTTACTTTTGCGCCACCTTGTATAAGTGTGGGCCCAATACTGAGCCTTGTAGAACTCCACAGGGCACTGCGCTGAAAGTGTTCCGTCAATTGTTACGAAAAGTTTACTATAACTAAAAAAGCTTTCAAATAATTTCATTTATCGGACGGAAATCCGGTATTTATTAGCTTTATATGGCGGACAATCTTAGTGATGACAAGGGTCTTCGTTGGTGTTGCGTGGATTGTAAAAAATTGGATGTGGAGTTCTACAAATTTTTCAGGAGCATGAAGTCCGAGTTTTCTGAGATGGAAAAGGAGCTTTCGGCTTTATCTGGTCGATTTTCCAAGTTTATTGGGTTGTTTAATAAATATCCGGGATTGGAAAAGAGAGCGGGTTCACCGAAAGCTTCCTCGCCGAAAAGGAAGAAGACGGCTAAGAAGGCCCCTCCATTGTTGGTAATTCCTTCCTCGCCGAATTTAATGGACGTTAATTCTCCAGTTACAGTTTCAAGTCCAATGAAATCTTCTGCCCCCCTACTTTTGCTGAAGTCGTTTCTGTAGTTACTATAGCTTCCACGGACAGCGATAAGTCGTCTCCTCCGGGTGGTAATCCCGCCCCGGTGCCAGGACCGGGACCAAGAACGTTGACTGTCGTACCGGCAAGGAAGACAGTTTTTGTGTCTGGACTTTCCCCCGACACGACCGAAGAGGATGTACGACTTTACATATCGTCTAAATTAGTCGGGAATAATTCTAACGATTCCATACAATGCTTCAAGCTGAAATCACAATTTTCAGAACGTAGGTCGTCTTTCAAAATTATTGCACCGGATGATCTATTTGTCAGACTGGTGGATTCGGAATTTTGGCCTCACAGAACATTCGTAAGGGAATTTGAGTATCGGGATAATGGTAGGCGTGATAATTTTGCTAGATTACCGTCTGGAGATAAGGCAGCTCCAAAAAACTAATTGGGAGTTTGAATATGGCGTATCAGAATGTTCGCGGTTTGAATAATAATTTGTCTAGATTATTTGTTGATAGCTTTGGTTTTGAGTTTGATGTCATTGCATTTTCTGAGACATGGCTTAAACCTAATGTTTTTAATTCTGAGTTGTTCTGCAATAAGTACGTAGTTAATAGAAAAGATCGTGTTGGTAAAATTGGTGGTGGTGTTTTAATCTCAATTGAGAATTCTTTATCTTCTGAGTTGGTTACAGTTGATGACATTGGCGATCTTGAGTTTATTGTGGTGTCCATTAATTTAGGCGATTTGAAATTGTTTGTCACGTGTTCTTATATTCCGCCATCTTCATGCTTTGAGGTATATCAAGTGCATATTGACGCTATTGCAAAAGTTATTGCGTTAGCCAGTAGAAGGGACCGTATTTTAGTATTGGGTGACTTTAACTTGCCGTCTGTGACATGGGTGTCTTTACCCGATACCAATTCTCGGACTCCATTGACACCATGTTATTGGTCATCTGATTTTGTTACGCATATTTCCGAACTTGGCTTGATTCAATTGAACGACATTTCCAATTCTATGAATCAAGACCTTGATCTAGTTTTAGTGGATGATTCTAACAACTTTGATATTTCACGAATTGATCCGTTAATTTCTCCTGAGGATAGTTACCATCCAACGCTGGGAATTAATTATACATATGATACCATGCTGGTTGGCTGCAATTGCTTTTCGTCCTATGTTGGCCTATGCTTTTCGCGTGCGAACTTTATACTTTTTAATAATCTTATCTTTGATACCGACTGGCATAGTATTTGTCAGTGTGATAATTCTTTTGAATTTGAAATCGCCATGGATGATTTCTATAATATTATTAATGGCTATATTTCTAAGTCTGTACCCAAGAGGGCTATAATGGGTAATACTGGTCCCCCATGGTCCTCAAGGGCTCTAAATAGTCTCAAGAATGTAAGGAATAGATGTTCGAAAAAGTATAAAAAATCTGGACTGCTAGCAGACTATGCTAGGTATATTGTTGCTAGGAGTAGATACAACTCTAAATCTCGTGAGAGTTACAGATTATATTTGGATAGGTTGAAGGCAAATTTTAAACGGAACCCCAAATCATTCTTTAGATTTGTTAACTTGAAGCGTAATTCGTCTTCCACACCTTGTAGGATCAAAATGAACGGTATTGAATATTCAGATGAAGAGTCTATTGCTAATTGTTTCGCCGATTTTTTCGCATCTATTTATTCCATTATTATTTTTGATGTTTTTTTATTATTGATGTTTCCAAATCATACCCGTACACTGTCCGCTCTACCATTCCGTTTGATGCACCTGTCGTAAATTCTTCGTGGTTTCTAGATAACTTAATCAGCTTGAAAGCCTCGAATAAAGCTGGTCCTGATGGTATCCCGGACTCTTTGTTGAAATACTGCTCGAATTCTCTCAGCTTACCGTAGACTCTCTTATTTAACGCTTCGTTGAAGTTTGGTCATTTTCCTGCACATTGGAAGAGCTCTTATATAATCCCTCTACACAAATCTGGTTGTTTAGTAAATGTTGCAAATTATAGGGGAATTGCAAAATTGAGTGCCATTCCTAAACTTTTTGCGAAGTTAGTCACAGAGGTAATTTCTCATCAGGTTTCCTCTATTTTAGATCGGAAGGGTCGTTCCACCGTGACTAATTTGCTTCAGTTTTCCTCTTCTATTATTGACGGCTTTATTAATGGAGATCAAACTGATGTGATTTTTACCGATTTTAGTAAGGCTTTTGATAAAGTTAACCACAATTTGTTATTATATAAACTAGGGGCAATGGGTTTTAATTGTAACATGCTGAATTGGATTAGTTCTTATTTAATGAACAGATCATTTGGTCGATCATTCTCAAGATCTATTTTTGTGTCATCTGGGGTGACTCAGGGCAGTCATCTTGGGCCGGTTCTATTTTTGTTATTCATTAACGACTTACCCGACTCCATAATGCACTCTAAATTGTTAATGTACGCTGATGACGTGAAGATCTATTTTTCTTACAAGGATCCTTGTCAATATTCTTTACTTCAGAGGGATTTGTCTACTTTCCAGACGTGGTGCGAGACCAATTTGAATGAGCTTAATTTTACGAAATGTAAGCATATGCTGTTCTCTAGGTCATCATTCTTTTCGGCAAAATACATTTTAGGTGGCAATGTTCTTGAATCGGTGGATTCATTTGTTGATCTTGGTGTTCTCTTGGACAGAAAATTAAATTTCAACTCCCACATAATTACGATGGTGAACAAGGCTTATGGCGTTCTGAACCTTATTAAACGTTGGGCAAAGGAACTTTCAGATCCCTACGTTACGAAAAATCTTTTTACTTCACTAGTCCTCCCTATTCTCGAATATGGATCAGTTGTTTGGGACCCCCAGTACAATTTGTATGTTAATATGATTGAATCGGTCCAGAAACAGTTTCTCATTTTTTGTCTGAGAAACCTTCAATGGAACCCGAACCATAATCTTCCTTCGTATAGCAGTAGACTAGCATTGATCAGATTGCCGACTCTTAGTAGTAGACGTACCATGATAAACTCTATTACAGTTTTAAAGATAATTGATGGATGTGTATGTTTTGAATTTCTGTTATCTAAGATTTTCATAAATGTCCCATTGAGACCCACGAGGTACTATAAACTCATTCACATCGAGTTTCTGCGTTCGAATTATGCGTCCTTTGATCCAGTTAGGAGAATGTGGCGTAACTTTAATGAGCTATATCAGTTTATTGATTTCACATGTAGTTGGGAAACTACAAAGTCTAGCATAATTTGTCATTTGACCCGATTGCATTAGTGCTGTATATTCATTAACATATGTAAATTTACTTCAGCCTTACTATCTGGTCCGATTTATAATTTGGTTTTCGTTTTGTTCGTAATTATTATATATTATGAAGTCGGTTATGTTAATATCTCGTGATGTGCTTTTATACTTATTTATGTTAGTGTAAAACCAACTGGTGAAGAATTTCTGTAGTTGGTTGTAACGTGTGAACTTATGATCCTTGCTCTCCCGTTATAGACCGGTTTATAATGTGTACGCTGTCCTCACGTTATTGGGACGTGGCCCTCTCGGTCGGTAGGGGCGGGTAAGAGTGGCGGCGATGGGTTCGCTCGATTTAAAAAAAAAAAAGAATGCCGTCGTGATAAGCTTTATCAAAGACTTTTTCGATGTGAAGTGAAACAGCAAACTTACATTTGCGGCTTCTAAAATTTGTAACAACATCGCTTTGAAATTTTTAATGGGCATGCTAAAGTACGTAGAGCCCAAACTAATATTCTGAAATATAAAAATAAATAAATCCCATGAAGGGATAGGGGGAGCTCTCCAAATCACTGAGCTGTGTGCTTTCCAGTTATCGCTCACTGATTGGAACCTATAGTTTTACACTGGTTCCGGTTCTGAAATATAATCTGCAATAAAGTGATCCAATTTTCCACGAATAATTTTTCGAAGAATTTGCCCAAATTAGATAAAAGTTAAATGTGCCTCAGAGAATTAACATAATTTTTACCATTGACTGTATAATTTTGGACAAATTTCTTTCGCTTACAGGCAGTGGGAAAATAACAATTATTACAATTGTTAAGTATTCATAAGCTTTCATTGATAATTTCTTAAGTAAATAGTCTCAAATATTATCCAGACCGAAGGAGTTGTTGTAACTTTTCGTCAATTTAACAATCTCTTTATCATTATCGAGAGTGGTAAATTTCCTCCTGGGTTTAATGATGTTTAAATTTTATTAAATGTAGATATCGTGCCAGAAATTTTTGACAATTCGCTATTGCTCATTTTTTCCATAGTATCGAAAGTATCTCTATTAAGATCTGACATTAAATAAATAAAGTGAGAAATTATCGTGTTTAACTTCTCACTTAGTTCCTTTATTTCCACCCCGTGAACAAATATATGTTTCACCATCGACTTTCAGTTCTTGCCAATTAGATTAAATATTTATTTATAAGCCAAAGGTTTATTCCCCCATGTCTTTGTCTAAAATGAGCTGATAACTCATTTTCGATTTCTTCTCCTACAATAACTTTAAGCAATTCCATCTGTTTCGAGATAAGATGGTATTGTGGGTAAGTTCGGGATAATGTTCTAACAAACATTTTCTTTAAATCTCTCTTTACCAATTGTATTTACTTTTCAAAAGTTCCTTTATATTTTCAGATATAAAATACTTTTTAAACTTTATCTCATTTTTTTGACAATGTATCCTAGTAATGAATTCTAAAAATCTCATAATTCAAAAAATTTGTATCATTTGGAGGAAAATGATTCTGCAGCGTCTTACTACACTGAAGGAAAAACCTTCATACCATTAATGAATTCTTACATTGCATCAATGAAAAGTGTCATTGTTTTTGAGCCAATGTCGGGCTTCATTAATGCTATGAACAATGTTACATTAAACGAAAAATGTTTCATAGACCTGAAATTAGTGTAAACTTTCTAACCGGAATGGAACGTTATCATTGTATTAAAGAAAAATTTTACATTGATATTATAAACAGTTTCAATGATGTAATGAAATATAGTCATTGATGTTATGATGGTGCTATAAAAAAAAATAAATGGTTTCCCGTTACATCCCACGAGGGGACTAGGGAGAGCTCCTCACAACCAGCGAGCTGTGCGCTTTCTAGTTTTACACTCACTGGTTGGGACCTACAGTTTTACACCGGTTCCGAACGGTATTTTGAGAAGCTTTTTCATGGCTAAATACTCGATAGTGTCGCCGTCACTAAGCGAGGTGACCGCCGTCGAAAGAAATTTAAGGTGGTCAGAGTAGGGATTGAACCCCCGTCCTCATGCACAAGAGCCGCGCACACTACCATTGCACCACCGACGGCCACAATGCCACATGCTATAAACATGTTTAATTAATGCTATGAGCATGTTTCATTAATGTAATGAACACGTTTTATTGATGGTATGAACATGTTTCTTTGAAGGTATGAATATGTTTCATTGATTGTATGAATATATTTCATTGATGGTATAACACGTTTCATTGATGGTATGAACAAGTTTTAGTGTTGGTATGAATAGGTTTCATTGATAGTATGAAAAGGTTTTATTGATAGTATGTACCGGCTTCATTCATGGTATGAATATGTTTCATTGATGGTATAAGACAGTTTCCATAACTAAATGCAACTTTAACTTTTGCCACACAATCATGTAAATTATTGCGAAAAAATGCACCCCCGAGCCATTTAAAAAAAAAAGAAAATCGAGCAAAATAAGGGGATTTCAAAAACTAATTTCTTATCGTCCGGACCTATGAAGTCCATAGGGTCCAAAAATGGTCAGAAAAAAAATGGTTTGTTTTGGGGGGGCGGTAGAACACACTATTCTAAGCAAGAAATGTAAAATGCTAAAGTTAGAGGGAATCCCGATTTTAGGAGTTATGGGCCTCCAAAGTTTGGGCTTTTTGTGGCACAATTTTTTTCGACGATTATTAGGTTTTCTGGGTCGGGGACAGGGAGAAGAATATCTCTGTTGCAAATTTTGGGTTTCGGAATTTTTTGACTTAAGGGAAATTTTTTAGACCTTATGGGTTCCAATAGGTATGGCCGACAAAAAAATTTTGGTTTTTGAAATCCTCTTATTTTGCTCAATTTTCTGTTTTTTTTTTAAATGGTGCGGGATTCTGCATTTCAGCCTTTTATTTTTGTTTCTTATTTATTCCTTATCTCATACTGGCACTCATATGTTGTGTCACAGCTACTGTACATACATTCATAAATACATACATTTATACAAATCGTACCTACATATGTAAAAGTTTTCCTTTAACCAAATTAATGAATCGTTCAAAATTAAAGAAATGGTACATTATATTCAAGAAAGATGTTACATTATTGCTTTTTTAGAAAAAAAAATCCAATGAGTGTTCGAACTCACGGGCGATGTGTTAACACCTTTTTGCTACACGGTACCTGTTCGATTTCTATGAACACATTCGTAAATGTTACATTGGAAAATAGAAAACAGCGTTCAATCATATGATGACGTTACAGTTAAATAATATTAATACTTCAAATTGTCATTATTTTCTTGCTCAATACTTTTTGTTTTATTCCCACAAAAGTCAAAGAATGCAAAGCAACAGACACTTGTACATACATACATACATTGTTATATTCGTACGATATAACCGAAGATCAACATAAAATACTTTTTTAATATTACTCCAAATTAAAACACTTAAATCTCGGCTCGCCGATATCGGATCGCCTTAATTTTTGGCCTAAACTCTTCGTCGAAACCTGCACTAGCTTTTTAATCCAAAAATTAATAAAATCGGCTATGAATTTCCGGAGAAAATCGCGTGGGAAAATTATATGAAAATCGCCCAATAATCACTTTCAATATCGACTGCCAAGCAACGAACAAACAAAAGATGATAAGACAAAACCGAAGATCAACATAAAACACTTTTTTAATATTACTCCAAATTAATACTCCAAATTAAAACACTTAAATCTCGGCTCGCCGATATCGGATCGCCTAAATTTTTGGCCTAAACTCTTCGTCGAAACCCGCACTAGCTTTTTAATCCAAAAATTAATAAAATCGGCTTTGAATTTCCGGAGAAAATCGCGTGGGAAAATTATATGAAAATCGCCCAATAATCACTTTCGATACCGACTGCCAAGCAACGAACAAACAAACGATGATTTACTCTTGCAAACCTAACACTTGCGTATGTATTAGTTTGATAGTTTACTGCCCTAGAGGCGCGCGTATAGATGTTAACACATCAAAAATATTTTAAAATTCAATAAAATGAGTGTAATGTAAAGGATGGCCTATTTAATAGATTCTACTTTACAATGTCGATAAAATTTGTGCACTTTTTCTCTATAGTTTCCCATATTTACATGAAAAACATATTTCATTCCATCAATGTAAAAGGTTTCTTAGCATTAATGACGGTCCACAAATTTAAAAACTGCAGCAATGAAGGAGTTCATTGAAGTAATGTAACATTTCATAGCATCAAAGCAACTTTTCATTGCATCAATGTAAACGCATTAATGTAACCCATTCATTGATGCTATGAAGTGTAATATTGTTTGTGAATGCAACCTAATCAGTAGTTTTGATGAAGTAAACGTATTGGGAGATTTAAAAATCAAATCAAAATATGAGATTAATATTTCTAGTTTTGGAGGTATGTGGTTAAAAAATGTGGAGAGAAATGTGTTTGGTTTAACTCGTCAATGATGTTACTACTTACAAAGAAGTGATCCAAATGAGAAGAGTCATTTGGGAAAGTTGGATACAAATGACAGATTCGTGTTACAGATAGACATGCATTCTGGAGCCAGTTATATAAAAGAACTCCGTTAAAGTTATCGAATGCATAACCTCATAATGTAATTTTCGAATTTAAGTCATCACCCAGTATCAAGGCATCGAAATTTTGAGAAAAATTTAAGATCATGTTTAATCCATCAGCCAGGAATGAACGATTAGCGTTAGGTGGAATATATGTATATTCAACACAAATTATACTTTTTAGTTTGTCCATGAATAGAGATATTTATTTCAATTATTAAATTGATAAAGTTTATACCTGGAATAACGAATCTAGTATATTATATACACTTTTTTGTGGACATCCCTTCACCTAATTTTATTTCATCGGTAATAACTAAATAATTATACTCGATAATTCTTGTGCTAATGCAGTTCTTCAAACTATCAAGTCCGGACCTTCTGGCACGGTTCGTCTAAGATCTAAGATTAAAAGTGACAACATTTAAAAACTTACGGATCGGACCATACACCTCTAGAAGATCTTTCCGACTATTTTGCCATTCTGATTTCGCTTGAAGCATTTACAGGGTCTTATGGTTTACAATACAACTTTCAATTCTGTTTTAAAGAGAAACCGCAATTCTGAAAAAACATCTTAAATTCTAAAAACTCTAATTCTAACGATTTTTCGGGTCAACTACGAATTGAAGTTATATATTTGGCATTAAAAGCACTGCAAAACTAATATCCGATGTGATGTGTTGACTCGGTATTAATTATTTTCGAACATTTTCCATAGCCGAACTCTTCCAAATCTTTGATCCGTTTTCTTGCCTATTCCTTACACCTACATACTTATAGTTATTGTACGAAGAGCAACCTCTATAATAGCATGCCCTTTCTTTCTACAATTGACAAAAAACTGGATGCCCTTTCTTTTCACAATTTCACCTCCTACAACAATGGCACATTCCCCCCGCAAGGATGTCTTTGATAACATTTTACACATGCAAATGTACGATTACAATTCTTGGAGTAATTACCCCAATTCTGACACCTTCAACACTGTGGTATCTTTAAACTGGCTTTTGGTCTTATCCAAAATACAACGTGATTAGGAATAAATTTTATTCCTATAATGTCATTAAGATTTCAATTTGTTTGAATTATAAACAAGAAAAGGCGTATGCGCAAGAAAGAGAGTAGTCTGTCGTAAATTTAGAAACAAACTCTAGAGTATCGGCGACAATTTTGTCAATGTCATCTTTTATTACACAAAGATTCGATTCATAATGTAGTCCATGACACACTACACTTTCGAGTGTACGAATACCAGTCGATTTCTTTTTCCCTCATCATCTGCATCATCTCAACATCTTTTAAGTAAAATTTCGTACTATACGCAGAATTTTATTTCGTGGGGGCCCAACTTGAAATTTAGGTTGAAAAATATCACTACATTCAAAACTCACCTCTTAATCTCCCGGGCACAACCCCTGCCTGGTATTTTATTTAGTCTGAATTTTGAAGACTATATTCTTGACTTTCACCTGATAAATAAACGCCACGACGAAAAATTAGGGGTGGGGTCGCAGAATGCATTCTTAAATCTTGACCACAGACTTGACATATCTGAGCATAAGATTGGTCGACAACTTTTAATCTGGCTGGTAAATTTCAAAAAATATGACCAAAAAATTGTGTAAACATGATAGTGATGCGAACAACTTCGATTACTTTCTTATTTGGCATCAAGAAGGGTGGTAAACCGACAATACACATGAACGATAGCTAATATTCATGCTTATGAATGGCAAGTATGTGGTTCCATAGACGAATATAGAATAGACACATTTATTCTCTGAATAAATTAAACGTCATAGGTATTGTTGCAAGTAAACATTGGATGGTGGAAAACATGTGCTCAATAATACCAGATAGAGGTAATAGTAAACAACGTCCAACAAAGGAACAATAACCGAATTTCGTGTTTTGGTGGCAAAATAGTTGTTTAAAATAAAATACAAATGTATGCCAACGATGAAAGTCAACAAAAAAGTGCAAAATATATTTAAATTTTTCAGTTCTACACCAAAACAACAGGAAAAATTAAGTGAACATATTTTGTAACTCCACCTGGTGTAAGTTAATTTAAAATTTAATTTCCCACATTTCCACAAACCTACGACTAAGAGTGTGAAATGAAACGTCAGATGAGAGAATAAATATGTCTATACCAGTGGTCACCAAAAAGAGAATACTAATCAAATGTGAATGTATTGGTGTATTTGTACTGAATCTAGAACAAAGCGGCATGACCATTCTTCGTTGAAAGCTAATGTGCTACTGAATGAAATTTTCTTCTCTCATACGCTCTTTGATATGCTTTTTGTTGACGTTCGTGTTGTGTACGTGTAAAATGCCGATCGTGTTCGGCCCCTGGGGGCTATGGTCGGTGACCACTGGTCTATACCAGGGAAGATAATGTTGGTACAATTGTACCATTTTTGGTACAATTGAGTCCATAAAAGTACGATGGTACATCAATGACATAATTGGTACAATTTAACATTTACTCCTTTATGTATTTTATTTTCAGTTAACATCGATTTTTACATCGCGTAGTTACATGATGAAGAAAACTTTATCCTGATTTGAATTAGGAAAATCAATCGAAATCGATTTATGAATGAACAATACATGAAAAGTGGGAGTCGCTTTTTTAATTTAGGATAATTTTTATTTAGTCGATTTTGGGGAATATTTCAAGCATGAAAAACTTAATTTCAGTTATTCTGTATTCAAAAACTCTCTTTATAAACTATTAATTTTATATTTACAATACGTACTTAAAATAATTAATAATGTTAATTTAGAAATGCAGTCCGAAGACGCCAGAGCACAAAGAAAAAGGCTCAATGTGACAACTGTGTCAAGCTTGAAACAAAAGATCTTTTAAAAACATATAATTCTTGCTGGTATAAGTTTAAAATAGGTAGTGATTTGTGACAATAAAATTATTACATATTTTTCATTGATCTCACCTATTTAAGAACGTGTGCCTCATGTTTTGTTTATTCTTAAAAGAACCTACGTTATTATAAAAAGAAATGTATAAGATTGAATTATTATTTCTTAATTTTCCGATATTTGTTTGAAAAAACTGTTTATAACAAACTTACAGCTTGTTATTTTTTAAATTTGGTACAATTGGTATTAAAAAAGTACAGTTTTGGAAGCTTGATGGTACAATTGAAGAAGTTTCATTTTTCATCCCTGGTCTATACTATATTCGTCTATGTGTGGTTCGCTTTAGTGTATAATGACAATTAGGGCGAAGACGTTGGCGTCAATTCAAAATACATTGTCGATAAATACAATCGCTTGGCGTCAAAATTTGTCACTCTTTTTTAGCTTTCAATTTTTGGTCTCTCACACACCGGGAATTATACAAATTGCATCGACTACCCTTGTTTGAAATTCCTGTTCACATTTCTTCAAGAAATTTGAAATAATTTAGGGTGGTATTCTATAAGTCGTGAATCAGCCACTTCGCGTTACTTTTGTTGTTTTGATAGTTTATAAAACGGTACATCTGTTCGCAGACTTTCTGCGTTGAGTTTTGTTATTTATAAAACGCAGCGCTACGTTTTTGGTCACTTTAGCTGTCAAATTGAACACGCCAGAGTTATTCGCGTTAGTTGAAGAAATTACAAATTTAAACAAAAATTTCGATCGAGGATGGTCAGATGGAAGTATTTTGCATATCAGTGCTCATCAGTAGTTGCCAATTTTGGTGGAAATGCAATTGACGGATAGAGCCCAAATTTTTTTTTTTTAAACACAGCAAGAGAGAACTCAGAGAGCTGAGAGATTGTCTCGAGAAGTGAGCCGGTTTTCGAGATGCGGGCAAGTATTCGAAAAGTGAGAAAGTTTTAGAGAAGTTATGATTTGTTCATTGTATACATACACACATGGTATAGTTATAATTGTTGATATTTTTTGCTCTGCAATAGAATAGAATAATAGAATTAAGTGCTTAATAGGGTAACCATTCGATTAATCATTACTCGATTAATCGGGCTATAAAATTAACCGAACATTTTAATAATTAAGTTTTTCGAGTAACGATTAACTCGAACAAATCATAGCGATTAATCGATTAATAAAATATAAATACGTGTTTATGGCAAGCAGTCCTTCATGAAACACTCCTACCATGTGGCAACTCATATGACAACGACTTGCGAACAAATTTCATAACATTACACACATTCCGAACAGATTTGTTAGTTTGTTGAGCGAAAGCGTCGCACAGTGCTTTGGCTCACAGACGTTCATAAAACAAATTGTCTTAAAATTGGTTCATTGAATTGGGTGTAATAATTTTTGTTTTGTTTTATTTTATTCGAGTAATCGAATAATTTGATTGCGTTTTGTTCGGTTAATTGTCAGATTGAAATTTACGATAAACGATTAACCGATTAATCAAAAAACCCGATTTTTTTTATTTAAATTAAATTATCAATGTACAAAGGTAAATGTAAATGAATTTTGAAAGACAACAATTGAATTTTTTTCAAGACGTGCAAAGCTATGGCTAAAGTTAGAAATCATAGGTTACAAGATAAACGCTACAAGATAAAAGGTGTTTGAAAATAATATTAACTCGTTTGTTTTCTTTGCATTTACTGTCAAACATACTGATCTTGATATATTTACATACATACATTTATTTTTTTCTATTTTCTTTGTTCGACCATAAATTGCTAAATTACTTCACTCGCTGTCTGCTTTCATGGGTACACTGTTTTCGAGGCTTTTGTTCTCGATTACTTCTGTCTTACAAGTCATTTGTCACTTAAATCAAACATTTCAGTGCAGCTGTGTTTGTTTTTACTCTCATTAGCTCTCACCCAAGAAAGTAGCGGAACTTCAGTTTTCTATTTAAAACACGTTGAGTAAGTGCAGTGAAGTTATTGAATGTGTAACGATGTTCTCGAATACCAGAAAACGGTTCCCATGCAATGGTTTATTGTTTACTGATTGAAATTCTTATTTACACTAATACAATTAGAACTGGAAAGTTCAAATAAATAATGCGTTGCAAAACTATTACAATTATATTTTATAGTTTATAATCAGTTGATGTTGACAATAGTAAACAATGGAACCAATACATTACAACCAATGCATACCGCCAAATGGCACGTAGTTTTGAAAATACAACTAATTTAATATACATGGGAAAATTTCCAACCCAAAATAACAAGTTTTTTTTACACATTTCATGTGAATATTGTTGGTATTTGCAGTATTATAAATAATAGCATTCTAATAATCTGTTGATCTGTTGAAAAAGAGCTAAATTTTGTATTCATTTTCATTCTGCCCATTTCACTCCAGATTACTTTTTCTAATCTATAATTGTTTTTCTTTTAGTTGGGCAACTCTATAAACCACAACTGTAAGTGACAGCTTTCGTAAGCGAACGCAAGCGCGAAGTGAAGTATAAACTACCATTTTTTGACTTTGGCGTTCGCGTTGGCTTTTGCGTTTACGTTCACTTTCGGGACTTTTAGAATACTACCCTTAATTTTAATTGTCAGAAAAATAGACAAACGTTTTTTAACACATAATAATTTTACGAGTTAACTATATCATTATAACTACATTACCAGGCACATCCATTGAGGGGACCAGCTCCCAGTGACAATATCGTTTATGCTTTTTGGACTTGACTTTAAAAAATCATCACCAATAGAACTTACGGAATCTTCATCCATTTCATTCAGTGACATTTGCTCATGAATTAATATGCTGGGAAGAGCAACATTCTCAATTATCTCAAGATTTTTTGATGAACTTGTGGAAGCAGTTTGCGAATTGTTTTCATCTCGTTTGAGACAGGCTGTTGTCCATCGTTGCAAGAATCAGTAACATGAACGGGTTTGTTGCGCTTACGCCTTTTGGAACAGTTTGTTTTTCAACTCTGGAATTGGTCTTACGGTTAGATGTTTGGTATCGGAGTCGATTAACCCTTCGTGGATTCAAGGAAGCTCCATCAGTTGATGGTAGACTAAACTTCACTGGTTTAGATGACTGCATAGTTTTCCTTGATTGCCGACCTCCAGATTGGTGGCCTATCGGATTTTCATCCATACCAAGTATAGCTCAAAGTAGAAAAAATCTATCCAGCCAGCGTTTCTCCTTATAACAAAGGAGATACATAATTAAGTATCCCAATTGATTGGCTTTCAATCTTTCTTGTATAATTTTTAATTTATTTTCCAATTCAACATTTTTAATTTTTATTTGCAACCGTTCTAGTCTAAAGTTAAAGTTTACAGACTCACTCAAAAATCAAATAATCGCTTTTCTCCAAAATCAAATACAATGTTAATAAGTTTCTTTGTTGGAAAATACTTTATTTATATTTGCATATATTTATTTATGAATATTTATAGATAAAAACATACAATCAAGCCCAATATGACCCAATTTCAAAATACCTGTGTGATTTTCATACGTTCTGAACATTGTTAAAATCGCTGTGATACTTGTACAATAACAAATCAGAGATCGAAAACATCTGGTCAATTATAAAATAAATGACAACATTCGAATTGACTTATAATAATGGCCAGTTTTTAAGTGGGTAGTTAACTATAAGGTTACTTAATCGTAATTGAAAGTTAATTCGAGGTTAACTTTGCGTTTTGTTTTTCAGTGGTGAGTTAATGTAAGTCGCCATATTGTTAACGATTATGGCAACTCTTGTTTTGTTATTGGAAAAAGCAACTGGTTAGGGATAAATACCAAAACAACAAATAGGAAATAGGGAAAAACAAAATGGAATTATGTAAAATAAGAAATAGATGCATAAAATCGCAGTTATTTTAACAAAAATGTGTAAAAAACTATATGGGCGCAATTATTTAACGATCTAGACTCAAAGTATGTGTACAAAGACGCAAAACAGAAGAAACTATTTTATACAATCTAACATTTCTCAATTTGACAGTCAGTAATTTGATTGTCAAAATCGTATGGTTCTGGCTAAAAGTTAACCAACCAACATTGTGGGTTAAATCATAGTTAAACAATGACTGAAAAATACAACTCGATGTTTAACCAGAATTTAACTAAGAAACGAAGATCACCACTGACCGAAAAACTGACCTTAAGGGATTTTATTGGATCCATGAAAACTACAAATCACAAGTATAAGCAACTTCAACGGTTCATTCTCATCCGAAGGCCAACTTGTTAGGAATTCTTCACCTTTTAGAAGTTTCTGTTGGTTTTTGAGAAGAAAAATTTTTAAATAAGGTTCTCAAAACAAGCGATAGATACACTTTGGTATTGGTTTCAGAATAGTGTGTACTTCCTTGACTAGCATATATTTAATGATGTCTTCTTCCACTCCCACGTTTACTCTGTTTGGTCATTGCTTTCTTTGTTACTGATTTTCACGAATGTGGCTATCCCAGAGATATACATATAAAGGAGCAATATGTTGTATAATCCTTGCATTCCCCATAACATGACTACTACTTTCATATCGTAGCCAGGTTCTTCATACATAATGTACGAGTATTTTGGCAATGTTACCATTGCTCCCTAGGATTCCTTAGTATTCGTTCTCATTTCTTTTATTCAAAAGTATTGCTTTATCCGTCGGTGGTGCAATGGTTAGTGTGCGCGGCTCCTGTACATGAGATCCAGGATTCGAACCCTACTCTGACCACCTTAAAATTTCTTTCGGCGGCCGTCACCTCGCATAGTGAATACCGTTCGGAATCGGTGTAAAACTGTAGGTCCCAGTCAGTGAGTGAAAACTGGAAAGCGCACAGATCAGTGATTGTGAGAAGCTCTCCCCTGTCCCTTCATGGGATGTAATGGGAAACTATTTTTTTTTTTGCTTTATTGCCAACAAATAGCCCTCATTCATTTGAATTATATGTTTCTTTAAGCTCCTCCTTTCTTTAAGCTCCTATCACTGTGTGTAATTTTTTAAGTTATGGAAATATGACCATATACGGACACCACTACGTGATAAGAGACAAAAAAAAGTCCCGTGTCTTCCAGTTTTGCCCAAAAACATGCACTTTCTTATGGGCCCCCAAAGATTTGGGGCCTCGGTGTCATTTTTGCAAAAAAGAGATCATTTTGTCAAGCTCATATCTTACAAGTTGTAGCTCTTGTCATACAGAAGAAAAATTGTGAACATAAAAAATCAAAAAAACTTCATCTTCATGGTCGACATCGCAAAAAACTTTAAAAAATTCGATTTTTTTCAAAATTCAAGGAAACAATCAACTATAGAAATGTACTTAAGATCTCAATAAACAACTTTCTAGAACATATGAACTTCCTAGGAATGATTTCCAAACGGTTTGCAAAAAATAAAAAGGGGCATGACTTTGGGCAAAACTGGGAGACACGGGTATTTTTTTTTTGTCTTTTATCACGAATTGGTGTCCGTACATGGTTATATTTTTTCGTGTTACACTGTGTATTCTTTGTAAACCATATTACTGTGGTCTATTAATAACTGGGTCCAACGCGTTGTATTGCTCCATCCAGGCCCGGTTCAAGCTGATTCGGCCCCCTGTGCTGATTTTGAAAATTGCGCCCACAAGCTTACTATAAGTCATTTCCGCGTCACCATTGAGGTACACTATACTAACGCGCTTTTTAGGCCTAGTCCTCAAATAAATATACATAATATACAAAAAAAATAAATATTTACATTTTTTAGTTCATTAAATTTATACAAAAAATTATTTACATATTTATACAAATTAAATCTCCATAAACAGCAAATTTATACAAGTTGAAGTTTTCTTGCAGTTAATTTTGCAAACTCTTGAATCATGTCATCATAATCTAACGCTTCAACTAATTCCTTTTCTATCGATAGAATTGTCAAATCCAGCAATCTATCTTGTGTCAGAGTCGTTCGCAAGTAAGTTTTGATGAGTTTCAATATTGAAAAACTGCGTTCACCGGAAGCTATTGTTACAGGCAGAGTATTTATAATTTTAATAGCTACTACCGGGTTTGGAAATAGTTGTTCTTAATGAGATTTAAATATAAAATTTAGTACATCTACACTAGATTGATCTGCAAGCGGAGATAAAATTAATATCTCCTGGTAAAATTCTACTCCATTCAAATCTTTCGATACATTATTACTTAAAGCAAGATCTAATTGGTAACTTAAATTTTTTTTCAATTTTCTAATTTGTGAGCTTCATTTACGTTGTATAAAAACGAAATCAAATTATTGTGAGCTTTCGACAGTTCAAATCTTTCATTAATGGAAGTAATAGCTTGATCTAAAATTTTATAATAAAAGTTAAGTATAAAGCTTAGCTTAGGATTTAAAATTGTTTCTTCAGCTTCATCCGTATACATTATTTTCCTTCGCCGATATCGTAATGATGATTGCTTAGGAAATGTGGATGGTATATCTAAATCTAAAGCTATTGCTTCAGCTGCAAAAATATATTGGTTAAACTTTTCATCAATTCTCAATTTCGCAATATATTGACTAGTGTTATCAAGGATTGTAATACCTGCAGACAAGCTGACGCTTTGCCCTTGTAAATATTTGCTAGCTATGTTGATGTTTTCTAACACATCAAACCAAATCAATAAATTACAAATAAAATTAAAATCTAGGATCTTATAACCTAACGGCTCTGCAGTGACTTTTACTTCTGCAGTACCATTTTCGGAAAATTATTTTACTGGTTTCAATGCATTAATTCTGCTTTCCCATCGAGTTTCAGACAGAGGTGTTACAGTTAAATTAGGAACATTTTTTGTATATATAGTCCACCTATTCGTTGAACTAGGTACGAATACATATAAATTTTGGACGATATCAAAAAATTTAACAGCATCCAACGAGCAATATACAGAATCATTTACTACTAAATTAACCGTGTGCGTGGCACATGGAACAAAAAATGCTCTAGGCTCAATAGTTCTTATCCTGTTTTGCATTCCGTCTTGTTTACTCCTATTGTTGGAACCATTATCATAACCCTGACCGCTACAATTATTTATAGAAATATTTAAATTCTCTCATTAGTCTTACCTTTTCTTTTTCCTTCTAAAAATCCTAAAAAATGCTCTCTTATTTTAAATATATTAGTTTCCTGATGAACAAATCTAATTGCTAAAGTTACTTGCTCCACATGACTTTTGTCAGGGGTTGAATCAACAAGAAATGAATAATGGTTTGCTGCCTTAATCATACAAATGATTTTACTTCTAACAGAATTAGATATTAAATGTATCAGTTCATTTTGAATGGTTTTACTAAGATATCTATTCTGTGTCTCCTGAATGTTAATACGCCTCAAATGCTCTCCTAATACCAAATCAAATATTGCAACTGCTTCCACAAATTTTAAAAAATTACCGTTGTTAATCTCAAATAATCTGGGTACCAAGAAATTTCACTAAAATAAGTACCATACGGAGTACGTTGTTCCAATGTTTAACTTCAGCTTTCATTGTACTTTCCAATACACAATCTATAGTCTGATGTTTGTTAAACCAACTTCTAAAATCTTCCATGACGTAAAGCTGTCCATGTGAAATGGACTGTACTCATGACTTTAAAGAATTGGAGCAATACGGCTCCAATATGAGCATCTTGAACTAGACAATGCCTGGTTAGCTTTATTTTTGAAAAATAAACAACAACAGAAACAATAAACGGCATCTTTAGAAATTCTGTGCTAATTTTTTTTGTGCACAAAAGCCGCCCATTATTTTACATACTATCAACCAAAAAACTTACAATACACACAAAGTTTTGTATATATACATATAAAACGTGATGCAATATTTTATGTATCCTATTTTGATTTATTCTGTGCTGAATTTTTATTTGCACATTAGGCGCTCATGGTATACAAAAAAAAATTTATACTGTGTTGATTTTATTCTGGGTAGTTTTTTGTGCACAGTAGCCAATTTCGAATGCATTTGCATGTTCTTGACTACAAATCGATTGGTGCCCTATTCGCTAGGCGCCCTGTGCAAGTGCACATCATGCACATATAGCTTGACCGGCCCTGGCTCCATCCCAGATGCGTAATTCTGAGTTTTCTTTTGTGATTTTCAAGTATCTTATCACTTTATTCAGTGCGATAATGTGAATTTAGCCACGAAGTTAAATCGCTGTTTATGGTGTTCTCGACTGTACATGCGGCCGAATCCGAAGACAGGTCGCTACTGGGGAATTAAAATTACCGGAGTTTTCATTTATCATCCCGGGAATTCCCGTTCGAAATATGAGCCCCTAATGTTATAACGTTTGTTTTTTCTTTTTTTTAAGGTCAATTTTGTACCACAAAAGATAGAAAAAAATTACAAACATCTTAAATAACGTAGTTGTGTGAATAGAAATGCGTCACGAAGTCGAATATTTGACCTTTTTAATAATGACGAGGGTGTACTTCTATTTTAAATTTGGCAGCATAATTTCTATGAAACTTACCTAACTTTCACACCAACCGTAATGTGGTTAAGACTAACTAATTTTTATACATTATCACTTCATCTTTCCAACAACATTCAGCACGATGTGTTACATACAACCGACAAATGGTTAGACGCGACAAAAACATTTTCAACTTTGGCCACAAGATTCTGAGCTGAAATTATTGGTGTCTATTTCGCGCATAAAGTTGTAGCTAAACTTCTACAAAGCTTGAATATATAATAGGTTATATCGTTACACGAAAAAAAATTCGTTCCTCCCAAACGAAATGTCAGATAACTGAAGTTCGTTTAGCCCCTGTAGTTGGGAGAAACGAATTTCTTTTAAGCCATACATGTCATTTCGATTGGGAGAACCGAAAAAGGTTTGCAGCAAAGGAGTTTTTAAAAATATAAGATGAAAAAATCTTTTGCGAGAAATGAAAAATGGTTCCACCAACTGTTCCCTTCGTTACAGCAACCGAGTTTTAGTTGATTCGCGAGAACTGAAAAACGTTGGCAGTAACGGAGTTATGAAAACTTAAAACCGAAAAAACGTTTGCGATAAACGAAAAACGGTTCCACCAACCGATATGCTCTTTTTTGTTTAAATTTCCAACTGTTATGATTTTGGTTTTACCCATAAAGTTTGTTTTAAAAAAATTTGCATTTTTGTCTATTTTTTCACTGTATACCTACTCCTCTGTCTTGCTTTGCATTCAAATAACAACTAACAGCGCAACAAACTACAACGCGTCAATTGTCCATACAAGATATATTAGGTCTGTCTGCGTACACATATTTTGCATCATTTTGTGCAAAATGTTACAAAATCTTGCAAAATGTTGTCTGCGTACTCCAAATCTCTTGCAGCGAGAGAGCGAAAAAGAGAATTTTTTGACAGTTGCAAGTTAGAGAACTTGCAAAATGTTGCGGGAGAAATTTCTTCTTGCAAGATTTTGCAACTAGTTTGAACAGCTGTTTTTGTTTACTGTTTGAATGAAATAATTTTGGTGAAATGAAAATAAATATTGAAATTTAACAATGGCAGAGGTAAGTAGTTAGAATTGTGTTGATTTTTAACGTTTATAATAAATTATAATAAACAAAACATTATACTTCATGCTAGAAACGTGCAAATATACAGTGCGACCGTGCGACACATATGCTAAAATTCGTTTGCTTTGCTATTTCAATTGTTTACACACCGATCAGCTGTTTTCTTGCAAGATTTCACTGGATGCTGTCTGCGTACTTTTTGATATATTTTCAACCGAGAGAGTAAAATAGTTCTTACTCTCCCAAAAAAAGTTACTGAGTATTTGCTACTGGAAAAGTACGCAGACAGACCTATTGACAAGGTAGAATGAGTGATGATCACTTTTATGTGTATGAGTGAGTGTGCATACCAAACGAGTGGATAAGACTGCGTATGCAGTCGAGAGAATGAGCGAAATCTTCGTTCTTCGTAATCTGTGCTCTCATCAGCAAAATGGCTAATTTCAGTTATCGCAAATGGTTTTTAACTTGCGGCAAATGTAATTTTGTACGCGTTTAATGCAAACGATAACTCGTTTGCAACACCATGATACACATTTGCGATATATGAGTTTATTTGGGAGAACTACATGAACAGTTGCGATTAATACACTAATACAAATCAATCAAAGTATTGTTGTGGCAACCGAGCAATAAAGGTTTTTTTCTATGCGTGTAGAATTTTAGAATCCTATCGAAATTATATAGTAATTAATAAATGATTTCCCGTTATATCCCACGAAGGGATTGGGGAAAATCAGAACTATATGTATCATTGAAATCCCTTTAAAATATCTCAAAAAAAATTATTAACCTATGGAAGGTAAAATTAAAATGTCTTGGTAAAAATTACAATGTTTTGGTAAGTATTTGCAAAGATGAGATAATAAACAAGTCCTCTTTCAAGATATAAAATGATTAAATTACCCTTCAACGACATTAGATGTTAAAGTTCAAAATAAAAAAAAAATATATACAGTCGCCTTTTATAAAATATTAAAAAAATTATAATAATGATGGCAATAACTAAAGAAAATATTGAAAAAATCATAAGATACCCAATTAACAAGTGTTGAAACCTCAAACACTTAACAATTACATTATCAAACAATTGAATTTTTTTCCAAATCCACTATTGAGGTACTCGTTGAAAAGCAACAACAATTGAATTTCTAGAGCAAAGCAACAATAAACATTCACAAAATCTTATGGAACATGCTTTATAGCAGCAACGATACTTATAATCGTCGGGTGTATCGGATATCGAAATGAAAGGTGGGCTGTGACAATGTCACCAATTTAAAAAAAAAACACTATTTATTTTCTTTAAATATTTATAAATAACACTACAAATCATATTAATTTAGTTTATATTTTTCCGATAATGTTTATGTTATTTATTTTTTGGTTAATTTATTAACATTTGCCAATAATGTTGCCTCATGAACGTTTCACAACAACTTCCCTTTACACTGATGGATAAGTTGATATCAACTTGAAAAAATCAAAATTGCTTTGATTTTACATCAACTAGTTTGTACAAACCACCAACTTCACCTTACACCATGTACAAGTTGACGTCAACTTGCAGTCGCTGCAACTTATCCACAGGTTTAAGGGCCGCTTAGGTTACGTGTCTTGGCTTTCATCAACATTAAGGTTGTTGTTTTATTCCCTTAAGTTATCGCCACTGGCCGTCGGTGGTGCAATGGCTAGTGTGCGCGCCTCTTGTACATGAGATCCCGGGTTCGATCCCTGCTCTGACCACCTTAAAAATTTCTTTCGGCGGCGGTCACCTCGCATAGTGATGGCGACACTATCGAGTATATAGCCATGAAAAAGCTTCTCAAAATACCATTCGGAATCGGTGTAAAACTTTAGGTCCCAATCAGTGAGTGAAAACTAGAAAGCGCACAGCTCAGTGATTGTGAGAAGGTCTCCCCTGTCCCTTCATGGGATGTAATGGGAAACCATTTATTTATTTTTTTATCGCCACTTACGACTTTCCAAATAAAACGATCCAACCTTAATACTACGAAATGTGGCAACATTTGCTGTAATAGGTGACAAAAAATGCGATATGGCAACACGTTTGTAGCCTGTGCCAAAAATACATGGTAGCAGCAGATGTTGTTGCAGTTGTAAGCAGTAACAACAAACATTTTGTTTTCGTTCATTCGTTTCAGTTGTTAAACTCTACACATATATATAACAACAGTTCAACAATACAAAAAAGGATGAAAACAAAATACATAAGATTTTGACAAGTGAAACGAAAAATGAAACGGAAAAAAATTCATCACCTGTTTAAACGACTATGCCTGGAGATAATTCTACCATGATAATTGTTGTGAACAATTTATTTCCAATTTTGTTTTCTATCGGAAATAAAAGGCTATCCTTCAAACTTAGAGATGTAAAAGTATACGTAGTCTTCGATTAAACAAAATAATTTTCATGAACTTAAAAAGTGTAAATCATTTTGCAAATTTCAGCTTTTGGGTCTCTCCTTGATAACATTTTCATTCGCAACAAAAAATGATAAAAAAATTTATCTAAGATAAATTTTTGTTTCCATTTCTTGAAATTTAACATGTGGCAACATTGTCATTGCACAAGTCGGAATTTAAGTGGGAAATTGAAATGCCACTTAATATCGCTTAGCTGCCCCGTACAAATTAAGCTATTATAATTAACTTTAGCGGGGTAAAAAAAACACACTTATTGTCTCTCACTGCATCAATATTTCGTGCCGGACAAGGTGGTATCCATGACACAGGTGATCAACTTGGTGGTAGGAAAAAGATAGAGATCAGAGTAGATAGGCGAGAGAACGATACGCAACCAGAAGCAAACCATACGGCAAACTAGGTTTAAATAGTGTTTGATTAATACTAATGACAGATAAATGATGTTTTCTGTTGGTAGCATCGATCGAAAATACGCATTCCCTTTTACTTCTGTCCGTTTTGTGAATAACCAAAGAGTATAGAATTTTAGGTAGAGAAGAAAATTCAATGGAGTGGAATACCAACAAAAAACGAGTGAAGCACCTCGTTTCTGTGCTCTCTCTCATACTCTATTCATTGAATGTTGTAGATAACTATAGTAAATCCAAAAATGTTTAACTAAGAAAGTATGAAATAATCAAGATATGATGCGAGGTAGAAATGCGTTTGGGTACATCGCGTCAACTTTTTGGTTGTCTTCTTCGAGTGTTGCCAAATTTTTCTTTACTACCTTTCTTCATCGTCTTTGAAAGTACAACAGCAACTCGCACTCGCTGAAATGGCCGAATACCTCGACTTCATCAAGAGAACGTAAAGAGAGGGTTAGAGACCCTTCTCTATTTCTCTATGGGCAGACTTCACTTCACTTTATCTTCCAGTTATACAAAGTTTCAAAATTGACCAGCTCGGCATAATATTTAAACCAAAAAATTTCGCAAAATTCTTCGCGTTTTTGATCGATAATTTAGGTAAAATGATTTAATAACTGCAACACGTTGCTGGTGCGTTAGATGCTAAATAATAAATTGATATCGACTGCTCTGCACAACTGTCGAATACAAAATGTCAAATGTCATCCGAACAGAAATGGTGGTTGGAAAACATCGGTCTGAAACATGGAAAACAGTCTGTACTAATTTGTTCACGCGAAATATACGCAACATGTATTGAGCCACATTTTAATGTTGCTAAGAAAAATGCAACGACCAATCAAATTAAAGGAAGTTATGATCAATGTTGTCTTCTGTTGGTCAATTTCAGAACAAAAATTGATTTTTAGAGTAAAATAACTTAAATACAATGAAAAATATGGTCGTCATCACTGATATGTATGTTGCTGCCCCATTTCGCAGCGTAACAAATTAGTTTTGCTCAATATTTTTCCTGTAACTCTTCTTAGTACTCGGCAATACTGACTTTTTGGTGTAAACAGACAACATCCAGTACAAATTTGTTGAAATTGCTGCAGGCAGGCCTAAGTACAAACGGGTCAATGTTAATCAACAAAGTTAATGTATTTCTAATTTCTCCGGCTCAAGGTCCACATAAATAAAAACTAAAAATATTTTTCAATTTATATTCTTTATCATATTTTATTTTATTTCAATATTTCGACCGTCACGTTACAAAAATTTAAAAAACGTTACAAAAATTATTTATTTTTTTGTTACTACATAATATGTGCAATAGATTACGTACATTAAACACACAACCTTGTAAACACTCAGTTGCGTCTCAACTGTTTTGTCTTTCTATCTTGTCTTTGTTTTGCTATTACATTTCTATATGTGAACAGTTGTCAATGTCAGTTTTTCTGTTCTCACTAGGTATGTCAATAATATGGAGCATTACTAACATAAATCTCTTACTATAGTGTCTCTCCTCTTGTAATATTTTCACATCATCAAAGTTCGGAGAGTGGTTCTCTTTTATACAGTGTGCCGCCAGTGCCATTTTTTGGTCAATTGTGTTTTGTCTATTTCGCTGGTCAGATTGATGGACTGAAGTCCTTGTACATAATTCTGGCTTTGTCGTCCCAACATAGACTTCGTCGCGTACGTTAGCTCCGTCACCACAATATGTAATTTTATATAATAAATCTGATTTGTCACGTGGTTAAATTTTGGACTTGGTATAGCTAAATAATGTTCTCATGGTATAATCGTTCTTCAGGGCCATGGTGGATTTTTGCTTGTCATAAAATGCAGAGCACTTGAATCTCTCTGATAGAAATGGTGTGTATGGCATAATTTTATATATTTTATCATCTTCATTCCGTGGTTCTTTTTGTTTGCATAACTATGAATCGATCATTGGTGTGATGGTCTTTTCTGGGAAATCATTTTTCATCAAGATTTGTTTAATTATCTCCCTATTTTTGTTATGAAATTGTTTGTCGCTTATATTTAAGACTCTCCTTATAAAATTCATAGCCGTGTTAATTTTAACCGTCTTTGGGGGTTTGGAATAGTAATTTAATAATCGTCCGGAAACAGTAGGTTTCTGATACCAGTCTAATTGTATGGCATTATTCTCCATTATCACCAGTGTGTCCAGATATGGCAATTTTCCATCATGTTCTAATTCCCTTGTGAAAATAAAATATGATAAAGAATATAAATTGAAAAACATTTTTATATTTTGTTTACATGGACCTTGAGCCGGAAAAATTAGAAATACAACAACAATAGTGGTCTTCATGAAAGCTCGAAAGAACCTCAAAAACATCGTAAACTTGCACAGCAAACGTCAAAACAAACAAATTTCCCATACAAAGCGACTTGCACTAAAGTGGAAAGATTTCGAGACAAATTTGCTTAGCAAACCTGGAAAGAGAAACGTGAAAACTTTTGACATTTTAATGTCAATAGTTCTGTATTGAAAAAAGAGAGGGTTATTGAATTATGTGAAAAAAAATAATTGTCAAAAAAGGCTGATAAAGTAAACTTTGTATATTTACTTTATCAGCCTTTTTTGACAATTGCTGCATAGATGCACTGAGCAACTTTATTTGGTGCCTCATGAAACGCTTCGGGGCAAACTTACGCTGAGCAAAAGTTCTAGGTTTTCTTGTTTGCATGAATACCACTAATGAAAATAAGGTCGAAAAACAACATCTATAAATTAATCAACAAAGTTCTATTTGACTAATGCACCGAAAGAATAAGCGTGTTTTTTGGCCCCGCTAAAGTTAATTATAGCTTAATTTGTATGGGACAGCTAAGCGATATTCAGTGGCATTTCAATTTCCCACATAAATTCCGACTTGTGCAATGACAATGTTGCCACATGTTAAATTTCAAGAAATGACAACAAAAATTTATCTTAGATAAATTTTGTTATAATTTTTTGCGAATGAAAATGGTATCAAGGAGAGACTCAAAAGCTGAATTTTGCAAAATAGCATACACATGGTCAGTTCATTTAAATTATTTTATTTAATGGAAGACTACGTATACTTTTATATCTCTAAATTTGAAGGATAGATTTTTATTTCCGATTGAAAACAAAATTGGAATTAAATTGTTCACACAACGAGCGGTAAATGTTATACGTATTGATCATGGTATAAGTATCTGTCAGGTATAGTCGTTTAAACATGTGATTACATTTTTTCCATGTCATTTTCCGTTTCACGTGTTAAAGTCATATGTATTTTGTTTTCGTACTTTTTTGTATTCTTGTATTGTTGGTATATATTTGTTTAGAGTTTGACAACTGAAACAAATGAACGAATTTTCATTTCTGCTGCTTACAACTACAACAACATTTGCTGCTACCATGTATTTGTTGGCACTTGGTACAAACGTGTTGCCGTATCGCATTTTTTTTTTCACCCATTATAGGAAATGTTGCCACATTACGTAGTGTTAAGTGTGGATCGTTTTATTTCGAAAGCCGTAAGTGGCGATAGCTTAATGGAATAAAAAAACAGCCCTAATATCGTGCAATAAAGTTCTATCAACAATATTTTTGTAAAGAAAGTTCTAACTGGAACAGTTTTCATGTTGGTGTGGAACAGAAGGTTCTATTTGGCTGTTAAAACTTTGTTTACCAAATTATTATTATATAAATATGCACTATTTAGAAGTTTGTTTCATTGGGTATCTCGTAAACGTTAAGAGATATCTTTATGGCGATAGCAGTAATCAAAAGAGAATACCCAATTTAGTACGATGCAATATTCAGATCAGTTTATCAAAAATTGTCAGTTAGAACCGTGTTGGTCTAAGGTGGTGATGTTTAAACAGCGAATAGATTAACAATTTATAAATATTCGTGCAAGCTATCGGAGTACCGATACGTTGGGTACGAGTATACATTTTTTTTCAAAACAAAATTATAATTGGCCGCGTTTGTGACAATAACTTAGGTATGAGAAAGATGTTTGCTGTGTCGTTTGTTTGTATAGAGAAAAATTGCTTCAGGCAAAAAGTAGGCGGTGCCCATCTTTATGGGGAAAATATAAAATGTTGTATAAGTGTCAAAATATTGCCAAATTCGGCTAAAATGTTAACTATAGGTTACTTCTGCTCAGTTTCTTATTTCTAGCCATATAATACATATTGCGATTAGACAATGGGGCGTGGCACTGCCCATATAACACAAAACTTCAAATAATAATATCTAATTTGCTTACAGCCAAAATGGTACTACTACCTGTTATCTATACAAGTGAAATGGAGTTTTCATCAGGATATTAAATCACGCCTGTGGTATAATCTGAACGACAAACGAGAATTTTCTTGGTATAAGTTCCAAATTGAAAAATTTATATAATTTTTAGCAAATGTAACCACGGTCTGTGTATTGCTGACTGCCGTTGATCTGAGTAATACGTTGGTGCCTTTATTACTGTCTTATTAACTTTTAGGTATAATTGGGATACGATTATGTCAACCATGTGAACATGGATGGAATTTATTGTCAGTTGTCAATTATTTTTGAAATATTACCGACCAAATTTAATGGAACGTTATTAAGTATTAAGTGATTTAATGATTCTCTGTTCTCTCACCATCTGTCTCAGTGTGTCGGTATATTTTGTTGAAGCCTTGATTATTTTTTATGATTGGCTGTAAAAGTTTATGAAACGTGCCGTCATTTGTTGACATCGTGACATGTAGTGACCAATAAAACATGGGGAGCTGCAACAATAGGAAGAAGAAGTACATCTGTTTCATGAGTGCTCAGTTGTTTATAAAATAAAAACAGACAACGGTCAATTGTAACTTTATTAACTTAAATAGAAAATTTAAACTTTGAAAAGAAACTCTGCAAATTATATGGATATGGACAACACCAAACAATTCCTGTTTGGTAAGGTTAGATTAGGTATTGGTGGCAGTTGATAAGCGACTAACTTAGACATATTAGTCCATTGTGATGCTACGGGCTAACGAGATTAAGCGCTATTCAAACCGAAGAACACTTCAAATTGCTCAAAGAAGGTCAAAATCGTATCTTCGCCTATCTGAGACAATTCTCCCAGGTTAGGTTATTTATAGAGGATCCCTAGTTGCCTGTCGGCTCGACACGCGTAGTGAATATGTTCAATTGATTTTTCCTCTTACTCATCGTTACAGTTTCAACATAAGCACAGAGCCATGGTAAAATGAGTAAGGTAAACTCGTTAGAACAGCTGATTTCAACATATTTCTTGCTTAGGTGTTACTCTTATGTCAAATTCACATGCATTTTGTTTGTGTACTTTTTTGTTTACTTTTACAGTAGATACACACATGAAGAAAATTTGACAGATTATGGACACCAAACAAAAACAAAATGCCTGTGTTTGTTGTAACAATTCCTAGTGCGTTTACCTTACTTATTTTACCATGCACAGAGCAATACTAAAGAGCCTCCATTACTATCTTCGATGCCTATTCATGACGACGAGGTAGTAGGCCTTTCATCGAGTTCGAGTTGCTTTGGTAGTTTACTCTTTGGTTGGCATAATAATGACAAAAATAAAAGGGAATGCGTATTTTCGTTCAATGTAAACAGCATAAAATATAATTTAGCTGTCATTAGTATCAAACAAACACTTTTACGATAAACTTAGTTTGCTCTAATCTGCATGTCTTTTTTGGCCTCTCATTCTATATCATTTCCTTAGTGGCTTTTCGATCAGCTGAGCCATAGAAACCCCCTGACATAAGTCATTTGCTCTGACATTTACTTTCACCGCTTGTCTACCAACCAGACTGTGCCGTCAAAAATTGCACAAGCATTGACATCAGTGTTGCCAGTTTAGCACTTTAAGTGCAATTCTAGCTCTATTTTCTTGGCTTCTGCACTTTTTTTTTAAAAAAAACATGCTAAATGCTTTTTAGCACTTTTTTGGGCAATTTTTAACAACTTTTGACATTTCTCGCTTCATTTTTAGCATTTTTTGACGAAATATTGCAGTTTTTCTATAACATACGACTGTTTTTTGGAACTGAACTTCAACCAGGAGCTGTAAAAATATAAAATTGCCACGGGTGTGAATGGTAAATATGTACTTGAGTTGACTTTTAAAAAATCCCTTACTGCGAAAGTATGTTGTTCCATACTTTTTAATATTAGCAATTTCATTAATTTTGATGTACGGAGAACATGACTCTAAATTTTGTGAATTTGTGAATTTGCCTCTAGGTTCATTACTGGTCAAAATCGATAAGATTACTTTAATATGTTTAAAACCCGGAAACAGCTTTTATTAAAGTGGTTACTTGGTTAACCGCTTTTGAATTTATATTTGAGTATTCCTAATTAGAATATGGCTTCCTAATTTGGGTCTTAAATGATATACATTTTCTAAATTTATTATGGTTTTCGTACATGAAAGTCTACACAAAAATGTGCAATTTAATCTAAATATTTTAATAATAAATGCATGCAAAAGTCATGTTTTTCAAAACTTGATAAAACAATTTATTTTAAATAATTAAAATTTTAAAGAAACCTAACTCGAAACAAGTACAGAAATTTCAGTTTGGTAAAACGACTTAAACATACCCTCACCTTTATTTATCCTTCGGCTCCGAGTTCCATTTTAGTTAATGTATGAGAAGTTCATACTGCAAGCTTACAAGGTCAGGAACATTTTTCTAATGGAAGAATGGTTGGTTTTTATAGGAATAATAAACAATTCAGTTAAACACATGCCTAACTACTGTGCCTGAATTGACATATATTTTTGTTTTCGCAGCCGACAAACCTTCAATTACCCGAGGTAAATTTGTCCATATTCAAAAGCAGGGTGACATGAGTAAAATATTATCTATTATCGATATAGGATGTGTTGTGTTTTTGGAGTATGTATCATGACTTCCAGCCAATTGTCCGCTCAACATTTGAATGGAATGTACCAGAAGGAGTGGGGTGGGGTCATAACATCTATGTCAATTCCAAACTAAGTTTGTTTAAATACTAGCCAATGACAATATTGCATTGTGATCGGAAAAAGTTTACGGCAGTTACCGTGTTGACCCGCCACACGGGCAGACTGGCATGGCTCAAAAGTTTTAAAAGATCACAAGCCGAAATTGGTCAACAGATACCTTAGCTACGAATCCTTCTATGCGTTAACTTTTCTCCGTATCCCTATGGGTGATGGTGTTCGATTATGTATGGTCTACGAAAATGTATTTTTTATTGAATAGAAGCGTAAAGTGCCCGCATTACGGCAATTGTTGATGTTTTTCAGTTTTAGCACTTTTTTTTGCAAATTGCACTTTTTTTGGCATGTTTTTTTTTGTGACAGCTTCTGGCAACACTGATTGACATATTGCATTGAATCTTAATAATTCCAATAAAAAAATAAAAAGCTTTTTCTCTCCGTTTACTTATTTTCCTCTGGCTTTCTCGCATGGATGCAGTACTTCGAGGTAAAGTTTATTCCATAACACGCAGTATTGCTTTTTGTTTAGTGACCAGAGGGAAGTGGCAAAAGTGTTTTGTGCTGCAAGTGTACACATACACTTCATGCAACGGAGAGATAAATTAGAAGCTGGATTTTCGATTTTCAGTTTGTGGGCGGGGGAGCGTTGCTAAAGATATGTTTCCCTAATTAGTAAATGCACTTCTTTTTAAACATTTTGATACCATAGGAATCCGGCCCTTATGGCAGAAACCCTGTAATATTTTTCAAGGATATTAGTATTGCGCTATATTGATAATTTCCTCGTCTAAAAACCCCACTTATTCTAAATTCTTATAATTGTGTTGCTGCAGTTTTAAAGAGCACAAACAAGCATGTATGTAAGTAGGTTTTCTACTTTAAATTTTAAAGTAAACTGCACTTGTAAACGAACTTCAAATATTTTTCTTCAAAACTTTTGTTGCACCTGCTACATTTCACCATCCTCACAATTTTGAAAATGATTTTAATTCAAGTGCATTGCGGGACATGAAGGGGTTAATTCTTTTTTCTGAAATTTTGTGCCATAGAGCGATTGTTTTGCTAACCAAATCCTGTACCTTCAACTTTTGATGCGTTAACATCTATAGCGGCGTATAGGGACTAAATCTATCAAAGTCAAAACCAGATTTTATGCTGCTGCTAAAACCAGATTTTCTGCGACTGCGAAAGAAAATAATGACGTGTTAAACAAAAATGAGCGAGCTAGAGAGCAATGAAAGAGAGGTGTGGCAGGGGTGAGGCAAACGAAATTGTGTCTATAGCGTATGTATTAACATAATAATGTATGCATATACATGTGTCTGCTGCTGTTGAACGGAGATATAAAGCATAGCCATGTAAAATCGGCCGGGCCGAAGCTTATATACCCTCCCCCATGACAATTTACACTCACACTCTCCACTCTTTGCATTCCCTTAACAGTTTTTATTTTAGGTAGCCTCCCCTACACCCACCACCCACACAAACACTCCACGACACAGCAAGCACAAATAAATCACCAACATATCAGTAGTAGTAGAAGTAGTAGTTGTTGTTGGTGTTGGTGTTTTTTTATTATAGTGAAATGTAAGTCCAATAAAATGTGGGTGCGGAGCACTCTCAGAGCAAAGAGAGTAATGACGTATTATACGTATATAAAAATGAGATAGCAAGAAAGCAACGACAATTTTGTGAACTTGTGTAGCGTATGTATGTATGTATTGAGCGAGAAAATAATGACATATGTGCTTGCACTGGGTCTTTAAATAATTTTAAGTATTAATATTATTTACCTGTAACGTCATCATATGATTGAACGCTGTTTTTTATTTTCCAATGTAACATTTACGAATGAACAGGTACCGTGTAGCAAAAAGGTGTTAACACATCGCCCGTGAGTTCGAACGCTCACTGGATTTTTTTGTTTCAGTCCCGCCTAATGTACATACTATATTGTACTGACCGTGGAATGTACCAATTTGAAGCCGGTGTATGGTAAACTTTATTCTCTCTTTTGGAGCCCGTGGAGAAGTGAAGCGAGGAATCCCCTCATCAAACGTAGCTGAACCAGAAACTTATGAATAGATCTAACGGCGAAGATATATTTTTCAATATCAAAATTGTGTTTCTTTATGACTCTATTTGTATATTACATGTATACAGTCCTCGACCGATCTTCTTATAATTTTGATTATCTGGAAGTAACAATAGGCTTTTTACTTTTTTGATATATGTAGTGAGCGTTACTCTCACATACAATGTATTTGATTTTTAAATCACATACCTGCAGCACTGTGACGCCGAAATGGATGTGAACGGTATGGTGGGAGTGGTACCTCCCATACAAAATGAGTTTTTATAATGGCATATCTTGAGTCTTATGACTGGAAGACTCTTAAAGCGTTGTCTTATGTCAATTGTTATTAATGTGTGTGGTCAAGTCAAAAATTGCCTTAAACGGAACGGTGAATGTTGCACCTTCCGTAGAGCGAAAATATTTATCATCATATAGCTGCAGCTCTATGGTAGCGAGAGCCTTAAAATGTTGGGTGATTGTTTTCCAAAAATTGCCGGATTCCGAATGGCGCCACCTCCCATACAAATTAAATATTTGTCATCATAGATCAGCGCCAGCTTAAAAACTTTGTGTGGGTAGCTTCATTCGAAACAAAAATGTTCGGGACCTTTTTTAGACACCTACAAATTCAGCGATTTATATTATTCAGCTTCGCATTAGCTCTCAAACGACGCGTAATTAAAAATTACATGAGGTGTCAGTGGACACCCGATTGGAACGAAGTTCCTTTCGCTATATATTATGTACTAGTTAGTTCCAACACGTCTAAGGCGCCTGTTGAAAAATACTATAATTTAAATGGATCTTTAAGAAAAGATACTTTTTTTAAAAAGATAAACTTTTTTAAGAAGTTTATTTTTATTGAATGTATTTTTTAAAAAAAAAAAGAATATTTTTAGGTACTTTTTGTAAGAATAGGTACTATATTTTCCCGAAAAGCTCCATTGTTTAATGAGAGGTACTTCTTTAATTAAAAGCTAATGTTTTTTTTTTAAGAAAAGTTACAATTTTTAATAAAAAGTACTTTCTGTAAGAAAAAGCCTAAGAGTATGCATTTTTTTTACAAACAAGTACTTTTTTTAAGAACAGGTACTTTTTAAAGAAGTGGTACTATTTTTAGGAAAAGGTTTTTTTTTAAAGAAACTTTACTTATTTTCATTTCATTTTTAAGAACATGTACTTTGAAGGAAGTGAATGTTTGTAAGAAAATGTATTTTTTTTAAGAGAATGTATTTTTTGTTTGAAGAAAAGGTTTTTTTTTTAAGAATGAGAATTTTTTTAGAATTGGTCCTTTTTTCAAGAGCAAGTACAATTTTAAGAGTAGGTACTTATTTCAAGAAAAGTTATTTTGTTTTACATAAAAGATAGTCTTTAAAGAAAATGTAGTTTTTTAAGAAAATGCAATTTGTTGCAGATATTTATAGTGGCTTGGCTTGGCTTATATTGTATTATATCAAAGTATATTTTGCCACAATTAATGGAAAATAAATTACTTTTTCTAAGAAAAGGTACTTTTTGTAACAAAATTTACTATTTTAGCATACTCTGTTTATAAATATGAGTACGAATTTCTTTTTGAGAAAATTTACTTTTCTTAAGCAAACGCACTTATTTAAGAAAATTTTATTTTTTAAACTTCTTTCACTTTGGCTTTTCTAAATTTACTTTTTATTCGGTTCAAAGTACAATATGTAATCAACAGGCTCCACCTAGAAAATTTCCCAGGCTCGAACCAACCCAAAAGTAAGAGTGGAAGAGTAAGTGATTAAATTAGTGGAACTAGATCGTAGTTGAGTAGGGGAATGATAGGAATGGAACTCCTGGTTAGTGGACTGTATCGTTGGGGTTGGTGCTTTTCAGAAGCAGAGAATATTTATAACCGTCTGCAAGAGCGTTGTAGGAAAGGATGGTGGTTGCGCTAAATTAAATTGGCATATATGATTTCTCAGGTCGAAAAGAAATGATATATGTAATTTAGGCAACGTTTATACCATAGAGAAATAAATAAAACAAGTGAATTAATGCGAATTCAAGTGTATTTATTGAGGGTTTGAGATGCTCACCAGTGGGTTGTTGTAGATAAAGTAAAGCTTCTTTCCCTTCCACAAACCGAAGATGGTTCGGAGGTTTACAATATTTGTTTTAGAACATAACATTTAGAACATAACCATTCACAATATATATTGTACTCAAACTGGAAAGATACAAACTGCAAAGGGATTTTCGAAATAGATGCAATTCACAATGTACACCTCAAAGTGGGAAATTTCCGTTATCAGTCATCTGACTACATTTCAGTTTATGGATAATTAATAGCAGATTCTCTTTCAATTATGAATATTAGGTTGAACAATTCAAACTTAGATATATTAAATATGAATTCATTTTGAAATTATAATATAAGTGTGAACAATTCAAGTTTAGACAATAAGTATGAACAAATCAAGGTTAGACATTAAGTATGAACAATTCAAGTTTAGACAGTAAGTGTGCTGCCAAATGTAATTCCATGCTCAGGGTTGTATTTCATGGATTTGCCAGTCTTGCACTTTGGCTTTTCTAAATTTACTTTTTATTGGGTTGAAAACTACTATATCTAATAAACAGGCTCCACTTAGAAAACTTTTCGTTAAACCAAACCAATATAGTTGATAATAATGGGTTGTAATACAGTAGTTAAAAAAAAAAGTTGTTTAAAATTTTTTCATTTAGCCCCCATCCCGCAACAAGGAACATTTTTTTTGGATATCCTCTTCCATCGCTTACCAGCGTTTGAAGTTGAAGTCGAAAATTGCGCAATGTGGAGTAGATTAAGGAAAGAAAACTATTAACATTTTTGTAGAGTAATTTTGGTCCACCACAGCATTTCAAAGTTAGACACAAGTAATTTATTTATTTTTTTGATGCAAATCCATTAACAGTTGTGAAGAGTTTTCTATAATTCAAGAAATATTATTTAAAAAAGTGTTTGGATGATATCTTTCAGCTCCTACAAGCGTCTAAAGTTGGCTATCGTAGTGTATTTTGTTAACAAATTGAACTTTTTCACAAAATTGGTGTTCAAAGTTGCGTAATGTGGAGTAGATAACGGAAATAACATTTTTTAAATTTACGTGGAATAATTTAATAAAATTTGTGTCACAAGTTGCCCAATGTGAATTAACTTACGGGAAAATATTTATAAAATCTCCGTTGTGTAATTTTGGTCCACCAAAGCATCTTAAACTTTGAAACAAGTAAATTCTTTTTTCGTAATAAATTTTATTAAAAATATATATTGTTTAATTTGTTATATTTAACACAATTAACAACTATTTATAAAACAAATTATTTTTGCTCAAAACTTAATTTGTAAGTTAAAATATGACATTTAATTTATACACTTCATTCATGCGTATAATTGATTTTTGGAACTAAAAGATGTCATTTCAATTCTTGATTGAATTTTGTTTTTTCCGCAACTACCACTCTGCCACAGACTTGACGCACCTTTCAACGCTTTGGGTGTGACAAGCAAAATGGAGTAATTCCAGAATATTTTTCATTATCATTGTTTTAAGTTCTTCGTTTGATATTTTAGTAAGGACAGGTGAGGGATCTATGGTGCACTGATTCCAGACAAACGTGTCACTGTAATCTCCTGTACTAAAATCTATAATCTTCTGCACTCATATCTAATAGGTACCTTAAATATTCTCACACAGGGTGAACCATAATCGTTTCTAGATTTTATTATTCGATTTAGGGTTAAATCTCTTATGCGGTCCCTCTGGTATCAAATAACATTGCTACTAGAAGATTTTCCGGATGTGCAAAATATGCATTTCTCTGTAGAATCGCATCAACGACTCCTTTTAAACGTGCAGATAAATAGCGGGGCCGTCGGCGGTGTAATAGTAGTTTGCGCGGCTCTTGTGTATGAGAACGTGGGTTCGATCGCTGCTCTGATCACCTTAAATTTCTTTCGACGGCGGTCACCTCGCTTAGTGACGGCGAGACTATCGAGTATTTAGCCATGAATAAAACTTCTCAAAATACCGTTCGGAATCGGGGTAAAACAGTAGGACCCAATCAGTGACTGTAAAACTAGAATGCGCACAGCTCACTGGTTGCGAGAAGCTCACTCTAATCCCTACATGGAATGTAACGGGAAACCATTTATTTATTTAAATACCGCGAGAATACAATGGTTTTAAAAATGTACTTTTCCCCATACGTAAAAGATGGTTGAGATTTTATAAAAAAATAAACATTTAGGAGCATAGACCATTATTATGAACTTCACTAGTTCAACTAAGTTTTCGGAAGGATTTGTAGGCGCAGACATATAGTCTTACTGCCTTATTCATAAAAAAAAATCAATGAGTGTTCGAACTCACGGATGATGTGTTAACACCTTTTTTTTCTATGAACACATTAGTAAATGTTACATTGGAAAATAATAAATAATAGTTTTTTGTATACACCGGGCAATGCTGAACATCAAATTACTCGCTTTGTTTGGCCATAGCAACAACAACGGAACAACCAAACACACAACATCATACATACTTTGTCCGAAGTAGCTAACGTATACGTGTGTCACATAAGCACATGTTTGCCATATCAACAGCAACGAAACAGCCAAACCATAGAGTAAATTTATAGTAGAGCCGCCATTTGTCTCATCTGACGTTTCCTTTCACACTCTTCGTGATGTGGTTCGTTTTCGTTTGCCTCACCCCTGCCACACCACTCTTTCATTGCTCTCTTGCCCGCTCATTTTTGTTTAACACGTCATTATTTTCTTTCGCAGTCGCAGAAAATCTGGGTTTAGCAGCAGCATAAAATCTGGTTTTAGCAGCAGCATGAAATCTGACTTTGATAGATTTAGTCCCTATACGCCGCTATAGATGTTAACACATCAAAAACCTTAATGTAGCTCTAAAGCATTCATCAGTTATTGAAAGCTTTAAGATTAAGCGAATGTTTTATTACAACCGTATTCATAATGAGTATTTTAACAAGGGAACATACAATTGACAGACAACCCTGTTTTATGTATTCTCACGGTGCTTTTGATGTAAAAACAAGTTGGACGATAACTGATAGACCGAATTAATTTTTTTATTTAAATGCGTCAATGCATTTTTGCAAAATTGTAAACATTAATGGAAAGAGATATTCAACAAACAGATCAATTAATATTTGCTATATTCATAAATTAAATTGGATTTCAGTTTTGGGTAGTCGAATATAAAACCGGATAATAGGTTGTAGTATCAATGTTTTGATTTTATATCGAATACATCACTATGTAAACAAATGTTCATTTTGGTTAAAAATTATAAAAATTGGAATTAAACTGTTTGGTTGCTTAGCAGGATAATGTGACACTATAAACGCTGTAAATATACACAAAATAATTCCAATTGTTCAAATTTTTGGGTTTTACCTTCTTAAACCTTTAACAAACCCATGACAACTTTTTATGAATAAGGTCGTTAGAATTCGATTAGCCGTAGTATTCCATCTAAAGTGGACCATTTTCGCCGGCTGGCGATTACCAGGTTCCGGTGAACAATGACCAGATTGTATTGCTTGACATATTTCATACATACACTTTTGCTCAGCGCTCAGTTGATGTAATAAATTTTTTTAATTTCAGTTACAGCTCCGATGACTGGCGAAAATGGTACTGTTGAGGTTTTTTCGCAATCAAGCAGAGCTTTTCCAATGGGGCCACCAAAGGGCCAGATGTTGATCCGTCTAATTTTGTGAAGAGGTGTCGTAAAGGTAGTTCATTGAAATGCAGCAAGCATATACTCCACTGCAATGGTCGAACTAGCTCTACTTCGAAATTGCGGATAACACCTCCATTTATATGCAGTCGAAGCAGCATTTTTTCTTAAGTTAGCGGTTCAATTCAGAGTAATCTGTCCTTTTACTGATCCAGTAAAAAATCTCAACTGCACGAGTTGAAACTACTGCATTTACAACAAGCTATATCAAACAGTGTAGTTTCATATTCAAATAAAGGGTTTTCCTATAGGTCCTTGACAACTTTGAATATAATTGGTGAACGTACTATTTCACTGACCATCTAACGGTTACGTTCCATTTTTCAGTAAACTCAACATTTTCATCATGGTAAAGTACACGAACGAACAACGTATGCAAACTATAAAAATGTACTACCGAAAATCGGAGCCGGTGACCGTAACTTTAAGAGCGTTAACTCCAATTTTCGGTCATTATTCTCGACGTAAAATGTGAAAAAAATTCTATATCTCGAAAACGGAGCGTCGAAAAACAAATATAGACAGTCTTTCTAAAGTTTTCATATTTTCGATCAAAAATGGGGATGGGTTACCCTTGGTATCATATTTATGTATGTTTAAGTTAATATGTGTCATCCACAATACTAGTTCCTCCAGCCAAGTGCCCACAATTGTTTGCATGTGTTAGTGAAGGCGTCAATATTGGCGTCAGATTCAACGATTGGGTTTAAAATTGTGTTATGATCATATGTATTCTTCGGTGGATGTTTTTCACAACTTTGTTTATCACTTTCAGTTTAAAATAATAGTTTTTCTGTAAAGTCTTCGTGTAATATTCAACTGTATGTAGTTTCTCTTTAACAGCAAAGCCTCTTGTGAAAAATCGAATTCATACATAACATTGTAACAAGTGTTCCTATGACAGAAACTAAATTATGATTATAGTGACTAATATTTGAACACGAATTCTAATATTATACTCTTTATTAGTTGTATCTTCCTTTTCAGATGAATGAGGTTTTAGAAATGCTCAAATTGGTTAATATGTACAACTTAAGTTCGGCAGTAGCAACTTGTATTTAGTAAAACCTATTTTTAATCTATCAATAACATCGACAAATAATGTTGATAATTGAAAATTATGAATTCTAATCAAAATAGGGGCTTTATCATGGTATTTCCAATGCCTGTATTGATTTCCAACTAATCTTTTCCATGTGTGTGGGCATCGCCAAGACCACTTTATGGCGAATTTTGCGTAAAGATCTTGGTTTACACCCATACAAGATCAAGCTGACTCAAGAATTGAAGCCGTTGGACCATTTGACGCGAAGTACGTTCCCCGATTTTGCTCTTGAAAAGATGCGCCAAGATGATGAATTTCATTTCAATGTGCGTTATTGGTTTGGTGAAAATCCCCATGTGCTTCATGAATCACTACTTTATCGACAAAAAATAACTGTTTGGTGCGTTTTGCATGCCGGCGGAGTCATTGGGCCATTTTTTTCGTCGAAAATAACGATCGTCACGTTACTCTGAATTGCGATCGTTATCGCGTCATGATTACCGATTATTTTTGGCCCGAATTGGAAAATATGGACTTGGACGACATGTGGTTTCAACACGACGGTGCCACAAGCCACACTGCACTCGTTACAATCGATTTGTTGAAGAGTAAGTTTGGTGAGCGTGTTAACTCAAGAAATGGACCAGTCAACTGGCCGCCTCGTTCGTGCAATTTAACGTCTCTAGACTTTTTTCTTTGGGGCTACGTCAAATCATTGGCCTATGCCAACAAGCCGACGACGTTGGAAGAACTTAGAGCCAACATTGAACGCGAAATAGCGACCATTACGGCCGAAATATGTGACCGAGCCATCGAAAATTGGGTCCAACGAATCGACCGCTGCCGACGTGCCCGCGGTGGTCATTTGAACGAAGTCAAGTTCCATTCATAAATATTTTGATTGTATTTCAAGTCGAATAATAAAGTTTTGGAAATATCTCAAATGGTTTGCATTTTATTTAAAAAAAAGTTGTCAAGTCATTATTGGAAAACCCGTTATATATTTATTTAATTTGATATTGAAGTTTTAATTTTTTTTGATCATCCTAACCTACAATGCGGCTTACATTTTTAGTATAATTTACTTGAGTTTCTAAATTTGAAACAGAGACATCAAAGTTTTTGCAAATATGTGTGGTATATTTCATTGAAAGATTCTAAAGCGCAAAAATTAAAGATAGGACGGAGTAGCTACTGAAAAGAAAAATTAGCACGGGCATGTCACATCATTATTTGTAATTTTATTTTTTAAATATAAACAAATTATTTAACCTGGGTTTTCCATCAATACGGGCAATTATCTTATTCCTACTGCAGTAACCCAATTATGAAGTGACCCAAATTTTCGAGTGCAAGGACAAATTTATCATTGAATGGGATCAGTGTAGTCAATAGCACAAGCTAATTTATGGGACACACAGGTAAAGATGGTCAAGTAAAACAACGTCGGACCGTCACGGAACAAAACAACGAATTGTAGCAGAATTGAAAATTGTGTTTCTTGCCAACAATCATAGAGCAATAAATACGAGTCTCCATTCCTCTCTTAGCGTTCTCTTTCGGTGGTCGAGGTAGTAGGAAATTTCATCGAGTTTCAGTTGCTGTTGTATGTAACTCTTTGGTTGGACATAAAACGGAGAGAAATAAAAGGAAATACGTATTTTCGTTCGCTGCAACCAACAGAAATATAACTTCGCTGTAATTAGTATAAATCAAACTCTATTTAATCTTAGTTTGCTTCGAATTGCTTATCGCTCTTTCACCTATCTACTCTGTTATCCATCAATTTCCTACTTCATAGTCGATCAGCTGCGGCATTGAGACCCCCTGGTAGACCACCAACGTCCTTTTACAAAGGATGACCTAGTAATCTTGATGGTACATGATCAAGTTGCACCACGTGACATTATTATTCATCTTCACGATGGGGGGATAAACAGAATATCATGAACAAATCGGCCATACAACCCTCGTCGGTATTCTATCAATTTCCCGTATGGTAATGATTTATATCGTCGCTGCGCCAACGAAAACAGCTATGTGTTTTTGACGTAGAATACGTCTTACCTTACGGTATGAGGAGTCATGTCAGGTTTTTATTGTTGTAATCTTTATTTCATTGAATTTGAGGAAACGGCTAGACGAATTTTTTTTAAATTTTTTTTGTAGGATGTTATCTTTCGTTTGATATACATTTCATATTGGTTGATATATTTCTAGTATTTTAATTTCTCAAATGAAAATTGTTTAAACACATACACTCAAACATATGTGTGGTGTTTGGTTGAGTGTTTTTGGTTGCTCAACATTGCTTAGGAACATGTATCTAGTAAAAAGTGAAACGAACAGCAAGCTAATGTTGCTTGGCAACATGTATCTAGTAAAAAGTGAAACAAACAGTAAGCTAACGTAATAAAGCTTTTTTGCGAAAGCTTCAATAAAGCTGTTGTAACATTAATTTTGAATTGTAAAGCGTAAAGCTTTCACACAACGCTCGAATGCTAATGCGAAGACTCGATAAGGTAAACCTTTTTTAATATTAGGGCGGCCCTCTCAACATTCGCAGAACTTACTTCAATAAAAATATTAATTAAAATACATAAATTAAATTAAGTTTAAAAAATTTAACATAATATTTTTTTTTTTAAACGGACTTGAATCAAATGCCGTTGGTAAATATAAAAATTACAGCAGACAGTTGTCCCTGCAGGCTGTGTCAGAGACACGGCCATTAAGTTTAACGTAGAATACGCCATCCGATAAGACAGAAAACATATATAACAATAAATGATAAATAATATAAGCAAATGAATTTATTGTTATATATGTTTTCTGTCTTATCGGATGGCGTATTCTACGTTAAACTTAATGGACGTGTCTCTGACACAGCCTGCAGGGACAGTCCGTGGCCGAAGGCCTCGGACAACTGTTTGCTGTAATTTTTTATTAACTTTTCAGGAAAGCAAGAACACTAAAATTTTCTTCGAACATTTGTTCTACAACTCTGTTTTTGTCAGTACCATAAACTTCGAAGCCGATGCAAATATCAGGGAAGGAATGCGTGAGCGTATATATAAATACAAATGGTTTCCAATTGTGCAATAAAATATTTTTCAAAAAAATATACATAACCCTTTTCGTTGGCGCAGCGACGATATATCTTTGAACTATGCCAAATGAATCCAGAAAGCTTCAAGCTAAATATTTGCATTTAAAATTTAGTAATTTCGGGAGAAATTGTTTACGATCCTATACTTCCATTTTAGATCATCCCATAGTTATTATATCAAATATATATATATACTTTAACGCCAGCAAAAACAGTACTCTGCTCAAAGGAGAAGGTTAAGTGAGTGTTTTCTAACTCCAGATTGTATGCAATGTACCAAAGCAAAATATTTTAGTGTATGTCTTATTACAGTTTGTAACGAACCACTTCCCTCAGACTCTATCTCCACTAGACCAACGCTACCTTTAATTTTCCGGCTGTGCTCAAGGTTTGGGGAGTGTTCTAGCCATTAGAGATAAGTCTAGGTCCGACACTAAATAATAAGTTATACGTAGCTTTCCAATGAAATGATATGAAGGCAAATCTAAATTAGTAGGAAGAGGTTAAAAATGTGTGCGTTTCCTCTCGAAAGCGGTATCACACCCAACCATGCCGACTATACGCTATATTCCCGTCAGCACGCACGCTTTGCTTTATGACATCCCTTCAATTTCGTGCAATATTTCTTTATTTGTAATATGAAACAACATTATATGCGTATTTTGCAAGTACAATATTCAGAAATAATATTATATTAACATCGAAATTAATTAAATAGTTGTAATATTAGAAATAATTAGCATAAGTTTTAGCATGAAGAAATAGCCAACATAACTTTTAAGAATAAATGAGGACAAGACAAAATTAATGGTTTCAACGAACAGGGCCTCCACGCGATTAAACCAAAGCGTGAACGTTGATAACCGTTATAACTTCGAGGTAGTGGACGAATTTATATATGTACCTCGGATCTGCCGTGAACAAAAACAACAACGGCAGCCTTGAGATCAAGCGGAGAATTGTGCTTGCGAATAGATATTATTTTGGGCTAAGCAAGCACTTTAGAGATAAAGCCCTCTCTCGAGTAACAAAAGTCCAGCTGTACCAGACTCTCATTCAACCTGTCTTGCTTTATGGCGCAGAATCCTGGGTCCTATCGCAAGCAGACGAAACATCTGTAGGAGTCTTCGAGAGAAAAATACTCCGAAAAATGTACGGTCCTATAGTGCACAACGGCGAGTATCGGCGACGCATGAATCATGAGCTGTATGAGCTTTATCCTGACATTGACATAGTTAAGCGGATCAAGATAACGCGATTGCGCTGGCTAGGCCATGTCAGTAGAATGGATGAAGATGAACCAGCGCGAAGGGTTTTCGAAACCGAACTCGAAAGAAGACGAAAAATAGGAAGACCAAGACTCCGCTGGAGGGATCAGGTTGACGAATCCCTGCGTACACTTGGTATTGCCAACTGGAGAAACAAAGCAAAGGATCGAACTGGTTGGCGAAATATGTTATCTTCGTTTGGTAAGGTCCGAGACCGGATAAGTAAGTAAGTAATTTTATATAATACAAAACGTCTTATATTTACTGTGCAAAATTGCCGTCGACAAGCGCTTGTTGGCTGCATTTGCGGAGTACTAATACCAATAATATGTTGAATGTAATATTTTAAAATTGGTTTTGAAAAATAAAATTTGCAATAACAAAAAAAATTAAACTTCGGTTGTAGATCTGATCCTAGTATCGCTTTACTGGAACATGTTTATATTTCATGGCCAATTTCTGCGATAGAATTCATTGATTTATTTATTGAGCCATTAAATTATAAAGGGTTATCCATTTTGCGGTTTCAAAAGTAAACGTAAATAAAAGACATATAAAATATTTTTTTTCATGATATTTCTTTTTTATTATAAAGTTTGAACGTTGACATTCCGTGTGAAACACTACATCAGTTAAATGACCACCACGCGAAGTGTTGCAAGCATTCACTCTTTTGAGGTAATTTTCGACCACTTTTTGACACATATTGGGCGGTATCTCAGCCATAACTTGACGAATGTTGGTTCTTAAGTGCTCAAGAGTTAAAGGTTTATCTGCATAAACACGGTCTTTCGCGTAGCCCCACAAAAAAAAGTCTAATGGTATGTGGCTGTGCAAGAACAACCATTTTTATAGTAGGTTTTAATAATTTGTATGAAATGAAATCTTTCAACTGAAAAGAAAAAAAAATTGGTTTGACAGATGTCGAATTCCAGCCCTATACTTTTGAAACCATGAAATGGATAACCCTTTATATCCTCTGGGTTGGCGTCTTATTTTCGCACAATTGTAGAGTGTAATGTTAGTGTTCGATTATAATTTATAATATAGCCGGGTTGATTGAATAAATCTCTGCATCCAAGTTTAAATAAAATGAGTTGGCTGCGGGACGAATTTTAATTTTAAATTTTATTTCTGTTCTCAGATATTTCCAATACAGTAGTATTTACCAAAATTAAGGGCAGCCTTATACCTTTCTGTCCATTGTTTCAATAACTTACAAGTTGGCTATAAGAGAAACTTGAGTTCTACACAGGGTTCGTATTTCGAAAAAAAAATTCTTCCATACGAATTGGTCCAATTTATGAAATACCCTTAGAAACCCGAAAAAAATTGTTATTTTTTCGGTTAGACGCTCCGTTTTCGAGATATACACAGAAAAAAAAATCGAGGTAAAATTGCATAAAATTATGGTTGATTTTGCCTAAGTGCTAAGGCAACATAGGGTTTGCTAAGAGTTACTGCAATATCACAATTAAACTTAGGTATTTTTTATGTTTGAAAAACCAGCTAAAATTTTAGGTATTTTTTCTAGTATATTATGGAAATGTAACTAAAGCATAAATGTAGTTCTATACAAAAAACTTCGGTAATTGATCGAAAATTTTAGTGAGTTTAACTTAATTTATTAGCTATAATAACTTGTTTGTTAGGTAAAAATATGTATACTCATCAAATTTGAATTAATGTCCATGTTTCTCAAATGAGATCCTAGTACACACAAATACATTGTAGTACACACAGCACATTGTATATAAAATATTAAATTATTTTAGTAGAGGGCCATAAAATAAATAAAAACATGCATATAATAACTTAAATTGGATTTGTGTCCCAAGACAATGATGCAATTGTACAGTTTCTGCGAACGTGGATATCCCTTCTGAATGTTACAGATCTCGTTGAGTATAAAATCGGCTTAGGAAATGATGAAAAACAAGTCATTACAATAGGCATACATTGCCTCTGGTCCCAAACCATAGCTTTAACTCTGCAATCGTTCTTGATTTTCTTTTCGCGATTCACTCCTTGGGATGCTAAACCGGATTGGTTTTCTAAAATCGCGTGATTTTCAGGATTTCGGGATTTTTCGGGATCCCCAGATTTTGGGATTTTTCGGTATTCTATTTTTTAAGTTTTTTGTGCTATTTGTTTTTAATTTTATATATAAAAAAATTTATTTTATTTTAATAGTATATGCTGTTTCGTATATTCAGATTTATTAAGAATACAAGAATAACAATACTCATTCCAAAAAAATATAATTCATTTCAATTTTTAATTGATTGCCAAGTTGAGACTTACTTTTAAATTAAATTTAAACTTTGCGTTTTACTAAATACATCTATGCCTTTTGTAATAAATTAACAAAGTTATTTTATATCAATTTAAGAAAAAATAAGTTATTAAAATTATCACTTTTTTAAACAAGACTATATACGATAATAAAACTAATTGATTAATTGACTTATATAGTTTTATTATATCCAAATGCATTAAATGCATGGATGGAAAATATATAAAAAGGGTTTACAGTTTGAAGTATAATGAGGTTACTTAAAGTAAAAATTATTTAATAATTTAATAATTATTAAAAATTATTAAATAATTTTAATTATCATTTGATTATTAAAAAAATAATATAAACATTTCATTAATTTTCATATTTTTTAATCAAGTTTTAACATAAATTTAATATTTAAATTTATTGAACTGCATAAATATAAAATATATTTTTTTTTTTAAAAAAAATATAGGAAGAAATATTTTTGCAGAAAGATACTTCCGAAAAAAAGTAACTAAAGCCGTTATGGTACTTACTTTTTTCAGCCACTTTACATTTTCGATAACTTCAAACAAAATTTTTAAATTTACCGAATTTCAATTAGAAAATCCCTGTCATGTGTCTGAAAAAAGTAACAGTTTTACTGGCTTAAATAAATGGTTAATTCATACAAATTTTAATTAGTTAATAATAAATATCTGATTATTTCAGATTGTCTAGAAAAAATTAATAAAAAAAATTTGTTAATTGATTTATTTTTACAGAGTAATTATAGCATTTGTTTTTAATTTAAGTCCATTGAATGATGTAAGTTATATACTTACATATATGTAACACCCTGTAGGGTTTCACAACCCAAATACTATCTTGTATATTTTAGTACCATTGTATGCCACGCAATAAGCTGAAATGAAACCACATTTGTAATATTAAGATCACTGCTAATATATTCTTCGTCTAATAAACTTCTTGTGTTCTCAAATACTTAATCAGACCTTTTACTTATATACGTTGTATCCAGAAAATGACTTTAAACATAGTACAAATATTTACAGTTTTAGTTAGCCTCATTAGAAACATTGCATAGAATTTATTTTTGTAGTTAAAAGCTGTATGGTGTTGACTTTTTTCATCCATTTTTAGTGTTTTTTCAAAAAAAAAAAAAATATGGATGAATATTTTAAAATCTAAATTAATTTTTAAAATACAAAAAATATCGTAAAAATCTGAAACATAAAATGTATGTACATATTATTAAAGTTATTTATTGTTTAATGTACTAGTTCCTTAAAAATATCAAAGCATCTAATGGTTTCATCCGATAATCTGGAACGTATTGTATTGCCAACATACGTAGCTGTTGAAAAACATCTTTCACAATCCACGCTTGTGGGTAAAATGGTATCCAGATAGCTATATGCGGCTTGTAAATATTTACCTATTACGCCTCCGGATACAGACAAATCAATTTGTTTAAAAATGTAAGTCTCTAAATCATCAAATCATTATTGGACTTTTACTTTCTTCGATGGCATCGTTTAATTTTTGAACTATGGAAATGTGGTCTTCCTCAAATTCCTCATCCGATATGCTATCATCAATTTCGAGTGATATCATTGAATTGTTCGAAACAGGGATTTTTGTGGAACGCAGAATTAATAGTTTTAATTCGGTCTTTATTAAAATCATATCCAAATTGTTATCAAAAAAGGATTTTTTATTTGGATTTTTTAGAAAGTTTGATAGAGTTGAATGAGCAGTTCTTCTTTCCTCTATTCTTTTGCGAAGCGATCTGTACAAATCTTTACCAAGGCAACAATTGATTGCTGAAATCTCATTGAGCATAAATGTCAATGCAGCATCAGCTTTGCACAAAGTCATATCTCGGCGGCAGAGCGCTTCAAGTGTTATTTTAATTGGGTTTAAAACACGCATGATTTGTTTAATCAAATCTATCTTCTAAATACTGGATGCAGTTTTCAGCCGTGCCAGACTGCTTCATTCTTACCAGGCCAATATTGAAAATCTTGTCGTTGGTATAAGCAACTGTATTCATATAACGTTTATTTGAAGTAGACGTCCATTCATCAAACGCAATACTACATTTTATCTGTTTTAAATTAATGTTACCGATTTCTTCCTTCATATCTTGTTTACATTTTTGGTAATCTGTATATATATAAAATTCTCGTGTCACAATGTTAGTTACCTTACTCCTCCGAAACGGCTGGACCGATATGTATGAAATTTTGTGTGCATATCGGGTAGGTCTGAGAATCGGCCAACATCTATTTTTCATACCCCTTAATAATAAGGGTGATCCATGCCGTGCCACGCCCCCTTTTCAAAAATCGCTCTGACGGCTTTTCTAATATACCGATTGTTATGAAAATTTCACAATGTGGTACTGATGATCTACTGATAGTCCTTGGTAATACTTGGTATTGATTAGCACCGCCCATAGCATTTAAAATTTAAAATGGCTATATCTCATGAACTATCAGAGGTATGAAGATAAGATTTGGTATATATGTTGTTGATACATTACGAATTACAGCCAGAGTGGTAGTGGGATGTACCTGGCCCCTTTAAAAATAAACCATTATAGCAGTCATAATAATAGTTTGATCGTGATTTCACAGTATGTACAGTTAGCCTACATATACGAACAGGCTATTTGGAAGCAAGTTTTGCAAAAAGGGCCGAGGTGCTGCCCACACGCGTCAATATTTGACTATTACATAAAGTATACTATATCATACAATTGTCCATAAACCAGGCACTTGACAACATATTTCGATTTAAATCATTTTTAAATCATTTTTTTAAAGTTCAATGCTTCGAACTTTAAAAAAACTATTTGAATCATATCGGCAACATGTCTTTTGAGATACATTCAAATATGTTCACAACTGCCAAGTGTACGGACACTTGTTTGATACAGTGTAGGAATGTGAGGTTCGGTACATATACTACTGATATGATGCAAATTACTTTTAAGGAAATGACCACATGTACGAATGAATACGAATATCATTGAGGTCAGTTTCGAGAGCATCCTAAATATCGTAATCCCAATAATGCATTTTTTAAAAATAAATTCAGAATAAACTTATAGAGGCTACTATAATCACTGAAAATTATAAACGAACTGATGTACTGATTCCACGCATTTCAATGATACCTGCAGACATGCCCATCGATTTCAAAAGATCTCCGTTTCCGATTCTGTTGCCATTTGCGATTACCATTAATAAAGCGCAAGGGCAGTCGCTTAAATTTCACAAATCCGTGTTTTCCCACGGACAATATATGTTGCATGTTCACGTGCAGGTAAACCTTCCCACTAATATTCATTTGCACCACATGGCAAAACTAGACATTGAATAATTAGAAAAAAATAACAAAATTGTGATTCATTAAAATTACAATTCAGGGATAGCAAAGCGCACCGGATACAGCTATTATAGTATAATGCGCAGCTTTTTAGACAAATCAACACACGATCGAAATCTTAACAAATACTTTAAATTCTTCTTCATAAAATTCCAGTCAACTACAGGTTTATTTGCCCATTGTCAATTAATTAAACGTGGCATTATCATTTACTGCAAACATAATGGAACAGAATAATTTTGTTCCCCCTTTGGCATTACAAAAACTTTGAAGGCAAAACGAAGTTCGCCGGGTCCAGCTATACTTATATATGTAGAGATATATAGATAGATATTGATTACAAGCGCTCCTCCTAGAAACTTCCCATTAAACAAGAAATTTCTCACTATATGTTAGTCTAGACACAAACCAAAGTAAATGTACCCAATATAGTTGATAAAACTGGAATGTAATAAAGTTGATAAAAAAAAGTTGGTTAATTTTTTTCATTTAGCCCAAAACTTCGTTCCAAAAAAACATCGAAAAATATCTACGCATTTCCGGTTTACGCACACTTTTCTGATGATGTGTTTTCCTATATAAAATGTGTGAATTCATTTGTGGCCATGACATCATTGAATACTTTTTGTCGGCAGGGCGAAGTCTGCCGGGTCAGCTAGTATTTCATAAAATTTGCTTTGATTTTTTCCCTTGATTTTGTAACTTCAAAACCCAGTGCTATCAAAGACTTGCTTAGTTCTGTGGAAGTTACAAACAAGGAAAATGGTAAATTGTCATCAGCCGTCAAGTGGGCAATTGCAGCCGACAAAGATTCTTCCTGTTTTGGGAGTCCAAAATCCGTAAGTTTTAAAACTTTTCGTTGTGGTTCACTGCAATCATTTTTTTTCCCAACTTTATCATATGAATCTAATTAAAAAAGGTTATTGAAAGCGGTGGTAATTGTTAAAAATTAAGGAACGGGTCTATTTTATGGATTACACTCCAAAAAATAACCAATAACAAAATCGGGGCAAATGCATTGTTTCGGAGTTATGAGCCCAGAAATTTAGATTATGTGAGAGGTTTATGGCGTTAACGTACCGCGTAAAGCTATCGATACCACGTTTTTATATAAAACAAGTCAAAACAAACTCAAAAAATAATGCAGCATTTTCGCGTAGTTACCGATTTATCGGATGTTGAAATTTTAAAAACACCACACTGAACTTTTGTCATTGTTTTTAGTCTTGTGTTCTTCAAAATTCAAATTTTTTAAGGATTTTAAAATTTACAATTTTACTAGCCGATTTTTCACAAATAAAATGATCGTAATAATGTTGATGATTTGTTAGCCTTTTGTTATGAATGATTAACAGGGTGCTCCCAATACTAACTAAATTATTAAACCATACACTTAACAAAATGTACGGGTGTAATTCATTGTAATCAAAGAAAAATGTACATATTAAATTACTTTCTATGAATTTTAATTTTAAAAGCAAAAAATCCCGAAAAATCCCGGGATTTCGGGATGCGGGATTTCCCGTTTGGCGTCCCTATTCACATTCTATTCTTGGGAATCTGCAAAGCGTCCTTCAACATTATGCATATTCGCTAAAAAACATTGATTTAAATCAATTATTATTATGTCTCGTCGAATATTTCAGATATATACATATATGTGGTATATAAATTATATTATTCGTAGTCTCGATATTTATTTTCTACTAAAGATTTCTATACGCCTGTGTTTGTCAAATCATTCAGAATATTTTTTCCTTGAGCGACGTTTCGAAAACAAAACAAATTTAGAAAAGATTTACCTATATTCAAATGTTGAATTTACCCAGGCGGTAAAAGTGAGAATTGTCTAAAAACTTAGGAAAAAAAATCGTACTTTTATATATTTCATTCAAACAAATTTTACCTAAGTTAACCAATATAACTTAACCTTGAGGAATTTTCTTTGTGTAGACATGAGGGCGTTTTAGCGATTTTTTATTCGAAAATTTTTAGTTTTAGAAATTTCTTTAAAAACAAAAAGTAATGCCATTTTGAAAACATCACTTGGTGAAAGCCTCCTTCGGAGATAAACAATTTATTGTTTTTGTGATTCGACGCACCGTTTCCGAGTTATAGCGTCTTTTTTATTTTAGCGATTTTCTTATTTAGCTTTTTTTGAACAAAGAAATCCAAAAAATCGTAATTTTCTAGATATAGACATGAGGGCGTTTTACCGATTTTATATTTGAAAAATTTTAGATTTAGCTATTTTTTAGAAAAAAAAAAAATGATGCCATATTGAAGACATCCATTGGTTAAAGTCTCCTTGCGATGTAAAATTTTTATAATTTTCTCGATTAGACGAACCGATTCCGAGCTATAGCCACTTTTTTATTTTAACGATTTTCATAATGTGGCGTTTTTTTGAAAAAAAAAATTTGCCATACGAAATGGACCAGTTTATGAAAAACCCTTAGAAACCCTCGAAAACTTGTTATTTTTCCAATTGGACACTCCGTATCCGAGATATAGAAATTTTTTCTAATTGTTTCCTATTTTCGGTCAAAAATGGGGATGGGTTACTCTGGGTAACCCATTATCCATCGCCGTGGCTAACTACCCATTATTTTCCCCATTACCCGATTTTCCCCATACCCTGTGGTTAATGGGTAAACTTTCTTTATACATTCTCCACAACGATGTGTGGGTTACACATAGAGGGTAAATACGAACTCTGATTCTATAGTTGACAATACAAAGCACAGAAAGGATGTATGTAACTACAGAATATGTACCGATACAATATAATGATATAAACGAAAACAGTGATGGCCAACAATGAAAAATAACATATCCATAAAACACAGAACTTTATACAATCAGGCATTATGAGAACTAATTGTATACATGAAGGGGCAAACACAATACTAATGCCATTTTTTCTCGTTTTGCACCGCCACCGAAAACAAAAACCGATGCTATCAAATTGCTGGTAAAAAATATTAAATTTAATTTCAAGTGACACCTAGCAATAACTAATTCTTCATGACAGCTGGATGAATGTACAGAGTTTTTCGCAAGTTTGAAATTCCCCCCAATGACAGAAAAGTGTAGAACGCATCTGAATAAATTTAATAATACTTATAAAGAAGCTATAAATTACATTGCTCTTATTTCCTTCAGATGAACAAAAAACACACACATATTGTTTAAAATGAACCTAAGTTGTTTATGGTCATTTAATGGAACCTAAGGAAGCTTTATACATTGACGCCACTCATGACTCTCTTAGTTCGGGCACAGCAATCTTATTAAACAAAATTTAAATAAAACAGCCAACACCAAACAGAAAAAGAGCACCAGGGAGTTGACAGGGCAACAGACAAGTACGAGTACTAACTGTTTTAATAAAATTTAATGTCAAGTTGCGAGCAGACAAAATTGCCAAGATGTAATATGCTTAGGATGGCCAAAGAATTCTGGTGGCATAAATGTACATATTGGTCAGAAAGATATGCTGTCAACGGCCCCATGCAGTGACAGAGAAAGTATTTTTGTATAAAGTATATGGATGTGAGTTTGTGTGGCTGACATTGTTGAAGGCAATTGTGGCAACATCCGCAAATGAACGTCTCAAGTTTACCAGGAAGGACAGATATATTTCAAAATGAACATAACGGACCGTCACGTTCGTTTAAATACAAAACAAATTTACCGAAAAACATTAATAACATCAAAAGACACAAACAAGGAGATTTTGTACCCAAGCAGCTACGATAGTTAAGTGTGGAAAAACATTCAGTAGACGCATCATTTTTATTTCGCAATGTTAGAGAGGGAATAATTTTGTATGTCGTCCACTTGCTACTAATGCAATAGGGATCATCTGAATTGTTTATTCTGTTTTTCTTTTGTATAATTTAAAACGAGTTTTGTGGTTCTGTCATGATGAAACACAAACTGCCGGCAGAAAATTGTATTAAACGCGTTATGACACAAACGAGAAATTTAAAACGAATACAAACATTAGCTCTTGGCCGGCATTAAGGATTTTTGGATGAGTAGTTTTAACAAAATTCTTAATTGTTATCATCAGGAACAGAACCATGGAACTTTATAATTTTTGGATTTGGTTGAGGCCCTAAACAAAAGCTTTCCATGTGTCGCATAGCATACTTGACGTAGATTTAATAGTCTGGTAGGACAAAACTACCTGCAATATATATTTTGGTATACCAGTTCAAAGTCTCGGTGAACCATTGATTCCCAGTATTTTGTATAGTTTGTGTCATGGAAATTTTATTCGATGGAGTTGTGGAAGTAAACGGTACGTACTTTGTGATAAATGTACACTAATATTTCCTGAAATATATCTATTTTCTAGGTTTAGACTACATATGGAGACAACTATTTATCCATGAGACCGATTGTTAGTTTTGAATATGTATAAAACTCGGCCTTGGAGGGAGTACACGTTGCGATTTCGCAGAAGTGGCATCTATCAGGTATCCAGTTGCAGATTCAGAAAAATTGCTAATCCCCATCTGTTCGAATTTAAGTAGCGACTAGAGAATGTATTTCGTTCATTTTCATTTCAGCAAAATTCCCGGAAAAATACAAAAGAATACAATGGAACATTTTAACAGAAAAAGTGTAATCTAGCAAGCTCTTCTTGGACTATGGTATTGTAAATGTTAAAGTTTGTATATCTTCGTACAATATTACCATCAGGTCGCCGAAATAAAATCGACTGTTGGTAGGGATGCGAAATTTTCGTTAGTTGGTTAGCATTGTTGCTACAGTGAATAGTTCAATGCTTCCGAGAATTCAATCGTTGGTGCAATGAAGTATGTTCTACAACATTTTTTTAATATTCATCATTGCGTTGCTCCAGCAACTCAATTTTTGTTGCTGCAACGAATACATCAATTGTGCACTTTGGAGAAAAGGCAATTTTGTAATACTGTAATTCTTAAGGTTTTGAGGTTAAAAATCCTCTAATGTGGTCATCTGGTGCTTTCTTCAATATTTCATTACTGTATTAATCAAACGTGTAACCCTAGAACGTCATCCTCATTTTTTGTACACTAACATCATCCTTCGTCATTTTGACTATGACCTATTTCAGGACGCTATAAATAATATGGGAACCAACATTAATGATATTTATTTATATAGTTAATTTTTAACTAATATTCAACAAAAATGAATTCGTAAACGACTAACGCTACAGAGGAATTTCATTTGAAATCACCGTGTTGTTTTTCTCTTGTGCTCCGATTTTGATAAATTTTGGTAAGTGTGTTGGGAAAAGTGGGAGTATACTTAAAACAAATACATTTTTAAAAAATGTTGAAAACTGTGGCAACTCTGCAGCTTTGAAATTTGGGATATTTCGATAAAGGGACTATGTTCGAAAACTCATAACTTTGGAATGGTAACAGATATTGGAATAATTTCTTTTGAGAAGGAATTGTAAGGCTTTTGGGTCTAAAAGAAAAATGCACATAAATTCAAAAAAGAATTCGTACGTATCTATATTTTACAGAAAAAAATTCAATTTAATTTTGTGCAAGAGGCCTCTTTTATATGTATTATTTTTTAAGCACAACTAGCCTTGCTTGTGATTTACACACCCTGCAAATTTCAAAGTGAAATATGCAGTAATTTCTGAGATATGAACAAAAATGTAGAAGCTTATTAATATTAAAAAATAAAAAATATTTTTTTTACTTTCGTTGACAATATAAAATTAGGACTCAAACATTATTGTTAAAAATAGTTTTCTTCATAATAATGAAATTATTTAATTCATATTTTACAAACAACAAATTCACATATGTTCAGGATTATTTACTTTAATATTTTAATCGGGTTTTAATTAATTTTGTCTCGTTACGGGCCAGAAAGTTGGTAGTCGAAAAGGTGTTTTGTATTTTAGCAACAGTCCAAGAATGTGGTAATTTTGATAATATTTGAATTTGTCTATTTTTATCACTTTCACAATTTGAATACATTTCTTTAAGTGGTTGAAAACATCTTCTTCATCATCCGCAGCGTTATCTTTTTTAAAAAGCTTGGTTTTAAATGCCGAAATAACATGGGTTACAATTTCTTCTTTTTTGGTCATATTACAACTGCCTTTATATTCAATATGAGGTTGATTTAGCACTCCGAAGAACTTATTTAAATAAATCATCTTCTTTAACTTTTTTCGAATAAAAATCGCTATCATTTTCAGACATGGAGAATGTTGTTTCAAATTTGACAATTTCAAATTCATTGGGTGTGTTTTTTTATTATCTTGCGTGGTCGTACAACTTGCTTGGGCCATTAATGCGTTTTTAAATGGAATACAGATATATTGGCCTCTTAAATATTTTGAATAACGTTTTTTAAAACACTGCGAGACTTTTCGTACACTTTTGCTGTGTTTCCAGTGCTTGAGTTTTTTGAAGGGATTGCAACAAAATCTTCCGAAAGCCATTTTAAACTAGTACGAAAGTACTAGTGGAGATTAACAAATAAACAAGCTATTTGATATTGGTTGTATATACTAGAATACACTCATGGAACAGAACGAGCAAACCTACTAGGTGACTTTATACAGTAATTTTATATCGTCTACGAAAGTAAAACAAACATTTTTTATTTTTTTATATTAACCTACTCGCTTCTACATTTTTGTTCATATCTCAGAAAGTACTGCATATTTTACTATGAAATTTGCAGAATATGTAGATCACAAACAAGGCTAGTTGTGCTTAAAAAATAAGAAAAATAAAAGAGGCCATTATTTTTCACAAATTTAAATTGAATTTGTTTTAATTGATTTTGATTTTTATTTTAGACTCTAAAGTCTAACAATTCCCTCTCAAAAGAAATTATTCCAATATCTGTTACCATTCCATAGTTATGGGCTTTCGAACATAGTCCCTTTGTCTAAATATCCCAAATTTCAAAGCTACAGAGTTGCCACATATTTCAAGATTTTTTAAAAAAAATATATATATATTTTACGTATACCCGACTATTCCCAACACACTTACCAAATTTTATCCAAATCGGAGACCATGAGAAAAAAACACGCTGATTTAAAATGAAATTCCTCTATACGAAAAATCAGGACAAAACAAACATTAACGGCAACTGTACCTTTCCATGCACGTTGTTCGATAGCATTTAATTTTGATGAAAATTCAGAACTGGCAATTATTTTTTTTATCTGCGGACCATTGAAAACACCTTAAATCAAAAAAATCATTAAAAAACATAAAGTTACTGAATGACTTCTTAAAAAAAATACTTGCATGAATCTTTTCGCCGCTCAATTTCGGAAAAATTTTGCGCAAAGTTGCAATGGCCTCGCCATCACGATCCAGTTTTTTAACAAAATTTGATACGAGACCGAGCTTAATGTGTAGTGGAGGCAAAATGATTTGAGACGGCTGCACCAATGGTAGATTCTCTATACTTTCTACGCCTACTTTGTAGCATGTTCGCGGCTTCCACTTAAATTCAGTGTAATGCTCATCTCTTTTTCAACCTTCCCATGTACACAAAAAGCACTGGTGGGTTGGAAATCCACGCTTAACACCCATGAGTAAACCGACCACTTTCAGATCGCAGCATATTTTCCAATTATGCTCTTTGTACTTTATCAGCTGTAATATTAATTCCATGCCTTCGTATGTTTCCTTGAGGTTTGTGGCATATGCGATCGGGACAGATGGATGTATGTTACCGATATGAAGCAGCACGACTTTAAGGCTGTTGACCGATGCATCGATGAAAAGTCGCCACTCCTCTGAAATATGAGGGTAATCAATTTTTGCAAACATCAAATCAATATCATAACAATAAGCTAGGTTTTTTTTCCCGATCTTCGTGCAATTTAAAAAATTCGTCATATGGAATAGTGGTACCTCGACCACGAGCGGCTGTTATTTTAAAATCAGCCGCCACTATATTCCACTGCTTAAAGCGTGATGCAAAGAGTTCTGCTGTTCTCCTCGACAAATTTCCGTCTCGTACGAGGTCATTGAAGTCGGCTTGCGTTATTAAATGCGGCATTGCAGTCCCAATTTCACTGGGTGTTGCCACAAATTCCTATAATTGTGGACTCTCGCATCTCGCATTCGATGCAAGAAAAGTTGATAGCAGTGTTGGTACAACTGTTGATTCTGCATCGCTTATTTCGGGAACATTATCAAAAATCTCCACTGAAGCCGCTACACGCTCTTCTGGTGAGTATACAACTGCTGGAATTACCGATTCTACATTAGCGTAGCGAATTTTGTTGCGGTGAATGTATTGGTACCCTTTTGTTTGAGCAAAAGTTACACAAAAGTAGCACAATTCATTGCAGTGCTCCGTGCGTGGTAGCCAAATTGTTGGTACAGCGTACTTTATTGTTGACCTTCCATCAGTAAACTTGCACAAATTTCTATAGCAATAGTCGCACACGACTTCCGGAGTATACCACAAGTAAGGAACATAAGCAGTCTTAATTATTTTCTGAAACGAATTCACCACTGTTTTAGTAATATTTTTCAAATTTTTACTTGGTGCGAATAAGCCACAAACGTAACAAAAGTTATTTCACGTCGGACAGATGAAATATATACAAATACGTTTTCGCACAACAGAACTTAAAACAATTTTGCAATTCCTTATTTCATCTGTCAGACCAGTTGTTAGTGTTGTAAAAGTCAAAAACTGTTTAGTGTTAGAAGGTTACTATTGATTAACTACAACTATATCGAGTAGGATGGGTCAAAAAACATTTTTTTTGACGTAGAATACGTCTTACCTTACGGTATGAGGAGTCATGTCAGGTTTTTATTGTTGTAATCTTTATTTCATTGAATTTGAGGAAACGGCTAGATGAATTTTTTTTAAATTTTTTTTGTAGGTAAATGAAGATGTTATCTTTCGTTTGATATACATTTCATATTGGTTGATATCTTCCTAATATTTAAATTTCTCAAATGAAAATTGTTTAAACACATACACTCAAACATATGTGTGGTGTTTGGTTGAGTGTTTTTGGTTGCTCAACATTGCTTAGGAACATGGCAACATGTATCTAGTAAAAAGTGAAACAAACAGTAAGCTAACGTAATAAAGCTTTTTTGCGAAAGCTTCAATAAAGCTGTTGTAACATTAATTTTGAATTGTAAAGCGTAAAGCTTTCACACAACGCTCGAATGCTAATGCGAAGACTCGATAAGGTGAACCTTTTTTAATATTAGGGCGGCCCTCTCAACATTCGCAGAACTTATTTCAATAAAAATATTAATTAAAATACATAAATTAAATTAAGTTTAAAAAAATTGAACATAATATTTTTTTTAAACGGACTTGAATCAAATGCCGTTGGTAAATATAAAAATTACATCAGACAGTTGTCCGAGGCCTGCGGCCACGGACTGTCCCTGCAGGCTGTGTCCGAGACACGGCCATTAAGTTTAACGTAGAATACGCCATCCGATAAGACAGAAAACATATATAACAATAAATGATAAATAATATAAGCAAATGAATTTATTGTTATATATGTTTTCTGTCTTATCGGATGACGTATTCTACGTTAAACTTAATGGCCGTGTCTCTGACACAGCCTGCAGGGACAGTCCGTAGCCGAAGGCCTCGGACAACTGTCTGCTGTAATTTTTCGTAACGCTTAAGTAGTTTAAAAATTTGGGATCCCTTCAAGTTATGCTAAGAAAATTGAAAAAAATATTTTTTTTTCAAAAATAATAAAAATTGGGGAAAATCTGAGAATTGATAAAAATTGTTTTTAAAAATTTGACGTGATACAGTCATTTCCACTAGTCTGTCTGCAAAAAATCAGCTCGATTGGATCACTGAAAAAGGGTTAAAAATCGGTCCAAAGGCTTTCACACAAACTTAAAAAAAAAAATTCTGACGTGTACATGAACATCGACGATACACGTGTATTTTTATTTTTTCCCCTCTTTCCGAATATGTGCATTTGGTTCATAGGACAGAAAAAAATCTATTTTTTGTAACACCGTGTTATGTATGGAACTCGATTTCTTTTGCATGGCCACCACGGGCACGCTTGCAGAAGTCCAGACCCTGAACCCAATTCTCGACGGTTTTCAAACATAAATCGGCCGATACTGCTGCAATTTCACGTTTGATATTCGTACGAAGTTCATCAGTCGTCGCTGGCTTGTTGGCATAGGCCATAGATTTAACGTAGCCCCATAGGAAATAATCTAACGGCGGCAAATCGAACGACCGAGGCGGCAAATCGACTGGGCCATTTCGTGAAATAACACGTTCACCAAACTTGGTTTCCAATAAATTCATTGTGGCATTCGCTGTGTGGCTTGTGGTGGCATCCTGTTGGAACCACATGTCCTCCAAGTCCATATTATCCAATTGGGGCCAAAAATATTCGGTTATCATTGAACGGTAGCGATTCGCATTCACAGTAATGTGCCAATGACGCCGCCGGCCCATAAACCGCACCAAACCGTAATTTTTTCGGGATGCAATGACGACTCATTGATTACGTGTGGATTGCTGTCTGACCAATAACGCATATTTTGCTTATTGACGAAGCCATTCAGCCAGAAATGAGCCTAATCGCAGAAGATGATTTCCGATGATTTTCCGCTCTTAAAGTTGAGGCCACTGACTACAAATTTCGGTAGTACATTTTAAAAATTTCGACTCGTTGTTGGCACGTATATCTTTCCATGATGAAATGGCAAACCTTACTGAAGAGAAATGTCAAAAGAGCGGGAAAAAATATGGCATCGTTTGCTGTCCCTATCGATTTACTTTTGTAGCGTCTCTGTTGAAAAACCCGTTATATAGGAAATTAAGTGATAGAGATACGACCGATTATATATTCAATCTTTGTATAATTTAAACCAAAACTAATGTGTACGAATTCGAGACCAATAATTTCACATCAGATTGTGCCACAATGCGGTCATAGTTCAAAATGAGTTGCATGTTGGTTGGATGCCTATATAGCTCAAATATATTATACTTGTGCCCAAACACATTGTGTTTGCTATTCAATATAACATGTTTGAGACACAATGATTAGTAGGCAATAATATATGTTTTTGAGACCCAGATTTGGGTTTTTTGTTGATGCCCTCTAAACCCAAAAACGAGACAAACAACAAAAAGGAAGCACATCTTCAATTGCTGAGAACAATGCTTGCAAACATGTACATGTTTCCTGGAATATGTTGCTGGGGCCAATATTTTTCAGCGTGTGCTAAACATTTGTCGGTTGTATATAGTTTTATCCATAACACTTATACAGGGTGATTCAGGAAGTTCCGGACAAATTTCTATAGCGTTTTCCTTGACTCATTTCATGAATAAAAGTCACCTAGGACCATGTCCGAAAATGCAAAGGTGCGAAATGGCAGCGGGTTCAACATTTTCGGTCGGAGGGTAGTATGGTAAAGTTGCTAACTTTTTTAAGAGGCCTTTCAGAATCAATATCAATTTCTGTAAAAAAAAATATCAGTTGCAGGTAGGAAACAGAAAATTGATAATTTTTTTTAAATCTGAGAACCATGGAAAACGCATCATGTGTGGATGGTTATTTAGAAATTGCCCTAAAAGAAGCCCAGAGATTTTTTTACCCTTGTGTTTGATTCTTATGCCGAAAATTTCAGTAAAATAAAATTTTAAACTTTAAACGTGTTAATTTACAAAAACAAATAAATGTGTGCTGTTATTTCGCTTCCAAAAACAAAATCAAACATTTTTGCATTTCGGTAAAATGGTCATGACTTAGGAACGGTAAGACCTTTGGGCTTCGTTTGGATAATTTTGGAAAGAAAAGAAATATGGCTATCTTTCAACAAAAAACGTAAGTTACCTGCCACCTGGTTGAGAAAATTGAGGTTAAGTGAATTTTTTCCCATTTTTTCCGAAGGCTCTGTATCTCGGCGATTTGACTTATTTCTACTTTTTTATTGATTCTGAAAGGCCTCTTAAAGACGTTTCCAACAAGCCCAAAAAAAAACGACCACTGGCTCAGAAGTTAGCAACTTTACCCTACCACCCTCCCACCACCAATCCGAAAATTTTGAACCCGCTGTCATTTCCTTGCATTTTCGGACATGGTCCTAGTGGACTTTTCTTCAGCCAAGGAATACGCTGGAGAAATTTGTCCGGAACTTCCTGAATCACCCTGTATATGTAGAGATGGTTGGTGTTAAAGTTTTGTAAGTTTCACAGATATTAGGGTGCCAACTTCAAAATAGAAGTAGATGCATCCTCGTTAGATTTCGTATCACATTGAAATACACATAACTACGTTTTTTTCTCTTTTGTAGTACAAAAGCGACCTAAAAATATCGAAAAAAGTTATCAAATAAGGGGCTCGCATTTGGAACGGAAATTCATAGAGAAACCAGAATTCCGATTTGGTCGACCGGATATACTGGTATGTTCCCAACTTCGGAAGGTCAAAGAATTTCCAAACATTTCGCATAAAAGTATGGATCAAGTCATCGAATTTTCCACAAAGGTGAGAAACGTTGTAGCCTTTGTAACCTCAGATGGTTGTAGTCATCATCTTATGAACGCTACGCTATTGGAAGAAATTACCTCCAAACTACCTATGGAGCAACAGTTTGAATGGGCCAAGATTCCATCGAGAACAAACCCATTTCCTACAATTTTCAAATTTTCCCAGTGGCTGACTGAATTGGTGAAGGTAATAAGATTAGTCCTCAATACCATTCCTTCGGATCAATTGCAACCTCCAAAGCCATTGATGGTGTTAGGGCACAGAACAAAATTGATATATAGCATTTTGAATGCAGAACATACTTTGACCAAATGTGTGATATTTCCTGATCGAATGCCTGTATCTTTGAGTTGCGAAAAGATAAACCAGTTAAAGCTATGTTTTTTCTATCTTCATAAGGGACATGGTGTAGCGAAATGCCGGTTCAAAAAAGTCTAAGGAACAAACAATTGCAAGAAGTATCATCATAATTGCTCCACCATGTTGTCGCAGACGCTCCTACAAAGTCATCAAGTCAGTTGCTGAACTGCAAGTCGCACAAATAACTGCTGAAGTACAAGTCGCAAAAAAATAACAAGGTTCTGACAACGGATTCTGGTAGAGGGGACGCCTGAATTTGTTTTAAGGGGAGAAGAAATCATAAACATGGTTGTCAATAGCAATAGGCCTATGCCGTAGCAATAGGCCTATGCCGTTCAGCCACTGGCGCTGTAACGAAGGGGAACTACATTTTCGTACTTGGTTATGTAAACCCGCTTAAAGACGAACTATGATGCGATGAAGAGTGTCGCATGTCAAGAAAGATAGCTGCATGTATGGCAATGATTCATTAAGTTGCAACGGAAGACGCAACAGAATGGCATAAGTAGAATTGGGGAGAGTAACCCGTCTGTTTAAGAAAAAATCCGCTTGTGGAGAAGCGACAGAACGGCATAAGGAGAAGAGGAACTATCTTACAGAAGGAAGCATGAAGCCCATAAATTCTGCCGAAAAGTACAAAGCGACACCAAAGGAAAAGAAGTAGGTCTCCCCTTTTTGTAGAGATAAGAACGGAAATATTGTCAAATATGTGCAGAGTATGTTGAGAATACGCAGAGATCACTTCTCTGTTTTATTTGTCCCAGGAGACTTCAATATAGATGAGGGTGTTGAACACTTACATGACGATAGCGTCGACTGCCGCGCAGTTAGTACTGCAATTTCACAGTTAGTACAGTTTCACGGCTTAAAAACAACAAATACAATGGTGCCGATGGACTACCGGCTGACCATCTATGTAATCTATGTACACGAATGCATGCTCGACGATTGGAGTCTTAGCATACTGTGTCTGCTTTTCAAAAGAGGCGACCCCATAATATGTACTTACCATCGTGGAATAAGCCTTTTATCCATCGCTAACAAGGTCCTCTCGAGCGTAATGTGCAAAAGACTAAAGCCGTTTGTTGCAGACCTAATCGGACATTCCCAGTGTGGCTTTAATCCTGGAAAGTTTACTATTGACCAGATATTTATATTGCAACAAATCTTGGAGGAAACTCACGAAAAACAAATTGACACCTACCACCTTTTTGTAGATTATAAGGCTACCTCCGATAGCCCGATTCGGGGAAAACTATACCAAGCTATGTAAGAGCTGACTCGCCTTTGTAGAATGACACTGGTCGACAGAAATTGGTAAAGATCTCTCCGACAAAGAGAAGGACAGAGAATATCAACAGCGCTTGATCAGTGAATTAGAACAAACAAAGGCTAGGATGGTTAAGTGGCTTGTGATGTTGCTTTGGTTTTTGTTAATGGGTTTCGTATATATGTATGTGTGCTACCAAAGTGAGAAACAATATTGAGGAAAGCACACTCCGTGGAGGTGGAAAGTTTCTGATTGCCATTCACTTTGGAGTGGCCAGAAATGATTCCTTCATTGCGAAGTCCAAGCAACTCACTTCTTCCACGTAGTATGTCCTGGACAATGGCTTTCCGGAAACCTCCGTTAGCTAGCTAGAGTGAGAAGGCGAAACAAATGAGCATCAAATCGGGTTTAGTAGGTGACTGATGTCACTGAAGCTCATCAAACAATCGGGCATATTCTTTTGTCCTTGGAAGGCGGATGAGCCGAACATACGGGGCAACGGCGGATGGAAACTAAAAGGAGAAAATCCAGGTTCAACATATCGCATCCTGGTCAGCGTCTGATTTATAATGGGCGGCTGCATCAAATTATCCTGGCAGTAGGTAAAATGCAAAAACACGGTGGGCTGTGTTTGCCTCCCGCCACCGTTCATAATGGCAGTGAAAATACAAAAACGAAACAGAAAACATAAACAACCCCTATTTGTTGACGACCCCCGCAAACGTTATAAGGACCACGATTTACGGATATGCAATTGGAATGTAAGAACTCTATATAGATCCGGTGCAAGTATCCAACTGGCAGATGTCCTCGAAAGTTATAAGGCTGACATTACCGCTATCCAGGAAATGCGATGGACAGGACATGGCTGCACAAGAGAAAGAAATTCCGATATATACTACAGTTGCCATTGAAAAAAAAACATGAATTTGGTTGCGGATTTGTATTTGACAAAAGACTGCGACATCTAGTCTCTAGGTTCAATCCTGTGAGTGAACGTATAGCCACAGTCCGCATAAAAGCGAAATATTTTTATATTTCCCTAATTTGTGTGCATGCCCCGATAGAAGAGAATGATGATGATGCAAAAGACATATTCTAAGAGCTCCTAGAGGAAACGTATGACCGCTGCCCTGGCCATGACTTTAAGATTGTACTATGAGATTTTAATGCCAAAGTATCCCCTGATCAAAGAACTAAGAACTAAGAGGAGCTGACATCGATTCTGATCACTACCTGGTAGCGGCAAGGGTTCGCACAAGATTGAGTAGAGCGAAAATCGTACGAAATCAGACGTAGGGGAAGCTGGACATCGGAAAGCTGCAATTACCAGAGGTAGCCACAGCCTACTCAAGGAAGCTCTCGCAACTTTTGACACAGAAGCCACTCCCTCCCGATGACAATCCTGAAGCGCAGTGGAAACCGATTTCCGACTCTATAAAAACTGCCGTTTCGAAAAACCGCATCGCAATAAACCGTGGTACGATGAAGAGTGTCGCACTGAAAACGACGAAAAGAACGCTGCACGTATGGTAGTGCTTCAGTCAATTGCAACGCGAGCTGCAACTGAGCGGTATAGGGAGAAGGTAAAGGAGGTAAACCGTCTCTTTAGGCGTAAGAAATGGCAGTGGAGAAAGCGCGAGAGTGAGAAAATTGAGTCATACAGAAGGAGGAACGAAGCCCGAAAATTCTACCGAAAGGTTGAAAACGGAACTAATGGACATGGTTCAGGGCCCCCCTTCTGTAAAGACAAGGACGTAAATCTCGTCGCAGATGTGCAGAGCAAGTTGGGAATATGGAGAGAGCATTTCTCCGCGCTACTAGTACCTGGGATATCCAATGACGATGGGGCAATCGATCACAATATGGACAACGACGTCGATTGCCCTCTCCTAAACAAGGCGAGGTCAGAACAGCTATTGCCCGGCTTAGGAACAACAAAGCCGCAGGAGCCGATGGATTACCGGCGGAGCTGTTTAAGGCTGGTGGCGATGAGCTGATAAGGTGCATGCATCAGATCATTAGCAAAATTTGGGTAGAATGCATGCCCGGCGATTGGAGTCTCAGTGTACTATGTCCCATATTTAGGAAAGGTGACCCGAGTATATGGAAATAAGCCTTTTATCCATAGCATATAAGATTCTATTAAGTATAATGTGCGAAAGACTAAAACCAATTATCGCTGACCTGATTGGATCATACCAGTGCTTCTTTGGGCCTAGAAAATCGACAACTGACCAGATTTTTACGCTACGCCAAATTATAAAGCGGCCTTCGATAGTCCGATACGGGAGAAACTCTATGAAGCAATGTCTGAACTTGGTATTCCTGCAAAACTCATACGCCTTTGCAGGATGACCTTGACGAACACCAAATCCGCAGTGAAAGTTGGTAAGGATCTTACCGAACCTTTCGATACTAAGCGAGGCCTCAGGCAAGGCGACACCCTATCGTGCGATCTCTTTAACATCTTAATGGAGATCACTATGAGAAAAGCTGCAGTCAACATGAATAAAACCATCAGCAGCAAAAGTCACATGCTGCTCGCGTATGCTGATGATATAGATATTACTGGGCGCACAATTATACTAAGCGAGGCCTCAGGCAAGGCGACACCCTATCGTGCGATCTCTTTAACATCTTAATGGAGATCATTATGAGAAAAACTGCAGTCAACATGAATAAAACCATCAGCAGCAAATGTCACATGCTGCTCGCGTATGCTGATGGTATAGATATTACTGGGCGCACAATTAGAGAAGTTACTGCGGTCTTTTCGAGAATTGAGAAGGAGTCAGCAAAAGTGGGTCTGACATTAAATGAGGACAAGACAAAATTTATGGTTTCAGCCGATATAACTTCGAGGTAGTGGACGAATTTATATACCTCGGATCTGCCGTGAACAAGCAAAACTATCGCTTCTGGGGGACCGACGCTCAAAGTGACTGCATGGTGCGCTGTTTTTTTCGAGAACGCCGCTGGTCAAACGACATCAGTGGACGGTGCTCGCTATACGACCATATTAACCGAGTTTTTTTCTGCCGCAATTCAACGACTGGAGGACATGTGGTTCCAACAACACGGAGCCACGGCAAACACTGCGCGAGCCACAAGCGATATTCTGAAGGCAGCGTTCCCGGATCGCCTCATCTTTCGTTTTGGCGATTTGCACTGGCCCGCAAGATAGCCAGATTTAACCGTTCCAGACTTTTTTTGGGGGTTTTTTGAAGTCCCGTGTTTACGTGAACAAGCCGGAGACCCTGGAAGCCCTCAAGGTCGACACGAGTGCGAGAATCTGTTGCCCGAAGTTCTCGCCGAAGTCGTCGAGTTATATACGTTATACTGTTCTAGTTCAGTGTTATAGTACTGTGTATTACTTATCCTTGTATGTTTATCGCTACGTTATGGTATTTTCTAGCACTTGGGACAAGGATTTACTTCATGCCATAATAGGTAATGGTCAAGATATGGACGAGCCTTTGCTTCCTACCCGTATTGATGTGTTAAAATACTACATTTATATTTGGAGCAATGAAAAAATTGAGGGGAAATGGAAAAACCCAATTTTTTAGAAGTACCCAAGATTGTTGTTAACCAGTCAAACTTCATTCGATGCCATGCATAACCTCTAAAACTATTACAGATCTATTGAAAAAAGGAGTTGATTTAGTCAAACCCTCAACAAAACATACAAAATTGATAAAGATAAGGTCAGTTTAAAAAAAAAACTAGCCGACTTTAACAATAGAGTTGAGGCATTGTTCGGAGTTAGTGCATGTACGATAGATGTAAAGATTTCCACCTTTGTAAATTTGATCCCGCTAAGAAGATTCAAATACTTGAACGCTAATTTTTGACCGATCAGATAACTGTTCGGAGAATGTCGGAGAAAGTGATATGAGCAAATAAAATAAAAATAACAAGGAAAATGAAGGATATAAGGATGTTGTGAAGGATTTAAAATTGGCTTGTATAGCGACAATGACAATGATATGAATTTAAGTGTCCCACTTCAAGAAATGGGTTTAGTTGCAGAAGACTTGGAGGTTGTTTTTAGAGGAACCAGTTCACGACCCTTCTTTAGCTACTCAAACTAGGCTACAAATATCATCGTTTTCCCGAGTATGTCATATGTAGGGCGTACCTGATCGCGCAGCAGCAGCTTTAGACTCAGCTCTTTCGCACGATGTATAGTCCACTCATTCTTTAGATAATGTTATAAATGACGTTGTAGTAGATAAGAGTAAAGTAAGACGCGAGCGAATCAAATCTCGGCATGAAGTTATAAATAAGGAAAGAAAGGTAGAAATGGCGGCCTTATACTTTGACGGTAGAATTGATGATACCATTCGTATTCACAAAACATTCGATGGGAAAATGCACAGAACGAAGTTAAAGGAGATCACATTTCACTCATAGAGGAGCCTAAATCGAGATTCAGCGGTTACACAGTTCCATTGTCTGGGAAAGCCATTGACATTGCTAATTCTATGGTCAATTACTTTTCTGAGCACAATCTTACAATGTCGGAAATAGTTTGCATTGGTTGTGATGGATGACCTACAAGCACAGGAAAATACAATAGCGTAACTCGCTGGCTTTTGTAGATATCTGCAGTGGGTTATTTGCTAATTGCATACAACTGAACTTCCATTGCGGCATTTAGTGTGAAAATCTGGATGGACCTACTAGCGTACCAAGAGGATTTGTTGGACGTGTCGGTCAAACTTTGGTAACATGTCATGCATAGAATATGGTTCAGTTTGAGCCCATAGAGTTATCGTGCTGATGAAGAAGGTTTGAGTACTAACCAACAATACCTTTGTGATATTTGTAAAGCTGTTTCGAGTGGGAAAATATTTCAAGAATTAAATAACAGAGGTCCAGAAAAGCACCTTCATCGTGAAAGTGTAGGCACCTAGCTGGTTCAGGATCTATAAGCTAACAGCTTATAATGGAGTTCAAATCTTGTGGGAAACCATAGAGAGTAACACTTACCCATCTGAGGAAATTCGGCAAATTGTACACAGAAGTGTCTAATACAATGGATACTTTGCTCACCCTGCAAGCATGCTCATAGCTATGTTGGTCGATAAGAGAAAACATATAAAGAAAATGGCTATAAGTCGTATCATCAATGTTTGAACTGGAGAACAAACTGGTAAACAACTAAGACGTTTTGAAATGCCGAAAATGATTTCCTGCTTCCTCAAAATTAGTCTGTGATCAAAAGAAAACGGAAAGCTTAATTAAAACTAGAATATTTGATAGAAATGTCCGTCCAATATTTAAGTCAAAGGAACAATTTACTGTTGAAGACTTTTCTTAACCAATTAACTGTGTAATTTCACTTTTCGAACCACATCCACGTTGAGTAATTTAAAATCAACTATGACGAGTATACTCGTCAAACGCAAAGTTAATGCCGATGACGTATATAGTCGTCGAACCCATTTTATATGTCCTTATTGATATCGAATATTTTCGTCAAACACACTAAATGGCAACGACGACTAAACCCGTCAAACCCTTTAACGAGTATACTCACTGAACATAAGCTATTGTAGTTATAAGTAATAAATTTGTTAACAACAACAAAAAACAATTTTATTTCAGTACTGTATTACACCGTATTTATTAAATAACAACTAAAAAAATTCAGCATTTATACAAAATATTATATATAGTACAATTTATATAAAGACCTTAACTAATTTCGTTATCTGCGATATAACCTAAAGCGTGGCGCAAAACACAATGTTACCTCGCATAAGGGGCACTAATATCTTGATTCATTTCGAAATCCACTTTTCGGGCAATAGGAACATCGGTGTGTTGATTTTTTCCCCCTGGTATTTGATATTTTTATTCCGTTTTTGGTATATAGTCTGCGAAATGTTTTCCTATAGGACGGGTAGGTCCTGTCCTGCTGAAGGACGACCAACAAGCGATGTTTTTTCCAGAATTCCATCTCTATTTGCATACTGTTCTACCGCCTTTTTACACATGTCAGCAAGAAATTTACTCTATCCAATGGCCCCTGGTGTTTAGGGCAATATAAACGAGTATAGAAAAAGTATATCCAAAAGGTGAAGAGCAAGTGTTTATAATATTTTTTAGGAGTTTCCTCGCTGTTGAATATGAAGAAACCATAGCATCGCCAGTGTTCAGTCCACTCTGGTTGCTGTTATAATCATGTTCTACTTCAGGTTTAGGTTCTATTCCACCACGCTTTTCAATTGATATCATTTTCTTGTCATGGATTGAGCAGTAGTATATCTCTCTTATCACGCCGCTTGACTACCACCATTTTCTTTTTGTCTTTGTTATTTGTTCTCATTTTTTAAGATGTGTCCGTACTATATCGTTGGGAATATTACGTCTGTTTTTCCAAAGTGCTCCTATAACATATGTCTTGTGTGCAATGTTTCAATGCTTGTATAGCAATTATCCAGGTACAATCTGTAACCTGGGTCTAAAATATCATGATTCTATTCCAGGACATTTCTATTCCATGTTTTGTATTCTGGATAGTTATTTCCATTATTCGTGATGTTCCCGGTATAGATGCAGATTGACATTCCGATAGCTCATAAAATTTTATGCCAAAACGACGCATTTTTGCAGGTACAACCTGCTTCCAAGATAAACCTCCAGAATCAGCAATTCATCAAAGCAAACGTTTTGTTCTGGAACATACAAAGTTTAGCTTTTGTGCAGAATATTGTTTAGAACTGTTGGAATTTTGCAATGGTTGTTCATCGCAGACAGTTGATCCACAACCAGAATGGAACATCAAATTGTAAACCCGAATTTGTCAAAAATTCGAATGGTTGTTTCGAATTTCCATCCATATTCCAATCTGAGTCTTGTGTTCTGTACCTTCACAATTTTCGTCAAAAAAATTCAAATGGGCTTCATCTTCCTCTCCACTTTCTTCTTCATGTTCGTGATACTCTTCAAGACCACTTTCTTCCTCTGTTTCGGAAATATACAGCTCATGCTCGCTACTATTTTCTTCGGATGATGATAGTAAAATTATATTTCATTTCCCCGAAAAATTAACTTCTTCACTTTCACTATCTGAATAATCCATCTATAGAAAGTATAATATAATAACAAAACAAAATGCTTTGGTTTTCTTTTCTACAAAAAATATTTCATTTTGAAAAATATTTTGTTGACAAAACCAGAAAGACAGGAAAAAAATTATTTTGCCGCCATTAAAATTTTAATTAATTCAATGATTTTTGAAGTATTCTTCTATAATTGAATTCAGTGGTGCATTTTTTGTACCAGACCAATATTTATTGTCAGTCCAATTTATGCAACTCGAGTGGTTGTTGGTTATGGCAACACTGTTACACCCGCTAAACTAATAGCTTGCGCAGTAGCCGATTGAAACCACATTGCAAAGCGGTCGAAAAAATGGTATATTGGGTGTAAAAAGTATAAAAAACCAAATATCGGAGAAAGTATAAAATTTTTGTGAATTGACGAGTAAACACTAAGGTGGACCTTGAAATTACATTTTTGCGACATTTTGGTAGATGAGGGCTCTATTCCGTGCCTTTTTGAAAAAAAATGACAATGCCGAAAAAAAAAATTAAAAAAAAGAAACATTAGGGGTTGCGCACGAGCGGAGAAAAAGGTCCACTTTGCCAAAATTAGGGGGGAAATTGCCATAGGTCATCAGGGGTCACCCGTAGGGGGGAAGAATGTATGGCCGACCCCCATTAACTTTTTACCGCCAACATTTTCCTCCAAGACACCCACCCCCTATCTCCTCCCCTTAGGGGGGTCACCATACAAAAATGGAGGTTGCTCAGTATTTTCGAAAAACACCATAGATCAACAGGGGTCACCCCTAGGGGGCAAAATATATGACCGACCCCCATTAACTTTTCATCGCCAACATCTTTTCCGAACAAACTTACCCTCTATCTCCACTCCTTGAGGGACTCCCCATACAAAAATACTGAAAATCTATGTATTTACAGTTGCACAATATCGAGATTTTTTTGATTTTTTTTGATTTTTTTACAGAAATTCCACCAATATTCAAGAGTGGTCATTGTTTGGAAAGTCTTGAAAATTTTGAAACGCACACGTGCTGAATCAGGTACATAGGCACCCTTAGCAGATGCCCCCATTCATCAGTACCTGGCAGTAAAATATTGCAAAATACGTAGTAGTTATAAATAGCAGTTCATTCATCGATTGTTGTCATTCAACAAGTGCCGACGACCGCGAAAAGTAAATTGATTTTTCTCCCGTTTTTTAAAAGTTAAGATGACAACACGACTTAGATCGCGCGATGATATTTTTTTGATTGGTTATCCAAGCATGAATATTACGGGGAACAAATTACCGTCGAAGAAGCAAGTGCTAAGAATGCATTTCTTCAACATTCGCAAACGAAACATGTCGAAGAAAAATAGTGCGGTTATAGTCGCGGACGCAGTGATGATTTTTTGGCGCCAAGCAGCTATTCCGACGAAAGCCAGAGGAGATGTTACAAGAAAAATAGCTGCGCTGCACGATGAGTGGGATGCTTTAAGAAAGTCATCTCACAGAAAGATTGAGTCCACTAGAGAAAAAGAGAATACGTTTTCTGATAGCTTGGATAATCTTTTCGACATCGCACACGCCAACGCCCTTGAGAAAATGACAAATACCGAAGACATTGAGTTTCTGCTAAAGTAAAGAGAAGATGGCCGGCCAGGAACTATGGGAGGTGTGGACGCTACTGATACTCGAACGAGGAAAAGAAAAGCTGAGCGCGAAGAACAAGAAGAGTTGCGACGCAAACGTGCAACGGAATCTAGTAGAGATCGATTCGCTAAAGGCGGTAAGCTATTTCGCGCTTTGTATGTTCGTCCAATGTTTATATTCAAATGAAATTCGTTCAATTGCAGTGGTTAAATTTTCAAGCAGTGATTCAAGCGATGATAATGGGAGACAGGACGAAAACTTCCCGGCAGAAGCTGGCCCGTCAAATGTTGGTGACAGAAGAGGTTACAAACAATGTTTTACTGAACGAGTCCTATCAGCTTTGGACAAGTGCAAAGTGACTGACCGAGACGCGGTCGGCATTATGATAGCGGCGGCAGAAGCATTTGGACGCGATCCTCAACAATACACAATAAACCGTACGTCGCTTCGGAGATGTCGGCGTTCAAATCGAGAGAACATGCTGAGTTATGTGAAAGACAATCCAGAAGTAAGATCGCATAGATTTATTTGCTCTCATTCAGAATTCTTATTCTTCAACGCGTTTTATTCATCTCCAGCTTGTCGCAGCTAAATCCTTCGTAGTCCATTGGGATGGCAAAATGCTTTTGGATTTTGTGGGTACAAAGAAGGTGGACCGTCTACCGGTAATTGTCTCGTACGGAGAAAAAGAACAACTTCTTGGAGTTCCCAAAGTAGAAGATGGGAAAGGAAAAGGCCGGAGAATAGCACATGCCGTTTATCAACTGTTGGCATCTTGGCATATGACACATCGAATACATGGACTTTCTTTCGACACGACATCAACGAACAGTGGCCCATTCTCCGGAGCCGCAGTTGCTCTTGAGCGGCTGTTGGAGAGAGAAATCTTATATTTACCTTGCAGACACCACGTATACGAACTGGTGCTAAGGGAAGTTTTTGAGACAAAAATGGGAAAGACCAGTGCACCAGGCGTTCCTTGCTTTGACCGTTTCAAACAGGAATGGGACGCTGTAAAGGTTAAACCATTCCATTCTGGCTTGATAGACGATCAAGTCGTCAGAAAAATTCCTGTGGCAATGCAAGTCGGCATAAAGAAGTTTTGCTTAGATCAATTGAAGGAGAAACACCCTCGCGATGACTACAAAGAAATGCTACAATTAATTCTTTTGTTTCTGGGTGAAAAACTTGAGAATTACCATTTCCGACCTCCAGGACCCGTTTCCCATGCTCGATGGATGGCAAAAGCCATTTACAGCCTCAAGATGTTTTTGTTTCGGAGAACTTTTCACTTATCTGTATGTGAATTGAATGGTATTCGACACGTTTGTATTTTTGTGGTGCGACTTTACGTCAAGGCATGGTTTGGTTCTTCTCGAGCAGCTGAGGCGCCGAATCAAGATTGGAAGTTTTTGAAGGACATCGTCGAGTACAAGTCCGTTGAGCAGGATTTATCTCGGGTAATGATAAAGAAATTTATCGGTCACCTATGGTATCTCGCCGATGAGCACATAGCCCTTGCCTTTTTCGATGACAAGGTTTCAAATGAGTTGAAGGCCAAAATGGCCCAAGCATTGCTAGAAAATGAGAATGACGAAGGTGAAGAAGATGAAGAAGACGAAAAAGGTGAAGAAGATGAAGAAGACCAAGAAGGTGAAGAAGATGAAGAAGACGAAGAAGGTGAAGAAGATGAAGAAGACGACCCGGTTCCCCCAGCTCCTCGCGTCGTAATCAAAAGCACCAGCGTTAAAAAAATCGAGGTGAAATTCAAAGATGTGAATGAGGAATTCTTGGCTAAAGACTTGAGCAACTTCGTCTCTCATAATACCAAAAATTTATTTGTACGATTTGGAATATCGCAAGATTTCATTCTTGCAAATCCAGCAACCTGGAAATCTCGCGCAGACTATCAAGAAGGTCGTAGAATTGTAAATAACTTGCGCGTTGTGAACGACACTGCCGAAAGAGGAGTAAAAATGATACAAGATTATAATAGAATACTGTGTCAAGGCGAAGAAGAGAAACAGTATTTACTACATGTTATCGATTCTTACCGCAAGAAATACCCATCAGCGAACAAAAATATGTTAATTTGACTATATTATATTAAGAGTGCTTAGTAGTACTACTCAATTACAGCTTCTTTTATTTTTGTATGGGAGTCCCTCAAGGAGTGGAGATAGAGGGTAAGTTTGTTCGGAAAATATGTTGGGGATGAAAAGTTAATGGGGGTCGGTCATATATTTTGCCCCCCTAGGGGTGACCCCTGATGACCTATGGTGTTTTTCGAAAATACTGAGCAACCTCCATTTTTGTATGGTGACCCCCCTAAGGGGAGGAGATAGGGGGTGAGTGTCTTGGGGGAAAATGTTGGCGGTAAAAAGTTAATGGGGGTCGGCCATACATTCTTCCCCCCTACGGGTGACCCCTGATGACCTATGGCAATTTCCCCCCTAATTTTGGCAAAGTGCACCTTTTTCTCGGCTCGTGCGCAACCCCTAATGTTTTTTTTTTTTAATTTTTTTTTTCGGCATTGTCATTTTTTTTCAAAAAGGCACGGAATAGAGCCCTCATCTACCAAAATATCGACACAAGGTCCACCCTAGTAAACACGTCATAACAAACCCATTATATTTTGTGTAATGACGAGTATACTCGTCGCTAAAAAAAAAACTTTTTTGATGCTCAATATTTTAGAATAGAAACGAAATTAAATATATTCGACATTTTGTGAAAAAATTATTTTTAATATAAAATTGTAATTTCATTTCAGATAAATAAAACATTTTCCGATGACGAGTTCACTCGTGAAACACAGTTAAAGGGTTAAAGAGCATGTGTTTGTCTCATAGTTGTGTGGTTGGGAGGGCGTGGGTGGAACTCAAAGTGCAACCACCTCCCTGTGGTGAACAACCTATTTAATATGAACAAACTATTTGCACAATGCAGTTGATTAAGTTTTGATAACATTATAAGAGGATCTAAAACGTGAAAAATATCAGAAATTTACGAAAATTTGGATAACTTTAAGCCACATGTGCAGACTACAAACACCGCCTAAAATTATTTTGTTCAATAATTTAGTGACTACCCGCCAGAGAGTTTTTTTTTCGAGTACTTCAAAAACATTTTAAAAATTTTCAAATTTTAAGCCAAATGTGCAGCCTCAAGATGACGTCGTAAAAATTACATATTTTACAGAATTGTTACTAGGTCTCATACAAAGTCATTGAAGGGTAGCGGTTACCGAAAAAAGAATATTGACTTTTTTCACTCCACCCTATCGGGCGACCTATTCAACATATCAATTGAGGTCATCAACCTATTTAATATGAACAAGCTATTTGCACAATGCAGTTGATTAACGAAAGCTATTTGAACAAGTTTTGTTAACATTATAAGAGGATCTAAAACGTGAAAAATATCATAAATTTGCGAAAATTTGGATAACTTTAAGCCACATGTGCAGACTACAAACACCGTCTAAAATTATTTTAATAAATCCTGTCTTTATTTACCCGCCAGAAAGTTGTTTGTTTCGAGTACTTCAAAAAGATTTATAAAAATTTCAAATTTTAAGCCAAATGTGCAGATTCAAGATGAGGTCGTAAAAATTAAATATTTTACAGAATTTATACTAGGTCTTATACAAAGTCATTGAAGGGTACCCGTTTCCGAAAAAAGAATATTGACTTTTTTCCCTCCACCCTATCAGGCGGCCTCTTCCACATACGAGTATTAATTGAGGTCATCAAAAACTGCAGTCAACACGAATAAAAGATCAGCTGCAAAAGTCGCTGCTGCTCGCGTATGCTGATGATTTAGACATCATTGGGCGAAATCTGCGAGAAGTTACAAAAGGAAGGAGGAGGAGAAGGACAAAACAAAATTAAAATTATTTTCCTTTATGTCGCAGAATTCTGGCTCATATCCCATGCTAATGAAATATCATTGGGAGTCTTCGAGAGAAAAATGTTTCGAAAAATATAACACGGGGAGTAACGATGTCGGATGAACCACGAGCTGTGTAATCTGTATTTTGACATTGACGTAGTTATGAGAAATAAAATTTACGCTGGCTCAGCCATGTCAGTAGAATGGATCAGAATGAAGCAGTGCGAAAGGTATTCGAAGACTTCGAGTACTTCGACATCGAAAAATAGGATGCCTAAGTCTTGGCTGGAAAAACCAGGTGGAATTTTGCCGGCGAGAGTTTGGTGTAGCCAACTGGAGGAGAAAATTTGAATATCGCGCCGGTTGGAGAAACATGTTGTCCTCATTCTGTAACGCCGTTGACCCCTCTGGGTTGTTTGAGGCCTCCTAAGTAAGTGAGTAAGGCTTCAAACACTAAAACAGACTAAGATTGAAGAATTAAAGCACTAACAATTTACACTTTAGCTAATCTATGAGAAGTTAATAAAACAAGCTTACGAGGTCGGGAACATTTAAACACTAATACAGACTAATATTGAAGAATTAAAGTACTAACAATTTACACTTTAGCTAATCTATGAGAAGTTAATAAAACAAGCTTACGAGGTCGGGAACATTTACTCTTTATTTTGCTAATTCGATTACAACGTGAACCCTTTTGTGCGAGCAAAAAACAGAGAATAAGGTATGTTATTATTTTTTACAATACCGAATACAATAAATGTAGTTGTCCTTTAAATCAAAAATATACTGTTCCAATTTTCCCCCCAAAAGACAACTTATATTTTCCACTTTATTTATATGGTAGTGTATGTCGAATTCTTAATTCGCCTGGTGGTAATTTTCCGAAACAACACAAAGAAGCTCCTTTGTGTACACAATCACAAGGATTAATCCTACTGTGCATTTGCAATTACAAATATTTACACACTATCACCTGCACACCCACACATACATTTCACAATAACCTTTCGTATGGAACAAATTAATGTCATATCAGTCACAGACATCCTTTGTGTTGAACCGTGTTGGTTCTCCTTGTGTTTCAAATGCGACGAATGTCTGCAGATATGAACTCCCTCGGTATTCCTGATTCCTGTGTAAATGGCAATAAGGTATAATTGAGTCTCATTAAAAATAATAAATTCATTTGACAATCGAAAAGAAAAGGAAAGAAACGACAATAACAGTTGAAACTTTCTTCCATACAAAGAGTTGCAGGCAGTCAGAGTTTTGTTACATTTCGGCTCGCACCAAACCGACATCAACAGTTTCACAAACATAATTCGATATCCACAAAATAAAACTCAAACAAACTTTTATAGAAAAATCCAGAAACAAAGATTGGATATTGTGCAAAAGAACATGTACATACATATGTATAAGGATGTATTCAATAAATCATTGGTTTGGTTCCCTTTTGTGAGATTTTGAAGATACTTAAGTCGCAATTGGGGAAATGAATGTCCCTATTGTGGATACATGTATAAACTACCGTAATCAACCATTTAATGATGTACTTGGAGTTAACCGACATAAGTCAAAGATTGTCGTCTTTTGTATACTATAGAAATATGGATGTAATATTGACTGCGAAACCTCACCTAATACAACATGTAGTATATACCAAGCTATAAATACTAACTAAGTATCCACCAATAGGTGAAAGTGCACGAACGTGTTGCAGAGCTTATTCTCCCACAAAACCAATTGTTTCAAAGTAGGCCGGAATGAATAGCACCTTGGATTCACTCCACCGACCTGGAGTATAGAATAGCTTACTGCAGCTTGTGCAAAGGTTTAGGAGCCAGATAGCCAAAATATGAAGTCCGCCTTGTGTGAAGTTACAAAGTGACTATTAATTCCACTGTTATTAACTGCTATTCATTCCGGATGTGGGGAAATCATCGCAAATTAGTCCAAATGACTTTACACTAACAAGTCTCCCATCTTTCATTCTGAAGACATTGAAGAGGATAATTGACTCGTATCGTACTACTCAGCTTACCACATTCCAGCACCCTTACACCCAGGCCAAATCTCTCTCCAGGCCAAATCTCTCTCGCCCTAGCAAGAAATCTGTTTATTCAAAGGAATACACCCTTGCCACATTTGTCAATATAGAGGGTGCGTTTAACGATAAAGCTCTATTTGTCAATATAGACGGTGCGTTTAACAACGTCTTACCGGGGTCGTCCAAATCGGTTCTATCGATACTTTGTATCATCAACTTGGTCTATGGAATACTTGCGAGAAGGCCCATAACGTTTCGACAAACGACAAATCGGGTAGTTTTCCTTATTTGCCTGATAATCAGGAATAAATTCTTGATTTGCTTTATAAAACACAATTTGCTTATGCAAATGATTAGTCTGCTTATGATTATATGTTTGTTTACCACCATTTCAATCACGGCCCATTGATGTGATGGTACCACTAGAATAGCCAACTTATTTAAGTTTTTAATCTCTTAGGTATTTCTGGTTTCTCAATTTTATAATTTTTGTACTTTTTGTTTCTCTTTATTCTTGGAATACGTTTGTAATGAATCTGAAGGTGGAAAAATACCACACAGAATAAAATGCCAATTGTTGTAGACTTGATGTGTTTGTAGTCGTAGTAACACCACCTCGTCAATGCGCCCTTGAGATTCAATCAAATTCAGAAAAAGGCCAATGCGAACACATCAGATTTTGTTACGGTTTTTGATACGAAATCAAGAAAACAAAATAGCAGTGCGAATTAGCTATACCGCCACTCCCAAAGTCCGCTTGATTTTATTGACGATCTGGCAACGCTTTATATTTATGCAATGATTAATTTCCTAATTGTCAATCTGCTATAAAACATTTAACGAATGTCTAACAGTTTGTCAAGTAGCTTCCCCTAGCATCCGCCATTTCTAAACAAAAATTACTAAAAAGTTTGGTTAAAACTCGCGGTGATCCGGCACTTAATTCTAATAAGATATTTATACAAGGCTTCTAGCAGTTTGTACACTAAAAACTATTAATTTATTTTTATAAAATTCCTAATTGAATTGTATTTTCACAGGAATTTTAATATAAGTACGAAATGCTTCAATAAATATTATTGGAACGAAGTTTTGGAACAAAGTTACTTATCGCACGTTGCGTGATGGGGGCTAAATGAAAATATTGTAAACAACCCAGTACACAACCCAGTATTATTCTGCATACTTTTAGGAGTTCGTCGTTTAGTGTTTGAAAGTTGTACCAATTCGTTTTGTTATTTATTTTATTGCATACCTTTAGATATAATATTCCAATGGAGTGTGTGGAAAAGATTTGTACAGTCAGGGACGTATATGAGGGTTGTTTTCTTTCATGTTGGCTTTGTGATAGTCATGCTCATGTGAAGTGTGCTGGCTTCAAGGAAATTCATTATGACATAATTACGGCTAAGGATTCGCTGAACATGTTGGAAGTGTAGGGAATTCGATGTTGACTTTTATAAGCTATTTAAGGAGGCCAAGAAAGGATTTCCAAACTTCAATTGTGATTTCGTCTCTATTAGTGCGAAACGTAAATCGTTGGACGCTATGTTTGATACTTTTAAATGGCCTGAGGACATCTTGTTCTCCCCAAGATGGAATAAAAGCTTGTATTGATCGTAATTTAATTGTACCAGTAACTCCTAACTTGGATAGTTTCAACAGTCTTTTCTTATCTCCGTAACAGTCGTCGTCTGTTGTTCCTTCATCCACTGAAGTAATCCGTAATCATTATGAGATTTATTATAAAAATGATATACTAATGATTATATTATTAGTTTTAAAGATTGTTTTCAAAGCTAATGATTAAATTTGAGTAATATTAAAAAAATCAGCCCATAATCATTATTTTTTACAAAAAAAATCAAAAAAAATTATTTTTGTTTCAGAACCTGTATAGAATTCAAGTAATTATAAAAAATTTAGTACCATACTAAAAAACAATAGCAATTTAATAATACGTTTTTTTTATATGCGTTGTCCCCAGATCGGCGTCTGGAATATATTTAATAAACATCTATCTAGTATTTGTACAGCTTTATAAATTCAATCTGTTGAAATCAATTTAACACTCATATAAGATAACGATGTACTGAAAATTATTAATAAAAAAATTACATAAATATCGTATTATTTATATACTAAAATCTATGGTCTAATTAAATCTAAATTTTGTTCATAAAACATTAATTTTAAGTTAAATCTTTATGTGATATTTTAGTATTGTGTATAAAATAACTGACATTGAATGTTGTTCTTTTTACTGCTTTAATATTTGCCCGTCTCTATATATGATATATGACGGGAATTCCATTTCAATCCTCGATATATTTTTATTTGTCCAGGTATATAAACGCCCTTTTCGTAATACATCACTTAAAACATTTGTATAGTAGGGAGCCATTACTAAATCGTTTTCATAGTTTGTTCTACAACGTAGTATATGGTTTCTTATTAAATTTATGATGTAATTGTCAATTCGAATTACATTTGCCTTATTATACTTATACAATTTCTTATTTTAAATATACATTTCCTTTCGAATACTTAATTTTTCCAGGACAACCATATGTTATGACAGGACGAATTAACGTTTGAAATTGTTTACAATTCCGTTTTACGTCGTTATTATATTTGCGTACTCGTGGTCGAAATACAATAGTCTCGCACTTGTTAGTGTTTATTTTTAAATGCTAACCAAGGCCATATTCCTCAACCATGTCGAATGAGTTTTGAAGTCCTTCATTAATATTAGATATTGTCATATCAGCAGGATAAATAACAATAACATGGCCGAATGCCGTCTAGTTTGATTATTATTGTTTTCATAGAAATCCTTATATGAATGTATTGATTCCAGAAGAGCTCCTATTGCATCATGCATTTCCTTTGGGTCACGTATTACTGTGTTGTCCGCATTATCCTTTTCTAGATCTTGCGTGTTTATTTCAGCTTTTCTTAGAATATATTCCTTTCAGATTCGTGCACAACTATTTTAGTTAAATTGAGTGGTTTAATTTTTTAAATATTTTCCTACCTTGGAACATTCTTACTGGATCTCTATAATCTAATCAATCCAGGTTTTCCTGAATTTCTGTATAACCTATAAATATAAAATTTTCATTCACTAATTTTTTAATCAGTTTGAGTTTTGCTTTTAAGATGTTTAATGATAATTGTGTAAGTCTTGTTTCTAATCTATTATGTTTTTTTATCATCGTTAATATTTTACTTTTTTCTGAGTGTAATTTTTGAATTATGCTATTAGAGAATTTTGAAAAGACATATTTGTCTTTAAATTTTGGTACTTTCAATGGAAGATGTAATCTAGTTATATATGCATCTATTTCATCATTCGTTAAATTTCGATAGTTCGGTGGTATAACTGTTTCTAACTTGATTTTCTGCATTACCACCTTCACAAACTTTTTCCAATTTGCCTTTTTAAAGTTAAATTTTAACTTTGTCCCCTCATTCAAAGTTGTCATAACATTCGGCTCACTCTCAATTTTCACAATTAATTCCACTACGTTGTGGTCGCTATCGTAATCCAATGTTTTGAGGCAGTTTCGCATTTCGTTGACTCTCAGTGTATTTAACATGGAATCCGTTATGTATAAATCGTAGTATGAGCCCGGTATATGAAAGGATGATGCTACAGAAGGGTAAAGCTTGCATCTGAATTCTATTTCGTTTTCCGACAACCATTCTTTTAGGCTATTGCCTTTTGCGTATTTAACAGTATTCAGTGTGCTTGCAGTTTAAGTCTCCAGCTAGTAATTATTTGAATTTTGAAGATTCATAGAATAAAATAGTTTGCAAGTCTAGTATTGAATTTATATTGCCGGTCGGATAGTACGGACATCTAATAACTAAAAAGTTTGTTACAGTCATAGGGTATCTTTATGGCGCATGTATCTAAAGCATCTAGCGAATATATTCTTTTGTTTTCGTAACTGTAGTATTGTATGTTATTCTTGATTAATATAGCAGTTCCCCCACCCCTTGTTTTTTATTGATTTTATTTTCTTATGATTGTATAATTTCTAAATGTTACATTGTGTCTAGGGTTCAATTTTGTCTCATTTAATAGGACAATTCCTACTACCTACCTACCTAATTACCTTTTCGGGAAAATACAAAACATATTCCTACAAAAATGACCTAAAAATATAAATATATATAAAAATAAAAATACATTGTAGGAAAAAAATTGTTCTTTAAACACGTTTTTTATTTTACAAAAAGTACCCTTTCTTAAAGATCCATTTAAATTGTCGTGTTTTTCAACGGGCGCCTTACGGTGCGTTTACACGGGACAGTTTGAGACAAGATAGTTGAGAATATGTATTAGTTGTCACAAAGCCACAAATTGTTTGTGTGACGTACGCGTCCAGCCAGTTATAAAGACAGTACAGTTTTAAGGAGCCGCCGACAGTGTCGTTTCGTTAAATTTCGTGCTCTGATTTTTTTATTTCTTCGCTCTTTTGGAATTGTGTTTTGTCTTACTTCTCCAAATTACAATGGAAATCATGTACTCTGTAAAATTAGACATGTATTCAAGTTTCATAAAAATTATCAACATTTCAATAAAAATTATCAACATTTTCAAATACAAATATATTTTCCAATTTGTAAAGTCGTTTGCGATGTTTTGCTTTTTTCTCAAATTACTACGAAACGTCACCGATATGGCCGATGGCTGAACTAGTAGAGGTTGGCGCAGTAGGATTTGTTGTAATTGTGTGAACCAACAACAGGCATTTAGTTTGTGTTTCATAACTCTAACAAAAAAAGTACAACAACAACATACACTGAATTTAACAGATGGAGTCATAAGAAAGCAAAATCAGTTGTTCTATTGAGCCAACCTTTACTAGTTCAGCCATGATCTGGCCGCTTATGTCAAATCTCTTGCCGAAGTTACTGTCATTGAAAAATCAGAGACAGTAACGAGGCAAGTGAGAGAAGTGTAAGTGTGGTAGTAAAAATGTGTGAATGGATTTCTACTGTCGGAGCAAAACTGTCCCGTGTAAACGCCAGGTTAGACGTGTTGGAACTAACTACTACATAATATATAGCGAAAGGAAATTCGTTCCAATCGGGTGTTCCATGACACCTCATGTGATTTTTTTATAAGAAACAAGGAGTACTGTATTCAAGATCCAGCGGGAACTACCAGCGTAGCTCAATCGCCTTTCAATACTTGTATTTGTACTTGAATTTGTTTTTTTCAAGTCAATTACTTGCCCAATATTTGTATGGGAGAGAACAAAATGGGGGTAGTAAAATAGGTTTCTTTTTTTAAATTATCGAGTGGCGTTTGACAAAATGTTTTCTAAGTCCGAATTGTATTTACGGAAGTAATAGCGTCAACCGAACAGTGGTCCTACAGTAGGCGATTTTTCGACAAAAATGGGAAAGACTCAACCGTTTCTACGGAATCTCCGATTAAGATGTAGTTTCACATGTAGTTTTCACTATTTAATTTCCGACATTGGAGCCACACATATAGTTTTGAACTCTTACAGTGGGTGCATTATAACAAATTTAACCGTTGTGAAAATGTGTATTTTATTTATAATGAAATTGTTCATAACATTTTTGTTACGCTACTGAAGAAACATGCTGATATATCTAGGTTAACTATTATTGTTATCGAAGTAACTTGAACAGTAGATGTAAAATCTCATGGAGTGTTACAGTTTAAGGTCTAATTAAGTCGTAAACATAAATATTTTTGATTAAGTTGTAGGTATCACTGGACGCATTGTGCCCTCTAGATTATTACTCTGTGAAGACATATTTAACATATGTGACTTATAAGCAAGAAGAGAGTTAAAAATTACATAAAATTTTTATTTCTGCGAAATGAATTAACCGTTCTGCGCACCTTGGGTCAAAATTAACTAATATCAAATGCAAATTTTTGTCCCCAAATTAAAAGTGATCAACCTTAAACTTTATGATATCCTCAACGGCGCGGAAAACTGTAGTTTGGCAGGAAAACGATGTATTTAATAATTTGTCTCTATAAGCAAATATATAAAATATGTACATCTATAGTCATTTGGCTCAATTTGATTTTGTTGTGCAAGAGCTCCTGCAGATAACCCCTGCGCCTGAAAGTTATAATAGGATTTCTTTCCATATATCGTGCAATCCAATCAAAGTTTTGCCAGCCACGGAAAGAAATTCGTCGATCCCGGCTTCAAAAATTCGGTAAGTGGTGTTAATGCCAGCATGTGAACAGTACGTAATATTTTGTAGTAAGTCAGAACACAGTACGTCAGAAATTGCAGAAGAAACCTGCCCCTAATGCCAATCGTAAGTAACAGCGTTTACATTTTGCAAGAAACAAGGTCCGATAAAAGGTTCCACATTGTGTTTTCCGACGCGAAACAATTAATGTTAAATTATATAGAAGAACTGTAACTGGAAGGTAGAGTTATGGTTTTGTGGTGCAATATCTTAATGTGGTACCATCGATTTAGTATTTGCAACAGAAAAAGTATTGGAAAAGGCATTTTCGAAGTTCAGTCATTTATTTGCACGCATTGAATGGATTTATCAACAAATATATACTCTCAGGACTGTGAATTGGCTGCCCTATTCTCTATATCTGAATATAATGGACAAAATCACGGGGGTGGATCTCAAGAAAGTATATGCATGAAAAGTATATATATATAAGTATATGAAGGGGCCTAGCAATTTGACACAAAAGAGATCTTGAAAAATGCCATAAAGGAAGCCTGGAGTTCTTTATCCTTAATATATTTGGAATCTTGTTTTTGCTAACATTTTGTTTAATTTTCTGTTTTGAATTGAATTGACAAATGTTAAAATTTCTTTAATAATTCCTTATACAAGTGATGCATACAAAATGGGTAATTTATGAGACATAAAAAACAAAATAAATATGTTTATATTAAAAATAAAATAAAAATAAAATACTGTACTTGTCCTTGGGCCGTCACGGCCAAGTGATTTTTAGGGCTTATAACTTCCTTTTGCCCAACTCATATGACACGGATGCATCCGACCTTATGCCTTCGTACCAGTGTCCTGGAAAGTTTGTGTCTAACGATCCATCACTGGATGTCGTCCATCACCATTTTTGTACTTTCAGCTATCCCAGGGAGGTGCACGTCGTCGAGAGGATTTTGGGTAGACTGGAAGTCTCAGATGCGTTTTCAAAACATTTGTAAAAATGTCTTCAAGACCTCCTCTTTAAAGATCTTAACTCTTTCGTATATTATTTAAGTATATTTCTGTCTCGCTTCGTCCTTGAGATATTTAGCATATTCGAAAGCTTTCTGCAATGATTTGATTTGGAATCAAGTGATCTATTACGAGCTCAGGTGAGAGCATATGTAAGATTGTCAAGCTCAGCAATATTAACTGGTTCAAAGTGGGGAATGGTTTTCAAAAACCCCGTCCAAGAACACGCTGCACTGCAATGCGCATTTGAAAAATACGCTTCAAACCGAACCGACAATGTGGCGATTTTCTGCGAGAGGGAAAACTTTATGAGACGACGGTCGGAAACCGAATGCTCATCCTTTGATCAACTAAAACGTAGCCTGTGATGCAAACCTATTGCATCTCGTGTCTATCTTGAATAATAAAAGTCAGCTCACTGCCCTTATTACAATCATGAAGATTAATGGGCAATCCATTGCTTAGAAATGTGTCTCCTCTATCATTTACATTTCAACTCCCCGAAATTGCCTCCTCAGTTAGCTTCTCCAGCTGAAGCGATGGGCGGAATCAAGTGTCTTCATAGGGTATATAGACTGACGCTAACCACATTTGGTCATTGCCCTTCTAATATTTATATTCAAGAAATATAGTCATATGTTTCTTGGCAAGTATACCCGTTCTCGCCATGCCTATGGCTTTAAATCGGAAAAGTGTTGGCACCTATTGTGTGACTCTAGCGGCATCTGTGATGTCACATTGTACACGGTGGAGCGCGGTAATTTGCATAATTGGGAATGAAAAATTATGAACCTTAGAACAATTCATTTTATATTTTAATTATATAGAACAGTAAGGGAATTTTTAAATTACATGGTTTTAAATAGTGTATCTGGCAAATGTCGACCTTCGCTATCCACACCCTGCTGCATACGTTGTCTAAAATTTTTGTGAACTCTAACAAGCATGTAGGCTGGTAATCTGTCAATTGGCACATTCCCTGCTGCCAACATGACACATTCCTTGCTGTTCTCAATGAAGTTACCCAATTTACAATTGATTGCCGTCCAAGAACACGCTGCAATGCAATGATCGAGTGCGCATTTGAAAAATACGCTTCAACACAAAATGACCTCTGCTCACGTGTCCAATGCATGATGACAACTGAAAGGCAGACGAATACAAATCTCCCATCAGCCACTATAAGCCACGCACACTCTCTTCGACCGACAGTGCCGCCACAGCCTGCAGTGCAAAAAAAACAAATTAACGTGCTCCACCCTGTACAATAGTACGACACCACAACCATCACAATGAGACAAGCCGCCTAAAATCGGTTGAGTTACTTCATTTATTGTCTCTACTTTGCGTGCTTCAACGGACACCAGAATAGGGATTGGAAAATTCTTCCATTTTCAAGTATATAGTTGAGTTTGACAAATTATTGCTTAATACTAAATTTCACTGTGATCGGTTATGATTTACGGGAGTTATTATGACGTCCAACCAGCTACCTTAGCAACTTTTATAATGGTCGTGGCAAATCTCAGTTTTTCATAACGTTCGACGAAATATAGGTTAATACCAAATTTCATTGATTTATTGTGTTGCCTGCGACCCAGCTTCTGCAATCGCAAATTTTCTGTAGTTCAATAAACATTTGGAGAATAATTGCCAACATTTGAGTTAAAGTTAATCGCATATATCCGAAAGAATTTAGAAGAAAAACGATTTTTTACTCAATTAGTAGATATGTAAGGACATTTTCAGAAAGGACGTGGCCATAATGCCAAATTGTCAATGCCAAATTAAGTTTTGGCAAATAATAATCACTGACAAAATGTCATTGTGATCGATAAAGATCCACTTCAGTTATCGCATTTTCCAACAAGCCAGCCAGATAGACAAACGGAGAGGAGGCAGCACTCGACTCGGTTCATTACCTGGTATCTACTACATTCCCGTTGCAAGGAGTACGAGAGGTTACTGCAGAATTTGCAAGAATCAGCGAGGGTCGGTCTTGCTGTTACTGAGGGCAAGACGAAATTGATGGTGTCAACGACAAGACAACCCTCTCAATTTAGTCTGCACTTAAACACCAACAATCGACTTAAATTTGAAGTAGTAGATGAATTTAATTATCTTGGATCCGCCATGGGCAAAGAAAGCAACGTCAGCCTGGAGATAAATAGGAAATTTGTTTGTTGTAAATAGATGCTATTTTGGGCTCTGCAAGCACTTTAAGAAGAAAGCTCTCTCTCGACAGACAAAGTCCAGTTATACCAGACTCTCATTTTACCTGTCCTCGCATCTGGCTCCGAAACTTGGGCCATATTGAAAGCGGATGAACAACACCTGGGAGTAATCGAGAGAAAAATTGTCCGTAAAATATATAAATATACCACATAAATATATGTTAACGAAAACGGCGACTACCGACGTCGTTGGAATTTGGAGCTATATAATTGATATTCCGACGGTGGCATAGCTAGGCGAATCATATTAGACCAATTACGTTGGATACGCCATGATTTCAGAATGGATGTAGATTAGCCAGCCCGAAGGGTTTTCGATAACGTACCCCATGGAAGCAGGAAAAGAGGACGACCAAGACTCCGTTTGTTTACCTAATGTGTGTAAAGCATCTGACTTCATGAGGTTGTAAATTAGACAAAAATAAAGGAAGGTTGTCCGAAAATTCGCGCAGCATTTGAATTTCGTGAGACTTGTGCGGTAAATTGTTGTTGATACAAACATTCAGGGCGTTCTTTACATTCCAGGCCGATGTTTTTTTAATAAATCTGAACACAGTGCAATATATTCTAATTATAATGGAACCAAGTTCCTTACCGCATGTTGCGGGATGGTGGCTAAATGAAAAAAATTAAACAATTTTTTCTTAACACTATTATGCTACAACCAGGTATTATCAACTATATTGGCTACTTTTTTGCTTTGGTTTGTATCTAGACTAACATATGTTGGGACATTTCTTGTGTAATGGGATTTTGTTCTATCTGGAGCCTGTAATCAATATTTAGTATATATTGTAGTTTTGAACCCAACAAAAAGTAAATTTAGAAAAGCCAAAGTGAAAGAAGTTTAAAAAGAGAACATTTTCTTAAATAAGTGCCTTTCCCAAAAAAAGGAAATTTTATCAAAAGAAAAACACAAAGTACCTTTTCCTAAAAAAATACCTTATCTTAAAGCAGTACCTTGCTTAAAAAATTAATTTTTTTACAGCAAATTGACTTTTCATAAAACACCTAAATTTTTTTTAAAAAGTATCTTTTTGTGAAACGAAATAACTTTTCTTGAGATAAGTACCTACTCTTAAAACTGTACCTATTCATGAAACAAGGACCTATTCTAAAAAGAATTCTCATTTCTTAAAAAAAAAACTTTTATTCAAAAAAATACCTTCTCTTAAAAAAAAATTAATGTGAGTCCGTTCACAGGGGATATGTGTAAACATCTAGTAATGAAAATTTTTTTTTAATTTGGAAGTACTTATGCTTTTAGTATATTTTTTTAATTAATCAATTAAAAGTATCAAAACTTTCAATATTGTAAATACATAGGAACTTGCTGGTTTTTGTTTGTTTTATTTAACTTATTTGGTTAGTAAATGGGCACACTGCAGTATATATGTATGTACTGCATTAAAAATTACAGTAAGCAGTAAATTTACTGATTACTGAAAAAATTCAGTAAATTTTTACTGATAATGAAATTTAATTTGCATTACCAGTCAAATCATTGGGCCGTGTTCATAATAATCAGTAATCGGGCTTTACTGATTACTGAAAATTCAATGCACCTCATCGTAATCATGTAGGCACTTTATAAACATTGCTGAAAAAAATTTTAGTAATCAGCAAAAATTTACTAGTTAAAGAATTATTTTTACTGAAATTTTAGTAGTACTGCAAAGTGCCCATCTATGGTAAATGCCTTAAGTACAAATAGTTAATATTGGCTTATGGTAACTAAAATAAGATATATAAATTTTTGATTCGATTGTATTTAAAAATCTATGGAAAACTGCATCTATAGTAGTGGAATTGTTAGTTGTGGGGATTTGTGGAGAATTGCTCATATGCAAGTGGAAAACGTCAAATAAAAATTTTGATAAAGCTTGCGACTGTGGGTTTGCAAAATTTGTATTAAAATCTCCACCCATAATAATTGGCATGAGATGGAGATTGTTACCCAATTGTCGTGCACCAGCTTCAGTGTAAGGCAGCAGTACGTAATGAAGATATGTTATAATCTTAATTTATATTGGAATCTATTAGATATTTTATTAGAATTAACATTACCTCCATTCAGCTTTGATACACTTTGTGTTGTTTTATGTTCTGAGTTATAATTTTTTTGGTGTTTTGTAAAATATTTTATTATTTTGTATTTGTTGCGGTTGACAAGTTATTAATCAGCTGTTTACTGATATGTAATGCATGTAGTTATTTTACAGCATAGATAAAGGAAATAAGTAGATATCGCACAGGTGTTTTCAAGTACTACCACTAGGTGCTGTGTTGTCGTTTTGTAACTCTCACTGAAGTTTCTCATAACTTTCGTTGACGTTTGTTCAACACTGTGGGAAATTTGATACATACAAAAACAACTAACAACTAACTTCATTTTTTATATCATTTTGTTCCCCACTTTCAAGTTAAAATTTTGTTATTTTGATTGTGTCTTTTTGTTTACTGTTATTGTTGGTGTTATTGTTTGTGTTGAATTTCAGAGCAACGGACAACAACACAAAAACAAAATCCTTGTTGATGTTGCCTACCACACCTATTGTTAGCACCTGTTCTAAATACATCTTGCAAGGTATATTTTGTTCGGGATCAAACGTTGTAATTATTACATTCAGCTCCATCTAGAAAATATCCTATTGAACAACAAATTTCCCAAGGCATGTGCGATATCTAGTTAATTCCTTTACCTATGTTTTACAGCAATGGTTTTCGAAAATTAGTAGCTACTATTGCACACTAGATGGTGTTGAGTATATTGTATGCAGCGTATGACTACACTAATACTCTCATATATTGCTCACACCGATTTGATAACGCTTTACGATTGGTTAACGATTACATCGCACATCTTACTCTAAATTTGTGATTGTATTATGAAAAAGATTTTTACCCCCAGCGTATAGATGTTTACACATCAGAAATACCTTATCTTACAAAAATTCTTTATCCTAAAAGTACATTTTCTTAAAAATAGAATAATATCTTTTCTTTTCTTGAGATAAGTAGAGTAATCTTTTCCTAAAAAGACTACCATTTCTTTACGAGGTACCTGTTCTTAGAATAAGTACTTCTTTGTACATAAATCATACTCTTATGGCTTTTTCTTACAGAAAGTACTCCTTCTTAAAAATAGTACATTTTCTTAAAAAAACATTAGCTTTTAATAAATGAAGTACCTCTCTTTAAAAAAATTACCTTTTCGGGATAATATAAAACAAATTCTTGCAAAAAGGACCTAAAAATATACTATTTTTTTTAAAAAATTACATTCTATAAAAAAGTTTTTTCTTAAAAAGGGTTTATCATTTTAAAAAAAGTATCTTTTCTTAAAGATTCATTTAAATTATCGTATTTTTCAACGGTTGCCTTAGGGTTATTGGAACTAACTAGTAAAGTACATAATATATAGCGAAAGGAACTTCGTTCCAACCGGGTGTCCCCTGACCAGTGTGACCATTTTAGCATTTTTGCTGCTAAATTTAGCATTATTTATTTTGATTTAGCCGCAAATTTTCCATTTAGCATTTGACATTTTTTTAGCATTGTTGAATTTTTCATTTATCATTTTCTATCCTTTTTAATCTAATAAATCTCAAATATTTTGATATTATACTCGTAAATAAAATCGTCTGCTAACATTTTAGTCGATTAACAATGGCTAATGTAAAACCTCATTTTGAAATGGTTCTATTACAATTTTGAAACATTTTTAAAATCAAAAACAAGATGTAACTAATTCTGAAATTTTTGTGTTCCTTAATACTTATAGTTTATTTACTATTGAATAAAATATTTGTTGTCGTTTATTTAAGCGATTTTTTTTATTCAAATGAATTGAAACGTATATGTAAGGAAGCACAAGAGACGGATTATGAAAAATAAACACGTTATTAAGGATGTAGAAATTAAAAATAAATTCTTATATTTTAGCATTAATTTTTAGCATTAACAGAAAAAATTTAGCATTTTTAGCATTATTTTGGAAACGATTTAGCTGCAACAATTAAATAGATCTGCAGGTCAATTCTGTAATTCTCGTAGCTAATTCTCAATCTCGATCGCTGAAATGCTACAAAAAATTTTTAAGCGAATTTCTTAGCGATGTCGCTAAATCCGTATACTGGTACTGTAACCGCTTAGCTAAAAGTTACTATTTTCGTCGTAGCTAATTTGCTAAAAGTAGTCTAGACTTCTCTCTCTGCTTTGATAAAATGCTTTTAGAAAGAGACAAACATATTACGCACACATTTGACACTTTATATTAGTGTTGCCAAGCCTTATAGTTTGTTTTCCTCAAAAACTTTAAACATTTTCCTTCACAAAATAATAAAAATAACTTGTAAAACGTGAATTTTGAAAAGTAGGTTTGAAAGTTCTTGTCAAAATTTATTTAGATATTGCAACATACGTGTATTATTTTGTCGAAAAACCACCAATTATTGATATCGCTCTAAAAGGTTGCTAAACTTGGCAGCTCTATAAAGGTTTTGTTATTTTCGGTAAAAAAAAAAATTTAAACAAACATACTGTTTGTGAATATTGTGTTGTGGCAAAGATTTATACAAAAAAGAAATATAAAAAAAAATAAATAAATGGTTTCCCATTACATCCCATGAAGGGACCGGGGAGAACTTCTCACAACCACTGAGCTGTGCGCTTTCCAGTTTTCACTCACTGATTGGGACCTACAGTTTTACACCGATTCCGAACGGTATTTTGAGAAGCTTTTTCATGGCTATATACTCGATAGTGTCGCCGTCACTAAGCGAGGTGACCGACGCCGAAAGAAATTTGAAGGTGGTCAGAGCAGGGTTTGAACCCAAGATCTCATGTACAAGAGCCGCGCACACTAACCATTGCACCACCGACGGCCAAAAAGAAATATGAGCGGCTTTAACCGACGACGTCTAATATCAAGTTTAACTAACTGAATTTAAGTCTAACAGCCTGTTTTTGTAACTATTGTGTGTAGGCAGACGATAATTCTCACCCGAACGATCATGTTTTTATTTGAGTTCATTAATGTTTTTTGTCTGGGAGAGACAGCTCTTTTTCCCTTATTTTACTCATTGCCCTTATGTCAAAATACATTGTTGCCAACGTGTTATTGGTGTTGATTTGAAAAGCTCTTTGTACTGAAAAAAACAAAAATTTTGCAAACCCGAGGCAACACTGCTACATCAGCTGTTCAATTGGAAGCAGATGATTGCAACCAAACGAAAATAAACAAACAAAACAAGTGAAACAATTTGCAAACAGAAAAGTGAGAAAATAAAAGTAAAGTACAAAAATAAAGTTACAGTGCAGTTATTAAAAAATATAAAAAATGATTCCTTCTGTGGCCCTTGGTTTTTCTGTGATAAATAGAAACGACACAACTACCTCCAGCGACCTTAACCGCAGGAAATTGCGAGATGCGACAAATGTTTTGGAGCTTCCAGATAACCGGTAAGTAGTTGCACACAATTGTTTTTGACGTGACAACGTCTTAAATTAGGTTGCGGCTGGGAGTCACTTATGAAAAAGTGTAACGCCCGGTAACGTTACGATGAGTCACCGAACACAAGTAAACGCAATGTGTTTACTTGTGTGCCAGAAACGATTTGCTTTGCTGGCTTCTAGTGGCTGTTGGTCGGTGGTGTGAGTGTTTTTGTTTTTTGGCACATCATATATATGACGACTGAGCAAGTATGTATGTGCGTATATATGTGCGTGTGTATGAATATTGATTTAGATCAGTCTGCATTGGATAAGGTATTATTTTTTGTTTTTTTTTGTTTTTTGTTTTTTGGCTTTATGATATGTGTAGTGTATGTTTGTGTGTAGAAATTTTCATATGAATTAGGTAGCCAAAACGAAACAGAGAGCTGCGGTCGGCTTTAAAAACGATATGCGAATATGATGAATTGAAATACTTTTTGGTTAGTAAATTATTTTCTTTTGTTTTTAATAAAAGAAATGTTTATTTTTTATAATAAAAGAAATGTTTATATTTTATAATAAAGGATATGTTTATTGTTTATAATGTCACATTTGATAATGTGTTCATAGAAATCGCACAGGTACCTAGATGGTGTTGAAATTACTTCTATTTTCCTAAACCATAAGTTTCAATAAATGTTAAAACATCGCCCGTGAGTTCTAACACTCATTGGGCAAGTGAGTTCATTGCACTCCTATTGTGCAATTTAATTATATTCATATCAATAAATATTCTACCGAGAAAAAGACGTTGTCACGTAAAATCTTCGCCCGTAAAACCGACTTTACAGGCAACAATTTTTTTTCTTTTTGTTTATAAAATTTTTATCTGCAGATTTATTGCTAACTTTCGAGTAAGCAAAGAAGTGTTCATCATACTTTTAAGAGGAATGGAGCCCAAACCAACCAAACGAAACAACGCAGACAATTGGTATTTTCTGATTGCCTAATCTGACGTTTTGTTTCGCTTGTGTATGACTTAGCTGAACCAAAATACACAAGCAAAACAAAAGCTCTTTTTGTTTGCACTCAAAAAAATGCAAAAGAAAACCAAATATTTTTTTTGATCGTCTTTAGGCAAACGATTGGTGTAAAAACAAGTTACAAAAACAGGCTGTAAAAGTATTTTTGTTCAACTTACCTTTTAGCAGCTTCAATTGTTAGTTGATAAAAATTGTAAATTTAAGAGACAATTGACAGCTGTTTATTCGTTAGAGAATTCAAAATAGGCGAATTTTAGCGATGACCACAAACGCAAAAATTACGGCGAATTCAATTTTTAAGAGACAGCTAAATTTAGATATGTTGCACGTTAGAGAATTCATTCGTAGCTAAAAATCGCTAAATTGATTTAAGATGCTTTCAGCGATGGAGATTAAGCGTTAGCAAGTTACAGAATAGACCTAATGGTCACACTGCCCCTGACACCTCATGTAATTTTTTTATTAGATGGAAGTTTGGTGTATACAATTATGTTTGAAATATAATATCGGGTAAATGGCCGCCTCTGTCCGCTGTACGGGTCTTATTGCTCCAATTTCTTCATAATGTTGTTCTTTAGCATCTGAGTTGTTTTGTGCCGTACGTACAAATTTAACTTTATCTCCCAAAGTATGCAATGTTTGAAAGGTTGAACTGCTCGTTAGTTAAACCAAAAAAAACCCTCAAAATTCTTCGCGTTTTTACAATTGACGTATTATTTAGATAAAATATTTTAATAACTTCAACACGTTGTTGGTGCGTTAGATGCTCTGCACATCTGTCAAATACAGACTGACAAATGACAACCACACAAAAATGGTGGTCAAAAACATCGGCCTGTCACATAAAAGCACTCTGTATTTTTCTTTGCAGATGCGGCTGGTCGTGAAATTTGATGACATTTGATGGTCCCAAATTTAATGATATTGATACGGACGACATGTGATTTATTTAATCAGGATAGTGCCACATTTCATACATCCCGAGAAACCATTGAATTACATTTAATCCCTCCACCATTCATTTTTCCGTGTGTTTTATTGGAGTTTCTCAGGCTCCAATTAATCTAACTTTATTTGACGAAATTTTGATATATTTATATCAAAGCTACGATATTAAATCGAAACATTTAAATTTTGATTTATTTTGAACCCGTTTGCTCAATATCCGAATAAGTCATGAAATAATTAAGTGATCCTTGAATCTGCACAGAGAAAAATCGCCACATAAATTCCTAATAAACTAAAACAAATGTAAGAAGATATCTCGATGGTTTTTACGCAAGAAGGTGTTCTTCTTGTCTTTATTAGGTCGGCCTTCTCAGAATAATATAAAAAGAAAACCCTATAGAAAAACTAGGTTTTCTTCTTGATTCCATATAAGAAGAAATCTTATACAGCTATTAGGGTTTCTTCTTGATTTCAACTAAGAAGAAATCTCATACAGCTATTAGGTTTTCTTCTCGACTTAAACTAAGAAGAAGTCTTATAAAGCTATTAGGTTTTCTTCTTGATTTCATCTAAGAAGAAGTCTCATACCGCTATTAGGTTTTCTTCTTGATTTCAATTCAGAGGAAGTCTCATACAGTTGTAAGGTTTTCTTCTTGATTTCATCTAAGAAGAAGTCTCATACCGCTATTAGGTTTTCTTCTTGATTTCAATTCAGAGGAAGTCTCATATAGTTGTAAGGTTTTCTTCTTGACTGCATATAAAAAGAAGTCTCTGGCTTTTCCACTTGATTCGCTTGATTCACCCCGCCCACACCCCTCCTAATGTATATTAAGGCTGTTATTTTGTATTATACTTTATTATTATTATTAAACTTAAATTTATATGTTATACAAATTTTTATTTACAGTATTTTTTTCTTCTTAAAACTTTTAAGCCGTTACATAATATATAAAAATTGGTGGGAGGTCCTTCAATGTCATAAAAATGTATTAATTTATATAGTTCAGTACTATTACCTAATAAGTATGCTTGAAAGTGGTTACTAAAACTAATTACATTTGATTTGCGTCCAAAAATAAAAAATTCATTATTTTTGGTGATAAAATCAATTACTTCATAAGCTTGACATTCATTTAGAGTCACTACATGACCAATTTTAAATGTGTCTCCGCGAAATGCTACTTCAATTATGCGTTTATAAAAACCAAATTCAGAAGGTTCAATCAAAGCAGATTCAAGAAACAGCTGATTAAAAAAACATTAATCGTCAAATCAAATCAAACATCAATGACAACAATTTTGCAAAATTTTATTTATTAAAACTAATACAATGCCTCAACAAAACGAAAAGATTAAAATTATTAAACCTTTGTGCGAAAAGCATACATTCGATCTACTCATGCGTGAATCAAGTAAGTAGTAATGAGTTGAATAATGCAATTATTACTTTTTAATTGCATGGTTTATTTGCAGGCGATGAAGAAGAGGAGGATGAAATAATGGAAAGTTTTCAGAGGAACTTGATGTTCTTGGAAAGTAATCGAAGAAGTGTTCATCTAGGACTGCCAAAATCTACGGTATAGGAACAAACAGCCTTGCAAAATTTAGACGAGAACAGATTCTGTCAAATGCTTCGAGTAAACGCAACAGTGTTTGCTCATATCCTAGATCTTATAAAGGATGATGCTGTTTTCACAAATAATAAAAACTTGCCGATCGAACTACAACTTAAAATCGTGCTTTTTCGAATGGGGTCCACAGGTGATGGAGTTTGTGTACGTAAAGTGGCTTCAATTTTTGGAGTGGGCGATGGAGGTACAATTCAAAACGTTCATGCCTCAATTAGTCTCATTTTTTACTTTATGCTTTTTGTGATCAGCTGTTCGCATTTTGTATGGAAATCACAATTTACGTTTTGTACTGCGCAATGAAATATTTTTCAAAATTCTTCAACGTCTAGCTGCTTGTGCGCCGTACCTAGTTTGTTGTTCTTGGTGCGCAGATATTTTTCGGCACACAAGCAACAACAAAAATGTAACCCTTCTTATGTACACATTGCAGAAGAAGCAGTCTGTCCGGTGCCAGTAATAAAGAAATATAGCAACAAAATATACGAGCAGACAAGCAGATAACTGTGCTAAATGGTCATTTCCACAGTTTTACCCAATATTTAGTGAGGTTGCATTATATTTTTCTGTGGAAATGCCCATATTTCAATAAACTACAGGAATATTTTTCATACTTATTTTATAAATCTTATTCTCAAATCATAGTGAATTAGTTTAGTTAAACATACCTGTGAAGTATTATATTGTTTAATTTAATTACATTTATGTACATAAAAAAAAAATTTTAACACACTGATTGTTTAAATAGCAAAACTGCACGAGTCACAATTATTTATTTTGTCCACTTAAACAACGTCCACTCGACACGACACACTAGCACTGAATGAACAAATCATAAAAATCAAACAATTTTGCCAGTTTATTCCTTAATTCTCTTACGCATCCATGTTTAAAGATTTTATACAAATAATTTGTATTCAGTGACAAAAGCGTATTTTTGATACCCAATTCTTTCATGCACAAACAAATATCGTAGCAAGAGTCATTTGAACATGCTCAGTTTTATGGTGCAGTAGAGCTTCAAATAGTAACAAACAATATATATGATATTAGTTTTCTATGGTCCCAGTATTCAAAATCACTATCGCATGTACACGCACCAATCTGGAAATGATTGTAGCAAGTTGTGCGGGACAAGTGGTCGTTGGAACATCAATTGTTGTCGGATTTAGAATCACAGCTTTTGGCACTGCCACACCACCACAAATAGCCAACTATATGTATGTATGTTCAACTTTAGCACTTCTCTTGAATGTTTGAATGCGTGAGTGCTGGTATTTGTTTTACCAAATATCCTTGAACACTTCCTGTTTGTGTAAACAAATCTATATATGTGAATTCATAAATGTGCTGGTGTGTATAAACATCACTATTACTTCCGGAGGTGGTTGACCACAGCAGAAATACATGCCACTCGTGGCTGTTTGAAGAATTTTAATCTGCTCCGTGTCGAAGAGTCTGGGTAAATTCCACAGACAACGCACTAGCATGATATTTTGTACATAATATGAGCTCGGATCATAAAAATCAAACAATTTTGCCAGCTGCGCTGTCGGCGACAGACCGCAAAACAAGAAATTACAAGAATTTTTGTTATGCAAAAGATGTTGTTTGTTTAATAAGGCTGTTACATTTTTAAAAGAAACCCAATAAAAACAAGAAGATATGCCAATTGTATTGGCATATTAAGATACATTATATTAAGATACATTAAGATATATTAAGATACATTAAGATACATTAACAATGTGAAGTAATGTAAACTACTAGATTATCTTCTTAGATTCTTGAAAGTGGAAATGCCGTTAAAATACCAAAAAAAATCGACAAAATTGAGTTTACCAGAAATTAAGAAGAAATCTTCTAAAATAACATTAAAAAGGTTTTCAATTAAAAAAAGAAAATTTCTTCTTATAAATTACCGCTCTTCTTTCATCCTGCATACCCCTTTTTCTAAATTCAATATTAGAAGAAATCTTATACATTTTATGAGGTACTTTTTCTCTCTGTGTGGAATCTCATTTTCCGTATCATCCCATGAAGGGGATAGAGGATCGCATCCGAACTGTTCTGCATATAGAAATCACTTTCATGGATTATTTCTAGGAAATCTCGCCATCGCTAAAGAGCGGAGACCGTCTCCAAAAGGGATTAAAGAGGTGAGAGTGGAAATTCAATCCAAGTTCACGAATTTGAGTAGCGGTTACTATGATTAGTAAATACGGAATATTTGCCTCAGACGACGATTGATATACATTTTGACCATATTTTGAGCATATTCATCAAGTTCCAAGCCGTACAATCGTATCACAATAGTCCGGACTTCACTGCAGTTGAATATTCGCAATTTCGTGCTTTGTGAGATCTTCTCCTTACGCCAGATTTTTTGCAGGTTACGGATCTTACTTATTCGATCAATTACATCTATCCGTTACGGAGCCCCCTTCCTTGTGAATCCAAATAGGTGACTGATTCCACGAAAACAATTATCGAACAAGCTTCGTCTTATTTACATTTATTCTCAATTCTACTTTCTGTCATCAAATTTGTGGACCATAATATAAATCATATGCGTAGACGATAGCATTTAGATGATCCCACATATTTCGCCACCTATTTACAAAACTTTGTGCTACAAACCTAAATTGGACGAATACAAATCTAATATGAAAGTTACATCTCATTCGGTCCAGTAGATCCAGAGTTTAGCCCGTGCAGAGACCGTTCATTCATTTTTATATATGTAGGATTGATTGATGGGAAAACCGTATAAAATTAAATAAAGGGTTTTCCAATTTGAGTGATACGATTTCTTTAAAAAAAAAACACACTAATTGTTAAGGAAATTCAAATGTTTTTTATTTAATGTGAAATATAACCCTCTCTCGAGTAACAAAAGTCCAGCTGTACCAGACTCTCATTCAACCTGTCTTGCTTTATGACGCAAAATCTTGGGTCTTCTCGCAAGCAGGCGAAACATCTGTAGGAGTCTTCAAGAGCAAAACACCCCGAAAAATGTATGGCCCTATAGTGGTCAACGACGAATATCAGCGACGCATTATCAATGACCTGTATGAGCTTTATCCTGACATTGCCATAGTTAAGCGGATCAAAATAATGCGATTGCGCTGGCTAGGCCATGTCAGTAGAATGGATGAAGACGAACCAGCACGAAGTGTTTTCGAAACCGAACTCGAATGAAGACGAAAAATAGGAAGACCAAGACTCTGCCGGAGGGATCAGGTTGACGAATCCCTGCGTACACTTGGTATTGCCAACTGGAGAGATAAAGCAAAAGATCAAACTGGTTGGCGAAATATGTTGTCTTCGTTTTGCAAGGTCCCTGACCCCACGGGATTATCAGAGACCGGTTAAGTAAGTAAGTATAATCGATACAATTAAGTTCTGAATAAAACGTCTTTCAAATGGCCTTCTCATCTTCATTTGCAAAAACGAATGCGATGAACCCAATTTTCGAGCACTTTTACCACTTTCGTTCGTTTGATTTGTAAAGCTTGAAGTGAGTCTGGCTTATTGCTACAGACCAATGACTTCCAATAACCCCACAAGAAAGAGTCTAATTGTGTTAAATCATAACTTCTTAGAGGCCATTCAATGCCAGCATTTCTTGAAATAATCGAATCTCCAAACTTTTCTCGCGTGTGTGAGGCACGTAGTCTCGTCTTGTTGGAACCAGATGTTGCCAAGATCAACTTCTTCCAATTTCGGCCATAAAAACTTGGTTATCATCGATCTTTTGACAGTAACGATGTTACTAGCTTCATTTCGAAAGAAGTACGGAAAGATGATTCTACCAGACCACAAATCACGACCATAAAATGGCAAAATCGCATGAAAAGTTGCAATTGGAGAACGACTATTTTGATATAAAAAATTTAACAATTTGTAAACGTTGTTCTTGCGTATATCTCTCCATGATGAAATTGTATTACTGAATACAATAAAAATGGCAGATCATGACATACTACAAATGGCGGAGTCGTCACTTAGAAATCAGATCACTCAAATTGGAAACCCTTTATAATAAAATGCGAAGGATTCTGTTATTCAATTTTTTCGAACTGATTGTGACCTTTTATGTTTGTTTGCAACGAAATTTTTGTTCTGAATCCGAATTTGAATTTTGAGCCGATATTTTTTCTAAAAATAAATTAGTTTGCTCATATATATATTTCTTTATACGTCAAACTTAACATTATTTCAAAAAACTATTACCACCATTAACACCAGCTTAAGTTACCCAACAGTTAAAGATAACTAAAAGTTGTTTCTGTCAGTTTGCATGGAAATTACAAATTACAACTGTCAGTTAGCTCTAACCAGACATTGTGAGAATGAACCTAACTGAGGTAAATCAATTTGTTTTTAAGTATGCAAGGCTATTAAAACTTTAAATGATGTAATCAGAACGGTTTTTTTTATATAATTCAAATATAGTCCTTGCCACCCTTTATAATGGTTTAACCGTTTATTTCTTGGCAAGGTAATCAAAACCCAGTAGAAAATCTAGCAATATGAATGATTCGTTCCTTAACAATCATGTTGCTATCTCTATAATTTAAATTACATCCTTCGCTTTAATTTTCTCTCTTCGCACAAATTCAAATTTCGAGCGAATCATAGTGCTATAGAACAAGTGAATAGAATAACAAACCGAATTCTCCTAGAAATTGACAGATTAAGCTAAAATATGACATGGACATTTATTCGCCAATGGAACAAAATTCGATAAAAAATCGAACAGTTATACTATACTAAATGTCAATTATTCCAATTGTCACATTTTAATTTTCAGTTTATTCCTTAATTCTCTTACGCATCCATGTTTAAAGATTTTATACAAATAATTTGTATTCAGTGACAAAAGCGTATTTTTGATACCCAATTCTTTCATGCACAAACAAATATCGTAGCAAGAGTCATTTGAACATGCTCAGTTTTATGGTGCAGTAGAGCTTCAAATAGTAACAAACAATATATATGATATTAGTTTTCTATGGTCCCAGTATTCAAAATCACTATCGCATGTACACGCACCAATCTGGAAATGATTGTAGCAAGTTGTGCGGGACAAGTGGTCGTTGGAACATCAATTGTTGTCGGATTTAGAATCACAGCTTTTGGCACTGCCACACCACCACAAATAGCCAACTATATGTATGTATGTTCAACTTTAGCACTTCTCTTGAATGTTTGAATGCGTGAGTGCTGGTATTTGTTTTACCAAATATCCTTGAACACTTCCTGTTTGTGTAAACAAATCTATATATGTGAATTCATAAATGTGCTGGTGTGTATAAACATCACTATTACTTCCGGAGGTGGTTGACCACAGCAGAAATACATGCCACTCGTGGCTGTTTGAAGAATTTTAATCTGCTCCGTGTCGAAGAGTCTGGGTAAATTCCACAGACAACGCACTAGCATGATATTTTGTACATAATATGAGCTCGGAATTCTAAGAACTGTGGCGCTGAATTTGTGTTGAATATGCGTTTGTTACATGGTGTATGCAACATGAATGCGATGAAGAGGTGCAGCATATGGTAGTGAATATAACATTCCATAGTTTTGTGCACACATGTCTGTGCCAAGAAGGGAAAACAACGTAGTACATATTACGACACAAGCGAATTCTTTTAAAAGAAAATTTTTTTTCGAAAATACCACCAGACAAAACTGTTTCCCCAAGAATTTTAATAATCCCGTTTATTACCACAACTGCAATAGCGATATCTCAATAAACTACTGGAATTTATTTTGTAAATTAGATCGTGGTTTCGGTAGTCATTAATATAGTGATCCAACTCCATCACATACATATATTGATGCAGTGTTGCCAGAGACGCACTTAAAAATTATGCAACAATTTCCAACTGGGTCACAAGACCAAACCACCCATTCCTTCCGATTCGACACGCAGAAAAAGGGTGGACGTCGCGGTTGTAAACAAAAAACAGTTGGAAATTTCATATAGACATCATCAATCACAAAAATCTGACATGTCAGAGTCACTGCGGAATTTCCGACCCGATCCCATACAAAAAACGTCATGACACCTCCTGACATTTTCCTGCATTTGCTCAAAAGTCAGCGGGAATTTTCCATAGTTTGTCAACAGTGGTGATCAGCTTATGACATGTACACAAGAAGTCTTGAGTAACCAGTTACTCAAGCCGTCTTTAAATATGGTGTTTCGGGTCATCTTGTAGCTACTTATTTATTGGAATTTATGTATATGCACATGTGTATGTATGTATCTGTTCTGTTGCACGATATTAAAGAAAATCTGAAAGATAAGATGACAAAAAGAGAGACATACATACATAATTATAATGCTCTAAAAATTAACATATTCTTCTAACAAATTTCAAATATTTTGATATAAACTCTGAAAACTAATGGCATATATTTCATAACTACAAATAAATAAATCAAAATTCAATTTAAAGTTTTTGAAAAATTTGCAAATCCACACACATGACTCGAAGTTGACAAATAATGAAGGCATCCTTAATCGACATTCAACATTAGTCTCAGCCATTACAACGGGCTGACAAATCAATAGGACGGTCTTACATAGATTGTGGGGTAGTTGAAGGTAAAAAAAAATTTTTATTCTGTTGTTCGACCTTTTCCTTATCAATAAATAATCAATATTCTTCGCGCTTGAGGTCAAATTTGATGTAGTTATATTTATTTTCCTCGATATTTCGCTACTCCTTTGTGTAGCATCATCAGGAGATATAAACAATATTCAACAATTAAAACAAAACAAAATTAACAATTGTGAAAAAATTATGTCAATTCAAAAATGTTCAAAAAATTTTCCCGCCTTTTTTCAAAATTTTCTGAAGTTACACAAACAAAAATAATGTTCGTAAAAAGTTCATATAAATTAACCCAAAGAAAAATATTAGATTGATATGATAAACAATTCTTGCTTAAATGGTTCTACTTTTTACTAATTAAATGTCTGTAAATGTGGGCTACATTATCTGTATCTGTTTTATAGTTAATTCTTTTCAATGTTGGTGTATTAATTATTTGTAGCATTTCTAACATATAACGACGTTTATAATTGTTTTCTTTATTTAAAACCGCTGTATCCTGAAAGTTTGGGTAATGATTTAAACTAGCACAATGGGATGTTAATGCTGTTTTCTGTGTAGAAATGTGCCTATATTTCTGATCTGATTTGTGTCCTGCAATTCGTGTCTTTGGTTTATTTTGTAGTCCCTACATATACTTTGTTACAAACCTCGTTGTCATTTCCTTTACATGGTATTTTATATACTATATTACTCATATCAAATTTGTCCAAACTATCCTTTGTTTTACTAAATATGCTGCCTATTGTGTTGTATGTTTTGTGTGCTACCCTATAATTCTTGTCGTCAAATATTTTTGACTTCGCCAACCTATCTGTTATTCCAGGTATGTACGTTATTGACTTGTAAATTTTTGGCTCATCTGTAGTAACCCTGTTCGGTTGTCGTCTATCCTCAAATTGCCTTATCAGTCTTATGGTAAGATGGTTCGGGAAGTTGTTGTCCTCGAGAATGTTCCTTATCCTTTCCTTATTGACCTTGTGGAATTCTACATCACTTATAGTCAAAACGCGGTTTATTAAATTTTTCGCCGTATTTATAATCACACGTTTTTGATGTTTCGAGTGGAAGTTGATTATCCTTCCTGAAGACGTTGGTTTCTGATACCAATTAATTGATAAATTTTCCCCTCTCCTGACCACCAATGTGTCCAAATAGGGAAGTTTTGAATTTGACTCTTTCTCCATTGTAAATTTAATACTGGAGTGGAAACTGTTAAAAACATCCAAAATTGTATTTATTTCGTCCTCTGAAACGACACAAAATAAATCGTCTACATATTTTGTTAAAATTTTTGGTTTTATATCCAATTTTTCGATACAAGAGTCCAGTAAATTTCCCATAACGATGTCAGCAACTATTGGAGAAGCTGGTGAGCCCATTGGGAGCCCCTTTTGTTGCAAATATATCCTCCCATCATGTTGGAAATATCGGTTATCCACTATACAAAATCTTAATATATCTAAAAATAAAGATTTATTAATGTCTGTATGTTGCTTTAATGTGTTCCATTTTTCCTCTATGATACTGACAGCTAAGTCTACGGGAACACTCGGGAATAGAGATACTACATCAAACGATACTAAAATGTCGTTACTATTAATCTTTTCCAAGTGACATGTCACCGAATTTGCTGAAATTTGGTGAAAAGTAAGCCTATACCAAGAAAATCTCAACCTCAAAATTGGAGCTTTTTTTGAGCTTTTTTGTGGGTTTTATAAGCTTTCCAAGGAATCAGTATCGTTTTTTTTTATTTTCAAATAACTCGAAAACGGTAAAAGCTAGACTTTTAAAATTTTCCACGCATGTTCACAAGTAAATTGGCTTTAAAAAAAATTTGGAAAAAGTTTTTGTCAAATTTTTTTTTGCAAAAAAAAAGGTTTTTTTCCAAAAAAATTAGTGTAGCAAAAAAGACCCATCCTTCGATTTTTTTTAAAAAAAAATATATGTTAAAGCGGCATTTTTTCCAAACATTTTGCGGGGTTCAGCATGTCTATAGGGTGCAAAATGAGGTAGTTATAACCATTTTTGTGAGGCAACCTCCCAAATTTCAATACAAGAAAAATGCTCTAAATCAGTAGTCGGCAGAAAGAGAGAGTGTGAATGTATTGGTGTTTTGAAACTAGTGTACTATTTTTCCAACATTTCTTAAACAAAGCGACGTCAGCGTACTTTGCTGAAAGCTACCTACTGAATGAAGTGTTTCTATTTGTTTTACTGTTTGTTGACAGTTTTTGAGAGATATTCGAAAGCACAGGCAGGTATGCCACTGCATTTATCACCTCATTTCGACTGTGCTTTGTTCTTTACTTCAACTGTTATTAAATGCGAAAAAAGTGCGTGCGTTAATTTAATCAGAAATGAGTAACCCGAAGAAGAAACTCTGCTGGAATCCTTACGGAAAATGCAGTTCTCGTATGTCTGCAGCTTTTGCGTATATTCTACAAATCTAACATAATTTTTTTTATGATTTTGAAGGTACTACTGCATTTAGAAGCCTTTCAGCAAAAAATAAATCAAAATTTGACTTTGTCCCTAAAAACGCAGTAGTATGCGAAAATTGCCGAATTGACATTAACAAACATGATCCGGGAACTAACACGAATTCAAATTCGAGCTCATCAGACAATGAGTCTGAGCCTTTCGATCTATCAGATCGACAAGAAAGGCTAAAAAAACTTAACACCGTACTTGTTGCTCTTGATGAAAGCTAAATCGATGGTAAAAGGTCTGTAAATGTAAAAAACTGTCTTCTAATATTCTTTCATCTTAATGCAAATATTCTTAATAGACTTTATGCAAAAAAATATGTTATTGGAAAAGTCGAAGCCGCACAAAAAACTATCAAGGAAAAGTTTGAAGCTGTGTCAAATATGCAGATTTCTACCGGAAATGAGGAAAAAGATAATGCTTACGATGAAATCATGACTTCACTAGAAGAAAAGTTTAAGGATGAAAACACTACGCGGTAAAGTTGTAAACTTAAAAGCCAACGTGAGCATTATTATAATTTCTGATTTTGACTTTCGGAATTTCAGAGGCGATAAATGCCGCATTTTGACGACTTTAGCATCTTCTTTAAAAACTACCGATGTAGTAAAAAATTTTGGCTGTTCTACAACATTGCTTTACAAATGTAATTCAATCAAAAGGCAAAAAGGTATTTTGAGTGTTCCCGACGACACACCAAGAAAAGGATTAGCAAGTGAGACAGTTGATTTGATTAAGCAGTTTTATTTGAGCGACGAAAATTCAAGAGAGCTGCCAGGAATGAAAGATTACGTCTCAATAAAAAACAGTGTTGGCAAAAAGGAGAGGATTCAAAAAAGACTTGTATATTGCAATTTGCGCGAATTATACCATATGTTCAAAATACAGTTGCCGAACCATAAAGTCGGGTTCTCCAGGTTCGCCGAGTACCATCCACAAGAATGCGTTTTGGCAGGGGCTTCTGGAACCCATACCGATGGTGTGTACATTACGCATCAAAACGTCAAACTCATGATCGAAGGTAAATGTTTAAACACATTTTGAGAAGCATGTCAAATTTATTGAGCATTAAGTAATTAGGACTGAATGCTAATGTAATTTTTTGATTAATAATTTTTAAACGCCCTTTTGTAGGTGGTAATTTAAACCAAATAACGAAAGCTTGGAAGTTTCCTATTAATGGAAAAAGTGGGTATAAATCATTACTCAAACAATTGATATGCTCTGTTCCAAGTGGAAAATGCTATAAAGGTCTGTGCTCATCCTGCCCAAACAAAAGTGATGTTAACAATAAATTATTAGAAGCTTTTGATGAAGAATCATTTGATCATGTTACTTATAAACAATGGATAGCAACAGACAGGTAACTATAATTTGGCTTTTATTTCCATTTACTTATACCGGAATTTTTAACGAAATTTTTAATATTTAGATGCACTTTAAAAACGTTGACTGACACTAAAGAAGAATTTGTTTCATTTTTAATGGACAAATTGTCAAAATTACTTGTTCATGATTTTGTCGCTACAGAACAAGCACAGTATTTTAAAAATTGTAAAGAAACCCTACAAGATGGTGAATTCGATTTTTCGGAAAACTTTGCTTTCGTTGTTCAAGAAGCAGTTCAAGGTTTTCATTGGAACAAAAATCAAGCGACAATTCATCCGATTGTATTTTATTACCGGAATCAGGAAACATCCAAAGTTGACCATATTTCGTACGTTGGCATATCTGATTGCCTTGAGCATGACACTATCGCAGTTTATATGTTTCAACGAAAACTAATAGAATACTTCAAGACAAACTTCACAACCACTAAATCAATAAAATACTTTTCTGACGGAGCACCACAGCAATATAAAAATAAGAAAAACTTTAAAAATTTGATAAATCATCGTAAAGACTTTTCAATAGCAGCGGAATGGAATTTTTTTGCTACTGCGCACGGCAAAGGTGCTTCTGATGGTGTGGGTGGCACATTAAAACGGACAGCTAGGCGATACTGCCTACAGAAAGGTATCAAAGACGACATTTTGACGGCAGAAAAGCTTTTCGAGTGGGCAAAGGAGCACGCAAAAAATTATACTGTCTTCTTTTGCTCGAAAAAAGATTATGAGGAGTCTGCAGAGTATTTAAAGTCTGGGTTTGAAACCTGTAAAACAATAAAAGGTACGCTTGGTCTCCATCATGTAGCTGCAATTAATGATTCTGAACCGAAAGTTATAACCACATAAAATAGTTTAGAGTCAAAAGTAGTTAGATTACAATAATATAAATAGTAATAGATTACAATAATAAATAGTAAGTACCAACTACCATTTACAGCATTTTTCTTGTATTGATATTTGGGAGGTTGCCTCACAAAAATGGTTATAACTACCTCATTTTGCACCCTACAGACATGCTGAACCCCACAAAATGTTTGGAAAAAATGCCGCTTTAACATATATTTTTTTAAAAAAAATCGAAGGATGGGTCTTTTTTGCTACACTAATTTTTTGGAAAAAACCCTTTTTTTTGAAAAAAAAAAAATTTGACAAAAATTTTTTCCAAATTTTTTTTTTAAAGCCAATTTACTTGTGAACATGCGTGGAAAATTTCAAAAGTCTAGCTTTTACCGTTTTCGAGTTATTTGAAAATAAAAAAACGATACTGATTCCTTTGAAAGTTTATAAAACCCACAAAAAAAGCTCAAAAAAAGCTCCAATTTTGAGGTTGAGATTTTCTTGGTATAGGCTTACTTTTCACCAAATTTCAGCAAATTCGGTGACATGTCACTTGGAAAATATTTTTTTTTACCTTGGACTACCCCATGTATTAGTTGTGAAAGAAGAGAAAAATGTTTGTCTAACGAAGGGGTCCGGAGAATTATAACGACAATACAACTCAATGTTTCGTGTGAATTCAATATCATTTATGTACCAAAATATCAAAATAAAAATACAAATCCAAATTGTGAGATCTTTTTTGATTATGTTTAGTTTTTTTCCCAAATTACAACGAAACTTATCCGAATTGGCTGCGAACATGAAACCATTTACCGATTTTACTGTCTTCGAAAAATCAGAGACAGTGACGACACGCTAACGATTATCGATTAATACATACTCGACTAATACTCCTCCTAACTACCGATACCACTGTGCAACACCAATTTTGGGGATGGACGATTCCTGTGCCAAATAATCACACTAGGTGAGTACAGTCAAACCCCAAAAATTTGGACCGCTCTGTAGCTACACACTTTTTTTTATGGGCGTGGCAAGTTTGCCTTTTTTATCCGATACTGTCCGAGATGAATTTAAAAATCGAGTATGAATATTGTATTGAGCGAATTCTTGTGATAATATGTCTTCAGTAAAATTTGACAGACACTTTTTCCAGCGATATTTAAGAGCTGCGATACCCTGCTTATAGTAAGAACTGTTAAACTTCTTAAAATAGCCATCAACCATAGACTCCATCTCTTCATTTTTGGCAAATCTTTTACCACCGAGCCATTTTTTTATGTTTGGATATAGAATATAGTTCAAGGGAGCTAAATCTGGCGAAGAAGATGCGTGATGAAGCAATTCGAACTTTAAATTTATTAATTGTGGCCATCGAAATAGTGGATGTGTGACCTGGAGCATTTTCTTGATGAAACAACACTTTTTTCCACAATTGCATCACTTAAGCGCTACAATAAATTAGCATGATATTTGCCGTTGATGTTTTTTTCCTTTTAGAAGATGATACATAAAAATTATGGAATAGCTATTATTTTCGACTGCGTCCACATCGTTGGGAAATGTCCAAGTTTTAGGCATGCATTATCTATTTTCAACGAATTCTCGGTAACTCCATCTAAACATGCTAAAAGATAATAGCCCCAGCAACATATAGCAGGAAACATGTACATGTTTGCAAGCATTGTTTTCATGAATTGAAGAGGTGCTGCATTTTTGTTTCTTTGTTGTCACTCTTGCTTTTGTTTTCGGCAGTTTTCAACAATCAAACCCATATTTGGCTCCCAAAGACATATACCATAGCTTATTAATCCTTATGGCTCAAACATGTTACATTATACAGCAACTACAATATGCTTGAGCATAAGTATAACGTATTTGCGACAATCTACCATCACGTTATATTTGCATCCAAACAACAAATAAGATAGCTTTTTCAGCATGTACCAGGTTTTTTATACCTTTTAAGTTGTGGATTATGTTTTCCGAAATCATTTGACACTCGAATTCTGTATTACTTAAGCCACAATAACACTGTCTGAGTTCTCGTCTGAGTCTATTGTCAAAAAGCTCAGTTCAAAACTCGTCTGAGTGGCAGAAATACTATCGGAACTAATCAGACTCGCTATTACACTACATATGCAAAACTCATTTTAATCCGCTGATGACTGATATGCTTTGTCATTTAAACAACAACCAAAAGCTGTTATATTATTTTTGTTTTATTTTGCAAATGGTATCGATGAGACAGCTGTTCAAGTTAGTACTTGGAGAACAAATAGAGAAGACGCTGTCAAAGAAGAAACTGACTGGGTTGTGTGCTATGATTTTCAAACTTCTACTGCAGCGTGTCAAGACAAAAGTACAAAACACATCAACTGAGATTAAATTTTGCCAATTAAATCGATTAAAAAAAGGGATATTCAGTGGAAAAAAATTAAAATGTAATGAAGTGTTAGAGTAAAGTTATTTGTGTAGATCCCAATTAACACGCAAATTGTTAAAATTAAAGATTGATCTCATTTTCTGTATGTTTTCCACGATGTCCACGGAACTCGTTAGTACAAAAAGCAACTAGTGCGCACTCTTGATAATATTACTGGGTGTTATAGGTATTTCACGATAAAAAAGTAACCATGCATTGGTTGTTGAATAGACTATCGCCTATTATAGGTTGTATTTTTCGTACAAAATATAGAAACCTGAATTTAAAAATATCCACCAACAATCATAGATAAAGGAAATAACTAGATATCGCACATGCCTTGGGAAATTTCTTGATCAATGGGATATTTTCTAGATGGAGCTGAAGCCAATAATTATAACATTTCATCACAAATAAAATATACCTTGCGAGATGTATTTATATGTACCTTGCAGGTGACAGCAGTAGGTGTTGTAGGCAACATCAACAGGTATTTTGTTTTGTTTAGTGGGTCGATGCTGTACAAGTCAACACAAACGAATACCAACAATAACAGTACACCAAAAAGCACATAACCAAAATACATTTGAATGTGAAAGTGGCGAACACAACGACATGAAAACAAAAACAAAATTAGTTGTTGGAATGGCACAACCTGGAAAATGATTCTATTTTTCTATTGAAAAATGTCCCACACTGTTGAATAAACGTCAGTGAATGTTATGAGAAACGTCAATGAAAGTTACAAAACGACAACACAGCAGCTAGTGGCAGTACTTGACAACGCCTGTGCGATATCTACTTATTTCCTTTATCTATGCCAACAATGAGTTCGGCAACATCGACGAATTGACATCCAAACCTCAGATATCAAACCAGTTAAAAATATAACCTGTTCTATTTTCAATTGAGCTCAGAAGGATAATTAAAAATATAATGTCAGATCTGCTATTACATTTCCTGTCCTCGTCTTAGATAGTATAATTACGGCTTTAGCGATTATTTAACTTTCCGAAATCGTTGTGTAGATAGTTCCATTTTCCTTAAGACATGGAATGGATTTATATTTTTCCTAATAAGTTTAGATATGTTCCAACAATTTTTGCAGGATCTCCTTAAGTTCTGTTGTGTGTTGTTCCATTTAAACTTTTTGAGAAGATCAACTTTAAATTGAGTGAGTTTATTTCAAAATATAATTATAGCTTACAAATGTTGCAGTGGGTAACGAACCCAATTCATTCTTGGTATATTTCTTTCTATAATTAAATTCAAAATACCTATTTCCTGGCAATTGTTCTGAGAACTTGTTTATAAAATTTCTATCCAGCACGCAGTAATTTATTGCAGCAATTATATGGGGTACTAGCTGAACCCGACAAACTTCGTTTTGCCTTCAAAGTGTTTGTAATGCCAAAGGGTGAACAATTTGTTTTTGTGCCATTATGTTTGCAGTAAAGTGCCCGGTGTACGAACAATTGTTGGATAAAGTGTATATGTAATAGTCAAATATTGACGAGTGTGGGCAACGCCTCAGCCCTTTTTGCCACCTTGGTCTCAAATAACCTGTTAATATCTCTAGGCCAACTGTAACATACTGTGAAATTTTCAGGAAGATCAAACTATTATTATGGCTGTTATAACGGTGTCTTTTAAAAGTGACGTGGCACCGCCCACTTCCACCCTGGCTGTATTTCATAATGTACCCAAAAGATATATACCAAATCTCCTCCTCTGATGGTTCACGAGATATAGCCATTTTATATATGAAGTGGTATGGGCGGTGCCACGCCCATTTATCCAATCACAATCATGTATACCCAAGGACTATCAGCAGGACATCAGTACCACATTGTGAAGTTTTCATAAAAATCAGTCTATTAGAAAAGCCGTCAGAGCGATTCCTAATCGAGATTTCCACCCTAGCTGTAATTCGAACAGTACGAACAGCATATATACCAAATATCATCATCATAACTCTGATAGTTCATGAGATACAGCCGTTGGCATTTTCAAGTTGTATGCTACCCATTTTTTGTTGGATCACGAATTTTTTTCAAGGCAATTGGTGATACAGTCCTATAGATATTACGTTTTCAAACATATGATCCAATGGCCACGCCCACCTGATATATCAACAGAACCCTATTTTCACCATCTACTACGCAGTTACATTCTGAAAAAAATTCAAAAAGATCGGTCGGCCATTTTCGAGTCTATTCCGTACAAATAATGCAAAAAACCAAAAAACAAACACAAACCCATTTTTAACTTCTTTATATTAACTTCGACTCCGGTCTTGAGGTCTTGAGGACTTGAGGTCTTGGCACAAATGTGTTATTGTTGTGTTGTGTCATCGTATTTAACGTTGGCCTTGTGTTTGTTGCTGCTTTGCATTCGGTATTAAAGTGATTTTTGTGCATTTTGATATAATTTTCCTACGCGATTTTCTCCGGAAGTTCGTGGCCCATTTTATTAATTTTTGGATTGATTTTTAGTGCGAGTTTCGACGAAGAATTTAAGGCAAAAATCAAGGCGATCCGGTATCACGGAGCCGGGATTTAAGTGTTTTAATTTGCGATAATTTTACCCATTTTGTTCTGTGTCATCGTATTTAACGTTGGTCGTTTGTTTGTTTGTTCGCTGCTTTGCAGTAGGTATTGAAAGTGATTATTGGGCGATTTTCAGATTATTTTCCCAAGCGATTTTCTCCGGAAGTTCGTGACCGATTTTATTGACTTTTGGATCAAAACTAAGGTGATCCGATATCGGGGAGCCGAGATTTAAGTGTTTTAATTTGGAGTATTTTGCTCATTATAGAAGTGATTTTGTGAATTTTTCAGTTAAATCATTTCCTTTTCAAACTCAAAACCCACAACAACACAGTAGGCAGGCGCGCGGATAACGCCGCAGTTTTGAATTACAAATTATTGGATACTGTAGAATTTTATTAAAAAGCTAAATAAGACATTTTTAATAAAAAGAAAAACAAACTGACGCGAAACGACTAAATATTTGGAAAAAAAATCAAAGACATTTTAAAGTGTGAAAGTTATAATTTGTTTCCAATTTTTCGACCGTTATTTTAATTATTCTTGACTAATTATTCAAGCTTAAGGTCACTTCTGATTTTGTAAAACTTTTTGTTTTTCTCTTTTCTCTCTCGATATTTCGATTTCCTTTGGAAATCTTCTTCAGGATAGTTTTTAATACTAATAATAACAAATAAACATCAATACAAATTAAAATGAAAATTTTTGACAAATTGTGAAAAGTAATACTATTCATACATATTATAATACAGTAATGTTCACATTATGTATGAATAGTATTACTTTTCACAATTTGTCAAAAATTTTCATTTTAATTTGTATTGATGTTTATTTGTTATTATTAGTATTAAAAACTATCCTGAAGAAGATTTCCAAAGGAAATCGAAATATCGAGAGAGAAAAGAGAAAAACAAAAAGTTTTACAAAATCAGAAGTGACCTTAAGCTTGAATAATTAGTCAAGAATAGTGTGAAAGTTATAAAATAATACTAATATTTTTGAAAATATTCGTATATAAAATTCTTTATAAAATCAAGAAGGAAAGGTGGTCATGCCTAATTTGACAATTTCCAATAACTTAACAGCAAACGGGAATTAAAATTAAATTGCAACAACTTACAACAAATTGATTCGGTTACAACAAAAAGTTGTTTACGTCATCTGTTACTTGTTGAAGAAAAGAACATTCGCAAATTATTGCATTTTGAAAATACGAAAAATTTGCAACAAATCTTGTTTATCATTTACAAGAAAAAAGAATATTTTTACTAAGATAAAAAAAAAATAATAAAGAAATTGAAAAAAAATAAAAAAATATAAAGATATAAAATATTTATAGATTCAACCTCAACCATAGTTATCACAGGTAAGTCGCACAACCATAATAGTTATCACAGGTAAGTCGCACAACCATAATATTGAATTTATAATTTTAGCATGGTGAAAAAGGTCGAAACTACATTGCAACGTCTACTTCGACTACAAAAGGAAAAAGAAAAGCGTGAACTTAAAAAGCATCAAGAATCACCAGCGTCTCGTGCATCTCGGATCGAAAAGCGATGTCAAAAACGACGCGATGAATCACCAACGTCTCGCGAAGCACGACTCACTCAAAACCGTCAAGCAAATGAAGCAACATGGCGTGATGAATCACCAACGTCTCGCGAAGCACGACTCACTCAACAACGTCAAGCAGATGAAGCAAGACGGCGTGATGAATCACCAACGTCTCGCGAAGCACGACTCACTCAAAAATGTCAAGCAAATGAATCAACACGGCGTGATGAATCACCAACGTCTCGCGAAGCATGACTCACTCAAAAATGTCAAGCAGATGAAGCAAGACGGCGTGATGAATCACCAACGTCTCGCGAAGCACGAGTCACTCAAAAAAGTCAAGCAAATAAAGCAACACGGCGTGATGAATCACCAACGTCTCGCGAAGCACGACTCACTCAACAACGTCAAGCAGATGAAGCAAGACGGCGTGATGAATCACCAACGTCTCGCGAAGCACGACTCACTCAAAAAAGTCAACCAGATCAAGCTACAATAAATGCTCAATTGGATATTGACGCCACAGTAGCTGCTTTCGAAGCAAAAGTTAATGTTTATGCTGATTGCATCTGTGAAGTCTGCCACAAGCGATGCTACAAGCGAAAAGTGTCAAACTGCAGCTTTTCTGGTGCAAGTCCACATTATCTTCCCGTCGAGTTGGCCCAAAAAAGTTCATTGCGTTGCTGTCACCGTTGTAAGACACATTTGAAGTCGAGCAAAGCAAACCATCCTTCGAAGGCATATTGGAACAATCTCGATCCTGGTGTTATTCCTCAAGAGATTGCAATTTTCACACAAGTGGAGATTCGTTTACTCGCTCGAATCATTCCATTCTTGAAAATTATCAAGTATGATGGTGTTTTCGGACAGTTTGGATTCAAGGGTCAAGCAGTTTTGTTCGCCCAAGATATTTTCGAAGTTACTGAAAATCTTCCAACATTGTTGCCTCGATCACCTGATTCTGCCGGCTTGATTGTCGTCACTGAGTCATTGGAGAACCTCGACATCACACGTGAGTTCACAATTTCACGCGACAATGTTAGTAACGCAATAGAGTGGCTAAAGGCGAACAATCCATTGTACCGTGATGTTCAAAATAACACAAATTGTACACAACTCGATGACGCAAGTTTTATCAGAGTTCAGCCGCCTCAACCAGCACCACGCCCACGTCGTGTTTCACAAATTAATGAATTCTCGAATATTATTCGTGCACTGTGGAGTCAGGCGCATTTACAGTTCGAACCAAATGCAGACAAACAATGTTGTGCTATTTCAATTGGAGCTATTGTTCGCTCGTCCATTCAGTCGCCTATTGAATGGGACTCCAACACATTCAATTGTATTTTGATAGAGTCGAATAGACTTTACGAAAGGATTGTCTCTCTTCATCCACCTGGTGAAATTCCAGAGGGTGGTTATCTTCTCGTCAACAACTTCAATATCGTACCACATATTACAATGTTTGGAGTCACTGTATCGCTTCGCTACCCTGATGATCCAGAAATATTTGGCAATCTTGAGGATTCCAGGAACCTACCAGGTTTTGGTTTTTGCCTTTTTTAAGGTGTACTGTTACTGTTTAGCAAGTATCCAGCTGGAGTTTTGATTGCAAATTCGAAAAGCTACGCTATTATGAAGATTGATGACAAGTTCTATTTTGCTGACTCTCATTCGTGTGATCCAAAAGGAGCTACTGCGTCAAAAAGAAATGGCCGAGCGTGTCTTATCGAGTGTAGTAATATTGACGAATTCATTCGCATCTGTAAGCGTGCGACAGGTTCTACAAATGCCCAGTACACGCTTGACTATATGAAGATTGATAAAGAAGCAACCTCTCAAGTCGTTCATATAGATCATGAAATTGACGCTGATGGCCAACTTTCATGCATTCCATCTATTGCTTCTCCCCATATCGGCTCTAAACGCTCTGATGTCATATCTGTTCCTTCTGAAGTTGACGCGATACCCGTCCAAACTTCTGTTATGGCACCAATTGAAGCACGTCAGCCTCAAGAAGATTCGGAGTTAATTGGCATTCCTAGCGATGGTGGTAGAACGAAACAGCTCAAGATTTCAAGAAAAACTACAAACAATATAGTCAATGATCGTCATGAGCTGCATGCTGAAGAGTATGCATGGTATCATCTCTTCCCCAATGTCGTGAATGGACTTAAAGAACACCGACCAGTACAAATTTCGCCACTTGACTACTTCCAAGCACGTATCATGGGAAATGATACCAGATTTCAACGTACTGATTACCTATTTTACGCACTTTCTATGTATGAACATCTTCGCATAACGACCAATATCAACGTACTTGGAAAGAAAGTGCGAAATAATGAGCAGACGGTGGAAGACGTTTATCTATACGTCAAGAATTTGCGAGGTTCTTTGGCGTATTGGAACACTGCTTTCATGGAGGTTATTGCAATCATCAGATGCTTAGGACCACCGCATTATTTCATCACATTAAGTTGCAATGACCTAGATTGGAGTGACATGATTAATGCATTGTTGATTGCTGATGGTAACGCGGACAAACATCCAGCTTCTTTAAGCACATATCAGGTTCAAAAACTTATTGAAAAATATCCAATGGTCATCTGTCGTCATTTCATGATTCGAGTGAACGCAATAATGAGTTTACTAAGATCAGATAATACTATTCTCGGTGGGAAATTGGTCGACGAATGGTGGCGAATTGAATTCCAAAATCGTGGATCGCCGCATCTTCACATGCTAGTTTGGGTGGAGGGAACGCCAAGCTTTGACACTAAAGAAGGCATCGCACGAATCGATGAAGTCATAACGTGTGAATTGCCAGACAATGATGAGGAAATGAAAACCCTAGTCAATGGAGTTCAGCGACATCATCATACTCAGACGTACTACAAGAATGGTTCGGTCGAATGTCGCTTCAACTTTCCTCTTATTCCAAGCAATCAAACTCATATCGTCGCAAATACTTCTGACGAGTTTATTAAAAATGGAGGTCGTATGTGCATTTTAGAACGAAAACCAGAAGCAAACTTCATTAATAATTATAACAAAACGATGCTGAAATGTTGGAAAGGAAATACGTACATTCAACCGTGTGGAAACAATGAATCAATTGCCAATTATCTTGCAAAATATTGTTCCAAGAATGAGCCAACCGAGGTGTCTGCAGGTGTGCGAGATGCAATTCGTACTATACGCCAAGAACAAAGTACCACATCTGATAAAATGTTCAAGATTTGCATGAAAATTGTGCGAGAGCGACACGTTTCTGCTTGCGAATGCAGTTCTCGATTGGGTCACCTTCCGTTGAGACATGCCTCGAGTAAATGCGTGTTCTTAAACACGCGAAAGCCTGAACTGCGTTACAAAGTTTTCTGCTTCGTAAATGACGATGCTGCTGGCTATTGTACCAACATCTTTGAGCGATAGACGAACCGACCACATGCACATCCGCATTATGACTTTGAGAACATGTCACTGGTTGAGTTTGCGATGTTGTTTGAACCGCATTATAGTACAACAACTGTCTTGGATGAAGACACTGGAGATCACGAAGCTTACGATGACAGATTAAATGCTCCTAAAATACGTTTTGTGACTCTGTTAAAAGGAACAAAAAAAATGGAAATAAGAAGCCGCCCTGCAGTCATTCGAGTGCCAATTTTCCGAGAACCAAATGATCCAGAAAACTACTATTACAGTCTTCTTGCTCAGTATGTGCCGTTTCGTGACGGGGATGAATTGCTAAGAGGATACGATTCATCAAAAGAAGCGTTCTTAGCTAGAGAAGCTGAACTCATAGCTACCACCAGATACATGGAAATTCATAGAGTACGAGATCGACAATTGGATAATGCAGTTAATCAGGCAAACGCTTTCATCCAGTTACAGAATCCAGTCAACGAAGAAATTGAATTGGATGATAACGATTATGACGCGGATGACGTTAGAGTCAGCGATGGTATTTTCCGGTACGATTTATCGATGATGAATGTTGGCCAAACAGATCTTTTCAATTTCATCACGAAAAGCATCCATGAACAGAAGAAGGGATCAGCAAATCCAGTTCGGATGTTTATCACTGGCGGCGCTGGCACTGGAAAAACGTTCACGCTTAATCTCATCAAGGAGCAGATTCGTCGCTGCTATGGTGGAGATATGAATTCAGTTAAAGTTGGTGCTCTTACTGGTGTTGCAGCAAGGTTGATCTCAGGTCGAACGCTTCACTCGATGTTCAAATTACCAGTCCAACGTGATGGCAAGGTCACAAAACTTCCAAGTATAACTGGAATCTATTTAAGATCTTTGCGATTGCAGTGGCGAGAAACTCAATTCCTCATCATCGACGAAATTTCTATGGTTCCTTACGAAATGCTGGAGCATTTACATTTACGTCTACAACAACTTAAATATAGCAACGAATTGTTTGGAGGAATGAATATTTTGTTGTTTGGTGACTTGATGCAGCTACCACCTGTTCGAGGAAACGCTGTGTTCCATCAACCAAAGTGCTTGGAGCCATCTATTCATCTTTGGTGAACTTTGTCTTTCTGCGAACTAGTTCAGAACATGCGACAGCGGGGAGACACAACTTTCATCGATTTACTCAATGACTTGCGAATCGGAGAGTTAAAGACGGAACACATTGAAATTTTACTCGGGAAAGTCGATAAAAATCTTTGTGATGAATTTAGTGTTGGAAAAGCGCTCCGCATCGATCCGACCAATGCACTGGTCGATGAACATAATCGTGAAGCTCTTACTCACCACCAACAACAAGGCGTAAATATGGTAGATCTTCTAGCAGCTGACCGAATCTCAGATGCGATTCGCCATCAACTTAGAGAGTCTCATTCCGGAAGACATCAACAAGACTGGTGGGCTGCCAAAGGTATTAAGGCTCTTTATCGGAGCCAAGGTTATGCTCCGATATAACATCGACACAAGCAAAGGTCTTGTTAATGGTGCGATGGGTGGAATAGTTGATATTATTTGGCCACTGTTTCATCATCCAGCCAAGAACTGTCGAATTTCCGGCAAAATTATCGGCAGGCACAGCACAAAGACGAATGCTTCCGCTTATACTATGTTGAGCAGTGACTGTACACAAAATGCAAGGTTCAACGGTCGATCGAGCAGTCATCAACTTGGGACCTAAGATATTTGCAAAAGGTCAAGCGTACGTTGCGCTGAGCCGAGTAAGATCTCTCGAAGGATCTTGACGTGTCGAAAATTCAAGGCAAAACGATCTGCAACCTACCAGCGTTGGAAGAAATGGAACGATTGCGAAAACTTCCGTCATATCGATACACAATATGAAGCATTCAAAAAGTTGAGATATTGTTATTGGCGACGATCAAAATTTAAACAAAAAAAAAAATGTTTTTAAAAAAAAAAATTTAAAAATTTAAAATACCAACCCAACCATCCACCGAAATAATCAATTTCACAAGTTTCCTTTTTAAAAAATGTATTAAAAATAATAAAAGTAATATAAAAATAATGTTAAAACGAAAGATCGACTAAAAGTACGATAGTACAAAAAGGATACTAATTTAAAAAAAAAAATATTAAAAAAGTGTTTTATGTTGTGTGTCATATAGAAAGAATTTATAGTCAAAAACTTTGTTTTTTACGGGTTGGTTTTTTATATACTTTATATTTGGGTATCCAATCGGTTAAGCGTTGTTGGATTAATCGAACAATTTATGTCAGACATTTGCTCGAGTATTTTAAAACGACTGATTTCGAGTAATAAATTAATCGAGTAATTTATTCCGATTAATCGAATAAATCGAGAAACATTAAAATAATATAATATTTCAAAAAGCTGGCTTTAAATGTATAATGCACCTTAAATTATTTAAAATACTTAGGCCAAAATTCGTATGCGTAAAAGGATAGTCAAGTGTTATTTTGGCCATTTGATTCCAATCTTTTTGATACAATTTTTCCGAAACATGGGAAATTTTTCTGTTTCAAACATATTCTTTGTATTCATATTTCAAACATATTCTTTGTAATATTTGTTCCAAGTGAGATAGGTTTGAGGCTAATTTCTTAGAATTTAAACTATTTCGCTCAGTGATATTAAGAGCATTAGGAGTCTCGAAATGAGTAAAAAAAATTTGTCATTTTAAAATGTAAAGACTTAAGCGTGTCCTCATGGTAATCAGCTATTTGGAACTGCTTTGATAAATATAATTTAATAAATAGGGATGATCTTAATTAACGAATTATAAAACACAATGGACGTTTTCCAATGGCTGTGTACTGTACATCCCATTCCAAATATTTGTATTTTCTTCTCAATTGCACCAGGTAAAGAAGTATTTAATTTGTGACCATACTATTGGGAAAGCTTTGCCCATAATTATAATGACAAACTAATAATGACAAACTAATAATGACAAACTTTACTCTCCAGATTCGTTATATATAAATGAACTTAAATACCAGTGGTGAATGTGATCTGACATCAGGGCCGTGATCAGGAATTTATTACGGGAGGGGTTCATCCACTTTACCAAAAATAAATACAAAAATTATTTTTAACCATCAATATGACTTTTTGAGGTCAGCTGAAATATACATACATTATTTTTTTAGGTCAGCCTAAAAAATTAATGTCTACTAATACTGAAATTTAATTCGCATTACAAGTAAAGACGTAATTTATTTTTACTGAGATTTTTGTTTCAGTAATCAGCAAAAATTTACTGGTAATACAAACAAAATTTCTTTACGAGTAAAACTTTACTGATGACTTCTATTTTGAATACAGTAAATATAAACTGCAGTGTGCCCATGTATGGTATGGACATATGTAAAACCATTAGCTAACGCATTTTTGAGATTTTGCAGAACCAACAAAAAAATATTACCGAACCCGAAGATCGTAGAAGAAAAGCAAAATCATTGTTCAGTTTTTTCTGTCGAAGCACTGTAACGAACCTCCTGTCTGCATTAGGTTCCGGCCTTGCTCAGGGCATATGGGAGAGTTGAGTCACGACAGACAGTTACACAATTTAAATTAAAAGAAAGATTGAGAAAGTAGGAAACTATAAGATTGGTTTTCTGATGCCTATGGTTAACCAAGTTGGCCTCATGTTTCGTCAATAAAATGAGACCTCAGAGATTCATATTTTCACAGATTAAGATTTATTCACAATATTCGTATTCAATATAACAAACAGTGTGTTAACTTCCTGAGATTTTAATTTTATGATTGTAAGTAGAACGCGAGTTGTTTGGTTAAGTTTTACGATAATCGAAGCTAGTTTATTTATAGGGGACCTGTGTCTTATTTGGATGTTATTTATCACTTACTTGGTTTATATCCGCCATGAAGCGATCGCTACATCGGTTGATAATTGCATGTACTATGTAGTTGAATAAGCCTTGATGTTTTAAAGTTAATATGTATACGAAAAACTAAACCAAAACAATCAAAATATCTCGAATTATAGTTAATTGATTAAGTTAATGAAATTTGCGTTAATTAGACATAATATTTTAGCATTACAAACAGGAAGAATTTAAAAATTAAAAAATATCCGTATTAACTACGGATTACAATTAAAAATTAAAAATTATCGAGTTAGCAAATCTAGGAAAGTGGCCGTCGGTGGTGCAATGGTTAGTGTGCGCGGCTCTTGTAGATGAGATTCGAACACGGCTCTGACCACCTTAAAAAAAAAAAAACAAATCCCTACGGCGGCGGTCGCCTCGCATAGTGACGGCGACACTATCGAGTATGTAGCCATGAAAAAGCTTCTTTTTTTTTTTTTTTTTTTTTTTTTTTAAATTTATTTAATTATTTATTAATTCCTGTACACAAGACACAAGTCTTATATTGCAGCACAGTTGTTATAGTAGCAGATAGAACATCACAAGGTGGATCGTTATGTTTTTAAAATAAGAATAAAAATAATTACAAATGTATGTATATAAATACCAACATTTTAAAAGAGAGAAAAAAAAAGTGATTGAAACTTTTAAACATATAGCGTAAACAAAAGTAAGGAACATAATCACGATTAAATAATGCTTTATAAATACGTAAATAAAGAAGCAAATGGACATAAAAAATAGAAGTAGTGACAATTAAAAATGCTTTATAAAATTTAGTAATTGAGTAAGTTTAGTAAAAAAGAAAAATAAATCACAATCAATACAATTTGTATTAGAAGAAGAAAATAAGGAGAAATGGTGAAATAAGAATTTACGACAACAGATCAGTAATATTTTTTCTAAAGTGCCGTGCATTACTTAACAGTTGTGTGTTGTTAGGGAGCATGTTCCAGAGACGGATTCCATTTATACAGAAATGCCATTCGGATATGTGGCTGTTATATACGACAGAATTTATTTTCCTACCTCTACCTTAACGAGACAAAATAATACGTCTGTAAAGGTGAAGGGGATGTTTTGTGTAGATAATCTTATGCATATATACTAAAACCTTTATTTTTAACAAATTATCAAAGGAAATGCCATAAAGCTTATGAGAAAAGGACGAAATGTGATCATGTCTTTTCACGCCATAGACGTATCGTATAACGTTATTGAAGGTTACATTCAGTTTTCTATTGCTCTTCGAATCACAGCTTGCAAATAGTTCACTACCATATAATAGCACTGGCATGATATAAGTTTTGGCTAATAAACTTCTAATTCCAATGGGGGTACAGTGTTGAGTTTGCCAAAGATTTCTGAGCATTGAAAAAATGCGTCCACATATAGTGTTAGCATGATCAGACCATGTTAAGTTTGCATTAAATATGATTCCAAGATTCTTCGCTGTTTTAACAAATTCGATTGTCTGGCAGTTAAGTGAGATTTTTGGCACTTTGGAAAAATTGGGTAATATAGATCGTTTTGCAATAATTAAGCATTTTGATTTACTAGGATTAATAGTAAGGCCGTTTGCCGATGCCCAGCGGTTAATTCTCTCAAGATCTTGATTTAAGCTTCGAACGCATTCATCTATATGTTCCGGCTCACAACTTAAGTAGATCTGTACATCATCAGCATACAAACGTACATTACAATTACAAAGGTAGTTCGGCAGGTCATTTGCATACTTAGAAAAAAGTAAGGGTCTGATGATTGAGCCTTGTGGAATACCTCGTTTTAAAGGTAACAGTGAAGATTTCGATTTCCCCAAGTCAACATATTGATACCTATTTGTCAAGTATGAGTCAATTAACTTAGTTGCAGTATTGCTAAAATTGAATAGTTGTTTTAATTTAGTACACAAAATGGAATGGTCGACTGTATCAAATGCCTTGGTGTGGTCCAGTAGTACTAAGAAAGTAAGTCTGTTTCTATCAAGCTCTTTTCTAATATCCTCAGCAACGTCCATTAATGCAGTAATGCAACTATGTCCATGGCGAAAACCTGATTGACGATCAGTAAGTAAAGATCCCGCATTTAAGAAGGTGAATATTTGGGTGTGTAATATACGTTCAAATGCCTTTGAAAGATATGATAGAATTGAAATGGGTCTGTACTCAGAGCTTGATTTTGGAATAGGAATTATTTTAGCTTTCTTCCAGTTATTGGGGAAGTGACTAGTAGTAAGAATCTTATTAAATATAAATGTTACAAACGGTAAAATATTAGGTAATAATAGTTTAAGGAATTTAGGATGTATGTCATCAATTCCCACAGCATTTGATGTAATTGATAAGCATGATTCCAGGACATCAGATTGATTTACACCAATAAAGGAGAAAGCTCCAGTAGGGACGCAATCTTGCCCTGCATAAAATTCAGCATCTGGCTTTGCCATGGGAATGTCCAAGAAACCTTTGTTAATTTGATTAACATCTAGATCTTGAGAGATGTGTTTAGAGACTTTACCAATACCAATTTCACGAAAAGTCTCCCATTTTTCTTCGACCCTACGGCATTAGTAAATTTATTGGCATAATAGTTCGCTTTAGCCTTTTTAATGAGTTTATTGGTCAGTTTTCTTAATTTGCGATAAATCTCGTAAAACTCAAATATTTTAAACCGCTTCCATCTGGAAAAAGCAATATTTCGTTGCGTAATGACATTTTTAATTTCCTCAGAAAACCAAGGCTGTCCGGTGCGACGAACGATTTTAGTCTTGAGTGGTACACTCATGCTGTACAAATATATCAGATTTTTCTCGAGAAAAGATACCTATTTTTCAACTGACATCATCGTGTATATCAACTTCCAATCAATTCTGCAAAATTCATCTTCCAGCTGTTGAAGGTTGATATTTTTAAAATCTCTGAAAGTAATATACTCTTCTGGAATAAACAATTTAAAGTCATATATTGTAAAAATTAGATCATGTTTTGAAAAACAAGAGGCAGTTAATTGATCATACATTAAGACTTTAGAAGTATCACATACTAAGAAAACATCAAGTAGGGTATTTCGGGTGGAAGAAAAGTGTGTCGGTAAGATAGAGTTAATTGGAGAGAGGCCGATGGATATGACTTTATCAGTCAAGTTGGATTCAGTAAGTAAATTAGAATTAAAATCACCAGCGATCAAGATATCCGTGTACAAGATGGCGTATGTCTCTAAATTAGATGCAAATGGTTCAAAACAAATATTTTTATTTGGTCGATACACTGCGCCCACAAGTAATTTTTCGATCTTGTTTTTAATCTCGACTAAAGCATATTCAATAAGGGCAACAGCAGATGAAGTTGAAATGGTGTGAAAAAATATACCTCGTTTAATATACATGGCTACCCCACCACCGTGACCATTTCTATCAACTCTCACCACACTGTACCCTTCCAATGATATTGTGTCATCGGATATTTCCGGCCTAAACCACGTTTCAGAGACACAAATTATATCAACGTCAGAGCTTACAAAAATGTGCCGAAATTCGTCCATTTTATTCATCAGACTTTGAGCATTTATGTGGCAGATTTTCAAACCTTCTTTTTGCCTGCATAATATTTTAATCATCAAGCTATGTAAGGAAGGCATGATTAAATATATTAAATTTAACGATATTAGCAATGCACGTTTGAATGTTTATAATGAAAAAAATTAAAAATATTAAAAGATCAGTTTCAAGAAAAATTTGATAATTTGTTGTGAAGTTGTAGAAAAAATTAATGAAAGGGAAAGTGATTATAAAAGATTCACAGTTAGCATTAAAAAATACAATTTTATCAAACATGTTCAGGGTTAGTCTCCCGAAAATCAGCAATGGGATGAGTCTCAGGAAAAAACATGTCCAGGCTGGATAATTGAAGGCATTCATCAATGCGATACGGTTTATCATCAGGTCGATTCTTCACGTATACTGAGCCACGTAAGGTGAAGGCACTATGAATTATTTTCTGACGCTTGAGACGAACTGCGGCTTGCAGAATCTGATAGTTTGTCTGAGTCAGATTCTCGTTAATGAAAAATAAACAGTTAGAATCAACCCCGATGTGTCGAAGATAGAAACGAAAATCTTTATTTGCCTTCTTAAAACTTGAAAGAGTTTTTAGAAAAAAGTTTTTGTCGTATGGTGACCACATACGAACAATTATTACTGCATCCGGTGAGATATTATCTCGTTTATTGTTCAAGTCTTTCAATCTAAATATTGATTTAATAGCCGGAACTGAAGTATGTATAACTTGGCAAATATGCTGAAAGATGATGTTAAGATTTTCATTTTCTGTGTACGGTACTCCGTTTATGCGTAGATCACATGCAACTGCATTATTTTCATAAACACGCAATTTTCGTTTCAATATTTCCACATCATTTGCTAGGTGATGAGTTTGCTCACTTTCCGATTCTAAGCGGCATATTTTGTCCATTGCAGTAGATAATTCCCTCTTACAACTATTAATTTCCTCCGCCACTGCCTCCAACGCGAATATTTTATCATTTAACAGAGAAATTTCTTTTCCCATGATTTGAATTTTAGACTCAAAAACATTAACAATTCTCTCTTCACACTCAATCAATTGTTTCCGTGTCGACTCATTGAGTTCACGCATAAGATCAAATTGCTTGTCTATTTTCTCACTCAACTTTATCCATGTGCGTGCAGATGAGAATTGGTCTGAAACTCGCGGAGTGTTTTTAGTGTTCGTTATACCCAGTGTCCGCATGTCGCACTCATCGCTGTTTGGATTATTTGTTCTCGAGCCAGAGGCTCCACGTATAAGTGAGCTTTGATCTGAGAGATCAATGCTTGTATTTAGCGCGCTTCTTTTGGTTTTTGTGCGGCTCTTCACCATGTTTATATTTACGAATTTTCGGTATTGTGTACTCGTTTTGTAAAGCGTATGCACTCTGACGTTTGTTGTATTTATGTTATTAGTATTTCGCACTCTATTTATGTAGCTCTTAAATTACCGTTCGGAATCGGTGTAAAACTGTAGGTCCCAATCAGTGACTGAAAAGTGGAAAGCGCACAGCTCAGTGATTGTGAGAAGTTCTCCCCAGTTCCTTCATGGGATGTAATGGGAAACCATTTTTTTTTTTTATTTAAATCTAGGAAAATATAAACAAAGGATGTCCGTATTAACTAGGGATTTCAATTAAGTTTTTTAAATTGTTGGTTTATTATATCTATGAATTTATAAATTAAGGTTTCCATATTTTCTTCAATATCAAGCCACGTAACAGTTATCCGCATACTTCTTCATGTTCAAAACGGAAGTCCTTTCCACGTATTTTCCTCTTATGGGATTATATGGACCAGTATAATATCCTCCGGCTTCGGTTATACTAGGATTAGCTTCTTGACATAGCAAATCTTTCCCAGTTTAATTCTTCCTCCAATATCGGTATACAACACTTTCCGAAACTCCAAATAATTATCTTGCGATATATATATTTTATATATTTATTTTATTTATTTTATTTTTCTCAAATTTTCTAATCGAATCCCCCAAACAATGAAAATTTTTGATGGTACCTAAATTTCAAATGTTTCTTTTCTACCAAATTTCCTTTTCCGATTTCATGCAAAGTAAAATACTTTACAGCACATGCAACGCAAATTCAGCTTAGGTAGCTTTAAAGTAATGTGCCTTCTAAATGCACTCCATCCATACACAGAGAAGAGATTCGTTGTCACAACTACATTTACAGTCAACTGAAATTTGGCTGTTATTTGGGCTGCCACATTATTCAGTTGTGATTACCAATAATTGTGTTCCGTACCACCAAATGTTTTGTATATCAATTGATTTGTAATTCAGTTTTGGTTCCAAGAACTGAAATATTTAGTTGAAGCCACATCAACAAGAAATAAATGTTTCTGTCAATCGAGTTTTAGTTCTAGCAATCAAATTATCCTGTAGTGGTGAATATTATATTTGTTGTATCAATGAAAAATGTAAAAACTAATTTGATTGTACCAAATAATATATTGGTATGCTTAACTAATTACTTGAATTTAATGGCTGTCACAACCATTTGTTGATGCCATATCCCATTACGAATTTTATAGAAAAAAAAATAAAAAAATATAATTTTTTATTAAAATTGTGAATTTTATATTTAAATATAATCAACATTTTTATTATTTGTTGGTATTTCGCGCGTAATGGGTTACCCTGGGTAACCCATCTCTATTTTTGATCGAAAATATGGAAAAATTGGAAAAAAAATTCTATATCTCGAAAACAGAGCGTAGACTCGACACAAAGTGGTCCAAAGGGTTTTTTTTTGCAAATTACCACCAAAATAAGAACATCGCCACAAAAAAAAAATTGGCTTTAACTTGAATGTACTTTCTTCCATACGGCATCACTTTTTTTAACAAATCGCTAAAACTAAAATTTTTCGTATAAAAAATCGCTAAAACGTCATTATGTCTATAGTTCGGAAACGAAGCGTTCAATCGAAAAATATCAAATTTTTGCGGGTTTCGAAGGGTTTTTCATAAAGTGGCTCAGTCTTTTTTTAAAACAGTCGCCAAGATAAGAAAATCGCCAAAATAAAACAAAATAGTTATAACTCAGAACCAGTGCGCCCCAACGCAAAAATAATAAATTCTTGGTAAGTAAGAACCATATGTGAACAGTTATAATTTAAAAATATTATATTTATATTTAAAATAATTTTTCTCATCCACAATAATAGTTACTCCAGACAAGTGCCCACAATTTTTTGCATGTTTGTGAAAGCGTCAATAGTGGCGTCAGATTCTACGATTAAGTTTAAAAGTCTCTCTTCACCACCTCATTTTATAGAAATACTATTAAAATAAAAAACTATATGCGATACAGAAACCAGTGTGGTTGGATGCTTATAACAACTGGGCGTATTCGTCATATCGATAACTGGAAAATATACATGAATTTTAATAACCTTTTGTCGATTTCGTATAGGCAAATATATGTCTACCTTTGTTGTTGTCCAAAGCATACAGCGTAAAATATCAATATGTAAACTTACCAAATTTTTCGGTGGCTGATATTTATATACTTTTTTGTGTTAATATTTATCGGCACGGGTAGAGCCCCAGCGGCGGAAGTCGCAAGGCCTTTCACAAATAAGGCATGCGGAATGGTTCTTTCGTAATGCCTTCCTAAAATAAGGCCAGCGGATTGCATGATTTTATTCATCAGATTTAACCAAGAAGATGATTTTTACAATTTTGATAAATTTCTTTTCCGATTTTTTTTAACCGTAATTTAATTGGAAAATTTCATACAAATTTTAAAATTATATTTTTTATTTATTATTTGTCAGGATATTTTTAAAATTTTCAATTTGAAGTTGAGCGTGGTACAACTTTCTAAGATAGATACATACATGATTATAAATAAATATGTAGAAGTGAATAATAATTTTGTGATAAAATAAGTTATTTTAATTTTATTTTTGTTTAACAAAAGTAAATCCCTTCTAAGGCCTCCCTATTTGGGGCTTTTTTAGGCAATGGGCAAGGAAGGCCTTTCCTCCCAATATCACGCTATGTTAAAAAGAAACGAGGCGGTAATGTGTAGACAAGGCCTTCCGTATTTTAAAGAAGGCCTGTTTGGTCATGATTTCATGCCTTTCAGGTCATGACTTCCGCCGCAGAGGCAATCTATCAAAGTGAACACATGCAAACAATACACAGCGTTAGCATCACAAACGTGGTTTTTGTACAACAATAGTCTCTGCATGAAAATAAGTATGGTGGTTTCGATGTAGCGGCAGCGAACAAACAAGTAGGTCGTCGTCGCCAAAGAGTACTGAATAGTATAGTATAGAATAGAAAAATTTATGCCTTTTGGAACATTTATGTTTTTGTATAGTTTTATGTACTACTTACTTACTTATCCGGTCTCGGACAACCCCGGGGGGTCAGGGACCTTACAAAACGAAGATAACATATTTCGCCAACCAGTTCGATCTTTTGCTTTATCTCTCCAGTTGGCAATACCAAGTGTACGCAGGGATTCGTCAACCTGATCCCTCCAGCGGAGTCTTGGTCTTCCTATTTTTCGTCTTCCTTCGAGTTCGGTTTCGAAAAGCCTTCGCGCTGGTTCATCTTGATCCATTCTACTGATATGGCCTAGCCAGCGCAATCGCGTTATCTTGATCCGCTTAACTATGTCAATGTCAGGATAAAGCTCATACAGCTCATGATTCATGCGTCGCCGATACTCGCCGTTGTGCACTATAGAGCCATAAATTTTTCGGAGTATTTTTCTCTCGAAGACTCCTACAGATGTTTCGTCTGCTTGCGATAGGACCCAGGATTCTGCGCCATAAAGCAAGACAGGTTGAATGAGAGTCTGGTACAGCTGGACTTTTGTTACTCGAGAGAGGGCTTTATCTCTAAAGTGCTTGCTTAGCCCAAAATAACATCTATTCGCAAGCACAATTCTCCGTTTGATCTCAAGGCTGACGTTGTTGTTTTTGTTCACGGCAGATCCGAGGTATATAAATTCGTTCACTACCTCGAAGTTATAACGGTTATCAACGTTCACGCTTTGGTCTAATCGCGTGGAGGCCCTGTTCGTTGAAACCATTAATTTTGTCTTGTCCTCATTCACCGTCAGACCCACTTTTGCTGACTCCTTCTCAATTCTCGAAAAAACCGCAGTAACTTCTCTAATTGTGCGCCCAATGATATCTATATCATCAGCATACGCGAGCAGCATGTGACTTTTGCTGCTGATGGTTTTATTCATATTGACTGCAGCTTTTCTCATAATGATCTCCATTAAGATGTTAAAGAGATCGCACGATAGGGTGTCGCCTTGCCTGAGGCCTCGCTTAGTTTCGAAAGGTTCGGTAAGATCCTTACCAACTTTCACTGCGGATTTGGTGTTCGTCAAGGTCATCCTGCAAAGGCGTATGAGTTTTGCAGGAATACCAAGCTCAGACATTGCTTCATAGAGTTTCTCCCGTATCGGACTATCGAAGGCTGCTTTATAATCGATAAATAGATGATAGGTGTCGATTTGTTTTTCGTGTGTCTTCTCCAGGATTTGGCGTAGCGTGAAAATCTGGTCAGTTGTCGATTTTCCAGGCCTAAAGCCACACTGGTATGGTCCAATCAGGTCAGCGATAATTGGTTTTAGTCTTTCGCACATTATACTTGATAGAACCTTATATGCTATGGATAAAAGGCTTATTCCACGGTAGTTGGCACAAATACTCGGGTCACCTTTTTTAAATATGGGACATAGTATACTGAGACTCCAATCGCCGGGCATGCATTCATCTAACCAAATTTTGCTAATGAGCTGATGCATGCACCTTGTCTGCTCATCGCCGCCAGCCTTAAACAGCTCCGCCGGTAATCCAACGGCTCCTGCGGCCTTGTTGTTCTTAAGCCGGGCAATAGCTGTTCTGACCTCGTCTTGGTTAGGAGGGGGGCAATCGACGTCGTCGTCCATATTGTGATCGATTGTCCCATCGTCATCGGATATCTCAGGTACTAGTAGCGCGGAGAAATGCTCTCTCCATATTCCCAACATGCTCTGCACATCTGCGACGAGATTTCCGTCCTTGTCTTTACAGAAGGAGGGCCCTGAACCATGTCCATTAGTTCCGTTTTTAACTTTTTGGTAGAATTTTCGGGCTTCGTTCTTCCTTCTGTATGTCTCAATATTCTCACTCTCGCGTTTTCTCCACTGCCGTTTCTTACGCCTAAAGAGACGGTTTACCTCCTTTCTCTTCTCCCTATACCGCTCAGTTGCAGCTCGCGTTGCAATTGACTGAAGCATTACCATACGCGCAGCGTTCTTTTCGTCATTTGCTATGCGACACTCTTCATCGTACCACGGTTTATTGCGAAGCGGTTTTTCGAAACCAAGTACGGTTGTTGCGGCAGCTTTTATAGAGTCGGAAATGGGTTTCCACTGCGCATCAGGATCGTCATCGGGAGGGGGTGGGTTCTGTGCCAAAAGTTGCGAGAGCTTCCTTGAGTAGGCTGTGGCTACCTCTGGTAATTGCAGCTTTCCGATGTCCAGCTTCCTCTGCGTCTGGTTTCGTACGATTTTCGCTCTACTTAATCTTGTGCGAACCTTTGCTGCTACCAGGTAGTGATCAGAATCGATGTTAGCTCCTCTGATCACTCGTACGTCCATTACACTGGATGAGTGCTTTCCGTCAATTACCACGTGATCAATTTGGTTCTTAGTTCTTTGATCAGGGGATACCCAAGTAGCCTTGTGGATATCTTTATGCTGGAATCTTGTGCCACTAATGACCATGTTTTTTGCCGCGGCAAAGTCAATCAGTCTCATACCGTTGTCGGAACTGTCAGCATGAAGACTGAAATTGCCAATAGTTGGATTAAACACATTCTCCCTTCCTACTTTGGCATTAAAATCTCCTAGTACAATCTTAATGTCATGGCCAGGGCAGCAGTCATACGTTTCCTCTAGGAGCTCATAGAATATGTCTTTGGCATCATCATCTTTCTCTTCTGTCGGGGCATGCACACAAATTAGGGAAATATAAAAATATTTCGCTTTTATGCGGATTGTGGCTATTCGTTCACTCACAGGATTGAACCTAGAGACTAGATGTCGCAGTCTTTTGCCAACTACAAATCCACAACCAAATTCATGTTTTTTTTTATGGCAACTGTAGTATATATCGCAGTTTCTTTTTCTTGTGCAGCCATGTCCTGTCCATCGCATTTCCTGGATAGCGGTAATGTCAGCCTTATAACTTTCGAGGACATCTGCCAGTTGGATACTTGCACCGGATCTATATAGAGTTCTTACATTCCAAGTGCATATCCGTCAATCGTGGTCCTTATAACGTTTGCGGGGGTCGTCAACAAATAGGGGTTGTTTATGTTTTTTCTTTCGTTTTTGTATTTTCACTGCCATTATGAACGGTGGCGGGAGGCAAACCCAGCCCAACATTGTCGAAATTTTGCATTTATATTGAAATATTCTATAAAGAGAATAATACTCCTTTAGGCTCTTTTACTCAGACTCTCTACATGAGAACGGAAAAAGAGTGCAATAAGTTCTCTATACTATTCAGTGTAGCCAGGGACCGACTAAGAAATTATGTGAAATGTCTTCAAAAATTGTGCTGTTTGCATAATGGTTTTACAACTTGGCGTTTGAATATTTTTTCTAATTCTAAGTCCAAAACACATGCAGTCCCTCCAAGACATGGGTGCTCATCTCACCTCTAATAAATTGTTTAACGTTAACCGTTAAACTTAAAAATAATTTGTTATAGCCGAATCTTAATTTCATGCAAAACACTGACTAAAAATATTTTAACAAATTCTACAAGAATAACGAAAGACCATACTAAGGCTCTAATAAGTGTTAAATTTTTTAAATAAAACTTAAAAAAAGAATTAATTATTTTGTTTGAGGTCCATTGTATTTAACAATTTCTTTCAATCATCTTAGAATAAAATTTCCCAAGATTTGGATAATTTCGTTCCACTTATCCTATTGAACAGTGGTCAATCGTCACTACTGCGGATATTTCTCCCATAATGAACCCGGAGATTTTCAATGGATTTTATATCTGGAATTTTAAGAAAACTTCCATCAAAATCACACCATTTTACAAAAGTCACATCTTCATATTGAAGGATAGGATACGGCCAATGCGCCTATTTTTAAGTTTGCTAATAATCGTATATATTTTTATTCCAGGTAAAAAATTGAGTTTTACAACAGGTTTTCACTCCTGAGTTGAGGAGTGCATTATGGCATCCCTAATAATAAATTTATAAGGAATTTTTTAATTTATCTCTATATGGAATTTTTTAAATGTTCAACCTATTACTGATATTTCATGAATTATTGGGTTGATTTTGCGCATGTGGAGTTGCTTTGTTAGCCAGTAACTTAAAAATGTGAATGCCCGGAAGTGTAATTAGCCGGAAGTACCACAAAGCGCACTTTGTCATAATTCGACCTATATATCCGGTAATTATATCCCACAGAGTTTTGACTAATCTCATTCAATGTGGGAACTTCATACGGAGTAAATTTTGCGCAGACTTCGTTATTTTTCAAAACGAAAAAAATTACATCCATGGTAGAATAAGTAAGGTAGACGCAAAAGGCGTTGTTATGACTGAAGCCAACAAAAACATAAATTTTTTGCAGGGCCAATTACATCAAATTCATCACAATGTATACCAACAATAAGATCGTACAAAAAAGTACAATACCAAAATACGTTTAAATTTAACAAAGTCGAGCCACAACTACAAGAAATAAATAAATCAGCTGTCATAATGCTTCCACCTATAGTAAATATGTCTTGCTTACAACTTTAAATATGTATTCGCCTTTTCTTTTTGACTCAGGCATATTGAAGTTATAACGCTACGTCAGTGTACGTTGGTTGCCTTCTATTTAATAAGAGAGGGTGTTGGTGACGGCCTTCAAAATAAAAATTGTGAAGTTACTTTATGTCTAAAAGCCTAAGAGGTTTTTGTCACTTTTAAGTGAAGGGAAACCTTTTAATTTTATTACGGCTTCCTTTTTAAGGAAATGACTTTTTCGGTTATATTTCAAAATAAAATGTAATTTTCGTTCTCTATCAGGATAAGTACTGTTTTTAGTTTCATAGTAGTAGAAATCTACATCATTGCATATTATCCTTTATTGTTGAGATTAACCATCCACCCAAAGCACAGTGGTTTGGGTTGCGAAAAAATTACATGATTATGTTTTAGTTTGCATACTAAGAATTTTGAGGTTTTAAGTCACATTTCAGTAATAACTTGCATGTGAAAAAGATGGGAAAAGTATTTGTCTTCGGAATTTAGTCTCATGTATCAAATTAGGGTATAGCTATCAAATTAGGGTATAGCAGCTTATTTTCCGGGAGAACAACCCGAAGCGCCTACTGAAAAAGTGAAGGCGCTGGTAAGTTATTGCAGGAAACACAACAAGGCGCTAATAATCGGATGTGATGCTAACGCCCACAATAAGGTATGGGGAAGCTCTGATACCAACAAAAGAGGTGAGTCACTACTAGATTTCCTTATGACAAACAATATTGCAATAGCAAATAGGGGTAAAAACCCTACTTTTGAAAATGCGATTAGACAAGAGGTCATAGATCTGACCATTGTCTCACACAATGTTCAAGATATGATCAAAGACTGGAGAGTCTCACAGAATAACTCATTCTCTGATCACAAACATATTCTCTTTGAGTTGAAAACGGACCTAATACAGAAAATCTGGTACAGGTCACCGAAGGCTACAAATTGGGAGGGGTATAAATCTGACCTTGAGGGTAGGCTAGAAACCCACGCGTCACCGATAATTTCAAGAGTAGATCTAGATGAATCGGTGGATAAGTTAACCGATGATATTTTGGAATCTTACGAAAATAACTGTCCTTTGAAAACTAAGAACACAAATAGAAAAGTCAGATGGTGGAATAAAAACCTTGAGAAATTAAGGCAATTGGCACGACGAGAATTTAACAGGGCAAAATCTAGCGGTAACTGGCAAGATTATAGAAAGGCCCTTACAAAGTATAACAAGGAGCTAAGAAAATCGAAAAGATCATCTTGGAAAACTTTCTGTGAAGAACTGAAGGATGTGCCAGAAACGGCTAGAATTCAAAAAGCCTTATCTTCACAGAAAAATCAGACAATAGGCAATCTCCGAATAGATGATGCAAATCAAACCTCATCCTTTGGGGAAACGTTGGAGCTTCTTCTTAAGACTCACTTTCCCGGATGTAGCTTTGATGAAGGTGATTCTATTAGGAACTATGAATCTGAAAATACAGTTAATTCTAACGACCCTATAATTAGACAAATCATAACATATGAAAAGATAGAATGGAGTATAAACTCATTTAAACCGTATAAATCACCGGGACCTGATGGGATATTTCCAGCTATGCTGGTAAATGGACCAGACTCACTGAGAAGACGACTGGTTCATGTTTTCAGGGCCAGTCTCGCTCTTAACCTTATCCCTACTAAATGGAAAAAAGTACAAGTGGTTTTTCTGCCAAAGGGGGGGAACAAACCAGCAGATCATCCAAAATCATACAGACCAATAAGTCTCTCGTCTTTCATGCTGAAAACGATGGAGAAACTTATTGATCTGTATATTCGTAATGAACTTTTAACTGAAAAGCCACTACACAATCTGCAATTTGCCTACCAAAAAGGCAAATCAACCATAACGTCGATACACAAACTAACCTCCATAATTGAAAAAGCACTGGAAAGGAAGGAAATAGCCTTATGTTCCTTTATGGACATTGAAGGCGCTTTTGATAATGCCAGCTATAATTCTATGGAAGGGGCGCTGATAAAACGAGAATCAGACCCAATAGTGATAAAATGGGTAAGCAAAATACTCTCACAAAGACAAATTATTGCTAATATGGGAAATACTAGCAGGAAAATAAACACTATAAAGGGATGTCCCCAAGGTGGAGTTCTCTCTCCGCTCTTATGGTCAATACTGGTTGATGATCTACTAGTAAAACTGAACGAAAATGGTTTTACCACTGTGGGATATGCAGATGATATCACAGTGATTGTAGAAGGAACACATGACGATACAATTGGAGAACAAATGCAAAATGCATTAAAATTAACATGGGAATGGTGCGAAAATGAGGGACTCTCTATAAATCCTAACAAAACCACAATTATCCCATTTACAAAACGAAGGACATTAACTATCCCTACGCTTCACATAAGAGATACGGAGGTTCAATTCGAGCAGGAGGTAAAATATCTTGGTATTATGCTGGATAGAACTCTCTCCTGGAATCCTCATCTAAACATGATACATAAAAAGGCTACAAAATCAATTTGGGCTAGTAAACAACTCCTAGGCAAAACATGGGGCTTAAGTCCAAAGATGTCACTATGGATATACAAACAAATGGTTCTTCCCAGTATACTCTATGGCTCGGTAATATGGTGGCAGAAAACCACTCAAATCACAGCCCAGAATAAATTGTCGAAAACCCAAAGACTAGCCTGTTTGAATATCACAGGGGCAATGAGAACAACGCCAACGGCTGCTTTGGAGGTTATCTTAAACCTTGACCCGTTGCATTTGGCAATACAAGGAGAAGCCTTTAAACAGGCCATCGAGCTTCATAAATTATTTAAATTTAAAGTAGGCGACCACACAGGACACCTGAAAATCCTTAATAAAGCTAATCATATTAAAGAGATGACTTTATGTAGTGATCAAATAGAGCCTGTACTGGAGCTGAAACGAAATTACACTGTTCTTATCCCAAAAAGGACTGAATGGGATTCAAACCCTATATGGCTACGTGAAGGAGCCCAAAAATGGTTCACTGATGGATCAAAAACAACAGAAGGGGTGGGAGCGGGCATAGTAGGACCCAGGTGTAGGCTCCAGATTCCCCTAAGCAAGGATTCTACAATATTCACAGCAGAATTATACGCACTCAACACGGCTACAGAAACGCTGTTAGACAGAAATCTAACAAGAACGAAAATAAACATAATGACAGATAGTCAAGCAGTTCTAAAGGCACTGAACAAACCCATCTTTCACCACAAATCAGTGTTGGAAGGCCATAGGGCCCTAAATCAGCTGGCAGAGAATAACAAGGTAACACTTGTATGGGTGCCAGGGCACAGTGGGATTGAGGGAAATGACTTGGCTGACGAAAGAGCAAGACTGGGAGCGCAACGGCCATTCATAGGCCCAAATCCTCAATATGGCTTCACTAAAAAGGACATTAAAACAATGATCACAAAAGTAACAAAAGGAGAATCGAAGGAGTTTTGGATCAAAAAAGGACCACTCAAACACTCGAAAAAATTCCTATCACCCAATGAAAAAAGGAGCAAGGATGCTCTTCAATTGAACAGACCCAATCTAAGGCTCCTATGTGGAGCTCTCACTGGACACTACACATGCAACTTCATGTTGAATAAGATGCAAATAGCGGAGGAGGGAACATGCAGATATTGTTTGGAGGACGATGAAACCATGGAACATATACTTGCGAAGTGCCCTGCTTTTGCTTACCAGAGACTTAAGATACTTGGCGGATCCGAAGTTATGGAGGACGCATATAAAAAACTAGCGGTGAAGGATATTGTAAAGTTCCTGAATGATACCATGAATTAAACTTTAATGGAGGGCGCACAATAGATCTACCTTGGTCGCGGTGCAGGAGGACACGTCTCTCAACCCAATTACATCGTAAATCGTAAATCGTAGGGTATAGCTATTTTTTTCTTTATTTAAATTATTTAATACAAACCAGTTAAAATGCATACTGCAACTAGTCTCATTATATAGACTAACGAGCAGTTTTGTATATTCAGTGAATTTTATATTAGTGCATTTTGTTTAGGCGATAGAAACAAACATCTTCATCCTGGGTAAAGCGTCCAATCAAATCATGGGGTTTAAATCTTCGGAGTCTTCTGAGCAATCCATTAGTGTTCAGTAATGGCGACATTTCCGTGTTAATGTGATTGATAATTCTGTTTCTGTGAGCTATGGCGTGAGGTCTTATTTCATCGGTGATCAAATTTATACCGAGGTCTCTGTGAATGTCACTGTTTCGCGCCTACCAGGGTGCGTTTACAATGTTTCGTAGAACTTTATTTTGAAACCTTTGAATGAATGATTATTACATGTTTTTTTGCACATCCCCAAATTTGAATGCCATATGTCCAAATGGGCTTTAATATTTGTTTGTACACCATAAGCTTAGGTTGGATTCCAGTGCAACAAATTGAGATTCTATCTGAGCATTAGACAGTTTGCATAGACATTTTAATATCCTATACATTTTAATATATTGTACGTTCGAGATCTATGAGCGACGTTCAGGTAGCTCCTCCTGGATTCCTGTATGGTATTCTCATATAAATTGGTTGGTCAGATAACTACTTTTGAAAATTTTCCAATTGCAATCTATCCATTCTTTCTCGAACAAATGACATTTAGAAGACACATGCTTAACTCAAAACAAATTGTTGTACATTCATTTAGCTAAAGTATTTAGCTCGAACACTAATTCACTTGTTTCCTGATAGGCCCCTAATGACTTTTCACTCATTGGCATAGAATCATACGCAATACGTCGTGTTCACTTCACTGTTCGTTTGCTGATTGGTTGAGTTTGACCTCATTTTGGACTGTAATTTACATTTTTTCGTTGTTATCGAAATTAATTCACATTATTTCGTTTTCCTCTTTGCTTTCTCTGTCAGTAACTTTTTATGGCTGGCAATAAAAAATGTAGGAAAAGTGTATGGGATTTGCAATTTATTTCGTTGAGCAATGTAATTATTCAAGGAATAAATCTTTGCAGGAAGCAACACATTTTCCGGTTCTTTGTTTGTACTTACTGTGGAAAACAACAAGGATGTTAATTATCAGCGTCAAAAATTATTAACCGAGTGGGGTTTTTAAATGATCCAAATATCTAATTGCATTAATATCAGAGGCTAGAATATTTGAAAGTTGATATTTTAAATTTAGGCATACAAAGCCCTAACATCTACGGAATTTATTTACGAATTATTGTAACAGAGGATAATGAGGGTTAATTAAAAACATATAAAATGTATTAAAATTGTACCGAAGATTCTCTATTCTTCACAAAAAGGGGTTTCCATTTAGCTAATTGTTAAATATTCCCTCGGTATGAGATAATTTTTGGGGTAAACGCAAATGTAATTATAAATTATAATGCATAATGACGTGTTAATTTAGATTTCCATTACCAATGTTATTCCTTCCACAACACAAGGAATAGACTTTACATTAGAAAGGTTTTTATTAAGATCCAAGCTATTGCAAACCTGAGGAGCAGTCAACATTTTAGAGAAGTTTGAAAAGTTATACCAAATAAAAAAAAATGGTATTAGAGAAAACGAAATTACGCACAGATCGTAGGTTTTTTTAATTTAAAGTCATTAGCTCCAATTTGAAATTATAAGTCTAGGTCAGCGGCAAAAAATTTAGATGATTTTAAGTGAATGTCAGTTGTACTCGAAATTATGTTCATATTATCATGATTAGGCAAAAGCTTTCACTTCCGCTTACCGGGCTATTCTAACGATTTGGTTACAACAATTTTTCACCATAAATGTGTTCAAATTTTGTAACTAATACTTGTAACGGGCATACTGGAACTTCGTAATAACAAACAATTACAGCAGACAGTTGTCCGAGGCCTTCGGCCACGGACTGTCCCTACAGGCTGTGTCAGAGACACGGCCATTAAGTTTAACGTAGAATACGCCATCCGATAAGACAGAAAACATATATAACAATAAATTCATTTGCTTATATTATTTATCATTTATTGTTATATATGTTTTCTGTCTTATCGGATGGCGTATTCTACGTTAAACTTAATGGCCGTGTCTCTGACACAGCCTGCAGGGACAGTCCGTGTCCGAAGGCCTCGGACAACTGTCTGCTGTAATTTTTATATTTACCAACGGCATTTGATTCAAGTCCGTTTAAAAAAAAATATTATGTTCAATTTTTTTAAACTTAATTTAATTTATGTATTTTAATTAATATTTTTACTGAAATAAGTTCTGCGAATGTTGAGAGGGCCGCCCTAATATTAAAAAAGGTTTACCTTATCGAGTCTTCGCATTAGCACTCGAGCGTTGTGTGAAAGCTTTACGCTTTACAATTCAAAATTAATGTTACAACAGCTTTATTGAAGCTTTCGCAAAAAAGCTTTATTACGTTAGCTTACTGTTTGTTTCACTTTTTACTAGATACATGTTCCTAAGCAATGTTGAGCAACCAAAAATACTCAACCAAACACCACATATATGTTTGAGTGTATGTTTTTAAACAATTTTCATTTGAGAAATTAAAATACTAGAAATATATCAACCAATATGAAATGCATATCAAACGAAAGATAACATCTTCATTTACCTACAAAAAAAATTTTAAAAAAATTCATCGAGCCGTTTCCTCATAATCAATGAAATAAAGATTACAACAATAAAAACCTGACATGACTCCTCATACCGTAAGGTAAGACGTATTCTACGTCAAAAGTTCAACTTTTGGTGAAAGTAAAATTATTGCCAGCACTGTTGATAGCTGATGATCAATTCACAGCTGAGTAGTGAATGTGGCAAAAGGAAAATGGAAACCCAACAGAGACAAATATAAGTGTATTTCTATATGTTTTTTAGGGTACTCGTATCTATAACAAAAACAAGGTTTCCTATTACATCCCATGAAGGGATTGGGGAGAGCTTCTCACAACCAGTGAGCTTTCTAATTTTTCAATCATTGATTGTGACCTACAGTTTTACACCGGTTCCGAACGGTATTTTGAGAAGTCTTTTTATAGCAAAGTATTCGATAGTGTCGCCATTACTAAGCGAGGTGGCCGTCGTCGCAGGTAATTTTAAGGTGGTCAGAGCAGGTATGGAATTCACGTTTTCATGCACAACAGCCGCGCACACTAGCCGTTGCACCACCGACGGCGTATCTATACGTATAATTAAATTTATTTAACAAATTTTTTTGCAGGAAGTTTGAGCGGGCATCACAGGGAGAGCTGTCGTGCTATATTGCGTAGTTAATTTAAACCAGCAGCAATTCAGAAGTTTCCTTGAATTTTGAAGGGTTTGCAATAGAGATGGGCACGTGATTAAGTTTTGACTCACGCTCACGTACGCTCACGAAAGGAACACAGCCACTCACGCACGAAGATTTTGTCGGTACTCACGTTTACGCACGCTCCGTGAGCAAAATTTGATCCTACCATTACCCACAAAAATAAAACAGGGTTTCGACACGAACCACTTGCTTTATATTCAAACCAATATTAAAACCTATACAAAACACTGTTCATAAAAAGTAAGTTGTTAAATACGTTAAGTGGGATCATATTCAGGAACTAGACACTACTACACATAAATGTAAATGCCTTAGTTAGATTAAGTGTCGTTTTTAATAAATTTAGCAAATGAACTAAGCCCTTTTATACAGGAACAACATTTTATCTCTTTTATCTTAAATAAGTTTGCCTTTTATTCCCATTAATATTCTTCCAGACGGGCAATGGGACCAATTGCAAAATAAAGTGGTAATAATGTCTAAATTATTGGTCAGATTGTTTTAGAATGTACTAGGTATTTATAGGGGAGAAGTCAGGCCTTCAGAATATTGTATCTAAATGCACCCTGTTTCAACGCACGGTTTACTACAAAGTGTGAAACTTGTAACCAGATTTTTTGTTTTCGAGATTCTACTAAGCAGCACAAACAAAAAACACTCTGAGTCTGACCGTTACAATGATAGTTGAAATCAAAAGATTAACATGTCAATTTTTGCACTGACATTGTTTAGTGTTTTGGCAATAATTTGGTAATTTTGAGTCAAAATGCTACATTGACTAAACTTCAAACAGTAGCAGGTTGAACAAATTGTTAAAGTCTTTCAAATCGGTCGGTAACGACAATCTCTCAAAGTTACAATTTTTTTTAAACCTGAAAAAAAGGAATGTGTTAGAAAGGGTACCAACACCAAGGACGAATTACCAAACCTAAATAAGTTTGTGTTTTAGTTGAAAACCGAAGTAAATAAAATAAATAGTTTCTGCCCGAACAAATTTTTATAGATGGAAATTCTAAACTTGGAACTAGAGCCGTGCAAATTTTTACGACACAAATTCTCACTCCAGGCACATATCCCCGACTCCGAGCACTCTACAGCACTGCACGGAAAAATTACGAAAAAAATTAAAAAAAATATATTTTTTTTTAATTCTGTGCAAATTCGATTTGAAGTAAATAATAACAAAATAAAAAGATCCGACGTTTTCTTGATAAGATCTATATTATTTGAGTTCAAGATAAAAACTAAACTTTTTCAAAAATACAACAGTACAAAATAGTGTTGGATATTTGCATTCGGTGGTGTCAAATGTCTGTGTTGCAGCAGAGTGGATGAAGACACAAAATGTACATATGTGTTTTGTTGAGTTGCTGACTTTGCTGGATGTTTCCGTTGTGGGTTTTGGAGCAGAATGGATGAAGTGGCTTAATTGTGTACACAAATGTATTTACTTCGTTGAGTTGCTGACTTTGCTGGATGTTGTAGGTTTCAAATTTATTTGGTGAAGCGCGGGTTTTGAAAAATACGAGGGTAAACGTATAATTACGTTACTTCCCTCCCCCTAAAAAAAGAAGAGCCAATGGTTCATGATGTCACCGACGGGTATAATGTGGGTAGTGATTGCGGCTGAAATTCGATTTCTGGTACTTGCTCGGTTTGTTGCTTCTTGATTTTTGAATAGATCATTACAATTGGGTTTGTAGTTACATATTTTAAGTATAAAAGTATTATTAAGAGTACAATAATACTGCTTACAAATATTGTGTAAATTAATGCATTATTTTTTAAGACGATTGTTAGAACATCGTCGTGTTTAATTGTTTTAAATTTTGTTATTTTCAAAGGTGAGTACATTTGTGTTAGGTCAATTTCGGGGGATAATTTATTTTCGTACAAAATTATTTCGTTTGTTTGCAATTCACAGTCGCTTATTCTAATAATGTTATTGCCTTGTATACTTAAGTCGGGATTGGACTGACAATTTTGTTTTACAAATGTGGTACTTAAATTCCAAGTTACAATGACGTTTGGTCCTACATACATAATCGATTCTGTGTTGACAACGTGTTCAAAATTACAAATTGGAAATACACACATCATCAACTTGCATATTTTCTCGAGTGTAAATTTTATTGTTAAGTTAAAAATATGATGTGGTGCTAGTGTAATCTAATTAGTATCCATTATGATCAGTATAAGGAATGATTTTTAGGGTGTTAAAAGTTTTAAAGTTAATTGGGATGTGAGAGATGATAAGTATAATGTTATCTTGATGATTGATCCATGTAGATGTTTTTACCAGTGGAATGTTTCGATTATTTATATTGTCCAACTTGTCATAATTCAACCACTTAGGATTGAAGAGTCCCAGTCTGGACAGTTGCATGCCCATTTCGACGTCTTCCACATATTCTATGAACTGCATTAACTCGTATGTGAATGAGTCGTACATGTTGCGGTTTCTCTCCATCTTTTCCATGTTTTCGTTAATTTGATTAATTACGTTATTCATTTCATGTAATTGGATTGAATTTTTTCCCATATTTTCGAGTTGTTCCAGGAATTTATCTCGGTTCTCATCGTCTAAAGTTCCGAATAGAAACTTGAACATTAAGCCCACTGCATTCAAAAGTCCTCGTTTTTGCCTACTTTCTCCGTGTAGTGTCATATAAATATTTAAGATGGGGTGATTTTGTGTAATTTGATAAATGTCTCCATGATCGGTATCGAGATTATTTATTTGAATTTGGACATGTTGGGCATGACATGCCATAATAATAGTGATCTATATCACTATTGTGCACTATGGTCCTGTGAAACTTGATTCTGATTAATTTTCTTTCATTTTTTGAATTGTGACTTATAATAATGTGTGACCCTATTCCTGTCAATCATCCTGTAATGGTCTGGCGTTGTTTGTTCAACGCACCTCTTAGACTTGAAAGGATTCTGCAATTTTCCTTTTTGTAATGGTCCTTTGTAATGGTCCTTTTCTAAATCTATTTCGAATTCCTGTCGGTCATTGTTTATCTTACCTATTCTTTTTTTTCTCCTCTTGAGTATTTACGGTCGGCTGTCCGTTATAAAGAAAAATGTGTGCTGGTGTCTGTCCTGTGGTATCGTGTTTAGTCTTGTGACTGTAAACATAAAGTATTGTCTCAATTTTACTCAATTATGCCTCATTATGTTTTTATAATGCGTATTTTCTCGTTTATAGTTTTATGCAATCTTTCTATATCGGCTACACCTGTTTTTGCGGTATTTAGTTGCAACTCAATTCCCTCGCTTTCTAACCAACGCTTTAGCGCTAGGCTAGTGAATGCTCCATCTCTATCGGCCTTTAGTAACTGGGGTTTACCCAAATGAATATTCGCATTAGAGCACTTTTGCACTCAATCCAATCCTTTGTTGGTACTTGTTCTAGTGTGGCGAATTTTGAGTATACGTCTATGCGACTAACATAGTGTTTCCCCTCAGATGAGTAGATATCTGTTACAAACTTCTCACGACAGAACTTAGGTTGAGGTGTAATTTTCATAGGCATCTTGGTATCGCGATGTTCTGTTTTCGCTAAATTGAAAACATGACATTCATTGATAATATTCTGTATGAGTAGTTGGCTATTCGGAAAGTAATATGTTTCCTAAAAAAGTTTGCCCATCTTCTGTATTCCAGGATGTAAGAGTTTATCATGAATTTTCAGTATTAATTTCTTGAATTCTGCATAGGTGGATATATTTTCCAGCAAACTAAGGCTACGGACGATCTTTGTGTGGTTTGTGTTAATAATGGATCTGTGTGCACTTTGAATTATTTCAAATTCGGCATCACTGTCTATGAATAATACGCTAGTCTTTCCACAGAACTGATCAACCAAATACCGTTCGGCCTTTTCCCTTGTCATATCATCGTATGAAATGCGGGTTATTTGTTTCTTGAAATATTCTCGTGGCTTATTTTGGATAGACCTTTTGAGAAAATCACTTGACGGCTAGATGTATTGGCTGGTTTTTCAGTGGTAAAAATCAAATCACTATTATCGTTCTCGGCACTATGTTGTGTCTGTTCATTAAAGTGTGACTGCTCTATTCTTATTCTGGACAAGGCTCCGGCCACATGATTTTCCCTTTCCTTTATATATTTAATATCAAAATCATAAAATAAATAAATAAATGGTTTCCCATTACATCCCATGAAGGGACCGGGGAGAACTTCTCACAATCACTGAGCTGTGCGCTTTCCAGTTTTCACTCGCTGATTGGGACCTACAGTTTTACACCGATTCCGAACGGTAATTTGAGAAGCTTTTTCATGGCTAGATACTCGATAGTGTCGCCGTCACTATGCGAGGTGACCGCCGCTGAAAGAAATTTTTTTTTTGAAGGTGGTCAGAGCCGGGTTCGAACCCAGGATCTCATGTACAAGAGCCGCGCACACTAACCATTGCACCACCGACGGCCACAATATCAAAATCATACTCCGATAATTTCAATTCCTTTCCTTCCCCAGTTTCGTCTCCAGTAGATGGTGTAATTAATTATGTGTATGAGTCGTCTTCGTAAGGTTCTGCATATTGTTGTTGGTGATATTCTGTATTGTAGTAAGTTGGGTCATAGTAATTGTCGTATGGGTTATACTGTTCATAGTAGGCTACCTCTTGATTCCTAAGCTCGTCTATACTCATTCTACTCTGACTGCTATCTGATTGTCTAGGTCGTTGGATTGGGTTTCGATTGTGTCTAAAACGGTTTTGGTCAAATTCATTTTGTCGTTGAAGATTTGGTCTTGGTTTATACATGGCAGATGGATTTAGTAGAGGTGCATAATTATGGATAGGAGGTTGATAAGGTTGGTAATTTAGTTGGCTATAGTATGGTTGTGGATTTGGATAGGCTACTGGTGGGTTATGGAATGGTTGAAATGGTGTCATATATTTTGGTGCATTATGATTAGATAAATTAGGATTATGGGTAAATGGCTTGTATTGTTTTGCGGGTGTATCATGTTTTTGGGTTGTCTTTTGTGCGTGTTTGACATTTTCGTACATGTTCTTTTCTTGTAAAATGTTAATAAGCTATCTTAAATCCGGTATTTCGTGATTAACTATTCTAATATAAATGTTTATTGGCAATTTTTGAATTAAGCCCTCAATGCTTGTTTTAATTAGTTTTGAGTACAATAGTTTCTCGTGCACATCATGTTCTAATTCTAACTTACTTAAAAAGGATCGCACTTCCTCCAAAAAGGATCGCACATTTCCCTTGTATGGCGTGTTGCGAAATTCCTCCAGTAGGGTATGGTTCGGTTTCTGCGTCTTGTAATTCAGTATAAGCTGTCGTCGCAATTCGGCCCAGCTAGTAATGTTACTCATCCCGAGTGTTCTCATAACTTCACCACTTACGCAACGTTCGACGTGTGCAAACAAGATATGTTACTGCCGGACATCATTGGTGTCGTAAAGGGCAAGAAAGTAGTCAATTCGGCTGATGAAGGTGAACAAAGAGTGTGGATTTCCGTCAAATTTTTCCACATTCTCGATTTGGTACGCCACCTGGGACATGTTGGAGTCCGATAGGGATACTATTGGTGCTACTGCTGGTTGAGCCATATTGATTTAATTTATCTCACATCTTTTCCTGTTTTTATTTTTCCGGTTGGATTTTGTTCTTGATGATTAGGCTCTTTATTTATTTCACTTAATTTAAGTTTTCCACTTTGTCTTTTATTAATCTACTTTTATTTCGTTCTTAACTGTTACGTTCTCTATTTTAGGCTTATTTTATTTCACTTATTCTAAGTTCTCCTTTCTCACTTGTTGCACACACAGCACTTTCGTGGGGTCCAGGTGTCACCGAATTGGATTTATTACCTCACACAAATTCTGTGGCGTCTTCCTGATTTTTAATGTCAGGTTTCTAGTTTTAGGCAGATTGCGTTTTTACGGTTTCGCGCTACTGTTGAGGTTCTTAATAAAACTTAACACGATGTTAACCGCCGCGAGGATGCCTATTAGCGTGTTATTTTTCGGATAACAACAAAACAAAAATTGCTAGTATTGGTAAGTCTCGCTATCGCATCACGAATTTTCTTCTTTTGAAGCTATCCTACCGACTGCGCCAGTAACAAAATAAAAATATCCGACGTTTTCTTGATAAGATCTTTATTATTTGAGTTCAAGATAAAAACTAAACTTTTTCAAAAATACAACAGTACAAAAGAGTGTTGGATATTTGCATTCGGTGGTGTCAAATGTCTGTGTTGCAGCAGAGTGGAGGAAGACACAAAATGTATGTGTTTTGTTGAGTTGCTGACTTTGCTGGATGTTTCCGTTGTGGGTTTTGGAGCAGAGTGGATGAAGTGGCTTCATTGTGTACACAAATGTATTTACTTCGTTGAGTTGCTGACATTGCTGGATGTTGTAGGTTTCAAATTTATTTGGTGAAGCGCGTGTTTTCAAAAATACGTAATCATAATTACGTTACTATATAACAACGTAATACCGCAATTTTGTATTATAGCCTAGTATATGTTTAATATAATGAAATTAATATTACTTGAGAAATACGGACAAAAGTGTGGGATTTTTACTCCCAACAAAGTCTGTTATGAAAATTCAAGTGTTTTTCAAAATGTAGCTTTGCTGATCAAGATTATGTGTACGATCATAAATTTTTTCTGCCTTGTAGTTAACCTCATTTCCATCTAGAATTTGGTGTAACAAATTATGAAAATCAATAAGCAAAACTTACCCAATCTTCAAAATTTTCAAATTTAGTTGTTTTAGATCCTCGTTATGTTTAAAGTTGTAATTTCCTTTAAGGATGTAAGAGATCATGTTTTCTCCGGTTAGTGAAAAAAATGTAAATGCCGCGGGTGGGATTCGAACTCGCATTCGCTGGATCGTCTTAAAGGAAATTACAACTTCAACATTTTAAATTTTGTTCAAAAATCATTAATGTTCTGCCAAGGCTGGCTGTAGACTGAATGCCCAAAAAAATTTAAATTACATTTAAGACCTTTGACAAGGCCCTTGCTTAAAAAAAATCCAACATTTTGTGTCTTTCTTTCAAAAAATTTGAGAAACTATTGAATGAATGATGGTACCTTTCCTAATAAATTTAATTTTTTTTTTAATTTTGAAAGCATTTTAAACTTGAGAAGTTGTCATTACCAACCGGTTTTAAATGACTTTAAATAATTTTAACTTACGTTTGTTTGCAGTCTTGCTAATGTAGCTGTGTTTTTAGAACTACATTTTGGCTCAAAATTACCACGTTATTAACAAAAACCTAAAGAAGGTCAGTGCGAATGTTTACATGTTAAACTTCTAATTCCAAATATCTTTGTAACGGTTAGATAGACGACACACGACTCTAAATGTTTTTGGTTTGTGCGGCTCAGTAGAGTCTCAAAAACAAAGATCATTTAAATCAGACCACAAGTTAGTAACTTACATGCCATGAAAGTTTTGTCTGCCTGCAGCAAAACGGTCGTAGATACAAGGGGCCTCTAAATACTAGATTCTGAAAGCCTGACTTCTCCCCTACCTTAGTGCGTTCTCAAACAATCGGACCTATAGTTTAGAAGTTCTGATATTATTATCACTTCTTGCAAACGATCCCACTGTAAAATATATAAAACTCCTTCGCTCGTAGCAGAGTTCCTTGACATACAGAAGATGACTAACGACGCTTTGTTAGCGGGAAATGTTATTAGAAGCCTTCCAAAAATACTTTGTGTAACAAAGTAGAAAGAAAATCGAATTTAAATGTTATCAACCATTCGGAAATATGCGTGACTCACGCGAAAATAGTGCTCACGCACACTCACTCACGCAAAGATTGGACTCACGCACGAAGATTTTGTCACTACTCACGTTCACGCACGCTAATGGGAGAAAAATTTGGCCCGCTCACGTTCACGCGTGAATTACGCGTGATTCACGTCAATCACGTGACTCGTGCCCATCTCTAGTTTGCTACCTATGGACCTGAACCTTTTTTTGTGTTTTATCACGTAGTGGTGTCCGTATATGGTTATATTGCCATGACTTAAAAAATACACACAGTGTAATTAATAAATTTGATAGCCCGATAAAGGGATTGTGTATAATAAATATGATTTTGTTATCAACTGTTTGTTTGTTTACAGTTTAAGAAGAGAAAAGGTTAAAATATTTAGGGTTTCGGAAGCACTAGCAATTTTTTCCCCATACTGAAGCGCTTACTTAGAAGTCATTTCAATTCCGGCATACCAAACTGCAATGAAGTATGGAATGACTTTTTATGTACTACCACGGCTTATTTAAAAGTCTTCACAAACTAAAAGACCATTCTATAGCATACAATTGTGCTACCGAGATAGCGATATTGTAAGGGAATGCTAATTCTTTTCTTGTCGCTCGCTTACTGCACTGCAATAATGTAAGACAATAATCTTCATATCTTTCATAACTTCTAGACTGCAATGAATGAAGTGCCTTTGGTCGCCTTTAAGTAGTGCTTCCACGTGGGACATCCCATACAAAAATCATGCCTTATTTCAGCAGGTTTGTAAGCGATTGCCACTATGTTTTCGCCTTACAATTCTGCTTCCGGGTAAGCAATGTTTTTTGCTGGGTTAGGAAAGGAAAGGATAAAATGGTGGGCAAAAAGAGTAAAACTTTAAAATGCGAGAAAGAATGTGAAAAATTGTGAATGTATTTAAAAAGGCTAAAAACGGGGCGAAAAGTGACAAACTAGAAAATGCGAAAAAATCGTTTGAAAAGGTTAGGAATAAGGTAAAAATTGTGTATGTGGTTAAAAAGCGTTCAAAAGGGGTAAAACTAGAAAATGTAAGAAGAATCGTTTGAAAAGGTTAGGAATGTGCAAAAATACTGAAAGATGTAAAAAGGGTAAAATGGTACGTGAATAGGGTGAAACTTTAAACTGCGAGAAAAATCGGTTAGATAGGTAGAAATGTGGTAAAAAAAAGGAAATGGGAAAAACTAGAAAATGTGAGAAAATCGTTTGAAAAGGTTAGGAATTGGGCAAAAAGTGTGTCTGTGGATAAAAATGGGGGAAAATGGTTTAAAACTATAAAATGTGATTAAATCGGTTGGGAAATTGTGATTGAAAACAGTGTATGATGAGTAATGAGTTATTGTCTACGTCGTACAAAACACATTGTTCATACACAAAATTTCTGTGCCGACCCATTTCAGATAATAAAATGCACGTTAAAAGTCACATAAAATGCGGTTATTGTAGCCGAAAAAATTGTTTTAACTGATTTTGTTCAATACAAAACTAATAATATTTCTAAAAATTTTCAAAATTACGGAAAACATACACGGTGTTAGGTCCAAAACATCCACAACTCCATGCAATCAAGACCTAGTTTTCCTGCATTTTGAGCTTTTACCGTTTTTTGCCCCCTTCTAACACGAATTTCCACCTTTTTAAAGTTTACCCATTTTTGTCCCTTTCTAAATCATCAATTTTATCCACGTACACTATTATTAACACAATCCCAATCTTTCCAAACGATTTTTCTTGCATTTTGAAGTCTAACTCTTTTCGCCAATTTTTACCCCTTTCTAACCACGTACAATACATATATCCCCAGTCATTGTCCAAAAGTAATTTTGGTCTGCCTTTAATGTCTTTATTTAAACTTATATTCCAATTATTAGTCGACCTCTAGACCCAACGATTCCACACTAATAATTCACCATTGTCCTATCCGATTTGTTAGTCTTCTAATAATTCTGCCCTTTCTGATAGACGTTTATTATTTTCTGCGCCTAAACAAAAAGTTCCAATCGATTTTTGTCAGAGTTGACCCTTATGAATATTCAAATTCAAAAAACTCCACTCGCGAGTCGAAAAATTTGGCTCCTCATCACTATCAAGCTCTCAATCCCAGTGAAATAAAACGTAAACTCCGAATCGAATTTTAATTTTTTATATTTGTTTCGCTCGGGGGCGATTCAAATAAACAAAAATTAAATTCGCTCGAGATTTTTATTTTTTTACACTCGGAGTGAGAGCTTTATATTGAGGAGGAGCTGAATTTTTCGGCACGCGAGCGAAATTTTTACTTACTCTCTCAAAAAGCCTACTACTCCTTAACTAATTTCATGTTTAATGTTTTGCTTTAGTTTGAACATCTAATTAATACCAACATTCCATATAGCTGAAAAAATAAACAATTCCTACACGATTTCATTAGAATGAAAAACTAGTGTATTTTCTTGGGAATTATAGGAGAATATCGTAATTATTTTTTCTTGGAGATATCTTCCTTATCTCTCTATGATGATTATCTGACAATACACATTGTATCTTCATTTTTCGCCCTGGTGACATTTTCGCTATATCTTCCTTTTATCTCTCTGGTGATTATCTGACAATATTGCGCAATAATCTTCTGGAAATATTGCCTTCGTATTGCATGGGCGCGTCGCTTTCGGGTAACAGGTTCTCCCGAAGAGGGAAACTTCCGCAATCCAAAAATTACTATTGACGCAACACAATTTTTCTTCCGGACGATGTGATGGCGATATCGCCGCAATATTCCATTGTTGGGATTCTATCATCATATGTGTGTGTGTAAAGCATTTATACGAATTTATTCATTACCCAAAATTTGTTTCTCGACGTTACTATTACTCGTATATTTTACATTTTTTTTATAAAATATTTACAGTTTACGAAAATATTTTACAATTAAAAAAACTAAACTGATGACGAAAACATGTACCAGGGTCGAGGAATTTGTTGTCATACGAGAAATAACCGACTCAAATGAAAAAGGCCAATTGGAAAAAGACATTGTGAATGTAATATATTTGAGCCGATGTTTTAATTGATAACTAAAAGTAATGGAAAACTTATTTGATTTCAAACATGAAAGCCATTATCTAAACATTTATAAAAAACCATTAGATTATAAACAAATTATTTTCGAGCAAGACAACATTTTTCAGTCAGCCATGAGTAGGTATACAGAAAATTGTACGACACACAACGACATGCCGGAGTCCTTGACCAAGTATGTTGTGCTTTGAAATATATCTATCCTATACATGTCAAACTTGAAAGTGTAAGCCTGATGATGACACAATTTTCTTAAACAATGGTAGGCAGACATATACATATACACAGAATTCCATGCACAAGGTATATGTATCTTAGCACGAGGCCGTTGACAGAAAAACGTTTAGCCAGTATTTTAATGAATGCCACCCACATTCTTTGGCCAGCCTAATGTTGTCATCTCTCGAATTGACATTAAATTTTAATAAAATATATTCATTTGTTCTGGATTTTTCTTTATAATTGATATAGAAAATGTAATATAACATTTTCATACAGTTCAACCATAGAATAATACATACCATAGAAGCTTTTATTCGCTCAATAAATTAAACGTCATAGGTACGATGGAAAGTAAACATTGGATGGTGGAAAATATGGGTTTAATTATACCAGATAGTGGCAATAGTATACAGCGATCAACAAAGGAACAACAACCGAATTTCTGTGTTTTTGTATTTTGCAAACTAGTTGTGTTAAATACAATACAAATGTATACCAACGATAAAGGTCAACAAAAAAGTGCAAAATATATTTAAATTTTTCAGTTCTACACCAAACGACTGGAAAAAGTTAAGTGAACATATTTTGTAACTCCACCTGGTGTAAGGTAATTTTAAATTTAATTGCTCTCACTTCCACAAACCTACGATGAAGAGTGTGAAATGAAACGTCAGATGAGAGAATAAGTTTATCTATGTATGTATTATTCTATGAGTTCAACAGGCAGTTGACGTGCATATCACGACATTCCTTACACTTACAAAAAACTTTGTACATCCGAAATTAAAATTTCCTTGAATTTAGTTTAAAAATGTACGTAATTGTAGTCAAGTTGCTCTTAAAATTAGGTAATTGAATTAAATCTGCAGAGCATATAACCAGAGTTAGAGCTTTAGATGAAAAAATCATTAACTTTTTTATGATAAATTTTCTCTACATGAGTACAATTCGTCGTCGGTTGTGACACAAACGCAAGGAATTTGTTCAGGGCCTCAACCAAACCAAAATATTGTGAAAGTACTTGGTCGTGGTATCACAAAACCCCGCTCGGTTTTTCCCCTATACGTAACAATTTTTTTTACAGGCCGAAGAACATTTTGGAGGTGGTTCAGGGTCCTATTTCACATTTTACTTCAATAAATCGTAAACAACTTGTAATATTGCATTACAATTTTTGGCAATATTGTGGCTATTTTCCCAGTTCACAATTCCCTTTAATGTATTTCTAAGCAAAAGTACACTGTTAATCGACTATTTCACGAAACGTCATAAAAAATTGCACATATTTTATATGTTTTGACATTTCTTGCCTAACGGTAAATAAATGGGTGTCGGTGTTTTTTAAAGAATTGTAGCTTATAAATTTCTTGATAACTTTTCTAAATACACTAATCAACAAGAATTATATTTAGAGCTCTATAATTGGTGTAGAAATGCTGCGATTAACCATATTCTTCGGCCTGTAAAAAAAAATTGTTACATATAGGGGCAAAACCGAACGGGGTTTTGTGATACCACGTCGAAGTACTTTCACAATATTTTGGTTTGGTTGAGGCCTGAAACCCACTGTTGCACAATGTTATTGTTTTGTCGTATACGCCATTTATGATTTTATCGAGTTGATATTGGGTCTACAGGTTTTTGTGCGTTCTCTTTCCGAATCTGTTGTCAGATTTTTGACATATTTTACCACTATTGTGATGTTTTCTTTAATTTGTTTGTATGTATATCCATAAAAATTGCTGGTTGGCAATAGTGGTATAATTGTCAATATTGGTATCTCCGTTCCAAACAGTTGGCGTTTACGACAAAATAATAATAAGTCGACGAATTGTTCTGAATTTGAGGAAATTTTTTAATTAATTCATGGAAAGACGTTTAAAATGCACATGTCAATTTCCTGTCAAATAATTGTACAGACAGCACCATGGTACAATAATATCTTCATGGTAATAGCAGCGCGCGTTGTTGTCGTTGTAGGCAGCAACAACAGGCATTTTGTTTTTGTTCTATTCGCTTCAGCTGTCAAACTCTACACAAATACATACCAACAACACAAGAATGCAAAAGAGTACAAAAACAAAATACATGCGAGTGTGACAGCCGAAGCGAAGAACCTCATGAAAAAAATGAAAACAGCTGTTCTTACGACTTTACCATGAACATATTATTGTACCATGGACAGCACGATTTTAAGTTGCAATTGGGTTAAAAATATCCCAAGTATTAAAATTGAGGTTATAGTTGCAATTCATTTAAATACTGACAACAATTATGGAAATACCATAGATGGTGAATTACAAGTGGTGGATTTTACAGTCAAGCGAAATTTTTTAGATGACGCAAGAAAGAAATTTCCCCGAAGACAAAAACTGTTTTTACCATGCTTTTTGCATTCTGGATTGTCAAAAAATATCAAAAGCGATATGCTATTCTATTATCTATATTTTGTTTTCAAATTCGAACAACAGATTCGAAATAAAAATGATTTTTAAGTGACTTTTTGTCGCATCCTTGTGGAAAATGGTCGCACGGAAACAGCCTGTGCCATCAAATGAAAATGGTGAATAATAGAATTCACCATCTATGGTATTTCTATCATCTTTGGTAATGCACAATTGCGTTTTTAAAAATTGAAGAAAACACAAAAACAGTATGCAAGTTAATGAAATATTTAATTGGGTCGATAAATCAATGCCTTCCATTGACTTTTTAGATGTTACTTCATGCAAATCTTGCCCACGGCTACGCTTCACGTGAACCATTCTGAAAGTACAATTTTGGCAAGATTTTTCCAACATATCGACCGGTATCTCACCAATGATACGTGTGATGTTTTCTTTCAAGGCAGGAATCGTGGTTGGCGTGTTCCTGTAGACGAGTGATTTCATGTGCCCCACAAAAAAATAGCCTCGTGGGGTAAAATCGCACGAACGAGGCGGCTAATTAACAGTGCCACAACGCGAGTTTAAATGCTCACTAAATTCGCTTCTCAATGGGTTCATGCTATCGCGTGCTGTGTGGTATACGGGCTAACGAGATTAGGCGCTAGCCTTACCAGCCAACCACTTAATTTGCTTGATATCCACTTGATATTGTTTGCCGGCTAGCAAGATTTGGCGTTATCCCCACCAGAGAACTACTTAATTTGCTTGATATCCCCTTGATAAGGTCTACGCCTGTCTGAGTTAATTCTGGCAGGTCTCTACATAGGTTTGATCTCATAGTACACATCCTCTCGCCGGTTAGTACTGGATACGTGCGAGGAAGATATTCAGTGGATTCTTCATTATCGATATAGCTTCTACAGAAGTTTATACCTATAGACGCAAGTATTCCAAAGATACAGAGTCCCGCTAAACCGAAAACAGGCATTGATACCTTAGGGTTTGGCTAAATACAGAAGTTAATGGATCTTTTGCTATCCAACATGAACCAGATTTCTCTTTAGTGTACACAATCTGTGGCCATCATCCATCTCTTTTGCATCATCATATATGAGCGTTCTTTCACGTTGCTATGATCTCCAGCTCCAACTCTTGTGGAACGTGTAAACAAGTTCCTACTCTGGCCAGCGCATCCGCTCTACAGTTCCTCGAAATTTCCCAGTGACCCCACATAGGGGAAAAGCGTAATGCTGGACCATCTCGTTAAGAGATCTGCGGTAGTCCTGAGCAGATGTTAAATTTTACGACTACTGATTCAAGGGCCTTGATGACCACCTGACTGTCCGAGAAGAAATTGAGCCCCAACACAGATGGGCTATTATCCCCCAGCAGGTCGGTAGGTTCTCTAATAGCCAACATTTCAGCCTGATACACGCTACAATGATCAGGTAATCTGCGGGAAAGGTACAACCCTAGTTCCCCAGATTAGACCCTGTAGCCTACCTGTTCAAGGGGCAAAAATGGCCCAAAGAAAAAATAGCCCAAAAATTATCCGGAATATTTCCGAAATTTGTGGGCGATTTTTCGTTTTCTTATATTAAGTAAAACTGATATTGCAATTGAAGTGAGACTACACGAAACCATTACTAATCTAAACACTCTTAGCAACCAACCACATTTTGTGTTGTTTATTGAATTTTTTATTGAAATTTTTGAAAATTATTTCCTTTCTTTGCTACAAAATCGCGCGATTTTCGAGAAATAATTGTTCGCCTGCTGCGCTTGCACCAATACATTATGAAGCATTTATTTCTCCAATGCCCGATTTTTTGCCTGCAGCGCTTACTTAAACACAATATATTATTCTTTTCTAACAACATAGCATGATTTTTTTTAACATGAAAAATTATTTTAAAAACATCGCGCGATTTTGAAGAAATAAATTGTTCGCCTGCAGCGCGTGCTTCAATATACTATGATACAATTATTTATCCAAAATCGCGCGATTTTTTGACTGCAGCGCTTATTTAAACACAATATAAAATAGCTATAAATAGCTGAGATTTAATCATTTTCAAATATTGAAGTTTTGGACTCCTACATGTATTTCTTATTTTATTCTCACTATGATTTCGGGGTATTTTTCATAGTAAAATTTGCCCAATTAATTTCGTTTGGGTCATTTTGCATTTATTTTTGAGGTAAATTTCATATGTAGTTTTGGGCCAATTTTAAAAATTGTGCGATTTTTCATAAAATTGTTGGGTCAGTTTTCTGTTGGGCGATATTTCATGCCGCCGTTCATTCATTTTCGAACCATTCGAGTATAAATTCACTTATACATCACTACCAAGGACTCCTTTTTTCCAGTAACCCTTTTGTGGTGTGAGTGTCTGGTATTTCCGACTGAATAGAAGTTCCACTTTCGAGTTGTCGACAATTGTAGGAATGTTGGGGCTATCATTAAGCATTGTTCCGTGACCGACTCCGACTATACCCCATTGTGAGAGTTTCCTTAGCCTGATGGCAGACATGGAGGCAATTTGCCTACCTATAATATCTACCGGCAGCAAGTATTCCATCAACGCTCTTGTTGTAAAAAATTTGCCAGAGAAATGCATTAAACTTTTAACCATGATCTTCAACGCAATTATTCGATTGAGCCATTTTCCAATATCCTGGAAATATGCGGAAATTGTGATGATACCAAAACCAAATAAACCGGAACATGACATTTCATCTTATCGGCCAATAAGCCTGCTAGTCACTTTTTCAAAATTATTCGAAAGAATATTGTTGCAGAGACTATTGCCAGTTTTAGAAAAGAAGCAAATTATACCGGAATACCAATTTGGGTTCAGGCACAAGCATGGGACCCCTGAGCAATGTCATCACGTCTCTGCTTATATACGAGATGCGTTAGAGAACAAAAAATACTGCTCTGGTGTATTTCTTGATGTTCAGCAAGCATTCGATAAAGTTTGGCATGAGGGACTCTGTTACAAGCTAAAGAAATTACTACCAACTCCTTTCTATTTACTACTCAAATCCTTTCTAAGTGGAAGACATTTCTACGTCAAAGTAAATGAGGATATATCACAAATATATCCAATAGATGCCGGTGTGCCCCAAGGAAGCGCTTTAGGGCCTGTCCTATACACAATTTTTACCTCGGATATGCCACTCAACGATAATGTGTTTGTTGCTACATATGCTGATGACACAGCAATTCTTGCATCAAGTCCACATGCAGATATAGCGTCAAGAATTGTTCAAAACCAACTAAACGAAATGGAGTTATGGTTGAACAAATGGAATATTTTGATCAATACTTCAAAATCAGCACACGTTACGTTCTCCTTAAGGCGAGGTGACTGTCCGGATTTATTCCTAAATAATTCTGCGATACCAAAGAATGAAACCGTAAAATACCTAGGATTACACATAGATAGACGCTTAACATGGAAAAATCATATAAAAGCAAAAAAAGAACAATTAAATATAACAACAAAAAAACTGTACTGGTTAATTGGACACAAATCAGAACTAAACCTTCAAAATAAAATTCTTATTTATAAAACAATCCTTAAGCCTGTCTGGACGTACGGCATCCAACTCTGGGGAACAGCCAGTAATTCAAACCTTGAAATTCTTCAAAGATATCAATCCAAGACACTAAGGTCTATTGTTAATGCACCATGGTTTGTATCCAATAAAACCATCCACAACGATCTCAGCATACCATTTGTCAAAGATGAAATCAACAGATATAGTACCAACTATCTTGACAGATTAAGCAGCCATTCGAATCCATTGGCAGTATCTCTATTGGATGACACATTAGAAGTCAGAAGACTCAAAAGACATCACATTCTTGATTTACCTCTTCGTAGATAAACTAACTTAACTCCAAAGAAAAATTACATTTAACTTGTATATCTTAATTTATTTATAAGCTCAAATGTTGTTCTCAATGGAATTCAGCACATATGTCAATGTTGTTGTAATAAAAAAATTTGCTTATTATCCTTATACACAAGGATAGATTGTAAATAAAGACGAATGAATAAAAAAAAAAAAAAAATGAGGAGTGGTGCGCAGAGCATCCACGATGCACATCATCACCATTCTCTGAACACTAGTCAGTAGTACACAATAGGTGGGTTTCGCAAGCACCTGTCCCTACACGATAACGCCATTGAGCATTATCGGTCTCACCTTCGCTGTATAGATTCCGTGAACAATCCTCGCAGAAAGTCCCCATCTGTAGCTAAGCTTGCTGTCCAAGATAACACCCAAGTATTTGGCATACTCTGCAACCTTAGGTTTAGAATCAATCTAAATGACAGGTTCCATTTTATTCCCTCAGGTGAAAATTACCTGCTCGATCTTGGCCGGATATACACCTAGCCCATTTGCACCCGCCCATCTGTCCAAAATCCGTAAGCTACTTTGGAGAATGTTCCTTAGGATACTGGCATACTTGCCTCTATTGCCATATTGTCCGCATAAGCAACAATATGAGCACCCGTAGACCTGGCCTTGCAATCTGCATCTGTGCACCAGATAAAATTCGCACATCAACACTCGCCCGTAAGAGTGTGTCTATCAACCTTTCAAAAGTTTTAGTAAGAACGATGACAGGATTATAGTCCTAAAGTCTTTAGGCGCAGTGCGAGAGGCTTTTCCTACTTGCCCTTGTTTAACTCTACCATCTAGGAATGTACCTGAAGTTTATACGAGCGATGTATAATTTTTTATTAGTCAGGGGATCAGTAGATCGGCCACAGCCTTGAAGTTCGGCTGGGAATACCATTACGGGCCTGGAAGACAAAGGGGTTGGAAGCTGCCTATAGCCCAGTTAACCCTGAATTAAGTAACATTTTCAATGGAAAATTCTGAATTATGAGGAGTATGTTCACGTGCAGTGATCTCCTCGATTATCAAGCTTTCCCGTAAATGGCTGTCCATAAGGAGATTGAGTGTATCACCAGTATAGTTTGTCCCAGAAGAGTCCTTCAGGTAACACATCGTTTTGTTGCCTGACGCCACTATTTTCGTTACCCTCGACGCATCACATATATCTTCTACTCGGTTGCAGAACAGCACCCCTAACAACAGTTACATGCCTTTTCGTAGAGGGGCCAGTCTTCCTCACATTGCAACGAACTACTTCAGGCTGGGGCATGTTCCTGTCCAACTGGAATCCAATTATTTATAATCAGAAAACAAGTTGTCATCCAGGTTCTATTCCTTGATCACCTCATACAGGTCCTCCATTGCAAGGGTGGTATGTACTACCTCTTTCCTGGAGCTGTTGGCCTCTCCATTATCTTCATATTCTGTCCGTCGTCAGACGCCCAAAACTATGTAAGGAAGTTTGACGAAGCCCATTTTTAGGCTTAGCCAGATTAATGTCAGATAATGGACAACCCTTTCCCGTATTTGCTAAGGGCATAAATAAGTCTCCATGTGCATATAAATTCGCCATCAATGTCGGCATGTTATCCACAGCCGCGTGCTACTGTTCCCGTTTCCGCGCTTCATCATCCCCATTTTGAAATACTTCCACGTTCACTCTCAACATCCTTGTATTCCCGATCCGTTCAAATATCTTTAGGGTTAGGGACTCGTTGTTCAAAATGAGCATCGCGTGACTACGGACACCAACTACCTTTTCCAGTCGTCCGATTTTCCAATTGTGTGTTGGAAGTTCGGGATTTATACTATCCTTGAAAGAGTACTCAATTTCCTCCCCAGCAGGTGGGCTCGCTGGGATCCAGGAATATGTCCTGGGCCTGAAGGAGGTCCTCCTTCTGAACAATAGCTAGCGATGTCCCTGGCCACAGCTCACCTACTTTTTCAAAGGTGCAGGGTAGTTATCCACTGATCCCTGATATCCAAATGCCACTAACTTTACTCGGCCTTGGAACCAGACGGCCCGCGACATAGTTGAGTATGTCCCGGCATCTCATTTCAGAATTTAACGTATACTGAGGGCAATATGTCCACAACATATTTCCATTTATCCTTCCCAATGAGTCTATCTTCCCCATCCCCCCCCCCCCTGGGCGATAATCACCATCAACATGGTGTCGTTTAGAACATCACTAATTGACTTTTGGCCAGAATTCCAACTGGCCACCTAAGCGGTCTTCAGCTGTGGATGTTCATCAGGTGGACGAAGCTTCTTCTAGGCATACTCCGATGTGGAAGAATCTCTCCGTCTACCAGTGAGTGTCTACTGGACGACATTTACCTGTTGTCTTGATAATCCTATGAGATTGACGACGATCGTAAAATTTCCTTTTGGAGGTGTTTTCCGTCACCCATACCATAGCCTCCAGTAGAAAGGTAAGAGCTCGACCTGTTACTCACAGAGGCGCCCAGATATTAGAGAGCACCGCTAAAATAGAATCAGATATTCTCGACTGCAAACTATCCGCAGGCACGCGTCATACCCAGGATTGGAGGAGTTAGTCTTGAGTAGAACCAGTACTGTAATAAACAGCCGCCCCTAACACAGACAGTGACCAGATATTCACCCACTGTAGGCAGACGCTTCTGGATTTTAGTTCAACCGAGGAACCACCAAGGCGCCACTTTTTCGATTTCACTCGATCTTGGAGTGCGCCCTTTTTACTTAGCAACAATATACAGAAAATTTCGACATTCAATATTGAAAATTTTGTATACTAGTTAGAAGAAACTAAAAAGTTACTGCAAGTAGATGAAAACAATAGCGGACGTCATCGCTTTCTTATCGAAAAAGCGTCCCACGTCGGGAAGAAGTGCGTCACATTTAGGATACACCCAGCGAGTAACTATTTAGTGGCTCCGCAAAAGTATCCATGGCGATACATCTAGTATTTTGTCAATAATATTTACAATTATATGTAAATATATGTATCAGATGTAATCGTATGTACAATATGTACATATATATTTTATATGTATACACTCACTATTATATATTATAATATATATATTATTGTATTATATATTTTATAATTGTAAAGGGTTTTTCAACAGAGACGCTACAAAAGTAAATCGATAGGGACAGCAAACGACGCCATATTTGTTCCAGCTCTTTCGACATTTCTCTTCACTAACGTTTGCCATTTCATCATGGAAAGATATACGAGCCAACATCGATCGAAATTATTAAAATTTACTACCGAAATTTGGAGTCAGTGGGCTCAACTTTAAGAGCGCTACGTCCAATTTATGGTCGTCATAATCGTCCTACCAGATCAACAATTGAGCGTCTAGTGGAAAAATTTGATTCCACAGGCACAGTACAAAATGTTCCCGTGCCAGTGAGACAAAGAAGTGCCCGTAGTGTCGAGAATATTGCTGCCGCTTAGGCTTCAGTTCAAGAAAGCCCAAATGTGTCTCTCACACGTCGTTCTCAAACGTTGGGCATCTCTGTGACGTCGTTGTGGCGAATTTTGCAAAAAGATCTTGGCCTACATCCTTACAAAATCAAATTGACGCAAGAACTGAAGCCGCTTAACAACTTGAAAATGATTCGAATTTTCATCGGGAAATCATCTTCAGCGATGAGGCTCATTTCTGGCTGAATGTCTTCGTCAATAAGCAAAATATGCATTATTGGTCAGACAGCAATCCACACGTAATCCATGAGTCATCATTGCATCCCGAAAAAATTACGGAATGGTGCGGTTTATGGGCCGGCGGCGTCATTGGGCCGTACTTCTTCCGTGATGATCAAGACCGGCATATTACTGTGATTGCGAATCGCTACCGTGCAATGATAACCGAATATTTTTGGCCCCAATTGGCTAATATGGACTTGGAGGACATGTGCTTCCAAAACGACGGCGCCACAAGCCACACAGCGAATGCCACAATCACTTAATTGGAAACCAAGTTTGGTGAACGTGTTATCTCACGAAATGGCCCATTACATTATTTCCTGTGGAGCTACGTCAAGTCTATGGTCTATGCCAACAAGCCAGCGACGATTGATGAACTTCGTACGAATATCGAACGTGAAATTGCAGCAGTATCGGCCGATTTATGCTTGAAAACCGTCGAGAATTGGGTTCAGCGTCTGGACGTCTGCAAGCGTGCCCGTGGCGGCCATGCAAAAGAAATCGAGTTCCATACATAATGGCATCGAACCTACTTTCACAGGAATAAAGAATTTCATTGGTATCTAAAACCGGTTTTGTTTTATTTAAAAAAAACTTTTGTAGCGCTCTTATTGAAAACCCCGTTATTATATACTTATTATTATTTTAGCCGTTCACCGCATTCGTGACAGCAGCTGAGTTTACTATTTTGTTCCTATATTCAGTCATATATTCAAATATTGTTGTATCCATTTTAAGTTAATTTTAATGGTATTTTACTTTGTTATTTTAAGGTCAAATGATCTGAATTGTAGTTCAACATTAACTGAATTGTAGTTACTTTTTACTCCAAAAGATTTTTCAAAATAAACTGTCGTAAAGTTTACACACTTTTTTTGCCTGAGTTTAACACATTCTAAATGCAATTACAAGTTTACTGCAGTTAAGACTTTTGTTTCCTAAATTACTCAGAAAATTATCACATTCAGCTGTCCTTATTTTCAGTATATTTTAACTTAAAGGCATTCTAATTCTCTTACAAACCATCCAACGTATGTACTCAATTCAAGTACAACAATAAACTTAATTTTAAGATTTGGAATTACTTTCAGTTCACAGCGATGAAAACATTATTTTTTCCATAAAATTTTCTATTTAGTATTATATAAACTAAAACCTACGAAGTATTTACTTAAATTAAGTATATTTTTCCTCAATATAAGTAACCATGCACTCAATTCTAAGATTTTTTTTGAAGGAAATATACTTTCTTATTATGAGTTCAGACAATTTTTACGGATACTCCGGTCAAGTAAAGTTTTCTTAACTTAAGCTAAAATTCTTAATTTTACGTAAAAATTAACTAAAATTTAGTAAATAATGTGAACTAAATTTTAGTTCACTTTGAACTCAAATTTAGGACATGTTTTTTTTTGAGTGTATGATAAAAATTCTTTCCCTTGGACAAAAATATGCGCTGCCGGTAAAAAGGGAGAAATTACTAATATTGAATGTTATAGCAGAAGGGGAAGATTTTATTACAACGCTACTGGGTAAGGTAGAAGATGGAACTTAAGACTAATGTGTCCACAGCACCTAGGTTGCATGGAGCCCCAAAGATTTTCCGTTGAGACCAATATGATCTTTTGTCAATGACATTACGAACATACTAAAAACGATTACAGAGGACTCGAAATATAATATAAAACACTCATTGCAGTTTCAGAATAAACAAAGGAACGTACAAAAGGAATCATTATATTCTGTAGTTTTGTATAGAAGACAACAGGTATTTCCGACATCACGACTCGGTATATTTTCAACAAGAAGGACTTCCAAAGGGATCTCCAGCATCCCCGATTGTGGCTGATATTGTTATGGAAAATTTACTTGATTCCTGCATTTTAGAGCTTGGCAATAAACCCGAGAATGATTACCAAATATGCAGACGTTTCAAAAAGTGCTGTAGATAATATTTTGACAACATTTAATAACTCGCATCTTAATATTAGGTTTACAATTGAAGAAGAGGGTGGCTCAAGGCTCCCATACTTGGATAGCATGATAGGAAGAAATGGAAGAGTTTATTGGTGGATTGGTAACAAAAACCAACAGCTTGTGGAAAGGTTATCAATTATCACTCCAAATACCTGAAACTAATGGTTATCAATGCGACAAGAAACCTAACAGAGAGAGTTTTGAAGATAAGTGACGGAAATTTTCAAAAACGAGTAAGGAGAAGATTAGAACTATATCAATGGACAAAAAGCTATCAATAGGGTTAATCAATAGATTAATAAGGCAATATGGAGATAAGGGGCACGATAATCAAAACCCAACGATGGAGCCGAAAAAGTTTAAATCATTATTTTGTGTGGCAGGATTTTCTGAGAGATTGGAAAAATCAAAAATATATGATACCAATAATTATAAAATGGTCCATAAAACAACTCACACACTAGGTGTATTCTTTAGGAAACCCAGAGATAGAGTGGGGTAGGGTATACAAAATACCTTATGGAGGAAATGATAGTGAAAGTTGCAATATGGTATATGTAGGTACAACTAAAAATAAACGTAAGACTAAAATTGCAGGACACAAGTAAGATCAAAAATATGTACACATCTCAACACAATAATCAGCATTAGCATCACACTGTGCAAATTTAAATCATTTTCCAAATTTTCAAGATACATCAGTTTTGATTAGGGAAAATAATTATAAACGTCAAACTATGTTGGAAATGTTACAGATAATAAGGACTCCAACAGCGAAGAGAAAAAACTTTAAAGCAGATACGGATAATGTGGTACAGAATTATATACATTTAGTTAGCAAAATATAGAACATTTCACACAAAAATTGTTTGTTGTATCATTGAATTTGTCATTATGTATCTTTTTAAATTTATCATGATGTAATTTTTTGAATTTATCATTATATATAAACTATTTCACCCAAATTATTTTTCTGCCTATAACTTAGAGAAACTATTTCTACAAAATGATTCTGGCTGTAACTTAAAACATTTTTCTATGAAAAAGAACATTTCTTTAATTGGTTAATTTTTCACTTTGTTATTGTTGTATTTTCAAATGATATAAGGGAAAATTTTTGTTTTCAATTCCTTTCATTTTTAATTAGTAATGCTTGATTATTTTCCCGACGATGCTACCCAATGGGTAGCGAAATATTGAAAAATAAACGGAATTTCAAATATTGACCTACTTAACTCTCGAATATTTTTATTACAAATATTGTGTTTTGAATATTCAAAATTAGAGTTGTATAACCCGTTTTTGGATAGATATCAAAAGAAATGTCGACGTTTCCTAAATATTATATGGCATGAGAAACCTCATGGAATTTAATTTGTTTTCTTCCGAAATCTTAAACTTCTACGTTTTCTGTTCAGTCAGTTCACCAAACTTGGTTTCCAATAAATTGATTGTGGCATTCGCTGTGTGGCTAGTGGCGCCGTACTGTTGGAACCACATGTCCTCCAAGTCCATATTATCCAATTGGGGCCAAAAATATTCGGTTATCATTGAACGGTAGCGATTCGCATTCACAGTAATGTGCCGGTCTTGATCATCACGGAAGAAGTACGGTCCAATGACGCCGCCGGCCCATAAACCGCTCCAATCAGTAATTTTTTCGGGATGCAATGACGACTCATGGATTACGTGTGGATTGCTGTCTGACCAGTAACTCATATTTTGCTTATTGACGACGCCATTCAGCCAGAAATGAGCCTCATCGCTGACGATCATAAATTGGACGTAGCGCTCTTAAAGTTGAGGCCACTGACTCCAAATTTCGGTAGTAAATTTTAATAATTTCGACTCGTTGTTGGCTCGTATATCTTTCCATGATGAAATGGCAAACCTTACTGAAGAGAAATGTCAAGAGAGCGGGAAAAAATATGGCGTCGTTTGCTGTCCCTATCGATTTATTTTGTAGCGTCTCTGTTGAAAAACCCTTTATATACGATATTTCTAAAGGTAAGAGAAGTTAAATTTTATAAAACCGTGAATTGCAGACAGATATATCAAAATCGATCAAAACCCAAATTTGTACATTTCTTATATGGAGGAAAATGCGTCCGAATAATCTCCGAACTATAAACTTAAAATTCTATTTTTTTTGCAGAATATCCCTGACAAAAGGATGTGTCAGAAAATGTTTTGCCATGTTTTATATACCGTTGGACGCGCCTTAAAAAAGCCTCTCCTGTGATACTGATATAACCTTGTCTACTGTTAAAGTACAAAATTCTTTGAAATACTAAAAAGGTATATTTTTTAAAAAGTGTCCAGCTCATGTGATTTTAATGCCAGACACGAAATATTTTGGGAATCATCATAGAACAAACCAAGGTTCATTTTGAGGGGAGGAAAAATAAAAATTTTTAGTGAGTCGGTCTAATATACAGCATTTATGTAACCGTTGAAATAATAGACATCTATTTGGAAGCAGAATTAGTTTACCTCTTACAATTTGGGCCCATAATAATTATAATACTTTTGGGATTCAGGATTTTGGGATTCGGGATTTTGGGATTGGCATCCCTATTACAAACAGAAGCTACAACATATATATCAGAGTGTTTATTGACCATTTTGAAAAAATAAAACAATAAGCGACGAAAAATACAGATCACATTACGAAAAATTAAATATGTTTTGGTTTGTGTGTGGAAAATTTCCACCGAAAATCATCGACGACATTTGGTTGAAGATGCCCTCAAAGCTTACAATCAGTATTTTTTGGTTACTCCAGCTGAAGAAATGCGAAATGTTGATCATGCACCTGAATTTACGTGCATCACATGTTTTTGTGCATTAAACAAATGGTGGAAATTACGGCGATATTCGATGCCATTTGGACTTCCAATGATATGGACCGACCCAGGGGAATATGATACATAAAATTGCTACGCGTGCAAGAACGATGTAAATGGTCTCAATCGAAACAGTAAGTTCACTTAGATAGACTATATATGGAATACACAATAATTTATTCTTATAGAACGATTCGGTTTTATATACAAAGGTGTGCCAACTGCTCACGTACCAGTTCCACACAGTGCTGAATTGCCTGTCCCAGTACATCCATCGACATACCAATATGATACTGCGTCCTATGAAGTACAATCACAAACTTCAGCAACATCATTACATCATGCTGATTCTGATTACCTTCAGCCAGTTATACAATGTCCATCATTAATTTCGCAGGAATATTTAGATAGAATCGTTCGAAATCTGAAGCTATCTCAAAATAATGCAATGACTTTGGTTTCGGAACTAAGAAGCGTCAACGTGCTGGCACCAGGTGTAAAAGTTACATCTTACAAATACCGGCAAGAAACATTAATGCCTTATTTCATGCTTTCCGAGGACGCAGCTTATGCATATTCTCAAGATATTTCCGGTTTAATGAATGAAATGGGAATCTGCAACTATAATTCATCTTTATGGCGTCTTTTCATAGACTCTTCAACCAGAAGCTTAAAAGTAGTCTTGCTATTTGAAAACAGCAGCGTTTAACCAGTTCCATTGATTTATGCTCTTGGAATGCATGAGTCGTCTGATACCATGAAATTAATTCTGGAACGCATCATTTATGACGAACAATATTGGCTGGAATGCAAACTGGCTATACGAAGTACATGTGTATTTTTTGTAAATGGGACAGCTACCAGTACGAAAAGCGAGATTGGCCAAAAAGCGATTCTCAAGTTGTTGGAGAATTTAATGTAATTCGTCAGAAATAATGCTCCAGGATCTTCATATCAATGTGGGAGTTGTAAAGAATTTTCTAAAGCGTTTAGTTCGCGTTAACGAAAATGCATTACCATACTTGAAAAACAACGCTTTTCTAAAATTATCAATTGAAAAATTTAACTAAAAGTGTGTGACTGCAATATATTTTATATAAATTTTTTAACAGGTGTAGTTACAGAAACTTTTAAAGGATACAAGTTTTTCTGAAATGTTAGATGAAATTGAACTAAACGCATGGAACTCCATTCGTGCGATAATTGGACACGTTCTTTGCAAAAATCGCTCACCAGAGTACCGTGATTATATTGACAACATGATGAAGTCTTTCGACAAACTTGGCCTTAATAACCAATCTAATTAATTAATCGCCGTTTTGATTCATCAGAATTTTTGAATAGTCCATTAATTGATTAATCGCGGTATCGATTAGTCATTATTTTAATTAATCGATTAATCGCACATCCTTAAATCATACGCGTTGATATCAATAAAAACTTTTTAAATTAAATTTGACGTGAGAATATTAACATCATATGCAGTTACTGCAATGAAATTGACGAAAAAGCTATACAAAATTAAGGCAAAATTTTACTTTACACTATTTTTATTTAATTTTGTTTACTTCAACTATGTATTTATGTATATTCACAGCATTTATCTCAATTAATATGGTCTTAGAAAAAGCATAATGAATTAAATTTGAATGCTTTTTCACTATTTTACATCTATGAACAAGTTGTACATACATATGTACATTAGACCGACTGACAGAAAAATGTACCTGGATTTGTTTTCCGATGATTCCCCAATTTCGAGTCTGGCATTAAGATCCGTAAAAAATTGCCTTTTTAAATATTGTCCAGCTCACGGAATCTTAATGCAAGACACGAAATATTTTGGGAATCCTCATAAAACCAACCAAGGTACATTTACATTTGTATATTGGGAGATATACAATATTGGGAGATGATGGTTTACCATCCAAAACCTCATTCATTACATATTTCAATATCAGATCGAGGACATGGTGCTGACACCCAATATATTGTGGAGGAGGCAATGACATAAATTGAAAACGTTTTCGAGTCAAGTCACAACGCTATTTTTGTTGCTCGTGTTGACACTTTTAATAGACGACCATAAGCTGAACTTAGTTAACATGTCCTTAATATCATTAAATATTGTTAGCGATTTCCCGTGGTCAGGCACTAACACTGCTAATTTAATCTCTGTAAGTGAATTTTTAATTACAGCTATCTGAATTTCCTTCTTACCAATTGTATTACCATGGAAAATGTAAGCACCAATCCTGATTTTTTAACGTTTTCTTATAAAGCTCTTCTAGTTGTTCCGATGATTTCTGTACAGCTTCATAAATGTTATGCCAGTCTTAGCCTAATGTTGACAAATTGTAACAGATTTTCTTGTGCTAACTTTTGCTTCTGTTACTAATGTGTATTCCTTCCTGTTGGTATGTACTTATGGTATTAGTCATCATCGTGATCGCTATCCAGGGGGTTTCGATGATACAGCTGGGCGACCTCCTAGCTGCAAATTTGATACAGGACAGAATTTGAAAGAGAGTGAGCGATAGGCGAATTGAAAAAACTGAGTTTAAATTTGATTTTATCGGCACTTATGACTTTTAATAGCATTTTCACACTAGGCCATATCTTACATCTTCAATCAATTTGCCAAAGATGTTAACATTTCTCCATACAAATTTGACATATTGTGAGCTCAACATCTTTGAAAAATGTTCCTATCTCATTACGTTTCACCCCACATCATTCGATAATTTTGAGTTCATCAATAGAACAAAATTGAACTTCTGACAGAAATTCAAAAAGCAAAACAAACGATGTATTTATATCAGGGGGTAGAGCTAAAACAACTGATATAAATGTTTTCAAATCTTTGCCTCAACTGACTGTTAAATTCAAATGAATTTCTTTTTGATGTGTTAACATCTATAGCGGCGTATTGGGACTAAATCTCAACACATGCAAACAACACACAGACAGGTTTTCTGCTGCTGCTAAAACCTGATTTTATGCTGCTGCTAAAACCAGATTTTATGCTGCTGCTAAAACCAGATTTTATGCTGCTGCTAAAACCAGATTTTCTGCGACTGCGAAAGAGAATAATGGCGTGTTAAACAAAAGTGAGCGAGCAAGAGAGCAATGAAAGAGTGGTGTGGCAGGGGTGAGGCAAACGAAATTGTGTCTATAGCGTATGTATTAAGATAATAATGAATGTATGTACATGTGTCTGGTGAACGGAGACATAAAGCATAGCCACGCAAAATTTCATTTGCAAGCCCAGTCGGCGTCGACGTTATACGTCAGCTACTTCGTGCAAAGTATGTGTGTTTTTGTGTGTTTGGCTGTTTCGCTGCTGTTGATACGGCAAACATTTGGTTATGTGACACACGTATACGTCAGCTACTTCGGACAAAGTATGTGTGATGTTGTGTGTTTGGTTGTTTCGTTGTTGTTGCTATGGCCAAACAAAGCGAGTCATTTGATGTTCAGCATTGCCCGGTGTATACAAAAAAACTATTATTTTTTATTTTCCAATATAACATTTACTAATGTGTTCATAGAAATCGAACAGGTACCGTGTAGCAAAAAGGTGTTAACACATCGCCCGTGAGTTCGAACACTCATTGATTTTTTTGTCCTTTTTGTATTGCAATTGTTACCAAATTTGGTATGAATTTGGCAGTGGTATGACACCAAACAGATACATGTCGTTGTTGCAACAACACCACCTAAGATAGATACATCTTGACGAAACAAATTTAGGAAAACAACAATTGCAATAAATATGGAATGTTAAAAAAACGCTTACCGAATTTTATTCTCCATTTTTTTCGACTCATGGTCCCCAATGGTCCCCCCATTCTGTACCCAGCGAGAACTTAGACAAGGCGACACACTTTCGTGCAAACTCTTCAACATCTTAATGGAGATAATAATGAGAAAGGCTGCAGTAAATACGAACAAGACCATTAACACGAAAAGCGATATTTTGCTGACGACATAGACATCATTGGGCGAAATTTGCGAGAGGTTCCTGCAGTATTTTCAAGAATCGAAAAGGAATCAGCGAAGGTGGGTCTTGCTGTTAATGCGGGCAATACAAAATTGATGGTGTCAACGACTAGAGAAACCTATCGACTTGGTCCGCACTTGAACGTTGACAACCGATTTAATTTTGAAGTGGTAGATGAATTTGTCTACCTTGGATCCGCCGTGAACAAGGACAACAACGTCAGCCTGGAGATAGATAGGAGAATTGTGCTTGCAAATAGGTGTTATTTTGGGCTCAGCAAGCAGTTTAGGAACAAAGCCCTCTCTCGACGGACAAAAGTCCAGCTATATCAGACTCTCATTTTACCTGTCTTGACATATGGGTCCGAAACTTGGGTCATAGCGCAAGCGGATGAAAAACACCTGGGAGTTTTCGAGAGAAAAATTCTCCGTAGAATATATGGTCCTGTTAGGGAAAACGGCGAGTACCGACGTCGCTGGAACGCAGAGCTATATAATCTCTATTCTGACGTGGACATAGCTAGACGAATCAAAGTGTGCTAATTGCGTTGGCTAGGCCATGTTATCAGAATGGATGAAGATGAGCCAGCGCGAAAGATTTTTGATAACGTACCCGATGGAAGCAGGAAAAGAGGACGACCAAGACTCCGATGGAAAGACCAGGCAGAAGAATCCCTCCGTATCCTTGGTGTTACCAACTGGCGAGAAAAGGCGAAGGATAGAGCCAGTTGGAAGAATATATTGAAATTTGTTTAATTTGTGTGTTTAATTAATATGTGTAAGACGTCTGACCTCATGAGGTTGTAATATAGTCAATAAAAGTAAAAGTAAGGTCCCCAATAGACAATACAACATACAGACAACATTTCCTAAACCAATTTAGTTCCACTTATTTTTGATCACAAAAATTTCGCTACACCGATGTGGCACATTAATAAATGAATGTTAGCAGATGGAAAATGTAAGATGTTGCAAGTGTGAACGCATGTTTAATTTTTTCAACATCTTCCACGCGTTCCCGCAAGATGTACGCAAATGTGAAAAGGCTATGAAATAACTTTGTATAATTTTAAGAACACAACAATTTTTATTAATTTTTACTTCTATTACATACATATTCTGGCAGAAAAAACTGGCAAAAACTGGCAAACTCTATCAAAACTGTCGTTAGCACAGTGACTTTCAACGGAAATTTGGTGGAACTTTAATGAACAATCTGAATCAGAGATTGCTTCTTGTTTACGTCCTGCTTCAGATTGTGAATTTGCTGCTTCGCAAGTTATATCAAAGTTGTTTTGAAAAATACTACTCTTAAGGCATTTTCAAGATTTTTGATAGTATACAACCGTCTAATTTTTCCTTTTATAAGATCCACGCGCGTGGTTCTCATATCGAGCTTGGTCCACAAATTAACAACCAAAGTCACGATCTCGAAAGAAAACCGTAAGCGAACGAAAGCCAGTCACTCACTTTCGTTCTTATCCCAGACTTTAAATGTTATTGTGGTTGTGTGTTTGCAAAATCGGAAGCCACTAACTATTTTCGCTGTCGGCTAGGCGAACGAAAATGTCAAAACCAGTCACTTGTCTTTTGGTTGTCTCATAGCTGGAAATTAAATAAAAGCTTGAAACAAAAACAATTTATATAGAATTCAATGGAAGAAACACAATAGACAGAAAATAATGTCATTATAATAAATTTGTTATTAGAATATATTTCAATTTCAGCAGAAAAACGCCAACTTTGCGGCGCCTGCAGATACTGGTTCCTCGTACTCTTCTCTCTCGCTCCGAAATTAAATGGCGAACGTCAACTTTATGTTATTGCTTTGAACAACAACCACACAAAAAAACGTAAAACCATGCGAACGACAAGTCGAAAGATAGTGACTCGCTTTTTGAAACGAAAGTGAATGACTGGCTTCGTTCGCTTGGATTTTGTGGGAGAGGGTGTAAGTGGGGTACGATTTTGTACTGAATTGTATATGTTTTCGTTCGCTTGTTAGTGGCTCCAAAAATCAGCTGTTTGTCGCATAGAAAGAAACCGAACGTTAATGTTCGACATCGTGACTTAGGCTGTAAGTAACTCATTATACATTTTAACTACCTTACCTTTTTATATTTTTCTGTCTTGTCTAAGGTGTTAAATGTTCCAATAATAATTTCTTCCTTTGGGATCTAGTTCACCTCACTTAAAGGTATTTCGATTTCTTGTAGTGCTTTCTATCTTGCAATACCATTCTAATTTTTTCATAACAGGTATTTGGCGTTTGTTATACTTCATTTTTTGAACCAACACAAATAATAAGCAAAATTTTATAATGATCATTACAAACACTTCAGTACCTTCTTAGATAAGGAAAAAATTAAACAGAGGCACTTTTTCTGCATAAAGTATTGCGATTTCATCAACGTTTTGCATTAGTCTTATAAAAAACGGTTTGGTATTGAAGATTCCAAGAAGAACTTTCCGAGTTTGTCAATTCAATTGCGTGGTCGGAAAGCGAAGATGATGGTGATTTTTCTTATGAATGGATTATGGATGACCCAGATTTCGAGTGTGAGGCTGCATTTCGTAACAAACATTTAGAGTATGTTGATCAAGTAGACCATTTACATGGTGAAAATGAACCAATGGAAGATATTCAAAACAACGCAGCAGCCATTTGTGAGCGATCTCTAAATGGGTAATGCCGATTCTGCAAATTCAAATATTGAAGCAAACATGGAACCAGATCAAAGTGATGATTGATAACAGAAGCTTTTATTTTTCTCTATTGATTTACATTTGTTAAAGGTGTTGCAGAAGACTCAGTTATTGTTGGAGATCGTTGCAGATGGCGAGAATATGCGACAATGTTTGAAAGCTTATCGATTGATAAAGAGTCTAATGTTTTTAAGACATCATTGTGTCGAAAAAGAAATTTTCAATTGTATTCGAATTGTGTTAAATTTCAAGGAAATGACGCTTTGACACCGGAAATATTGGCGTTGAACTCACCGCTTCAGTTTTCTTCGTTTTTCATATCGGACAACATTATTTGGAATATCGTCGAACAGAGTAACTTGTACGCAATGCAAGAAAACGTTGATAAGCCGCTGAATATTACGCAAGATGAAATCAAACGATTCATCGGAATCAATTACTACATGTCAGTTTATAAATAGCCGAGCGTTCGATTGTATTGGAGTGAGTATGTTTTCAATCCAATTATGCATTGCATGACACGAAAAGCTTCGCTAATTATTACATTTCGAAATAACACCGAGACAATGCTGCGTTTCGCATGAATTTGTATGTGAAATTGCCCATTGCTTGACAAAATCTGGTACTGAAATGCGAGTGGCAAAAGGCACTGCAAACACGCACGCGCACGCCCGAAAAAGCACGGTCTAACACGAAAATATACAAACAGTGTATCCACTGAAAACATTAGGTATATAAAGGGTATATAAATGGATGTACCAACAAAAGGCTGCGTAACAGGGACAAACCCTTAGAAATGTTTCGCAGCATACATAACCCACTACTTTCTCATCGCACTCGTTTCTCTGTTCTCTTCGTTAAATATTGCTATACAGAAGCAGTTTTTTCGCGATGTTATTCGTGTTTTGTATGATGACTTACGACCCTGGGATATTGTGTTCATTCTCTTTTGGTTGGTAACGCTTCGTACATTTATGTGCGTTCAGCCGACGACTCTCTGTATACAACTATGCGTGACTCTTTGTGACGTATTGTCGGTTAATCTTCTTTTTTTTCTACTCGTAATAATCTCAAATTCAATATTTTAAAAAATTAATGAACAATGACTGATAAATTAGCAATTGTATCGTTTTAATTTATTAAAAAATTGCTTCAAAACAATTTTTCACCACTTTTGTTTACTACTGCTTTACCGCCATGTCAAAACACGAAAGTGGTGAAAGATAAATATCAAAATGCCCCTTGAATTTCCAATTCGTGACTCTTATGCTACCCTTCATTCTACTCTTCTCCCCTTACCATGATGCAACGTAAGTCGTGACTCATGTACCAGTGTCGTAAGTCATTGTATAAAAGACGAATTATTGTATCTAACTATAGAAATTCCAACCATGTTTAAATACATAAGCGTGTAAAAATTACGAAATTATCAAGTTTGATGCGAGAGAGAAATGCGTTTGACTGAATCGCGTCGACTTTTTGGTTGTCTTTTGCGAGGGTTGCCAAATTGCTCACTTTTTACCTTCTCTACCTCGGACGTAAAGATAGCAAACATTTAGACTGACAGCATTTTTTTTTATCTAGTTGTGTATGATAAAGCGATAACGTATAATTTCCCAATATTTAACTGTGGTTTTTTGAATATATACGTTCGTGCTTTTTCGTGTCACAGTACTCTCGACTTGCACGTACAATATTTTCTTACTCTGCAGAAACACAAACGATTCACGCACGAAAGTCAAATTTCCTACACGAACACATCGTGCACACGTGTGGCACATCGTGGCACGGCAAAAAGCACGGCCCGTGCCCACCTCTAACTCAGACTCTCTACATGAGAGCGGTAAAAGAGTGAAATAAGTTCTCTATACTATTCAATACTTTAAGACAAAATAACAACAATTATTTCAGTGAGCTAAATAATGCTTTATTTATTTTACCAATATTACAACTAATGTTAAAGCAGATGTAAGAAAAAAGAAAGTGCAATAGCAAAAGAGCCTTCAGTACAAGAACTATTATTTTTTTTAATTTTCCAGTGTAACATATACTAATGTGTTTATAGAAATCGAAAAGGTACCATGTAACTAAAAGGTGTTAACACATCGCCCGCGAGTTCGAACACTCATTGATTTTTTTTAAAGAAATCATATCGTTCAAATTGGAAAACCCTTACATCTTTGATATTTATATGAGTTACAAAGAACTAAAGGACCGACAATTTCTATTGAGCAGGTTTTATTTCTTTCTACAATATATTTATATATATATTTCCAGGCGAGATCCTGGATACGTCTCAGGCAGTAAACGAAATACGTTTGGGACAAAGGAAATATTTTTGCACTAGACGAGTTTAAAATAATATTTTCTTTGCGTGTTCGTATAATATTTAAAGATAAAAGCTTTCGGCCTCGATCTTTGATGCTTATGATGTTGCATATTATTGATCTAAATCTATCATCAGTTTCTCTCCACCTCAAACAAATAAAGTTAACGAATGTAAATTTAATGTAAATTTACTTACTGAATGTAAATTTACTTTACTTGAATATATCGTTCAGACTATTAAATTAAAGTGTTCCTTCTCTTGTTTTGTTTAAAAACAGTTATTGTCCTCCACAAACGCTGAATATATTGCAGGAAGGACACTTACATTTGCGTCCGCCGGGTGCATCTCTGGATTTGTGTATACGTTTTTCAACTTCATTTTCCTTTTGCACATGACCAATGCATGGTCATGTGAAAGTACTTGAGAAATTACACACTGTCCTCATAATCTGATACTTATCGTTGTGTTGAGTGCAAAATCTGTGTAAAATGCAGCACAAAATGCCAGCCAACCCAGTCTAGTAGATTACAAAATTCTATCGGAATGGTGTTTGGAAAAATTAGGCTTGTATTTTTATACAGGATTAAAATGTCGATTATAGCTCCACAAAATTGTCATATTGAATTGCCATATTTTTTTTTATTACCTTCGTGATTTATGGCAAACAATTGTACAGACCCCTAAATGAAATGGTGAATTTTTACAGATGGTGTATCCTTTGCTTATAGGAGAGCATGCGTTGTGATATCTTATTGCGATGTGTCAAACAATTACGTGCTACTTGGACGTACTTTATTGAATTATCGCGATATGGTGTCACAATATAAGCTCGCTTATAAATACAGAATACGTCAACTTAATATAAAACGCGCCTAATGTATGAATACGGCTGAAAGGAGCAAGTTAGCAAATTTGTGGGGTCACTGAACCGTGTGGCCCCGAAAGACATTTTTACTGGTACTTTTTTACTCAAGCACAATAACATTATATATATCTATTAATAGAGATATAGTCTGTAAAAAATAAATAAATAAATGGTTTCCCATTACATCCTATGAAGGGACAGGGGAGAACTTCTCACAATCTTTGAGTTGTGCGCTTTCCAGTTTTCACTCACTGATAGGTACCTACAGTTTTACACCGATTCCGAACGGTATTTTGAGAAGCTTTTTCATGGCTATGTACTCGGTAGTGTTGCCGTCACTATGCGAGGTTACCGCCGCCGAAAGGAATTTTTTTTAAGGTGGTCAGAGAAGGGTTCGAACCCAGGATCTCATGTACAAGAGCCGCGCACACTAACCATTGCACCACCGACGGCCACAAGAGATATAGTCTATACCGTATAGCTATTTCAGATCTAGCTTCAGATCTTCATCCGCGGTTGTTGGGAATGAAGCTCTAGACAAATTTATCAAATTAAATTCAAACGAAAACTCATTTTAATTGAGAATTTTCCATTATGCAATCTTCCAAAAAGTAAGAAAACTAGAAAATATTTGCAAAACCTTCTTTGTGTTCGCATTTGTATGTCAGATAATCAAAACTTGGGCCGATATTGTCATACTTTCAAAAGTGATAATTCCCCAGCAAAAATAAAATGAAGTAGTTCTAGTAGATGTTATTATTTTTGTAAATTTTCTGCAACACTATGTGCATATTTAATGCAATTTTGACGCTGATCAATAACAAATGCGAAAAACCTACATTTGCATCACATCCATTATGAGTATTATGATGCAAATTTATTAAAGAGCTAAAGGGATAGTGGACAAGTAGAAAGATGAACAAGAAAGATGGACAAGTAGAAGATACTTTCTTTCAAATTGATTTTCATTTCCTTTCTTGTTCACCTGTTGACAGAATCTTTTGGTGTACTAATAAAAGGACAATTAATAAAATAATTAGTTAAACCCTAAAGTTGTTGCTTAAAGTCAGAACTTTTTAATAGCATATCACTTGTTGTCAAGTTTCAAATGACAAGAAATTTACAAATTGTTGAAGTAATAGTTTTGGTTGCTCGTTTGCGGACGAAATATAGCATACAAATTTTAGCATAAACTGCACTTCCAAACAGTCAAACAAGAAGTAGTGCTGCATTGAACAACGCAATATTAAAAGAAGTACTTCTGCACCTAAATTAGCACTACATCTTACCAAGGAGTTGTGGTGCAAATTCTACTTCTTGGTATACTCTTTTTTTGCTGGGTCTGGGGTTATCTTATGTAATAAATTTCGTTGAAATCGGCAATGGTGCTGATAGTACCTATCAAGGTTCGTACAATTTGTGTTGGGACTATAACAAAACGTGGACGCCTATATTCTAAATAATCATTGGTCTTAGAAAACTTATGCACCCACATTTCTGGAATCGGGTTAATATTTTTTACCTCTAAAATAAATATTACCAAGCTTGGTTGGTAAATTTTGTACAGCAACAAAATACAAACGTAGGAACATATGACCCTTTCTCAAATAATATCATATAGATCGGCGGCTATATCAAAACATGATCTGATGTGATCTATTATCTCGGCCTAAAATCGTTTCCCCAAAAGGAGCTCATGGACCAAATTTCGTTGAGCTCGGTTAATATTTGTAATCTCTAGAGACAATAGTACCAAGGTTGGGAAGTAGATTTGCATATGTACTATATCAAAACTTGGAGCATAGAATAGAATTCGTGACTTTGCTAGGTGTTCTATGATACCATAAATACATGGAAAAACGGACTTGTCGAATCGATTCAGAAAATTAATGATGTTATGTTTCCTACGAAATAACTCGTAATACAATGTTTCCACAATGAGGAGGTAGGTGCAAAAGTTGATTCGTTTCGAGATCCAGGTAGGAGTAACTGCTCGTCTTGCTATCCCTGGCTACGCCCGTGAGAATAGAATGATATAAGAGAAATCACTGCAAGCAATTGTGTACGTTCATCGCCGTTATTCCTGTCCATGCTTAAGTAGAATTGATGTCGGTGTTGAATTGAAACGATAAAATCTGCAAATAAATTTAAATTCCGAGGGCGCATGGATGGGTGACTTACAGAAGAGTCCAGAGGAGGAGCCGCTTTATGTGGACCTGAGTGTTTGCTGAAGATGGAAGTGCAATTGTCTGACGGAAAATGAAATAAAGGAAGAGTTCGATTTAATTTACTGAAGTTTTAGTGGTGATTTAAAAACAAAAGGTTTCACATTACACCCCATGAAGAGATTGTAAGGAGCTTTTCTTAGTTCTCTTAGTTGAATGAAAATTAGTATTAGGTATAGGCATGCTTCATTGTTTTTTTCAAGGCAATCGTCAATGTTCGCAACTGAACCCAGAATCCGATTTATCTGCTGTCATTGATTTACTTAAATAATGTAGCACTTAGAACTATTCTGGCTTCGGTGTTCTCACTTCATTATCTCCTCTCTTTAATTATTTCTTTATTTATTTGACGGAAACTATTGCCCGGTAGTTTCTCTGTACCGAAATATTTCGGCAGTAGATATGTTACCTTGGTCGTGGTGATTTGCTTAACATACTGTTACGAATTTCCTTATTTGTCCTTTTTGCGTTGTTTTATTCCCAATAATAAAACAAGGTTCGTTTTAAATTACGATAATTACAACGGTTTAACTTCCTTTTATTTTACTTATATAGTACAACAGTTTACTTTATTTATGACACTTTAACAAGTCTTATATTTTACTATCAAATCGCGTTGCTTACTTTACGGCGGTTAATCACAAACTGAACCCTCCATTCCAAAGACCTCCGCTATTTATACCAACTCACCATACTCAAATGAAGGTAGATCTAGCGAATTCAAGAACCTTCTAGACATTGTTGTTGTTGCTTATCTTTGTAGAACAATCTCGAATGGCGGAGATTTATCTTTACTGAGGTGAATTCATGCTACTGGTTTAGCGAGCTGGTACGTTGTTACAATCCATACTTTCAGGCGCAGCACTAACCGCCTGTTATTTACGTACTGTTAGTAGAGTCATTAAGAGCACGCAAAAGCTTTTAATTATTCGTAACAATACGCTTTCTCCACGAGCTGTCAGTCCAGAAATTGATGTCTTTTCCTAGTTATCTTAAATGTATTGGCGGCTCCATGAAATGTGGCCCCAGTGAAAAATTACCCCAAATCCAAAATGACCCCAATATGTTGTACTACCTACAACAACACGTAAGTAAAAGGCCCAAACTTTGTTGTTGTAGGTAGTACAAAATATTGGAGTAATTTTTCATTTTGGGTTTGCGGTAATTTTTCACTGGGACCACATTTCATGGAGCCCTATTGGCCGGTAATGAAAGATACAACTCAAATCCTTTAAAATAATTTAATGCTCGATGGGGAATTAACTGGGATCATTTCCTATTCACCCTTTGCTAATTTCTTTCAAAACATAAGCGAAACAATTTCGGTATAGTCAACAAATGCATCCCTCCAAGTCTCGTGCCAACTCCATGCACTAGGAGTCAACAATTTCCAATTCCATATTGTTGCAAAAACTAACTACTTTTCAAGAAATTCAATAACTTTGATCCAATAAAATATAATTGTTGGCATGCGAAAGTAAAATGTTCTTCTTCTTCCTGCTGCTATTCATTAAGAACGTTTGCCGAAAATTGTTAAAAAATTCCAAATTAGTGTCGATGTTGCAACAAAGTGATGTTGAGATAATAACAACTTTTAGGACAACAACAGTAATACTTATAGGGCCGAGTGTGTTTGATGTGTTCTTTTGTTTGTGTAGAAACAAAGTAAAACGCAAATTGGCGAATAAACGACATGAATTGAGTAACACAACGGAATCAAATTGATCCAAAGTAAAGTTTGAAGTGGGTGGGGTTAGCAATGTTTTGTGAAGTTCGGTCGGGAAAGGGGAAAAAGTGATTTATCATTTGAAGACACCTAAGCGGGGAAAGAACTGATTTGTGGCCTATCAGTCGAACATCCTCTAACCATGTATGAGTAATATTCTGGGTTAGCGTGGGGCAATCCTTGAATGATAATCTGGGTCAGTGTATATGTAATTGACATGAAATTCTGATAAAATACTCATAATACTCATGCAAATACTCATAATCAAATTAATAAAATGTCAAAACGGACATTTATCCAGCATGTGAGGGAAAGATATTTGAAAAATATATTTATTATATGTTATTAATCTAATATAAAGACAACGATTTATTGGAACGAAGTTCCTTATCGCACGTTGCGGGATGGGGGCTAAATGAACAAATTTTAAACACTTTTTTTTTAACTCCATTAAATCCCATTTATAAGATTTTCGGAACAAATTGTTGCATCTAATACCGCTGCCCTAATTTTGTTGACAAAAGTAGATTTGTTCCAACATTCCGTGTTAAAAGGTCCTTATTATTCAAAAAATTCTGTTAGGGTCTGACTCCAGTTATAACTACCACTCGACGTGTGGTGAGAGTTGGCATCACTACCTATTAATACTTCGTTACTTGTTTGTAACGACGACTCTGCCAGTCGTTGTAATTTCGACGAAGGTGGTAGTGTTGGCGAATCGTATGTTAAGTATAATGTCGGCAGGTACATATTGTCGTCTCCCTGATGTTGACAACTCTAGGGAGAAGAGTAAACAAAGGTTTTTATGACAAAAGATACATGTTCTTGTTGTTGGTTTTCGAGTTCTCCAAGGTTCTTGGATTAAAGCAATGTGTATCTTACCTTTATTAATTGTTTCCAACAGAGCGTGAGTTGGCGCCTCTCTCCGTTGGACGTTTATCAGGATAATGTTCAGAGTTGGTCTGCCAGTAACCGGGCAGCCTCCTTCTCTTTTAGCTGTGATTTTTCACCCAATGGATCGCCACTCGCTGCTCCGTTGGTCAAATTGTCCGGGTGTTTTGTTCCGGCCGTCAAGCCAACTGACACTTTGCCAATCTTGATGAAGACAACTTTAGTTACAAAGAACACCATACCTTTTATCTTGGCAAGACTAGCCATGGATTCCGGGTCTATTCCTATCACATGTAATGTGGCCTCCGTTCCCTTCTCCTTGTGGAAACCTATCCTTTATCTACGGTAAGTCCCGCGTTTTGCTTGCCAATGACCATCAGTATGCCGTCCGATGAGAACTTTCTGTAGCATCCTTCATTATTTGGGGTCGCCTTAATTGGCCTGAGTATGATATTTTCAAGCACCTGTGTCAGCTTGCCACTTTCCCAAGGGGCGGAGATACCAAATACTAGCTCTTAATGGGTTACCGCACGAAGTTCTGAGACCAGCTGCAGTTTTAGTGTCTCCCATTTGAACCTACTGCTTAGGACTTCTATGGGTGGTCCACCTTCGTCCTCCTACGTCCTTCACGTTTTTTTATCGGTCTCTTGGTATTTTTCCTGTTACGTTGCCGCTGTCGATGACTGCATGTCAGAGATCGTCCCGGTATTGCCTTCTAACTACCTTTGCGTAGGTCGTTGGTTCCTTATCACTTTCCACATTCAACTTCCTCTTCCGAATTGGGTTGGGCTTGCGTCGTCGGCCCCCTCTCCCCCCTGTTGATTTAGATGAAGTGCTCGTCTTCTTGGTAACCGTATGGACCGTGGAATTCCCTGGAACACCAGGGTTACTATTTGGATTGGGCGTCTCCGAGTTACCCGATGATGGCGAACTCGTTTTTCTTTTTGCCGCCGATTTCGCAGTGTTCTGGTCCTCCGTTGATCATACCCTTATCGCAGCCTATGTTGAGACCGAGGAAGGTGCCGACCGATCCTTAGCCTTTCGCTCTGTGTAGCTAATCGGTTTATCTTTGCCATTTTTCTGCTCTGTTCCCCTGATAGCCACTGCTTTTTGGTTGTGAGTTTAGCTATGCTATCGGTTACATCATCAACCATGCTGCTGGAATCGTTATTCTTCGGAGTTTCTAAAATAGTAATATTTTTATAATTATCTCAAAAGAGTCAGAATTGGAATCCCTACCTGTTTCTGAAGGCTGGGGACTTGTACAGCCTCCCTTGGGTATCACCCCGTCACCATATCTATAATTGTTACCAATAGCATTGGTTGTCCTTTTACATTTCCTACTCGAGGGGCCACGGCTCCCACTCCTGTAGAACCACGATTGCTGGATATCGACGGCGCATGACTCATGTGGGGATCAGCTATCGCCGGCACTGGTGTCATTACTCCTGCACTGTAACTTAATTTTTTTCCTTTGACTTTCCGTTTCCATTACCAGTAATCTCTAGGGGCGTCCTGTCATGTGAAGCTTCAGTGGAGAAGAGTCAGCGTGTCCGGAACCCCTTCCTATCCAACACCTGGGGACACGCGCGATACACGGGAAATGTGGTTTAATTTGTCGATTTTGTTTCATGGTAATTAAGGTAACCGACCGAGATCCATACTTTGTGGCAAGAACAACCCCAGCCCTGAGCTAAGGCGGTTTAAAAGGTAGCAATGACCAAGAAAGGATGGAATCTGGTAATGTGAGTAGTTAGTCGCATATGGGAAATCGAGTATATTGTCACTCATTTGTGCTTAAAATCAACATTAGCGGTAAAATCCAGCTAATCGTTGTGCCGCATAAGTGGCCTCAGCGTCTCCCTTTTGTTATACCCTCCACTGTAAGTGATAGAGGGTATATATCAGTTTGTCATTCTGATTGTAACATATAGAAATAAGGCTTTGCGACCCCATAAAGTAAATATATTCTTGATCCTTATAACAACCGGAGTCGATATAGCCATGTCCGTCTGTCCGTCTGTTGAAAACATTCTCACGACATCAATCGGCGATGACGCGGTTTGGTTTTTGGCCAGAATGTTCCACGTATTCCTGAGCAGTTTGGTATTGAAAATCAGCGAAATTGGTCCATTGGAAAAAATTTTATGATTGGAAACGTAAAAAAACTCATAAAATTTTCACATTAGTTTTTGTAGTTTTATACTAAACTACTCCTTTTGCCGTGTGGTGAATTTCCATGTTGAAAATCTTTGTTGTTCTTTATAATAGGTAAGTACTTTAGAATGTTTAGATGTACTTTCATGTGTGCATACATTTATATGAATTGTCACGCTTCATCTAAGGTCGCTGTGGCCTGATGTGTAAAGGGTTGCGCGTTGGAGTTTGAGGGTTGTTGGTTCAACTCTGGTCCCAGCTTATTTTTTTTTAACAGTTCTTCAAAAAATGTTTTTTTTTTAACAGTTCTTTAAAAAATGCTTTTTTATTTTTAAAAAATGCTTTTTTATTTAACTTGTGAAAAGTAACTTATTTTTACTTTTTTTAAAAAAGTAAATTTTCTTAAAAAAAAGTACATTTCTTAAGTGCGTTTCAAACTACATTTCAAAGTACATTAAGTACATTTCAAAGTACATTTATTAAGTACATTTCATTAAGTACATTTCTTAAGCACATTTCTTAAGTACATTTCTTTCTTAAGTACATTTCTTAAGTACATTTCTTCTTAAGTACATTTCTTAAGTACATTTCTTAAGTACATATCTTCTTAAGTACATTTCTTCGTACGTACTTTAGCATGTGAGCATTTGAGCATTGTGAGCAATGCATTTGTGAGCATCCTGCATTTGTGAGCATTTGTGAACAAGTAATTGCATTTGTGAACAAGTAACTTATTTTTATTTTTTTTTAAAAAGTACATTTTCTTAAAAAACGTCCTTTTTAAAATTTAATATTTTCCTGGTTAACACTAAGGTGGAGGGTATCAAAGATTCGGCACAGCCGAATTTAACACTTTTACTTCTTTTTTTTAATTTTGGGCAAAGTAAGAATAGGCTGTCAAAAATATTTAATTTGAAATGGAATGATTAATAACTGTAAACTTTTGACAATAATCATCCTAATATAGGTGAATCATATCTGTGGACTTTTGATAAAATATTTTATATTCTGAACTAAATATAAGTACACAAGAAAGTTATCCCCACAATTACCAATTGAGCAGATGTCTGTTTCCTCCAGCTGCTTTGGATACAGTTTATACTAAAATTGAGTTATTCCCTTCGCTGATGTTGATATAATTTCTTTTCTCAGATGTCCACGGATTTGTACCTGAATACAGTGACTGCACTTGCCGAATTCTATGAAGTCAACTATTGTCTATACCCTATTGTCCTTAATTTCAAAAGCAGCCGCATTGGTATTGGTTGCTAATACTTTAATCGCCTGACGTCATCGTCCTGGCTGTCTGCAAGCTTTATGTGTTCCTGTAAGATATATGTGAAATTATGTATTTTCTGTAGGTATCCTTTAGCAACATTCGTAGAGAATATTTAAAATATGTTGGGGGAAATGTAAAAGAAATAAAACAAAACAGAAATTCGCATGAATCAACCGAAATGAGCAAAAATACAATTGAGAAAATAAAATAATTCAAATATGAATGGAAAATATAATTTCATGCATGCAAAACAGTGAATAAGGAATGCGATACATTTCTTCATCCAGCAGAAAAAGCTCAAACTGAATTTGGAATTCTAGCAGGGGCGTGGCTGTGGGTCGGATGGATTTATCATATTATTAGTATCCATTATAGTTGCGAAAATGATTGATATAACAGGGCGTTGTTTAGAAGATAAGTAGTATATATCCTCTTTCCATTGCTAATGAAATCCATCATAATCACTAAAAGGAAAATCTTCTACCGATAAAGATTCGCTTTATTTCTTATACTATGTTGTGGCCGTCGGTGGTGCAATGGTTAGTGTGCGCGGCTCTTGTACATGAGATCCTGGGTTCGAACCCTGCTCTGACCACCTAAAATTTCTTTCGGCGGCGGTCACCTCGCATAGTGACGGCGACACTATCGAGTATTTAGCCATGAAAAAGCTTCTCAAAATACCGTTCGGAATCGGTGTTAAACTGTAGGTCCCAAACAATGAGTGAAAACTGGAAAGCGCACAGCTCAGTGATTGTGAGAAGTTCTCCCCGATCCCTTCATGGGATGTAATGGGAAACCATTTATTTATTTTTTTTTTATGTCTGGCTTTAACTAAGAGTGATTGCTTTTAACTACTTCCATTCTGCAAGATTTTTGGCGCCAGAATTTTGCTGGGATCTACTGTCAACTGGTTGAATAAAGTTCTTCGAAGCATCCTAACATTTGTCATTAAAATTAAAATCAATCATATTTAATACAACTTATGAATTTATCATGCATTAACTAAAAACTAACGAAATCGGTCATAAAGTTTAAATTAGAAACCGTAACTGACTCTAGCCCGGTCATCAAAAACCTATTTCTTATTGAATATTTTACAATCTCATGGTGTCTCGGGTGTCGTACACATAATAATTAATCAAATAAATTAAACAAATTTCAACTTATCCCTCCAACTGGTTCTATCCTTCGCCAGTTGATAACACCAAGGATACGGAGGGATTCTTCTGCCTTGTCTTTCCAGCGGAGTCTTGGTGGTCCCCTTGTCCTTCTTCCATCGGGTGCGTTATAGCAAACCTTTCGAGCTGGCTCATCTTAGTCCATTCTGAGAATATGGCGTAGCCAACGCAATTGACTTAATTTGTCCACGTTCCTCTTGGTTCCAACGCCGTCGGTATTCGCCATTTTTTTTTAACAGGAGCATGTATTTTTCGGAGAATTTTCTCTCGAATACTCCCTGGTGTTTTTCATCCGCTTACGATATGACCCAAATTTCGGAGCCATATGTCAGGACAGGTAAAATGAGAGTCTGGTATAGCTGGACTTTTGTCTGTCAAGAGAGGGCTTTGTTCCTAAACTGCTTACTGATCCCAAAATAACATCTGTTTGCAAGCACAATCCTCCTATTTATCTCCAGGCTGACGTTGTTGTCCTTGTTCACGGTGGATCCAAGGTAGACAAATTCATCTAAAAAAATTAAAGCGGTTGACAACGTTCAAGTGCGGACCAAGTCGAGAGGTTTCTCTAGTCGTTGACACCATCAAATTTGTCTTGCCCTCATTAACAGAAACACCCAACCTCGCTGATTCTTTTTCGACGACTGTAGTAACCTCTCGAAAATTTTCCCCAATGATGTCTTTGTCGTCAGCATACGCCAGCAACATATGGCTTTTCGTGTTAATGGTATTGTTCGTATTTACTGCAGCCTTTCTCATTATTATCTCCATTAAGATGTTGAAGAGATTGCACGAAAGTGTGTCGCCTTGTCTCAGTCCTCGCTTGGTACACAATGGTGCAGTGAGTGCCAAGTTCCCATATGGGGCTTTCGAAAGCAGCTATGTAATCGACAAAAAGATGGTATGTATCGATTTGCTTTTCGTGGGTCTTTCCCAGGAGTTGACGTAGCGTGAATATTTGGTAAGTCGTAGATTTGCCTGGGCTTAAACCATACTGATAATACCCCGACGACATCAAAGTCGATAATTTTTCCGAAGTCCTAGAAAAATTACCAGCTAAGATTTAAAGACATCGATAAAATCAAAAATATTATAAAATTTCACAACAATTCCCTTACTTGTAATATAAAGGAACGAAACCCAGAATTTCAAGGGGAGCTTCAAAGTTTAAAAATGGATATAAATATGCCCCTTGAAAACGTACTAAATTTTTGGAAAAATATTAATTATGCCAAATACCCAAAAATAAAAGATGAAATTTTCTAACTATATTCTATGTTTGGATCGACATACATATGCGAGGCAACCTTCTCGAGTTTAAATTTATGAAAAGTACATACAGACATAGAATATCCGATTCTCATATCTCTACATATATAAAAATTACGTGTATGTTCGTGATCGCTAAACTCAAAAACTACTGGACCGATTTTGACCAAATTTTATATGCATGCTCTATGGGCCGTGAGTAGTGTTTCTGTGTAGTTTGAAGTTCGTCCGACAGATGGCGCAATATTTAGTTTTTTTGTGTTTTTGCACCGTGATAAAATAGATGGCGCCCACGACGACGAGACGAGATCATTGTTTACCATCTGATGTTATAAATACTTTTGAAGGCAGGACGAAGTCTGCCGGGTCAGCTAGTTCAATATAAAAGATGTGATTCATTTTAGTAACCACAATATTCCAACCGTTTAAGTTTTGAATATTGCTCTACAATTTTTCAGCCTACCTTATTTTTTGTTCGTATTTTCTGAAACTATGACACTGACATCAGTTAAAATTAATTTCTTATACATATTTTTTAAAAGTTTTAAGTGGTTTTAAGCCAAAAAAAAAATTAATTTTTAGATATTTTTTCACAATTCCACATACAAATTCATACATTATTCAAAACTTAAGTGCTTGGATTATTTTGTTTATTGAAATGAATCACGTCTTTGGGGATTGTTGTGAAGTTCCATAATATTTTTGATTTTATCAAAGTCTTAATATTTCCAGTTTTTAATGTTTCATAAATTTCAACATAAAGAAAAAATTGTCCCTGGTTCGTATTTTAACGAGCAAAAGATTTCTCTTACTGCACTTGCTGTTCTGCTACAAACACGAATACATGTGTGGTGGTATTGGAAGGCCCATAGCTGATTTCCCAGCAGCGGAAGTCGCAATACCTTCCTAAAATTAGGCCTGCGGAATGCATGCATTTTTTCATTAGATATAACCAAGAAGAAGATTTTTACAATTTTGAGAAATTACTTTTCCGAATCTTTTTACCATAATTTAATTGGAAAATTTCATACAAATTTTAAAATTACATATATTTTTTGTTTAATATTTTTCAGGGTATTTTTAAAAGTTACAATTTGAAGTTGGGCGTGGTAAAACTTTCTAAGATAGATACATACATACTTACAAATAAATATGTAGAAGTGGATACTGATTTTGTGACAAATGAAGTTATTTTAATTTTATTTTTGTTTAAAAAAAATAAATTAGAATAAATGCCTTCTAAGGCTTTCCTCTTTGCATGCCTTCTAAAGTCTTCTTTAGGCAATGGGTAAGGAAGGAATTGCCTCCCAATCTCACGCAATGTTAAAAAGAAAGGAGGAGGTAACGTGTAGGGAAGGCCTTCCGTATTTTAAAGAAGGCCTGTTTGGTCATGACTTCAGCCCTCCAAGGTCATGACTTCCGCCGCTGGGTTACAGCCTTAATACAAATATTTTTCATGTTGTTTACATTATTACCGCAAATTATTGCATACTTTTTAGCATTATCGAAACATTTTGAATAATTTGTGCCGCAAATTAGTGTATACTTTTTAGTGCTATCAATTTTTTCTGAATATTTGCCTGGGATAATTCATTTTTAATCTAGTTGCCATAGTAGGAGATGGCTGTCGGATGAGATCGCTATGTGTATATAAGTATGTAGTAACAGTTATATTGAAGTATCAAAGAATTATTGTATTTTTTCGAGAGTCACCCTAACATTTCGTTTTGTTTCTTATATTATAATATTTCGTTCTATTACCGCAACAACAACCAACAGACTGTTTTTGTCGATTTGCTTTGGTCAGGCTGAGTGTTGTTGTTGCTACGATATTTGTTTATGCAGTCGATAGAAGTTCAAAATAACAACAAACGAAACCGTAGTTGAAGTTTAGATACATGAATTATTTCGCTAAGCCGCTGTGTTGTAATTGTAACTGTTATGTTTTTCTATTTTTGTTGGTCCATTAACATTGAATTTGTGAGAAGTTCAATAATAAAACCATCCAAACGACAAATAAATAATTGAAAGTATAAAGTGAAAATGGTCATCTTCTATAAAAATGCGATTCGCGGCATGTGAATTAACTGAAAGAAAGTTGCCGACAAAACGCGAAGTGGTAGAATATATGTTGATTTTAAAAAAGCAAGTTACGCCAGATATACCAAGTATAACAAGGTATATACCTATTTATCAATCGTGATTAATGATCTTATTTTGTTGGGGTATCGTGCCAATATTCCAATTATTGTGAAATCGTCTGTAAGGAGACTGTTAGTACACCCCGTGAAAAATTACTACGACATTTCAAAACTTCCACGAAAATACATTGAAGACGAATGGAATACGGTATTCGTGATTGCAAAATGCATACAGAGTGATTCAGGAAGTTCCGGACAAATTTTCCCAGCGTATTCCTTGACTCATTTCATGAAGAAAAGTCCACTAGGACCATGCCCGAAAATGCAAGGGTGCGAAATGGCAGCGGGTTCAAAATTTTCGGATTGTCGGTCGAAGGCTAAAGTTGCTAATTTCTTAGCCAGTGGTCGTGTTAATTTACAAAAACAAATAAATGTGTGCTGTTATTTCGCTTCCAAAAACAAACATTTTTGCACTTCAGTAAAATGGTTATAACTTTGGAACGGTAAGACCTCTGGGCTTCGTTTAGGTCATTTTGGAAAAGTAAGAGGTATCTATCTTTCAACAGAAAAAACATAAGTTACTTGCCATCTGGCTGAGCAAATTGAGGTTATGTGAATTTTTTTCCCATTTTTTTCCGAAAGCTCTGTATCTCGGCGATTTGACTTTTTGACGTAGAATACGTCTTACCTTACGGTATGAGGAGTCATGTCAGGTTTTTATTGTTGTAATCTTTATTTCATTGAATTTGAGGAAACGGCTAGATGAATTTTTTTAAAATTTTCTTTGTAGGTAAATGAAGATGTTATCTTTCGTTTGATATACATTTCATATTGGTTGATATATTTCTAGTATTTTAATTTCTCAAATGAAAATTGTTTAAACACATACACTCAAACATATGTGTGGTGTTTGGTTGAGTCTTTTTGGTTGCTCAACATTGCTTAAGAACATGTATCTAGTAAAAATTGAAACGAACAGCAAGCTAATGTTGCTTGGCAACATGTATCTAGTAAAAAGTGTAACAAACAGTAAGCTAACGTAATAAAGCTTTTTTGCGAAAGCTTCGATAAAGCTGTTGTAATATTAATTTTGAATTGTAAAGCGTAAAGCTTTCACACAACGCTCGAATGTTAATGCGAAGACTCGATAAGGTAAACCTTTTTTAATATTAGGGCGGCCCTCTCAACATTCGCAGAACTTATTTCAATAAAAATATTAATTAAAATACATAAATTAAATTAAGTTTAAAAAAATTGAACACAATATTTATTTTTTTAAACGGACTTCAATCAAATGCCGTTGGTAAATATAAAAATTACAGCAGACAGTTGTCCGAGGCCTTCGGACACGGACTGTCCCTGCAGGCTGTGTCAGAGACACGGCCATTAAGTTTAACGTAGAATACGCCATCCGATAAGACAGAAAACATATATAACAATAAATGATAAATAATATAAGCAAATGAATTTATTGTTATATATGTTTTCTGTCTTATCGGATGGCGTATTCTACGTTAAACTTAATGGCCGTGTCTCTGACACAGCCTGCAGGGACAGTCCGTGGCCGAAGGCCTCGGCCAACTGTCTGCTGTAATTTTTTTCTACTTTTTTTTTTATTGATTCTGAAAGGCATCTTAAAGACCTTTCCAACAAACCCACTGGTTCAGAAGTTAGCAACTTTACCCTACTTCAATCAAATTCCCCTTCATGCAAAAGGTTTTTTATTGACCAGTGTGGACCAAGGCTGCTATCACTGGATCAGGAATTATTCGGAACAATCGAATCAGAAAGTTCCGCTGTGAAAATGCAGTCGGGGACACACCAACCTTGTGAATATATCGTGGGGTACTTTCCTTGGCCAAGCCATGAATAAGAATTTAAATCTAGTCATCTACCGCATATCGAAAAGGAGTTGAAAGTATCCGACATTTCTCTTAAAAATTACTCTATGGCTTTAGATCGTTCAGATACTTCAGACCGCTTTGGCTTTATACTGGCTACAACCCTGATAAAGGTGGTTTATGAAATTTTTCAATGGTCTCATTATCGACAAATATAAAATTCACAGGGAACGTACGAAGTGTAGAGCGGAAGTAAAAAAGTAAATAGTAGTAATTCAGTATTGAATTGCATTTCGTAGGAGAGGAAGAAAGACGAAACTAGAAAAAACACAATTTTGAACAAGGTACGACTCTGTACAGTGGTAGAAGAGCATATAACATTGATTAAAGAGCAGGCTCGAAATCCATTGGATTTACAACATCAATCGATGGGACCGGCGAAGTAATTTAGAGGCCATTACACATTTTATGAATGAGGGAACCACTTAATTGCCATCAATTGTGATCGGGCTGCTGGTAACAAGGCATACTAGACTGAATGTATGCATGGAACGACACCTAAAGCGGCCATTGTAGTGGAATGCACGTTTTTTCCATTTCAACGAATTTCCCGCCAAAGCTGTCTTGACTCACTTTTGGTAAGCAAAATGGCCCCGGAACTTGTCCGGGTGAAATTGGAGACGATATTCTACATTGTGAAAAAGGCTGAAAGTTTAGTTTATTATTATGATCTTTTATTCCTTAAATTAAATTGAAATATAAAAAAAATTTTCAGATCTCACAAGTTTGACGGCTGGAATATGCGAAGCAGTCGCAAAAAAGGAGCGAGTGTAAAAAAGAGGCCAGCAAGAGAAAATGGTGAGGATGAGCGGTTGGTCACGTACACATCTTGAATCAGTTCCTTTGCAACAATCGAACGTGGTACACGATGGTAGACTCCGCCGGAATAATTTAAATACATTTGTAAAAGCAAACTAATTAGTTATACATACATACTACTAATAATTCTGAAAAATAAATTGTGTGAATTTATGTGTTTGCTGTGATCGTGTGTGTAAATTGAATATCTATAAATCAAATTGATAAATCAACAGAATGCAAGGAGCAACACAACAGTAAAGAAAGTGACGCACCGAAGGCAGAAAAACAACCCCGCAATATGTCATTGAACATTTCTGTGTGTGTGGTACAATAGTGGTATTCATGCAAACAAGAAAACCTAGAACTTTTGCGCAGCGTGAGTTTGCCCCGAAGCGTTTCATGAGGCACCAAATAAAGTTGCTCAGTGCATCTATGCAGCAATTGTCAAAAAAGGGCTGATAAAGTAAATAAACAAAGTAAAATTAAAATTATATGTTTTACCTATTCCATTATTTTATTTTTTTCACATAAATCAAAAACCCTCACTTTTTTTCAATACAAAAATATTTACATTGAAATGACAAAAGTTTTCACGTTTCTTTTTCCAGGCTTACCCAGCAAATTTGCCTCGAAAACTTTCCACTTTTGCTGAAGTCGCTTTGTATGGGAAATTTGTTTGTTTTGACGTTTGCTGTGCAAGTTTACGATGTTTTCGAGTTTACGAGGTTCTTTCGAGCTTTCATGAAGACCACTACTGTTGTGGTTTTTACAAATCGAAAAAATTGTGTTTTAACCGTAACTCGGTCGCGCATGTGTCGCTGAATTGGTGTTTGGATTCAGGAAAACGAACACATACATTTGTGGGGACAATCGAATCCAATGAAAACGGGAAGTAAAAGACACAAAGTGTTTAAAGCAAGACTTCTTTTATTGAAATGAATTCTGTCGAAATTTTAACATATTTGGTTAAAATATATGAAAGTGAGCGGTTGAAGAATAAAATACTTACAGAGCGATTACTGGCTTAATCTCGGGGAGATTTGGCGCTGCATGATTTAAGAGACCAAAGATATGGGTGTATGTTAAAGGAAGTTTTTAACATAGATCAACTGCTGTGATGAAACCCATTGGAGAGTAGAGCTTATGTTCATGGTGAGTACATACATAGATGTGTATATATCTTCTACACTTGTTATTTAATTATAAATCTTAATAATTAATTCCTCATATTGTTTTTTAATTGCAGGACCTGAATACGACAGCCACAATAACACTCAACCCCTTGACTACCACAATCGTTCTCCAGACGAGTGTTTCAACATGGAGTGGATGTAATATATTTAGCAAAATAAGTAAATTTTCTAAACAAAAATACAATTTTTTATATCAAAATAGACGGAAACACCAGCAATGTAATACGGACCGTGTATTTATGCAGAAATGCCAATAAATGATTTCAAACAGTTCAAAACATTCATTGCAGCAGTGAAAAAAAATAAAACAAAAATTTCAATTGCAACAATGACTCAACAATTCATTGCAACAATGACTCAAATTCGTTGCATCATTGAAACAAATTCATATGCGGTTCTGAAACAAATTCGTTGCAGCATTGAAATAAATTTATTGCAACAATGAAATAAAATCATTGCAAAAATGAAACACATATTCATTACAGCTTTCAGCACAGTGACGAACAATTTTCAGTTGATGAACACATTTTCTTAGCGGCGATGAAACTGTGCGTTAGCTCACTTTCGATGACAAAAGTTATTGGGGTGATCAATTTTTTTCTTTCAGTGTACATTAATATGATCGACTGGGGCAAAATCACAATAACAGATCCACCGTGTTTACAATTCCATAGCAACGAAGATATTCAAAGTTTCCAATATTCAAACAACGAAATTATAAAGATACTAGGTAAACAAGGGAAGTAATAATAAGAACAAAATATGTACATAATTTTGCACTTGTAGATTTTCTACACTGAACGGAAAAGCATCGTCACACGGATGAAAATGTTCATCACCCCAACAACTTTTGTCGTCGAAAGTGAGCTAACGTAACGTTTCATTCCGGCTATGAAAATGTGTTCATCAACTGCAAATTGTTCATTACTGTGGTGAAAGTATGGTTGTTGCTGCAATGAATTTGCTTCATTATTGCAACGAATTTGTTTCGTTGCTGCAATGAATTTGTTTCATTGTTGCAATGAATAGGTATCGTTCTTGCAAGGAATTTACTTCGTTGCTGCAATGAATTTCTTCATTGCTGCAATGAATTTGTTTCATTGTTGTTATGAATATGTTTCATTACTACAATGATTTTGTTTCATTGCTGCAATAAATTTTTGAAGTATGTTTGAAATTAGTTATTGACAATTATACATAAACATACTGTTAGTATTACATTGCAGGTGTTTTGATAAAATTTTTTTGAATTTTTGATTTCGAAAATAGTTTTGCTAAAAAGATTATATTCATTCCATGTTCCTCGTCTGGAGAAGATTGTGGTATTCGAGGGGTTGAGTGTTATTTTGGCCGCCATATGCAGGTCCTGCAATTAAACACATATACGAGGAATTTATTTTCAAGATTTATATTTAATTATGTACATATCTATGTCTGTACTTACCACGAACATATGCTCTACTCCCCTATGCTCTACACCTTTAACATAGAACCACATCATTGTTTCATTAAATCATGCAATTGTTGTTGTGTTGAGGGTTTTGATATTCAATTATAGCTCCAAATCTCGCCGTCATTATACCAGTGATCGCTCTGTAAGCATTTTGTTCAACTGCTCATTTATTTATTTTAACCAAATTTGTTAAAATGTCGATTGGATTCATTTGACTTTACTTTGAATTGTTATTTTTTATGTTCGTCGTACTTGAAACACTTTGTTTCTTTGACTTCTTCGTTTTCATTGACTTCGACTGCCCGCACAAATATATGTACATATGTCTTTCGTATTTTTCTGAATCCAAATACCAACACAACCAAACAGGCGCTACCGAATTATGATTAAAACAGAAAAACACGAACATTTTGTTGCGACTTCCCAGCGGACCAAACCTTCGTATACGATATCGCATACGAGAGTTACGCGAAACTTTTGCGGGTAAAACTCTCGAAAACAGATCCGAAAACGATCGGAAAATGAATCATCAGTCGCTCAGTTTGTGGCAGTAAAAGTTTCGTTTACGATGTCTTGCAAGAGATTCGTTTGCGAGACTTTTGCAATATCTTTTGCGAGAACAACACGAAAAATAAAACAAAATGCAATAGCCAAAACTTTGTTGTTGTGTCGTGTGTCTGCACGTGTGTGCCTCTGTTTGGCGCACGACACAACAACAACAGTGTTTCTCTCTTTTCGTCCGTTTAGCACCCGTTTTTAAACCAGTTTGCGAATATTTGGGCGAGTTTAATTTCTCCCCTGGTTTTGGTCCGGTAAATACTCGCTTCTGAGCCCGTTTGCGAGCATTTAGCGTAACACTCGCTAAGGCTCGGTTTTTTGCCCGCTGGGTTGTAGCGTCACGCGCATACACACACACAACTTCAGTTACATATTTCGGGGTAGTTTTTCTGCTATAGATGCGTCACTTTCTTTGCTGTCATGTTGATCTTTGCATTCTGTTTATTTATCTATTTGATTTATAGATTCGCAAGTTACACAAACGATCAGAGCAAACACATAAATTCACACAATTTAGTTTTCACAATAACATATTATTACTAAGTATAACTAATTAGTCTGTTTTAACAAATTTATTTAAATTATTCCGGCGGAGAAATATGTCTACCACTTTCGATTGTTGCTATTCATCTAAGATGTGTACGTGACCCACCACTCACGCTAAACATTTTCTCTTGCTGGTCTCTTTTTTACCCTCGGTCATTTTTTCGACTGCTTCTCTCTCTATACCATCATAAAAATTAGCTTCGTTACAATAACGAAATTGTTTCGTCGACTAAAATAATATTAATGAAGGGTTTAAAGAACAGAAAAGGAGAAATTATAAAGTTCATTAATGAGAATTATACCCTTACTATAACCTCGCCTAATAACTACTGTTGTTTGAGCCCATGTTTTCCAGCAGTTATTTGTCAGTTTATTGAAAATGAAAAAAACGAAAAGTTAACTAAGTGTCGTCGGTTTCTAACCCAATGCTATTCTACACAGAGCCTGTTAACTCAAGGACATTAGGTATAATTCTTACTGATACAACTATGCTAGAAATTGAAGAAGTCCCATTAAAATTAATTAAATATAAATACATTTGCATGCCTTATAACAACAATTTACTTTTTACACCAGTATTACACACTATTTAAAATTTCAGATATGTACCCAAAAAAATTTTCTGTAACATCTACTGATTTTACTTCTGAGAAAACAACTGAGGACACAATGGAAAATAGCATTACCAAAATTTTAGAGGTACAAAACACCATTCTACAAGCACAGAAAAAAATCGAGCAAACCCAAAATAAAATATTAGCCATTTTGGGAAAACTTTCTAAAGAAGACATGTCCTGTGACGAAATGTTCCCGATAACTAACATTGAGGATTTAAATGATGCTGAAATTAAAATTCAACGTGATCCCGCTAAATATGTAAGTCTTGTAAAACATATATGTATGTGTATGTATGCACAAAAAATCTTCTAAATATGTTTTGGTATTTCGATTTGTATATTACAGGTGACCATATTAAAGAGGATAATTCGGGGTGATGTAATTAAAAATTTTGATTCTATCATAGGAAAAACTATTATCACTGAATGCAACTATGATGGGGTTAACGATAAGAATGCGTTTAAACAATATACGGCCCTGAACGATGCCTTATACAGTAAGTATAAATGCTATACACACATACATATTATTTACAAAATTCATGTTCTAATTGTTCTTTTATTTTACAGATTCAATAAAAGCTGATGGACTCAATGAACGTTTGTATGTGCAAACTATATGGCAAGCGTTCAAGACGCAGAAGGGACGCATATCCAAACGAAAGTTTGACCATAAAAACAAAAATAAGGAAAATATTAATAAGGGCGATGAAAATGCGGTAGATAGTAATGACAGTGCATTATAAAAATTGTACAAGTAATATGTAGTAATAAGAATTTATTTTTATTTTTATTTTTTTTTTTTGAAATGAATGTGTTTTTTAATTTATTCTTAATTCTAATTTAAATAATAAAAATATATGTATAGTAATAAGTATAAAATCACCTGTGCCGTTTTATTGCTAAATATATGTACATTACAATCCAAAGCACTTCCATCGGCATGGTACATTAAGTAGTAGAATAACCTTATCACAACAGCAATTACCTTTTTAAAATTGTGTGTCGTCCTGTGGGCAGTCTAACTACAATGCCGATTACGTTTTTAAAAAAAAACGTGTGTCGTTGTGTGGGCAGTCTGCCTACAATGTCGATTACAATTTAGAAACGTATGCCTAGTTGTAATAAACGCCCGAAGAGTGGTCGCCAATTGCCCACTTCTTCGCTTACAAGTATTAAAGAATGTAAAGGACGCGTTCTACAAAGCGGCCATGGTTCAATGCAGCATACTGCCTGAAAAATGTTAGAGATGTATTCAATTCGGTAATGTGAATTTGCGCCGCTGGGTTAGTTTGGTTACAATAACGAAATTGTTTCGTCAACTAAAAATGTTGTCAAACCTCCAAACTAAATAAGTAATACATATAAACTATAAGAAGTAAGAGATAAACCAAATATCAATAGTTTAAGGCCGGCCGCACACTGGATGCGTATTCGTACGAATTTGAATCGTCCGAACACGCACGACCGATCCAAACATAAGAAGTACTATAGAAGCGCGCACACTGTATGCGAATTAGTCGTACGTATACGTACACGTAGTTCAGATGTACGAATACAATCCCAACTTGTTTGGATTTTTGAAAAGTTGAAAGAAAGAAAAAGTGAAAAAATAAAAAGTGAAAGAAAAAAGTGGAAGAAAATGGATATCGAGAAGTTTATTAACTCGATCTTCGACCACAAATGTTTATGGGATCAAAGTGAACCAAGTTATCATCTACGTGACATTCAGCGCAGAGCATGGAGTGAAGTATCAAACGGCATGGAAATATCTGGTAAGTATATTTGTTTATTTATGACAAATAGATAGATTATATTATATTTAATTGTTATTTCGACAGAAATAGTTTTTAAGTGCATCCCTTATATTGTGAGCTCTTGTTGAGCTTCTCTTCTCTCCTGCAGTCATAAATATGTTTCTGCTATTATTTCGTTGACACGGTGTTTCCGTAGCCATATTATGATTACCCTCCTCATCAATTATTACATTATGAAGTAAACAAATACACTTTATTATGACATCGGCAGGGTCGGGATTTACTTCAATTGCCTTTAATAACAATCTCCACTTGCTACTCAGGATACCAAAGGCACACTCAACAACTTGCCTTGCATTAGTTAAGCGTTTGTTAAATATTTCCTCTTGTGGACCCAAATTTCTTTGAGGATATGGACGCATGAGATAAGTCTTCAAAGGGTAAGCTTCATCCCCAACTAAGAAATGAGGCAAAGCTTTGTCAGTGCCTGGTAATAATTTTTCCTGGTTTGCGTTGAGAGCACCATTTTCCAGTTGTCTTGAAAGGTTTGCATGTGAAAATATTCCACCATCACTCTCTTTACCATAGGCTCCCACGTCTATAGCAATAAATCTGTAGTTGCCATCTACAACAGCTTGCAATACAATTGAGAAAAATGACTTGTAATTACGGTACATGCTGCCGGAGTGCGCTGGCGCGTTTATCCGTATATGTTTACCATCAATACTGCCAGAACAGTTAGGAAACTTCCATTTTGTCCAAAAATCATTAGTTATATTGACTATATCATCGCTTGATGGAAACTTTAAATGAATTGCAGACAGATTGTCCCAAATAGCCTTGCATGTATCATGTACAATACCGCCGACAGTATTGTCTGAAATCCTAAATGAATATCCAAGTGTTCTGAAAGATGAACCAGTCGCTAAGTACCTGCAATTAAATGACAAATTTTATTTCTTTTTCAGTTGACGAGCTAAAAAAAAAGGTGGCGAGGATTACGAGACACATTCGGAAAAGAACTAAAAAAACTCAACAACAAGAAATCTGGTCAAGCTGCCCCTACAGAACCTGACTCCAAATGGACTTTTTTAAGAATTTGCTGTTTCTTCAAAATACAATGTCTCGGAGGGACCTTAAAGGAAACGTGGCAGATACATGTTTGATTTCAGATGAAGATGAGTATGCAAATGAAAGTGAAAGTTCCATCTATTCTCAATCTCCATCACCCGTTCAATCGTCGGAACAAATTGCCGATCAAACAGCAAAAACAACAAAAATATTTAAATCTGCATTGAGAAAAAAAGTAAAAGACAGAAGGCGCCAGACGAATAGAAAGTCGCAAGAAGCAAGTGTTCGGCCGCAAAGACTGACATAAGGCGTTCTCAGTCAGTACATTATGCAATTTAATCCTAACATAAATTAGTGTACGTATTGCCTACAAGATTTCTTAATAAAAAAAAACTAAATATGTATTACTTATTTACCTCAAAGTTACAATTAATTGTTCTTCAGGTGATATTGTGTTGCGAAAGTTACTGAATTTTGTTAGGATATGTCGTACACTGTTTAGAATATACTCAAAAGTTTCTTTCTTCATGCGTACATAACCATGGAAAAGTATTGGATCATTATGTAAATCTTGCATGATATGATGAAATTCACCGAATTCATCTCTTCTTAAATATATTTCACGCACCCATTGGGTTCTACGATAGTGACGACGCCGCTGCAACTGTCTACGAATAAGAAGCGAATTTTCTTGTAGATACAGATTAATATTATTCATAGCGCACTGAAGAAACTTTCACGAATACGGTATCACTGAAAAACTTCCTACATTTAACGCAGAAAAACGTATTCAGTGCGTAATATCGTACGTTTACGTACGACTTAAATTCGTATCCAGTGTGCGGCCGGCCTAAATCTCATGCCTTTACTTTTTTTTAATTTTCAACACAATTTTCTACAAAATTAAAATTAAGTAAAATTGTTGCAGGAACAACAAGTAAGTTGTTGCAGCAACGACATGAAAAATTGACAAAGAAGTCAAGTATGAAATTTTTCGTTGCAGCGACTACCAAATTGTCGGATATACGACACTTTTCACTATAGCAACGTAAAAACCTTAACGAAAATGTTTCATCCATGCGACGAAGTGTTTTTCTTTCAGTGTATGCCATTCGCTAACACTGAACGTTGTGTACCAATGCACGGTCAATTAAATTCAGTTAATTTTTTTCCAAATAGTAAAAATACTACGAGATTTTTAATCTCAAACAAATCTTTTATGAAAATTCGACTTTGTTTTACATATTAATTTCTCTATTTCGGTTTTAGTGTGTAATTAACAACACACAAAAAAAATATAAAAACCCCGAGCGAAATTTTTGACAAACGTCGAAAGTGAAAAATGTGTTCAAAAATTACACATTTCAGAGAATGCTGACTGTAGAGTGCATTTCCAACTGATCATAATGTTACTCTAAATATATTTGCCAAAGGCTTGTCTTTCAGAAAAATTTAAAAATATGTATAGGTTTCTTGGAAACAAGTAAAGAAAATACTGAATGAACTGAAGTTTGCCGAAAAATATTGAGAAGTCAGCATTTCCAAACAGTTTGAGATAACTTTAAATTTCCCAATTTAGTGGTGGTGTTCCCAATTTAGTGCACGCAAAGAAGAAACGTTTATTGCTCGGTTGCCGCAAGAATACTTTGATTGATTTGTATTAATTTATTAATAGCAATCGACCATGTAGTTCTCCCAAATAAACTCATATACATATAACAGACGCGTAAGTAGACAGTGGAAAAATAGACAAAATGCCCACTTTTTTTACAACAAACTTTATGGGCAAAACTAAAATCGTGGAAGTTAGAAATTTAAACAAAGGAGAGCTTATGAAAGCCATAATAGAAGTTTTAATTCCAACTCGGTTGCTGTAACCGAGGGAACAGTTGGTGGAACCGTTTTTCGTTTCTCGCAAACGTTTTTTCAGCTCTAATATACTGCAACGTTTACTGCAAACGTTTGTCAGTTCTCGCAAACGTTTTTTGTAGTTTGGAGCAACTACAACTCGATTGCTGTAACCGAAGGAGCAGTTGGCGGAACCGTATTTCGTTTATCGCAAAGGTCTTTTCAGCTCTCATTTCTCTAACTCTTTTGTTGCAATCGGTTTTCAGTTCTCGCAAATGTTTTTTTTTATTTTGTAGTTACTAGAACTCGGCTTCTGTAACGGAAACAACAGTTGGTGGAACCGTTTTTCGTTTCTCGCAAAAATTTTTTCAGCTCTAATTTTTCATAACTCGTTTACTGCAAACGGTTTTAGGTTCTCGCAAACGTTTTTTTGGTTTGGAGCAACTACAACTCGACTGCTGTAACCGAGGGAACAGTTGGTGGAACCGTATTTCGTTTATCGGAAAGGTCGTTTCAGCTCTCATTGCTCATAACTCCTTTACTGCAAACTTTTTTTTTTTATTTTGGAGTTAGTAGAACTTGGTTGCTGTAACCGAAACAACAGTTGGCGGAACCGTTTTTAGTTTCTCGCAAACGTTTTTTTTCAGCTTATATTTGTGGTAACTCGTTTGCTGCAAACATTTTTCGTTTCTCCCAAACGCAATGACATGTATGGATTAACAGAAGTTCGTTTTTCCCAGCTAAAGTCCCCAGGCGTTCTTCAGTTATGTAAGATTTCGTTTGGGAGGAACGGGTTTTTTGTTTGCGTATGGTGTTTTCAAAAATATTATTTTCCCCTGAATGACCGAGTTGTTAATAAAAAACTGAAAAAAATCAATGAAAATATTGGCAATTTTAAAGTTTGATAGAGAATAGCGTAGTATGTAACGGTAAAAAGATATTCCACAACACTTGTAGCCTGTTCAGCGAACTTTTTTGTTTAAGCAGACGTGCGATTGTTACCCAGGCGATCAAGTTTATATTTGAGTTTTTTTTCCATTTTCGTGCGGGAGTGAAAGCTCATTTTACTAGCTGCACTTATGTCAAAGTACATTGTTGACAATGTGTTATTCTTGTTGATTTTAAAAGCTCTTTCTATTGGAAAATACCAAAATTTAGCAAACTGCAGGCAACACTGCAATATCAGCTGTTTACTTGGAAGCAGCTGATTGCAGACAAAATAAAATAAACAAACAACAAATTGCAAGAAGAAAAGTGTGAAAAATTAAAGTAAGTGAAGTGAGATAATTAAATTGTTTTAAAATGATTGCATCCGTGGCATTTGGGGCGACATGTAGCGACTTGTTTTGTTAGAAATATCCATATTAAACAACAAATTTAATTAATTTTCTTGTAAATGCGTAAAGAAACACATTTGTAAACAAACAAAACGATTGACATTTTCTGATTGGCTAATCTGACGTTTTGTTTCGTTCGTGTTTGATTTCGCTGAACCAAATTTTTTAAGTAAATCCATAGCTCTTTTCGATTTACTCAAATCAAATCGTACAGAAACCAAAAGTTAGTTATCTTCGCTAGTCATTAGGCCTACGAATGATCAAAAATGAAGTTACAAAAACAAGCTAATGGTCTATTTTTTTGTTTCTCTGGCATAGTAGATTCTCAAAGTAAAAGGTTTTGTAATCGGCCTAGAAGTGTAGAAGTACCAGGCTGTGAAAGTTGAGAAAGCACTAAAGTGTTCAACTTTGACACCCTGTAGCACTAACCATGTTGACAGAGATTCGCTCTAAATACAATATTCTGAAAGCCTGATTCCTTCTCTACATATGTCTAGTACATTCTGAAATGATCAGATTTACACTTTAAGCGTTGTGATATTATTACCGTGTATTTTCCAATCGGCCCCACTGTGCGATGCCTTGTGTGTTACGATCGAGCCACAAACAGAAAAAACTATGACACAAAAACGATTTTCACTGTTTGGAATGAGATCGGAAAGAAAATCAAAAGTTTTTTTTCATATTGTCTCGAGGTTATCTTTAATATTTGCCATCGACTTTGGGATTTTTTTTGTTTTTCCTGTGGACGCCCGACCCGGTCTAATAATTGTCAATACCTCAATTTTTTCCAAAAATTCAATTCAATATACTCATACATATAACGCTTTTAAAATACTCATATTTAAGAAATATACCAAACCTCAAAAGTATTTTTGACTCCGAGATTAATGATGATTTCAAATCAGTTCAAGAAAGTAAATTAAATATTTTATTTGAATTCCACAAACGGTCAATTATGTTGCGACTACGTTTGGATTTTTTACCCCATGTCGACGCCCCTGATGACATTCACGCAATTGAATTGCTCGTAATAAATGCAATAAATTACAATTCTTTATTCTTCCTTCTGGACGCAACAAACTCAATAAAATGAAACCAAGTCCTTTATGGTCATTTAATGGATACTAAGGCAGTTGTAAACACCAGGAGAAATCTGCAATACCACAAGCTACACTGAGAAAAAAGAGAAATGCATTTCATTCAAATGAACTGAACTCAAGGAAAATTTAACTTCCTATGGATCCAAAGATTTTTGAACTCAAATTAAGTTTCTTTCTTTAGTCTTAGGAACCCATATATACTTAATGCTGGGAAAAATTTCATTAAATGTACATGTATTTAATGACATTTTTCCTTAAAAGTTTGAAAATGTTCTCTAAACAAAAAGTTTTTGAATGAGTCAATAATTATCACAAATCTTAATAATTAATTCTTAATCAATTAATTCTTTTAATTGAGACTGTTGTACGTACGTGTTTTTTCTTTCGTTGGACAATATTCTTATAGAAGATGAAACAATTCTTTCTATCGAGTAAATTATTTTGCGTGCCCGGACATAATCCCCAAATCAATTTTGTCCGCGATATTGAGGGGATATAACCTCCAAAGAAGAAAAGTGACATAAGCCCCAAAAACAGCTTTTGAATGTTTCTCCAAATAATTTCATTTGACTATATTTTACAAAATATTATTATTCAGCAATAGTTATTCAAACATGAGGTCTTTGAGGACCTAAAACGAAGGTTCAAATAAATATAAAACATAATTGAAAATATTAATGTTTTACAGTTTTAAGTTCAGTCGAAGAAGTTGAATTTTTTTCAGTTGCGGCAAAAGTGTTTGAAATATTGACAAGACAACATGGCTGAAAGTACAAAAATCGTGCAATTTGATGTATTTTTTTACCACTTGGAGCTTTCGCAGCAAATTAAGAAGACGTTAAAAGTTTGCAAAAAATTTCCCGATTTTTCGTGAACTAATTTTCGCCGCTACGAATTACGTCGCCTATAAACTAAGTCCCCAAAACAAAAATGAATTATGTCCCCATAACTAGGGACTTAATTCATTATGAAATAAAACGAAAACATTGAAAATTAAATAAAGTCCTAACAAAGTGAAATACTGCCTCAAAATAGAAATGAACTAGATCCCAAGAAAGAAAATTTAAATCACTCCCCAAAATGCAGAAGCTCTTCAATTTTGTTCTGTACATCTTTATACCAGACAAATAACAAACAAATTCGCTGAAAATTCGAAAAAGTAAATTAGCAAACTCCCTTAAAGAAAATAAAGCTATAAAAAATACGAAAAAGTTGTATATTCAAATTTAGATTAAAAGAACTCAAATATATACTTGCATAGAGTCTTTTACTCTTGCAATAATATCGATGCGTCCTTAATTTGTTTATTTTCTCTACACTACACACAGGGAAAATATTAGTTGGATATCAATTCAGGCATTGGAAATTATATAATAAAGTCAATATTTTGATTAGAATTCATAATTGTCAAACATAAGAATTATTTGCCGAAGTTATTGATAGATTGAAAATCGGTCTTACTAACTACAAGTTGCTACTACAGAAATTAAGTTGTATTAACCAATTTGAGTATTTCAAAAACCTCATTCATCTGAAATGGAAGATACAACTTATAAAAAGTACAATATTCGAATTCGTGTTCAATTTAATTTAGTTTCTGTTGCAAAAACACTTCTTACAAAGTTATTTATTCGATTTTTCGCAAGAGGCCGTTCTGTTAAAGAGAAACTACACATATTTGCATGTTATTCGAGGACTTTACAGAAAAACTATTAGTTTCAACAGAGAGTGATAAACAAAGTTATGAAAAAACCAATAAAGTGTGTAGATATCAGCCAGCGACGAATACATATTATCATAAATTGAGGGGAAGTCAGACTTTTAAACATAGTCGTTGAATATGACGCCACTATTGACGCCTTCACAAACATATGCAGGCAATTGTGGACACTTGGCTAGAGGAGCTATTATTGTGGATGACACAAATTAACTTAAACATACATATGATACCCAGGGTAACCCATCCCAATTTTTGATCGAAAATATGAAAAATTTAGAAAGATTGTCTGTATTTGTTTTTCGATTGGACGCTCCGTTTTCGAGATATAGAAATTGTTTCATTTATTTAAATATAAAATACACAATTTTAATAAGAAGTTATTTTTTTTACTTTTTTTCTATAAAATTCACAAGGGGTTAACGTATCACCAAATGGTTGTGACAGCCATCGAATTCAAGTAATTACTCTAGTTTAGCATACCAATATATTATTTGGTACAACCGAATTAGTTTTTACATTTTTCGTTCATCCTACTATTAGAATATTCACCACTAGAGGATAATTTGATTGCTAGAACTAAAACTCGATTGACGGATCACATTTATTTATTGTTTCTGTGGCTTCAACTAAATCTTTCAGTTCTAGCAACCAAAACTGAATTACAAATCAATTGATATGCACAACATTTGGTGATACTGAACACAATTATTGGTAATCACAACTGAATAATGTGATAGCCCAAGGAACCGCCAAATTTTAGTAAATATAGTTGTGACAACGAATCTCTTCTCTGTGTGTGATAGGAATACCCCCGGAATCCATGGCTAGTCTTGCCAAGGCAAAAGGTATGGTGTTCTTTGTGACTAAAGTTGCCTTCATCAAGATTGGCAAAGTGCCAATTGGCTTGGACAATTTGACCAACGGAGAAGCGAGTGGCGATCCATTGGGTGAACAATCACAGCTAAAAGAGAAGGAGGCTGACCAGTTACCGGAGAACCAATTCTGAACATTATCCTGATAAACCTCCAACGGAGAGAGGCGCCAACTCACGCTCTGTTGGATACAATTAATAAAGGTAAGATACGCATTGCTTTAATCCAAGCACCTTGGAGAACTCGAAAACCTACAACAAGAAAATGTATATTTTGTCATAAAAACCTTTGTTTACTCTTCTCCCTAGAGTTGTCAACATCAGGGAGACGACAATATGTACCTGCCGCCATTATACTTAACATACGATTCGGCAACACTACCACCTTCGTCGAAATTACAACGACTGGCAGAGAGGGCTAAACAAACAAGTAACGAAGTATTAATAGGTAGTGATGCCAACTCTCACCACACGTCGAGTGGTAGTACTAACTGGAGTCAGACCCTAGCAGATTTTTTGAATAATAATGACCTTTTAATACGGAATGTTGGAACAAATCTACTTTTGTCAACAAAATTAGGACAGCGGTATTAGATGCAACAATTTGTTCCGAAAATCTTATAAATGGGATTTAATGCAGTTAAAAAAAAAAAGTGTTTAAAATTTGTTCATTTAGCCCCCATCCCGCAACGTGCGATAAGGAACTTCGTTCCAATAAATCGTTGTCTTTATATTAGATTAATAACATATAATAAATATATTTTTCAAATATCTTTCCCTCACATGCTGGATAAATGTCCGTTTTGACATTTTATTAATTTGATTATGAGTATTTGCATGAGTATTATGAGTATTTTATCAGAATTTCATGTCAATTACATATACACTGACCCAGATTATCATTCAAGGATTGCCCCACGCTAACCCAGAATATTACTCATACATGGTTAGAGGATGTTCGACTGATAGGCCACAAATCAGTTCTTTCCCCGCTTAGGTGTCTTCAAATGATAAATCACTTTTTCCCCTTTCCCGACCGAACTTCACAAAACATTGCTAACCCCACCCACTTCAAACTTTACTTTGGATCAATTTGATTCCGTTGTGTTACTCAATTCATGTCGTTTATTCGCCAATTTGCGTTTTACTTTGTTTCTACACAAACAAAAGAACACATCAAACACACTCGGCCCTATAAGTATTACTGTTGTTGTCCTAAAAGTTGTTATTATCTCAACATCACTTTGTTGCAACATCGACACTAATTTGGAATTTTTTAACAATTTTCGGCAAACGTTCTTAATGAATAGCAGCAGGAAGAAGAAGAACATTTTACTTTCGCATGCCAACAATTATATTTTATTGGATCAAAGTTATTGAATTTCTTGAAAAGTAGTTAGTTTTTGCAACAATATGGAATTGGAAATTGTTGACTCCTAGTGCATGGAGTTGGCACGAGACTTGGAGGGATGCATTTGTTGACTATACCGAAATAATTTCGCTTAGGTTTTGAAAGAAATTAGCAAAGGGTGAATAGGAAATGATCCCAGTTAATTCCCCATCGAGCATTAAATTATTTTAAAGGATTTGAGTTGTATGTTTCATTACCGGCCAATACATTTAAGAGAACTAGGAAAAGTCATCAATTTCTGGACTGAGAGCTCGTGGAGAAAACGTATGTTAAGCAAATCACCACGACTACTGCCGAAATATTTCGGTACAGAGGAACTACCGGGCAATAGTTTCCATCAAATATATAAAGAAATAATAAAAGAGAGGAGATAATGTAGTGAGAACACCGAAGCCAGAATAGTTCTAAGTGCTACATTATTTAAGTAAATTAATGACAGAAGATAAATCGGATTCTGGAATCAGTTGCGAACATTGGTGGTTACAGAGGAAACGGCAGTTGCACGAAAATATTGACGTTGAGCCCAGCGTTCGCCGATTGCCTTGAAAAAACAATGAAGCCTGCCTATACCTAATAATCACCACTAAAACTTCAGTAAAATCCCTTAAATCGAACTCATCCTTTATTTCATTTTCCGCCAGACAATTGTACTTCCATCTTCAGCAAACACTCAGGTTCACATAAAGCGGCTCCTCCTCTGGGCTCTTCTGTAACTCATCCATCCATGCGCCCTCTGAATTTAAATTTATTTACAGATTTTCTTCAAGACGTTGGTTGGTTGGTTGAAAAGGCTACAAGACAGCACGCTGTCTAGCACACTTAGGCTAAAGAAGCCCATTGTGATACCTGAAGTTTCCTCCATAGCAACTATTGACTAGTCGTCTAGCCAATTTGCCCTTTCGATAAATTTGTCTATGAGACCCACAGGAATATCCAGTAGGGCTACGGTGCTAACTAAATGTGTACCGAATATCCTACTTGTCAGTCCTGCCATAGCAGGTCAATCCAAGAGAAGGTGTTTCGTCGTTTCCTCGCAGCATCTACAGAGAGTAGAGTTTCTATGTCCCAATCTTAGGGCGTGTTTTCCTACAAGACAATGTCCCGTAAGTATTCGTATCATTGTGGGTAACCTGCCTCTCGGCAAGTTAAGTAGTTGTCTAGTCCTCTTCCTGTCCACCTGTGGCCAGAGGACCCTGGCTTGTTTGCAAGTTGAAGTAAGTCTCCACTTGCCCTTGAACATATTATCGGCCCACTGCCTGATGTGCAAAAGGCAGGTAGAGATTGGCATACTAACACCTTCTTTTGCCGGACGAACCTGTGCCGTAGTGACCTGTCGAGGTAACGCATCCGCTACCCAATTGCCTGGAATGTCGCTGTGTCCCGGTACCCAGATGAGCGTGATATCAAAATACTCTGCCATCACCCTAAGTCATGAGTGGCATTCTTTCACCGTCAGGGACGTAGCAAACAGGTCTTCCAGGGATTTTATAGAAGCCTGGCTGTCTGTGTAGATACATATTCTCCGGAGGGTTGTGACCGCCTCCAGTATGGCGGTAATTTCCGCCTGAAATTCACTACAGTGATCAGGCAGCTTGAAGGAGATATTTACATTTAGGTCCGGTGAATGGACTCCATAGCCTACTTGCTCCTCCAACTTTGATCCATCCGTGAAAAATCTGATACTACTGGCATCCCCTTCCAGTGACTTTTCCCAGGTACTCCTGTTCGGAGTAGAAGTCCTTAGATTTGTCGCTGGTAGAAGGTAGGGGATACAGTAGTCCGTTTTTACGGCAATAGAGTTGATTCGGTGTAGTAATTCAGTGTGTCCGGAATGCCCCGATATCAAAACGCCACAATCTCTGATTCTCACCAGGGATGTAGTGGCTGCCGATTCGGCCATGATATCAGGAGTACATATGTTCAGGATAGCACTAAGAGCAGTACCTGACGTCGTGCCCATTGCCCCACTAACGCTAATCAGTGCTGATCTTTGAATTTTCATCAAGGAATTTAGAATATATATCTTTTGGAGGTACCTCCACCAAACTACGATGGCATAGAGAAGTATTGGTCTGACTATTGCCGTATAAGTCCACATGGTGACCTTCGGAGACAGTCCCCAGCGCTTTCCTATCACCCCTTTACAGCAGTAAATAGCAACAGACGCCTTTTTCACCCTCTCCACCACATTCGGTTTCCAAGACAGATTTCTGTCGAGAATTATCACCAGATACTTGACCTTTTCCGTCAAGTGTAATTTCACTCCATTAACTGACGGCAGTTCGAATGCGAGTATTTTATATTTCCGAGAGAACAGGGTGAGCTCGGTTTTAAGTGGGTTAAGTGATAGTCCGTTGTTAGCGGTCCAGTTCGAAATTAGACTAAGTAGGCTGGTTGTACGAATGCTAAGTAAATTGAGGTTTCCACCCGTACAGATGATAGCAATATCATCGGCATAGGCAAAGACATGGCATTCGGCCCTGACCAGTTCAAGAAGCAGTTCATTGACAGAAGTTAACCATAATAGTGGAGACAGAACTCCCCCCTGCGCTGCCCCCTGTTAACGGCCCTAGCCATTATAACACCACTCCATTCAGCTTTGGCGGATCTATCCACCAGAAGCTTCCCAATTAGGGGTGTCACTAAGCTGTCGACTATTAGATTCTGTAACGACCTAAGAATCGCCGAAGGTTGAATGTTATTGAAGGCTCCCTCGATGTCCAGGAAGGTCCCTAGCACGAAAAGCTTATTCTCAAGGTAGTTTTATATTATGCTGACTATAGAGTGGAGAGCCGTCTCAGTTGACCTGCTCTTGATATAGGCATTCTGAGAACTCGATAGTAGATTATGTGGAAGATTACTTCGAACGTGAATGTCCAGTAACCTTTCAAATGTCTTACGAATAAAGGATGATAGACTGATAGGTCTAAAGTCCGTTGGTTTGACATGAGAGCACTTGCCCGCTTTCGGGACGAAAACCACTTTGATTTGCCTCCAAATGCTAGGAATGACTCCCAGCGTCAGGCAGCCCCTGAAGATTGCCTCCAACCAACTACAAGATGGGTATAGTGCCTCCTGTAGTTGCGCGGGAATTATCCCGTCAGGTCCGGCTGATTTATAGGGCTTAAAGCATCTAATGACCCATATCAGATTATTTCTGCTCACTATTGAGCGAACTTTTTCTAAGCTAGGTGAGTTTCCGCCTAGCTCTTCTGGCTGATGACCAACATTCCTGTCATAGTTGGGAAAGTGGGTATATTTGTCTCTTGGAAGCCAAGTAGACACGCATTCATTGAGTGCCGCAATTATGGGATGTGGATAACCATTTCAACAGAGAGTACAGGATCGCCAGGAGAATCCCGAGAGACTCTTCAGACGAATACGTCCGCACACGGTGGGTTGTTAGCGAGCACGCATCTTAAGCGTGCAGTCTGGTTGGTTCCCTCAATGTATTCACAGAAGTTTCGCCAGGATTTCCGTTTGGCCTTCTTGGTTTCACCTTTATATAGATTAAGACTATTCTTGTAAACGTCCCAATCCCATTGGTCGCCGCTCTTTTTGGCCTTGTTGAAAAGCCGCCTAATGGACGATCTTAGATCCTGAAGCTCAGCGTTCCACCAAAGAGGTATTTTGTTACCCTTGGCAGCATAGTAACCACTGGTCTTACATGACTCATTGAGCGCGTTCCTGCACGCATCAGTAAATTTGCCAACTAGTTCTTCTTCTTCTTCGGATGGTAACCTAAGAGTTTCCTTAGGCGCCCACGATAGGCGTTCCAGTCCGTTTTCCTATAATTTTTAAAAACTTCCTTTTTCAGAGTTTCGATATTTAGGTGGAACTGTAGATATCTATGATCGTCCTTTTGCCTCCGATACAATATCCCTGATGCACTTCGGAGGGGGTGATTCAGTATGGTCGTGCTCCATGTAAGATGGAACTAGCCAGATGTCCCGCTGGCCGTTTTCAGTGAGAGGCTGATGGCGGTTGTATCGCTATCACAAAAATTCTGCAATAAAAGAGCATTAAATTTGTTTTAATGAGTATGCAAGATCTTGGCCTACCTGGGGTTGATAGGACGAAGGTCCTGTATCCATTGCACCTGATACCACATATACGATCATTGACCGTCCATGGTTCTTGTATCAGGGCCACATCGGCTCCACCCTTCGCAAGATGGACCCATCTCGGGCCAGGCAGAGCGGCCCCTTATTTCAATGATGCTACCACTGTCGTCATCCAGTAGTGCTTATTCAGCATCTACCGCCATTTCAGGATGCTTTCCAGCATTTGCAGCTTTGACTTCGGACTTCGACGCGGGCAGTTTGCCACTCAGCGTATCCACTTTGTATACCCTGAGGGGAACACTCATGAACTCAAACCGAATTTGGCCTTTGGACTCCTCAAGGGGTTTTAGGCAATCCTGGTTCAGGCCCAAAACTACCTGCCGAGAGGTTCCTACAGGATCCTCAACCTTGACCACCTTCCAATCATTTGCAGGAAGGACTTACACAAACGCGCTGCTCGTTCATCAGAGCAGCCGATCAGTTTAATACTACCCTGGAACCATCCCTCGTCTTCGCAGATTGGCACAGGACCAGGGTTGTCGGTTACGATGTCCATGAATACCGTAAGAAGGGCTCCTTCTACTACTCACCATTTATCCTTGGGGATACGTCCATCCTGGGAACCTTCATCCAAGACGCCAATGATTAGGCAGTCCTTCGCGACATCGCTAAAGCCACTGGGTGGCTTTTATGCCCCCTTAAAAAGGGACCAGGTTTAGTATCCAACTCCACTGAACGCTGTCTTTTATTAACAGCCAGTGGATGTTTTGTCCCTACAGACTTGGAGCCCTCACAGATGCCCTTAGCCCACTCCAAGGTATTTACCTGTGCAGGAGTGAGTGCGGCGACTGGCAGAGAGTTGACTAACCAATCTAGTGGCCAGTCGAAGATCAGCTGTTGGGAGGGGGTAGTTGGGGAGGGTTGACCATCTCCCGCGTTATTCGCAGTTGCAGAGGCCCCCTTGCGTGTGGCCACAGAAGACTTACGAGGACTAGTGCTCGAGGAAGAGCCCGTAGGCTCGGGGGAAGTCACAGGTTTTCCTGTGGCCGAAGACTTTTTAATGTTATCGTTCATGATTACTAAAAACTGTGTTGACAAAAATATTATCGTTTCAATTCAACACCGACATCAATTCTACTTAAGCATGGACAGGAATAACGGTGATGAACTTATACAGTTGTTTGCAGTGATTCCACTTATATTACTCTATTCTCATGGGCGTAGCCAGGGATAGCAAGACGAGCAGTTACTCCTACCTGGATCTCGAAACGAATCAGCTTTAACACCTACCTCCACATTGTGGAAACATTGTATTACGAGTTATTTCGTAGGAAACATAACATCATTAATTTTCTGAATCGATTCGACAAGTCCGTTTTTCCATGTATTTATGGTATCATAGAACACCTAGCAAAGTCACGAATTCTATTCTATGCTCCAAGTTTTGATATAGTACATATGCAAATCTACTTCCCAACCTTGGTACTATTGTCTCTAGAGATTACAAATATTAACCGAGCTCAACGAAATTTGGTCCATGAGCTCCTTTTGGGGAAACGATTTTAGGCCGAGATAATAGATCACATCAGATCATGTTTTGATATAGCCGCCGATCTATATGATATTATTTGAGAAAGGGTCATATGTTCCTACGTTTGTATTTTGTTGCTGTACAAAATTTACCAACCAAGCTTGGTAATATTTATTTTAGAGGTAAAAAATATTAACCCGATTCCAGAAATGTGGGTGCATAAGTTTTCTAAGACCAATGATTATTTAGAATATAGGCGTCCACGTTTTGTTATAGTCCCAACACAAATTGTACGAACCTTGATAGGTACTATCAGCACCATTGCCGATTTCAACGAAATTTATTACATAAGATAACCCCAGACCCAGCAAAAAAAGAGTATACCAAGAAGTAGAATTTGCACCACAACTCCTTGGTAAGATGTAGTGCTAATTTAGGTGCAGAAGTACTTCTTTTAATATTGCGTTGTCCAATGCAGCACTACTTCTTGTTTGACTGTTTGGAAGTGCAGTTTATGCTAAAATTTGTATGCTATATTTCGTCCGCAAACGAGCAACCAAAACTATTACCTCAACAATTTGTAAATTTCTTGTCATTTGAAACTTGACAACAAGTGATATGCTATTAAAAAGTTCTGACTTTAAGCAACAACTTTAGGGTTTAACTAATTATTTTATTAATTGTCCTTTTATTAGTACACCAAAAGATTCTGTCAACAGGTGAACAAGAAAGGAAATGAAAATCAATTTGAAAGAAAGTATCTTCTACTTGTCCATCTTTCTTGTTCATCTTTCTACTTGTCCACTATCCCTTTAGCTCTTTAATAAATTTGCATCATAATACTCATAATGGATGTGATGCAAATGTAGGTTTTTCGCATTTGTTATTGATCAGCGTCAAAATTGCATTAAATATGCACATAGTGTTGCAGAAAATTTACAAAAATAATAACATCTACTAGAACTACTTCATTTTATTTTTGCTGGGGAATTATCACTTTTGAAAGTATGACAATATCGGCCCAAGTTTTGATTATCTGACATAAAAATGCGAACACCAAGAAGGTTTTGCAAATATTTTCTAGTTTTCTTACTTTTTGGAAGATTGCATAATGGAAAATTCTCAATTAAAATGAGTTTTCGTTTGAATTTAATTTGATAAATTTGTCTAGAGCTTCATTCCCAACAACCGCGGATGAAGATGTGAAGCTAAATCTGAAATAGCTATACGGTATAGACTATACCTCTTGTGGCCGTCGGTGGTGCAATGGTTAGTGTGCGCGGCTCTTGTACATGAGATCCTGGGTTCGAACCCTGCTCTGACCACCTTAAAAAAAATTCCTTTCGGCGGCGGTAACCTCGCATAGTGACGGCAACACTACCGAGTACATAGCCATGAAAAAGCTTCTCAAAATACCGTTCGGAATCGGTGTAAAACTGTAGGTACCTATCAGTGAGTGAAAACTGGAAAGCGCACAACTCAAAGATTGTGAGAAGTTCTCCCCTGTCCCTTCATAGGATGTAATGGGAAACCATTTATTTATTTATTTTTTACAGACTATATCTCTATTAATAGATATATATAATGTTATTGTGCTTGAGTAAAAAAGTACCAGTAAAAATGTCTTTCGGGGCCACACGGTTCAGTGACCCCACAAATTTGCTAACTTGCTCCCTTCAGCCGTATTCATACATTAGGCGCGTTTTATATTAAGTTGACGTATTCTGTATTTATAAGCGAGCTTATATTGTGACACCATATCGCGATAATTCAATAAAGTACGTCCAAGTAGCACGTAATTGTTTGACACATCGCAATAAGATATCACAACGCATGCTCTCCTATAAGCAAAGGATACACCATCTGTAAAAATTCACCATTTCATTTAGGGGTCTGTACAATTGTTTGCCATAAATCACGAAGGTAATAAAAAAAAATATGGCAATTCAATATGACAATTTTGTGGAGCTATAATCGACATTTTAATCCTGTATAAAAATACAAGCCTAATTTTTCCAAACACCATTCCGATAGAATTTTGTAATCTACTAGACTGGGTTGGCTGGCATTTTGTGCTGCATTTTACACAGATTTTGCACTCAACACAACGATAAGTATCAGATTATGAGGACAGTGTGTAATTTCTCAAGTACTTTCACAGGACCATGCATTGGTCATGTGCAAAAGGAAAATGAAGTTGAAAAACGTATACACAAATCCAGAGATGCACCCGGCGGACGCAAATGTAAGTGTCCTTCCTGCAATATATTCAGCGTTTGTGGAGGACAATAACTGTTTTTAAACAAAACAAGAGAAGGAACACTTTAATTTAATAGTCTGAACGATATATTCAAGTAAAGTAAATTTACATTCAGTAAGTAAATTTACATTAAATTTACATTCGTTAACTTTATTTGTTTGAGGTGGAGAGAAACTGATGATAGATTTAGATCAATAATATGCAACATCATAAGCATCAAAGATCGAGGCCGAAAGCTTTTATCTTTAAATATTATACGAACACGCAAAGAAAATATTATTTTAAACTCGTCTAGTGCAAAAATATTTCCTTTGTCCCAAACGTATTTCGTTTACTGCCTGAGACGTATCCAGGATCTCGCCTGGAAATATATATATAAATATATTGTAGAAAGAAATAAAACCTGCTCAATAGAAATTGTCGGTCCTTTAGTTCTTTGTAACTCATATAAATATCAAAGATGTAAGGGTTTTCCAATTTGAACGATATGATTTCTTTAAAAAAAATCAATGAGTGTTCGAACTCGCGGGCGATGTGTTAACACCTTTTAGTTACATGGTACCTTTTCGATTTCTATAAACACATTAGTATATGTTACACTGGAAAATTAAAAAAAATAATAGTTCTTGTACTGAAGGCTCTTTTGCTATTGCACTTTCTTTTTTCTTACATCTGCTTTAACATTAGTTGTAATATTGGTAAAATAAATAAAGCATTATTTAGCTCACTGAAATAATTGTTGTTATTTTGTCTTAAAGTATTGAATAGTATAGAGAACTTATTTCACTCTTTTACCGCTCTCATGTAGAGAGTCTGAGTTAGAGGTGGGCACGGGCCGTGCTTTTTGCCGTGCCACGATGTGCCACACGTGTGCACGATGTGTTCGTGTAGGAAATTTGACTTTCGTGCGTGAATCGTTTGTGTTTCTGCAGAGTAAGAAAATATTGTACGTGCAAGTCGAGAGTACTGTGACACGAAAAAGCACGAACGTATATATTCAAAAAACCACAGTTAAATATTGGGAAATTATACGTTATCGCTTTATCATACACAACTAGATAAAAAAAAATGCTGTCAGTCTAAATGTTTGCTATCTTTACGTCCGAGGTAGAGAAGGTAAAAAGTGAGCAATTTGGCAACCCTCGTAAAAGACAACCAAAAAGTCGACGCGATTCAGTCAAACGCATTTCTCTCTCGCATCAAACTTGATAATTTCGTAATTTTTACACGCTTATGTATTTAAACATGGTTGGAATTTCTATAGTTAGATACAATAATTCGTCTTTTATACAATGACTTACGACACTGGTACATGAGTCACGACTTACGTTGCATCATGGTAAGGGGAGAAGAGTAGAATGAAGGGTAGCATAAGAGTCACGAATTGGAAATTCAAGGGGCATTTTGATATTTCTCTTTCACCACTTTCGTGTTTTGACATGGCGGTAAAGCAGTAGTAAACAAAAGTGGTGAAAAATTGTTTTGAAGCAATTTTTTAATAAATTAAAACGATACAATTGCTAATTTATCAGTCATTGTTCATTAATTTTTTAAAATATTGAATTTGAGATTATTACGAGTAGAAAAAAAAGAAGATTAACCGACAATACGTCACAAAGAGTCACGCATAGTTGTATACAGAGAGTCGTCGGCTGAACGCACATAAATGTACGAAGCGTTACCAACCAAAAGAGAATGAACACAATATCCCAGGGTCGTAAGTCATCATACAAAACACGAATAACATCGCGAAAAAACTGCTTCTGTATAGCAATATTTAACGAAGAGAACAGAGAAACGAGTGCGATGAGAAAGTAGTGGGTTATGTATGCTGCGAAAAATTTCTAAGGGTTTGTCCCTGTTACGCAGCCTTTTGTTGGTACATCCATTTATATACCTAATGTTTTCAGTGGATACACTGTTTTTATATTTTCGTGTTAGACCGTGATTTTTCGGGCGTGCGCGTGCGTGTTTGCAGTTACTAAGTTCGTGCTCGTGTGGGTCGTGCCTTTGCCAAAATTTGGTCGCGCGTGCATGTGCGTGTTTGTTAATATCAGCTTCGTGTTTGTGTAGGGTCGTGGCGAGAAGATTAAGCACGCGCCCATCTCTACTCTGAGTAAAAGAGAACAAACGAGTCTTATTCTCTTTATAGAATATTTAAATATAAATGCACCATTTCGACAAACAATACAAAAAGCATAAATGTTCCCAAAGGCATCAATGTGTCTATTCTATACTATACTATTTAATACTCTTTGGCGACGACGACCTGCTTGTTTGTTCACTGCCGCTATATCAATACTATCATACTTATTTTTGGGCAGAGACTATTGTTGTACAGCAACTACGTATGTGATCCTAACGCTGTGTGTTGTTTGCATGTGTTCACTTGGATAGATTGCCCTACCCGTGTCTATACATGTTAACACATCAAAAATCGCACTAATTGTTAGGGAAATTGAAATGCTTTTTTATTTAACGTGAAGTACAATCGACACAATTAAGTTCTGAATAAACGCCCTTCAAATGGCCTGCACATCTTCTTTTGGAGAAACGAATTCGATGAACCCAATTTTCGAGCACTTTTACAACTAAATAAAGTCGTATGTCATGAATAGCATGTTCAATATTGACTTGTAAAGCTTGAAGAGTGTCTGGTTTATTGCTAAAGACCAATGACTTCAATGCTTGCAAACATATACATGATTCCTGCAATATGTAGCTAGGGCCGTATTTTTAGCGTGTGTGACAATAAATACCCTACACCACCTTGTGTCCGTAATCTGTTAATAATAAACTTTGCTAGTATCACGCATATTTGTATCAAAACCTGGACCGACGTAACTCCTTTTTGAAAGTTATGACGCTCTTATATACCATATTTCTATACATATTCCAAATATTTCATCTTATATACCAAAGTCCGTTGAAATCGGTAATGGAGCCGATAGTGAAAGGTGGGCTATGTGAAATTTTCAATTTGACGTTGCTTTAAAACAAACAGTTAGATAACATATGATTTTGCTGGTAGGATCATCATTATTGGCATTTATGAATAAAACACAACATCGTTCAAATGGCTTTCACGACTTGCTTTACTCCTTCGATTTACCCAATTTTTCAGTGTATTTTCAATTGTTTGGGCCTCTATTTATTGAACCACAGCGTCGATTTCGTGTTTAAAGAACTTAATAGATTCGGGATTGTTTCCGTGACACTTATATTTCACGGCGTCCGAGAGATAATAGTGTAACGGGGTCGGCTCGCAGCTGCAAGGCGGTCAATGGACATGAATATGCGGTTTTCAAGCACATTGCGCAATCGATTGAGTGTATCGTTGGCGCCATCCTGCTGAAACCGTACATCGTTCATTCTATACTCTTCAGCATAAAAAACTTAAAAATCGCTGAGCCTGTCACGGTAACGCTCGCCTTTGACGGTACTGGTGGATCCCCTTCCATTTTCGAACAAAAATGGGCCTATGATACCGCATAATAGACACCGCGCCAAATATACACTCGTTGTGAATGCATCCGCTTCTCCTTGACGACATGTGGATTTTTCGAGCCCCAAATGCGACAATTTGTTCGTTAACGTAGATTATATTTCTGTAATAATGCTCATATTTAGCTAAGCGATCTTCAGCTCATTCAGCGAAGCGAAAAGGCATATGATGGCCACAATGCTTCAGCTTTGGACTAGTTGGACTTTATAAGCCTTCATACCGAGGTATTCATGCAAATTTCTGCGCAAAGAATTGCGAGAAATGTTCAATGGCTGCGAATGGTGGAGAGTTGAGGTTGATGGCTACAGAAACTCGCATTGATTCAATTCGAGGTTTAGGTGGGAGTCAGTCTTGCGACCCCCTGCTACGCTTATGTTTTCTGCGTCGCACAGTGACTCCTTTTCCCGAAGCCCGTGGCAAAAATACAAAATTTGATGACAAAATTTTGTGAAATGAATGAATACATCGTATAAAGAGCTTCTTACTGATCACAATTCAAAAACGTTTTCCTTGGTTGGATAAAAATTATAGGTGGTGGAGCTGCTCTAAGTCGACAATTTTTTAGAAAGCAAAAAAATGTGATTTTGAAAAAAAGAATACAACTTAAAATCGAAGTGCCAGAAACATTGCCGTTTGATCATTAATTTTTTTTGCATTTATCTAAAGATTTGTGATTTTTTATGAAAAGAAGTAACAAAATGTTCATATGAGTCCCCACTTTTTCGGCAGTTGCCGTTTTTCAGATACCTTATTTAGACACCCTATTTAGACACCATATTTTTTACAAATAACAGAACATTTTTGTCGCATATTCATATATTACCTTTTTTTCGAACCCCACAATTTTTAACAAATTGAAATCATTTCATGTAATAAATTCCCAATCATTGCAAACTAATTGTTTCGCTAATTCACTATTATTGGCAAATTCCCTTTCATTCACAACTAATTTTCTCCTTATTTGTTGTCTCACTCTACAACTTATCACGTTTTATTGTCCAAACTAGGTTATGGTCTGCTATTAGTTGCTTTATTTAAACATAAATTCCAATTAGTAGTCAAACTCTAGATCCAATCATTCCAACGAATGTTCTCGTCATTTGAAGTTTTTTACCACATTTACTGTTTATATACCTAAGTATTGATATACTACGTTATATAGGTTTCTGATAGAAGTTCATTATTTTCTACATCTTCCAAAACATTCCAATCGATTTTGGTCGCAATTGCATCTTATATTGAAATTCGATTCGCTTGGGATCGATTCAAATAAACAAAAAATATAAAAATTTAATTCGCTCGAGATTTTAATTTTTTTTTAACTCGGAGTTAGAGTTTTGTATTGGAGAGTAGCTGCATTGTCCGGCTACACTTTACTCCGTTCAGAATTTTTATAACGTACACGAATCTTTGCATTTAAAGCCAAACTCGTTTGATTTTATCTAACAGTCTGACAACAATTTTAACACTAACATGAATTCGGCGCGGTCCACAAACATTTTTAAATTCACTGCCCGAAACATCCTCAATTAAAGTGCATAGAAAGTTCAATCACTACCTACGACAGGTGGTTATTATACGTCAGACAGAATGTAATTCATGACTTTCTATTTAAAATGTAATTCATTACCTTCAGACATTTAATGGCTTTAACTTAACTTAATTTGTTTCGGTTTTATAGTAGGCACTGCCTTAGCCGAGTTTGTACAGTAATTCAAGTTTAAAACTCTGCAATTGTTGGCCAACTTCCTTCGTTGTCCATTATTTATTTTATAACAATTCGTAATATAACGAACCATAAACCTAATATAAACTTAATTCTAGTACTTTACGTGGCAATTTCCCATCATTTATTACTGCTAGTCACGATATTAACAGATGATGGCACGTTTCAACAACTTTTTACAGACAATCATAAAAAAGTCATGGCACAGCACAATCCCGACTGCGGGTGAGTGAATGAAAATCACTTAATAATGTTCCATTCAATTTGGTCGCTATCACTTCAAAAATAATTGACATGAACGGTCAACATCGTTCACTTGGATGTACGCCAATGATAACCGATAGTATATAAGACAGTAATAGAATCGACATAATATTACCGCGCCTGGAAGCAGTCGGAAATAGGCAGACAGTGGGTACATTTCCTCAAGATTGTGAACATTTTTGCAGTTTAAAAGTTAAAGCCTAAAAAGGAAATAACCAGGTTTATCATATGAATCAATACTGGCATGTTAGTTTTTGTTCGTAGTCAACAGTTTTTACTCTTGGCTTTGATAATGTGTAACTTTGTCGGTTTCTTACACTGCAGTTACTATCCGTCGGTCACAAAAGATTGATTTGTGTAGTCAAACTGATTTATACAAATTTATTTTCGGTGTGTGACCAACTAAGCAGTAACTTTTTTTGTAGAGTTGATCAAAACCATTATTTATGATTAAGTGTATAACCACAATCAGGGCTCTAACGTTGGCGTCAATTCTAAATACGTTGTCGATAAACACAATCACTTGGCGTCAACAATTGTCACCCTTGTTTACTTTTTAATTTTTGGTCACTAACACACACACACCAATCTCAGCAATTAATCTTAAGTTATTATTTCTTAATTATTATTATCTTAATTATTGTCTTAATTATTATTATTATTGAAACTGCATCGACTTTTCCTTTTTATCCTATAAAATATAAGTATAAATTTACAAACCCAGTTCACATTTCTTTCAGAAATTTGAAATAATTTAATTTTAATTGTCAGAAAAATATAAAAACGTTTTTCAACACATAGTAATTTTCGAATAAAGCTGACAACAATCTGCATTCTTGACGCAAGGAAAATAATAACGTAAAACACCAGCTCTTGTTCTTCTTCCATAAGAATGAATGTAAAAATTTTCAACGCCTTCGTTATCGCTCCGATTGTGTTCGTACACAAACTATTATGCTATGGGAAATAGAGTGTTCCAAACCGAAAAGTCGGTTAACCGTCTTTTTTAATTCACCGAAACCAGATTATCTGACGTCGGTTAAGCGTTTAACCGCGCTTTACTGAATTGGTTTTAAATATCCTAATAAAAATTTAAAACTTCATTAAAAAGGGATATGATTTTTTCTTTAAATTTTATAGCTTGAAAAGTTTTAAAAAGGGATTTTAAAAAAATTTTCAATTTGAAAATGATTTGAAAAATTGAAAGATTTTTATACATGAACATTTCTTTCAAATTTAAATCAGTTAATGCGAAAGACTCATTCCAAATCTGATATGATTTACATTTTAAATTAAAAATTAAACACGATTGGCAAATTTAAAAACAGGTATGCATTTTGAGATTGAAACACGAATAAGAATTTTCAATCCAATTCAATTCAATTCATTTGATTTCATTTCATTTCATTTCATTTCATTTCAATTCAATTCAATTCAATTCAATGCACTTCATTTCAATTCAATTCAATTCTCTTCAATGCAGTGCAATTCAATTCAATTCAACTGAATTCAATTCATTTCAAATTAATACAACACACTTAATTTCAATTTAAGTCAATGCACTTCAATTCAGTTCAATTAACTTTAATTCAATTCAATTCAATTCAAATCAAATCAGATCAGATCAGATCATATCTGATCAGATCAGATCAGATCAGATCAGATCAGATCAGATCAGATCAGATCGGATCAGATCAGATCAGATCAGATCAGATCAGATCAGATCAGATCAGATCAGATCAGATCAAATCAAATCAAATCAAATCAAATCAATTTATTTTAATTCAATTCAGTTCAATTCAATCAATTTTAAATTTCGTTTTCCATGCAAAATGAAACCCCCGAAAAGAACCCGAAAATAAAAACTAATCTTAACCGGTTTCACAGGATTTATTCATTCTGTGAAATCGAAAACCGGTTACTCGAAAATGTCGGTGTTCAAATCGTGATCAAATTTGGGAAATAATTTTTAGTAAATAAAAACTAAACTTAACCGGCTTCACAGCATTTATTCATTCTGTGAAACCGAAAACCGGTTACTCGAAAATGTCAGTGTTCAAATCGTGATCAAATTTGGGAAATATTGTTTAGAATGTCCATTAGATCAAGTATTGCAGGATAAATGATTTGGTGTGAATATTCACTACTCTTAAACGAAAACTACTGTCACGTCAGATGCATTAGAATGAAATCCTAGACAATTTTAAAATTATATTTCTTATACTTCCGAAATTTTTTTTTTTTACAGATAGATTTGATTAATTATTTTAATGTTTTCTTTGGAAACTCGATAAAGTTCGAACAGCCAGGTGCCAAGAATACTGTCGTAAAACGATGTGACTGGCCAAGGAAGATAAGAGTGAAGAAATTCGGGGTTTTTAACTATGCAGAAACATATGATTTATACTACGTTGGGGACATAAATCTTCTATATTTTCTGTATTTTATTGTTCCCACCAAAAACCAAAGATTTGCCACTCTGAAAATTGTCTTTCACCAAGTAAGCTAGTAAATATATTATAGTAGGAAATTGATCTTAAAAAATAACGAAAAAGTCGGTCTTAAAATCCATTACTAGAAATTTAATTTTGGCTAGTGCCTGTATTCACAATAATGCATCAATGTGATCATACTGAATAGTTTGTAGGTTTGTGGCCTTCACGGAACGTGTTCGATGACTCAGTGGATAGACGTGAGAGGTTGGAGTGGTGGCGTCCAAGTTCAGTCCTATTTTACGGAATTGAAAAAAAATATCTACATATTTTAAATTCAAGAAGGGAAAAATTCGTCCAAAATATATCATACTCCGGGAAGTAAAGGGATTTTCAACCAGAACCTTGTTTTTTAAAACAATATGAATTCTTATTGTATTCGAAAGACTAAGGTTTGGCAATTAAAAATAAAAAATTTTATCCGACAGATGTGCACCTCTAGCCAATATTTTTCCAATAATGGAGACAAAATATATTCCCGGAAATTTGTGGCAGACTCAGTGTGGGCACAAGCACCTTCGCCGTGGCGTTTTCTAAAATTTATATTTTCTTTTTTTTTCACCATGGAAGCCAACCAGGATTTGGTTTGAAGTCGGGGACATCCAAATCTATAGCAAATTGTTGAGCCTTTTCCATAAATGCTGGTCCAGTCACTTGTGCACCCTTCTGCATCATTTGCTCGAACCACATAGACATTGCTCTGTTTATAGCTTCATATTTTGGTTTTCTGTCTCTCTTTTTGCCCCCATTTTTCGATGCAAAAATAATTATTTTCTATATTTTTTGAATTTTTTATTATTTTTGATAACGTTGACACTCCAATATTATATTCTTTAGCAACTTCATTTCTTTGCTTGCCCTTTTGAATGTCTTTCAATATTTTAATTTTTGTTTTAATGGAAACTGTGTTTCTTTTCTTTTTATCGCCCATTATATCGTTTTGCCATCACGTGTATATGTACATATGTTCATGAAATTCAGAGTTGCCTACATACTTGGTCAACAATCTTAAATACTTATATGAAACCTTTTCAAATACGTTTGTCAGCTTTGGTGTTTGACAAACATTTCTTATATCAGTGTTTTTCTTATACGTGTTTTTCTTATATGAAGCAACTTTTACACTGAGAAGATGTAAAAAGGCTCGGTGTTTTTGCTAATCTTTCTTATATGCGATTTTTTCTTATATGAGATGTGCTTATATCCGATATCTACGTACTTCTTTAAAAAGTACAAGTTCTTAAAAATAGTACATTTTCTTAAAAACAGTGAAAATTTAAGCAGCTCCTAATTTTTTCTGACCAATTATCTTGTCCATATTACCATTTAATACGTTTTGATTGCTGTTATTTATTAACTCAGCCTTTCTAAAACATTTCTCATTTCCAGTAATTTTTTCATCAACTGAAATAGGTCTCAGTGTGCTCTCTGAAGGAACTAATGAAAAAATCGAGTATATACGCGATATGGTAATAGAAATGATACATCGACCAAAAACACAACAATTTCGAAAGTAAATGTGAATTTTGACCAATTTATGGCGGGAAAAACTTTCAAACTATCGGTGTAAATTATGCACATATAAATCGATAATTAGTCAAAATTTAATTGTAAAAAATTTAATAATTTGCTAAGTTATCATTTTCAGCGAAATAGCTGGGGCTGCATGTAATATGCGATTGTTGGGAGCACACACACAAATATTTATTTTAGTTTGGAATAAATATTTATTTAAATTAAAAACAGTTGATCCTCTGTTCGGAATAATATAAAAAATTCGCTTTTAAACTAAAATGTCCGATTTTTATTTTTGTTATTTTAAATGCCAAGCACATCCGGTTTCCAGTTTCAAGTATAATTTAAATGTAAATTGGGGCATTTTTAGCGATGTCAGGAATTTAACCATACGTCGGCTTTGTTGCGATATATGACCACCATAATCAGGGCATTCGTCGCCTGAAACTCCAAGAAATCCACGACTAATCCATTTACACCTAAGGAAATTATTAGGAACGAAATTTTGGAACGCAGTTCCTTATCGCACATTAAACAAATTTTTTTAACACTATTATGCTACAACCCAGTATTATCAACTATATTGGGTACTTTTGCTTCGGTTTGTGCCTAAACTAACATGTGTTGAGAAATTTCTTGTTTAATGGGAAGTTTTCTAGGTGGAGCCTGTAACCAATATTTAGTATATATTGTAGTTTTGAACCCAATAAAAAGTAAATATAGAAAACCCAAAGCGAAAGGAGTTTAAAACAAAATTTTTCTCAAAAAAGATACGTACCTATTCATATTCTTAAACAAAGTACCTTTTCTTAAAAAACTACCTTATCTTAAAGAAGTACCTTTGCTTAAAAAAAGTAAATTTTCTCACAAAAGGCAAATTTTCTTGAAAATTTTTTTTCTAAATAACCCAGCAAAAAAAGAGTATACCAAGAAGTAGAATTTTCACCACAACTCCTTGGTAAGATGTAGTGCTAATTTAGGTGCAGAAGTACTTCTTTTAATATTGTGTTTATGCTAAAATTTTTATGCTATATATCGTCCGCCATTTCGTCCCATGTTTTCCACCATCCAATGTTTACTTTCCACCGTACCTATGGCGTTTAATTTATTGAGAGAATAAAAATACCTATGTATGTGGTATGTATTTGAGTGTGCGCGAACAGATGATATTGAGTCTGCCGTGCATAGAGTAGTCGTTTATCACCTTCTTACAGTCAAGGACCGTTCTAGATTTTACCGTTTCTGATGATATTGCCTTTATTGCCATTTGGCTATCCGTGAATATATTTGCCTCGGCTGGGATTGTATTATCGCCGAGCCATTTGATACACTCCGTAATCGCCCGAACTTCCGCCTGAAAGTTCGTATTATGATCCGGGAGCCGTAGGTGGGATTCGGTTGCTGGATTTTCAATAAAGAATCCTAGACCCGTTTTTTCTCCTAGCTTTGAGCCATCCGTGTAGCAGTAAGTCCCATTTGGCATTGGTGTCAGGGTCCCATTCTGCCAGGCGTCTCTAGTTGGCGTTAGGGTCACGCAGTTCGCCTTAACCCTTATCTCGGGTATTCGGTCAGATTCACACGTATCCTGAGTGTACCCGACTAAGGCCCCATTTATCCGTTGGTGTTTTGACGTGAGATCCCTGTTGATCCATTCACCTGTAGCTTGTAGGCGTTTTGCCGCAAGGGCAGCCTCGTATTTGATTCTAATCTCGATTGGCTGGATACATAAAATAGTCTCCATGGCTCTTGTCGAGGTTGTCCTTATTGCACCGCTGATACCAATGCAGCACATTCTCTGAACCCTCTGCAGTGTTGCGATGTTACATTTCCTCTTAACTGCCGTCCACCATACTACAGAAGCATATGTTAGTACAGGCCTGATTACGCTTCTGTAGAGCCAGTGTGTCATAGTCGGTTTGAGGCCCCATTTGGACCCTATAGCCCTTCTGCATAGCGACCAGCATCTGTAGGCCTTATTAGCCCTTTCCTCTATGTGGTGCTTCCAATTCAGTTTCCGATCTAGGATTACTCCTAAGTATTTAACCTTATCGGATATTTTAATCGTCTTTCCCAAGAATCGAGGCTCTTCATAATCTGAGATTTTCGTCTTCCTTGTGAATAGACATATTTCCGTTTTGTCCGGGTTTACATTTAAGCCCCTTGGCTGTGCCCATTCATACATACGCATCATAATACTCATAATGGATGTGATGCAAATGTAGATTTTTAGGAGTTGTTATTGATCAGCGTCAAAATTGCATTAAATATGCACATAGTGTTACAGAAGATGTACAAAAATAATAACATCTACCAGAACTACTTCATTTTATTTTCGCTGGGTTAGTAAGTTTTTTAAAAAAGTAAATTTTCTTACAACAAATTGCCTTTTCTTAGAAAACTAACTTTTCTTTAAAGGGTATCTTTTTATGAAACAAAATAACTTTTCTTGAGATATGTCCTACTCTTAAACATTTACCTATTCTTGACCAATTCCTAACCAATTCCCATTAGGCACATGTACCTAACCAGTGCAAGTACATGTGCCATTATTTCCTTGCTTAATACTATTTGTTTTATTCCCACAAAAAACAGAGAATGCATAGCAATAGACACATGATCAAACATACATTGTTATGTTCGTACATACGCTACACAAGTTCACACAATTTTCGTTGCTCTCTTGGTATCAATATCATTATTCTCTTTTCTCTGAGAGTGCTCCGCACCCACACAAGACAACTATTCGCTGCCGCTACATCAGTGTGTGTTTTTTTGTTCTATGTGTTCTATATAGGGGTGGGTCACCCTTATCATTTAGGAGTATGAAACATAGATGTTGGCCGATTCTGAGACCTACCCGAAATGCATATAAAATTTCATACAAATCGGTCCAGCCGTTTCGGAGGAGTTTAACACCAAACAATCTGTGATCGCAGTCGGACAGTCTGTGTGATCTCAGGCTGACAATCTGTATGATCACAGTCGGACAAAATGTGTTTGGATGTATTCAGTTTGTAAATTTAGTCCCTACCCGCGACCATAGATGTTAAAAAAAAATAAATAAATGGTTTCCCATTACATCCCATGAAGGGACAGGGGAGAACTTCTCACAATCACTGAGCTGTGCGCTTTCCAGTTTTCACTCATTGTTTGGGACCTACAGTTTAACACCGATTCCGAACGGTAGTTTGAGAAGCTTTTTCATGACTATATACTCGATAGTGTCGCCGTCACTATGCGAGGTGACCGCCGCCGAAAGAAATTTTAAGGTGGTCAGAGCAGGGTTCGAACCCAGGATCTCATATACAAGAGTCGCGCACACTAACCATTGCACCACCGACGGCCATATAGATGTTAACACATAAAAAATTGTTCTTAAAAAAAGTTTATCATTTTACAAAAAGTTTCTTTTCTTAAAGATCTATTTAAATTATCGTATTTTTCAACGAGCGCCTTAGGCGTGTTGGAACTAACTAACGGTCCGCCGTCTAACGTTTTTTTTTTTTAACTTGTACTTATTTCCTGAATGGTAACACTTAGCTCATGTCTGATTTGACAGATAATTAGTTTTATCCTTCCGCTGAACGAATATGGTTGTGTATACGCTTGAACAACGCTGGGAAATAATGCGTTTTCGCTTCGCTAAGTGGGCCTGCGATCGACTTACAGAAGATGCCGATTTTGCCAAAAAAATCATATTTTCAGATGACGCTCATTTTGATCTTGGCGGGTATGTAACCAAGCAAAATTGTCGCATTTGGGGAACAGAAAACCCGCACGCATACATTGAAAAGCCGATGCACCCAAAATGAGTCACTGTTTGGTGCGGATTTTGGTCCAGAGGCATAATTGGGCCATTTTTCTTCGAAAATGAGCAAGGAGTGGCCGTTACGGTCAATGGCGGTCGTTATCGGGCCATGTTGAACGAATTGTTGTTCGCAAAAATTGAAGAGGAGGATATTGGCAACATTTGGTTTCAACAGGACGGCGCTACGTGCCACAGAGCCGAAGCTACACTCGGTGTTTTGCGCCCTGTTTTTGAAGATCGCATTATCAGCCGCAGAGCTGATGTCGTTTGGCTACCTCGGAGCTGCGATTTGACACCGTTGGACTATTATTTGTGGGTTGCCCTCAAAGATAAGTGTTACTCCGACAAGCCAGAGACAATTGACGCTTTAAAGGACAATATTCGTGAAGCCATTGGTGAAATACAGCTGCACACAATCGATAATGTGCTTAAAAATTGGACCGATCGTGTAGGCTACTGCATGGCCAGCCGAGGCAGCCATTTGAATGAAATTATTTTCCGTTATTAACCGGAAGGATTTTACTTTCAAATAAAAAAAGAAATTTAAAAAAACATTCAGTAGTTTTTTTTTATAGCATTTTCAAAAAAAAAAGTTATTTGGCGGACCCGTTAGTTCATAATATATAGCGAAAGGAACTTCGTTCCAACCTGGTGTCCCCTGACACCTCACGTATTTTTTTTTTTCAAATACGGTGTAAAGATATTATTAACCGCAAAAATCAATCAACAAATATTTTTTTTTTGTTTCAAAAATTGTTACTTTTAATGGAAATGCTACACTTGAAGTCAGACTCGTCCAAATTTGTACAAGCCCAACTCCGATTTCAGGTAAATAGTCCAAAACTCCAAACTCCGACTCCATAGCACGCCACTTCATCCTAACATGCACTATCCCCATTATACTTTGTGTGGCGCAAAAAAAAGTGAGTTCTCATATCAGTTACAGGCATCCCTTGTGATTATCGGTGTCCTCTTTGCGAAATGCGACAACAGTCAGTGGGTGTCAGTTGCCCAAGAAAAAGTATATAAATGTCAATAAAGTATAATTGAGGCTCATTAAAAATGATAAATGTACTTGACACTCGTGTGTCATAAAACATCCTATAGAACCAAAAGAAGGTAAAAAAACATTAGACTCTTTTCAGATACTTAAAGGGACACCAACATTGTTGTGTGTTCTCTCCTCCTACCCAACTGCCATCAACAACCTAACAAATATAGTCAGAACATTATATGGAATAAAAGATACAATTCCAATATCCATAAAAATGTATTGACAATGTAGCACATCTCCTACCAGATATCTGACAAAGATAGAGTACTGGAAATAAATCCATTCAATAAATCATTTTTTGTTTCCCACTCGTATAAGGATATGGGAATTCATGGTTTTTGTCTGTGGCAGACATTGTACGAATTTGTAGATATTTAAGTCGCTATGGGTGATAAGGTTGTTCTTTTGTGGATTCATTTATCACCAATATCTGATATTGCAAATACAAATAATTCAGATGACACATAATCATTGTTGGCGAAAGTACGTAAAATGAAAGGGGAAAATGATCAAAACGTCACGTGATTCAATTTATTATGTACGAAAAAAAGAGTACGTTTAATAATTAATTTGTACGCCAGAGACTTCCCGATCATCTAGGATTAGGTTTATATTAATGATTTTAGCAAAACATACCTGTGAAGTGGTTTAATTTGAGCTTTAGCGGAACCCTGTTGACATGTTAATGTTTTAAATACTTCCATATGTACAGTACGCTAGATCAAATAACCCGTAGTACGTACAATTTAGTCAAGAAAAAATTAACCATTTGGAAGAAGAACTGAAGCTAAAGGGTGTCCCAATAACGGTGCACGATTTAGGTTAAAAAATCATATTTTCTGACAGAGTACAGTGCCGTAAAGTAGACATGTACGAATTAAGTATGGAATAAAATATTCGGCAAATAGGCCTCGCCGCTCGGATCACAGGACCTTGTTCTTTTCGATGACATTTTGACAAAGATGTTACTCTCACTCACCGGTGACGCGCCAGATCTTGAGTTTAGGAGTTGCTTGTGGTTTATTCGCATAGACCAGAGATTTCACTATAATCGCACGTCAAATCAGTTGATACCGGAACTTCGGAAGATGATTCGGTCTGAAAAGGGCTGTCCTGCTGAAACCACATGTCGCTCAGATGCGTACCGTCCGGTGAGGCCACAAGAACCCCGATATAATTCTCCTGCAACGAATGTCATTCACAGCGTGAATGCATATGTTTATCATCCACCTGCTGATTTTTTGAGCCCCAAATTCGACAATTTTCTTTGTTGACGAATACAATCGCATGAAAATGCCGCTCAACGGTGAAGATGATTTGTATCGAAAACTCGGAGTTGCCGGCGTTATTAATGGTCTGGTGGATTAAGCTCCTGAGTGAGCGCCTGGGTGAGCTGAATCTTGTACGGGTGAATGCGAAGGTCTTTCGTAAAAATACCCTACCTGGTACTTCCCGAAATTTGAAGTTGCTGTGAACGATGCCGATTTGATGTTCCCTGTAATATTGTGTACAGCAGCAATATTTTCGAGACGCATAGGAGTATGTCTGTACATAATCGACACAGAGTCTCCAAATTATCTGACAAAAATTGTTTTTGACACATTAGGTGCATTTATACGACCGTGCATTTATACGGTCTCAGTGTATGTTTGGTGTAAGTTAGGTGTTAGTGGCAGTCGATGAAAGACTCACTTAGACTTTTTAGTCCATTATTGTGTCACCGGTGAACCATTTAGTTTGGTGCAAGAAGATCAATATCTTGTCTACTTCTATCTGATAAAATTCTCAAATATCCCTAAATACTTAGGATTACATAGAAGACATCTTCTACAGAAGTCACTTCCCTGACCTTTATTTCAGTCACATGCCTATCAATCAAACATTGTCCCGTCAAAACTGAAACAAGCATTGATAACTTGGGACTGGCTAAACACATAAGCTTCATAGATCTTCGGCTATATACTATAGGTCAAATTTGTGTAGAGCGTGTAGAATCTGCACTCCTCGTCCATCTTTCGTTTATCATATTAAAGGAATGCCCTTGCAGGATATGTTGACAACTCTCTACGGGCATGCCAACATGCTCCAATTCTTGTGGAACCTGTAAGATAGTCCCAAGTCCTCCTAGCTCATCCTCTCTGCAGTTTCCCGCAATGCCCATTTAACCTGACACCCACATGAGGTGAATATCGTACTGCTGGGCCATCTCGTTAAGAGATCTGCGGCAGTCCTCGCCAGATTATGCATTCAAGAGTACTGCTTCCAGGGCCTTTATGACCACCTGACTGTCCAAGAAGACATTGTCCCCAAATACTGGTGGACTATTATGCCTCAGTCAGTCAGTTACTTCTCTAACAGACTACATTACAGCCTGATACACACTTCAACTATCAGGTAATCTACGAGAAAGGAGCAGCTCTAGTACCCTCGACAAGCTCCTGTAGCCTACCTGATCATTAATTTTCGAGCAATCCGTGTAGATAATCATATCCATCCATCTTTACCAAGAACTCCATTGTTCCAGTAATACCTTTCAGGAATGAGAGTGTGGATCGACTAGTGTTGCTACTTTCCAGTAGTCGACAAACGCAAGAATGTTGGGAGTACTTTACACCACGGTTTCATGTCCGACTCAGACCATGTTCAATTGTGAGTGTTGCCTGAGCCTTTTGGTAGACATGCAAACAATCTGCCTGTCTATAATATCTACCGACAACAAGTATAACATTAGATGCAATGCATCAGTGGGAGTTGTGCGCAGATCATCCGTCATGCACATTGTCGCCATACTCTGAACCATAGTCGGTCTTCTCACCCCAGTATAGATCCAGTGGACAATTCTCGGAGAAGATCCCCATATACAACGTATATCCTTCTGGCAGGTGTATAGGGCTATCGCCAGTTTTTTCGTCCTTTCCACAATTTTGGGTCCGAAACTAAGCATGCTGTTCAAAATGACACCCAAGTATTTGACACACTGTGCAAGCTTAAATTTAGAATCATTCAAAGATATAGGTTCCACGGTAGGTATTTTCTACCTTCGGGTAATAAACCCACACTCGGTCTTGGCCGCAAAAGTTTGTAAGCTAACTTGTATAATGTCCCTTAGGGTATTGGGATACCTGGCAGTTACAGCTAACGCCACATCGTAAACATACGCAACAATTTTCGAACCCACACTTACGAGAGTACCAGTATTCCATTCAGCGTAATGTTTCATAGAAGCGGAGACAAGACATGTCGATGAAATGTGTCTCTGTTAACGTGCCTCGTAGGGGTTGAAGTGCCCATTTTAGCAGTGTCACGCCTTCTGGTACAGTTCGGTCTCAGCGTAACTTTGCCGTATTCTTAATGGATTATTAAAATGATACCGCTTTCTTCCTTTATGTTGCGTTTCATAGCAACAATCGTAAATGACAGCTGTCAAATTTCAGAGCTCACACTTACACAGAAAACAGGTGCAAAAAATTTAAAACGTGCACTTTAGTATTTCGTACGAACTTAACTGAATATAGCGTAGACTATTCAACTCATTCAACGGTGAAACTAGATACGTTCGCAGAAATTATTCGGCGGATTTTGTCTCATTATTACAGTTTCTATCCAAATGTCGCCGCATGGCTACCAATCAAACAAAACTGAAAGTTAATACCAGCAGACAAATTTATGTTTATGTGCCTACAAGACGTCATAGGCATGACAACACGTTCCAATAACTGTGGAACCTGCACGGTAATCCCTAGTCTCTAGTTAATGCGAATAAACCAGAAACAATTCCTTAGCTCTAATCCGAGATCCAAGGCGTCATCGTTGAAATACAGCCACATCGCTGAGAAAAATTCATGAAAAGAAAAATGGCCTGTCATGGCCTGTCATCAGAGCTGTGACGGCCATTTGACGGATATTTTATTCCATACCTAATCGGAACATGTCATCTTTATAATACAATAAAAAAAATCGCAACTATCTCAAAACGTACGTGTATTTTGCTTTAAAATGAAGAAGTGTGTTCTTACTGAAACACCCTTCGATAAATCGCTGTCTGATAAAGAGTGCACTATAGAATTAGGTCTATCGGCCCTTAAAAGGGATGTGATTCTTAAGAGGCTAATTTACGATGACCAAACGATGATTTATCGTAACCTTCACTGCTCCATTTTACCCGAAGGCATGAAAAGCCCACCTTGTAACCAATCACTTTGAATGGGACTGAAAGTAAGTATGAACGGGATACCTAATACCTAGGCCGTAACTATTGGGAAGAGGAGGAAGCAGCTGAACATCTTCACAGAGCGTATCCAGTGAAAGCCAGCAGGAAGATGTCTATCATGGGATCCAAGTTATTTAGGAATATGGAGGACATATCTCATTATGATCTTGATATTCTTAGAGAAAACTAAATGGTTCACTGGGGGGGACTAATGCTTAATCTAGTGGTTCCGTGGTATCGCAATGGACCAAAAAGTTTAAATCAGCTTTTCATCAACTGCCACCCACACCTACTTACTGTGAGTAGCTTTTCCAATCTCTCCATGGAATTTACTGCGAAACACTTGTTATAAGCAGCCACTTACCTGACGGCAAGACGAGTTTCTAATTTTACAGAAAGTCGAATTTATTGGTCCCAAACATGTTCATTACTGGACGTAATTTACACCTATTTATAATGTTTTATATATTTCTGCAGTAGATTGAAATAAATAATTTTCTATAAAATTGTTAAAATATTTAGTTGGACAGTGACCGATTAATTCATTGACATATTGCCCAAATTCAATATTTGGGATCACCACTAGACTACGAACGGAGCTCGCTTTCACTTTCTGATGTTTTAATTTTAAAGCATCGACACCCTCTTGCGTATGTTTTACAAGTAACACTTTATATTACTCATACGTTACCCTTGTGTAGACACTGTGTTTGTGGACCGATATGATCAACTGTAGCTAAACTAATATTTTCCCAAGGGTCGGAGGACGATACTATTTGTTTTGAAAAGAATTAAATATCACTCAAGCTGAAAATGAATTCTGAATTCACAAGTTAAATAACTTTCTCAACAATGTTCGTTTGAATATTTATCGATCATGTTCAAAAAAATAAAGTACTTTTCGAAATACTTGTCATCAATATTGAAAAAACCTAAAATTTAGTTTGATTTTCAACTCGTATTTAAATTAATAAAACCTTTTTAAGTTTTCAAAAAAGGTTTTTCCATGTCGGAGGAAAACGTTTTCAAGGATTTCGATATATACGGTGATTCAAAATATGGGGTACCAAAATACGCTTTAAAATAAATTTAGTTTGTATTAACCAGGTATCAATCCCAAACCGTTGTTTAAAGCCAAATGTCGATATCGACGGGGGGCTGTTTTTCTCTGAATTTATTGACGGTCAATATGTAATTTAAGACGAGTGGTACATTCGACCACCGTATCCGATCCTAGTGTTGGGGCTGCCAACAACCTTTAGCCAGGTATACACCCTGTATTAGGGAGGTATTTTTGTCGACTTACCATTGTAGTGTTTAGTAAACGGCAGGGGCACCTCGAGCAGGATGTGGCTCTCCACCACACGCTGGAAAAATGGTCTTTGTAACTTATTCTCCCAAATATTTTCTGCAGGAACCATGTTTATATTTGGAACACACTCCAAACATGCATATGTTTCAAAGTCCCAAACTCACTTGCATTTAAATGGGAACATTAGACGTTTTCCTGGCAAACATGTATCCCTTCACTTGAAAACATGAGCGTGTTTCATCCCAAACACCCATATATCTATTTACGTGGAAGCATTCGCGTGTTTCCTCAAAAACCTCCAAAAATTTACGTGAAACATTTACATATTCCCTTCCAATCATAATAGTAACAAACTATTTTTGCATTATTTGCTTTTTCATGAAATGAGAACCTGCTGCTCATTTCTTTCTTGTCTCTCAGGTTTTCTTTCAAAAGGTTTCAACTTCGCCAAAATCTATAACATTTTAAATAATGATTATCACTATGTGTTGGTACACAAACAATATACTTACATATGTGTCAGTAAAGACTCAGGTAGACAAAAAACAAAAGGACTTCATTGAATTTTTTGCAATGACCTAATTTCCGTTAGTTTTGAATTTTAATGCCTGTAGATTTTTCCAAGTTGAAAATGCTTGGTTTTTCGTTGGAATAATAGATAATTCAGGAAAGCGCCCTCATTGGCAGACTAGCTTCGAACTCCGTGACAAGTTCTTCATCAGATGCCTACTTACTGTGCCTGAATTACTCCCCGCGAAATAAATATAAAGGCAACACCGTTTTTTTTGTTTTTCAAGTTTTTATTTTATATTGTATTAGTCCTTTCAAAATTAAATACTTTCCACGAAAATACTTTGACTATGACTTCTTCAAGATGAATCAACAAAAATAAACTAATTACTAGTGCGAAATATTTATAAAGGCAAAAGATTTATTTAAATATTCTAAATAGTTTTGTAAGACGTATAATCTCCATTATCGCTGATAACTTCTACTAAGCAGCATGGCATTGAGTTTATCAACGAATCAATGTGGGCAGGATCAGTTATCTTCCAATTTCTTTTATTTCTACTCTTCGATCCTTGACATTCTTCAACTGGTGTCTTGGGTGGTAAACATGGGTAGGTAAAATAGACCAGAGGTTCTCGATATGATAGAGATCAGAACTAAGTGCAGGTCAGTCGAGAGTTTGCATTATCTCTGGACTCCAGAAACTTTGATTTTTCTTAGCCTAATGCGCTGCTGCGTTATCCTGCTGGATGATAAATTCTGGGACACGAATTTCCTCTCCAGAATTAACTGAGACAACATCCAATAGTCGAATATAATACTTGAAGTGCATTTTTATAGAACCAAAACATATTGAAGTGGTTCATCTATAACTCATACCTGCCCAAACCATAAGGGAGCCACCGCCAAAATTTCGCCGCTGACGCATAATTTCGGAAAAACCTGTGGAACGCCAATATTTGTCCGAGCCATCAAGGCCATACAAATTTAATTTTTTCCATCGAAAAATATCATCCCTCGTCCAAAAACATGTATATTTCAGCGAATTTAAATCTGGCTAATTCGTGTCTTGGCACGAGACCAAGTTTTGCATTTTTTTCCCCTATGACAGATTGAAGTCGCGTTTCATTATTTGTTGAACACGACGCAACCCTGCTCCCAAGCTCAATTCAGCAACAATTTCCTTATCGCCAAAGTTTTCTTTAATATCAACCCTTTTGATCTCTCTTTTGGCGCTGCCACTGATTAGTGGTGTCCGTTTTGTGTTTCCATCTTGACCACCCTCTTTAATTTCCCGATTGGACAGCCATTCATCATGATAATCTTAAATTTTTCCCTTTTCTTCTTTACTTAGGTACTTTCTTCCACCAGGTATTCTAATAAATAATTTTTTTTAATTTGACCTACGTTAGTTTTAAAACAGTTAAATAACAACCAAAAAAATCTCACTTCTGTTTAAATTCCTATTTACTACTGTTCGAATTCGGGTTCTTTACCATGTTGCCTTTATGTATATTTCGCACCAGGAACAGAAAAAACAACGTCACTTTTCGGTTAACCTGTAAAAGAGATCGAATGGTTATATTCTCTGGCATAATATACCTAATGACTCATATGTCCATTAACATTCTGCACCAAAAAACCCATTGCATTGAGAGCACCGAGAAAAAATATATTGCCTTTATAATTATATCGCTGTGTGTACAACTAGCGTACTCGGGAATGCTTCGCTATTCCTAAACTGTAGACAAAATATACTAATAGTATGAAGAATTAAATTTAACAATTAATTAATATTAATATGTTTTTTACCTTATTGCTATTTTGTTTTTGATATGTTTACCCATTCTTCTTGTGATATTAAGATTATGACGTGGATTAAAATATGAAAACCATGAATCATGTTTTTGATTATTACTTCAAATATTTCAGGATCGACAGTTGGATCGTTAATTTCCGTTGAAATTACATTATCAATCTCCTCGGGAGTAATTTTGTTGATCAAGCAAATCAAAATATGGGTAGGAGGTAATCGTCTTTTCTGTCATTCAATGGAATAAATCTAACAACGTGTCTCTCTTGATGTTTTAGTCCATTAATGATTTCAATTTGAGTTTGAAAACCCATGCAATAATATCATGATGATCTACTGGCGATTGACCGGAAATAGGTGTTCTTTAAACTCACTCCATGTGGGATTACATGTAAATATAATAAACAAAATTGGATCTTGTTCGTATTCTAACATGTGTCGTGGACTGCCTGTACGAGTATATGTTGCTGATAATATTATAACTCTGCTATAATCACTTGCATTGCCATCACTGTTTAGTGCATTACGCAAATGTTTCTACTCTTCAGATCGTAGTTTCTTCTGATTCGAGCGAATATACTGTTAACGTTCTGATTCAATCTTTACATAAATATCAACGATGTACTGATGAAATAATTGGCGACATTTTAAAATTTGATTTACTTCATTTTGACGAATCATCAAACGGTATGAATGGTACTTCATAGAACTAACTTTTTGTTTGTTACTTCACCTAGAATTCAATCAGTACGGAAGAGCTAAAGACTGGTGGATCCGAGTGTACGTTATCCTAGACCACTTTTATATTTGCTTTTGGCATCAAGCAACATATGCATTTGTGAAAAAATTCAGTTTCGGAGCATTACGTTCTACAGTGATTTGGAAAGGTTTATGTTAAAGTATGGACCATGGATTCGAATATTATGTTAATCCGATAAATCCAATTTATCTCCAAAATCGAAAGCACTATGTGAATTCTAGAGTCTCAGGAAGTGAAATTGGGAGGAACTTTTGACTGTTGGCTATATCAAAACATATGTGGATGCCGACCAGTTCCACTTAAAATGCCATGGGTTAACTCAAACACTCCGTGTCAAATTTTTTCAAAAAGGTATATAATATATTGATTTAAGGTCCTCACCAATCCCGATCTACATGGTACTTTGTGTGGGGCTATATCAAAATATGGATCGATTTGGTCTAGATCGATCTAGATTGGTATAGATCGAGCTCTGCCCGCCAAAATATCATAAACAACATTTTAAATTTTTGTTTTATTGTGGAAATTGAAAATATGTGTACCATCTAGTAAAAGTTCAGAACTATAATAGAACCGTTACGAAATTAAATCAAAAGCAATTCTAATTTAAATGCACATTTGATTGTTGGTTACATTAAAAAAATCTTCTACTGAAAACTTTTATTTTTGTCGTTTAAGTTATTTGGGTGGTAAGGGCTCAATATATGTTAATGCCGTATCAAATAGTAAAAAAAATCGGTTGAACTATGTGGATTTTGGAGCCATGGGACGCCAAATCGGGAGTGGCCTTTGAATGGGGGCTGTATATAAGAAAATGTACCGATGTGGTTCAGTTAATATAAGCTTCGTCCTTGGGACAAAAGGTCGCTTTTGATTTTTCATTATGTACCACAATGTGTTATACGGTATTTAAATTACAGAGTGGTGTAAGATATACAAAGTCTTTACAGCTGTTAATAGACGCCACTCATTTAATAAACCATCATGGAAGGAAACTAAATTATTTCTTACAATTTTTATACTTTATTGATGTACTACAGCGTAACTTGAAGTAATGTTTTCAAAGTTTGTTTAATTTAGCAGGCGTAACAAATTTGGAAATTAATCTATTTAAAATGTATAGTTGTTCTGGTTCGATTGAACGACTTGGAAGAGATTCTCTTGTAATATCCATTAAAATAACGGATTATTTGCAATAAAATAAATGTGAGACTCCACGGGAAAAATAAGCGTGTTTTGGTTACACCGCTTGCTTATATAATCGTTTGTTTTGTATGAAGCACTTAGCGAAGACTTAGCGAGAACTTAGCGACGAGATTAATTTTCGCTAAGTTTAAAATAAATAAAATTTGACCTTTTTTACCGTTTTTAACCATTTTCCATATTTTTGAATAAAATAACTTCTCGCTAAAATGGCGTTTTCTTTGCAACTTAGCAAGCGATAATCGCTTGCTTGTAACCAAAACACGACTAATGTTGAGTTTGCTGTTAAGTTAACATTTCATCCTAACACCCTCTGAACTGTGTTGCATAATGTTAAGTGCCTTATTAAATATAAAGTCTGTGCTCTCTTATTTTAGAAAATAACACCATCTTTAAAAAACAGACTTTCTAAACATAACTCCCGACATCAATGTACAAACAATAACAACAACAGTCAAATACCCGAACGCCGCAACCCGCTTGAGATCGACGAACTCTACGATCAAGGCATTAACACAACAAAAACTTTGCATAAAATAATGCAGTGAGAGAGAGCCCCAAATATTGGCCATATCAAATCGTCGGTTTAGAGGTAAAACTCATTAACTGCAATTTTTTTCAAAATCGAGTTAAGAATACCAATGTAATGTTTTTCGATGTAGGCAACATTAAAATTGTTATTACGAGCCTTCAAAGCTCTTTAAAGATTTCACGGAAAAGTAAAATTCACTTTCTGCACAACATTTTTTTTTAGTTGATGTAGAACTCATTTTAGTTTCAAAATGGAAAAAGCCGTTCTTTAATGGATTATTTAAATTCCGCAGTTATGCGAATTTAGATTTCATGAAAGCACAAACATAACATCTGGCAAGACCGGCAAGAAAAAAACACGTGTAACTCAGTTACACGACCATAGGTACTCAGCGGAGCCAATATAAGTAGGCGTAGTGTTATTTTGCCAAAAATATGTATTCATTGTCTTGACATTCTCATTTTCTGACACAAAGACGAAGGAAAGTTCGTTGATTGTAATCGTCAAATATGAATAAAAAAGGTAAGTCTAGAATATTTTATTTAACATTCAATGTGTAATGTGTTTCTGAATTTTCTATTTCATAGAAGCTGACGTGTCTGCTAAAGATGGTGTTGTTAGATCGAGTGAGGCTATTGATTTTCCTGAGGATTTTTCTGATGGATCAGATGATTTTTACGAACCTTGTATAAAGACATCAAATTCGTCGAACGATAAATATAATGATCATTCAAAACTTCCGATGGGCTGTGACGAATCCGAGAATAATGCCGAAATAAAAGGTAATACTAGCACAAGCAGAGAAAGTCAAAAACAAAAATGTTCTATATCGCTTGTGGACTATGAACTGACTTCATCAGACGATGACGAAGAAAGTGAAATAAGTGTATCTGATTCTGCTAAAAAAACTTGTTAAAAAATCGAAATCGAACGTCTGCAGAAAACTGCGCTCAGAATGTAAGCCATATAACACAAAAACAGGGTTCAAACCTGCGAAAGTCCCAAATCAAATTAACTGCAGCAAGTGTGAATTCAAATGCACTAAAATTTTTTCTAAATATGACCGTATTTTAATTTGTAAAACATACTGGGGACTCAATGACTACAACCGCCAAAAAGACTACATTATTCAAAATGTCAAAATTGAAGTACCTAAACGGCGAGTAGAGGGAGCGAAGAACCATCATATAATGTCTAAGAAATATTTTTGGGAAAATTCGGATGGAATTCATCGGGTTTGTTCTATGTTTTTTCAAAAAACATTGTGCATATCGAATGGGCCCATAACTACAGCTGTAACTGAAAAAAATCATGAAGGGAGCACATTCTTGGGTTCCGACAAAAGAGGACACAAGATACCAGGAAATGCTACAACAAAGAAAGACCTCAAACTTATAAGAATGCATATTGATAGCTTCCCACGAATGCTTCCACATTATGTGAGACAATCAAACCAGAAACAATACCTGGATTTAAAATTAAGTATTCTGAAAATGAATACATTGTATAAGGATTTCTGCAAAGAAGAAGCTGTTCAACCTGTTAGATGTCATGTTTATAGAAAAGTTTTATGCACAGAATACAATCTATCTTTTTTTACTCCAAAAAAGGATCAATGCAGTACTTGTGCAAAATACAATTCTGCGAAACATGATCCACTTTTGAAACAAAGTTATGAAACTCATATTATCAAAAAAGAAAGCTGCTATAAAGAAAAACGCAAAGATAAAGAGAGAGCCAATAGAGACGAGAACTTTCAAACAATAACTTACGACTTGCAAAGCGTTTTACAATTTTATATTACAGTCGAAAGCTAAGTGTTTACAATTTCACAGTTTATGAAGGCGGAAAGGGAAAAAGAGGATTCTGTTACTGTTGGAATGAATTAAATGGAAAAAGAGGTTCACACGAAATAGCAACAGTGCGTTTAAAATATCTTAAAGCTATACCGGACTATATTACACATCTATCTATGTTCTCTGACACTTGCGGAGGTCAAAATCGCAATCCATACGTTGCAGCAGCTCTACTACATTTTGTTCAAAATAATCCCACGACTGAAATCATTGAGCACAAATTTTTAGAATCTGGTCATTCATATATGGAATGTGACTCTATGCATTCGGCGATTGAAAGACAAAAAAAGAACAGATCAGTTTTAATAATGAATGCAAGTTTTTATAATGACAGATCAATGGCAAAAGGCCATAAAGACCCGTATGAAGTCCTTGAATTATCGTACGGCGACTTTTATGACTTCCAAAAACTTGCTGAGAAAATGATCAAAAACAAAAATAAGGATCACGAAGGGAATAAAGTTAATTGGCTCAGAATAAAGTGTCTGAAATACGAGAAAAACAATCCCTACTTAATTTCCTACAAATATGATCACACGGATAATTATAAGCAAATAAACGTTAAAGGCACAGGAAGAAAATGTAAGGAATCTTTTATACTAAATCAAAGATATGTTCATCAGCAGCCAATAGATCTTCAGAAAAAGAAGGACCTCGTTAAGCTCTGCAACATGGGCCTAATACCTGAGGAGATACAGCAGTGGTATAGGAATTTGCCTTGTAAGACGGATCCGTCACAAGCAGGAAGAGCACCAGAGCCAGCAGCTGATGAAAGTGATGCAGATGAAGAGTAATTTCTGTTCAAATATATACAACAAAATTATTGTTAATGAATTTTCTTTATTTTAAATAAAATCGAGATAAACGTACAATCAGATTCTATCATATTTACTGCAAAATATCCAATATATTAAAAATAAAACAAATATAACATCAAAAACTTCAACAGAATATTCAAGGTAAAACTCAGTATCTGCAAACAATTCCTTTGGTCTTTCAAAGGTAAAACTCACTTTCGGCGAAAACAGATTGTCCTAAAGGCCTGTGTACATTTTTTTGAATAATTAGTACCAAAACATGTGTACTTTAGCAAATACCTCCGTTTATGTAGATGTTTCGACGATTTACAATATTTCAGAAGTTTTCGCAAGGAAATGTTTTCTCTAAAACTGCAGGTAATGAGTTTTACCTCTAAACAGACGAAATGCTCTCACTCTCTATGTGCTTAACTAAAAGAATGCACGACACACACGCAAAGTTTCCTAAGTTATACCCTGCAGGCAAATTACCAACTAGTAACATTTTGGTACAGTCATATTACTAGTTATTGCAAGAACTGTAACAAAATCGATTGGTTGATGTTAGTTGAATAAGAACAAGAATAGACAAAATATAAAACGATCAACTGCGCCGATTTAGAACCAATCACTACTCTGATTACAACAAAAAAATCAAGCATTCATAATATATATATATTTATATAAACATATACAGTGGTGTGCGATGAAATAGAGTCAACACTAATCAACATTTTCAAAACAAAAACAAATGTAGAAAAATTAAATTTTGTTTATAACTTTTATTTTTAATTGTTCAATTAAGAACTAGATATAACAGTTTAGAACATTAATGTCGTAATTTAAAATTAAATCATTAGGTATAAATCAAAATATTTCAAAATGCCCCGTTTTGCCTGTGAATTAAAATAGAGTCATCGCGATTCATCATCTGAACTAGAATAAATAGCTGTGTCAAATAAAATGTATGTTTCATTAATCCTTTATATTATCTCAGTACATTATGAAATAACTATTATTTTTTATCACAGTTAAGCAACGCCTTGACATTGAATCATCAAGTCTCCACAAGCCATGTTTTCCACGCCGATTGTACCAGTGTCATAAGCTCATCTTTATTAAATTGGTTTATTCCTTTGATAGACACTTTAATGTCCCGCCACAAATTCTGAATAGGATTTAAGCCCGGCGACTGCATAGACCATCTTAAACCTATGACAGTATTATTTTCAAACGAAGCTTTTGCTCGCTTCGACGTGTGTTTGGGGTCGATATTATTGTGAAACACCCATCGAAGCGGCATTTCCCATTTAGCCCAAGGCAGCATGATGTTTTTTTAATACAGTGGTATAATATGCAGCGTCCATTGTCTGTTCAATTTGGAATAAAGGTTCTGTCCCAATGTAAGAGTAACAACCCCGTACCATTGTGTTTCCGCTACCACGTTTAACTGTTTGGATTGTGTTCTGGCGCCTGAATTCGGTGTTGGAAGGTCTTCGTACAGGAAGATTACTCTTATCATAATTACCCAATCTCACTTTAGTTTCAGCTGTCCTCAAAATATTTCGCCATTTGCGTACGGACTATTTCACATGCTCCTTGGCAAAATGCAACATTTTTGAACGTTCCGTTTGGATAGAAATGGAACTTTTCGGACACTTTTTGCCTTTAAATTGTTTTAAGTTAGCATTTTTCTTAATGTAGAGGTGTCAACATCCCGATCGTATTGTCTTTAAGGGCGGAAGAGGTAACAAAAGTCGAACTCTACGTGGCGCAATATTTTTGGTTCCAAATGTTCTATAATTTTCCTAGCTTCTGAATTCTTTTATCGTCTCTTTTATTCTTTCTTGGCGCTCATGATTGCAATATTTACATCGGCCCATTTTGGAAATATGTAATATATAGTAATATATATAGCAGGAAACTAGCTAACTACTATACAAATGGTATAAAATCGATTTGTCTACAGTAAGAAACTAACGAACTAGAATAGATACTACTGAAAACAACTAGTATGAAAATAGCACTGAAATACTAGTCTGCAACTAGTTTAATAAAAGATATAACTATTGAAAGTAACTAGTATTTTAACTGGTATATAACTATATATAAATTAACTAGTAACACGCCCATGACATCCCCATGTAAAAGTCGATAGTTCGTCCTATTAAGAATGGACAGATGTGCAAATACCCAATGTTCACAAAAACGGATGCGGCTACGTAATAGACTTAAAAAAGGAATCAGAGCAATCACGAATTTACGGATCCGTAACTGATTCCGTTACGGATAGAAAGTACGCAGAAGTGGATCCGTTGCGGATCCGAAACGGATCCGTTTGGCACACTGGGTAGTATGGTGCAGGGAGCAACTAGTATGTACCTATCAACAAACTAGTTACTTTGCCGCAAAGTATTTAGACGTACGTGTTTCTAAAAACACACACTAACACAATAAACATTAATAAATGTAGTCTGAATAGACACCGACACCTACCCCTGATATTAAAGAACATACTGGGAAAATTTCAGGCTAATCGGTGCAGTATCGGTGTGTATGGTCCGGATAATTAGAACTAACCTTCCTTTTATATATATAGATGTGCATACGTGAATTGGTATCGATCAAAAATCCGTCAGTACCAACACAACCTGAAAGTCAATTATTCCAACAATTAGAGAAGGAATTTTTTATTCCATGTTCTATTTTCCTGTTACATTCTCGCAGGGTTGCAGCTGTTTTGAGGTTAGTTTATCTATAACATACAGTCGCATTTCTCTGTCAGATAGTTTTTTGAATGACCGGGCTTGTGTCAGTTATGTTTGAATTTTCGGCAATGACCTTAATTCCGTTGGTTTAGGATGTTAATGTACAAGAAGTTCGTACTACAAGCTTTCAATGTTATCGCTCTTTTCAGTTTCTTTCCTCAAAATCGTTTATCACTTTGGTAGTACACAAACATACATAAATATGAAAGCCACACACAAAAGCCAAAACAAAATTACAAACCATTTAACCGTCAGAGCCTTTATTTTTTATTTTATACTGATTAACTGATTGATAACTAAATACAATAAACTAAAACCCAATACCTGAGACAAAATAAGAAAAGCACTGAAAGAATAATGGGAAAAAACAGTACACACTCACAGGTAAGACAGTCAATAATCTCTCTTTGTCCCTCTCTTATTCTCCTGCTCTGGAGAGAGCATAAAGAGTGCAACAAACACAGCTGTATTTGTATCATAAACACAGATATATTTGGATCACAAACATTATATTATTTTAATCATTGTGTCTCCAATATGTAATATTGATTAGCAAACACCAAAACACATAACCAAACAACAAAACAGACAGGGTTTTTGACGTGGAATATAAATCTTTTCCACTGCATACTTACTTAATCAACCCAGCGCATTTTCTATTCTCTGTCCGAGTGACGAGTGACTACATGAAACTAAAACAGAACAGTTGTAAGAAATACTCACTTCATCTGCAATTTATACACGCATTTAAAAACTTTTGTGAATCACTGACTGAAAATAATGCAAAAATACAGTTATACATATACAACTTTGACTGTGAATAATCTCTCCTTGTACCTCTTTTATTCTCTTGCTCTCAATAGAGAGTAAATAGTGCAACAAACACAGCTGTATCTCAAATACCTATATACTTGGGTCACAAACACCTATATTTTAACACATTAATCATTGTGTCTCCAAGATGTAATATTGATTAACCAACACGTTGTACCTGGACACATTTTGGAATCCCAAGAGAACTATTTGGGATAAGTTCAACACGATTCTGATAAGTAAGCTTCCTAAGTCCAACACAACATATTAATACTACTACACATATAAAAAAAGCTGTATCCAAGTTACTACTGCAAATATAAAAAAAGCTGTATCCAAGTTGCAAACATCCATGGATACTGCATTAAAAGTGTCATGTCCTCAGTCACGCTGGTGAACAGATGACCTCACAACGCTAGGAAAATAATCTCGCAAAGCTTTCAATACAAGCCATATAAGTGGGTCCTGGCATCCGTATAAGGATAAATTTAACCCTCCGGCGGGTGAGAAGTTCCCTGGGGACCTTTTTCATTTTCAAACTGAAATTACTCCTTGATGGTCCATGAGAAGTGTACCTGACCCCAACATGTATTCCAAGGAAATTTTATCTAGAATCGTTTAAATCGTTTAAATCAAAGCGATCGGACCAATAGTTTAGTTTCTATTGAGATTTAAATGTGTTTAGTACGGGAACGTGTGAAAAGGTCCGCTGGGACCTTGTACTGAAATTTCAAGAAATCGTTAATAAATGCACTGTCTTTTGGCTTGTTTTATTGTTTGAACACATCACAAACGTGTTCCTTGAATTTTAGTTACTTTTTGGATTATTTTATTGTACCTTTCCTTGACACATAATAGACTTTCCGTCCCTTTTTGAATTTTTGTTACCTGCTACCTGTACTTTATGTTTGAACACATTTCAAACGAGTTGTTTGAATTTACCCTTACTTTTTGCGCATACTCTTACCTACTCTTACTCTTACATAGACGCAGATGTACAAGCTAGAAGCCAGGTAGACGTAGAAAAGTGTATAAAAGCGGCGCTAATTTCGTAAACCAAATCATAGAAAGTTGAGACAGTGAACAGTGAACATCGAGTGCGAAATTTTATTTTGAATTTTATAAAGAGAAATAAAAGTACAATACAAAGGCAGAGGAAAATTTAGACATTGCTGAGATTGTGGTACGTCGTAGTACACGCAAATGAGTGAGGATGAAAGACGTGCAGTGGATGATAGATTTGCAGACTTCATGAGTGCGGGGATGAGTGATGACGATGAAGGTGCTATTCCTTCATTTAGTCTTGAAGGTGCGGATGGTAACGAAGAAACTAATGATCAGCAAATAAGTGACAATTACCATCATTTCCAAAGATGGCACCAAATGGACTAAAAATGCACCACCGACTTCCCGTACTCGAGCTCATAACGTGGTCGACTACACAAGGAGGAATCCGGAACCAGTAGGAACCACATATGATCCCTTTACCATATTCCCCTCGCTCATCACCGAAGACATGGCGTACATCATAATACGCGAATCAAATCGGAAAGTCAGGGAAGTTAACGCTGCATGGAATTTGGCAAATCCAACTAACGCAAAGGAATGGAAACCAATCACTTTGAAAGAGTTCGATGCTTTTTTGGCTATTATTTTGTATGCTGGACTCACTAAATCGAATAGTGAACCTCTTGAAGAGTTATGGGGCCCAACGCGCTGTGCAATATATAAAGCTGCATTATCATTAGATCGTATGAAGTGCATAAAACAATGCCTTAGATTCGACAATGGAAAAACGCGACAGCAGCGACTAATCAACAGCAAAACTGCGGCTATTGATGATATTTGGCAAATGTTGCAGTCTAATTTGGGAGCAGCTTATACTCCGCATGATGCAGTGACCGGTAATGAGCAGTTATTCCCATACAGAGGCCGCACCCGCTTCACACAATACATTCCATCGAAGCCTGTCAAGTACGGTATAAAGATATGGTGGTTGTGCGACTAAAAATCATTTTATCCTGTCAAAGAATGATTTATTCTGGGAAATTGCCTGATCAGGCACGAGAGGTGAATCAAGGGCAGAATGTTGTACTTCAACTTTCGGAGAGATACTTGAATACAGGCCGAACAATTTATGTCGACAATTTTTTCACAACTTTGGATTTGGCGCGTACTTTGATCAGGAAGAAAACCGCATATGTTGGAACAGTGCGCTCGAATAAGACATGTGTGCCTCGGGAATTCAAAAAAATCATACGCGTCCTGTCAACAGCACATTGTTCGGCTTCAACGAAGGCCATATAGCACTATGTTCATATGTGCCCAAGAAGAACAAAGCGGTAATTTTGCTGTCGACACAACATTATACTTGCGGTGTGGACATGCAAACTGGAAAGAAGAAGCCGTTTGCTATTTTGGATTACAACGCCAACAAATCGGGCGTTGATACAATGGACCAGATGCTTGGCACATATACATGCAAGCGCTCAACAAACCGCTGGCCATTGGCCATGTTATATAATATGGTGGACATCGCTGCAGTAGCTGCATTTATTTCATACACGAAATGAAGCCAATAAAAAGAAGTGACAGACGACGGTCATTCCTACTGATGCTGACAAAACAATTGGCACTACCAAACATAGAGGAACGAGCGCTGAACACCCGCATATCCAAGGATACGGAACGCAATGGAGGCATTTGATGTAAAGGTAAGAAAAAACAACTCTAATGTTCAAAAGCAGAACAACTACATAATTTTGTCCCTTTTGGATATTATCAAGACCGGCAGAAGGAGCTGCTCCTTCGTTTGCGTCTAGAACGAACAGACCGTCATGTCGCCTATGCCGTTATGGGTACGGACGGCAGCGGAAAACAAGGGCCTATTGCCATTCCTGTAACAATCCAGTTTGTGCAGAGCATTCAACACTTACTCATCGATGCTACACCTGCACAGAAAATATGTTGGACGAGGGACAATCTACACAACAATAGTTTTTTAGGCTTTTTTCATATAAAACTCATAAAAAATTAATAATGTTATATATATAAAAAAAAAATTTTTTTTAACATTCATTATACATGTATAATTAGTAAATAATAATAAATCAAAACAAAAAAAATTTTAAAAAAAAATGCGTTTTCATATAAAATTCCATAGATATACATAGGTCCCTGTGTACCTTGTAACGGGTCGGCCAAATAACTTTTTTTTTGAAAATGCTATAAAAAAAAACTACTGAATATTTTTTCAAATTTCTTCTTTTATTTGAAAGTACAATCCTTCCGGTTAATAATGGAAAATAATTTCATTCAAATGGCTGCCTCGGCTGGCCATGCAGTAGCCTACACGATCGGTCCAATTTTTAAGCACATTATCGATTGTGTGCAGCTGTATTTCACCAATGGCTTCACGAATATTGTCCTTTAAAGCGTCAATTGTCTCTGGCTTGTCGGAGTAACACTTATCTTTGAGGGCACCCCACAAATAATAGTCCAACGGTGTGAAATCGCAGCTCCGAAGTGGCCAAACGACATCAGCTCTGCGGCTGATAATGCGATCTTCAAAAACAGGGCGCAAAACATCGAGGTTAGCTTCGGCTGTGTGGCATGTAGCGCCGTCCTGTTGAAATATCCTCCTCTTCAATTTTTATGAACAAAAATTAGTTCAACATGGCCCGATAACGATCGCCATTGACTGTAACGGCCACTCCTTGCTCATTTTTGAAGAAAAATGGCCCAATTATGCCTCTTGACCAAAATCCGCACCAAACAGTTACTCGTTTTGGGTGCACCGGCTTTTCAATGTATGCGTGCATTTTTTCTGTGCCCCAAATGCGACAATTTTGCTTGTTTACATATGAATGAAAATGAGCTTCAACTGAAAAGATTACCGCACCCCCTCATTGGCGTTCGTTAACCTATTCGATGTCAGGTTTCCCAGAAGAATAGAGTGGGATAAAGGGACATAGCTAGATGACTCAAATTGGGTCAATTGCGTTGGCTAGGCCATGTTATCAGAATGGATGAAGATGAGCCAGCGCAAAAGGTTTTCGATAACGTACCCGATGGAAACAGAAAAAGAGGGCGACCAATACTCCGCTGGAAAGACCAGGCAGAAGAACCCCTCCGTAACCTTGGTGTTACCAACTGGCAAGAAAAGGCGAGGGATAGTGCCACTTGGAAGACTATGTTGAAATTTGTTTAATTTGTTTGTTTAATTAATATGTGTAAGACGTCTGACCTCATGAGGTTGAAAAATAGTCAATAAAAGTAAGTCAGTAAGATGCCCACACACATATTACTACAGATTGCCCTTGTGTGTGAAACAGAATGACACGAAGTTCAACTTGATCTATTTTGAAACAATTACGCAGCGCGACCTTGCTCTAGCAAATGCTGAACAGCAACTGATTTGATTTGTATCATAGTAAAAATACCAAGCAGTCGCAGTAGATACAACAACAATTGTGGGCAAGAACCACAGGCATTTTGTTTTTGGTTAGGCTCTCCTCATGTCAAAGTCAACACATCCCTACAAGAAATGAATGATGGAAACTAACACACACAATATATATGCACTGATACACTTGGAACTATTTTATACTGAGTTCCATTCGCAAGAGTGAAACAACCCTACAAGAATAGTTTCGGTCATTCGACTGTCACTGTTGATGGAAACTTGAATTTGTTGACGTTTAAAAAGTAAAATGTGTGAATCCTCGACAAAGTGCAACGACAAAAGTTTCATTATCGTTAAATATCGTGGAATAAAAATAAACAGTGGAAATGAATAAACTTATGTGATCCAAAAATCAAAGATAATGATTATGAAAAATGAGGCATTTAAAAGCCATCAAAAAGTAGTGGAAGATTCTGTCTGGCATGCCTGGCCAAACTCAGGACAAACTCATTAATGAAGTCGGCTGCATGCTCCCTTTCCTGACCATCACAGCGGTGCAAGAGGTAGAGCAGAAATTGGGAACCCCAGATTTTGCTCAAGCAATATCAACAAACTAAAATTTATGGTTCGATATTTTAATATTTATATATACTTCTTCACAGAAAATATACTGAAAGAGGCGTCAGGGGATGTCAGCAGTGTCTGCCCCCCAATGTTCACGGATAACCTGCTTGAAGCCACCATAGGATGAAGCAGAAGATTTATTAAAAACAAATTGAAAATAGGTATTTTATTTTGCCCAGTTACTACTTTATTCATTTTGAATCGATTATTCTTATTCATTCACTCTCATTCTTTCATTCTTAGTCATTCATTGTTTGTACTTCATTCATTTATTATACAATTAGATATAAAAAATATATAAAAATAATAAAAATATACCATGAAATCATTAATAACATCGTCTTTTATTATAAAAGGTATACCCATCACCTTTGACTGATATATCCATCAAATTTGATTAGTCAACTGTGATGGGTATATCCATTAAGTATGATTAGTCAACTGTGATGGATATATCTATCAACTGTGACTAATACTCATATAATCTTTGATTCGTGATCAGCACTAGAGTGAGCAGCTCAGATATATGTTTTATAGGCGACCGAATTCAAAAGTTCGAGGGAGATACAAAATCACACGTACACAAAAGTTTCCATCAACTTTTTTATTTCGGCTTTAAGAATGTGATAGAAACTTTGATGGATATACCCATCAACAATGACAGTCAATTGACCGGTCAACTGACTGTCACTGTTCTTGTAGAGATACGCATACCAACAAATAAATGTAAACAGAAAAGTACAAAAACAAATCCTTTGAATCCGACAGAAGCGGCCAACTAAACAACGAAAAAAATTTAAATCAGCTGTCTACCGAGTTTACCTTCTCATTCTACCATGATTTGTATTAAAAAATGTAAACAAAGCAAGAGCCGAACGCCAACGATCGAAACCACACGAAGAATCTTATGTTGTATGTTGGCAGCGCAGGATGCTGTCCATCATGCGTGTTATGGAAATTTAAATTTTGGACATCACTGATTTATACCCTTCCCCATAGGGATGAGGGTATATATCATTTAATACGGAAAAAATGTACCGCACAGAAGGAGCCATATTAGACCCTTAGTATCTGTAGACGAAATTTGTTTCCATACAATCGCTTGGTGGGCGGCCCGGTTTTCAGTCCGATAAATAGCGTGAAAAACCTCCAACCTTAATGAAATTAGGTACAAGGCTTCATGCCATCAAACGCCAATCACCGGCTAAAACAAGGGCGATTTTGCCACGCTCATTTCGGTACCTCGCATACAACATTTGGCTGGCCGTCTGACTGTTTTGCCTATTTATTGTACTGCCTATTTATAACAGTCCTAATTTCCGCAATTCCCTAGTTGTTTCTATTAACACTTCGTGTTTTCGAGAATAAATTGTGGGTTCATCAACACTCATGCTGCGAGGGCTATCTACAAACACCTAATTATTTTCCACAGTGCTTCATAGTTAGCACTTTCTTATGTTGAGTCACTAGTAACAATCTTACAATCTAATCACATCAGTATCACTTTCCACTGACATGACACAACTACTAGAACAACTCTTTGTATTGAAATATTAGTTTGAACTAAGAGTCACACATTTTTTCGTAACAATATATTCAACTTGATTGTCATGTCATTGCCTTTAAATTTTGTAAATTAAATTAGATTTTTGAAATCCTTTGGACTTCGTTTGCATTATTCAATATTCAATACGTGCAACCAGTGCCAACTCGTGCTACATACTAAACGTTTTATACTCTTCTTTTCCTTGTAAAGCGACCATAACATAAACAAACTTATTAAGTGTTAAAAGTGTCAAAGGCAAATGCTACTTCTATACGGGTATAAGGATTCGAAGGATATTGGTATAGTTGCAAATGTATACGCTGCAATGTTTCGTCTCAAACGTGTAGTTTGTTTTCGCTTTGTAGTGACATTCGTTGTGGTGTAAAACTACGACCTTGGATTTGTGTACATACAGAACAACGTATATACTTATACATAAAAATACAAACTTGTGTGAATTTAAAAAAAAGAAATCTCTAAAACTAAAATTTTTCGAATAGTTAATCTCTACAACGCCAGTATGTCTACATTTCGGAGATGGAGCGTTCAATCAAAAAATAATCAATTTTTTTCTGGATTTCTAAGGGTTTTGCATAAAGTGGTTCAATTTGTACGAACGACTTTTTTTTACAAAAATCACCAAAATGGATAAATAACTATAACTCGGAAACGGTGTGTCCACACGCTAAAATAATACATTTGTTACTTCCATAGGAGGCTTTAACCAATGGATGTCTTTCATACGGCATCACTTGTTTTTAAATCGATGAACTAACATTTTTCAAATTAAAATCCGATAAAACGCACATGTGTGTTAGCGATTTTGTTTTAAAAATAAGTGACGTCGTATAAAGGTATCCATTGGTGAAACCCTCCTATGGAGGTAGCAAAGTAATTATTTTTGCGATTTTTATTCCGAGCTTAGCCATTTTTTATTTAAAGAAATAAAAAGAAATGGTTTCCCATGACATCCTATGAAGGGACAGGGGAGAACTTCTCACAACCACTGAGCTGTGCGCTTTCAAGTTGCCACTCACTGATTGGGACCTACAGTTTTACACCGATTCCGAACGGAATTTTGAGAAACTTTTTCATGGCTATATACTCGATAGTGTCGCCGTCACTATGCGAAGTGACCGCCGCCGAAAGAAATGTTAAGGTGGTCAGAGCAGGGTTCGAACCAGGATCTCATGTACAAGAGCCGCGCACACTAACCATTGCACCACCGATTTAATTTTAGCGATTTTCTTATTTTGGCGACTTTTTGAGAATAAAAAAAACCTCTTCCACGTGAATTGGACCACTGTACGAAACCCCCTTTGAAGCAACCAAAAATTGGTTATTTTTTCGATTGGACGCTCCGTTTCCGAGATTAGAAATTTTTTCTAAATTTTTCACATTTCCCAGTTCCCATCACCGAGTGTAATAGGTAAAGGCCGACTACCCAATCTCTATGTGTGACGGGTAATCGTGCTCCGCAATTTCCCATCATCGTGGGTAAGTACCCATTATTTTCCCCATTATCCTGTGGATAATGGGTAATTGTGATGGGTAATTCCCCAACGTCGTGGGTAACTACTCATTACCCTGTGGGTAATGTGTTATCGTAATGGGTAATTCCCCATAATCATGGGTAACTACACATTACTTTCCTCATTACCCTGTTGGTTATGGGTAATCGTGATAGGTGATTCCCCATTGCCGTGAGTAACTACCATTATTTTACCCATGCACTGCGGGCAATAAGTAACCGTTCATTACCCATTCCCCACAGTGATGCGTATGAGTTACACACGGAGTTACTCTGTTCGTAACCATATACAAACAGTATTAATTTAAAAATATCATCGGAATTTTTAAGTTGATTTGTTCATCCACAAAAATAATTCCTCCAGAGAAGTGTCGACAGTTTTTTGCGTGCGTTTGTGAAGTATCAATTTATGGTAATATTAGTAAAATATAAAAATACATGCAATTCAGAAACTAGTCTGGTGAGATATATCAACTGGGCGTATTCGTCTTGTCGATAACAGTAAAATATACATGGTATTTAACGATCCTCTTTTGATTTCGAATAGAACAATAGATGTCAACCGTAGGTTTTGTCCAAAGCATAAAAATTGCTGGGTCTAAACGGCGTAAAATGTGAAGACATATGTATGTATTTTTCGGTAGATGACATCTATATAAAGGGTGTTTTTTCAAGTCCGATAGAACTTCAAATTGTAAAAAAATAACACAAAAAATTAAATTTTAATAAAGTTTTTTTTTATTCGAAAGATCAATAGGTGGCATTAACACTTGAAAATGATTTCGGGCATATGGGCACCGCGGCTGTTCTTGTCGAAGTGCATTCTTGACGTTCAATTTTTGGCCACTTTTTCGAGCACTGCTGGCCGTATGTCACGAAGAACACGAACAATGTTGGCCTCCAAGGCGTCAATTGTTGCTGGTTTATCAGCATAAACCAGTGCCTTCACGTAGCCCCACAGGAAATAATTGAGAGGTGTCAAATCGCACGACCTTGGAGGCCAATTGACAGGTCCATTTCTCGAAATCAACTTATCGCCAAATTTTGATTTCAATAAGTCGATGGTTGCGATCGCCGTATGGCACGTAGCGCCATCCTGTTGAAACCACATCTCGTCTGGATCAATGTCGTCCATATTTTCAAACAGAAAATCATTGATCATGGTGCGGTAATGATCTCTATTGACCGTAACGCGAACTCCGGCCTCATTTTTAAAGAAATAAGGTCCGATGATGCCAACAGCGTGCAAGCCGCACCAAACGGTGCATTTTTCTGGATGTAATGGAGTCTGGAGGGTCTCTTGTGGATTGGTCTCCCTCCATATACGGCAATTTTGCTTATTAACAAACCCGTTAAGCCAAAAATGAGCCTCATCGCTGAACACAATTTGGCGATAAAACAAATCACGAAAATTTGGATAATTTGGCAGCGTGTTCAAGCGTGAGTCTATTCATGAAGATTTGTCAGAGTAAACTAAAGCAAATAATAGAAATTTTTTTATTAAAATTTAATTTTTTCTGTTATTTTTTACAATTTTAAGTTCTATCTGGCTTGAAAAAAACCCTTTACTTTATTGATTTTTCACAAATTTTGTCTCGTTTTCTGTTTAAAATAATAGTTTTTCTGAAAAGTCCTGGTGTATCACTCAAATATAGTTTCTCTTTTACAGCACAGCCTCTTATGTAAAATTGAGTACATAACTTGTAACAAATGTTTTTGTTACGGAAATTAGATTATGATTACCAGTGACTAATATTTGAACACGAATTCTAATATTGTGCTTTTTAGGAGTTGCATCTTCCATTCCAGATTAATGAGGTTTTAGAAATACTCAACTTGGTTAATATAACTTAATTTCTAGCTTTTATTCAGTAAGACTTATTTTTAATCTCTCAATAACATCGACAAATAATTCTGATGTGTGATAATTATAAATTCTAACCAAAATTTAGACTTTATCATGGAATTTCCAATGCTTGAATTGATCTCCAACTAATCTTTTTCTTGTGTGTAGAGTAGGGTTAGTCATGGTTTTTTAACTTTTTTCGAATATCGCAATGCTCTCCCAATATGATATAAGGCATAGAAAATATGAAGAACTGCGTCTTTACTTTTTTGATATTGTAAAAAAAACCTTCCGCACCAAATGCAATTACTTTTACTCAGACCAGATATTTTCAATTTCATTTTTTTATTATGATTCACGTGAATCAAGCGTGACTCACGCGTGAACTTGAGCGGGACCAAATTCTGAGTGAACGTGAGTAGCGTGAGTGAGAGTGCGTGAGCACTATTTTCGCGTGAGTCACTCATATTTCCGAATGCTTTATATCATTTAATTTGGATTTTCTTACTACTTTGTTAAACTAAGTATTTTTGGAAGGCTTCTATTAGCATTTCCGTCTAACAAAATGTCGTTAATCATCTTCTGTATTTCAAGGAACTCTATTACAAGCGAAGGAGTTTTTATACGTTTTAAAGTGGGACCGATTGCAAAAAAGTGGTAATACTATCAGAACTTCCAAACTATAATTCAGACTGCTTTAGAATGTACTAAGTATTTGTAGAGGAGGAGTCAGGCTTTCAGAATCTGGTATTTGGCGGCATCTTGTTTCAAAGTACGTTTCGCTACAGGGTGTCAGGGTGGCAACACTTTCATGGTATGTAACTTCTTAACTTGTGGTCTGATTTAAATTATCTTTGTTTTTAAAATTCTAATGAGCCGCACAAACCAAAAAGATGTAGAGTCGTGTGTTGTCTATCTAGCCGTTACAAAGATATTTGGAATCAAAAGTTTAAAATGTAGACATTCGCACTGACTTTCTTTAGTTTTTTGCTAATAACTTGGTCATTTTGAGTCGAAATATATGTAGTTCTAAAAACACAGCTACATTGGCAAGACTGCAACCAAACGTAAGTTAAAAACCTTTTTGAATTATTTAAAACCGGTTGGTACACTGAAAGAAAAACGCTTCATAGCACCAATGAATGGGTTACATTAATGGGTTTACATTGATGCAATGAAAAGTTTCTTTGATGCTATGAAATGTTACATTACTTCAATGAACTTCTTCATTGCTGCAGTTTTTGAATTTGTGGACCGTCACTAATGCTAAGAAACCTTTTACATTGATGGAATGAAATATGTTTTTCATGTAAATATGGAAAACTATAGAGAAAAATTGCAGACATTTTATCGACATTGTAAAGTAGAATCTATTACATAGGCCATCCTTTACATTACACACATTTTATTGAATTTTAAAATACTTTTTCTAAAAAAGCAATAATGAGACATCTTTATTTAATATAATGTACAATTTCATTAATTTTGAACGATTCATTAATTTGGTAAAAGGATAGTATGTATGTAGGTACGCTTTGTATAAATGTATGTATGTACAGAGTCCGCGTGATTTAATGTGGTTCTCGACGTGAAGTCCTTAAGCACAGGTGAGCACCGCCCCACCAAGAACATGTTTGATACGACTGTTAGCGCCGCCCGTGAGATATCCGTGCTACCCCGCATAGAGGGGCAGCCAAGAGATCAGGAATAGGAAGCCTTACACCATTGGTATACACGATTACGTGGGAGAACAAACGCCCCGTATTCGCATATCCGCCAGCGCGACTTCTTTCTTCCGTCCACGAGCTACCAATTGAGTAAACCCTCTGTACATGAGCTACTCCTCCTTGGTAAAGAGTGAGGTACTATCCAAACCTCTTCCGTGATAAGGGCCACGGATCCCATATTTCGAGGATATGCACCTGCCTAGCATACTTCGTTACAAGTAACTGATATACAAGGCAACTACATAGCCTCTACCAGCGATTTTGGTGGCAACCACAGCCAGCACGATCTCCCACAAGGGGGCCAACACCACCCGTGCTACCAGATAGGCATACTCTCTGGTCCGAGTTTCGCAGTGAAGCTGCTCCCAGTTTTTACTTTGTACTAAGTAGGGGACTGGTCACCCCCGGCGACAAAAGCATCAATCGTGAAACAATTCTACAATATCAACACTAACAACAACATCACGTGACATTGCCATTTAAATGCTAAAAATTGCAATATAAACGGTCTAATAACTACAGTCAGACGGCTGCAGATTTCTCACCGTGGGAGCAAGGCTGTTTCCACCTCTTCCGGTCAATAACAGCGACCGGCAGCCAATCTTCAGGCTTCGCCCGATGATGCCCCCGTGGGTCAACAACAACAAGACACAAACTGAAAGGGCACGAGTTCGAGACCTTCCACGTGTCAATCCCAAACAGCACACTGTACCAGAAACAGGCCTCTGGTCAGACCTCGCGGCTAATCCACTTCCAAATTCGACTCCGACGAAGTCCGGGACTGGCAATCCCTGTGTTCGCAGGGTTCAGCAGTACCGACAACGAGATCCTAAACGGCTGAATAACTAGCTTGAAAAGGCCAGGATCACGAAAAACGTTTAACCACTACAAAAGGGAGACACCGATAGAGACCAGTGAAACCCACAACAACAACTAAACCGTCCTAGCGCGCCGACTCGCGAAAACACGAGAGGCAAACCGCGTTGCAACACACAACGCATCCGGAGACAGAAGCATACTACTCACACACCACTCACCACCGGATCTGGTGACACCCATGCCGACTAAATCCCTAAAAGCCCCGTAAAGGGGACACTCGCACAAAACATGGAGCCAATCTTCGATTGGCGCTTCGCAATCACACGACTCCCGATCCGCAAGTCTCATTCTGTGCAAGAATGCATTTAACGACCCGTGACCTGTCAGTATGAAACCAAGGCTTAGATTGAAACTAAACTCAGGGTTCTTCCCGACGAATTCTACATCCGGTATAAATCTATACGTTACTCGACCGTTGGTACTGGAATTCCAACGGCCCTGCCACTCCGATGTGACTAACGCATCTAACCGAGCCCGCCGCTCACTTCTACTCATGCTCTCTGCTCCAACTATGAGCCAATCTGACTCACCCAGTGCGTACCCCTTCTTGATTTTGAAGTCCATGCTTCGACGCATCACCTCTAGATCAAGAGGAGTGGCACCCATCAAAACTTGTAGGGCCTCAGTAGACACCGTACGACATACTGGCATACATGCCAATAACATTACTCTCTGAACAGAGAATAATCGACGTTGCCCGAAGACGCTTCTAGCAGTTTCGCACCAAACAGAAGACCCAAATGTTGCCATGGCAACAAAAAGGCCCCTGTACACGGTCCTGACTGCTTGACGACTCAGACCCCACTCACTCCTCATAACACGCCTAACCTTTCCTACAACGCTCGTCAGTTTCTCGCGAAGTCTCCCTATATGAGGCAAAAAGTTCATCCTTTCTCCCATGGTGACTCCGAGGTACTTCACCTCCGTGGAGTAACGGATTGTGCCACCACCATTCAGACGCACGATTGGAAAATGGGACTTGAAACTACCCTTCAGCAACATGGTCACTGTCTTTTCCACCGATAAACTAACTCCTACACGCTCGCCCCACCGAGTGACAATACTCATCATAGCCGAGGATAGCTGTTCCAACTCGGAACGAGAACTACCCTCGACCATGATAAGCAAGTCATCAGCGTAAGCACATATCTTGCATTCGGCCTCAAGCTCATGCAAAAGCAAGTCCATCATCAGATTCCACACAAACGGTCCACAAATGGAACCCTGTGGACATCCTCGGACCACATCAACACACTCAGAACTATTTGCCCCGACTATCACTGCTTTTCTGTCAGAGAAGTAACTTCTCCAGAGTGCTACTTCCTGACACCCTAGCCCCGCTAGTCTTTCTTCCACGCTCGCCCAACTCAGATAATCAAACGCACCGCGCCATTAAAAAAAACCCGAAAATCGAGCAAAATAAAGGGATTTCAAAAACCAATCTTTTTTGCCGGCCGGACCTATGGGGACCCGCAAGGTCCAAAAAACGTGTCCACGCAGGGACACTTTTGTATGGGTAAATTTTCCCAAAAATCAAAAAATTCAGACATCCAAAATTAGCAACAGAGATATTCCTCTCCCTGGCCCCGTCCCAGAAAACCAAATAGTCGAAAAAAAAATCGTGGCACAAAAAGCCCGAACTTTGGAGGCCCATAACTCCTGAAATAGGGATACATTTTTTGCTTAGAATCGTGTGACAATGACAACATTTTTCAATGACACTTTTCATTGATGCAATGTAAGAATTCATTAATGGTATGAAGGTTTTTCTTTCAGTGTAACGACAACTTCTCAAATTTAAAATGTTTCTTTCATCATTTTTTCAATACCATCATTCTTTCAATAGTTTCTCAAATTTTTTGTACGAAAGGTATAAAATTTTGTAAGTTTTTTTAAGCAAGGCCCTTGCCAAAGGTGCTAAATGTAATTTAAAAATTTTTAAGCATTCACCCTTGTCTTGGGAGAAAATTAATGATTTGTGAACAAAATTTTTAATTTTTGAGTTTGGGAAAACTCTCGCTTGTTGATTTACATATTTTTTAATCCAAATTCTAGACTGAAGTGAGGTTAACTACAAAGCGAAAAAATTTTGATCGTACGCATAATCTTGATCAGCAAAAAATCGAATTTTCATAACAGATTTTTTTGGGAGTAAAAATCCCACACTTGTGTCACTATTTCTCAAGTAATATTAATTGCATTAAATTAAACCTATATTGATTAAATTAAACATACACTCCGGTTCACTTATTTAAAGGCACTAAAAATTCCATATTCTGACAATCCTGACAATAGTGGTTTCTTAACTAGCAATTTATAAAAAAAAGTCAAAAAATGTTTTTTTTTTTGGTTCACTTGAATAAAGGCACTTTAACTAATTTTAATGCAAAACAGTTTTTCTTGTTTTTCGATTTATTTAACTTTATTTAAGAACTATTAGTAATGGGTACAACCCCCTTTGATTTTAATAACTTCAAATATACGGGTTCTCATTGAGAGATAAAGAGAATTTATGTAATCCAACGAAATTTGATTCTAAGCATCCTTAATGGCCTGAATTAGTGACTGGTTGTCATCAAATTGTCTATCTCCTTCATAGACCTTACGAGATAACAGCCCCAGAATTTTTCGATAATGTTTAAATCTGGCGAATAGGGTAGCCAGTCAAGAATATTAACATTTTGGCTTGCAAAGAACTCCTTTACTACTGTGGCGTTGTGTATAGGGGCATTATCCTGTTGCAATATCCAAGATATGGGACCCAATAGTTCACTGAACTTTGGAAAAGCCGATTCCAATAACGGCAAAAATTCCGGGTTTTTGTCAAAATTTTTACCTGCAAAAAATGTACAAAATTTCGATGTGGATCTCTTTAATTTTAGCTACTATTTTATCTCGAAATTCTCTATCGTAAATGGAGTTAATATTGTTCAACTCTTTGAAGCTAAATGTAAAAACCCTATACCCTTCAATCAACGTGGCAGAATCGTTTCTTAACCATTTTATTGCTATTGCTAGCGGATTTAAAACTGCACTCCAGGCCTGCAGTGTACTTATCTCTTTAACACTAGAAGGAGCTTCGCACAGTTCCAGAAGTGCACGATTAACGCATTTCTCAAAATTTATCAATCATTGGACATAACGAGCTCCACCGGCTTTTAATGTCAATCTCTGACCTCAGCTCGTTTTTATGGCAGCGTAGCATACAACTTTACAAATGATATTGCTTCTCGCGCGATCTATTGAATGAATTGACATGCAAGTTATACTTTTTAAACACATCTTAAGTGGCTTCCACACGAACGCTCGTGTTTTCCAATACTATCCCATCACCACCAGCAAATGCATCGTAGGCTTTGTAATCGTTTTCCTCGCTGCTGTACACTGTTAATGCTTTAATTTTTGAATGGAAGTCGTCTACTCCGAAAAGTGGACAGCAGAATTTAATTACAGCAATTCTGTGATTCTGGCAGGATGTCAGAGCCATGTTTTTTTTATTGTAGATGCTTCATCGTGTATGGGTATGTGTATAAAAAATAAAACAATTTTTATTTTCGTCTTGTTATTTTTGTGTTAAAGATTATTGTATGTAGTTACATTTTTGTATGGCCAACCCGTGATTTTGAACTTCTTAAATTGAACACATTGCGCTGGCCTTAAATGCTGATTTGCTGAAGTGACATTTAACTGCTTTTACGACTAATGTAATAGAATTCACCGAAAAGGAAAATTATTGGTTTCAAATATTCAACACCGCACAGTGGGGCCGATTGAAAAATCCACGGTAATAATATCACAATTTTTAATGTATTGTTCTGTTAATTTGGAATGTACCAGGCATTTGTAGAGGAGGAGTTCGGCTTTCAGAATATTGCATTCAGAAGTACCCTGTGTCAAAACTACATGGTGTCAAAATTGATCACTTTAATGCCGTTGAATTTTTGAAAACCTGTCACTTCTAATTTAAGAATTTACTATGCCAGAGACACAAAAAGTATGTTTAGTGTTCTGGAATATCTTTTACCGTTATTACGATATTCTCAATCAATGTTGAAAATTGTCAATTTTTCCACAAACCTTTTTCAGTTTTTTGTTAATAACTCTGCTATTTGAGGAGAAGGTATATTCCTGTAAACATCACTAAATTGAGAACACTTCAATAAAGAATACACTAAAAAATTATAAGTTCTCAAAATATCTCAAAATTTAATTTTTTTTCAACCTGTAAAAACATAATATTTTCCCGAAAAGATACCACGATTCATTCAGTATTGTCTTTAGTATTTTTCCAAGAAGCCTATACAAATTTATAAACTTCTCTCAAAGACAGAGATAATGTAAAGTTATGATCATTCGCAAATTCGCCCTACAGTCAACAGTCAGCATTTATGGAAACGTGATTTTTTAAACAAATTTTTCACTTTCGATATTTGGTAAAAATTTTGCTCGCGGTTTTTATTATTTTTTTTTTTTAATTTCTGTTGTACAATGAAATGTTCTTAAGTCCATGCCAAAACCTAAATAGATTCTACATATTAATGAGCTTAGGAGAGCATAATATGTACAAAAATACAAATTTTCATAGAATATTTGTTTGGGATTAAAAATCTCTAGGTTTTTTTTAATATTTGGAAAAATCCTTAACTGGTTTTAATTTACCGTGCATTGGTCTATAACATATAAAAAATTAGTGAGTTACCGTCAATCAGTACTAATATACTTTATATCAAATTTATACACTTTAACATCATATTTTAAAATTGGTTAATGTATGCGAAATTCATACTACAAGCTTACAAGTCATAAACATTTTTCTAATTGATAAAAGGTTGGTTTTTGTTGGAAATAATAGACAATTCAGTTAAGCACACTCACCACTGGCATGACTTGTTTCGAACTCCGTGACAAGTTCATCATCAGATACCTAACTACTGTGCCTGAATTGATACCATCGGTTGATCATCAATCATATATATACAAACTCGATTCAGCAATTCCCATGTGCGAATTAGTATTGATCGAAGATCCCTAAGTATCAACATCACTGAAAGGCCTATAATTCCAACAACAAGAACAGACAGAATTTTTCCACCATGTTCTTCCTTTCCTCATGCATTCTTGCATTGTTGCAGTGCTTTGAGGTGACATTTTAATCTATATCACAGAGTTGTATTTTTCCGTGGTATAGAATTTTTTGAAGACAGTGCCAGTGTCAGTTACGTTTATTTGAATTTGAATTCTTATGACCGATTTTTGTTAGTTTTTGGTTTAATGTATGAGAAATTCATACTACAAGCTTACAAGTCATGACCATTTTTCTAATTGAAAAATGGTTAGTTTTAACACATTTGGAAAAAATACAAAAAATATGAAAATTAATAATTTTGGAAAAATCTTTTAAAAATTTTAGCTAAAGTAATAAGTATAAATTCACGACATCTTACTAATTACATTATGCGAATCTTTTATATACCAACTCACGGCCAAATAAATTCAATGAAGTTTTTTTCTAAATAGTAAAAAATCTCAGAGATTTTTATTCCCCAAACGAATCTTCTTTGAAAATTCGACTCTGCACATCTTAAGCCCTCCTGAACTCATTTATGCGTAGAATCTCTTTATTTTTTGGCGTCAGTTTAAATTAAAAACATACATATACCAAAAACCACGAGCGAAAATTTTGAAATACATCGAAAATGAGAAATTTGTTGAACAATTTCACATTTTCTGTGAATGTTGACTGTAAGGTGCGTTTCCGAATGATCCTAATTTTACATTAACTATATTTGGCTAAGCCTTGTATTTTAGGAAAATTTAGAAATTTATATAGGTTGTTTGGAAGAATGTAAAGAAAATACTGAATGAATCATGGTACCTTTTCAGGAAATTATTGTGTTTTCTACAGGTTGAAAAAAAATCCAAATTTGGAAAATCAGACTTTCCAAACGCCTTGAGATAGCTTAAAGATTTTTACAATAAAATTCTTTATTGAAGTATTCCCAATTGAGTGGCGTTTTCAGAAATATTCTTTTTCGTCGAATGGCCGAGTTATTAACAAAAAACTGAAAAAAGTCAATGTAAAATTGGCAATTTAAAATTTTGATAGAGAATATCTTAACAACGATAAAAGATATTCCGCAACACTTAGAATATTTTTTGTTTCTTTGTAGATTTTGTAGATTCTCAAAACTAAAAAATCTTAGTAATCGGCCTATAAGTGTAGAAATACCAGACTTTGAAAATTGCAACAGAGCCAAAGTGGTCGACTTTGACACCCTATACCACCAACTGTGTTAAATACAAATACAGTATTCTAAAAACCAGACTCCTCCTCTACAAATGTCTAGTACATTCCAAAATCAGCAGAATAATAGTTAAAAAGTTGTGATATTATTACCGAGTATTTTCCAATCGGCCCCACCGCGTTAAATTAGGCAACTATCAATTTATTTTAAATAATACCAGTTGGAACTTAACAATTTGGTTTCAAGTTTAAAATACATCAATTGAAAACTTATAATCTAACAAATATCTATTGAAACTTAAAAAACTTAAAACTTAAATTGAAATTTAGACATCGATTGAAAGTTACAAATTTAAAGCTTCAAACAACACACAATGTACTGTTGAACAGCAACAAACATATAAAGGGTTTTCCAATAAGGACCTGACAACTTTTTTGTAAATAAAAATCAAACCATTTTATATATTCCCAAAACTTTATGATCGACTTGAAATACAATCAAAATATTTATGAATGGAACTCGACTTCGTTCATATGGTCACCACGGCCATGTCGGCAGCGGTCGATTCGTTGGACCCAATTTTCGATGATTCGGTCACTGTTTCGCGTTCATGTTGGCTTTAAGTTCTTCCAACGTCGTCGGCTTGTTGGAATAGACCAATGATTTGACGCAGGCTCAAGTAAAAAAGTCCAGAAGCGTTAAATCGCACGAACGAGGCGGCCAATTGACTGGTCCATTTCTTGAGATAACACGCTCACCAAACTTACTCTTCAATAAATCGATTATAACGTGTGCTGTGTGGCTTGTGGCACCGTCCTGTTGAAACCACATGTCGTCCAAGTCAATGTTTTCGAATTCGGTCCAAAAATAATCGGTAATCATGGCGCGAGAACGATCGCCATTCACAGTAACGTCACGATCGTTATTGTCGACGAAAAAATATGGCCCAGTGAAGCCGCCGGCATGCAAACCGCACCAAAGAGTTATTTTTTGTGGACGAAGTGGTGATTCATGAAGCACATGGGGATTTTCACCAAACCAATAAAGCATATTTTGCTTATTGACGAACCCATTGAGCCATAAATGAGCTTCGTCACTGAAGATGATTTTGCGATGAAATTCATCATCTTGGCGCATCTTCTCCAGAGCGCAATCGGAAAACGTACGTCGCGTCAAATGGTCCAACGGCTTCAATTCTTGAGTCAGCTTGATCCTGTATGGGTGTAAACCAAGTTCTTTACCCAAAATTCGCCATAAAGTCATCTTGGCGATGCCCAGTTCTTGAGAACGCCTCGGAATCGACTACAGCGATATTTTCGTCACTTCGACCTACTCGTTGTCTCAATGGCACGGCAGCATCACACAACGAATATGTAGACTCAAATTTTTGCACTAAACTTGTTATTGCTTGTCTACTAGGGCGAGAATATCAACCGAAAATTGGAGTTAACGCTCTTAAAGTTGCGGTCACCGACTCCGAATTTCGGTAGTACATTTTTATAATTTGCATACGTTGTTCTTTCGTGTACTCTACCATCATGAAAATGTTGAGTTTACTGAAAAAAGGAAAGAAACAGTTAGATGATTAGTTAAATAGTGCGTTCACAATTTAAATTCACAGTTCTCAAGTACCTATTGGAAAACCTATTATATTTATTTTCATATCAATTTTGTTGGGTGTCCAACATTTTCGTGAACGTTTTTCCTTTTAATATTTGGTTGCGTTCACACCCATTTGGTTTGATCGGAAAATTAATGCGTTCTTCATTCATTCGCGAACGAAGTAATATTAATATTTAAAATTTAGTTTATTCATAATATTGTAAACTTTTGGCGTAGAATACGTCTTACCTTACGGTATAGGGAGTCATGTCAGATTGTTATTGTTGTAATCTTTATTTCATTGATTATGAGGAAACGGCGAGATAACTTTTTTAAAAATTTTTTGTAGGTGAAGATGTTATCTTTCGTTTAATATACATTTCACATTGGTTTATATCTTCCTAATATTTAAATTTCTCAAATGAAAATTGTTTAAACACATACACTCAAACATATGTGTGGTGTTTGGTTGAGTGTTTGAGTTTGTAGCATGAACACAAACTATGCTGCTGTTTCAGTGTGGACACAAACCTTCAGCTGTTGTTTTGATTGATGAAATATTGAAATTTCGTATATTTACTTATGTATTTAAGTGAAACAAAATGTTAAATGTGAATTTGGATATAACATGGATATATAATTATAAAAAATATAAATAAAATTGATTTGCGTCTGTTATTTATTATTTATCCTTACTTTTTTACTTTAAAAACCTATTTATCCTATTTTTCCTACCATTAGCTTATGTATATTATCAAAAGTAACTATCAAATAAATAAATTCATTTGCTTATGTTAGTTATCATCTGTCTGCTTTATTTTTTAATAGTGGCTGCTACTTCTCCCGTGTTTAAAATATCTTCAACTATACGGTTTTTTATTGATTCATAAAGTGCTGTTAAATAATCCAAAGAAATCTCAGTCCAGGAGTCCTTATTGGCTTGAACTTGTTCCTCAATGCATTGGCCTTTTTGTAACTTTTTTTTGGAAAACGGCCACAAACACAAATGAAACAGGGTTATAACTGGTTAGAATGTACCACAAAAATTATTTTTCATAAAATTCTGTTATAAGTCTCTGAAAGCTCAAACCTGAACTGGAATATCAAAAGTAATTCAAAACTGATAATCCGTTTAAGGGTTAATTTCGTACTTATTCCGTATTGAGTAAAATTCCACTATAACGCACCAAACAAAAGAAAGCTGTTGATGAAATATCTTAATCAATACGAATACCAACTTAGATCGAATCCATTTCGAATCCGCAAAAATTAATAAAAGTGAATCCATCCATCCATCCATTTTATTTACAAAAAACGAAACCAAACAGGATTCGAATATGAAGTCAATTGTGGGTTCGAGACGAATCTGAAAAAGTAGAAAATACGATTCACGTTTTCGGGAGGAATGAAAATTCAAACCGAATCCGCTTCGAATCCGCAAAACTTGAAAAAAGCGGATCCGTCTCGAATCCATTTTGTTTACAAAAAGCGAACCCGAAACGGATTCGAATATGAAGTCCGTTACGAGTTCGAGGCCGCTGAAGTTTCGATTTCTAGTACATACATTTTCCAACAAAAAAATATATTTTTTTTAAATATGGGGCTCAAATGACGTATCATGATGAACATACGAGTATATAGGAAAATATATTTTTAAAATTTTGACAGAGAATGTTTTTTTCACGACGCCATTTTGAAATATTTAGCAGCCTTATTTTGTCTTCCCCATTCTGCTGTATTTTACATAAATATTCCATCAAATATATAATATAAATATATTTGTAGGTGATTTTGCGAAACAGAAAGACAAATCTGCGAATCCAAAGAATTTTTTTTTACAAATTAGCTATTTGATGGAATATATTTGAAAATATGTTTTTCTGTATATTTTGATCACGATACGCCGCTTGAGCTGCATATTGTCAAAAAAAAAATGTTTTTTTTTCGAAAATATACTAGGAATCGAAACTTCAACGGCCGATAGGATACTATAAGTACCCTCGTATAAAAAAAACTGTTTGACGTTTCCGTATTCACTAGAGTTGGGTAGTTCATGAACTACCTAGTTAATTTAGGGTAACCAGACATCACCCTCATGAACATAATGCACATGTTCGATACCGCGAGTATGTTTGTGATTGGTATGTCCGGGCACCTTAAATGAACGAGCTCGAGAACTAGTGAACGAGTTCGACACAAGTCTAGTATTCACCCCCTCATTTCGCGTCGTTTGCAACCACTCTCACTACACCCTAGTGTGTAGTGTGAGTGAGTATTACTCGTACCCATAGAGTAATCTCATACCAGAGAGAATACTTTGCTCACCTGCCGTTTCCTTTCACACTCTTCTTGATGCGATCGGTGTGGTAGAGAGATGTTTGACGAAAAGTGACATACACCAGGTGGAATTACAATAACTTCTTGCTTTAATTTTTCATGTCCTTTTTGGTGAAAACTGTGAAATTTAAATGTGTTTTAAACTTTTATAATAACTGTTATTGTTAGTGTACATTTGTGTTATATTTAACACAATAATTTTAAAACACAAAACGAAATGCCGTTGTTGTTATTTTGTTCGTTGTTGTAAATCATTGCCTCTATCTGGTATTAGTAAAGTAATTCTTTTCAACATCGAACGTAAATATCACACCAGGCCAAATGTCATAAATTTGGTGAGAGAACTATTAGGTCTACTATAAGTATTAGTCTATGGTTACCTACAGTTACAAGTCGATATTTGCAACCCCTGTTAACTTTTGATATTTTGAACTCTCTGAAACTTTTTTGTTTGCGAATAAAACTGGATACTTCAAAAACAAAAGTTTCATGATTTTGAAATGTCTTTACTGTGCTACAAAAAGTGTCCCGCATAAAAGGGTAGAAAACGGGATAGAAAACGAGATAGAAAAGGCATTAGTCGAATTTGGCGTCGGAGTGAACAATTATGTATGGGGGAAATGTAGCCTCTGTAAAAGCAAACACATCTGTGTAATTCTATTTTTTGATAGGACTTAAAATGATGACAGCGAAGAAAAATAAAAGGCCAGTATTTAGGGTTTTTGGTTCTGGAGTTGTTGTTGCTTCATCTTCAAATCTAGGGGGTGACTGACCCACTCTACTGTACATCTTTATATATATACTTCTACTGCACGTGTGTTTGTGACTGAACTCCTACTAAAATTCTGGACCGATTTGAATAAATTTTTTTGTATGCGTTTGGGTGGCGCCCTAGGTGGTTTACATTTACCGTTCGGTCCAATTGGACAAAGGGGCGTGGTACCTCCCATACAAACCACAAATTAAACATTCATTATTTCTGCTCCTACTAACGGTATTTGAACAAACGTCTGCTGGGTCAGCTAGTATATTATAAATAATCAATATTCTTCGAGCTTGAGGTCGGATTTGCTGTTGTTGTATTTATTTTCCTCAATATTTCGCAACTCCTTTGTGTAGCATCATCAGGAGATATAAACAATATTTAACAATTGTTATTTTGTTTTAGTTGTTAAATATTGTTTATATCTCCTGATGATGCTACTCAAAGGAGTTGCGAAATATTGAGGAAAATAAATACAACAACAACAAATCTGACCTCAAGCTCGAAGAATATTGATTATTTATTGACAAAGAAAAGGTCGAACAACAGAATATAATATAGTGTCATAACACTAGCTGACAGGGAATTATTGTTCCAACCAAACATAGTTTGTTCAAGAAGTAACCTGTTCTAAGTGATATAACAAATTTATTGCCGTAAATAAAACACAATAATGGTTTTCATGATTGTCGTCGGGTAAATGGTGGGAAAATTGAGAACAGCCTCTCAAATGAATTTTATTTACCTTTGTCTTAGATTAAATACAAAAACAAATATTTAAATCCATTTACATATTTGTCGCGCTCGAAATACTAACCGATGTTTTGATTTTATACCAGAGTTATAAAAAATAATGAGTTTGCCACCTCCATAGCAGGCTTTAACCAATGGATGTCTTCAACATGGCATCACTTTTTTTTTAGCATAAAAATAGCTACCATATTTCAAATAAAAAATCGCTAAAACGCCTCATTTTGCGATTGGGCGCACCGTTTCCGATTTATAGTCACTTCTTTATTTTAGCGATTTCCTTATTTTGGCGATTTTTTGAGAAAAAAGAATCTTCCATACGAATTGGACCACTTTATGAAAAACCCTTAGAAACCAGCAAAAATTGGTTATTTTCGAGATATAGAAAGTTTTTCTAATTTTTTCGTATTTTTACCCATCGCCGTGATAATCTACCCAATATTTTCCCCATTACCTTGTGGGTAATCGTGATGGGTAATGCCCCATCGTCGTGAGTAATTACCCTTTATTTTCCCCATTTCATCCTGAGGGTAACGGGTAATCATGATGGGTGATTCCCCATTGTCGTAGATAGCTACCCATTATTTTCCCTATACCCTGTGGGTAATGGGTAAACGATCGCTACTCATTCGCCACGGCAATAAAAATGCTCCGCGAAATACGAACCCTGTTTTATACCCCTCTGTTCTTAGTTGCCGTCAGGTAAAATAAAAACAACATTTTTCCACAATAGTAAATTTTTTGCATTCATTTTGGAAACATTTCTACCATTTTATAAATTTTACTGGATTTTAAATTCACCGAAAACCAATGTAGTCTCAGTAAATACTAGATGTTCGCAATCAGTGACCAACTAAAGAGCCACTTTACTTTAGACAGTACCATCAAAGGCATTTGAACAAGTAGTCAACGGTCAATTATTGTCCACATATCTGGATTAACATTCGTTACTGCATGATTGCCAGTGTGGTTTCAGAGTAATCCAACTCCTCCTTCCTTACCACTGGATATGACTGACACTATTTGTAACAACTGTAGAGAAGGCATTTGGCGGGTTGACTACAAATTGTACAAATTGTATGGTTATGCGAGTAGTTGATTGATTCCCATCTGGCAGGTAGGAGTCAATTAGTTTATGCTGAGAGAAGAACTAGTGACATAGTTTATGTTAAGGTTCTACGTTATTTCACTAACGAGGTTTCTGATATTATCAAGGTTTTGAATGGTATTTTAGAATGTCAATTGTCATAATAACTTTATATTCACAATATCAATAAGAGCAAAAATATCTGTGGTGACAAGGCATAACAGCATAACTCGAGTTATGCTCAAACTAAATTTTTCGAGAATCGAGCTGTATATATCGTACAGTACACTAAATAATCCAAATATGAATAATCCAATTTGTAGTTCCCAAGATATTGGAAAAGATTTATTAGCAATTCTCGATCAATCACTATATTACAAATGAAATTTGAACCCTTAAAACGCTCTCCTAAAAAATTGCAAAAATAGACATATGCTGTTATGCCTTGTGACCACAGATATAATCAATGTAATCTGGGTATTAGAGTCGATTATTTCCGTACTTTCAATTGTTTTTTATAACTTAAAAAGTTTGTGTCTCATATATTCATTTACTGATGACATTCAATTGCTATTCAAATAATGTTATGGTTTTGTAAATATCCTTCAGGGGAGAATTAAGTATGTGCTACCTTTGGTAAGACATTGGATGTATGAGGACAGACGTAACACAAATGCTTCCAAATCCAAAGCACACGTGTAGATAAAGATGTCCATTTAGTTTATGATGGAACTGTGACGTAGTTTGTTAACAGTAACCCCTGTCTCTTCATGGGTTGTAAAGGGGAAACAAAAGTATTTATTTATTTTTCTGCAAAATTTGAGAGTTAATCTGGATGATACTCGTAACCTCATTTCAAGTGGCACTCGACTAGTGTTATACTTAAGGCAAATTAGAGCACTCACCCTACTAGTTCCTATCTACCACCCAATACACCATGCAACAAAATTAAGGTTTTTGCTTTGGTTGGTTGATAATTTCTTTATGAACTGATTACACTAGGTAGGAATATTGAAGCGCCTAAAATATAGTCGAATGTGTAGTTAAAAAAAACTCTATGGAAGGTCAAAATTCCAATCTTCCTGCCAGATGTTGTGCGAAAAAATGTAAAGAATCAGTTTAATAAACAAGTTATTAACCTACTGCTTGTGATCAATATGATCAACGAAATTTAGCAAGGATTATTTTCGTAGAACATTCGAAAAAATTGTTTTAAATTTGAAAAGGGTCATACGTGATCCGTCCATAAATTACCCAAAGGAGAGCTGGTGGTTCGAAATATATCAGTAATATATTGCAGTATAAATTCCACCAAAATTTTTTAAAGGAGATAACCCTTTACTATTATTATACGTGAGCTTTTAGTTCATTTTAAAAGGTATCAAAAAACTGAATCATATCATTTACTATTTTTCATTTATTATTAGATATTATGTGACTCATTTCCGCCCCCAAGATGTTGCTGCAGACAAAGTGAATATTAAGTTAGGATAGGACAGGTTGGGTGTGAAAAAGAGCTCAACTAGACTTTTTAGTGATAACGAGATTAGACTTTAGCCCCACCGGAGAACCATTAAGTTTGCTAGAAGAAACTCAAGATATTGTCTACGCCTATCCGACATACTTCTCCCAGATCCCCAAATATATAAAATCTGCTGGCAGACAACCACCTGCAGGATAGGCTGGACACATATAGAAGATATTATCAGTGGATCCCTTATCGTTACAGCTTCTATACAAGCCATTTATCCCGACCTTTAGCCACGAGTCATGTCTACCTATCAGTCTCCCGTCCTAAATGAAACAAGCATTGATGCCTTGAGCCTGGCTATAGCCAGAAGATTTCTGGATCTCCTATTATTCACTATCGGTCAGGTTTGTATTACGCGTACACAAGCAGTACCACACGCTGAAAAATTTGTATTATTTTGTTGTTTTGATGCAAATATGTAGCTTCTCGCAAATATAGTGTACTTTGTGTCCAAACACATTGTGTTTGCTAATCAATATAACATGTTTGGAATAGGTTATAATATATGTATTTGTGACCCAACTGTAGTTTTGTTTGTTGAAAACTACTGAAAACATAGCTGTTTGTCAAAATAAAGGAACAAAGCATCAGATCTTCAATTCACGAAAACAATGTTTGCATGCATGTACATGGTTCCTGCAATATATTGCTCGGGCAGTTATTTTTCAGCGTGCAGTGGTCCACAACTCCCCTACTTCATGCGGAATCTGTAGCTTAGTCGCTACTCGGTGATTTGCTCTGTATAACTCCTCAATGTCCCTGTACCTAAGCAATGATATTAGATTTATATCACAATGTTAAGACATACTGTTAAGAGATCTGTGGCAGTCTTGGGCAGATGTTGAAATCATCAAATAGTCTACGACGATAAAGGGGCATTCCAAGTTCCCTGGAGTAGACCCCGTAGCGTCAAACATTTTCAACCTGAAATCCACACATGCCTCTGTACCAGGAACTCCTTTGTCCCAGGAATCTCCTTCCGGTATGAGAGTTTGATATTCCCTTTCGAATAGTGGTTCCGCTTACGACCAGTCGATAAATACAGAAAAGTTGCGAGTACCTAACAACACTTTTTCACGGCCGGCTTCGACAATGCTCCATTGTAAGCTTTGCTTTAACCTGATCACACGTAGAAGCCATCTTCCTGCCTATAATATTCACCGCGAGCAAATACAACATTACATTCAGAGTGGTGTGAGGAGCACCCTTTTGCTATTTTGTGCACCCTAGGTAGTAGTGCACAATATGTGGGTTTCTCAAGCTCCTACTGATAATCCCGTAGACCATTGTACATCTCACTACCATCGTATAGATCCAGTGAAAAATCCTTGGAGAAAGTCCCCATTTACAACCTATAGCGCTCTTGCAGGTGTATAGGGCTATTGTCGCCTTCTTCAAAACCATCCAAAATTAAAAGTTTCATGGTAGCTACTTTACACCTTCGGAGAAAAAGGACCAGCTCGGTCTTGGCCGGGTTAAGACCTAGCGCATCTGCACCCAACTATCTTCCCAACGTCCGTAAGCTACCTTGGGGAATGCACCTTAGGGTACTGGGACACTTGACCATTATAGCTATTTCCACGTCGTCATAATAAGCAACAATTTCCGCACCCTTATTTTGGAGAGTCGCCAGAATTCATCGCTAAGTTCCATAGATGTGGAGACACGACCGCTCGTCGTTGACATGTGCCTCTGTTACCACACCTGGCTGTGACACATCTCCTGGTGAACATTTCTTATACAAGGCCCATAATATCCACGTTTACTATACGGGGTCGATAGTGCTAATTCTATCGTATTAGGAATGATATTACTGAACACACCCTGAATGTCAAGAAAGGATACTAACTTATACTCCTTAGCACCCAACAAGATCTCTATGTATCCTACCAGTTCATGCAGTGATGTCTCTGTAAATTTTCGCTTTCAGTAGGTAAGCTATGCACCATATAGTAACCTTGCCTCTATGCTCGCACGCAAGTGTATGTCTATCAGCCGTTCCCAAGTCTTCAGTAGGAAAATGACAGGCTCATAGGCCTGAAAACTTTACGAGCAGTGTAAGAGGTATTTCCCGCAATGGTAATAAACCCTACACTTGTATTCCACCATTCTCTAGGAATGTATATGAAGTTTTACTTCACAGCCTGAAGTGCCGCCCGTGATACCATATCGGGCCCGGAAGGCATAAAGTGTATGATGCTGTCGATAGCCCATGCAAACCTAAATTTAATAACAATTTCAAAGGAACTTCTGATCTATGGGAGGTATGTTCACGAGCAGTGATATCCTCGCCCAGCGAGTTTCCCGAGAGACGGATATTCATAAGGAGATAGAGTGAAAAGCCACTACATCGCATTGCCTGATAAAAGAATTTTCGTTAACCTCGCCGCATTGTTAATATCTTCTATTGGTTTACAGTGGCCGTCGGTGGTGCAATGGTTAGTGTGCGCACCTCTTGTACATGAGATTCTCGGTTCGAACCCTGCTCTGGCCAGCTTAAAATTTCTTTCGGCGGCGGTCAACTTGCATAGTGACGGCGACACTATCGAGTATTTAGCCATGATAAAGCTTTTCAAAATACCGTTCGGAATCGGTGTAAAACTGTAGGTCCCAATCAATCAGTGAGTGAAAACTGGAAAGCGCGCAGCTCAGTGATTGTGAGAAGCTTTCCCCTGTCCCTTCAGGGGATGTAGGGGGGACTCCATTTATTTTTTTTTCTTTTTTGATTTACAGAAGAGCGTCCATGAGTTTCTTTGGCTCGGTTGATTGTATTCGTATATCCGCTAAGCTCAACTTTTTAATTATCGCAGCACTGCTTATCTCTTAAACACTTGGCTCTTTTAAATAGTCCTCTGCATGACTTTCTTATGTCCGCAAGTTATCAATTCCTCCAGGAATATTTCTTCTTCCCACTTTGCTTTATTCTATGGCAAGAGATTTGTAAAAACTTACTGAGAACACTCGTGACTATGTCCGCTACAGTATCTACGTCATCTACTCACCTAAATGTTACAGTTGTTTCTTTTGTTAACTACTTTTCATAGAGGAACAAGTTAGTCTTCCACACATTGCGCCGAACTTCTTTGCGCTGGGTCATGTTCCAGTTCAACTGGAATCCAATGTACTCTTGTACACATACCAATGCTTGTACCCAGAATATTGTCAATGAGTGGTTTACCCCTCTCATTCATATCAATGCTATCCCATTAAAGATGAGGTGCGTTTGCGTCACCGTCAATAGCGCAGCTACCCTTTTTTGCCTCGTCTATGAGACATCTTAAGGGTACTGATGACAACTAGTCTCTTGCCCCCGTACAGATGTTCGTCGTCCCTATGTTTCTTCCCCATTTAGTTCTAGGCTGACCGCAACATTGTCTCTGTCACTATATGCCGTTAACAGGAATATATTTGGTCGGTTCTGGTGACAATGCAAGCTGTTTGCTTCTATAAGAGACAGTGATTTGAAGTTTAGAATGAACATTTGGCGTCTACGAACCATTTATTATTGGGAATATTTCCGTCTTCCTGCCCTCGGTGTATAACCGGCATTACCAGAATACATTTTACAATGTCACTAAGGGACCCTTGGCTAGAGTTTGAAACGAACGAACTTCATTTCCGGTCTTGCCCAGGGTATATGGTATCGTTTTTAGTCAGCCAGTTACACATGTAATTGTTGTCCAAATGCTCCTTGTAGCGTTCTAGTCAATATCTCCTTCCTTTTTATAATGGATTGCTTTTTCAAAATTTCTGGTCCCTCACTACAGCTTGAGTTTTCAGGTCATATATCCGTTTTCTTCTAGGCTTTATTGATATTTTCAAAATTTGAAGATCCTTTCATTTCAATTAACTACTGATACTCAAGAGACGTGGAGATTGAAAAGTTGAGGAGTTTCGTGTAAGACTTTATTTTGTTGCTTCCGAAAATGTCAAAAAAATTTTTATATTTATTCAATTACTTATTACCCTTCCCTTTGTTCGTCGGATTGAAGTCCCAATTTTATCTCTTTTAATCAGAATTGTTGGTTTTTTAAATAAACTTATTTGTAATCAAAGTAAATCGTAGTCCAAATTAACTACAAATTATACTCGTTGAATACTATAGTTGTATGGCTCGAGGATTTCTTCAAAATTATCTATCTTACTACTGGCTTTTAACTGGGGAAATCGTTAGATCTTGAAATATTTCTAACGGCAGTGATGCCCAACTTTGGAGTTTCCATAACACGCGTTGTGGATAGCAAAATGCTGTTTGCTATGACGTCAATGTCTCTCTGACAGTCAGGCTGTCAGCAAGTCCCTGGAATCACTATTCCTTAAACGTGGCATCTGCCTAAGACTACAGCATATCTTCCCCTCATGTGGATGCCAGGGCACAAGGACATCCTGGGGAACAGCAGAGCAGATGAGCCAGCCAGACTATGGACTACCTTCAGGTTGAATTCAATATAACCTTTAATTTAAATACAGTATATTAAGGGTATAATAATATTAATAGTAAACTAAATAAATGTCTTCGGTTAGTGAGTAGTGTGAATACACACCGCAGTGGCTTAACGGGCTAGACGCTGCTGAAGATGATGCTTCACAAACATCGAAATGATCGTCCAGCGAATGTGAGTTTGAATCCCACCCGCGGCATTTACATTTTTTCACTAACCGGAGTGAATATGATCTCTTGGCCTAAAGGAAATTACAACTTTAAGGGAGAATGTTTTTAATTTAATTATGAAAAATTATTTCTCGCATGCGGTGGTCATTTTCTGCCTCGCATATTCGTCCTCTTTCCAAAATATTTTCCATAACCTTTCGAAAAACTTCAGTAAATGGGTTCCCATTACATCCCAAGAAGGAATTGGAAAGGGCTTCTCACAACCAGTAAGCTGTGCGCTTTCTAGTTTTATACACCGGTTCCGAATGGTATTTTGAGAATCTTGTTCATGGCTATATACCTGATAGTGTCGCCGTCACTATGCAAGGTGACCGTTGCCGAAAGAAATTTAAGGTGATCAGAGCAGGAATTGAACCCAGGATTTCATGTCCAATATCATCTCATCTCATTGCACCACCAACGGCCACGTGAGCATATACTGCCTTTTAATTGCTGGATAGTTCTAGGCTTACTCATACGGACTCTTCCTTTCAAATAATCCCAAAGGAAACTGACTGGAGGGATTAAATCCGGTGAACACGGAGACCACTTAAAATCGTTTGTACGCGAAATAATTCGTTCACCAAAGATGTCGCGTAAAAGAGCCATTTTGTCCCTCGCAGTCTGCGCTGTTTCTACATGCTATTGGATCCATACTTGCGGATGGTTTCCACAGGTGGCCTTAATAAATTTTCCTACATTTTCCGACACCGTACAGCAGTGATGGAAACGGCAACACCGTGTTAATTTTCAGACAAATATGGACCATTTATCCTTTCCGATGAAACACCGCACCAAACAGTCAAGTGCACTTAACCCATTTTCTACCACTACCGGATTCCGATGAGAAAACTTAAAGAAATTTTGTATGCTGCCTGTTCAGACTTCAAAAGTCACATATCTGAAAGATTTGAGTCCCTAAGGTGCCTAGGTTTCTGGAAAACAGGTGTTGCGAAAACGCATCATTGGTCGATTAGGGGTTTATTAGGTTTGAAAATAAAAAGAGAAGAATCCAGTTTTTGTGAGGAATTTTTTGTAGTATCTAAATGAAAGGTTGAATTTAAGAGTAAAGTAACCTAAATAGTGTTACTTAATTTATTTATTTTGTATGAAAAGTGTCAAAACACTTAGTATGAAGAGAAATATTACATTTTTTACATTGGAAAAATGTCTGCGAATGACATTTAGCACATCTCTTTCTGGTACCGCCCGGAGGTTTCCATATGACATGATCCTGAACGTCTAAACGTGGCATTTGGGGTAGTCTTTCTGCTTCTTCAATATCGTATTCGTATGATGGTTCTTCCTCTGGCCGATCTTCATACAAAACCTCGGACAATATAACTTTTGAATTCCAATTGAGATAACGGGAGATTTCTCACAGGTTTTGCAATCAGGCAGTGAATTTTCCAGGCATTTACGATTGTAGAATTGACACAATTGTTCCACAATGGCCACCACCACTTTTTACCTCGGATTGCTACACGATAGTTGGCAACTCCATTGTCGTGTAGTTCAACACCATACATATGCTTGTTGTACTCACTGATTATTTTTGGCTGTCGAAGTGATACCTGCTTCTTCTCTACGGATGAGTATCGCGTCGTTCGAACATCTGGTTCAGCACCAACAAAATTTGATACTTTCATTATTAGCATGCCAACGAGCTATAAACAATTTATTGTTTCTATCAAATACATAATCGTACTCATGTTTTTCCAGGTGCTGGAGCGAAGGTAGTTTCTTATCCGGTTTTACGATTCCTTTGACGTATTTTTTTTGTGATACCCAAATGAAGATCAGCACCTCTCAAGCGATTGGAAACTTGCGCTCATTTAACAAACAGAATATGTAATATGACGTGAAAGAATTGTCAAAATAGACAACATGACGATCCGGATAAGGAACAGAGGGCAACAATTTTAAAACCCCCAACGCTCCTAAGCCAATCGGCTTATTTTATGGAGTTGCATGGCCAACATACGGCACAGCTTCATATAAATAGCCTGTATCCGAATATAGATACCAGATTTGAATCCAAACAGAATTGGCTTTCCCCGAATAAACATTTTACAGTTGTGCCTGCCGAAGTATTGTACCATTTGCGCATCGATCGATAGATGAGTAGTAAATATACCAAACTGTTTACATTTGACATCCAGGATATCTAGACCTCTAGACTTTGGCAAATCGATCAGTGGTGTATATATTGGTGTTATCCATCAAATTAAACATTTTTTTGACTGTCGTAAATTTATGACGCGACATTGCTTGCTTCACAATGGGAATGCCGAAATCTGGTATTCCAAGAAAACGGAACATTTCTTCCTTCGTAATCTGCAGTACAACATTGTGCTGCTGAGAGTAAAGATTGGTACTTTCAACTAGTATATCCATAACTTCGGTATCGAAATATTGCAAACATAATTCCAATGGCGATTTACCACCTATAAGAAAATAAACAGTCAAATTCGGACATGACCTCTGATGTACAATAGTGACACTTACTCATGGTATCAACAATTTTCTTCATATCACAGCATCAATGCACACTGTGTGTGGCGGGAATTTCTGATATACACCTAATCGACCAACGATGCGTTTTCGCAACACCAATTTTTGCAGCTACATTTATTATATTATAAAACAATTGTTTTGGCAGATGATATTTTTCTTCTGTTCTTCAATCTTTTGGCAACAGGATTCGAGAGGTTTACATCTTTTTTAAAACATTACGTTATTTTCATTATTTATTTAAAAAAGGGCTGTTTTGTAACCCTTCCTGTTACACGCTGTAAATGCTACTAAAATATACATATAGAAAATTTTTATACTTTCGTCGTAGAAATAATAGTCCAAACTTTCGTTTAAAATGAAAAGTGAGAAAATACCTGTACCAATACCTGAGCTACCATGCGTCAAAGTTGCTGTTGCGAAAACGCATTACCGGTTGAATATGGGTTAAGTTAGTGTAATTGTCGCTGTTGAACTAACGAACCCATTTACTTGGAAATGGGTTTCGTCGCTCATAATTAAATTATGAATAAATCATGATTTTCTTCTGTTTGTTTGCCGGAAATAAATTGCATAATCAAGTCGTTGCTGGTATCTGTCGCTTTCAATTCTTGGGCAAGATGAAATTTGTATGGAACATTCTTATTGAAGGGAAAATTATCTGCAGCGAACTTCATGAGAGGTCAACTTGTGTCGAAAGTCTCCTACTTAATCTTTCCCCATCTTCCCGAATACTCTCCCGTATACATTCGATATTGTCATCCGTGTGCACCGTTCGTCGTCTGCCGACACCAGTAAGGTTCCTCAGTGCCCCCTGTTGTCGAAAATTTTCAACCAGACGATTCTTTCCTGTCTGTGAGGATCCAACCCGCACATTATAATAACGACGATATGCACGCTGAGTCAAAGCAATGGGCCATTGATTTGAGAAATAAAGTTCTGCAATGATGAGAAATCCACTGAACAGAGAAAGATATCCACTATGGTATCCTATCTATTTAGGGATCTCAGATAGACGCAGGTATGTTCTTGAGCTTTTTGAAGCAAGCTACATGGTTCTCCAGTGTGGATAATGTTGAATCTGGTTAGCCCGTGTTACAACAATGGACTAACTAACAAATCTAAGTGAGGCTTTTATCGACTAACACATATCCTATCGTAAAAGTTGAATTGTTGCTAATGAACTTTACTTTTCGCAAAAAAAATTAATTTACTTTTCAATTTACTGAATACGTTTGTGATAATATCGGTGCTGTGGAGTCGGAGTCTTTGGAACGGGTCTGGAATATTTTCCTGTTGTCGAAGTTGGAGTGGTAAATATTTAGACGATCCCGACTCCAAGATTAATTTGTTTAAGAAATATTTGTTGCCAATTTTGCCAGTTAATACAGAGTGCCTGATTATTCAAAACAAATCTTTGGAGTGTCATTCGATAACTTGTTGATAGGCAGATCGTTAATATATTTGCATATGATAATATATACTGGATGTCCAGTTTATCTTTATGAAAAACTGGATTTTTTGAGATCTAACAGAGGCAACCGACTTGTGCAGATAAGACATAATAGCCATTTATCTGAACGTCACTTTTTCATAAACACTATTCGTATCTGGAATCAATTACCTTTACATTTTCAAACCACCAGCAACGCAAGGCAATTTAAAACATTTATATTCAATCACTTCAAAAACTAAACCATTGCAAAATTACTTTAAGTTTTTAGTCACTTTTAGAATATAAATTCAGGTACTATTATTTGTTTGTTCCAACAATGCATATGGGCATTTCAACAGAAAGTGCCACTCTATGTCGCATCACGTCACCATCGTAAATTGTTTATATTTTAGGAACATGAAGTTCGATTGTTTCCTATTCTTTTACTAAATACAGAATCTAAGAAGCTCTATATTTAATAACAGAAAAAAAACAATCTAACTAACTGGTCTTAAAATATAAGCAATTAACGAGTGTGACGTGATGTGACAAAATGTGGACCCTTCTGTGGAAATGCCCATATTATTTTTATTTTATTGTATTCTTTAATTTTTTCTTAATTATATATGTATACATACTCACAATTTTGTAAGCATTATTTTGATGTAACGTCCTGTGATCCAGTACACTCGATATCAGAATTAGTTTTCTTTTGTATTGGTTGTGATCAATAAATAAATAAATACAAAAATAAATAAATCTTTACACCGTATTAGATAAAATCAGTTTGCCTTAGATCAAGATCGATTTGTCGTTGGTTTCTTGGTTTGTCACGCTAAGATTGCAATGTTTATGGCGGTCATATTTCGCAACAAATCTGACGTATTGTTAATTTGTTGGTATCTCTAAAAATGTTCCAACTCACACCTTAATTATTCTTGCAAATAGAAAACGGAAATGCTGGGACATTTAAAATAAAAATAAAAATCGAACTACAAACTTTTTTGTTTGAGAATTTGGCACTTTATTTTGAAAAGTAAATTCGTTTTATATTATTTTGAACACCCTTTTTTTATTTATTCGGCATTTTCTTATATATATTTCTATTAATAGAGATAGAGAATGGCCTCGAGCTTGACTAATATAATTAAACAGTACCAATAAAAACGACAAATAAATAAAAATCATCCGAGATGAATATAAAAAATTACAGCAGACAATTAAATTAAGTTTAAAAAAATTGAACATAATATTTTTTTTTTTAAACGGACTTGAATCAAATGCCGTTGGTAAATATAAAAATTACAGCAGACAGTTGTCCGAGGCCTTCGGACACGGACTGTCCCTGCAGGCTGTGTCAGAGACACGGCCATTAAGTTTAACGTAGAATACGCCATCCGATAAGACAGAAAACATATATAACAATAAATTCATTTGCTTATATTATTTATCATTTATTGTTATATATGTTTTCTGTCTTATCGGATGGCGTATTCTACGTTAAACTTAATGGCCGTGTCTCTGACATAGCCGGCAGGGACAGTCCGTGGCCGAAGGCCTCGGACAACTGTCTGCTGTAATTTTTATATTTACCAACGGCATTTGATTCAAGTCCGTTTAAAAAAAAAATATTATGTTCAATTTTTTTAAACTTAATTTAATTTATGTATTTTAATTAATATTTTTATTGAAATAAGTTCTGCGAATGTTGAGAGGGCCGCCCTAATATTAAAAAAGGTTTACCTTATCGAGTCTTCGCATTAGCATTCGAGCGTTGTGTGAAAGCTTTACGCTTTACAATTCAAAATTAATGTTACAACAGCTTTATTGAAGCTTTCGCAAAAAAGCTTTATTACGTTAGCTTACTGTTTGTTTCACTTTTTACTAGATACATGTTGCCAAGCAACATTAGCTTGCTGTTCGTTTCACTTTTTACTAGATACATGTTCCTAAGCAATGTTGAGCAACCAAAAACACTCAAGCAAACACCACACATATGTTTGAGAGTATGTGTTTAAAACAATTTTCATTTGAGAAATTGAAATACTAGAAATATATCAACCAATATGAAATGTATATCAAACGAAAGATAACATCTTCATTTACCTACAAAAAAAATTTTAAAAAAATTCATCTAGCTGTTTCCTCAAATTCACTGAAATAAAGATTACAACAATAAAAACCTGACATGACGCCTCATACCGTAAGGTAAGACGTATTCTACGTCAATAACATTAGTAAACATTCTAACAAAATATTAGTAAAACTTCTAAACTTGAGATGAGTTATTTTGATAGAAACCCAAATAAAAATGTAAAAGTAAATAAACACAAATTTCGAGTAATCAGTGTTCAATTTACAAAACAAAAATTCGATAAAATATTTTTAGGTTTTTTTTGAATGTGGTTTAAGACCTTCATAAAAATATTTATTAAAACTATGGAGGCCAATCGAATTGATCACCTCCAAAATATATTCGACTTTATACTGACAAATGCAATCTTCAAATTCTGACTTTTGTGCAAACGTATTTGGCTTCGTTGACATATCCCTAGTGTGAACCCAAAACCAAATCTATTACAGAAAAACCAATTTGCTTACTTACTTACCCGGCCTCGAACAACCACGGGGGCTCAGGGACTACTTATTTCAAGACAACTTATTTCGCCAAACAATTCGATCTTTCGACTTATCGCTCCATTAGGCAATACCAACTGTACGCAGGAATTCGTCAACCTAATACCTCTAGCGGAGTCTTGGTCTTCCTATTTTTCGTCTTTTTTTTAGGAATAATCGCGTTTGGAAACTACTTCGTTCTGGCTCGTATTCATCCATTCTACTGACATGGCCTAGCCAACGCAATCGTGTCATTTTGATCCGCTTAACTGTATCAATGTCGGGATATAGGTTCATGCGTCGCCGATACTCGCCGTTGTGCACTATAGAGCCATAAATATTCGAAGTATTTTTCTTTTGTAGACTCCTACAGATGTATCGTCTGCTTGCGATAAGTCCCCGGATTCTACGCCATAAACCAAGACAAGCCTTTGAGTCTAGTACAGCTTAACATTTGATACTCGTGAGAGGTTTTTATCTCTAAAGTGCTTGCTTAGCCCAAGCACAGCACAATTCTCCGCATGATCTCGAGGATGACGTTGTGGTTTTTGTTTACGGCAGATCCGAGGTAAATAACTTCGTCCACCACCTCGAAATTATAACGGTTTCAACGTCCACGCTTTGGGCTCGTAGCATGGAGGCCTGGCTCGGTGAAACCATTAATTTTGTCTTGACCTCATTTACCGTCAGACTCACTTTTACTGACTCCTTCTCAATTCTCGAAAAAACCGCAGTAACTTCTCTAATTGTACGCCAAATGATATCTATATCATCAGCATACGTGACCAGCATGTAACTTTTGCTGCTGATGGTTTTATTCATGTTGACTGCAGCTTTTCTCAGAATGATCTCCATTAAGATGTTAAAGAGATCGCACGATAGGATGCCGCCTAGCCTGAGGCCTCGCTTAGGTTCGAAAGATTCGGTAAGATCCTTACCATCTTTCACTGCGGCTTTGGTGTTCTGCAAGGTTATCCTGCAAAAGGCCTATGGGTTTTGCACGAATACCAAGCTCAGACATTGCTTTGTAGAGTTTCTCCTGTATCGGGTTATCGAAGGCTGCCTTATAATGGACAAATAGATGATAGGTGTAGATTTGTTTTTCGCGGGTCTTCTCCAGGATTTAGCGTAGGGTGAAAATCTTGTCAGTTGTCGATTTTCCAGGCATAATAAGGCCACACTAGTATGGTCCAATCAGGTCAGCGACAATTTTTCGTTTGTTTGTTTACTTACCTCGCTACAAATAAGTTCAGTTGGAGGTGGAATAATTTTTTCAAAATTGACCTTAAACTAAAATTTACAAATAAAAATTCTTTAAATATACAACCACCACATACAAAGAAGAAAAAATAAAAAAATTAAATAAAAATTTAAATATTGAACAGGAAAAAATGTATTGTTTAGCAAGGAAAAATTAAAAACATAACAAAATTGATATAATAGAAACTTGAAATAAGGAAACAAGAAACAGCAAATTTTAGGCAGCAGGAACCGGGAACAAGATGAGGATTGCGTTGCAATTGACTGAAGCATTGCCATACGTGCAGCGTTCTTCTCATCATTTGCTATGCGACGTTCTTTCGTGGTGCCATAATTTGTTGCAAAGCAGTTTTTCAAAACAAAGTATGGTTGAACAAAATCGTGACCGATGATAAAGACAAAAAGCAGCAGATCTTCAACTCACGTAAACAATGCTTGCAAACATGTACATGGTTTCTGCAATATGTTTCTGGGGCCGTTATTGTTCAGTGTGTACTTCTACAACTATCTACAACAAATTATTACCATTTTCGTAATAATTGTTTTGGACTAAACTTTATATATATTAAAATAATGTTTGACCACGGGGATTTGAAATTTTGCCACGCGATATCACCCATTTTCTAGTCGGATGGACTACTGCCACGATATGTTCAAAATGTTTCTACACGCTGAAAAATAATGGACCCAGCAACATATTACGGGAAACATGGACATGTTTCCAAGCATTGTTTTCATGAATTGAAGTACTGCTACCTTTATGTGTCTTTGCTGTCTGTCTCGTTTTTGTTTTTAGTGGGTTTGAAGAAACAACGCCAAATTTGGGTCATAAATACATATAGTATACCCTATTAATCACTGTGTCCCAAACATGTTATATTAAATGGAAAACACAACGTGTTTATGCACAAGTATACTATATTTGCGACAAGCTACAAACACGTTATATTTGCATCCAAACAATAAAAAGGACAGATTTTTCAGCAACAAATTCCTCAAACGTAGTGTAGTTGTCCAAAATTTCGTTTGCGTAGAACGAACTTTTTCTTTGCGTGTATTTAGGTCAATAAATCACTTTTAGCTGTCCTTACTGCTCTGGCACATTCACTCTCGTCGTTGTAAAATAACAACAAAGCATTAACAATGACAAATTAGTTATTTGTTTGAACAGTTTGTATCTGTTTTTTCTTCATCTCCACTCATACATATCACTATTACAAACATGTTTGCACAAATTTCCACCTAATTTAACATGTTCCTTCTCCACAATATATTTGCCAGCCTCTATCCTTGGTACACAATACAACAGATACAAATTGAAATAACACCCCCCCCCCCCCCCCCCCCTGTCATTATACAAAAGGAAAAGTGTATAAATCTATTCGTTATCTCAAGTTCTCCATACAATATTGTCATATGCGTACAAAGTCATGCACACTGTTATGTTTGTGGTGCTGTAGTCCCTGGACAATAGAGAGAACCCTTGGTGGTATCGTCCAGACATTAAGTTGTTGTTTGGAAATAGTTACTGTCTATTTAATATTCCAATGATTTGCCCATAAATCTTCATGAGATATGCACACACGCATGAGTACGTTGGGATTATAAAGTATCTTTTCTATGCAAATAGATTTGGACAATGACCTTTTGTGAACAGATTTAAATATGCTATTGATATTTTTGTGTAGGAGGGTGGTATATTAAGTAGGTGGTGGTATCAAATTATTTGTGTTATCTAGCAAAATTCATGAAGATATACATCCGTGCACCTTCAAGCTTTAAATGCGACATGGATAATATCAATATCCCTTGGATATCTTTGAACGACTTTCAGGCAAATATTTCAATTTACAACTGATATTTCACAGGATAGTGATACCAACTAGTCATAAATACGGATGAGATTGGGTTGTTTGACAAAGAACTGTTGCCTCCATAAAGTGCTCGAAGTGCTGAAACTGCTTCCTCTATATTCCCTGATTCTATACCCTGAAAGTCAATATCAGTAGTTGCGACAGGGGCTTTCATTCTGACGTATAACCTAAAGAAATAAACAACAACGAAAAATTAAAAACACATACAGGCATTAAAAGGTTTTGAACGTTGATTTTTGTATTTAGGCGACCAAACGCTATCAAAAAAGTACAGTGGTATATCTGAATAAAAAATAGTGTTGCCTAGTATAATATCTTGTCCATAATAATTTTCTTACCAATACTTTTGTCATCTGAAAATGGGCGAATCCTGATCTATCAAGGTCTACAAATAACATTTTTAGGTAAACTTAATTATTGTTTTAATATCAGTTGATATTCCTTGAATATATTTTTTAAGCATTTCAAAAAATAGTTGATTTTAGAATATGAAATTATTTATGTACTATTTATGTCGACCGTTTGGCATCAGGATATGAATATTTAAAGAAGAACAAACCCTGTGTGTTCCATGCCTATTTCACACACTCAACTCTAATATTTTTCATCTTCAGGTATAAATTATAAATCACACATTCAACTCAGTTTCACTGTTGAAAATTCTCCATTTAAATTGCTTTTAAATTCCAGATGTTCGTCATTTAAATGTCATTTCATATGAAAATTTTCTGCGAGTTTTTAAATTGAGCATTTAAACAACGAGTGTGAAACTCGGCCTTAGGGTTTGTAAATCGAATAATAGTAAAGAAGACAAACGATGATGTTGGTAAGAAAACAGCTTATACATCATTATACTCCTTACATACATGTATACAAAATATGAATGCAATAAATTATTAACAATAGTATTGTGATAAATTATTAACCACAGGTTTCAAGTACTTAACTCCCATTTTAAATTTTAATATTTGTAATTATTTAGAAATGAAATTGTTCGCTCGGTGCTCGACAAATTGTTGTGACATTCTAATAAACAAAAATTAGCTGTTTCCTAGGGTTTCCAATAAAAAATATACATTCAAATATACAAAAGGGTTAGGTTAGGTCATAGAGTAATAAAAGAAGAGTGTACAACTGAAATTGTATTAGACCGGAACTCTTGGAATAGTCACTGGACTACTTGGCACATAGAGTCATACAAAATTAGTAACTCAGGCAGAATGAGAAAAAACATTATTTTAATAAATTTGTGTTTTGATTGTAATCTTCTTTTTTTTTTTTTGATATGTTAACATCTATTGGCGAAGGGTATGGCCTTAACTCACAAAATGAACACTTAACTTACAAACACAGTTTGTCCGAAACAGTTTTTCCGACTGCGATCACACAGATTGTTTGGCATTAAACTCCTCCGAAACGGCTGGAGCGATTTGTATGAAATTTTGTGTGCATTTCGGGTAGGTCTCAGAATCGGCCAACATCTATTTTTCATACCTCTAAATGATAAGGGTGACCCACCCCTATATAGAACACAGATTTGTCCGACTGCGAAACACAGATGGGCAGACTGCGAAAACACACACTGATGTAGCGGCAACGAATAGTTGTCTTGTATGGGTGCGGAGCACTTTCAGAGCAAAAACATTTATAAGTATATAAAAATGAGATAGCAAGAGAGCAACGAAAATTGTGTGAACTTGTGTAGCGTATGTACGAACATAACAATGTAGTATGTATGCACATGTGTCTGTTGCTTTACATTCTCTTTGTTTTTTGTGGGAAATATTTTTAACAGCTTGTTTCTCTATCTCGAACGAAAGTTTTCGGTCGTGTTCTATACGAAAGAAAGTTGGTTTGGGTTTCACAATCTTGTCGTTTCAAGTCGAATGAAAGCATATAATGTTTCAGTACATATTTTGGTTTCTCTATTTCGAATGTGTGGCGGCGCCGTAACGCCGTTACAAATGCCCACTTGAACTGTCAACACCTCCCAGTCGGCTTCGACTCGACTCAATAACACCACCCTCATAATTACACCATCCACGATTGTGAAAATCGTGGTTGGCAGCCGTGTCAAATGTTATCTATTGAACGGCAAAATTCCATCAACAATCACCAGACACACCAATACAACGAAATAAAAATTCGGTAAGCGGTTTTGGTCACGCACCTCTATCAAGCGCAATATTTTTTCATTCGTTTGACAAACACAAGCTGAACACCACGCAGAGTTCCAAAAGTTTTTAGCATCCAGAAGGCATTCCCACGAAAAGTCACTAAGATATTGCAGAAGAATATTCCCTCAACACCCTTAGAGCATCTGCTAAATCCTCTTGTGCACAGTGAAAGGAATAATAACCATTTTTCATAGGCAACATGTTGGTTTTGCCACAGGTTGTTTTATAATAAAGTTCCCGCAGTACACAAGAGTTTAGGCGAAAAGAAAACAACATTATCGTCAGTTAGGCTTCGGTTGCAGTCAGTGAACCGACATTAAACTCGAAAAGATCTCGTACCGCATCAAAACAAAGGGTATTGCTTGGTCGCACTAGCTTCCTCCCCAAAAACCCGGATAGAGGTTAATCTAGGCAGCTGCCGAGGAGCTGGTGTACCTCGCGAGTAGCCTATGCCCACTGCCGCCTTGTAGCGAGCAGATCACGGTGCCCAGGACAACGTTTTCGTCGCCAGAACACCCGTTGGTTGCACTGCGGCCATTGAATCCCCCACCTAACAGCGGCCGATTCAGCCGCGGCAGCACAACCACACACATCGCCACCCGATTTCACCGCCAGCGTTTCCAGCTGCAACGAAACTTCGTTGACCTTATCACAATTCCATCAGCGGCAGGGACAATAAGCAAAATTCCGTTCCGTTCTGCCCTTAGTGTTAGAAGTTATCCAGAATCAGCTTTGTCAGCGTTAGCCATCATCATCCGTCTTCACATTCACCTGTAATAGCCCAGTTCACCCTCATGTCACCGACTTTCCTCACCGGCAACTCTACCTAACTCATCACATCCATGTGTAAGATCATCATCATCCTCATCATCACCATCTAGGGTAATTTAAGCAAAAACCCCCATCAAAATCCCCTGTTAGAAGGATAAGGTAAGTCCGTCTTTTAAATTCTTAACGGACAGTGCTAAGTCCCACAGTAGACAGACAGTAGGCGGCTAAAGTGTTTCCAAATCTCCGAATGTAGTACCTATTTAGGACTACATTAGCCTGAGCCCAAAGGCCAGGCCATAGTCTTCGTGGCTCTCCTTCAGAAAGCCAAGAAGCATCATAATTTGAATACATATTAAGACCTAAAAAAAAAGTAGGAAAAGCAAAAGTCGTAAAAGTGAAATGTTAGCGAAAAGTACAAGAGGTGATAGAAGTGTGAATATCTCCATTTAGATTTTTACTATTAATAAATACTAATACAAATAATTTACAAATTTCATTTTAATTTCGAGAAAACCAGAAGAAAAGTGCTAAAATGAAATTTGCTGTCGTATAAATAATTTCTGAAGAACCAAAGAAAAGTGCTAATATAACTAATAAATGTTGTAAGCAAAATGAGATTTGCTTTCGTATAAAAATAATATGCAAATTTCCTTTTAATTTCTGAAAAGCCAACGAAAAGTGCTAAAATGAGATTTGTTTTTGAATAAATAAATTGCAAAACCCATTTGAATACTTGAGAAGCCAAAGAAAGGTGCTAAAATAACAAATAAATGTTATAAGAGAAATGATATTTGCATTAGAATAAGAATAATTTGCAAATTTCAGTTTAATATCATAAAAGCCAAAGAAAATTACGAAAAATCTGAAAGAATCAAAAGTCATAGTGTTAAGAAAAGAAATAATGGTGGAAGGAAAACATAATTAAAAGTTGAAAGGGGTTTTCAACAGAGACGCTACAATAGTAAATCGATAGGGACAGGAAACGACGCCATATTTTTCCACGCTCTTTTGAAATTTCTCTTCAGTAAGATTTGCCATTTCAACATGGAAAGATATACGAGCCAAGAACGAGTCGAAATTTTTAAAATTTACTACCGAAATTTGGAGTCAATGGCCTCAACTTCAGTGGCCTAAATCATCTTCAGCGATGAGGCTCATTTCTGGCTGAATGGCTTTCTTCAATAAGCAAAATATGCGTTATTCGTCAGACAGAAATCCACACGTAATCCATGAGTCATCATTGCATCCCGAAAAAATTACGGGTTGGTGCGGGTTATGGGCCGGCGGCGTCATTGGGCCATACTTCTTCCGTGATGATCAAGACCGGCACATTACTGTGAATGCGAATCGCTACCGTTCAATGATAACCGAATATTTTTGGCCCCAATTGGATAATATGGACTTGAAGGACATGTGGTTTCAACAGTTCCATACATAATGGCATCGAACGTACATTCACAGAAATAAAGAATTTCATTGTTATCTAAAACCGGTTTTGTTTTATTTAAAAAAACTTTTATAGCGCTCTTATTGAAAAACCCGATATTTAAGCAAGTCAAATAATAGAAGATTAAGTAACCGAAGGCTGCCATTCCTCCAAGGTCGCCATAAGTGATCAACACAATTCGCTATAAACCACCACGAGTAGCGCTCGTCAAAATATAATTAGTGACTTTTTGGACGGATGACCAATTGACGTTTAATATATAATTTTGCTAACTATATTATTATTGATTTTATACTTATATGCTCAAGCGAATTGCCTCTGAGCGCCTTTACACGCGCGTGTAATCATGGTCCGTGCCAGAAATCCGTCAGTCGTAAAGCCTTTAACGGGGGGAGCGAAATACAGTCAAGGCAATCGGGGCCTAAGTCGGTAAAGTAGAAGCGCCGGAATATACGATATCCGTTTGGTTTAGCCAAGGCGTTTGACATAAAGTTATCTGGAGTAATTGAGCTTTCGGGTTTTGTTTTTGTATCCCATAATGTTAAGAGATAGTTTATTGAATATTGTGATTTAAATTAAAGTTGCTTTTCGCCGCTAGGGCACACATTTAAGTGTAATTATAGTTAAATATTATGGAAATGTTTATTCTTCGTACTTTTTACGAGCTAGTTTAAGTTTCATTCCGCCCTGGTGGCATATTGAAATAAGAATCGTTAAAGTTAAATTTTTGATCAACTGTTGGCCTTTTTGTGGCATTAGATTGTAAGAATAAATTAAGTTTTGTAACGTAAATGAAATGCATATTGAGTTTTAAACATGATCGGTTAAATTAACGGTATGGTAAGTTAGTAAATCTTCCAGCAACTTCGTTCTTGGGATACTATGAAGAATAGTATCATGGTGAAGCTTCAAGGGCTTCGTAAGTGTGGGCATATGCCGGCACCAATATCGGTCGGCCTATATGACGTGCACTATTGAGATACATTTAACTTTTGAATTTTGATTTGGTGTTTTTTTTTACTATGAAAGCTATGGTTCTGGCCTCTTTTATTTATTTTTATGTCGAAGGACTTTGCGTGAGTTTAAGCCTCAGTATGTGTTTTATTGTTCAGAGGCAGACTGTCGTTGTGCTCGTTGAGTAGAAAGATCCCCCCGTCCGGCGAGCCATAGGCCCGGCTTAAACGCAGCGCCCTACTGGACCAGCGCATAAATTCCTCAATTATCTCATATGACAAATGTGCTGTCACTTAGGAGCAAACATGAAGTCAGCCCAACGAAAATGTCGACTCAGAGAAACCAAATTTTAAGTCGAATGTAAGTGACTGATTTTCGTTCGCTTAGCTATTCGTTCAAGATAGAGAAACAGGCTGTAAGTTTTATTAAGTATTAATATTATTTAAATGAAACGTCGTCATCTGATTGAACGCTGTTTTTTATTTTCATTTACTAATGTGTTCAATGAAATCGAACAGGTACCGTGTAACAAAGACGTGTTAACACATTGCCAGTGAGATCGCCTCATTGATTTTTTTTTCTTTTATTACCTATTTTACAACCTCATGAGGTCAGACGAATTATACATTTTAATTGAACAAGCATATAAAAAAATTAAACAAGTTATAATATATTTCTCCAACTAATTCTATCCTCCGTATTTTCCTTCGGCCTGATTTTGCCAGCGGAGTCTTGGTCATCCTCTTTTCCTGCTTCCAGTTGGTACGTTATCGAAAACCTTTCACGCTGGTTCATCTTCATCCATTCTGATAACATGACCTAGCCAAAGCAATTCGTCTAATATGATTCGCCAAGCCAGGTCAACGTCGGAATGCCAATTATATAGCTCCTGGTCCAACGACGTCGGTAGTCGACGTTGGTTAACAAGACCATATAATATGGTGTATTTATATATTTTACGGAGAATTTTTCTCTTGAATACTCCCAGCTGTTTTTCATCCGCTTATGATATGACCTGAGTTTCGGAGCCATATGCCAGAACTGGTAAAATGAGAGTCTGCAATAGCTGGAGCTCTGTCCGTCGAGTGAGGGCTTTATTTTTAAACTGCTTGCTGAGCCCAAAATAGCATCTATTTGCAAGCACAATTCTCATATTTAACTCCAGGCTAACGTTGTCCTTGTCAACGGCGGAACCAAGGAAGATAAATTCATCTACCACTTCAAAATTAAATCGGCTGTCGACTTATAAGTGCGGACCACTCCTCGAGAGGGGAAGCATTCTGATCTAAAAGAAGAGTGAGCTTTCTTTATAGGCTTTTGATATCTCCTGTATTCCTATGTAGTCGATATCTAGCTTTCCCATGTTCGACTTCATACATCTCTCGCCCTGCATAGTCTTGTGCGAACTATCGCACCCACCAAGTAATGATCCGAGTCGAAGAGTGCCTAGCATATATTACCAAGTGTCTGTAGCAAGCATCTGGTTATTCGTTCTCTGATCAGGAGTTAAGCAAGTCGCCTTAAGTGGGAATCGTGTGCTACTAACTACCAGGTTTTTTGCAGCGACGAAGTCTTATTCCATTATCGGAGGTGGTATCATGTAGACTGTGATTTCCGATGGTTGGTCGAAAGGCACTTTCCTTTCCCAATTTGACATTAAAATCGCTTAGGATAATCTAAATGTCGTGGTCAGGCCAGCGTTCGTATACGTTCTCCAGACGCCCAAAAAATGATTCTTTGACCTCATCGTCTTTGTCCTCTGTCGGTTCGTGTACACAAATTAACGTGATGTAGAAATATTTCGCCTTGATGCGAATTATGGCTGTGCGTTCACTCACTGGGTTGAACCTTGAAACTAGGTGTCTAGTCTAGTCTCTAGTCTCATCCCAAATATTAATCCTCACCCGAATTCGTGCTTTCGCTCATGGCAGCTTTAGTAAACATCGCAGTTTCTCTTTCAGGTGGAACCATATCCTGTCACACATTCAGCAACCCTAAATGCTTCCATTCATCTATCGCTATTAATCTGTCTTATTTTATTCTGCATGTTCTTCCAAGTCTAAAGTTGATCATCTGTGGCATAGAACGCCGCTGGGTTAGGTGTTCGTGGCAGTCGATGAACGACTCACTTAGACTTATAAGTCCCATTGTGGTATCAGGAACGAACGGGATTAAGCCTTAGCCCCACCGGATAACTATTTAGTTTACTCGAAGAAGCTCAAGATCTTGTTTATGTCTATCTGAGATAATTCGCCCAGGTCTCTAAATAGGAAGGATCCCGTAGTAGACATCCTCCTGCCAGATAGTCGTGGGCACGTGTAATGAATTCTTCCTCATCGTTACAACTTCTACTGAAGTCATTTACTCTGACCTTACATCTAGCCGGATGTCTACCAATAAGACAGTGTCTCATCAAAACTGAAACAAGCATTGACACTTTGGGTCTGGCTAAATACAGAAGATTCATGGATCTCTTATTATCCACTGTGGGCTAGATTTGTATTGAGCGTACACAATCTGTGCACCTCGCCCATCTCTCCAGCATCGTCATATAGGGACGTTCTTGAATCATATGCTTTCATGCGAACACGCTCCAATTCGTGAGGAACCTGTACCATAATGCCTACATTGAACGGAAAAGCATCGTCACACGGATGAAAATGTTCATCACCCCAACAACTTTTGTCATCGAAAGTGAGCTAACGTAACGTTTCATTCCAGCTATGAAACTGTGTTCATCAACTTGAAATTGTTCGTTACTGTGGTGAAAGTATGGTTGTTGCTGCAATGAATTTTGCTTCATTATTGCAACGAATTTGTTTCGTTGCTGCAATGAATTTGTTTCATTGTTGCAATGAATAGGTATCGTTCTTGTAAGGAATTTGCTTGATTGCTGCAATGAATTTGTTCATTGCTGCTATGAATTTGTTTCATTGGTGCAACGAATTTGAGTCATTGTTGTAAAGAATATGTTTCATTACTACAATGATTTTGTTTAATTGCTGCAATGAATGTTTTGAAGTGTGTTTGAAATTATTTATTGACTATTGTACATAAATATACTGTTCACATTGCAGGTGTTTTGATAACAATTTTTTGAATTTTTGTTTTCTAAATAGATTGTATTCATTCCATGTTGAAACACTCGTCTGGAGAAGATTGTGGCAGTCGATGGGTTGAGTCTTATTGTTGTCGTCCTATTCAGGTCCTGCAATTAAAAACATATACGAGGAATTTATTGTTAAGATTTCTATTTAAGATATGTACATATCTATGTCTGTACTTACCATGAACATAAGCTGTACTCCACTATGCTCTACTCCTTTAACATAGAACCACATCATTGTTTTGTTAAATCATGCAATTGTTGTCGTGTTGAGAGTGTTGATATTCAATTGTAGCGCAAAATCTCCGAGTCATTAAGCCAGTTATCGCTCTGTAAGCATTTTCTTCAACTGCTCTTTTATTTATTCCAACCAAATTTGTTAAAATTTCGATAGAATTCATTTGACTGTTGTTATTTTTTATGTTCGTTTTTCTTAAAACACTTTGCTTCTTTGACTCCTTCGTTTTCATTGACTTCAACTGCTGCACAAATGTATGTATGGCTTTAATTTTTTTGTGAATCCAAATACCAACACTGCGAAATAAGCGCGACCGAATTATGATTAAAACACAAAAACACGAACATTTTGTTGCGACTTGTACCGTCACGCGCATACTCACACACACAAGTTCAGTTACATATTTCGGGGTAGTTTTTCTGCTATCGATGCGTCACTTTCTTTGCTGTCGTGTTGCTCCTTGCACTCTGTTTATTTATCTATTTGATTTATAGATTCGCAAGCTACACAAACGATCACAACAAACACATAAATTCACACAATTTAGTTTTCACAATGAAAGATTATTACTAAGTATAACTAATTAGTCTGTTTTAACAAATTTATTTAAATTATTCCGGCGGAGAAATATGTCTACCACTTTCGATTGTTGCAATGGAACTGATTTAAGATGTGTACGTGACTCACCACTAACGCTTACCACTTTCTCTTGCTGGGCTCTTTTTACGCTCGCTCATTTTTGCGACTGCTTCTCTCTCTATACCATCAACAAAATTAGTTTCGTTACAACAACGAAATTGTAAATAATTAATAAATATATCCTATAAAAAGTAAGAGGTAAACCAAATATCAGTCGTTCAAAACTCATGCCTTTACTTTTTTTTAATTTTCAACCCATTTTTTAACAGAATTCAAATTAAATAAAATTGTTGCAGGAACAACAAGTAAGTTGTTGCAGCAACGAAATGAAAAATTGTCAAACAAGTCAAGTATGAATTGTTTCGTTGCAGCGACTACCAAATTGTCGGATATACGACACTTTTCACTACAATAACGTAAAAATATTAACGAAAATGTTTCATCCATGCGACGAAGCGTTTTTCTTTCAGTGTAGTATGATGCTCTGATGTTCCCCGGAATGGCCCTCTGCCCTACCACCCACATGAGGGGAATATCGTACAGCTAGGCCATCTCGTTGCCAGATCTGCGGCAGTCCTGGGCAGATGTTTAATAGAGTAATACTGATTCCAAGAACATGATAACCGCCTAACTGTCAGAGAAGACAAAATTTGCTTGGCTATTATCCCTCATCTGGTCAGTCACTTTTCTAATATCCAAAATTTCAGCCTGATACACGCTACAATGATCAGGACCCCAAGTCCCTAGAGTATACCGCGTAGCATACCTGATCATCCGTGTAGAAATTCCCATATATATCTTTACCAATAACTCCTTTATTCCGGTAATCCCTTCCCGGTGAAAGACCGTTTTATTCCCGATCGAATTGTTGTTCCGCTTTCGAGTAGTAGACAAATGCTTGAATGTTGGGAGTACGTCTCAGCACAATTCCATCACCGACTCCGACCATGCCCCATTATGAGACTTGCCTTAGCCTGATGGCAGACATGGAAACAATCTGCATCCCTATAATGTCTGCAGGCAACAAGTTTAACATTAAATTCAGTTTATCAGTTGGAGTGGTACGCATTCACTTCGTCGCCTTTCTCTGAACCCTAGTCAGTAGTGCATATTTGGTGGGTTTCTCAAGCACCTGCCACCACACAATAACCCCATACACCATCATCGGTCTCACCACCGCTGTATAGACCCAGTGAACATTCCTTATTTCCCCCTTGCAATGATAGAGGGCTATCATCGCTCTTTTTCACCCTTTCCAGTATGATAGGTCTGAAACTAAGCTTGCTGTCCAAAATAACATCCAGGAATTTGACACGCTTTGCAAGCTTAATTTCAGAAAGATCCAACGTGATAGTTTTTACCTTCGAGTACCAGTTCGGTTCTGGCCGGGTGTACACCTAGTTAATTTTCACCCGCCCATCTGCCCAAAGTTCGTAAGCTACCCTGCAGAAAGGTAGCTGGGATACTTGCCCATTATATCAATTGCGACGCCCGTCCGCATAAGTAACAATTTACGCAACCGCATTTTTGAGAGTGACCAGTATTCTATTTAGCGCAACATTCCACATAAGCGGAGACAATACCTCTTTTTGAGGTGTGCATCTGTCAGCATTCCTCGTAGAAGTCGAGGTGCCAAATTTTTCTGTGAGACCTCTCCTGGTGAGCAAAAAGGGTAGAAGACAAAAAAAGTCGTATTGACAAAAATGTTCTCTCAAGAACCAAAAAAAAACTTTTGAAATGTAAACAATTAATATACGAAGGGTTTCATCTCTTAAAAAGACCAAATTTAAATGGATTGTGAGTGGAAACGAATCACTCTGGTGACAGTTAAAACGCTATATAAAAACACTCTAGCGGTTAGACTCACTATACGTTGGCAATTGCGGGCACATCCAACAATATTGGTTCCGCAATTCACTCCCTCGTCAGTAGGAATATCTACTATATGCTCCGGGATTCTCCACCTAATATCCCCAAATCGTCGAAATTTGACATGTGGCCTGTCAGAGGGAAATGGGACGCCAAAGCTGTTTCCGCAATTGGTCGGTTAAATTCTTCCTCGTCAGATCTACTGGAAGATATTCCAGTCTTCAGCCCCGTGCCCTAGTGCCAACATATATGCTTAAGTATATATTGAACCGTCGGTAGTGCAATGGTTAGTGTGCGCACCTCTTGTACATGATATCCTCGGTTCGGTCCCTGCTCTGACCAACTAAAATTTCATTCGGCGGCAGTCACCTCGCATAGTGACGGCGAAACTATCGAGTATTTAGCCATGAAAAAGCTTTTCAAATTACCGTTCGGAACCGGTGCCCAACTGTAGGTTCCAATCAGTGAGTATAAAACTAGAAAGCGCACAGCTCACTGGTTCTGAGAAGCTCTCTCCCCAATTCCTTCATGGGATGTAATGGGAAACCATGTATGTATGTATATTGAACTTATTTTCTGTTATTTCCCGTCATAGACTTTGTTTCGCCAGTTGATATCCGCCCCCGCCGCAGATATCCTTCCGAAAAGGCAAGAATGTATGACACAAATCTACCTCAGCCGCTTAATTTACTTTGACAGTTTTAGCCTTAGCGTATACTGTCAGGTCTCTGATCATCCTAACCGGGAATTCGTCGTCAGCCAGTATGCTTACAACTACGCCTTCATTTCCGTAGTGACATAGTTTGCCACTTAAGCGAAACACTTTCTCAAGAACTTTATTCACAATCATCGCCGTAGGATGTCTATAATGACACTTCCCGAATCCCATGTTGGTACCAGTCAATCTTGAGTTGGTACGCTGTCCATAAATGACGGACTCCAGTTATCTGTTATCTCAATTTGCCTTTCACGGTAAGCCGGATCTATCGATTAAAACTATTAAGCATCTCAAGTGTGGTGCAATGGTAGTGTGCGCGGCTCTTGTGTACGAGAACGTGGGTTCGATCCCGGCTCTGGCCACCTTAAATTTCTTTCGACGGCGGTCACCTCGCTTAGTGACGGCGACAGTATCGAGTATTTAGCCATGTATATTAAAATAAATTTTTGTACTTTATTAAAACGAGCTTTAATCTATCCTAATGCTCCATATCCAAATATTGTTTCAAAAAACTTTTGCTTCAAATTATGGAATGCATTTTTTATATCAAATTATATATCGAAATACATTGTATATACATAGGTATTGGCAATATTGGCTTTAATTTTATATAAAACTAGCTGACCCGGCAGACGTTGTCCTGCATAATATTTCAAGCGGTTTGTATGGGAGGAGGTACCACGCCCCTTTGTCCAATTGGACCAAATAGTAAATCTGTACCACCCAGGGCACCACCCAAACGGATACAAAAAAAATTATTCAAACCGGTCCAGAAATTTAGGAGGAGTTCAGTCACAAAAACACGTGCAGTAGAATTATATACAGACGGGTCCGCCATCTAACGTTTTTTTTCAACTAGTGCTTATTTCGTGAATGGTAACACTTAGCTCATGTCTGATTTGACAGATAATTAGTTTTATCCTTCTGCTGAACGAATATGGTTGTGTATACGCTTGAACAACGCTGGGAAATATTGCGACATTACTTTGAAAATCATGGTAATGTTGCAGATGTCGATTTTGCCAAAAAATCATATTTTCAGATGAAGCTCATTTTGATCTTGGCGGGTATGTAAACAAGCAAAATTGTCGTAAATTGTCGTATTGTCGTATTACGCCTCTGGACCAAACTCCGCACCAAACAGTGAGTTGGCCATTTTTCTTCGAAAATGAGCAAGGAGTGGCCGTTACAGGCAATGGCTATCTTTATCGGGCCATGTTGAACGAATTTTTGTTCACACAAATTGAAGAGGAAAATATTGGCAATATTTGGTTTCAACAGGACGGCGCTACGTGCCACACAGCCGAAGCTACACTCGATGTTTTGCGCCCTGTTTTTGAAGATCGCATTATCAGCCGCAGAGCTGATGTCGTTTGGCCACCTCGGAGCTGCGATTTGACACCGTTGGACTATTATTTGTGGGGTGCCCTCAAAGATAAGTGTTACGCCGACAAGCCAGAGACAATTGATGCTTTAAAGCATGGGTGTCTAAACTACAACCATTGGAGGGCTACATTGCAAAAAAAAAAAATATGCTGGGCCGCAAATAAATATGTTTTTAAGAAATGGAAATAAAATCTATTATTTATATAAAAATTGTGTAAAAATTGTATAGAAATTCATAAAATGAGAACGGCTGGGCCGATTTCTGTAAATTTTTTTGTCAGTTGTTTGTATTTTCGAGGAGAAAGTTTTTACGGAAGAAAATTTTGGAAAATCCCTCCGGAAAATTGGAAACATTCGAAATTTGAGTTTTTGTATGAAATTTTGTGTGATAGTGACAGAACGATTCATTATTTACATACAAACAAAAAAAATGGAGAATCATTTGGCGATTTTCTCCCTATTTATGAACTTCAAATATAAACTACATATCTGTGTTTTATTATCACCGTTAAATTGGGGCGAGTCGAAGTTCGCCGGGTCCGCTATTAAATATAAATAGTTTTATTAAAATAAACTAACTTCTTTTTATAAAAATTTTTTATTTGAATTAGATACATTATGCATAAATTTATAAATGAACATATGTATAAAAATGTATATATACAAAATATATGTAAAATTAAAATTTATGTGATGGATGGATTTGCTTTTGGTGAACAAGAAAATCGATATTTGGTTCAATTAATGAAGTTGCAAGTCTTAATGCATATTCAAGGTGTTTGTCGGTGATCTTCGTCCTATGTTGGTTTTTTGTATATTTCATTTTTGAAAAAAGTTGTTCGCAAATAAATGTACTACCAAAAGCTGACGACATTAACAATGCATGGTTATAAAAATTAGGATATTTATCGCAAGGTAAATGAGTTTTATAAAATTCCAATAAAGAAACATTCCCAAATTTTTCTTTAAGTTGAATGTCACTTTGCAATTCAATGCATTCCATTTGAAGATTAGAAGGTAATTTATTTATGTCTAAAGAAAATGGGGTAGAAAATAGTTTGAAGTTCTCTTCATTCTTTCTAAAATCTTGAAATCTGCATTGAAACTCTTTAATTAAATCAAAAACCAATGCAGCATATTTTGTGCTACTCACAGGTTTATGTGCAGCCAAAGTACTGAAATGTGTCAAATCGTTTAATTTTATTTGACAGTGCTATAATTTTAACTTTCTTTCAAACGCTGTTATTGTTTGGAACATATTATTAATCAACTGATTTTTTCCTTGAAGTCTCAAATTTAAATCATTTAAGTGTTCTGTTATGTCTACTAAAAAAGCTAAATCTAAAACCCATTCTTCGTCTTCAAATTCAGTCACAGGTTTCCGTTTTGTCTCCATAAATATTTTTATTTCAGTTCTCAAACTGTAAAATCTTTTAAGCATTTGCCCCTTACTTAGCCATCTTACTTCTGTATAATAACAAACATCTGCAAATTCAGTACCCATTACCTTAAGAAACTCCTGAAATTGACGATGATTAAGTCCTTTTGCTCTTATAAAGTTAATTGTTTTTATGACTACGCTTAAAACACTTTCCATTTTTAAAATTTTTCCACATAAATTGCCCTGGTGTACGATGCAATGATATGCCATCAAGACCGTATTGCCGTTAGCAATGGCTTCATTATTCACCATTTTAACGAGTCCACCATTTTTACCTACCACGGCAGCAGCTCCATCAGTTACGATAGCTGATAAATTTTTCATAGATAAGGAAAACCGTTCCATGGTCGTTTTTAAGGCATCGAGTAAATCTATAGACTTAGTTGTATCTTTTAACGGTACTAAAGGAAGCATTTCTTCCGTGATATTGTAATTTTTATCGATTCCTCTTATAAATATTGCCAATTGTGCTGTATCAGAAGCGTCAGCGCTTTCGTCCATGGCCAACGAATAAAATTTAAAATTAGTACAATCGTGTTTTAAAGACTTTTCAACTGAATCCCCCAACTCCTCAATTCTCGTGGCTATAGTCTGGTGTGATAAACTGATTTTAGAAAAATCCAACTTCTTTTCAGGGCAAATTATGTTCGCTACACTTTCCATGCATTCTTTTAAAAATTCGCATTCAATGAAAGGTTTAAGTTTTTTGCTATTAAATTTGCTACGACATAACTTGCTTTTACAATGTCCTTATTATGATTAGTGGTTTTTTTAAAAAAAAGTTTGTTCAGACGATAGCCCTGTTTTTAGTTCTGCGACTTTATCTTTACGGCAAATGCCGTGATATACATCGTATTTTGCGGCATGCTTTTGAGTGTAGTGTCGTTTCAAATTATAGTCTTTAAAAACTGGCACAAAGTCCCTACAAATTAAGCAAAGTGCCTTATAATTCTGCTCAATAAAAAAGTATTTTTCCGTCCAGTTTTCATTAAAAACTCTTTTTTCATCTTCAACTTTCCGTTTTTTGGGTCCTGCATCTGCTTTTAATGACATGGAGGTGGACGCCATCTATAAAAAATTATATATATGTGACCTGGTCTACGGAAAAGGGGCTTAGGTGTCAAAAAATCAATTTTCACTTTTTGGTTGATGCGGATGGAAGATGAGATGCTTTTTCACGTGGTGAAAAGCAGAAAATCCTAACTTGCTTAGAAGTGTACTAAAAATGTAGAGAAAGAAGAGTAAAAATACGACGAAATATAATTTATTGGTAATGAACAAAATACATTGAATTATAAGCTATAAAGACATGATAAACAATTGTTCCGCGTACTCTCGATCATTTCCCGTGGTATCAGTGTATGGCATTCATTATTACAACAATCTTTTGACAGAAATTTTGTTACCACCTCCTCCTCCTTTACATCAACAACATACAGGTCCATGTTAACAAAAGTTTGTTCGGTATCATCTTCTGTCTGAGATACACATACTTCGTCTTCATCATCATCGCTCTCTTCATAGTTTTCATCATCGTTTTCATCATCCTTTTCATGGAAATATTGTCCGTATACAGCACTGAACTCCTCATCAACACTCATGTTTCATTTCATGCGAAATGCGAAGACGATAATCAACAGAAACAGTAAACGTCACTTCTTCAGTGTTACTTTTTTAAATGTTCCACACTAGCAACTTACACGATGAACTATAATAATATTCCGACCAACAACAACACTTACTGGACCAACAACAACACCTACTGCACGTCCGGCGCGGAGAACAATTAACGAGATAATGAGAAACTGGCGAAACGAGTTGCTTACTTTTAACAGCTTTTGCACAGAAAACTAGGTTTCGCACGTAAGCTCCCTTTTCGTAGACCAGGTCACATATATATTCTAATAATTAAAAGAATATATTAAAAATAAAAATATGGATATTTGCTTAAAAAACATACACACATACCATAAAGTTTATACACAGATGTTTGATCTTCTTACATCACTTTTACGTTATGTTATTAATTTCCACGTATCAATTACATACATATGAAAAATATTGCAAACATTAATTTTTTTAGTAGCAAATTTAAATGTTTTCATAATGTGCGTTTGGGCCGCATCTCAAAGGGACGTGGGCCGCATGCAGCCCGTGGGCCGCACTTTAGACAAGCCTGCTTTAAAGGACAATATTCGTGAAGCCATTGGTGAAATACAGCTGCACACAATCGATAATGTGCTTAAAAATTGGACCGATCGTGTAAGCTACTGCATGGCCAGCCGAGGCAGCCATTTGAATGAAATTATTTTCCATTATTAACCGGAAGGATTGTACTTTCAAATAAAAAAAAGAAATTTGAGAAAATATTCGGTAGTTTTTTTATAACATTTTCAAAAAAAAAAAAAGTTATTTGGCGGACCCTTTATAACGATATTTTATTGTATAATTTGTTACTAAATCGTAGTCTGTAAGGAATTTGTGTTTCCATTGACTAATAAAAGAAATGAAATTAAATGAAAATGTATTATACTAAATAATTGTACAAAAATATATATGTATAATAGTTTACTTACTTCAGAGAATTCCCTTGCCATTCTCAAAATACCGAGCGTTTTATGCGAGTTATTTATGAATCAACTCCTTTAGTATGGTTACTGACGAAAAGTGGTTGGGCTATATATTTGCCCAAAAAAGACATTGTGAGCGCCATAGAAACTTGAACTCTCGACAGGATTTTTTATTATTTAAGACTCTTATCCGTAAGACTCTTCACAATTTTATAATTGTAGTTTTCCCAACCATTCATTGAATCATTGAATTTTTTCCACAGCTCAGTAATCTCTTTTATAACAATTTGTAAACAACATAACAAATTTGTATCTTCCTTAATACCAGTTTCTTCAAATATAACAAATATTGCATCACTTGACAAATTGATGTTAGTCTCAAGGAAACATATGACATGTAATTCAAATGTAAAGAGTCAGATTTGAGCAATATTTGTATTTTTTTTAATCTTTGTAATTTTTTTGTGTATGACTAAAAATGATTTTGTGTATGAAGTAAATGATTCATGGTTTCTCAACTTCTTTTCTTATGGTGAAAAAAAATTCCTCTAGGGAGTAAGGAACGAAATACCAGAAGTCAATATGGAAATTGCGGACAGGGCCCAAATTTTTTTCGACCGAGTCTAATGCATTTAGCTCGTAGATGTTGGTTATTTTGAAGCAAAGCAATAACGGATCACATGTTATCTTGACACTCATAGATTTTTCCTGTTCCAAATATTGGCTATATTGAGTCGGTTACGCTTGAACAATGTTGGCTAATACTGCAAATATGGCAAACTTTAATCGGACATTCAATTTGGCTGGAAAATCATTTATACAGATTACGTGCATTTTCATCTCAGCGGCTCTATCAAACAACACAATTCCCGCATCTTTTTATCGGAGAACCAGAAATCGTCAACAAAGTCTTTATAAATTGGACTGACTGGATGAGCTGATTCAAATCCAGATGCTGCAGCCACATGAATGACATCGTGTTCCATAAATAGATGGAATATTTGATATTTCTAAGAAAGCCATAATATAGGAGAAGTACTTAAGTTTAATTCACTTTAATTAATTTTTAAAAAGATACATGTATTTGGACTAACCTGTAGACTCAAACAGAGCCTGACCCTTAGATCACACACTACGTGCTAAAGAAGCATGGTGAAAGGTTTCCCTCTCGCCAACGAGCGAGCAACCCACTGATATACAGACGAATGTAGGTCGGATTTATGAAATATGGGACTCCTTATCGACAACCTAAATATGAAAATGCACTCTCGTCTTCCTGATAAAACAACTGAAACATACGCGTGTAAAATCATAGTTCACAGAATGTGTGAAACGCACTCTGAAAAATCTGTAGTTTTTTCTTGTTTGGATGCAAATATAACATGTGTTTGGAAGTTGTCGCAATTATAATATACTAGTGCCCAAACGCATTGTGTTTGCAATTCAATATTACATGTTTAAGACACAAAGATTAATATATTATAACATATGTGTTTGCGACCCAAATATATATGTGTTTGTGATACAAATACAGCCGTATTTGTTGCACTATTTGTGCTCTCTCGAGTGCAAGAGAATAATGTATTTCTTTTAAGTGTGTTTCTGTATTTTTGCATATAATATTCCTAAATTTGAGTGTAAATTCCAGTTGAAGTGTTTCTTATTTTGCCTGATGTATTCCGTATTCATGTATTCAGCCGTTAATGGTTCATCGGATAGAGGATTTCAAAAGCGCTTGATCCGTGAAAAAATAATAAAAACAATCGCTCGGTCGATTAAATGGTTTGTGTATGTGTTTCGCATATATTTATGTGTGCTACTAAATTGAGAAACGATGTAAGGAAAGAAAATGGAGATGTCAACAACGTGAATAAATTTTTCTGCCCAAGCCTCTACTGAAAAAATCGGATTTACGGACCATTTGTGTAATATAATGAATAAAAAAGACAAGTATATTGTTTGTGTACGAACGCATAGTGATAACCGAGGAATAGTTGAAACCGCCTAAAAACAAAAACGCGAGAGACAGCAAAGAAAGAACAAGCAAAAGAGCAACAGATTCTCTTTTCATAAAAGGTAATGCATTCAATGCAAGTAAATGTAAAAAGGGTCATTTTAAATATTTTAATTTTTTGTATTAATTATTTATAAATGTGGATATATTTTGATAAAATGAATTATAATAAATAAAGAAAGAAAGAATAATGCATTTCTAAATATTATTATGTTTGGGAGAAAGTAGGTATATGTTTCCACGTAAGTATATGGAGGTTTGGGGAAACACGCGAAGGCTTCCACGTAATTATATAGATGTTTGGGATGTTTACACATTTTTCAGTAAACATGCAAATGTTTGCATTTAAATATAGCTGACTTTGGGACTTGCAAACATATATAAATGTTTGAAGTGTGTTCCAAATATATACATGGTTCTTGCAGAATATATTTGGGAGAATATGTTACAGAGGCCGTTTTTTCAGCGTGCGGATAAGACTTTGTGTAATTTTTTAAGTCGTGGAAATATAACCATATACGGACACAATTACGTGATAAAAGACAAAAAAATACCCGTGTCTCCCAGTTTTGCCCAAAGTCATACACTTTTTTTATGGGGCCCAAAGATTTTGGGGCCTCGGTGTCATTTTTGCAAAAAGTGATCATTTTGTTAGGCTCATATCTTGCAAACCGTTCGGAATTTTGATTTACTCTCTGAGGGAGTTGTAGCTCTTGTCATAAAGAACAAAAATTGTGAACTTATAAAATCCAAAAAAAACTTCATCTTCAAGGTCAAACTTTAAAAAAATTACCTTTTTGCCCCTGTGCAGGTCCATAAACCGTTCAAAATTCAATGATATAATTAACTACAAAAATATACCCAAGATCTCAATAAACAACTTTCTAGAACATATGAACTTCCTAGGAATGATTCTTAATACCCTTAGATAGCCCCAAAAGTGAAAAATTTCGCGAAAATTTTTTAATCTCATTTGTTTTTTCTTTACTTCAACATTGAGATACTATAAAGCCTTCTCCCGTAAGTGAAAAGGCATGTTCCAGGTTTCATTATTATACTATTACTGATTTTATTAATCTTAGTCCTTGGTGGTGTGGGTTGACATTTAGAGTTAGGGTTGTAATAAAGAGTAGTAGCATGGATATTTAGTAATAATGATTCAGTGTTGTAGGGATTAGTAGTCTCAGCAGGGATGGCACTACAATACTATGATATCTATTACAAAAATTATAAAAAAAAATATTCGTATTATGTTTATAATGTTGATGGCCCTGGACTTTCAAATCGTACTCTCTTAAGTTGTGGATCCAAATCGTCGTCCGAATCTAACTCTGATTCAGAACTTATGATGTCCACAGGCACGTTGCTCCCAGACTGCACTCTATCATCAGTTTTTTCTTCTTTTCCTTTCTAAATTTTTGTAGTTGATTGACCTTGATTTTGACCTTGAATATTAAGGTTTTTTATTTTATATGTTCACAATTGTTCTTAATGACAAGAGCTACAACTTTCCCTCATAGAGTATAAAATAATGAACCATATTTAAGAAAACCTCATATATGTGGAAATTATTCGTTAAGTAATTTTTTTATATAAAATTTGTGAGCTACTGACTGATTGATCACCGCCAAGACCAACCGGCTAAAGATAGGATAATGACATTTGGAGTGAGTTTCCGTAACGAAATAGACGTAATGAAATGAAATAGATAGATATCCCCGTAGATCCCCGTATACCCACGTGGTGTTTGTTAAAACAAATCGAATTGTCAAAATTCTGGTCCCAAACAATTTTCCAGCAATTGTTTTCGTACGAAATAATTTTGGCGTAACAACCCTGTAATTGATTTTGCTTACGTAATTATCACAAAGAACTGAGTACTAGGTACGAAATTTTCGGTTTATGAAATTGTCGTTATTTTTGTACATCATCACACTGGTGTGCTTGTTTTGATTATACAGAAGTCTGAAGCGTTGAAGGGATTTGTTCGACATTCTAAATGTAGCTATCTAAAATTGGGGCGTGGCATTAATTAGAATTTATCAACGGGGCTTAGTGCTAATATAATGGGGTTTTCCACATAGGCAGGAAATATGGGGCGTATCACTATATACATATGATTATTTTTGCTTTTTTTTTGTAAAATAGTATTTCAATTAAGATCTAAATTATTATAAACATTAAGATTTGTTTCAATAAAACCTAACATTCAAATCACTTATATAGGCTAAATAAAAAATTATAAAAGCAAGAGAGTAATTATAAGTAATAAAAAGGAAAAGATCTAAAATTAATAAGTGTTATGCTGAGTCATATAAAGGGTGCTTCTTTAGCTGCATGAGAACTATCGATATCGATAACTATGGTTTCACAACTGAGAATGGCACACTGTGTTGACATTCTGTTCAGTAAGGTTTGGCAAATCATCATGAATCATTCAACGCTGCAATAACGCTTCCAAATTTTGGAAATTTACTGTGAAAAAAAATAAATCTGTTCGCGAAGTTAATAGAGCAGTTCGTCCATTTTACGGTCAACATAAACGTCATAGTGAGCAAGCAATTCTTCCAATTTTTGATCGTTTGGAGCGACGACAACCCTCAAGCCTTTAACGAATCACCATTATTACATCCATTACAATTAACTGTTTTGTGCGGTTTACAAGCTGGGGCGGATATTTGCCGGAAATCATATTTAAAATACTAATGTCATTAAATTATGTACGAGATATAGTAAAAAAAATCATTCCAACAATATTTCTGTCTTGTATTATCATGTTAAGTTCCCATGCAGCTAAAAAACACCCTTTGTAAATAGTTTTTTTTTTGTGAAGACCAACACTCAGGGGATGTCCCCTATAAATGAAGTGCATTGCATTGGACTTAGGAAAACGGCTTAGGAGTAGGGGGAAAGAGAGAGAAGTACTTGTTAATATTTGACTTAAACTTGCTGATGTTGTAAAAAGTGGGGAATACACTTGCCGGAAGCTGTTCGGCTATAGAACGAATTGTTTCTGTAATGCGCAGTTCGATCCAAAGGCCAGGAAACAGAAAAGGGATGAGTTGTACTTGAAAACCGCGTCGTACGGTTAAATATCCTAACTTCTGGAATGAGGCCATGTAGCTCGGCGGAACACTTTCCTATAAAATACCGAGACCCAGCTAATATTTCGTCGATGCTCCAAGGAGGCAACAGTGCTAGATACACTGCTGTCGCCTATCAGCTTCAACGCTCTCTTTTGCACGCAGTCTAGAAGCTCCAAGGTGGACGCTGGAGCCCCAGCCCAAATATGAGAGTTGAATTCCATTTTCGGCTGAATATACGTGGTGTAGATATTGAGGAGATCGGGTGGGGTGAAAAATCGTTTACACCGCTTTAAAAAGCCCAGGCACTTGAATGCTTCTTTCGACAAGTTGAAATGTGCTTATTCCAACGAATGTCACATTGTATCTTCATGCCCAGAACATCAAGAGCTTCCGATTCACCAACATCTAAACCACCCATTGAAATCATTGGCAGTGTCGAGTCGCCAGTGATCTTGTGCGATATTCTGCAACACTGTGTTTTGCGTGCATTAAATTCGACTCGGTTTTCCCTGCCCCACTCACCAATCAGATGCAAGTCATGATTAAGCGTGTCATTCATTGTTCGTCTCTTTCCTTGCACTACGGAAAGATTGGGTCGACGATCGAACGAATATGAGTGACAAAAATTCCTATCATCAGCGAAGGAATAGATGGGATTGGTAGTCCGATGCAGAAGGTCATTGATAAAAATAAGAAAAAGAGAGGGAGAAAGCACAGAGCCTTGAGGTACCCCCGCATTAATTGTATACTCATCTATTATATCGCGTATGGAACGGTCTCTGAGAAAACTCGAAATAAATCGAGAGAAGTTTCTACCTAAACCAAAAGCATAAACCTTTGATATGAGTGCCTGGTGCCAAACTCTATCAAATGCTTTAAAAATAGCTAAGCCACTATTTTGCTCTCACCCAGTCTATGCACGGACCGATTCCACTGATCCGTGAGGAACGCCATCAGGTCGCCAGTTGAACGGTTTCTGCGAAACCCATACTGACGATCACTGAGTAGACTGTTAACTTCCAGGTAACTCACCAAATGGTAATTTAACATGGTCTCCATCACCTTTGAGAGCGTAGAACATATCGCAACTGGCCGGTAGTTATCAGGATTAGTAGCCTCTCCTTTTTTGGGGATGGGTTGGACATTTGGGAAAATACCTGTACGGTATGACAAGCTGAGAAGGTTGCGCAGTGGACGGGCAAGCGTCGGAGAACATTTGCTCAAAACTAGTGCCGGAATTCTATCCGGACCAGGAGACCTTCCTACGTTTTAGCTCCTTAAGGACCTTTTTAACTCCTCGCGTACGAAAAAATGTCTCAGGCATGGAGCTAGATATATTTGCGATGACGGGGAGTGGTTGAGAGCTAATCGGCAGGGAGGAGTTTTCTGCAAATATTTCGACAAAAAGGCTAGCTTAATCAACCGGGTTAGTATAAATTATGTCATTTTTAATTAAGGTTGGGATAGATGAAGAACTTTTATTGTTCTTAATTCTCTTGACAAATGACCAAAAGCTCTTACTTCCCCTGAGAAAAGAAAGAACTTTGGCGCGAAGACGCTGTTCATGCAGGAATTCTGGGCGTCGTAGTACCTTAGCACAATTTGATCTAGCTAACTTGCGCAGCATATCAGTAGTTGGATTTTTATTCAATTTCCAATTACTGACAGCTTCCTCTTTGGATCTGACAGCTTCTTTGCATGTCTGGTTAAACCAACATTTATCAGAAGGTTTAATCGAAATATTCTTTGATGGAATGAATATTTTCATTCCCGTTAAAATAATGTTTTCCACCATTTCTGCCGCAGCATTGGCATCATCGTCTAGAAAACATAGTTTCCAGTTGAACTTCCTATAAAATTCGTTGAGCTCATCCCAACGAGCTTTTTCGTACATGAATATGGAACGCTTCATGGCCGGCGTTGAAGCGACGTGAAGATCAGAGTACAAAAAGCAGGCAGAAACAAGGCAGTGATCCGAATTACCAAGAGGTGCAAGGATGTTAACTTCATACTTGTCAGGGTGTAAAGTTAGAAAAAGGTCAAGAGTGTTTGAAAATTGCCCTTCAACGCACGGGATGTGAGTTGGGGCATTTACCAGTTGCACTAGGTGATTGTGTGCAGCGAAAAGCTCAACGTATTGACCCTCTGGAGTTGTACGGTTCGAATGGGTAGGCCAGGAATTATTGTGGATGTTAAAATCACCAGCAATGGCAATTTCATTAGCCTGACACTTCTCTAAAATTTTGGTTATTGAGTCAGAAATGGCGTCGAAGCCATTAAGGGAAGCCTCCCTTTCTTGGTTGGGGCTTCTATAAAGGAAGCCGAAATGCGTCACGTGTTGATTAAACCGAAATTTAAGCCAAAGGCAGGTAAATGCAGGATTTGAAATGTCCAATTGTTGCTTGAACTGAAACACAACATCGTCACGTACATATCCCACAAGACCTCTGTGTGAGAAAAAAATTTAATGAATGTGATAACCAGGAATGTGAAAATCTTGGGGTCAGAATCTTCACAAACCTGGGTCTCAGAAAGAACTAAAATATTTGCCCGATGAATTTGAACGTGAGAATATACTGCGAAAAAATTCGCCCTGAGCCCTCGTATGATTGAAAATTGTAAAGATAATTTACCCACCATCACAACATCAACAAGAAACAGTCAAACAAAACAAAAGCTGCCCTAAACACAAGCAGTAAGTACTAGTGTTGTTGTTGTTCCTTCAATGAGCAGTGTTATGCCTTGAACATTGAAGGGACAGACAACACAAGTAAGAACCGTTTATTTCGTACAGGAGAGGAGAGGGAGACGGGACTATAGCAGCACACTGATGGAGTCACAAAAGTATAGAGCCCTTCGTGTGACCGAACATGTTGCGTTGGGAACGGAGTGGTGTCGCGAGCAGTTGGTGTCGATTATTGTTGTTGTTGTTGGTCTTATTGGTTTATGTTATTGCACTTGTGTTCGGATCGTTTTGGTGGCGCGAGCTAATGGCGGTGTTTATTAGAGTTAGGTAGTAGAGTTGGGTAGTTCATGAACTATGTATATAGTTCACTTAGGGTGACCAGACATCACCCTCACGAACATAATGCACATGTCCGATACGGCGAGTAGGTGCGTGATTTTTTTGTCTGGGCACCTTAAATGAACGAGTTCGAGAACTAGTGAACGAGTTCGACACAAGTCTATTTTGTATTATGTTTTCACTATTTGGATTGTGGTTATGAAATGTTTTAAATTTTTTTTTCTATTCTGATTTTGTTCAAATTATTGTATATTTATTAAACACGACCGATTTTAAAATTTGCGATTCGTGACTTATGATTAGACATCAACAATGACAGGATTTTTTGAAATTTTAATTGGGGCGGAAGAAATAGGCGTGGCACCAAATCATATTAATTTGCAATCTGACCAGGGCAGTGAGTCTAGAAACTCGAAATATGCTTTGCATGTTTATTGTGCTTTCGAATTGGAAGCGTGGCAATTAATAGGATAAGCCAATGTAGATAATTCAGCAAAACGGCTTCTCATCTCAAGATGAAATTTCACACAGCCATAGCTGAGGTGTTGTGCTCCCAATGAAGTTGAAGCTACGGCTAAAAACGTAAACCCTTCTCATACTTTAATTTTTGATTCTATTGAAACCCATAGAGTAAATATAGGTATAGGGGGAACATCCGTCTCATCTGATTTTTCATTTCACACTCTACTTGTCGTGAGATACGAGGGCGGCCCCACATAACAAAAAAAAAAAAAAAGATGGGAAAATTTTTCTTTATTTTTCAACATAATCTCGTTTTAGTTCGATACACTTATTCGAGCAATATCCAAATGCTTCGATACCCTGTTTATAGTATGAACTGTCAAACTCCTTAAAATAACCATCAACCGCAGACTCAATTTTTTCAAGTTTGGAAATTGAAAATAGTCGGAAGGACCTAAGTCTGGCTAATAAGGTGCGTGATGAAGCAATTCGAACTTTAACTCATTAATTTTGGTCATCGGAATAGCGGATGTATAAACGATGAAACCAAACTTCCTTTTTCACCAAATGCGGCATTTGTTCCACAATTTTATCACTTAAACGCTGCAATAAATTACCATAGTATTCGCCGTTGATGGTTTTTGCTTTGTGAAGATAACCAATATAAATTTTCCCAGGCGCATTCCACTAAACAGACCATGACCTTGCCTGCAGATGGAACCGTTTTCGCCTTCTTTGGACACGATTTTTCCACTCCAGTCCACTGCCTTGACTTTTCCTTTGTCTCAGGTGTAAAGTGGCAGTGTTTCATACATGGTTATAAATCGAGGCAAAAATTCGGCTTTATTGCGGTGAAACAGAGCCAAACACTCTACTGGAATATCTTCACGACGCTGTTTTTGCTCTATTGAAAGCAAGCGTGGCAACCATCTTGCGCACAGATTTCTCACCTTCAAATCTTCGGTCAAAATACGATGTACAACACTTTTTGAAATTTCCAGCTAGCTCACACACGTTCAGCCGACAATCATGCGGCCTCGCTTTAGCTCTGTTACCCATATATGTTACAGTCGTAAACGAAGGAACAGTAGAATCTAGCCCGGTTTTAATATTGCTTCCGCTGAAACTTTTCAAATTGAAATATTGAATAACGGTGAGCAATTACTTCCATGTTTACAAATTCACTGAGATCAAAACACATGGAGAACTGTTAAAATTAAATGTATTTTGAACTTTTTTGTTACGTTTGATGTGTTCACATCCATAGGCGCGGGTAGGACAATGTATCAAAGTGAACACATGCAAACAACACACAGCGTTAGCATCACATACATGGTGGTTGTACAATAATAGTCTCTGCCTAAAAATAAGTATGATGGTATTGATGTAGCGGCAGCGAACAAACAAGCAGGTCGTCGTCGCCAAAGAGTATTGAATAGTACATCTGGCGAATGATTTAAAACGTATTACTTTCTTTTTGTCATAACTTGGTCCATTCATAATTTTGATGTGAAATATTGATTCCTTTTGAAACATTTATGCTTTTTGTATTGTTTTATGTAATAGCATTTTGGAAATGGTGCGTTTATATTGAAATAGTCTATAAAGAGAATAAGACTCTACATGAGAGCGGAAAAGAGTGCAATAAGTTCTCTATACTATTCTATACTTTTTGCCGTCGCTCTGTTTATGAGAAAACAAAAAAGTATTTCAGTGAGCTAAATATTGCTTTTTATTCAGTTGTATGTCAGCACTCAATCAGCAGTTCGTCGTCGCCCCGGTTATTTCAAAACAAAAACAATTATTTCAGTGAGCTAAATATTGCTTTATTTATTTTAACAATATTACGTCTAATGTTAAAACAGATGTAAGAAAAAAGAAAGTGCAATATCAAAAAAGCATTCAGCACAAAATCTATTATTTTTTTATTTTCCAATGTCACATATACTAATGTGTTTATAGAAATCGAACAGGTACCGTGTAACAAAAAGGTGTTAACACATCGCCCGTGAGTTCGAACACTCATTGATTTTTTATATTGTAGTATACATTTGTGTTGTTGTGGAAACAACCATTTTAAGACCCAAACACGAAATACCGAATCATAATACTTTCAGAGTGTGATCTTTTTATGATGCAGACCTTAGCTAAATAGAGAATATTCCAATAGAATTTGAGTCGTGAACGTAAATTTGATAGTCAATAGTTGCAAACAAACCCGAGAACAAGAGTTGCTAAACGTGGGATGCGTATTATTTCAAGGGACTGACCTCAACACTGCAGGGCTGTAAATGAATAATTCATTTTTGATTTCAATTCATTACGAATTAGCAAAATTTTGAATTAATTCTTTTCAACCAAAAAAATAATTGAATGGAATATAAATCAATTCAAATGAATTTGACAAAAATTAATTGTAATTCAATTGCAATTCAAATGAATTTGCAAAATCAATTGCAATTCGTTTCCAATTTAAATTTGAATTAGAACATGAATTGCAATTCATTTCCAATTCATTTGAATTGATTCTGAATTAATTCAAAGATAAATATTATATATTACTAAGTGTCTGCAACACAGTAGAAATTTTTCATTACATCAATATTGAAAGGAATATGGGCGAAAGAATCGATGCGTAGCACTGAAATCTTCCTTCGAAATATATGTAGATGTTTAAACTAAATTCAGTCGTCTCTTTTGCCAAAATATTTTGTATTATCGTTAGCAATGTCTCCTTAAACATGTGCATAAGTGTACTCGAATCTATCGCATTTCCATACAACATTATACGTGCGTGTAACAGATTTGTTAAAACTTTTTACATTTTTAGCTCAATACACGGTAACAAAAGATGTGACTAAATTCCATTCAGTCGACACAACTGCACAACTGCACAAGTCTACAAATAGCCATACACTATGAAGTGCTAACATCTCCATTATAATACAACACGTTGAAGTGATACATCCGTATAAAAACAACCCGGCTCACAGTGCACTATGGGCAAAAGGGCGACATTTTTGGCATTAACTGTCGTTGCAGTTTGTTTTTCGTTTGATTTTTTAGCTGGAACGGAAGCAGCGTGCAATAAAAGAGGTTTTGAATGTTCTGCGGCAACCTCAGATGCTAACTTTCTCTTCAAACGAGGCCCTGCATCAGTATAGTCTAAATGCCACCGACCTCGTTTATTGCCGGACAAGCCGTAATCACTATTTCAATAGTTATATTGGATGCAAACCAACGCGAATGATTTTTTTTAATCGTTCAAGTATTCGTTTGCATTTTGGCAAATTTAATTTTATGAAAGCAATAAATTGTTTGACTTTTTGTGTAATTAACTGTTTTGTTGTTTAACATTCTCCAAAAAAAAAAACTTTACACTATCTGCTTGTCGATTTTTCCCAAAAGGAACAAAAAGGAGCAAAAAGTGTTAATGATGTTTGATTATATACAGTTTGATTAATAACTTTTAACAGATATATTGCAAATACCTTTCTATACACAGAAGTTATATTTCACAGAACACACGTATGTTTGTTAGTTTCGACCTAAAAACACACATCATAAACACACTGAACAACTACACATTAAAACACAACTACTATTATTAAAACTGTATAAACAATATATTTTTAATACATATCGAGAGCTTATATTCAGTACCAGCTATACGCAAAAACACAATTTTTCAGGAGAAGGAAAAAACAGTTTATTTTCCGAACTCTCGAAGATTGAATCTTTAAATAATTTTTGTACGCAGTACCCACTAATAATATTTAACAAAAATACTAGAAGAAAATTTACTTCAGTCTTCGAGAGTTCGGAAAATAAACTGTTTTTTCCTTCTCCTGAAAAATTGTGTTTTTGCGTATAGCTGGTATTGAATATAAGCTCTCGATATATTCTATATTCTTCCACATTTATACTTTTCACAGTGTTTATAATTTATGTTTTACTCACGCTAAAAGTTGGTAAAAATTTCGCGCGCATTTTCTGTTCATAATGCAACAGTGAAACAACTGACTGTCCCCTCTCATAAAATATATATGAGATATATATAATATATATATTTATATATATTATATAAATATATATAATATACATAAATATATATATTACAATGCATCAAGGGTGCACCATAAAAATTATAAAAAATCTTTTTTATTCCGTTAAGAGTATAATAATTTAAAAAACCAAAACAGTTTTAACATTTTGAACAACAAAAAAATTGTATTTATGCCAAAATTATCAACGTTTTACCCATAGTGCAGTGGCGAAAATGTATCCGGTCACTGGGATTTTTAGGACAGAAATTTCATTTGATTTTAATGATAAGTACTTTGATGGTGTCTTCAGTAAAATATTTCGAAAATAAACTAAATTTATCATCTACCTCCCATAAAAGAATAATAAAAATATGGTTTCCGGCTACATCCCATGAAGGGATTGGGGAGAGAGCTTCTCACAACCAGTGAGCTTTGCGCTTTCTAGTTTTAAACTCACTGATTAGCTGCTACACCCAACGAAAATTGTCGTCACTCGCAAACGAAATGCGGCAAACGAACTTTTGTTGACTGATAGATATCATTTCCTTTGAGTTGAATGTATAAACGAAAAATCTTTACAATAAACAAAATGTATTTCCTAACTAAATAAATAAATGGTTTTCCATTACATCCCATGAAGGAATTGGGGACAGCTTCTCACAACCAGTGAGCTGTGTGCTTTATAGTTTTATACTCACTGATTGGGATCTACAGTTTTACACCGGTTCCAAACGGTATTTTGAGAGGCTTTTTCATAGCTAAGTACTCGATAGTGTCGCCGTCACTAAGCGAGGTGACCGTCGTCGAATGAAATTTTAGTTGGTCAGAGCAGGGACCGAACCTAGGATCTCATGTACAAGAGGCGCGCACACTAACCATTGCACCGCCGACGGATGGTTAGTGTGCGCGACTCTTGAAAACTCCAAAAAAACTTTACGAGAAGCTAAAAATGTTTGCCTTAAACTGCTTCTGTTTAAGGTGAATGAGAAATGGAATTGGACCAATGTACCATCACTGTAAGTCAGCGTCTCCGTCCATTAAGTCCTAATTTTTTGGTGGGTATTTAAGTGGCCGCCGGTGGTGCAATTGGTAGTGAGCGCGGCTCTTGTACAAGAAAACATGGGTTCGATTCCTGCTCAGACCACCTAACATTTCTTTCGACGACGGTCACCACTATCGAGTACTTAACTTCCCAAAATACCGTTCGGAACCGGAGTAAAACTGTAAGTCCCAATCAGTGAGTGTAAAACTAGAAAGAGCACATCTCACTCATTTTGAGAAGCTCTCCCCAATCCCCTCATGGGATGTTATGGGAGACCATTTTATTTTAGATTTTTTTTAAGTGCGTAATCAGTTGATTTTGATTTATGTTTGAACGGACTCCAAATAAGAGAAGAAATTTTTAGTGATTTTCCAATTATGGCAACAGTAGCAAATGTCTCGAAAACTAACCGCTATTCATATATTTATCAGCTAATAGTTTCAATGCATCAAGCTGATGCAATTTTTATAAGAAAAGTAAGTGATAAATACAAAATATTAAATGAAATTTAAATATATTTCAGCTGAAATGAAGTTCAAACTCGGTGATTGTGAGAAGATCTCCCCGGTCCCTTCATGGGATGTAATGGGAAACCATTTTTATTTTGAAGTTCAAACTGCACTACGAGTTAAATACTACATTTTATTTGTTATTTCAAATACAAGGTGGCGCACCAAGGGTGTTGCACCAAAAAAAATCAAATACTTTTTTTTGTGGTCTACGTATTTATTTCATTTATTTTTTTTTATTTAGGGAAAATTAAATTTTATTTTATATAACTAATTGGTTTTGAAGACCTGAATGCTCAATAGTGCATTCAAAAAACCCTCTTTTCAAAAATTTCTGTTTTCGGTCTTCCGATTTTGGCGAAACCGGTTTTCGTTTAAACCGAGGTGTAGAAGCCGGTTTCGGATTTTTTCCCAAAATGGGAAACTGTGCGTTTTATAAACATTTTTGTTTTTAATTGCCCTCTTTGAATTTCGACTATCGAGTACATAGCCATGCAAATGCTTGTCGAAATACTGTTCGGAACCGGTGTGAAACTGCTTGTCCCAATCGAGAGTATAAGCCTATGTCTTCATGGGATGTGATGGGAACTGTTAGGTGGGCCATATAAAATTTGTAACTTAAATTCGCTTTAAAGAAATACTATAAATAATAGACATTTAATTGATATTTGGGAATGAACACAATATCTGAGGCCGTTTTTACAGAGTGTATCAATGCAAAAGTTACACATATCGTCATGTGAGTACTTAAATGTAATACGCCATATTTTGCGCCTGGTGAGTTACAGATGTAGTTTTCGAGTACGCTCTTTCCAATGCTGGCTCCATGGTAAAATTATCTATCGGGTAAAAGAGTCAGCTCAGCTGATTTGTGGTTTTTTCATCTTTTCCGTCGGTAAGCCGTTCAAATTCGATTTTGTTTCTCTTTGTTTGTTACTAAAATTCAAAGAATTGCAGCCAAAATGCAATTTAATAGCATAGACTTTGTATCAAGTAACACAATCTTAAAAAATTTTTCACATTTTGTATACATAGTGGTTATTCATTCATTATTCAGCTAATTTTGACAGCTTAACGACGGATTGCTGATTTGACTACCTAATAGATAATTCTACCATGGCTGGCTCTGTAGTTTCACTATTTACTTTACTTTTCGACATGAATTTTAAGTTTATATCCAACTAAGTTTTCATTACAACTCTGTGCTTATATCTTGAATAACCATTTGTCTCACTTCACACCTGTGGTCGCCAAAAAGAGAATACTAATCAAATGTGAATGAATTGGTGTATTTGCACTGAATCCAGAACAAAGCGGCATGACCATTCTTCGCTGAAAGCTAATGTGCTACTGAATGAAATTTTCTTCTCTCATAGATATATTTTAAAACCTAAGCACCTAAATTGTGATTTATGCTCGAAATATGACCCTAAAAGAGAAAAATTGAGAAAGGACTTTAAAATTAAATATCATTTTTTTTAAATAAATTTTTATAATATTTTTATAGTACTATACTTTCTATAACACTACGTTACACACATATGCCCTATGAACCAAATGTATTTTTTCGGAAAGGGAGAAAAAATAAAAAATACACGTTCATGTACACGTTAGAATTTTTTATTTTTTTTAAAGTTCTCTGGTGCCACACAGTGAAATGGCTCCATAAATTTCCATAAAAAAAGAAGGAGTGGTTGGGAAAAGGATGGAGTTTAATTTCTAAAAGTATAATGATAAGCCGGTTTCAAAATGGGTATCAGTTTTTTTTGTATCGGTTTCAGTTCGTTAAATACCCGAATTTTTTTATTATTTTGGTTAATACCTAAACATTTTATACGTTGATTTCAGAAATTACTTTTTTTTGTACCGGTTACGGGTTTTATTTTTTTTTTTAATTTTTTTTCACAATAGTAAAAATAAAAACTGCGAGGATGGGCCTTTATGAATTTTAATATCTCAGATTAAGCGAACGTTAAAAATTGCAATGCTTTTAAAGAAACTTAGGCCTTTTATTTTGGCGTTTGTCTCAGTATCGAGATAAATAGACCAGCAGTATTCGCCAAGCATATGCGTAATGTCTTGTCCTTTAAAGCGCTTTTCAATAGCCGCAATGTACTGATGGAACCTTTCGCCGTGCTCATCGCTACAAGCTCCTAAATCGTCAGGAAAAAAAATAAAAAATAATTGTGAAGGCAGTGGATCTTTAGCGCCTGCATGAATCTTTGCACCTATTATTTTCGGAAAATTTTGCGCAAAGTCTCAATCGCATCGCTCTCACGGTCCAGTTTTTTAACAAAATTTGATACGAGACCGAGCTTAATGTGTAGTGGTGGCAAACTGATTTGAGATGGCTGCACCATAGATGCTCTATACATTCTACGTCTACTTTGTTGCACGTGCGCGGCTTTCACTTAAATTCAGTGTAATGCTGATCTCTTTTGCGACCTTCCCATGTGCACAAAAAACACTGGTTGGTTGGAATTCCACGCATAACACCCGTGACTAATCCGACCACTTTCAGATTGCAGCATATTTTCAAATTGTGGTCTTGGTACTTTATCAGCTATAATATTAATTCCATGCCGTCGTATGTTTCATTGAGGTTTGTGGCATATGCGATCGGAACAGATGAATGTATGTTACCGATATGAAGCAGCACGACTTTAAGGCTGTTGACCGATGCATCAGTGAAAAGTCGCCACTCCTCTGAAACCGATTAGTAACCGATTTTTGCAAACATCGAATCAATATCATAACAATAAGCCAAGTTTTTTTCCCGATCTTCGTGCAATTTAAAAAATTTGTCAAAATATGTCAAAAATTGTGCTACCTCGATCACGAGCGGCTGTTATTTTAAAATCAGCCGCCGCTATATTCCGCTGCTTAAAGCACGATGCACAGACTTTCTCTGTTCTCCTCGACAAATTTCCCTCTCATACAGGGTCGTTGCAGTCGGCTTGCGTTACTAAATGCAGTCCCAAGTTCACTGGGTGTTGGTACAAATTCCGATAGTTCTGGACTCTCGACCTTCGCATTCGATGCAAGATGTTGATAGCAGAGTTGGTACTACTATTGGATCTCCTTCGCTTATTTCGGGAACATCATTAAAAATCTCCACTGAAGCCGCTATACGTTATTCTGGTGAGTACAGAACCGCTGGAATAACCAATTCTACATCAGCGTAGCGAATTTTGTCCCGGCAAAAGTATTGGTACCCTTTAGTGTGAGTAAATGTTACGCAAAAGTAGCACACTTCATTGCAGTGCTCCGTACGTGGTAGCCAAGTTGTCGATACAGCGTACTTTATTGTTGACCTTCCTTCAGTAAACTTGCATAAATTTCTATAGCAATAGTCGCACGCGAATTCCGGTGTACACACCAAAGTAAGGAACATAGGTTGTCTTGAATATTTTCTGAAACGTAATATTTTTCAAATTTTTACTTGGTGCGAATATGTCATAAACGCAACAAAAGTTATTTCGAGTCGGGCACTGCATTTTTTCTCAGATGAAATATATAGAAATACGTTTTCGCACAACGCAACTTAAAACATTTGTGCAATGCACTGTTTCATCTGTCATACAAGTTGTAAGTGTTGTAAAAGTCATAGACAGTTTAGTGTTAGAAAGTTACTATTGTTAAACTAAATTTCATCATATTCCAACCACTCCTTTTTCCCCCCACAAATATATGGAGTGTGGCACCAAAGAACTTTAAACATGAAAAAATTCTGACGTGTACATGAAAATCGAACGCATGTATTTTTATTTTTTCCCCTCTTTCCGAAAAGGTATATTTGGACAGAACAAAATCTCATTTTTGTAACGCTGTGTAAGTAATAACATCGAACTCTAAATTCGAAAATACAGAATTAAACACAAACGATTTTTAAAAAACCAAAAGTTTCGTCACAAAGACCGAAGCCGGTTATTAACTGATTTCTAATACTCGGTTTAATCGAAAACCCGTTTCACCAAAATTGGAATATTCGAAGAATCTGAAACCCGAAATTTAAAACACCGATTTTTAATATACTACTATGAATGGATCACCCATTATATGATCTCAAAGGGCAGAGAATCTTTGGGTGCATGCGTGAGTGTACACATTTTTTCTCTCATAATAAACAATTTTCATTATTTAGGGGACAAATAAACAAGGACAATTTTCGGATAATTGCAATTTTGTTTACTACACAACTACTTTCCAATAAAGGTTTTTTTTATTTGAGGGAAAGTTAAAAACCTTTGCGTCAATCATGCGACTAAGTTCCAACGAAATATTTTTGGGGCAAAATACGAGCTCTTCAGGATACAAAACTTTTTGTCAAACTTGACCAAGTAATCTGGTTGAACAAACTATCTGTCAGGAATTTTGACACTAATGTTCAGAATACTGCTTTCTTTAGTCTAACAAAAAACAAACACCGTTAGAAATTGTGGCAAAACAAATCAAATGCCTAAAAGCAAATTTCCCCTACTGTCCAACTTTGTATCTCCTCGTCGTACTTCACATACATTTCTTTATAGTTCTTCGATATTTTGATAGCATTGACTAATAGCTGTGGCAATAAGGATAAAAGGATTATGGGATTATGTGCATACTCTCTACGAATCCCCCAAAAGACTGAAGGTTGTGGTTGAATCCCCAAAAAGTGATGAATATATCATTGTATCGTAATACCCTCACCCATAGGGAAGGTGGTATCATTTGATATGGAAAAAGTGTAAAGCATAGAATGATTCTTATTATACCTTAGATATTTTTCAATCAAATTAGTTTTCCGACTTTTCAAGACGATTGAGCCAAGTACGTATGTATGTCCGTCTGGCTAATTAATTAACACGATAACCGCCTTATATGGCATTTACACTGACCAAGATTAGCGCATTTCGAAGGTTGATTCCATTAACCCATAAGATTGCTCATACAATTTGAATATGTAAAACCTGAAGTTTAATTTTTAACCTCATTTTAAATTGGTGTACAATTTGATGCACCACTGTGAAATACAACAAAAGTGCAACCACATACACAAAAAATCAACTGTTTTGACAGGCAGAAGCCGACCCAAAAATTGCTGACGCGTCGCCGCCACTAAAACTTGCTTGAAGCTCACGCCGATATAATTAGCTTTTATCTGTTTTAAACATGAGTCGATTTGATTGACAGGCCCGATTTGACCGATTGATCTAATTTTAAATGTTCAGCTATTTTAAAATCATCCCAAATTTATACAAAACTGGCAAAATCAAGAGCCGGCAACTTAATTTTTCTGGCGTGCCGAAACCTTCGATACTTTTGTCTCGGCATGGAGTTCATCTAAATTGATCTAAGCACAAACTTAACACCTGAAATGTCAATTTGACCTCAAAGTGGGTGGTGTAAACGCCATAGGTTTGAGAACAAGGTTATCGCTACCCTGGCCGCGATAAACTGCAATCTAAATGTGACATTAGATCTTTACCGATTACAATGAAATTGTGACAGTTAGTTTCGAAATGAAAATTGGCGACAATTCTGGTACCATAAATATATAAATATAGATCTGAAAGTGTAGAACAAAATTATACTACAAACATTCAACCGCTTAAATGGCAGTGATCTACTACCAAACTGATTTGCACGAAGTATCCCAACTCGGGTAAGAATTAGAAAACTAAGGGCCTGATCATGGAAGCCACTTTCCCATTCAAGCCGCTTTTCGACATCATCTCTTGACCAAATTAAGAGGTTTTTTGTTAAAATATTTAATGTTGATGTTCAGTTTTATATAAATATTGACGAACATCTTATGGTCAGTACATGTTATGTGATGTCACAAACAACAAATGATGTAAATGTGACCTGTGTGATAACGCCGTAAACTAATATTTTTAACTGCTGATCGTAATGAAGTCTAGGAAAAAAAAACTGTGTCCCATAACATCCCATGATGGGATTGAGGAGAGCTTCTCACAATCGGTGGGATGTGCGGTTTCTAATTTCACACTCACTGATTGGGACCTACAGTTTTACACCGGTTCCAAACGGCATTTTGAGAAGCTTTTTCCTGGCTAAGTACTCGATAGTGTCGCCATCACTAGGCGAGGTGACCGTCGTCGAAAGACATGTAAGGTGGTCTGAGAAGGGATCGACCCCACGTTCTCATGTATAAGAGCCGCACACTCAAACCATTAGACCACCGACGGTCTAGGAGTCTAGGAACATGATGAATTATCCACTCAAATAAACCAACTGAGAACACTTTTGTATATTGCATTTTAGTACAATTCTTTGTTCACGCTGCTGCGAAATTGACAATTTTGGATCGAAATTGACGAATGAAATTGAAGTCGTTCCTACTGGGAATTTGAGCAATTTCGTTGCAAAATGACAACCGGCTGTTTACAAATTTCCATGACTGACATAATAACCAAACATTTGTTAGCAAATGAAAGAAAACAATAAAATTAATGAATCGTGCACGAACCTTAACATGAAATTCTGATGCTACACAGTTTAGATTTTCTTCTCAATAAAAACGGGTGTCTCAGTAAGATTGCACTATTTATATTTAGTGTAATTTACTTTTTGTGCAAGCGGTAACTCTGAAATTTGCAGCTGTCATATGTGTTTATATGTAAAAGGAGAAAGAACAACGCGTTATAACTGTGAACAAATTTTTTGGAAAGTTATGCTGACGCCGTTCGCAAACTTCCAAGAACTTTCATTCGAGAAAGAGTAAGTCGAATAACACAATAATCAACCATTCGCAAAGTGGTCGAAAAATCTGAATAAACTGGGTCGGTTATGGACGGTAAGACTCCTTCCTGTACGTCAACGTACCAGGCAGTCCCTTGAAAACATTGTTGCTGTAAGCGAGAGTGTCGCCGAAACCCCGTAAATATTAATTCGGCATCGTTCTCAACAAAAAAAATACCTCCACCTTCATGCGCAGAAAATGAAGCTTACTCGGCAGCTCCAACCAGCAGATGACGGAAAGCGGCGGCAATTCGTTCAATGGGTAATGGAGCAAAGTGAAATCAATGCCAATATTTCAAAAAAAATCATTTTCTCCGATGAAGCGCATTTCCATCTGAATGGCTTCGTGAATACACAAAATTGTCGAATTTGGGGATCAGAAACTCCTCATGCAATCCATGAGAAACAAATGCACCCACAACGACAACTGTCTGGTGCGGATTTTGACCAGGCGGCCTGATTGGGCTTTACTTTTTCAAAGATGGGCCGACGTTTCAGTGACTATGAACCGCTTTTGTTACAGCGACATGATAACGGAGTTCTTTTGGCTTCAACTGGACGACGTTGATCTGGACGATATGTTGTTTCAGCAAGACAGCGTCAACTGCCACACCGCGCAGGAAACATTCGATTTGCTGCAGCAACGATTTCCAGAACAAATTATCTCAAGAAATTGAAATTCTGATGTCAACTGGCCACCAAGATCATGCGATTTAACCCTGCGCGATTTCTTTCTTTGGGGTTTTGTGAAATCTCAAGTTTATGCAAATAAACCAGAAACAATTCCTCAGCTCAAATCCGACATACAACACGTCATCGGTGAGAAAGTCATGGGAAACTTCATGAAAAGAGTAATGGTCTGTCATCAGAACCGTAAGGGTCATTTGACGGACATATTATTCCCTACTTAATCGGAACATGTCTTCTTTATAATCCAATAAAAAAATCACAACTATCTCAAAAAATACGACTTTTTATTTTAAAATTAAAAAGTGCATTCTTACTGAGACACCCTTTACATTTCGATGAAAACTTAAATTTTCAATTTGATGAATGAGGCGGCATACTGTTGTTGTGTTATCTTTGATATCATTGAACTTCAAAAAATTATCTGAACTTCAAAAAATTAGTCGGGGTACCGGCATATTATTTGCCGTCAATTTCAAGGAATTTGCTGTAAATATCTCAATTTCGTAGTTGTCAAAATGTATGCGAAAGTGAGCAATTTCAACTCAATTTTAAACAAGGCATAAGTCGGACAACGATTACAGCCTGCATCCAGTTGTTGGTGGCATATGAATAAAGTTTGCAAACACTGTAAAGCATTAAAGTTCAAAAATTAAGCGCCTGAAATACATCTGTTTGAATGACAGAGTAAAATTGTCATTTTCGAATACACCACCTGAGCCATTGTGTTCATTGTTCGCAGATACTACAGCGTCATCGAAGCATTGTTTGTCTAATATACGAAACTGTATAATATAATTACATGGGAACTGGCGTTGGACTTGACTCTAATTGCCCCTTGTTAATTTTCAAACTTGCACAGTAACATATTTTCCCCTTAAGTCCTAAACACATAAAATCCAAGTGAAACAACACAAACCACAAAACAAACGTTCTTGCTCTATAATTGGAGCGCACCGTTCTCTGTAATTCGTGTGGAATAGTTCCAGCTGTAATCATTTTATGGATCATACTTATAATGTATTTGAGCATCAGATTACTAAGACTCACAAATACTACAATACTCGCTTTATTGTTACACAGTACAACCAATTGGTATTCTGAGTCATTTTTGTCTACAAAAATCGCCATATGAAAATCTTTGGCATGTTAAAATTTCAACAACTAAATGTATTAAAATTGCAAGTGCGAGTATTCCACCCAGACAAGATATGCATCAATGTTGCATGCCTGTTCCACAAAAAGAGATGTTATGATACTATGGTGTGATGGTGTCTCTATTCCGCTAAAGTCAACGGCTGTTGGGGGAGCACATGTTACAATTCTAAAGTAACATGACAATAATGGAAAAAGTTTCCAAAAGGAATATTAGGTGAAGCAGAATACATGAACATATTTAGTATTAATGTGTGACGGAGTATTTTGTGTTAGGATGAAATGGATACACCATCCGGGATAGTTAAAGTTAGTTGCGACTTGTCCCAGGATATGAACAAATGTTAAAGATCCATAGGTAACATAAAGCTAAAGGCAGTCGAAATTCCTTCTATAGTACTTTCAGTAAACCAACAGTACAAACAACAAGCAAAAGCTGGGAAATGTTACACATGTGAACTTAATATTTCGTAATGCTTTAAAATTTTAAGAAACCATCTAACAAAACCGGGCGAATTTAGAATACGTAATTTTAGTATATGTGATCGGGAATACAGAAAGCAACCTAGTGTGTAAAAAAAATCCGTTTTTAGGCTTTTGGACGATTTTAACGTAGAGAAATCGTTTTAGGTCATTCACATGAGGCAAAACCCAATATACTAAAAGCGATATAAACCAGCAGGTCGTATAATCAATACGAAATAATTTTTCCCCATACGTATACGTGGAGTTGGCCATAAATTCATCGAAACTTAACCCAATTTTTTCAAGGCAAACAATTTTCTAGTGATTATTGTTTTCGTCAAGTACGTTAGGGTGTCCCGTCAATAAAAATTAATTATTGCTCAAGTTTTATTTGAAAGCTTATAGGGTAAAGTATTTCTGAGATTTTTTTCAGATTTTTCGGAAGAGGTTTAGAGGTCGCGCAAGACGAATTTTCCCCAAAAATCGGGTATTACGGATGTTTTGTGAATTTTACTTAAAACTCGATCAATAAACACGATTATCTTAGTTTGTAAGTCAACACTTTTGAACATAAACGTCCAAACTTTTATTGTATATGCATAAACCACCAGTTTTGGCAATGATTTTGTTCAATAAAATACGATTTATTATATTGTTTCGTAAATTTTGGGATAAATTTCGTAAATAACGCTTTATAGCTTTTAAAATTACTATGAAAATTTAAAATACTAATGATGCACTTTCAAAGATTGTTAAGTTCCAAGCAATTCTGAGGAAATATGTGGATGTTGCAGTTACTGTTCCAGAGTTATACCATTTTAAAGCTTTTTTTGCCCATTTTTACAGCTAATAATATTATAAACTGTTTGTCATTTTAACATGGGATTTGCGTTAAACATTGCATTAATGAAAAATCTATATACGCAAAGTAACGACCAAGACCAAGACCAATATATTGCAGAAACCATATATATGTTTGCAAATATTTTGTTTGCAAAAGTGACTTTGTTTGTTGAAAACTGCTGAAAACCCCACTGACAGACAATAAAGGAACAAAAATACATCAGATTTTCAATTCATGAAAACAATATCTGAAAACATATATATGGTTCCTACAATATGTTGCTGGGGCCGTTTTTTTATGAGTGTAATTCTTAGTCGTTACTTCGCGCATATAGATTTTTTCATTAAGCAATGTTAAAAGTAAATCCGATGCAAAAATGACAAACAGTTTGTAATATTATTAGTTTCATACAATTTGGAAACTGTTTTAAAATGACATAACTCTGGAACAGTAACAGAAAATTCAAAATTTTGTTTTAAAAAATTACTTGGAATTCATCGGTCTTTTAAAGCGAATGATCAGTTTTTTAATGTTCATAGAAATTTTAAAAGTTGCAAAGCGTGATTTACAAAATTTGAAAAATTTTTATACATGTTACCTTATTGAGGAAAATCATTACCAAAACTGGTGGTTTATGCATATAAAATAAAATTTTGGACGTTTTGCTTTAAAAATGTTGACTTACAAACTAAGAACATCGTGTTTATTGGCAGAGTTTTAAGTAAAATTCAATAAACATCCGAAATACCCGCTTTTTGGGGGAATTTCAACTTGCGCGACCTCTAAACCTCTTGCGAAAAATCTGGAAAAATCTCAAAAATACTTTACGCCATAAGCTTTACAATTAAGCTTGAGCAATGATGAAAACCGAAAAAGACAAATTTTTTGGGACAACCTTACGTACATATATCAATATTGTAGCTTTTAAATTAGGCAAAAATATGCGTTATATTTTTATGAGTTTTATAGGAACTAAACTTTAGGACCGCACCTTAAATGGGGCGTTGGAAAAATATGCCCATGGATTAGGAATGGAGAAATAATATACACCATAGATAAAGGAAATAATAGATACAACGCTACCATTGTCAACTTTGTTCACTAGGTGCAGTCCTGTACTACTGTCACTTTTACTGAAGTTTCCCATAATTCTCTGTGACGTTTATTCAAAATTGTGGGAAATTTTTGTGAACGTAATTTTGACAATAGAAAATGTGAAAAAATTTAAATGATTTTACATAACAGCATTTGTTTCTTATATAAAAATCTATTTCAAAGCCATGAGGCCGGTGTTGTCTATCAATAGGAGAAAACTCGTAAGACCGCCCAAAGATGAACAAGCCGGAAGCCTTGTTCATCGAAAAACTTCCACGCCCAAAAACTGTATCCACTTCTGTCGTCGCAGCTCCCAAAACCGTTAGAGTGTCTGAGGACTTTCCACAAGGAATGGTGGCTGAACCGGTTGAAGAACCAACTTATTAGGACATAGTCGGTGGTGACATGGCTTTGCTATTCGATGGCCATCAGATACTCTACATTAAGTAACCTGCTGTATTCTTGTTTCGAAGTGCTACACCCAGCGAAATAAATACAACGGCAACACCATTTTTTGTTTTTTCCAAATATTGAGATGATTTTTCAAGTTGTAATTTTATATTGTGTTAGTCCTTTCAAAATAAAATACTTTTCACCAAAAATACTTTGACAATGACTTCACCAAGGCGAATCAACAAAAATAAACTAATTACTAGTGCGAAATATTTATAAGGGCAAAAGGTTTATTTAAATATTTTAAAAAGTTTCGTAAGACGTATGATCTCCATTAACGCTGATAACTTCTACTAAGCGTCTTGGCATTGAGTTTATCAACGAAGGAATATGCGCAGGATCAGTTATCTCCCATTTTCTTCAATTGCTATTCTTCATTCTTCAACTAGCGATGGGGTGGTAAACTTGGGTAGGTAAAATAGACCCTAGGTTCTCGATCGGATAAAGATCAGAACTAAGTGCAGGCCAGTCGAGAGTTGGTATTATTTTTGGACTCCAGAAACTACTGCTGCGTTGTTCTGCTGGATGATAAATTCTGGGACAAAAATCTCCTCTCCAGAATTAACTAAGACGACATCCAATAGTCGAATATTATGCTCGGAGTCCACTTTTGTGGAAACGAAACATATTGGAGTGGTTCCAGTATAACTCATACCTGCCCAAATCATACGGGATCCACCGCCAAAATTTCTCCACCGACGTTTGATTTCGGAAAAATCTTTGGAACGCCAATATTTGTCCGCGCCATCAGGGCCATCCAAATTTAATTTTTTCCATAAGAAAATATCACCCCTCATCCAAAAATATGTATAAATCTGGCTAATTCGTGTCTTGGCATGAGACGAAGTTTTGCATACTTTTTCCCCTATGACAGTTTCAAGTCGCTTTTCATTATTTGTTGAACACGACGCAACCCTGCTCCCAAGCTCAAATCAGCAATAATTTCATTATCGCCGAAGTTTTCTTTAACATCAACCGTTTTGATCTCTCTTTTGGCGCTGCCGCTGATCAGTGGTGTCCTTCCTGTTAGTTTTGTGCATCCATCTTGGCCACCCTATTTTATAATTATCAATGACATAGAGAGATCTTTTCAATCGCCTCGAAATTTCCCGATTGAACAGCCCGTCATCATGATAATTTGATCTACGTTAATTTTAAAGCAATAAAAAAAATAACAACCAAAGAAAACTCACTTCTGTTTAAATTACTACTTACTACTGGTCGAATTCGGGTTCTTTTCCATGTTGCCTTTGTATAATGCGTGGTTAAATTTTAAGGGCCGATGTTGATTTTGAATAAAACACAAATTATTTAGTAAATTATTGTAATTTCTTTTTATTATGATAATATGGTTTGGTTCAATTATGTATGGAACAAAATATCGGTCAAATGGCCGGCACACATCCATCCGATGGTCAAAATTTTCGATGACGCTGAGGCATAATTGAGGTTCTATGCCGTTAATGTGCCGAGTTATCTCATCCTACACCTTTTCTTTCAAATAACCCCAAAGGAAGAAGTCCAACGATGTCAAATCACATGATCTTGGCGGCCAATTGACACCGCCACCACGTGAGATAACACGGCAATTGAATTTGTCGCGCTAAAGAGCCATTGTTTCGTTAGCTGTGTAGCAAGGGGCACCGTCTTGTTGAAACCACATATCGTTCACATCCATATCTTCCAATTCGGGCCATTAAAAGTTCATTATCATCTCACGATAGTGAACACCATTCCCGCCGCACCAAACAGCCACTCTTTGTGGGTGCATTGGTTTTTCGACAATCACTCTTGGATTATCATTCTCCTAAATGCGCCAATTCTGCTATTGACGAATCCACTGAGGTGCACGATATGCATTTTGATTTGAACGCCCATTTCCGTAATAAGCCTGAATGACTTTAACGCGTTGCTCGATTGTGTATCTTTCCACGGTTCAAATTGCGTTAGTTTGAAATTAAGTAATGTCAAATGAAATGCAGAAAAAACTTGACGTTTAGGTATGGTTCACATTCAACATCGGCCCTTAACATTTAACCACCCGTTATATTTCGCACCAGAAACAGAAAAAACAACGTTACTTTTAACTTAACTTGTAACAGAGATCAAATGACAATCTCTGACACAAATATAACTAATGACTCATAAATGCTTTACAATTCTACACCAAAAACGCAGTGCACTGAGAGTACCGAGAAAAAATATATTGCCTTTATAATTATTTCGCTGGGTGTATTTGTGTTGAAAATTATTTTTTCTTTTGATATGAAATTTTAGAATTTTAATGTCATATTGTTTTACTTTTTCAATAACATCCCGTTTATTGCTTTCAACGACATCTAGAAAATTACCCATTGCACTAAAATTTTCCCAACACTTGTTCTTCATCTATTAGTTTACTTTATCTATGATATACACGACGTTATGCTGGAGCTGTTTTATTTATAAAATGAAAATTAATAATATAAAATCAATAAATAAAAATGCAACTAATCAGAGAAAACATTATTTAATTGTGTGAAAAGATTGAGAGCAATGTTGATGCAAACCCACCCCACATTTGCTGCATCGAAATTTCGTATTCTTGTGGCATTCCCGACACCGAATTTGAGTTTCGTTTCTGATTATGTAGTGATTCTTTCCATCGAGTCTTACCGAATCAGGTAGTTTATTCTTCTTCATTGGCATAGGTAATTGAGTTCCGTTTTGGAAGAGACGATGTCGTTTTGCCAAGAATTAGGTAACTTTGTACTATGGATCTTGCGAATCATGAGTCGGCAATCAGCGGCCCCTTAGACGTCTTGGTGAGGCCCGCAAGTACCAACCTATTTCAAGATAATATTATTGTTTAATGAGCCAAATCATTAACCCAGCTTATAACTTAGAAGGATTTTTAATGAAGAATGGACAAAGTTATATTTTTTATCAAATTTAGCCAAAAACCACTGTGTTTAATCTGTCAAAAGAGTATTCCCGCATTAAAGGAATATAACGTGAAGCGACATTATGATATTGAGCACAAATCTAAATTTGGGTGCCTGGAAGGGGAATCTCGAAAACAGAAAATTGTTGACTTGAAATCGTCATTCAAAAATTTGATTCAAAGATATGACATACACAAGCGAATCAACTGCTTGTGCCAAGTACAAAGTAGTAGAGATAATAGCAAAGCATGGTCGCGCCCATTTATCGATAAATAAATAAATAAATAAATGGTTTCCCATTACATCCCATGAAGGGACTGGGGAGAACTTCTCACAATCACTGAGCTGTGCGCTTTCCAGTTTTCACTCACTGATTGGGACCTACAGTTTTACACCGATTCCGAACGGTAATTTGAGAAGCTTTTTCATGGCTAGATACTCGATAGTGTCGCCGTCACTATGCGAGGTGACCGCCGCCGAAAGAAATTTTAAGGTGGTCAGAGCCGGGTTCGAACCCAGGATCTCATGTACAAGAGCCGCGCACACTAACCATTGCACCACCGACGGCCATTTATCGATAATGTACTTGTAAAAGAGTGCGTCTTACACTGAACGGAAAAGCATCGTCACAGGGATGAAAATGTTCATCACCCCAACAACTTTCGTCATCGAGAGTGAGCTAAGGTACAGTTTCATTCCCGATACGAAAATGTGTTCATCAACTGCAAATTATTCGTAACTGCGAAGAACGTATGGTTGCTGCTGCAATGAATTTCATTCATTATTGCAAGAAATTTGTTTCGTTGCTGCAATGAATTTGTTTCATTGTTGCAATGAAAAATTATCGTTCTTGCAATGAAATTTTTTCATTACTGCAATGAATTTGTTTCACTACATTTGCTGCAATGAACTTGTTTTATTGCAGCTATGAATTTGTTTCATTGATGCTATGAACTTATTTCATTGCTGCAATGATTTTATTTCATTGCTGCAATGAATGTGTTGAAGGGTGTCTGAAATTATTTATTGTTAATTGTACATAAATACACTGTTAGTATTACATTGCAGGTGTTTTGATAATAATTTGTTGAATTTTTGTTTCGAAAATAGTCTGAATTTGCTAAATATATTATATCCATTCCACTCGTCTGGAGAAAGATTATGGTAGTCGAGGGGTTGAGTGTTATTGTGGCCGTTGTACTCAGGTCCTGCAATTAAAAACAAATATGAGGAATTTATTATTAAAATTACTATTTAATATCTAAGTATGTCTGTACTTACCATGAACATAAGCTTTACTCCCTCCCGTATGGATTTCATCAGAGCAATTGATCTATGTCCAAAATATTCTTTTAACATAGAACCACATCATTGTTTCTTAAATTAGGCAATTGTTGTAGTGTTGAGGGTTCTGTCATTCAATTGTAGCGCCACATCTCCACGTCATTAATCCTCTGATTTATTTTAACAAAATTTGTTAAAAGTTCGATTGGATATCAATTTTTACATTTTATGATCGTACACACACCCAAATGTTCAGTTACATATTTCGGGGTAGTTTTTCTTCTATCGATGCGTCACTTTATTTGCTGTCGTGCTGCTCCTTGCGTTCTGTTTGTGTATCTATTTCAATATAGATACACAATTTACACAAACCATCACAGCAAACACATAAATTCACACAATTTATTTTTCTGTATAAAATATTATTACTTTACTAACTTGAACTAATTATTCTGTTTTAAAAACTTTATTTAAATTATTCCGGCGGAGAAATATGTCTACCACTTTCGGTTGTTGCAAATGAACTGATTTAAGATGTGTACGTGACCCACCATTCACGCTCACCATTTATCTTGCTGGCCTCTTTTTGATGCTCGCTCGTTTTTTCGACTGCCACCATAAAATTTAGTTTCGTTACAATAACGATATTGTTTCGTCAACTAAAAATGTTGAGAAACCTCCAAAATAAATATCTAATAAATATAAACTATTAAAAGTAAGAGATAAACCAAATATCAGTAGTTTCAAACTCAGGCCTTTACTTTTTTTAATTTTCAACCCATTTTTCTACAAAATTCAAATTAAATAAAATTTTTGCAGCAACGAAATGAAAAATTGCCAAAGAAATTATGTATGAAATTTTTCGTTGCAACGACTACCAAATTGTCTGATATACGAAACTTTTCATTGTAGCAACGTTAAAACATTAACGAAAATGTTTCATTCATACGACGAAGCATTATTCTTTCAGTGTAGTTATCGCGGAGGAACTATGTCTGTGTCTCTGCTAGAACTTGTACCCGATGCACCGAAGACGTGGTTGCTAGCTTGAGGAAAAACAGCATCGAAGCAACTTCGAGTACAAAGGGATTTATTTCATCATTTACCATTTGGACCAAATTAGCCAGCATCAAAAAAACCATGAGCGGTCATAATAAATACAGGTGTTGTCGGGCGAGTCAGCACCAAACTGCAAAACCCTGGATCTGAATTTCCATTTATATTTCTCTGTACTGTCCATCAACCAGCATTATGTTGCAAGAAGTGTATTCAAAAATGTGGGTTTTCGGTTTTTTCGAATATTCCCATTTTGGCAAAACTGGATTTCGGATAAACCGAGGTGTAGAAACCGGTTAATAACCGGGTTCGATTTTTATGCAAAAATGGTAAACTATGCCTTTTATAAACATCATTTGTTTTTAATTCAGTCGAGTACCGAGTACATATCCATGAAAAAGCGTGTCAACGTACCGCTCGGAACTAGATAAAGCTGCAGGTCACAATCTGAGTGGTTAAGCTTATGCCTTCATGGTATGTGATGGGAAACAAAAATGTGGGTCATGCAAAATTTTAAATTTAATTCCGCTTTAAAAAAAATTCTAATGTAGACACAGTAACTCACTACCACCGCAAGTTTTCTGTACATTGTCGATTGTTTGGGACTCATTTTCGTGTTTTAAGGCCTCAGTGGAGTCGGGACTGTTTGCGTAACATTTACCTTTCACGGCGCTCCAGAGATAATAACCAAACGGGTGCAAATCGCAGCTACGTGGCGGCCAATTGACTTCTGCGTTTTGGCTGATTATGCGATTTTCGAATACGCAAAAGATCAATTGTAACGTTGGCTGTGTGACAAGTATCACCGTCCTGTTGAAACCATTCTTCGTCCATGTCCTCCTCTTCAACTTTTTGGAACAAAACCCCGCTGAGCATTATACGGTAAAGCTCCCCTTTGACGGTAACAGCGGCTCCTTGCTCATTTTCGAAGTAAAATTATCCTATGATGACGTCATGCAAAAAACCGAACCAAACAGTCATTCGTTGTGGATTCATCGCCATCTTCTCGACGACGCATGGATTTTCTGAGCCCCAAATGTGACAATTTTGTTTGTTAACGTAGCCTCGAGGTGAAAATAGCCTTAAGCAAAAATCGGGTATTCAGAAAATGTAATATGGCCATTTCCAGAGAAAGTCCCACCCTATGTCACATCACGTCACCCTCGTTATTTGGTTTTATTTTATGACCATGTGGTTCGATTGTTTCTATTCTTCTCCTAAATACAGAATGTAAGTAACTACATATTTATTAAAATAAAATAACACAATCAAACAAACTGGTCCTAAAATATAAGTAATTATCGAGAGCGACGTGATGTGACAAATGGTTGACCTTTCTGTGGAAATGCCCATATTCAAAAAATGCCCGGAATACCCGATTTTTGGGGGAAATTTAAACCACTTCCGAAAAATCTGAAAAAATTCTCAAAAATACTTTACTCTATAAACTTTCAAATAACTTTTTATTGATAGGACACCCTAATGTTCAGCCCCTTCAGCGAAGTGAAAACGCATCGGACGGCCACGAGGCTTTGGTTCTTGCACTGTTTGGAGTTAAATGCGATAATTATTCAACTGGACGAGCACGTAGACGAGTTCTTTTGTTCAATAAGCACCCGGATTGACAAACTCGCTACAAAAATTGATCCACAAACAGACATGATGGAACTCTATTTCTATCGAATTAATTTTTTACATTTTGAGTTGGAGGCTTCGAAATTTGGAAGGAAATTTTTAAAATTTCCGAATTTAATTCAAGCGTAAAACGACCAATTTCTTACATTTCTAACCTTTATCTAATAACACTGTGCGACACCAAAAAAAATGTTGTGGTTCTGTCAACGGATTCTTGTAGAAAGGTCTTAAAAAAATAAATACGTGTATCGGCGATTTGCCAGATCTGATCAGAATTTTTTTTTAAGGCGGGTCAAAGTTTCCGCCCCTCGGAACATTCCTGCGACATATCGGCATGCAAAATTGTGTGTTCCTTAATTCTGAGTTACAAAATATGTTCAGAAGTTTTATAGAAAAGATTCAGATAAACATTTTTATGGAACAAATTAACCCTCAACTGTCACGTATAATCATCATTTTTCCTTTTTTTGAAAACTCGCAAAAAACTGCTCCAAAACGACGGGGGGCGTGGTCAAAATGTTCTACAAAAATTATCGCTAAAAAATTTCACTATATGTGACCTGGTCTACGAAAAGGGACCTTACGTGCGAAAACTATTTTTTTGTGAAAAAGCTGTTAAAAGTAAGCAACTCGTTTCGTCAGTTTCTCATAATCTCGTTAATTGTTCTCCGCGTCGGACGTCCAGTAAGTGTTGTTGTTGGTCGGAATATTATTATAGTTCATCGTGTAAGTTGCTAGTGTGGAACATTTAAAAAAGTAACACTGAAGAAGTGACGTTTACTGTTTCTGTTGATTATCGTCTTCGCATTTCGCATGAAATGAAACGTGAGTGTTGATGAGGAGTTCAGTGCCGTATACGGACAATATTTCCATGAAAAGGATGATGAAAACTATGAAGAGAGCGATGATGATGAAGACGAAGTATGTGTATCTCAGGCAGAAGATGATACCGAACAAACTTTTGTTAACATGGACCTGTATGTTGCTGATGTAAAGGAGGAGGAGCTGGTAACAAAATTTCTGTCAAAAGATTGTTTTAATAATGAATGCCATACACTGATACCACGGGAAATGATCGAGAGTACGCGGAACAATTGTTTAGAGATGTCGAAAAATGAACTTGATTTAGTGATACTAAGTCATACCTGCAATGGTGTTTGGCTCGGGGTCTTAACAAAACTATATTATTCAATTTTCTACTTACCGGGCACACTAAGTTCGCGCCTGATCGTTACTTCGGTATTTTCAAAAGTAAGTATGCCGTCAGTAACATTGACACGTGTGCAGATATACTGCAGTGTGTCGAGGCATCATCACCTGGGGGTTATAATAAAGCTGTATCGGCTGAAAAAGTTGTCTGGTATGAATGGGACAGCTATTTTAAACCACTGTACAAGTCACTTGTTCGAATAACGCAATTCCATCATTTCATAATCTCTACAGATTGTCTAAAAACAAAGAAATTCGCAGACAGTGAAGAAGTGCAGTCCTTTAAGCTTCTGTTAAAACCTATCGATCCTGAAATGCCGAAAGTTATACAACCAGCCGGTTTATCTTTGGACTGTCAGTGGTACATCTATCACAGTCTTCGCAGCTTAGTTTCGGATATATCTAAAGTAGATACTGTGGCTCCATTGCCGAAAGATTTGCCATCGAAGAAACGGAAGGCAAAAACTAGTGAAGATGTTCTCAAACCAGACGAGGAACCAGGTCCATCTTCCTCAGGATCAACACGTAAAAAGATCTCAAGGAAAACGACTACAAAGAAAAATACATAAACTACTCAGCATTATTATTTTTGGCCCATAATACGTTTTTCTAGTGTATAATCATGTCTTTATAGCTTATAATTCAATGTATTTTGTTCATTACCAATAAATTATATTTTGTCGTATTTTTACTCTTCTTTCTCTACATTTTTAGTACACTTCTAAGCAAGTTAGGATTTTCTGCTTTTCACCACGTGAAAGAGCATCTCATCTTCCATCCGAATCAACCAGAAAGTGAAAATTGATTTTTTGTCACCTAAGCCCCCTTTCCGTAGACCAGGTCACATATGTGTCCGAACACTCCAAAACACAAATCGTAGCCCAAGTGCTAGATAATAAGCAAAAACTAACTGCCTTCTAATAGTGAATTTTGTCATTTTGCTGTTTCCATTAAAAATAGTCCAAATAATACAATGAATTTTGTCATATTTCATCTTTAATCTAGCACTTGGGCTAAGATTTGTGTTTTGGAGTGTTCAGACACATATAGTGAAATTTTATAGCGATAATTTTTGTAGAACATTTTCACCATGCCCCCGTCATTTTGGAGCAGTGTTTTGCGAGTTTTCAAAAAAAATTTAAAAATGTTGGTTATACGTGACAGTTGAGGGTTAATTTGTTCCACAAAAATGTTTATCTGAATCTTTTCTATAAAACTTCTGAACATATTTTGTACCTCAGAAGTAAGCAACACACAATTCTGCATGCCGATATGTTGCAGGAGTGTTCCGAGGGGCGGAAACTTTGACCCGCCCCAAAAAAAAAATTCTGATCAGATCTGGCAAAACGCCGATACACGTATAGTTTTTCTTGAACTTTCTACCAGAATCCGTTGACAGAACCCCAGCATTTTGAAAAAAAATCAAATTTTGTCTCACAGTGTAATCAGTCACTTCCTAAATGTCAAACTGGTCATTTGCTTCGATATAAATGGAGATTAAAATTCCAATTTTTACATGGCCCACCCTATATTTATTTACTTTATTCAACCTATCTCTTCCCCAGGTAGGTAAAATCATCGTTGAGTAAGTATTCCTTTGGACGGTTTGTACTTCTTCCTGGATTGTGAATACTGTGTAATGTTTTATGCTTTCCGGCTACCATACTTCCTGTGTTTTCATTGTTCCGGAACTTTCATCTAAATCGGAATTGGCAGATATGATTTCTATCGCCTTGGACAACTTATTTCAAAAAACTATCGGCGAAATAATTCGTTGGCAAAGTCTTTTGTGTTTGTCTGACGGGGTCAGTAACCATAGTGAGCTATGAATATGGATTAAGGTTTGTAATTCTGCGTAGTTATATCAGTTGTACAAAAACCGAAAACCCCGGTTAATTGACTTGAAATCACCGGCGTAACCGGATCTTCAAAAACGCCACTTTGTAAAAAACCGACGTACGGTTAACGAGCCGGAATTCGGTTAACCAGTTAACCGGTTTCGGTTTTGAATACACTACGTACAAGGTTTTATCGTGGAAAAAACAATGGATACCTTTATATCTGCTATTTATTTTATAAGAAAAAATGGGCGGGGAGTAACACCAGTTCCAACAAATTTTGGAAGGTGTGAAAGTTGAATCTGGTGATGTAATTAATGTATTACTGTGAAACAAGATGGCTCAGCCGAGCACTAGTAGTTCAACGATTTTTGATGTGTTAACATCTATACGCGCGCCTCTAGGGCAGTAAACTATAAATTTAATACATACACAAGTGTTAGGTTTGTAAGAGTAAATCATCGTTTGTTTGTTCGTTGCCTGGCAGTCGGCATTGAAAGTGATTATTGGGCGATTTTCATATAATTTTCCCACGCGATTTTCTCCGGAAATTCATAGCCGATTTTATTAATTTTTGGATTAAAAAGCTAGTGCGGGTTTCGACGAAGAGTTTAGGCCAAAAATTAAGGCGATCCGATATCGGCGAGCCGAGATTTAAGTGTTTTAATTTGGAGTATTAATTTGGAGTAATATTAAAAAAGTATTTTATGTTGATCTTCGGTTATATCGTACGAATATAACAATGTATGTATGTATGTACAAGTGTCTGTTGCTTTGCATTCTTTGACTTTTGTGGGAATAAAACAAAAAGTATTGAGCAAGAAAATAATGACACATGTGCTTGCACTGGGTCTTTAAATAATTTTAAGTATTAATATTATTTAACTGTAACGTCATCATATGATTGAACGCTGTTTTTTATTTTCCAATGTAACATTTACGAATGTGTTCATAGAAATCGAACAGGTACCGTGTAGCAAAAAGGTGTTAACACATCGCCCGTGAGTTCGAACACTCATTGGATTTTTTTTATTTGAGGATAGCAATTTGTAACTTGGTAAATGAACATACACGAACATTGTACACTCAGAAAAAGTATTTCCTAAATTTTAGTTCAAAATTAACTTAAATTTAGTTCACAAAATGTACTCAATTCTAGTAAATTTTTACTAACAATTGGGAACTTTAACTAAAATTGAGTAAACTTACTTGGTCCGAGTACGTTTGAAAATTGTATGAACTTAAAATAAATTAGCAATTTTCTTTAAACTAATTTCGTAAAAATTAATATTATTTTTCTTAAATTTTAGAAAAACTATACTTAATATGAATAAAGTTTTCTTCGATTTTAGTCTACAAAATACTTAAAAAGAAATTGTATAGAAGAAAACAGAATTAGTTCACATTAAACTACAAACTACTCCATATCTTAAAATTGACTTCACACTTGAACTTGGATTGAGTACATATGGTGGATGGTTCCTAGTACATACGTACTACCTTTAAGTTAGAGTTTACTAATAATTATGAAGACTGAACTTGAACAGTATGAACTACATTCAAGAAAAAATTAACTAGACTGGAGTACACACGTCTTTGAATGTAGAATGCGTTTAACTACAGTATAATACATTATTAACTGTACGATAGTTTATTTTTTGAACTAGTTATAAATAACATTTAACTGAAATTTGAAATAAGAGTAATAAAATATTGATAAAGTTGAACTACGTTCGAGTTCAAATATACTAAAATCATTCTCCTCCATCTTAAATTTTTTAACTTGAAAAAAATTAATTTCAAACTAATTAATTTCAAACAAAAATGTTTTTGACCATAGTACAAAATGAACTAAACTTTAGTTCAAATGAATCTGTAAATGTATACTGACGTTTATAATAAACCTAACTCAAATTTAGTTCAAATATGCCTCCACCAAGTACACCCAGAAAAAAGCATTTCCTAAATGGTAATTCAAAATGAACATATATTTAGTTCACAAAATGCACTTCATTCTAGTAAATATTTTACTAAAAATTGTACTAAAATTGAGTAAATTTTTCTTGGTTAGAGTACGGTCGACAATTGTATGAACTTAAAAACAGTTAGCAATTTCCTTAAAATAATATGGTATAAATTAGTATTATTTTTCTAAAATTTAGTCTACAAAATACTAAACTTTAGTCTACAAAATTTAGTCTACAAAATACTAAACTCTGCAAATGCATCCTGACGTACGTTATAAAACTAACTCAAATTTTGTTCAAAGATGCCTAGACCAAGTACACTCAGAAAAAACATTTCCTACATTTTAGTTCAAAATTAACTTAAATTTAGTTCACAAATTGTACTTAATTTAACTAAATTTAACTAAAATTTAGTACATTTTACTTGGCCAGAGTAAGTTTGAAAATTCAATGTACTTAAAATAAGTTAGCAATTTTCCTTAAAATAATGTCGTAAAAATTAGTACTATTTTTCTAAAATTTAGAAAAAATATACTTAATATAAGTACACTTTTCTTAGATTTTAGTTCACAAAGTACCAAACTTTAGTTTAAATGTGTCTGCAACTGTATACTGACGTACATATGTTATAAAACGAACTCAAATTTAGTTCAAAGATGCCTACACCAAGTATGATAATTTTGTAGTCGAATTTGAACTCAAACTAAGGTCATATTGACTTCAAAGTACTATTCTAATTTTTTACTGGATGAACTAAAAGTAAGTTAAAATATACTTACATTTAACTAGTAGACGTATCAACATTACAAAGTTAACTAAAATGTAGTTCAAATATACATACTTACCTACATATAGCATACTACTGTTATGTTTTCCGAAATTAACTAAAATTAGGTTCAAATTAACTTTAAAATAGTACACTGTTGTGTGTTAGTGAATAAACTAATATAAAGTCCACTTTAACTTGTAATTAGTACACTAATTTATTTCAGAATATGACCTAAGGTTTATTTTAAATATGCCTACATTTAGTAAAATTTACTAAATTCTAATGTCTTCGAAATATTATGTTATTGCATTGAGTCTACGAACTAAACCTAAGATCAAATATAAACATTTTACATATGTATTCAAATATGTGTTACAAAATGAACTATAATTTAGTTTAGTTGTACTCACACGTAATATAAAATGAGCAGAAAGTAAAAACAAGTAACGGGTACAAAATATAGTAGTGTCGTCTGCACCAGGGAATAGCAATAAGTACTCGTTGCAAAAGTATACCCAAGTACGTACACAGAATTTTCATACTTGTGTGTACCCAAATTTTTAACACGCAGAATACATACCACCATATATTTGCTTTGTACAATTTATGTGTGTACTCTATACTTATAAGGAACATTTTCTCTACACATCCACTCCTATTCGCTCTCTTCGCCAGAATACATCTAAAGAAGATTGTACACACATGTACTGAAGTATTTTTTCATAATTTGTATACAGAGTCGTGTTATAAGTATGGGTACACACAAGTATATATATAAGTATACAGCAAGTGCTGTGGAAACGAAAAAATGTAGTTGATTTAGTGAGAAACTGAGAAATGTTGAATGGCTTGAATGGTCCTTAATACCAAACCCATCGAAAATAATAATTGTTTAATTCAATTTTATTTTGTTTGAGGACCAGAATGAGATTAAATTTTGTTGTCGATTTTTTAATAAGGCCACTAAACTACGTCAAAACAATGCATTGCCAGGTCTTGTTGCATAAGCCCCAATATTCAAATGTTAATTAAAAACCAGTGCGCTAATTTTCAATATTTTCTAGTTCTATTATTCACTTTTCCACACTTTGTAAATGTATATACATACATACATACATACATATTTCCACATAATTTCACCGTACAACAGCGTTCCTTTACACAGCAACCAATTTTTTACTCATACCCGGTGGGTATTAAGTACCTAACAGACACAGTGTTTTTGTATACTTCTGTATAACCTAACACACACAAGTGATTTTGTATACTTCTGTATAACCTAACACACACAAGTGTTTTCGTTTACTTTCGTTTAACAAGCGCCCAACAACAACCCTAACTCGCAATTGTACTTATGTACTACCCATCGAATGTTAGCACTTGTAGCTACTTAAGTTATCGTTGGCATAAATATGTAGAGTATTGTATGCGTTTCGTCTATTACTTGTATGTATTTGTATTTGTTTTGTGAATAATACTTGGATGTGTATTCTAAATGGTACTTATCGACATTCTCTGGTCTGCACCACACAATACACTTACACATTTAAACAATTCACGGTGCGGATGCGGCTATTTCGTTTATATGTATTTTAGTTGTGTTTTGATTACAGGCACGCAATTGTTTATTAGTTGTACTCTTAAAAATGATCGTGAACAAATGTAAAATAAAAATATGTAAAAAAAAAATAATTAAAAAAAATTAAGTTACAGTGTTTTATTTATAAATGCACTAAAAACTAGAAAATAATTTTTCTCTTAGCCTAAATAAGTATATTCTTCTTCATGATGGGGTTGTACCATGGTCCGCCTACTTAGCACTTCAACAACAATGGTCTAGATACTTTCAATAAAGTGCGTAATAAAAATGAATTAGTTAATTCATTTTCTAGGGATCTAAACGCTTGCATTTAAATTAAAAATGGTGATAAAATTAAATGTCAAATTAAGTGTCAAAATTAAATGTCAAATTAAGTGTCAAAATTAAATGTCACCATTTTTAAATTAAATGCAAGCGTTTTATTTGAGAGATCCCTAGAAAATGAATTAACTAATTCATTTTTATTACGCACTTTATTGAAAGTATCTAGACCATTGTTGTTGAAGTGCTAAGTAGGCGGACCATGGTACAACCCCATCATGAAGAAGAATATACTTATTTAGGCTAAGAGAAAAATTATTTTCTAGTTTTTAGTGCATTTATAAATAAAACACTGTAACTTAATTTTTTTTAATTATTTGTTTATTTTTAATTTTTTAGTAAATAAATTTTTAATGTTTTAATTTTTTTTTATATTCATGTATTGTCATCCAAATCTGACAAGTGTGCAAAATTTTAGTTCGATTGAACAATACAGACAGACAACAAAGCAAGTTAAATAAAACACTGTAAAAACAAAGTGTAGTCGCCGAAACAATTTTTTTAACATGAACATATTTTGCGATATCTTGTTATATAAACCGAGTATTCTATTTTTGAGCGTATTTCAGTAAAGCGACTGCAAACTCAAATTATCGTGTCATTTATTATGTATGTAAGATACGTCTCTCGTCCTTGTTTACTAGGAACCCTAAAACTGCAGTTACACCAACCAAAATTATCGCTTTTCCGGATTATAAATGTCAAACTTCTTAACAAAAAAACGTCGATTATACCGAAAATGCTATAATCTTGGTAGGTGTAAATGCCGCTTAACCCTTCTGCACAAACTGAATCAAAATTACCCAATTTTGAAGAACAAACGGCTAAGATCATGTCTTAGAATGGCTACACGTTTATAACGGGTTTTTCAATAAGAGCGCTATAAAAGTTTTTTTTACATAAAATAAAACCGGTTTTAGGTACCAATGAAATTCTTTATTCCTGTGAAAGTACGTTCGATGCCATTATGTATGGAACTCGATTTCTTTTGCATGGAATTTCACGTTCGATATTCGTACGAAGTGCATCAATCGTTGCTGGCTTGTTGGCATAGACCATAGACTTGACGTAGCCCACAGGAAATAATCTAACGGCGTCAAATCGCACGACCGAGGCGGCCAATCGACTGGGCCATTTCGTGAGATATCACGTTCACCAAACTTATTTTCCAATAAATTGATTGTGGCATTCGCTGTGTGGCTTGTGGCGCCGTCCTGTTGGAACGACATGTCCTCCAAGTCCATATTATTCAATTGGGGCCAAAAATATTCGGTTATCTTTGAACGGTAGCGATTCGCATTCACAGTAATGTGCCGGTCTTGATCATCATGGAAGAAGTACGGCCCAATGACGCCGCCGGCCCATAAACCGCGCCAAACCGTAATTTTCATGGATTACGTGTGGATTGCTGTCTGACCAATAACGCATATTTTGCTTATTGACGAAGCCATTCAGCCAGAAATGAGCCTCATCGCTGAAGATGATTTTCCGCTCTTAAAGTTGATGCGACTGACTCCAAATTTCGGTAGTAAATTTTAATAATTTCGACACGTTGTTGGCTCGTATATCTTTCCATGATGAAATGGCAAACCTTACTGAAGAGAAATGTCAAAAGAGCGGGAAAAAATATGGCGTCGTTTGCTGTCCCCATCAATTTACTTTTGTAGCGTCTCGGTTGAAAAACCCTTTACAACTTTTTCATATCCTCAGTCAGGGCCTTCAGATGGATTTTACCTAAAAACAATTTTCTCGGGACTAACCAATTTTTTTTCATTGCATTTTAAATACTTTACCTGCGCGTATACAATTTGTGGGTCATTTTGACCACCAATTCTCGGGAATGCCCTATGGTCCTTCTGCGAAAAGAGTTTTGGCAAAGATTTAGGGAGCTGTAGCAGCCGACACCCCCAGTTCCTCGAATATAATTCAGTTTCAAAATTCTCCCTCATGCTTTTTGGGTAATTGGGAAAAAGACAAAGATGTTTGTATTTGTCCACACATCAAAAACGCAAGCAAGCATTCAATCCATTGCAATACATGCAAAAATTGTGTATGCAAACAACATTATGCGTATAAGTATAAACAGCCAGAATTAATCTTCTTGTCTTAAAATAAATTTTGAATTTCTATATTTTATTTTCAAATAATAAACAGAAAACTTAGTTTACCGTTATACGGATGTGTTTTTGATATTGGGTCAAATTGACCCACAAATTGGTTATGAGGGGTATAATCTGAATTTGTGCAGAAGGGTTAACACATAAATATTAAAAGGTATAAACTATTAACCATTTTTATATCATCAAAATATTAAACAAATAGTACCTCACAGAAAAATTAATCATAAGTAATATTGCCTAGTATGGGTTTGGCGATTATTTTTGTATGAGGACAAGAAAAAGTGGCAATTTTCCCAAAATCGGCCGATACTGCTGCAATTTCACGTTCGATATTAATCCGGGTTGTAATCCGGCCCCGGTGCCAGGACCGGCACCAAGAACGTTGACTGTCGTACCGGCAAGGAAGACAGTTTTTGTGTCTAGACTTTCCCCCGACACGACCGAAGAGGATATACGACTTTACATATCGTCTAAATTAGTCGGGAATAATTCTTACGATTCCATACAATGCTTCAAGCTGAAATCACAATTTTCAGAACGTAGGTCGTCTTTCAAAATTATTGCACCGGATGACCTATTTGTCAAACTGGTGGATTCGGAATTTTGGCCTCACAGAACGTTCGTAAGGGAATTTGAGTATCGGGATAATGGTAGGCGTGATAATTTTGCTAAATTACCGTGTGGACTTTACGTAGATAAGGGAGCCCAAAAAACTAATTGGGAGTTTGAATATGGCGTACCAGAATGTTCGCGGTTTGAATACTAATTTGTCCAGATTATTTGTTGATAGCTTTGGTTTTGAGTTTGATGTCATTGCATTTTCCGAGACATGGCTTAAACCTAATATTTTTAATTCCGAGTTGTTCTGCAATAAGTAGGTAGTTTATAGAAAAGATCGTGTTGGTAAAATTGGTGGTGGTGTTTTAATCTCAATTGAGAATTCTTTATCTTCTGAGTTGGTTACAGTTGATGACATTGGCGATCTTGAGTTTATTGTGGTGTCTATTAATTTAGGCGATTTGAAATTGTTTGTCATGTGTTCTTATATTCCGCCATCTTCATGCTTTGAGGTATATCAAGTGCATATTGACGCTATTGCAAAAGTTATTGCGTTAGCCAGTAGAAAGGACCGTATTTTAGTATTGGGTGACTTTAACGTGCCGTCTGTGACATGGGTGTCTTTACCCGATACTAATTCTCTGACTCCATTGACACCATATGATTGGTCATCTGATTTTGTTACGCATATTTCCGAACTTGGGTTGATTCAATTGAACGACATTCCCAATTCTATGAATCGAGTCCTTGATCTAGTTTTAGTGGATGATTCTAACAACTTTGATATTTCTCGAATTGATCCGTTAATTCCTCCTGAGGATAGTTACCATCCAACGCTGGGAATTAATTATACATATGATACCATGCTGGTTGGCTGCAATTGCTTTTCGTCCTATGTTGGCCTATGCTTTTCGCGTGCGAACTTTATACTTTTTAATAATCTTATCTTTGATACCGACTGGCATAGTATTTGTCAGTGTGATAATTCTTTTGAATTTGAAATCGCCATGGATGATTTCTATAATATTATTAATGGCTATATTTCTAAGTCTGTACCCAAGAGCCCAATAATGGGTAATACTGGTCCCCCATGGTCCTCAAAGGCTCTAAATAGTCTCAAGAATGTAAGGAATAGATGTTCGAAAAAGTATAAAAAATCTGGACTGCTAGCAGACTATGCTAGGTATATTGTTGCTAGGGGTAGATACAACTCTAAATCTCGTGAGAGTTACAGATTATATTTGGATAGGTTGAAGGCTAATTTTAAGCGGAACCCCAAATCATTCTTTAGATTTGTTAACTTGAAGCGTAATTCCTCTTCCACACCTTGTAGGATCAAAATGAACGGTATTGAATATTCAGATGAAGAGTCTATTGCTAATTGTTTCGCCGATTTTTTCGCATCTGTTTATTCCACCCGAGCCAATGATGTTTCCAAATCATACCCGTACACTGTCCGCTCTACCATTCCGTTTGATGCACCTGTCGTAAATTCTTCGTGGTTGCTAGATAACTTAATCAGCTTGAAAGCCTCGAATAAAGCTGGTCCTGATGGTATCCCGGACTCTATGTTGAAATACTGCTCGAATTCTCTCAGCTTACCGTTGACTCTCTTATTTAACGCTTCGTTGAAGTTCGGTCATTTTCCTGCACAGTGGAAGAGCTCTTATATAATCCCTCTACACAAATCTGGTAGTTTAGGAAATGTTGCAAATTATAGGGGAATTGCAAAATTGAGTGCCATTCCTTAACTTTTTGAGAAGTTAGTCACAGAGGTAATTTCTCATCAGGTTTCCTCTATTTTAGATCCATGTCAACATGGCTTTCGGAAGGGTCGTTCCACCGTGACTAATTTGCTTCAGTTTTCCTCTTCCATTATTGACGGCTTTATTAATGGACATCAAACTGATGTGATTTTTACCGATTTTAGTAAGGCTTTTGATAAAGTTAACCACAATTTGTTATTATATAAACTAGGGGCAATGGGTTTTAATTGTAACATGCTGAATTGGATTAGTTCTTACTTAATGAACAGAGAACAGATGGTATCATTTGGCCGATCATTCTCATGATCTATTTTTGTGTAATCTGGGGTGCCTCAGGGCAGTCATCTTGGCCCGGTGCTATTCTTGTTATTCATTAACGACTTACCCGACTCCATAATGCACTCTGAATTGTTAATGTACGCTGATGACGTGAAAATCTATTTTTCTTACAAGGATCCTTGTCAATATACTTTACTTCAGAGGGATTTGTCTACATTCCAGACGTGGTGCGAAACCAATTTGATGGAGCTTAATTTTACGAAATGTAAGCATATGCTGTTCCCTAGGTCATCATTATTTTCGGCAAAATACATTTTAGGTGGCAATGTTCTTGAATCGGTGGATTCATTTGTTGATCTTGGTGTTCTCTTGGACAGAAAATTGAATTTCAACTCCCACATAATTACGATGGTAAACAAGGCGTATGGCGTTCTGAACTTTATTAAACGTTGGGCAAAGGAATTTTCAGATCCCTACGTTACGAAAAATCTTTTTACTTCACTAGTCCGCCCTATTCTCGAATATGGATCAGTTGTTTGGGACCCCCAGTACAATTTGTATGTTAATATGATTGAATCGGTCCAGAAACAGTTTCTCATTTTTTGTCTGAGAAACCTTCAATGGAACCCGAACCATAAACTTCCTTCGTATAGCAGTAGACTAGCATTGATCAGATTGCCGACTCTTAGTAGTAGACGTACCACGATAAACTCTATTACAGTTTTGAAGATAATTGATGGATGTATATGTTCTGAATTTCTGTTACCTACGATTTTCATAAATGTCCCATTGAGACCCACGAGGTACTATAAACTCATTCACATCGAGTTTCAGCGTTCGAATTATGCGTCCTTTGATCCAGTTAGGAGAATGTGTCGTGACTTTAATGAGCTATATCAGTTTATTGATTTCACTGGTAGTTGGGAAACTACAAAGTCTAGGATAATTTGTCATTTGAACCGATTGCATTAGTGCTGTATATTCATTAACATATGTAAATTTACTTTATCCTTACTATCTGTCTGTCTGTCTGTCCGATTTATAATTTGGTTTTCGTTTTGTTCGTAATTATTATATATTATGAAGTCTGTTATATTAATATCTCGTGATGTACTTTTATACTTATTTATGTTAGTGTAATACCAACTGGTGAAGAATTTCTATAGTTGGTTGCAACGTGTGAACTTATGGTCCTTGCTCTCCCGTTATAGACCGGTCTATAATGTGTACGCTGTCCTCACGTTATGGGGACGTGACCCTCTCGGTCGGTAGGGGCGGGTAAGAGTGGCGGCGATGGGTTCGCTCGATTTAAAAAAAACTGGGGAAACTACAAAACATCTTCAAAAATTTAACTATTGCGATTAAAAGACGGTTTAATACAAAATATATTTTACTTACCTTTTTAAAATAATATTTGATTATAAAATTTTCAAAGTCAGATATTAAATACATAGAATTATGTTGTGGTAACCGAATTGAAAATGAATTCGGTTATACCTATAGAATTCATGAGAAATCCGGTTACAGCAACCGAATTGACGCCAAATTCGGTCGTTGCAACCGAATTAATGCTAGATTCGGTTATTGCGACCGAATTGAACCAAATTCGATAGTTACAGCCGAATTGATGTCAAATTCTGTTACTACAACCGAATTGAGGTTGGTTAAGACCAGATTCTGTTACCCCAACCGAATTAGGTACCAATTTCATATAGTTGGATCTTCGTTTCTCGAGGGGGCCTTATCTCTCAAGTGCTCAGTCGATCTCTGACTTTTGATTTGTGCAGACGCGATGTCAATTGATCCACCTAAAACGTTGTTTGCTTTCTGTTTTAAGTCCTTACAATCCGAGAAATACATAAAGTGCAAGATTTTTTTTGTACGGGTGTTGCTGATTTAAATCTGTTGGAGTCGCTAAAAAGAAATAAAAATATTATTTATAATTGTGATGACTGCCTTAATGCATCTACTGATTTGGTTGCTGTTGTTTCTCACTTGTCCAATGAAGTGAGAGAGCTGAAAATATTGCTTCATGAGCTTCTCAATAAGCCAACAACACTTAACGATGTTTCTAATACACATTCTGCTCAAACCGTCTTTTCGAATTTTGCTGCTAACTCTCTGACGTCGCATGCTGCCGTTGTTAAGTCATCAGTGATACTGCCTACAAATGCTGCTTCAGTCGCCAAAACTCTCACTCCGTCTGTTTTACCCGCCAGTTTACACAGTTCTGATGATACGCACACTATTGCAACTCATGCTTCTGAGAGTGATAACTGTCTCAGAGATAACTTTCGTGTTAGCTATGTTTCTGCGCTTGCTAATGAAGGTAATGGTGCTCCTTGCTCTACTGGCAACAGTGTTTCTGTCCCCCTTGCGCAGACAAATAATGTTGTTAATCTTTCGGATGTAAATCGTAACCCAGCACACAATTCATTATCATTATTGGGGAGAATGATGATGTTGAACTTGAAGTTATTGTGAAGAAGAAGTGGATACATTTGTCCTCCTTTAAATCAAACATTACGGAGGATCAAATCATGGCCTATGTTGAAAAGCATACCGACATCAGAAAGGCTCATATGGCTTGCTTTAAATTAGTAAAGAAGGACGTTAATGTTGCTGCAAGAACTCAATCCTAGTTGATAATGACTCATATAAGCTCAAAATTTATTATCAAAATATGGCTGGCATCAGAACTAAGCATAGATCTATTTTTTTGGAGACATCGCAATGTGATTACGATATCATTGTTTTTGTTGAAACCTGGCTTAATATTGATTTCCATGATGGAGAGTTTTTTGATACTAAAAAGTATGCTGTTTTCCGTAAGGACAGGGATTCTGTGAAAATTTGCTGTTCCCGTGGAGGAGGTGTTTTGGTTGCTGTAAAGAAGTCTTTGAAGTCTACGTCTTTAGTGTTGCCTAATAGTGACACGTTGCTTGATCAAATTTGCGTACGCTTGGAAGGATTGAATAGATTGTTTGTTATGGTGTCCTACATACCGCCAAATAGCAGTCAAAGCTTATATGTTTCGCATATACATAATATCTCTGAAATGGGTCCTGATAACGAAAAAGATGGTTATTTGGTTCTGGGTGACTTCAATTTATGTAATATAGTTTGGTCTTTACTGCCTAATTGTAATACCTTGTATCCCGGCAATGTTAATTTAACGCATGAAATCAATTGTATTGATACAATTCTTGGTTTGTCTTTAGTCCAAATTAATTCATTTTTTAATTGTCTTTGTCGATTATTAGATCTTGTATTTATTTACAATAATATTAAATTTTCTATTGAAAAATGTGATAAGCCCTTCAGTACTCCAGACATGCATCACGTGCCATTAAATGTAAATGTTGATGTTTATAAGTTTCCCTGCTCTAATATTGATTATTTACGTTACGCTTTTAGTAGATGTAATTTTGAGGTTTTAAATCAGCATATTTTGAGTATTGTTTGGTTGGATGTTTGTAAAAACAAAACCATCGATGATTGTTATTATGAATTTATTTGTAAGATTAATGAAATACTTCATTCTGTGGTGCCTAAGGTTAAGCCAGATTGTTATAAATTGCCTTGGTATACCCCTGGCTTAAAAAAAACTTAAAAATTTGAGAAATAAGTTTCACGACGTCTACAAATCCACAAATTGTGCTGAAAGTAAGAGGATGTTTGAGCATTATTCTAGGGAATTTGATTTTCTAAATAAATTTCTGTACAGCAATTACATTGTGCAATTTGAAAATAAAATAGTTGGTAATGCACAGTCATTTTGGCACTTCATAAAAGCTAAACGTTGAAGCAGTGATTTTCCGTCATCAATGTTCTGTGAAGATAAATTTGCAAATTCTCCAGTTGAACAAGCAAACTTATTTGCCGATTTCTTCAAATCCAACTTTGAATTTGGGGTACCAAGTATTGCTTCAAGTTTTTTGGATGGTGTTAACTCAATCACAAATTTATCAATTTATACCCGTGAAACTGAACAACATTTACGCGTATCAAACAACAAGGGCCTAAATAAAATGAGAAAGATGATAATATTTTAAAGAAGTCCACTCAACAGCAGTACCACATCGTTACATACCCTTCGGAACAACTTAGAAAGATGTCAAATAGTTTACTGAGCAGCAAATAATTGCCGCCGAATATGGCGATGATGGAGACTATGGTGCAGGCGTTATAGACGACAATACCTCCGCACCCTGAAGCACTACAGCTGCCATTCAAACATCCATAGCATATCCAAGATGATATGGTAAGATTATCTTAGAAGTTCTTAGACAATATCCCCATCTGGTGAATAGCAACAATAATATTAAATTGAAAATCATGCCAAAACTTAAGGGGTCAACCGCAGAAGATGATAGTTAAGAAGGAGACAGCTGAAACTGAAAGCCCACCCAGGTTTGGTGCAGCAGCAGTCACAATGGGGCAGAACTTGTCTGTTTTGCCAGATGGAAGATCTTTCCACCGAGTAGCAAACTAATTAAGTGCGTAATTAATACTTTTTGATCATCAAACTTTAGAAAACAGCAAACGTTGATGTAGTTTCAGACAAGTCGATGATTATTTTATTTAAATAAGTTTTCATTTCAAATGTTTTACTTGTGATTGTCTTTTACATTGTGATTATGATTATGTATAAAATAAAAAAATAAATATGTATGTACAAATAAAATAATTAGAAAAAAAATATTGTTTCTATCAATGTTGCACTGTACGTTTTGCAAAAATTCACATTTTAAATCAACCGCAGTAAATTTTGTTAATTTCCTTTTGCATCAGGTAAATCTACAAATATGCGAGGCGAATTTCTGTATGGTTTGTCAACGTGAAGTTGCCTACATTTATTGCATTGGCTGATATCAGATGCCCAGTGCATTGACCGATATCAGACCATGAATGTGGTCTATGCTGAAATAAATTCTACCGTTTTGGTTTTATTTTTACATTTATTAACTCTTTTTCTCACCCATAAACTGAAACCGTTCCTAAATGTACGTTTTACGAAAACTTTGTTCAAATTGCCTAAGCCGCACCGTGGATAACTGTCCGTACCTATTCATCTCACAATACAGTAATGTGATAGAGCGTTTGAGCGTTTTCACACTAGCCGACACGATACCGGCACGACACCGACAAAGACATCAGTAGGAGCGCAAACTCATACAATATATTCACCCTTGCCGACACGACGGTTTTATGTCGTTGCCGGCGACGACCTGTCGGCGAGAAGCAAACACTCCACTCATGTCGTCGACGACATTTTTATATTTTTATGAACAGTGCGGAAAGTTTTGTTATTGTACCAAATTATTTAAGTGAAATTTATTAAAAATGGTCAAATATGACATTGTCACATTGATTGAATTAAAGGGTTTTTCAATAAGCCCCATTTTCGACGGTTTTCAAGCATAAATCGGCCGATACTGCTGCAATTTCACGTTCGATATTCGTACGAAGTTCATCAATCGTCGCTGGCTTGTTGGCATGGATCATAGACTTGACGTAGCCCCACAGGAAATAATCTAACGGCGTCAAATCTCACCACCGAGGCGGCCAATCGACTGGGCCATTTCGTGAGATACCAAACTTGGTTTCCAATAAATTGATTGTGGCATTCGCTGTGTGGCTTGTGGCGCCGTCCTGTTGGAACCACATGTCCTCCAAGTCCATATTATCGAACTGGGGCGAAAAATATTCGGTTATCATTGAACGGTAGCGATTCGCATTCACAGTAATGTGCCGGTCTTGATCATCACGGATGAAGTACGGCCCAATGACGCCGCCGGCCCATAAACCGCACCAAACCGTAATTTTTTCGGGATGAAATGATGACTCATGGATTACGTGTGGATTGCTGTCTGACCAATAACGCATATTTTGCTTATTGACGAAGCCATTCAGCCAGAAATGAGCCTCATCGCTGATTGCTGAGGCCTCTTAAAGTTGAGGCCACTGAATCCAAATTTCGGTAGTAAATTTTAATAATTTCGACACGTTGTTCGCTCGTATATCTTTCCATGATGAAATGGCAAACCTTACTGAAGAGAAATGTAAAAAGAGCGGGAAAAAATAAGGCGTCGTTTGCTGTCCCTATCGATTTACTTTTGTAGCGTCTCTGTTGAAAAACCCCTTTAGTTGAGTCAAACCCCTGCATTTGGGATGAAACAAATGAATATAACGAAAATAAGTAATAATAAATAAAAAAATAAGTAAATAAAATAAAATAATATATAAAAAAAATATTTCTTCAATCTACAAACAACAACTGCATGTCGGTATCGTGTTGTGTCGTGTAATGTGTAAGCACTTGGCAAAAATCGTGACGGTGTCGGTTGCCGTGTCGGTATCGTTGTCGGTTAATGTGAAAACGCACATAGAAGGAGAGCAAAGTATCAGTGTTACCATGTTCGCATAATTTGTGCTGTCTTGGCACTTACTTTTCGATAGAACTTCCCCAAGAAATGAAATTATTAATTCTTGTGTATTTGTAGCAGTAGTTTTAGCGCAATACATTCAGTGTTCGCACAATCAGTAAGTTGTAATTCGAATATGTTATTAAAGTTGCACTGTTACAAAATCTCAATACATTTTATACAATTTTTAAATATTCTTTGCTATACATACATACATATGTACACTAGAGTGGCATTTTTTCCCTTACTTTTGAAATTCAAGGATTGCCGGGCCGCATATTATGCCACTTGATGAAAAAATGTTATGCTATAAATTTGGGGAAAATTGGACAATGTTAACACGTCGCGCCCGAAGGTCAAAGTTCAAAAATTTTGAAATTATGTTTTTCTAAGTGACAGATTGTTGCAATATACTTATTTTTCGGCAGATTTTTGCCAAACTTGGTGGGTTTGCAACACAGAAGTTACTTTGTATCTGGTAAAAATTTAGGCAACATGGGGCAACGTTAACACGTAGCGCCTTTAGGTCAAAGTTTTTTTTTTTTTAATTTTTTTTTTATTTTTATTTTTTTTTATTTTTACCAGATAAACAACAAGTTCATAGTTACAATTCTACGAAGTTTGTGGTAAAAATCTGGTAAAAAATGAGTATGTTGCTCGAAGCTGACTATTGGAAATACATAATTCATCAATTTTTGAACTTTGACCTTGAGGAGGTAAGTGTTAACGTCGCCCAATTTTGTCCTAATTTTTACCAGATTAAGAGGAACTTCACTGTTACATTTGTACCGAGTTTCATAAAAATCCGAATAAAAATTAGTATGTTTCTGCAAGTTGTCTATTGGAAATAGATAAATTAAAAATGTTTCAACTTTGACCTAAAGGCGCTACGTGTTAACGTTGCCCCATGTTGCCTAAATTTTTACCAGATACAAAGTAACTTCTGTGTTGCAAACCCACCAAGTTTCGCAAAAATCTGCCGAAAAATAAGTATATTGCAACAATCTGTCACTTAGAAAAACATAATTTCAAAATTTTTGAACTTTGACCTTCGGGCGCGACGTGTTAACATTGTCCAATTTTCCCCAAATTTATAGCATAACATTTTTTCATCAAGTGGCATAATATGCGGCCCGGCAATCCTTGAGTAGAAAGAAAAAAAAATTTTCATACAAAAAAATGCCACTCTAATGTACACATTGTTCATTAATTTAGTAGCTAGATAACAGATTCAATAAATCGTTACTCTATTCTTATAACACATACATTTTGAAAAAATTGATACACACAGACTTCTCGAGAATAACGTTGTAAACGACACTTTGAAAAAGTGGTATTTTCGTTGACTCGCGTACGAAATAATTTCCCAGGTTATTGAAATGCAAAATTGAGTAACAAAATCTGTTTGTGACATTTTAAATACGTTTTGATATAAACGGTAAAATCTATAGAATTCGATTTTGTAAATATTTTAATTAACAAATATCAAGTGTTAATGTTAATAGCAAGGACCGGAAAACGTTTTATTTTTTGTTTTTATAAAACAAAAACATCGTACTAGTTGAAAAATATTTTTCAACTTTGTAGATATAAATAATTTTGAACAGTTTGAATTGAAATACTTTTTCCTCATGATGAAAACAGAAAAATATCTTTTGGAATAATTATCATAAACGATGAAAAAGAAAATTTTTTTGTCAGTAATTTTTCCATCGTATACAATGTAGAAAATTTTTCTTTTCAGTCAAAATAAAAAAAACAAACAAAAGTTTTTCAATGAAAATATAAAATTTGTCTGCTGCAATTCGGAAAATTAAGCATAATAACCTTTATGAATTAAAAACGGTGTTTTACGCTCTATAATTTCCTGTACAAATTGTACTTTGCTAATTGTTTGCGGTTAAACGGTTGCATTTCAGGCGCAAGCTTTTTAGTCCAGATAAATATGTGGATTTGTGTGCGAATAAAAGTAGCGCCAAATGCATTCAATGTGACAGAATATCAAAGAGCCACATGGACAATATAAAACGCCATTATATTCAAGTTCACAAAATTAATATTGACGAAATGCCAGAAGATAACATTCCATCATCATCCAAAAAAAAGAAAGTTCCAGAACGTGTGTTTGCAAATGAGTAAGGAAGAGTATGTAAAATCCATAGGACAGATGGTAACTCAACTACATATGCCGTTTCGTTGCCTAGATAATGACATATTTCAAAACATATTGCAGCCTTGGTCAAGCGCATATAATATAAAATTTAATTCTAAAACCATTGCGGACCACCTTCAGCTAATGAAATCAAAACTTGTAGATCAAATAAAAAGACAGGTTGGTAATAAATACGTATGTTTAAAATTGGACATTGCCAGCCGGATGGACAGAAGTATTATGAGAGTGAATATCCAATTTATTGAAAACTTTCAAATAGTGGTAATTACTATTGGCATGGTCGAATTATTTGAACGAAATTGTGCCAAATATTTGAAGGAGGAAGTTTTAAATGTTATTGGCCGTTACAAAATTGATATAAGTCAAATTTACGCAATAACTACTGATAACGGGGCAAATGTAGTTAAGACAGCAAAAATTCTGCTGGAATTTAAAGAAAGTGGATGAAAACTTCGATGAAAATATTTATGAGCAGATCACATGCCAAATATCGGACAGCTTCTCTGTGGTACACTGTGCTGCCCATAACTTACAATTGGCCTCTTGGGACGTAATAAAACAGTTCAAGAACGACCTAGATACATGCAGAGAGAATGTTAAAAGGATTCGAAAGAAAATGAGAGAATTAAATTTAGGCCCTGTGCCAGTTCTTGACAACACAACACGTTTTAGCTCTACATATGAAATGGTCAATTCTTTAATAAAAATTAAGCATTACGTTGAAACTCATACTCTTTTCAAAATCGAAGTTGATTGGGATTTTCCTGAAAAATTTGCTGAAGGTTTTAGACCGCTTGCAGAAACAACGATAATGCTTCAATCTAAACAACTAATAATGGGTGATTTTTATAGGGAGAGGTTGGTTTGTGACACTGAGTTGGAAGAAATGGCCGGTAGCAATGAGTTAGCAGATCGCCTTTTGCAGTCCCTTCAAAATCGAAAAAAGATGTTAATGAAAAATAATGCTTTCGTCGCTGCCTTGTATCTAGACCCTAGGTTTTGTTTTAGAGGTACAACATACTTGAGTGATGTGGAGAAAAAGACTGCAGTTGTAAGTACTCTAACTCAATTCTATAGTTGGAGGGGTCAGAAGCTATAAGGCCTAACTCCAAAAATAAAAAGTGTTGCAGTACTTCGCTTTGATGCGGATTGTGGCTTTACGTTCACTCAATAGGTTGAACCTAGAGACTAGCCCCCAAATTCATAACAAAAATGTAGCAACCTATATAGCAACCTATACAAAACTGTGTCCGACTAGTGTCTAATGAACTAACAACTACACACTCGTTGAACGGAGCGTACATGCATTGGCTAATTTTTTGTTATGAATTTGGGGGTAGATGTCTTAGCCTTTTGCCAACTATAAATCCGCAACCAAACTTACGCTCTTTTTCATGACACGAAGAGCCACAATCCGTGTAAAAGATAAGTACTTCAACACTTTTTATTTTTGGAGTTAGACCTTATAGCCGCTGACACATCCAGTTCGTATTAGATTGTTCAGCACATGGCTGACTGAATGAGTCGCTCATCAGAATAAAAATATGAACTATGATTCAAACTATGTTCTATCCTATAATATATTTGTATTTTATTTAGTCACACCTGCTGATGATTTTCGTTAAATTGAAATCGGACGGAGAAGTACAAGAAATTCATCACCAAACTAAGGAGCCAAGTATAAGCACCTTTAGTGGTCATTCAATTGAAGACAGATACAAAAAACTGCAGAATAAAACTGCGTCTACTACCATAAAGCTTACTGATGACTATGCTTCCGTGCGGGAGTACTTAGAGCAGTTGCAATATGAGGGAAAACTCCCGTTTCACTATAATGTGTTGCAGTTTTGGAAAACAAAAAGTTCTAAATGCGAAACATTATCCAAAATCGCTGAAGTCGCGTTAGCGGTGCCAGCAACACAGGTTTCAGTGGAAAGGTCATTCAGTGCGCTTCCTATTGTTTTAACAAAGCACAGAAGAAATGTATGTCCGCAAAATCTCGAAAATATTTTACTACTAAAACTTAACCCTAGCTTAGTAGACATAATGGAATTCGAATGTAATTAGTTTTTTTAGTTTTAAATCACGTTAATTTAAATTTCACAATGCATTTCTAATGTAAGTATTTTTTTTTTTTTTGTTTTAAATCCCGTTTATTTAAATTTCAAATATTTCACTTATGTATCTCTGTTATTTTCAATAAAAACGTTTTATTATTTTCATCGTTGATAAATATCTTCCCTTTTTCCTCGAAAACGTTTTATTCAAAATATTTGTATTTCTTTTCTTTTTTTGATCGGTTGAAAATTTGAATTCATCAGTATGAATAAATATATGTAGAGATAATTATAAATTGTTGTTTCAAATGAAAAATATTTTTTCAACAGTAGTTGATGACTTAAAAAGGAACAATGGAAAAAAATATTTTATTTCAATCCTTAGCGTTCGTTTTTATAGTGAGGAAAAAACAAAAACCATGGGTTTAAAGTATAAAAATCGGGTGTCTGGTTAATAGAATTGTCAATTAATCCAAAACTTAAAGAGGTAAACAAAAAGTAGGTGCCCACAATGTTTTAAACGTTTTTTGTCGCTTAAAAGGTTTTTCGCAACAAGTATTCGATTCTAAAAAATTTTAAAAGTGATTTAAATAAAATCTTGAATATACTTTGATAACAGACTGGAAGAGACGGATACATTTTTTTTGGTAGGTATTGTTTGCATACATTCGTATATCTTTTGAACTCAGAAGTACAAATGAATATAAAACAAGTTCTTAATCGGCTGTTTACTGAAATGTAATGTTATTTTACAGCAATGGTTTTCGAAAATTAGTAGCTAATATTGCACACTAGATGGTGCTTATATGCAGCTGTTAAGTATGAATGACAATCTCAAAGATGAAGAAAACTTTTAGATTTTAGTTTTCCTTATATTTGACAAGTTTAGTTTTTAGTTTTCGTTATTTTGCTTTGTTTTAGTAAATTTTTTATTAAAAGTGCAAAAAATCTTTTTAAAAGTTATTAAAATTAAATGTTTTTGTATTCATTTTATTTATTTGTTTTCATTTGCCTACGATAACATAATGTACGACAATTAGTGAAAATTAGTCGCTACTATTGCACACTAGATGGTGTTGAGTATATTGTATGCAGCGTATGAGTACACTAATACACTCATACATAGCTCACACCGATTTGATAACGCTTTACGATTGGTCAACGATTACATCGCAGATCTTACTCTTACTCCAACGCGCAACCCTTTACCCATCAGGCCACAGCGACCTTAGGTGAAGCGTGACAATTCATATAAATGTATGCACACATGAAAGTACATCTAAACATTCTAAAGTACTTACCTATTATAAAGAACAACAAAGATTTTCAACATGGAAATTCACCACACGGCAAAAGGAGTAGTTTAGTATAAAACTACAAAAATTAATGTGAAAATTTTGTGAGTTTTTTTACGTTTCCAATCATAAAATTTTTTCCAATGGACCAATTTCGCTGATTTTCAATACCAAACTGCTCAGGTATACGTGGAACATTCTGGCCAAAAACCAAACGGCGTTATCGCCGATTGAAGTCGTGAGAATGTTTTCAACAGACGGACAGACGGACATGACTATATCGACTCCGGTTATTATAAGGATCAAGAATATATTTACTTTATGGAGTCGCAAAGCCTTATTTCTATATGTTACAATCAGAATGACAAACTGATATATACCCTCTATCACTTACAGTGGAGGGTATAAATATAATTTGTAGAGAAAGCCTTTAATTAAACGTATTTGGTTTTTGTAGTTATATTGTTTACTTTAATAGCCTGTTTCTCGATGTCGAAAGAATGCATTCGCAAGGTTTGTAAGCGAAAGAAATCTGATTTGGGTTTCACTAATTGAACTTTATGCGAACGACGACTCGAACGATAAGTAATTATGATTTTCTATTTCGAATGAGTTGTCAACACTGCGAATGGAAGTGTCAAATTCAGTCACTTGCTGTTTTGTTTTCGAGTGGCAAAGAAATATAAAAAGTAAAGGAAATCAAATACAAATTTTCAAATTAAAATTAATGGCAAATTATAGTCTGAAAAAGTCAACGATGCAGCAGCTGCAGGCACTAGTCCACCATATGGAAAAAGACCCAGAGTTTGCATCGAGCGGACTGGAGTGCCGGTTGTCGGAGCCAGCAAATTTTCGGTGGAGGAGGAATGAGGGAACATTTGGATTTAATATTTTTTCATTTTGTTATATTAATTTTGTTTGTTTACTTTGTCTTGTTTGTTTTGCGTTGCTTTTCACTGACAATCGGTATCAATAGATCGGCAGGTTTGTATTCAAGGCTATACAATAAAGCAGTATTTTTTAGGGAAATTGTAATCAAATGAAAAATGTCGATCTGGCAATTCATAAATGCGTAATTACGTAACACATACAAATTGACAGACGCAAGTGCATAAGATTGAATAGTTAAGAGATAAAGAAACCCAAATTGAATCGAATTCGAGTGACTGTCTTTCGTTCGCTTATGTTTTCGTTCGACATCGAGAAACAGGCTATAAGTATATTTGTGTTGTATTGATAGATTTGAGCAGATTTTGAACAATGAGAAGGTAATTTCTTTAGAACAGCTCATTTATTTTTTTTTCATATTATTAAGTTGAACACTTCTGTCAGATTCAAAAGTTTTGTTGTACTTTATTCTTAGAATACAGATTGTCTATTGACTTTGACATGAGGAAAGCCGAAACAACAACAAAATGCGTTGTTGTTGCCCACCTATTGTTGTTGTATCTACTGCGACTACTTGTTGTGGTAGCCGGATTAGAAATTCCATGTTTAAGTAGTCAAAATTACCTAATTAATTAGAAGCAGTATCTACACAAAATGTCTTGTCTCAATTATATCAACAAACCAAACGTTCCAAAAGAAACAGCAGCTTAGGAACGGAAAGGAAACAACCCACAAACCAGCTGGGCATACATGTTTACTTGTTGATGTTGTATTTAGAGTAATAAAGTAGGCCGGAACCTTTGAAAGTAATTAGAATAGTTGGGGCATAGAGTCGTACAAACTTGGACACTCAGGAGGCAGAATGAGAAAAATCATGGAAAAATTATCTATCGGGTAAACGCGTCATGAGTTTTGAAGTTTTGGTTCAATTCACAAAGGCAAATGTGTGAAAAGCGTATTTAGCAACCCTAAATACATCCAGTCATTTATAGATCAAAAAGGATGTACAAGTAGAGAAGAAAAAACCGGCGCATTTTGGCAACGCTAGTAGAAGAGAGCCAAAAAAAGTCGACGCGATTCACTCAAACGCATTTTATTTCATACGTTTTAAATACTTTATATAATTTTATTTAAATATGGTTGGAATTTCTAAAGTTATATGTTAACACCAAAAATGTTTGGTGGGTCAATAACCAATAATGCTGACGCTGTTAAGCGTGCCACAATTGGAGCAACGATCGCAGACGTTGTGCCATAAGTAATATCAAACAATGCTGACGCTGTTAAGCGTGCCACAATTAGAACAACGACCCCAGAGGTAATTTACGTTATGCCAGCAGTCAACGCGACGGTGCACATTTTGCGACGTCATCATTAGTTGGTAAGGTAGTTATCATTAAGAATTTTGTAATTAATTTAAGTTAGTTCATTTTGAATCATAAAATAAAGAAGTCGCTCCTCTAAGCAGCGCAATACAGGAATAAACTTTAATCTTGTTAATTGGCGCCCAACTAAATCAAGTACCCGAACAGGCTACAAGTGCAACTAAATCAAGTACCCGAACAGGCTACAAGTGCAACTAAATCAAGTACCCGAACAGGCTACAAGTGCAACTAAATCAAGTACCCGAACAGGCTACAAGTGCAACTAAATCAAGTACCCGAACAGGCTACAAGTGCAACTAAATCAAGTACCCGAACAGGCTACAAGTGCAACTAAATCAAGTACCCGAACAGGCTACAAATTCAACACAATCAGCAGGAAGAGACCGTAGGACCTTCAACTGAGAGCAGCTGTGAAAAATTGACCCCTGAGTACCAACAAAGAAAAAGGATTCTGTCGACCTTCCGGCTCCCAGTATGCTAGCAATTATTTTAGTGTGAGTATAGTGATAAGTGACTAGAAGCCACTACGAATCCTACGGGACCCTCTAGCGGCAGTAAGAAAATTGTAAAAACCAATCCTGTGTAGTTTAAACATAATAAATAAGTGATTAAAAATAAAATATTCAAAATATAAAAGAAAAGAAAAATATAAAATGGCAAACCCAAGCAATTTAGTGAGACCCCCTATCCTAAACATCCAAAATCCTCCCATACCCCAAATTCAACCTAACGTGAACGCGATTGATATCGACGCGATAAGGCAAATGTGTGCAGAACAATCCCGAAATGTAGTCAGGCAAATTCTAAATCCAAACGCAGATATTTCGGGAATAGACCAAGACATAGAGGAAAGATATAGGGGAAATCTTACCGAACTGGACAAAATTCCAGACGTGGTTAGGTGTCTTAGGGAATTCTCTGGCAACCAATCCGAGTATAGCTCCTGGAAAAAGATCGTCGAAAGAATTTTAAAACTATATGAATCCTATAAGGGAACGCCGAAATATTTCGGTATCCTCAACGTTATCAGAAATAAGATTATTGGCAGCGCTGACGCCGCCCTAGAATCTTACAATACTCCTCTAAACTGGGAATGCATTTCCCGCTGTCTGACACTGCATTATGCAGACAAAAGGGATTTGTCAACCCTGGAATACCAAATGATATCTATTGTACAAGGCAATTGTACTATACAAGAATTTTACCAGGTGGTATACTCCCACCTGTCTCTAATAACAAATAAACTCTCCAGTATGGAGATGGGACGTGAATCGTTAGATATTCTAACACAAACCTATAGGGACAAAGCGCTGGATACATTTATCAGAGGACTTAAAGGTGATTTGCCCCGTCTTCTGGGAATAAGGGAACCCACAGACCTTCCTCAAGCTCTGCATTTGTGTCTCAAATTAGAGAACCAACAATATAGAGCACAGTATGCAAATTCCCATGCAAAAACCGAGAAATCTCAACAGCAACCTCCACCTCGTAAGAACTATAATCCGAAATATATTAATCCAAATCAAGGATTTATTCCACAATCCTTCAATCAAATACCCCAAGGGTATTTTAACCAAAACCAGCCATCAATATCTCAACAACAATTCTTTAACCAGATGCCTCAACGGCAATATTATCAAAATGGCTATGGTTTCGCTCCCCAACGTCCAACGGCACCGAAGCCGCAAGCCAAACCAGAACCAATGGATGTAGATCAATCCATACGATCGAAAGCGGTCAATTATATGAATAGGCCGGTGCAGGATAACAAGTTTGTAGGAAAAAGACCTACCAATCAATCAGCACAGGTTCATCAACCAGCGAAAATACAAAGGAATTTTCACCTCCAAACAGATGCACCTCAAAACGATTCAAATGAAGAAAACTATGCATCGGAAATGTACAATTATGAAAATGATCAAGAATTACAACCATTAGATGAATATGTTAATGAATATAACACCTTCAATCAAGAGGATGAACAGAATGAAACACAGGAATTCATTGATATTCATTTTTTAGGCTAACAAGCTCGTCCCTACCATATATCGAGTGTAGGACGAGCTCAGGTCAAACACTAAAATTTTTAATTGACACGGGATCAAATAAAAATTATGTCCAACCCGAACTTATCAAAAACCCAATTCCAAATAATGAAACGTTTTACGCGAATTCTGTTGGTGGTAAAACCAAAATTACACACCATACGTTTATAGATCTTTTCCATACAAATTCTAATGGCACTAAATTTTTTCTGTTACCAACGTTGAAATCTTTTAACGCTATCCTGGGAAACGATAGCTTAAAGGAATTGAATGCGGTTATCTTTACTTCCGAAAATTATATGTTAATAGATAATAGAACAAAGGTGCTAATAAAGCAACAATACTCCCAATCCGTAAATACGATAAACATCAGGAACAACCATATGACTCAAAAACAAAAAGTCAACCTAGATTTAATTGTGAAGAGGTATGAAAAATTATTTAGTGACCCGAATGAGAAATTAACTGTCACCACGTCGGTCATGGGTGAAATACAAACCAAGGACGAAAATTCGGTATACTCACGGTATTACCCATATCCACTGCACCTAAAAGATGAAGTCGAAAGTCAGATTAAAGAATTATTGGATAACAATATAATACGACCATCTCGGTCACCATATAACTCGCCGATATGGATCGTACCGAAAAAGGCTGACGCCTCAGGGAAAAAGAAATATCGTTTAGTTATCGATTACAGAAAACTAAACGATGTTACTATACCTGACAAGTACCCAATCCCGAATATAAATGATATCTTGCCACAACTATCCAAAAGTAAATGGTTTTCTGTAATCGACTTGAAGAGTGGTTTTCACCAAATACCGCTAAAGGAAAGTGATATGAAAAAAACTGCATTCTCTGTGAACAATGGAAAATATGAGTTCACAAGACTTCCCTTCGGGCTGAAAAATGCCCCTTCAATCTTCCAAAGAGCTCTCGATGATATCTTACGTGAGCATATAGGGAAAATTTGTTTCGTCTACATTGACGATATCATCATTTTCGCAGAGGATGAAGAGACACATCTGAAAAACCTGCAAATAGTCTTTGAGACCCTACAAGGAGCAAATATGAAGGTCCAGTTGGACAAATGTGAGTTCCTAAAAAAAGAAGTAGAATTCTTAGGGTTTATCATATCAGATTCGGGAATTAAGACAAATCCGGAAAGAGTAAAAGCGATTCAAAATTTTCCGATTCCCAACACACTTAAAGATCTCAGATCCTTCCTCGGACTTGCGAACTTTTATAGACGTTTTATCAGGGACTATGCTAAAATAGCAAAACCCCTGACAATACTTTTAAGGGGGGAAAATGGACGCATGTCCAAACATGTTTCGAGTAAAATAAAAGTAGATCTTGACGAAGAGGCTTTAAATGCCTTCAAGAAATTAAAGAATACACTGATATCCGAAGATGTCTTATTAGCTTACCCAGACTTCGAAAAAGAATTCCAATTGACTACGGATGCCTCTAACTTTGCCCTCGGCGCTGTATTATCCCAGGATAATAGACCAATAATTTTTCTATCAAGAACTCTCCATAAGCCCGAAGAGCACTATGCGACGAACGAAAAGGAGATGCTCGCAATAGTATGGGCTCTCAAGTCTCTTAGAAATTATCTTTATGGCGCAGCCAAGATGAAAATCTTCACGGACCATTTACCTTTAACGTATGCGTTAAATAATAAAAACTCGAATTACAAACTGAAAAGGTGGAAGGCCTTTTTGGAAGATTACAAATATGAATTAATGTACAAACCTGGAAACACTAATGTTGTTGCAGACGCACTGTCAAGAATTCCACAGGAGGTAACACATATTAACTCCATGACAGCAACGCAACATAGTGATGAGAGCTCATCACAGAATCTAATCCAGTTTACAAATGCACCTCTAAATGCCTTCAAAAATCAAATCATAATATCTACCGGCAGTACAGCTTCCTACAAGTTTGAGATCGTTTTTCCCACGTACCATAGACATACAGTTTCAGAACAGGTTTTATCAAAGGATATTTTGGTTCATATTCTGAAGAAATATTTAAACCCTTCAGTAACGAACTGCATTAAAACTACAGACAAAATCCTTGGTGTGCTTCAGGAGATATTCGGACAACATTTCAGTCAATATCAAGTGAAATACACTAGGATTATGGTAATAGACCTCATAGGCGAGGAAGACCAGGAAAGGGAAATTATAACAGAGCATAACAGAGCCCATAGAAGCAGTTCGGAGAATAAGTCTCAAATTCTAACAAGATTCTATTTCCCACAAATGCACGCAAAGATTAAACGTTTAACAAAATTATGCAAAGTATGTAAAGAGAACAAATATGACCGCCATCCCAACAAAATTCCCATCCTCTGTACCCCTTCCTATCCCATGAAACCAATCAACTCCAAGCCCATCTCAATAGAATTAAACCCCGAGTAAGGAGATCGCTTAATTTTATAGGGTCTGCATGGAAATGGATTGCTGGTAATCCCGACCATGATGACTTCGAAATAATTAAACAAAAAATGAATAATGTTTTGCGAAATAATGATAGACAAGTAATTGTAAATAAACTATCTATAGATAATATGAATGCTCTAGCTCAAACAACTAATCAAATTGTAAAGTATTTCAATTCTCATGAAATAGTCAATGAATCGCAAGTATCAACTCTTAAATACAAAATAAAATTATTAAAAGAAGAACTTTTAAGTATTCAATATGCCATCCACTGGGCAAAAGCTGGAATAGTAAACTCATTCATTCTCACAAACAACGAAATAAATATTGTTAAACAAATTTTTGAAAAGGAAGCCATCCCTTATATTAATTTAGAAGAAGCATTCGAGTTCTCTGAAGTTAAAATAGCCTCCAGCAATAGTCATCTTATTTATATTGTTACCATACCAACTACCGATGTAAATTCATGTAATAAATTAATAGTTAAACCTACTAAATTTGGAAAATACGTTAATAAGATTCTGTATAACGAAGTATTGTTATGTAACAACTCAACTTTTGGCATAAAGTACCCCTGTAAATCATACAATAAATTAACCATCTGTAATAGTATTAATGTTGAAAATATAAATAATGATACCTGCCTAACAAATTTACTGAGAAGTCACACTTCAAATTGCACATTAATAGACAATGCCGACATACCCACTGTTGAAGAAATTGTTCCTGGAATACTCCTACTAAATCAAATCAACGAAACTATTCATATTAACGAAGAACCACGGGATCTGACCGGAACCTACATTCTGCAGTACCATAATGCATCAATAGTTGTCAAAGACAAAACATATAACTATTTCCAAATGATGGATGTTCAACCTTTACCACCTATTTTACAGCCTAGATTACCTGGATCAACGATTGAGAAAACGCTTACCTTACAATCAGTAAAAGAACTTCACCTCAAGAATACCGAAGAAATCGGCCTCCTAGATGTCAAGAACAGATGGACTTCAGGAATTAATTTTGGATTATCCACCATTATCATACTATTCGTAGTGATGCTTGTGAGAGGAAGAAATCAAACAAGCAAAGAAATTGTAACCACTATACCAGCAGTACACCTCTCACTCCCTGAAGTTGCCACCACAAATTTTATGGAATCGCAACAGACCCCAAGATTGTCCCAAATACCATATTTCTAAAATGTCACGATCGAGGACGCTCATAATTAAAAGGGGAGGTGTTAACACCAAAAATGTTTGGTGGGTCAATAACCAATAATGCTGACGCTGTTAAGCGTGCCACAATTGGAGCAACGATCGCAGACGTTGTGCCATAAGTAATATCAAACAATGCTGACGCTGTTAAGCGTGCCACAATTAGAACAACGACCCCAGAGGTAATTTACGTTATGCCAGCAGTCAACGCGACGGTGCACATTTTGCGACGTCATCATTAGTTGGTAAGGTAGTTATCATTAAGAATTTTGTAATTAATTTAAGTTAGTTCATTTTGAATCATAAAATAAAGAAGTCGCTCCTCTAAGCAGCGCAATACAGGAATAAACTTTAATCTTGTTAATTTATATACTATAACATCATCAAGAAACAGCTCGTGTATTGAAATATTCAATGAAGAGAGTAAAAAAGGGAGCAGAGAAACGAGCCGCTTCACTCGTTGTCTTTGTTGGCATTCCACTCCATGAGTAAATTGTCTTCTCTATTTAAAATTCCATACTCTTTATATCGATATGTCTCTTTCTGGCACTATTCTGCATATTTTTCGAAGTCTAAGTTTGATCACGTTTGGCACATTACCTTTCATAGAGAAATGACATATAGAGAAGCGATTTTACTCAGTAAATTTACAAAGTTTGGTGTGTTGCATATGGTCGTTGCATTTTGGAAAGTATTGCTTTAATAATATTAGATAGAGGCAATGGCTCAAACCAACCAACAAGAAAACAGCGACGGCATTCCTTTTGTCCGTTCAAAATTTTTGTGTAATTACACCACAAATTTATTAAAAAATATAAATGGTTTCCCATAACATCCCATGAAGGAATCGGGGAGAGCTTCTCACAACCAGTGAGCTATGCGCTTTCTAATTCTATACTCACTGATTGGGACCTACAGTTTAACACCGGTTCCGTACGGTATTTTTGAGAAGCATTTTCATTGCTGTCGCCGTCACTATGCGAGGTGACCGCCGTCGAAAGAAATTTTAATGTGGTCAGAGCAGGGATCGAACCCAGGATCTCAAGTACAAGAGGCGCGCACGCTACCCATTGCACCACCGACGGCCCACAAATACATACTAAAATAAAATATCAAACAAACAACTGTCAATCGCACCGACCGCCATCACGAAAAGTGTGAAACGAAACGTCAGATGAGTAAGGGGGAAAGCTCTATATGACATTACTCTACGGTACCATTGACATAGAAACCCCATGATATTTTCGTGTTTGACGCATGATATTAGCATGGATACAGAGCTTTCTCTATAAGTGTTATTTTTCTTTATCTAAGTATGTTCCACCTCAGAGTATATGACCTGGAGAATCGGTTACACACATCAAAAATGTAAACAACCCCAAAAATTCAGATCTCACTACATACTAGGTAGAGAACACAGTTTTCTTCACAAGTTTGTACATGTTGGTCAGTTAATGCCAAGTGTTGTGATATTAGTGACATCAATTAAAAGAAAGGAACAAATGGTTGATGGTTTTTAGATTCTGATGAACGGTTTATAATTTCGTTTTAGTTATTAATCGAAGTGTTTGCACTTTTATTTATACCCATAGAGAAACGATTTTACTCAGTAAATTTACGAATTTTGGTGTTTTGCATATGGACGTTGCATGATGGAAAGTATTCCTTAATAATACCAGATAGCGGCAATGGCTCAAACCAACCAGCAAGAAAATAGTAACGGCATTGGTTTTGAGCTTTAACATATTTATGTAAACACACCACAAATATATACCAACAATAAAATCTAACAAAAAAGTCCAAAATACGTTTAAATTTCACAGTTTTTCATCAAAACATGAAATATTTAAGTCAACAATTTCTGAAATTCCACTTGGTGCAAGTCAATTTACGCCAAATAACTTTCTATCGCACCTACCACACCACGAAGAGTGTGAAACGAAACGTCAGAGGAGAATGAACGTAGTATAGACACATTAATTCTCTCAACAAATTAAACGTCATAGGTGTGGTTGCAAGTGAGCATTGGATGGTTGAAAGCATGGGTTCAATAATACCAGATAGAGACAGTAGTACATAACGTCCAACGAAGGAACAACAACCGCATTTCGTATTTTTGTGGCAAAATAGTTGTGTTAAATACAATACAAATGTTTACCAACGGTAAAAGTCAACAAAAAAGTGCAAAATATATTTAAATTTCACAGTTCTATACGAAAATCAAATGAAAAAGTTAAGTAAACAGTTCTTGTACCTCCACCTGCTGTGAGTTATTTTATGTCGAATTTCTCTCATTTCCCCAAACCTACGACGAAGAGTGTGAAATGAGACGTCAGATGAGAGAATTAATGTGTCTATACTAAATTCGTCCATGCTGTGAACAGGTTTCAACTTTTCCAAGCAAAAGTAAATAGAGATGCCCTTGTCCCACAGTCAGATGGTTGACGCAGTAGCGTTTGTTGTAATCGTGGGCACCAACAACAGGAATTTCAAAATCTACTAGTTCAGCCATGGCTGAACACTGATGAAACAAAACTTAAATAAATATACATATGTAAGTATGTATTGTGTACCAAAAAGTACCACATCAAAAATAACACAAAAGTAATACAAGTACACAAAGCAAAAACAAAATTACTGTTTTCTTCTGTCATCAAATTACAACACCTGCGTCTACCGCGAGTAATGTCATGAATACATATTTGTGCTTTTTATTGGGGCCTTCCACACAAGCATAATGTTGTGCGCCACAACAACATTTAATGACGAGGGAGGTGCAGAGTAGTTAAAGGGAGGCAAAAATGAAAGAGCCTTCTGTTCTGATTCATGTGCCGATGACTCTCCTCCTCCTGGGGACTCCCGTGCAGCGTCAATCTTCGGATTGGCGTCCAATAGTCAAGTTTTTTTTACAGTTCCTTGGGGTTGCCACCCCCTCCGAACTTCTATATTGGTACATCACAAAGAAACGAAAATAATGAAATTAATATCCCTCGAGTCTGCTCGGGGGCCCAATATAAATATCCGTGGCTCTCTATTTAACTCTCGGAATGGACGGACGCGTTCCAGTAGGAATGTCGCAAATACAAATGGGCAAACGAATTCATCGGCAAATTCCTTGAAAACTGGGGAAAGTAGTGCTCCAGTTGCTCAAGATACTAATACACACATTCTACCCTTTAGCAACACTACTAATCCAATGCGTATTGCGGCTAACTCAAGTTCGAGTATAAACGCTCAAAATTCTAATCATACAGTTACCGCCGCACTGTGGCGCCTTTTCCCGAAACCCGTGGCAAAAATACAAAATTTGATGACAAAATTTTGTGAAGTTAATGAATACATCGTATAAAGAGCTTCTTACTGATCACAATTCAATAACGTTTTCCTTAATTGGATAAAAATTATAGCTGGTGGAGCTGCTTAAATTCGACAATTTTTTAGAAAACAAAAAAAAAAAGGTGATTTTGAAAAAAAAATACAATTTAGAATTGAAGTGTCCGAAACATTGCCGTTTGATCATTACTTTTTTGGTATTTTTTTGAAGGTATGTTTATTTTTTATTAAAAGAAGTAACAGAATGTTCATCAGATTCCTTACTTTTTCGGCAGTTGCCGTTTTCCAGACACCCTATATTAAGGCGATTTTTACAAATAAAATGGAGCATATCTAAAATTGGCCCAAAATGGTCTCGCCAATATTTTGTGAGCAGATTTGCTACACAATACTTTAAATAATTTAACTAAAGTTGGCCACAAAAATTGACAAGTTTACTTCAAATAAGAAGAAAGCTGTTACAATCTCATTATATTTTTGTATTTATTTTAGTTATTTATTTATTTATGTTACGTTACGCCTTACGTTGTAGCCTTTACACGTTACGTTACGTTATGACGTAGGTTCAATACTTTAAAAATACAACTATGTTAGAAATTTAGATAAGAATGCTATAAAATACGACCATATAAAAGTAGACAAAGCCAATATGTTGACATTTGTTACAACTTCTTTTAACTTCCCTTTTCTGGAAAATTATTGTTCGCGAAAGGTCATCATAAATCGTAAATAAGTAATCTGATAAAATCCGAAGTAATCTTAATTATATCGTACTGTTCAACTGTCGGTTTAAGTAACCAACAATCACAAGTGTACGTATTGATTGAATAATTTATCATTGAAGTTTGTAACATGCAGATATTTTTTTATTTATTTATTTTTATTTTATTTATTTATTTTGCAGATTTTAACTGTTGCTATTACTGCATTGTAATAAAGCTGAAAATACGTTTTTTACTGTGGCACATCAAACCGAGACAATGATAATGTCATTGAAAAATTCAGAATTGTTTAAGTTATTCAGAAAGTCAGTTAATGAAAATGTATTTAAATTGGCTATTGTAGAAGAACTACACGATTTACCAGGATACCACGAAAATGATGTTAAAATCAAAATTCACTTCGTTTACTTAACAATTAATAAACAATGGCTTGCCTCAAACCGTACGACGAAAATCTTTATGAAAAAGAACTCAGACTGGCTAAATCGAGTAACAACTTTTGAAAACAATGAAGAACCGAATACATCTCCGAACGAGTGTTCGGAGTACACAAGAAATCGTAAACGTAAGATTTTGGCTCATGGTAGATATTTAATTGAATATCAATGCTTACCAATTGGAGAGTTGTCAGAAGAAGCCCAGGAATGCAAAAACAAAGACCACAAAAAAATTTAGATACACGAATACTTGCAAGATTTCACGGATTAGACAGAATGAGGACCTTTTCAATATGTTGGTGGCCTCTTCAGACCCATTAATTTCATCACTAAGACATGTAAGATCTCGAAAGGATTTGGAAGAACATAATTATAGCTCCGATATGTTAAGTCTATTAGATATCGCTCCCAATGTTAGTGAATATGTTAAGGAGAACTAACTAATAAAGACAATTTTATACTTTAAAAGATATGAGTTTTGCGACAAAAAAGGTCAAAAGGTGTCAAAGTGCACAGTGCCTATCACAATGTGGGAGCACTTAGTTTGAAGCTAAAGGAGTTATAATTCAAGTGATTTTTAATCATTAGAAATAACTTGGTAATTTAAAAAATTATGATTTTTGCAATCAATAAACCACTGTGCATAGTATCTCTGTGGGCCTATAGCTAGGCGGGTTACTTATTTTTTAACGGAAGGGGCAATCTTTCAAATGCTTCATACATTTTTAAAATTTTAAAAAAAATTTTTAATTCGAATTTTACAGGCAAATATCCCCGGAAATATTTTTCAACTTTGACCTTGAATATTAAAGTACCATGGATACTTGGCACTCGTGACGAACATTTATTTTTTAGCTTGAAAAGTTTTCTATTAAGTGCTTTTAAAATTTTTCAAATCGCGTCATCAGGTCCGAAGTAATGATTTTTGCAACGTAAAATGAGCATCGGCCCCACTGTGCGCCGCCCCGGTTTCTGAGAATAATGTAAACTCAATTTATCATTGCGATACTTGTGGGCGGCCTTTTACGACTCTTACGGGTCGGGGACTCCACATGAGAAGAGCATATCCTGATGAATTTGACCGGATTAACCTCCGGTTGGATAAGAAGGCACGCTGGAATGATGAAGAAATGTCTCTACTAGCGTGTATCGAAGCTCAACTCACCTTCAATGGTGGGGAAAAGTTTATGAACAAGGCATTACATGCTAAGTTCGTACATCGTTCCGTTGATGCAATCAAGGGAGCTAGGCGTAAAGATATATGTATATCTACCGAACCACAGAGAAGGAACGTGTCGATACAAGGCGAACGAGAATTGTATTCCGAGGAGTCCGCGGTGCCGGCACAGTACCCTTTAATAGAGGGAGAGATACCGGTCTTACATGAACTAACTCCTTCCTTGGATAGAGTAGAAGTTCAACCCGAATCGGTTGTCGTGCCTTCGCAAGAGGCCGTCCCGATTCAAACCTTTTTGTGCAGTCTAGGGGATGTTAATTGCAGTTCGGATAGTGCTTCCTTTATCAACTCCATCGTACGTGATATCGATGGGGCCGATAAAGATTATGTCTTGAACAGATTGTCCCGTTACATTGTTGAGATCCCACCACCCAATCTCAGGACTAGACAATCGACCAGAACACGGCTGGTAAATCCGAGGTTTGCAAATAGGCGCGCCCGGAGGAGACATGAATACGCCACTGATCAAAGGAACTGGCGGAAGCACAACGGACGGCACCGAGAGCTCTTCTCAACCACCAAGAAACGTAATGGAACCATTTTGGCGAAATGTGTTTGAGCAGAGTAGTGATACGGCTCCACCGATAGACGATCTCAAAGGGTCAGTAAAGGGGGAAATTTGGCTTCCGATATCAGTGTCTGATATTCGGTCGACCAAACCCTCCTCCAGCTAGGCAAATTCGCGCAGTACCCGAAGAGGTAATGGTCTGCTTAATGAATTTAGTGCTGTGGTGTGGAGCGGTACCGAGACGTCTACGTGTGGCGAAGACTATCTTCATTCCAAAGAAGCATAACTCCTCGGTTCCTGAAGATTTTCGACCCACCACTATGCCATCTATACTAGTCAGATGGATTCATTCAATCTTGGCGAAGATAATCTCAAGGTGCATCGAATTCGAATGCACACAAAAAGGTTTTATGCCCACTGATGGATGTGCAGACAATACAACCATGATCGATCTCCTACTCAGGAATAACCATCAGAATTATACCTCATGCTATATTGCGGTACTAGACGGTACTTTAAAGGGAATAAAATTAATCCATAAGAAAACAGTCAAAATTTATTTCCACTCGAATGCAAACAAAGAAACGATTACATTTCTTTCTCTTTCTCTCTCTCTCTTACTATCTTCCTTGAATATTTCAATGCACGAGCGGTTTTTTGGTAATGGTATTGTTAACAGTGTTGCCAGTTTAACACTTTAAGTGCAATTCTAGCCTTGTTTTTAAGCTTCTGCACTTTTTTTAAAAAAAAAACATGCTAAATGCATTTTAGTACTTTTTTGGGTAATTTTTGCCAACTTTTGACATTTCTCGCTTTATTTTAGCATTTTTTGTCGAAAATTTCATTTTTCTATAATGTATGACTTTTTTTCGGAACTAAACTCTGAAATAATGCTTATTTTCAACCAGGAGTTATAGCAAATATAAAATTATCAATAGTAAACATGTATGCGAGTTGGAATTTAAAAAATCCCTTACTGCAAAAGTATGTTGGTCCATACTTTTTATTAACAATTTCATTCATTTTGACGTACGGAGAACATGACTCTAAAAACCAAAAATAAACTTGTCGATTTGTAAATTTGTCTCTAGGATCATTACTGGTCAATATCGATTAGACAACTCAACCGTCTAACTACTTTCATAATTTAAAAAAAACGGAAACAGCTTTTATTACAGTGGTTACTTGGTAACCCGCTTTTGAGTTTATATTTGAGTATTCCAAATTTGAATATGGCCTCTTAATTTTAGTCTTAAATGATATATGTTTTCTAATTATGAAAATTTACACAAAAATTCTTTTTGATTATTAATTTCTATTATTTTTGAATATGAATACGGATATATGAATTTAAAAGTCATATTTTTCAAAATTTGATAAAAACAATTTGTTTTAAAAAAAAAAATTTTAAAATAAAAGGAATTTAAAAAATTTAACAGGTTCAGAAATTTCAGTCGGGTAAACCGACTTAAACTTACCCTCAACTTAGTTATCCTTTGGTTCCGAATTCGATTAAAAAAGGTTTATATATTTAGTTAATGTATGAGAAGTTCTTACTACAAGCTTACAACGTCAGGATGTTTCTAATTGAAAAATGGTTGGTTTTTGTCGGAGTAATAGACAATTCAGTTAAACACATGCCTAACATCTGTGCCTGAATTGATTTATATTTTTGTTTTCGCAGTCGACAAACCTTCAATTACCCGTAGCAAATTTGCCCATATTCAACAGCAGAGTGACATGTGAAAAATATTATCTTGTTAGCAATTTAGGATGATTTGTGTTTTTGGGGTATTTATCATGACTTTGACCAATTGCCCGCTCAACATTTGAATGGGATGTGCCAGAAGCAGTCGGGTCACAACGCCCAATTACAAAATTTCATTTTGATCGGTAGTGGTTGACGCCAGCTACCATGTTGACCAGCCAGACAGACAGACGGGCATGGCTCAAAAGTTTTAAAATGTCCCAAAACGAATTTGGCCAAAGATACCTTAGGTCTAATATGAATCCTTCTAAGCGTTAACTTTTTTCCGTATCAAATGTCATATACCCTCATCCCTATTGGTGATGGTGTTCGATTATGCATGGTCTACGAAAATGTGTTTGTTATTGAATATAAGGCGTAAAGTGCCCGCAGTATTACAATTGTTGATTATTTCAGTTTTAGCACTTTATTTTGCAAATTGCACTTTTTTGGCTTTTTTTTTGTGACAACTTCTGGCAACACTGATTGTAAAGTAAATAACTAACTATACCAGTGTTGCCAGTTTAGCACTTTAATTGCAATTCCTTTTTGATGTGTTAACATCTATACGCGCGCCTCTAGGGCAGTAAACTATAAATTTAATACATACACAAGTGTTAGGTTTGTAAGAGTAAATCATCGTTTGTTTGTTCGTTGCTTGGCAGTCGGTATTGAAAGTGATTATTGGGCGATTTTCATATAATTTTCCCACGCGATTTTCTCCGGAAATTCATAGCCGATTTTATTAATTTTTGGATTAAAAAGCTAGTGCGGGTTTCGACGAAGAGTTTATTCCAAAAATTAAGGCGATCCGATATCGGCGAGCCGAGATTGAAGTGTTTTAATTTGGAGTATTAATTTGGAGTAATTTTAATATTAAGTATTTTATGTTGATCTTCGGTTATATCGTACGAATATAACAATGTATGTATGTATGTACAAGTGTCTGTTGCTTTGCATTCTTTGACTTTTGTGGGAATAAAACAAAAAGTATTGAGCAAGAAAATAATGACACATGTGCTTGCACTGGGTCTTTAAATAATTTTAAGTATTAATATTATTTAACTGTAACGTCATCATATGATTGAACGCTGTTTATTATTTTCCAATGTAACATTTACGAATGTGTTCATAGAAATCGAACAGGTACCGTGTAGCAAAAAGGTGTTAACACATCGCCCGTGAGTTCGAACACTCATTGGATTTTTTTTGGGGGGGGGGGGGTTTGTACTTTTTTTTAAAAAAAGCATGGTAAATGTTTTTGAGCACTTTTCTGGGCAATATTTGCAAACTTTTGACTTTTCTCGCTTCAATTTTGGAAGTTTTCGTCGAAAAATTTAATTTGTTCTGTATGGCTGTTTTTCGGAACTAAACTCTGAACTCATATGTATGTATGTATGTATGTATATAAAATTACCACGGGTGTGAATGTTAAAAATTTGCGTGAGTTGGCATTTAAAAAATCCGTTAAAGAAAAAGTATGTTGGTCCAGACTTTTTATTAACAATTTCATTAATGTTGATCTTTGAAAAATAAACTTGTCGAGTTGGGAATATGGCTCTATGTTTATTACTGGTCAAAAGTCGCATAGACGGTAGAAACATCTAATTATTTTTAATAAGTTTAAACAACGGAAACAGTTTTTATTAAAGTAGTTTCTTAGTGATCTTAATTTTAGCCTTAAAATAATATAGATTTTTTAATTTTATTATATTTTCGTATATGAAATTTTGTTCAGAGTCCTGCACTCCATATGAAATCTTGAGGCCCTAAACAAAGCATAATGCATTATTTTAGTGTTATGCAAATAATACTTTACAACACGGAACACAAGTACCATCGTTATTTGTTTTTATCGATAACAGCGAAATATTCAGTTTTGTATCCTAAACGATTTATTTGTCGACTGGTGTTCATATTATCAGATTTCCGTCAGATAAGATTTTTCGCCAGATAATTATGATAATGTGAGAAAAAATTATTTTAGCAAATGTTTTTGCATTTTGTTGGAGTTTTTAGCATTATTTTTTAACGTTTTAAATTTTTTTTAGGAATTTAGTATAATATTTTTTACAGCTCGTGGCAACACTGTTTATAACTGCTGTTTGTACCAAGTTATACAACCATGCATATAGTTACATAAAGGGTTTTCAACAAAGACGCTACAAAAGTAAATCGATAGGGACAGCAAACGACGCCATATTTTTTCCCGCTCTTTTGACATTTCTCTCCAATAAGGTTTGCCATTTCATCACGGAAAGATATACGAGCCAACAACGAGTCGAAATTATTAAAATGTACTACCGAAATTTGGAGTCATAATCGTCCTACCAGACCAACAATTGAGCGTCTAGTGGAAAAATTTGAATCCACAGGCACAGTACAAAATTTTCCCGTGAAAGAAGTGCCCGTAGTGTCGCGAATATTGCTGCCGCTGAGGCAACAACTTGAAAATAATTCGGATTTTCATCGGAAAATCATCTTCAGCGATGAGGCTAATTTCTGGCTGAATGGCTTCGTCAATAAGCAAAATATGCGTTATTGGTCAGACAGCAATCCACACGTAATCCATGAGTCATCATTGCATCCCGAAAAAATTACGGTTTGGTGCGGTTTATGGGCCGGCGGCGTCATTGGGTCGTACTTCTTCCGTGATGATCAAGACCGGCACATTACTGTGAATGCGAATCGCTACAGTTCAATGATAACCGAATATTTTTGGCCCCAACTGGATAATATGGACTTGGAGGACATGTGGTTTCAACAGGACGGCGCCACAAGCCACACAGCGAATGCCATAATCAATTTATTGGAAACCAAGTTTGGTAAACGTGTTATCTCACGAAATGGCCCAGTCGATTAGCCGCCTCGGTCATGCGATTTGACGCCGTTAGGTTATTTCCTGTGGGGCTACGTCAAGTCTATGGTCTATGCCAGCAAGCCAGCGACGATTGATGAACTTCGTACGAATATCGAACGTGAAATTGCAGCAGTATCGGCCGATTTATGCTTGAAACCGTCGAAACTATTTTTCTACTATTTTTCAACTTCGACGGTAGATAAAAAAAAGATTATATTTTTTTACCTCTACCATATTTTCGAAATATGTTCTTTGATTTTTCCTTTATATAATTGAAAATACGTTCCCGTTTGGGTTCTACAGGTAGAAAAGTTTAAAAAGACATGGTTGCAGAAATAGTATGGCATGCATCCCTTACATGTTTAGTCTGACAGTTAGTTTGATCTAATACATAGTTTGAAAATTGCATTTTAAGTCGGTTGTCTAACTTTTGTCTAAGCCTCTGGCAAAGTCTGCTCCCAATTTTCTGTTACAGACACAGGATGCACAAAAAACTTCTCATTGAAATTAGCAGGTACGCAGCTCACTTAAAAATTACTTTGACGTACAAATGGTCAAGAACAATATTGGCTTATGGTTCCTACAGGTAGGCACAAATATTATTTTGACACGTGCATAATATCAAAATTGCATAATTCAGCCTAAATCCATATGTATACAGGTATCAGGTACATTTTTACGCATGATGCATTAGTCTACGACTGAAAGTTGGCGCACCAAGTACTGAAAACATTTAAAATTATTTGAACTGTTTAGAAAGTCAACCACACCAACGTTTTTCACTGAAGCTGCTTTAGAAGATCTCGATAGCTTTTACGAAAATATTGAGAGAAGCAAAAGTATAAAAAACAATCTTTGTATGTTATATGCAAAAATTAAGGCAAACTGGGTTAAATGCAATCGAACCATTCACAACTTCAACTCCAAATACGAGGACTGGCTTAACGAAGACACCATCCTGGATATATTGGCAATAGATAAACCCATCACATCAACCAGAGGAGCAAAAGGAAGGCCAACAAAATGAATGGAGGAGTGTTCAAGTTGCCGATGCCACCAATGACTTGACCACATATCATTTATCGGACGCGCTGTCTATTAAATATACAAAGGATAGTGAAAGAGTTAGGTCGCAGATTACAAAATCTGTTGCTGATGCCAGCCCACTGCGACTAAAAAGGATTAAGGTAAGCATTCCCACGCCCACAAACGCACACATTAAAATGTATGGTGCCGACTTAGAACTTTCCAAAGAGAAATATGAGAAACTACAGGCACCTTTAATGCGACACGGGGCTGACGGTTTGCCGGATACAAGCATATTATGCAAGCCAAAATAAATTCACGACCACTTCATACGGAGTTTACGGAAGTCTCTGCGAAAGCCAATCTGCAGGATCTTATGGGCCATACAGCAAAACGGTTTTTGGAGTCTTCCTGAAAATGATGTGGAAATTCTTCCTGAGAAACTGACAGCAAATGGGGCTGCGATGGATCATCCGGACAAGCAAGGGATATCTTCCGATGGCGCTACAATATCTGACGGAAATATGTTTATGGCATCTGTTGTTCCTTTGCGGATAAACTCTGATGTTTCCCTACACTGGAAAAATCCACGACCGTCATCAGTGCATTATTACCTACCAATAATGTTTCAGTTTTCAAAGGAATCGGCAGAAGGATAATTAATTGAATGTAGTTACGAGTTCCATCTGACCATGGTTGACGGAGAAGTCGTAAACGAACTGGCAGGAACAACCTCAACATTGTCATGCCCGATTTGCAAAATGCGTCAGACGTACTTCGGTAATTTAAACGATTCTACAAACGAGGAGAATTACGAATTAGGAATGTCACCATTGCACGCAAGGATAAGGTGTATGGAATTCTTGCTAAAACTGGCGTATACCCTACCACAATAAGATGAAAACATCGATGGAAATACATCAATTAAGGATAAGGAAAAGATCAGAAAAAAGCAAATACAGGATGCTTTTTTAAAACAAGTTGGACTAAAAGTTGACTGTCCCAAGTGCGGATACGGTAACTCAAACGACGGAAACACTTCTAGGAGATTTTTAGAAAAGGAATCACTGGAATTGACAATCAAATCGTGAAAAGATTGGGAACGATCTTGAATGTCTTAAACTGCAAAGAAAGTGTTAATTCTGCAAAATATGGAGAATATGCATCGAAAACTGCATCTTTTTTAGCAGAAATGTATCCATAGAAGAAGTTGACCCTGACCGTCCATAAAATATTGGCTCATGGCAAAGATATAATTGAGTACCAGTCTTTGCCAATTGAAGAGCTTTCTGAAGAAGCACAGGAGTCTCTTAACAAATTTTATAAAAAATATAGATTGCAGAACACATTAAAAGCATCAAGGGTAAGGCAAAATGAGAACCTCTTCAACATGTTGGCAGCATCTTCCGATCCACTTACTTCATCCCTGCAGCATGTGAAGTAACGAATAGAGTTAGAAAATAATTATAATTTAGAAATGATTAGTCTTTTCGATATACCTTCTGTTATTGTGACGAATAGTTTACAGAAAAATGGAAAAAAATGTAGAAAAATATTATTTTTTTTTAAATTTGTTGGGTAATAATTTTAAAACATAAAATCCTAAAAAAAACAATCTAAAAATGTAAAAAAATATTTTTTTACTTACCATAAAATTAATTTTTCTACAAATTTTAACTTTGATAACCCAGAAGTAAGAACCTATAAGGCCTAGCACCCTTTCCAAACACTTAAGTATTTCACAAGCTGAACAGTTATCTATCACATACCGTTTAAATTGTTCAATTATCTTCTTCGGTTCAAAAGATATGATTTTTGCAACGAAAAAACTCAAATGGCGCCACTGTGCGAACTAAAATTTAGTTCACTTTTTTTTGAGTGTAGACCTAGGGGTTTTATCTGATTTGACAGCCGAACTGAATCTTCTCAATACTTGTTTACAGGGAAAAAATAATTTGATATGCCATATGTACTGGGATGTTAAATTATGTGAAATGAAACCAACAGTATTTATCAAGCATATCGATGAAAGAAAATTCGATCATTCTCCAAATTGCAAGAAATTAGAAGAAGATACTTGAATAAACTTTACTTGGAAATATACTAAAGTGAAAAACGCGTTAATATAACTTCTAACTGAGTTTGAAACCCGGATTGCTGATTTCCAAGAAACCCCCGTCGCAGTGGATATCGATATTGTATCAACCGATTTGAAAGTCAACGTGATAGATTTGCAACGTGATACCACACTTAAAATAACTTTTAAGGAAAAATTGACCTGGTGGATTTGTATGAGAGTTTACATTCTGAAAACTACAAGGAGTTAAAACGGATTGCTCAGCAGTCCGGAGCCGATTCGTGTTGAGTTCCCTGAATTGCGGGATTTCAAATTGAATTGGCGGGGAGTCTACAACATGAAATTTATTTTGGGGGTATAATTAACAGTGAATTTGGGGGTAATTTACATTGGTAGTTCGTACGTCGATTTTGTATTGTTAACGATACATGACTCAGGAGTTTGTTTCAGGGGGCGCTGCAGTGGGAGCGTATTCAGCATTTGCTGAAATGCTGACCTTTAGATCAGTCACTGCCCATGTGTAGCCCGCAGTAAACCCCACGTAAAATATTTGGCCCTTTTACGACAAAAGGTTCCTGACCCTAAAATCATGAGAATCTTTAGCTTGAACTGGTGGTGAGAGTTGGTGCAATTGGTATTCGTCATTTGGACACACATTTATGGGAAACATCATCCTTTGCCAAAACCATCTCTTTAGACTTGTATCAATTATTTACAAACATTTTGGTCAAGTCTGTCGACTCCACCAATGAACTTGTTATATAGTTGGTAACAATGTGGTTGATCTTCGTCAATCCTTTTATTGTTACACCACCTTTATACCTTTCCAATTGGCTGAAATCCACTTTCTGTTGAGGCTATAGTGACGATGTTATTAGCATTGCGATGCACTAATGTCGTGTTCGATGATACATCCGCAATTTGACGGAAAGAACCTTCTCTCCCAGTCTTTTTCATTTCATTTACATCTTTCAGCGGCGCACCATGAGCTCTATTCGCCCGAATAGTCCTAGTGATACCATGACCCATCTGACGCACTTCATCAAGTAAAAAAATCGTGTGCAAAGTGACCACATCTTGTACCCCAAACGCATAGGCTTGCCATGAATGTGCTGTTTGGTTCCGTGTTTACCGATGCAAGACACCATTGACTAATTAATAGATAACTGTTTATCTCTTGGGAAGAACTTTAGCCATTGTTCATTCATCATATTCCAAAGAGATCTTACTTTGCCAAATTTTTCAGCACATGCATGATAAAAACGTAGAAGCTCTTCAAAACGATTACAGCCCATGCATGAAGCAACTCCAAGATGATGAGTATCAATACTCTTATCCCACTACAATCAGTCTGTAACGTGACGCACTATTGTAACCAGATAAGAGTAAAATTCTTATAAAATTCTTCACATCTTCGATGTAGAGTCTGAAATATACGTGTCCTTTGGCAATTGCATTTTATTCTGTACTAGAACGCAGTAATTCCAATACTTTGCATCGAAAAAAATTCAAAACGCGCTTTCAGATGGAGTAGTGGCTTCTCAGATGTAGTAGTGGCTTCTTCTTCAGATTTTTCTGTTATATGTGTGTGCCTCCATTTCCTAATGACCATAGTTGCATGTTTAACGGATGCTGTTCCTCCTCCTCTACCTGATTTATAACATCAATACTCCTTCTGATGATGGAACCGAACTGATGATGGAACTGCAAGTATAGTAATCGCTACTGCATCCTCGTTTCCACTATATTCATCACTCAGATCTTAGTTTTCAGGGGGCGTGATAAAAATGTCAGCAGAAATTGCAAGGTTATTGTCTTCCAAGGCAGATATAATTTCAAGAACATTCAACTTGTAACAAAAAAGGACACAAGTTATAACTCTAAAGGAAATATTCACGCTGAAAAATCTGTCTTTTGTTGTTGTTTGTAGCTTGTCGCAAACGTGTTTGAGACACAATGATTAATTGGTTGTAATGTACATATGTTCTTGAGCCTCAAATGTGGCTTTTTTTAAATTTAGTTGTATTAGATCCTCGTTATTTTTAAAGTTGAAATTGCCTTTTAAGGTTAAGAGATCATGCTTTTTCCGGTTAGTGAAAAAAATTTAAGTCGCGGGTGGGATTCGAACTCACATTCGCTGGACGATCGTTTCGATATTTGTGAAGCATCATCTTCAGCAGCGTCTAGTCCGTTAAGCCACTGCGGTGTTTGTCACAACTTACACATTGTTTTCCTACTTACACGCACTAATGCCGAAGTTTTTTGAAAGTTCTATTTATTTTTTGTTGAAACCCGCTAAAAACAAATAAGAGACAGACAACAAAGAAACAAAATAGCAGCAGATCTTCAATTCATGAAAGCAATGCTTTCCTGCAATATGTTGCTGGAGCCGATATTTTTCAGCGTGTACAAAAACTACATTCAACTAAAACTATTGCAACAAACTATCATGGTCCCCCAATCCATTTGAGGTGCATTGGGGGACCATGATAGTTTGTTGCAATATAAATAACCTTACAAAAGTCAAATATAAAAATTAAACACCGCCATGTTCATAATATTTCCCAATAATATAACTAATAACTCGCTAAAAACATCGCTCCACTAAATAATAAGTAATGAATATAAAAGTTATCACATACCCCATTCTGGAACTCGTGTTGGTGGAACTTCACAAAACTCGAAGATTTATAAAAAAAAAATAATGAATGAACACAATCACTGTCAACCTCAATTAGATTAACTGCCAAGGCATCAAGAATAAGAAAAAATTATGTAACTGAACCCACGCTTGTTAACATTTAGCTTTATTGCGTAAAATGTAAGTCCACCTAAAATGGGGTAGTGGGAAGATATGGGGTAAAGCCTAAACAGTTTTGCGCTTAATATTTTTCTTTGAGTTTGTTAACGCATATTTACATAACATGGAGGATGTTTGTAAGTCTCTTTAAATAAATTTAGTTTTGGAATTGTTTTTGTTTAAAATGTCGACAATTTTAATAGAAATTAACATTTTTTGTTTTGTACTTTACACATTTTTGGTTCCGTTGTTTTGGATTTTTAAGGTTCCGTTGTTTTGGATTTTTAACAAAAAAAAATGGAGGCTGAAAAATATTAAGTGAAGAATTTGCGCTTAAAAGTAGGCAGTTAGCAAAGTTTACACGTGCCGCTTATCTCAAAGCGACTAATTTTATTTGTTGCGTGTTTTTCAGCAACAATACACATATATATCGTACTCCTTTTGACACAAGCGTAACTTCCCGCACAGCGATGACTTGTGTTATCTGTTGAGGCCCTTATGTTGATCATATTTAACTGCCCGTTACCATAACAGTGCCTTTTGTGATCGTTGGTGAAAAAATTGCAGCCCTATATAATTGTTTTGGGTTCTTTTCTGAGAATTTTGAACACAAAAAGTGGAAATATGGTCTCTCAACGAGTCACAAGGCAAAATTTTGCCGATGAAACTGCAGAATTTCTGACATTTTGTATATTTCCCTTGTTCCTGCTAAACCAGTTTTAATTGGAAGGTAAGAGATTTTGACTGGCTTTACTTAAACCTGAAAGGTCACTATTATTTATATTCTGTCAGGTTCGTATGTAAATCGTCGCCGAATCGACGAAAATCCTTCCAGGATAAAAATCGCTTTTTCAAGTGGTCGAAACTTGCACCAAGGTTAGTCCTATTGGAAAGCAGCTTTTTTTATTTTTTATTATTTTTTTTAAAAAGATTGAAGAAATAGCTTTCTAAAACACTCGGGACAACTTTTGCTAAGAATAATAGGTAAAAAGTTACGTGGATGAGAAAAAACACCTGTTTGTCCAAAATGTCAAAATTCGACCCCCTCTAAGTCAGAGAGTTCTTGACCGATAGCGTTGAAAGTTTTTGTCTAAGCTGCTATCCAATAGGACTAACCTTGGGGCAAGTTTCATCCCGATCGGAAGACATCGGTTTCAAAAATTGGGTCACTTGACATGAAATGACCCGTATATATAACTCAAATAAATCTTACCGATCTTTAATTTATTTCCACTTATCCGTTTGAAAATACTTTTCGGACCATCAAGTACTTCCTCACCTTTGGCAACAATTATTATTCAATTGTTTACCACTCCAAGTTTAATATGAAGTGGCATCAATATTTTTTTTTTTTTTTGCGAACGAGATGTTTGTTTATTATGTTCCACATTTAAAAAATTAAATTTTTTCATAAATACATCAATTTTTCCGCATTTTAACAAGGGTTTTATGCCATTTTTGTTTTTTATTTTGAGGAATTTTGTGACATTTTTTGAAAAGGGTCTAAAGGACATATGAACAATACAGAGAAGGTTCTTGAGCAACATATATATATTTGTTTGACAATATATTTATTGCTGTATTGTGTTCAAAATAGACCATTTCCGATTTTAATTATAAGATTTCAAGATTTCAGTTTTTAAAAACGGACTAAAAGGAAATCCTCCAGTGAAATCTATTCCATTAAGCTGCGACAACAATTGGATATTTTGCCAGTCATTTTCGTGCAGTTTTCTTGACCTTGTTTCAAGAAGGACAAAAAGGAAGTCTGAAAATGAAGACAGAGAATTTTGGTCTTTGACGACCCATAATGGAATTTTATGAAAAATATATTCTGAATCCCACGTTGGTAATTTTAGTGTAAATTTTTGGAAAATAATCCTTGTAAAATTTCATTGAAGACACATTATGACAAGAATTTGCACAATTCAATATTAATACTCGATTTTTAAATTTATCTCGAACAGTATCGGAAAACAAAATTCAATCTTGCCACGCCCATAAAAAAAGTGTAGCTACACAGCGGTCTAAATTTTTGGGGTTTGACTATACTCACCTAGTGTGACCATTTGGGCAAGGAATCGTCCACCCCCATAATTGGTCTTGCACAGTGTAATGGGTCTAGATAATAAATTATTTTTTAATCCTTTTTTTATCCGAATGGAATGGATTGGCATAGGTTTGGGAGACTTAAAACAAGTGTACAAAATTTACCACTGCAGGAAGAATCTGAAGAGGACTTCGCCAAAATTAGGCATGTTAGACAAATTTGATGATACCAAACCATAGTTTCATGAAATAATGACATCATGTAAAAATATTAAGTGTTTGCCAATGCCGTAGTGTAGATGTCATCCTGAGCAATGCAATCGGCAGGGTACAGAAAAGGCAAAATCAGGTCAAAGTGTTAGGTTCGCGAGTGATGCCTCCACTTGTTGTAATACCGTACATAGATATGTTATATTCGGTTGGAAAAGTAAACTCCTTTTCTATAAAAATGTGTTCGGAAATATTCATATTTCATTAATTTCTTTGACAATTTTGCAAAAAAAAAAACGAAAAACACTCAAATTTTGGAAAAATGTTTAAAAATGTTATTTTGTTATCTGATATAGATCAATGAACGACAAATTAACCCCAATTGAGGTTTTTTCCAACGCATATCATTTATGCGTAGGATCTATTTCTTTTTTCACGTGTATTTAAGAACATTTCAGTCTACAATAAAAATAAAAAAAAAATCACATGAGGCGTCATGGGACACCCGGCTAGAACGAAGTTTCTTTCGCTATATATTATGCACCTAGTTAGTTGCAACACGTCTGAGGCGCCCGTTGAAAAATACGATAATTTAAATGGATCTTTAAGAAAAGGTACAATGTATTTTTTAAAAAAAATTATATTTTTAGGTCCTTTTTGTAAGAATATGTATTATATTTTCCCGAAAATGTCCTTTTTTAAAGAGATGTACTTCTTTTATTAAAAGATAGTGTTTTTGTTTAAGGAAAGGTACCTACTAGTTTTAAGAAAAAAATTACATGAGGTGCCAAGGGACACCCGGTTGGAACGAAGTTTTTTCGCCATATATTCTGTACTAGTTAGTTCCAATTTTTTCTTAAAAAAGTTCATCATTTTACAAAAAGTATATTTCTTAAAGTTCATACATAGTAATAGTATATAATATATAGCGAAAGCAACTTCGTTCCAACCGGGTGTCCCCTGACACCTCATGTAATTTGTTTTAAGAGAAGGTAGTTTTTGAAGGAATGGCTTTTTTTAAGAAAAGGGATTTTTTTTAGATTTGGTCCTTTTTTCAAGAATAGGTACATTTTTACGAATAAGTACTTATCTCAAGAACAAAAAATTTACTCTTTAGAGAAAATGTAGTTTTTTAAGAAAAGGCAATTTGTTGTAAGAAAATGTACTTTTTCAAAAGAAGGTACTTATTTAAAAAAAATTAATTTTTTTAAGGAAATGTACTTTTTGTATGAAAATGTACTTTTTTAGCAAAGTTACTTCTTTAAGATAATGTATTATTTTAAGAAAATGTACTTTGTATTTTTTTACTTATAATTCTCTTATTATAAATTTACTTTTTTAAACTCCTTGCACTTTGGCTCTTCTAAATTTACTTTTTATTGGGGTCAAAACTATAATATATACTAGACTAGCTGGACCCGGCAAATTTCGTATTGCCTTCAAATTTGTAATGCGAAAGGGTGCACAAAAGAACAATGGGCAAGTAAACCTGTAGTTGAATGGAATATTATGAAGAAGAATGTAAAATAATTATTTGTTAGAAGTATTTGTTTAGATTTCGACCGTGTGCTGATTTGTCTAAAAAGCTTCTCATTATACTACATATGTATAATAGTCGTTCCCGTTGCGCTTTGCTACCCCTGAATTGCAGTTTTAATGAAACACAATTTTGTTTTTTTTTTCATTTATTCAAGTACTCTAGGGTATACAAATCTAATTTTGTACGCGTTCGATGCAAACGAGAATTCGTTTGCAACAACACGATACACATTAACTACATTAACGATTGCGATTAATAAATCAATCAAAGTATTGTTGCGGCAACCGAACAATAAACTTTTTTTTCTTTGCGTGTATACGATTATTCTGAACTTTTTTAAAAAATGCATTATTGGGATAACGATATTTAGGAAATATCGTATTGAAATATGTTTTCAAGCGCCTGGTGTACGGACAATTGGTTGAAATATTATATTTTATATAATAGTCAAATATTTATGTGTGTGGGCGGCATCTCGACCCTTTTTGTCAACTTGCTTCCAAATAGCCTGTTCGTATCTGTAGCCCAACTGTAACATACTGTGACATTTTCAGGACGATCAAACTATTACTATAATTGCTATAACGGTTTCCTTTAAAAGGGGCGTGGCACATCCCACTTCCACCGTGACTGTAATTCATACTGTACCAGCAACATATGTATGTACCAAATCTCATCTTCATACCTCTGATAGTTCATGAGAACACATCGCCTTTAAGCAAAATTAATTTGACAGCACTTTTGTCGACTGTCAACTGTAGCAATTGAAAAATAGAAATATTGAACATTTACCCGAATTTATTTGTTTCTTTATTTGTCACTTAAGCTGTGTCAGGGCTTCTGGTCTAGAGCATATATGTTTGCCTACAAATCGATAGAACGTGAGTTCAAACCTCACAGAAGGCACAAAATAGAAATATTTTTTTAATTATTTCTCGTACTAATTACTCTATTTTTTAACACAACTCTTTTACCAGCAATATTAAAAAAGTAAAAACATTTAAAAATAGTTAAAAATTAAACATAAAATTAAAAATATATGCGACCTACCTAGGACCCGAACCGAAGTCACACGGTTGTTAGTTGCATGTGCTACCTATCATGCCACCTTTGAATTTCAAATGGCGAGACAATACTTGAGTACAATAAAATTTGTGTCTATCTCAGGGAACGCTGAAAATCTTCAAACTAAAAAATGTTGACAAGTTCACGTTTCCATTTATTTTACTTTTTTTGAAACCCGACAACTCTACTATCCACTGCTCGATTTATAGGGGAAAATTATCGACTGTAACGTATACGCTTTTCATTTGTATGGGGAAACGCGTATACTGGACGAAAAGAACGAAGCTATTATTGAATACCCCAATTAGTTCTAGATCCTAAGTGGTTTTGAGGAATTTTTGCGTGGTACAAAAATGGGCATGGCTAGTTGTTGCCAAAATTTTGATCAGTACCAAATTTTATTAAGATCGGTTATGATTTATTGGAGATATCGAGCCGGCAAACGGGAAATACTCCCAACTTTTGTATGGGAGATACGAAACTGGGCGTGGCACAATAGTCAGTTATTAATTAAATAGTAGCTTTTTGCAAAATATTACCTAGTATCGAATTTTATTAAGATCGGTTGTAGTTCACGAGAGTTATCGTGTCGATCAACCGGTTTATGGTCATTCGACCAGTTTTTATATGGGAGGTACCAGAGTGGGTGTGACAAAACAGCTCATTTTCTATAGGAGAGTTTTAGTTGACTAAATATTGAGTAGTACAAACTTTCATAAAGATTGGTTCGGTGATACAGGACTTCTCGTTCCGAACAATCAGTTGGTCAAACAACTTTTGTATGGTAGGTACCACAATGGTCGTGACAATCTCGCCCATTTCCTCCAGTTAAGTAGGCATTTACAGATTATTATCCGATGTGAGAGTTGAAGCTAATCACATCTACCAGAAGAAAGGTTTGAAAGAAATATGATTTTGTGCTAAATGTGTCGATTTGTATGGGAGGTACCAGAAGGGGCGTGGACAAATTTTCATTGTGATCTGTAAAGATTTACGGCAGTTATCGTGTTGACCAGCCAGCTAGACTGACAGACAGACGGACATGGCTAAATCGTCTTAAAATGTCGTAAAACAAATTTCGTCCAAAAATACTACGGGCCGAAAGTGGCTCCTTCGATGAGTTACATTTTTTACGTATTAAATGATATATACCCCCATCCTATTGGAGAGGGTATATACAAAGTTTTGTGCGTTCTCTTTCCGAATCTGTGGTCAGATTTTTGATATATCTAACCATTACTGTGATGTTTATCCTAATTTGCGTGCATATCCCTAAAAAATGCTACTTGGTAATAGTGGTGAATATTGGTTTCTCCGTTTCAAACAATTGGCGTTTACGACAAACCAATATAAAGTCGACGATTTGTTTTTCAATTTCACTTCTGTTTTTTATATTCACACGTTATGATTATTATTTGACACATAAGCACTGTGACAAATTAATATACTGAATATTGAAATTGCCTTAAAGGACATTCCATTATCTGCTAGACGAATACATACATGTGGAATGTAACACATCCGCTTTAATGACGTGAGTGGTATGAGTAAATAAGAAGAGATGTTGTGAATCCTGCTATTTTATAAATTTAAGAACATCTATATTGTAGTATTATAATAACTGAGAGTATTATATTCACTTTCTTGATTTCTTCGATTAACCGGTATAAATTAATCGATTAATTTATTACTTAATATCAGCAATTTTACAGTACTCGAGTAAATTTTTGACGCAACTTATGCGATTAATCGAACAATGATTTTTTATAACATTTTAATAGAAAATTTCAAAAATATATACTGTATATGTAGGAATAAATATACTGTATATATGTATATAATGTGTGATCATATACCTAAATACTTGCGGGGAAGGGAGCTGACGGTACGCCTTGGTGGGCATTGAAATAGCTATATTCCAACCACCAGCCATAATAAAAACGTTGACAGTATATGAGCATTTTCGGATTACGATAAAAATGTTGAAACTTGTTTTAATCGTTAATTATTTCTTACATTTAGATTTAATCTGTCAGCTATTGACTGCTAATCGTTGAGGAGACTATAAAGAATCAGCCTGCAAAAATACAGGATCTCAAGTACTTTTATTTAGAAGTAATACACGCCTAAAGTTGGAAAATGTGAAAAAAGTGCTTGATTTTTTGTAATTTTTGTTTATTCGTGAGAGAATTGTGGGCTTCGTGTTTGATATACATAAAAGCGATGTAGGTGAAACTTGTTCGCAAGACTTGAAGCATCTAGAATATTCAATCGCGATAGGTGTACCACCAACCGTTTCAACGCTACAGGGTGTGATAGTTTTGAGTTAGCTTTTTTTGAAATTTTTTTTTTTTTTTGTTCTTTCATCAGAAAATTCGCGACCCTTCCTAAATTAAAAAATGAATTAAATACTTTAATTGCTGTTGAAATTACGCATCGTTCATATCATCATAATGTGTTCATATCACGATAATGTGCCCGAAACAGGAACATAGTGAGGGCACCTCAAACTTTTATGAAAAAAACGTGAAAGTCTTCGAAAACCCATATTATCGCGAGGCACACGAATACTATCATATCAAATGGGCCAATTTGTCGCGTGATCCAAACATTTTCTGGTTTTACATCATAAAATCGATGGCACACGTTTTAATATTGAATTGCAAACTTTTCTGAGACTTTTTGAAAAATGTGCAAAATTTACAGTTTTTATTTTTAAGAGATTTACGAATATAATTTAATTTTTATATAATTAAGGACATTAAGCGAATGCTTGCGATGGAGTCTTTCTATACCAATCATGAAAGTGGGACAAAACTAGTTCAACGCTGAAAACGCGCCACTTTAAACTTTTCATAAAACGCCGAGGCACACCGAAGCCGCTAATAGAAATAAGACAACATGTGTACCAATCCATAGTGTTGACGATTCTTTATGCGAAAATCAATGGCACACGAAAAAAAATTAAGGCTTGGAGATATGGTGGCATATTTCCCTGAGGTATATTTCCCTGCCGGGCATATTTCCCTGTATCCACAAAGCTTGTTACGTCTTACTGATATTCGTTATTTTACAGTTATGTTTACACTCTCTCACTATCTCTCTCTAACCTACATAAAATGTTAGCTTTAAGTTGCAAGAAACAATAAAGAGTCAGTCTAGTTATGAACATAAACCACAACGGACGTGTTTAATTAATCGCCTACAATGACTTCCACCAAATCTTTAAAATTAAAGGAAAAAACTATGTATATTAAAATTAATTTAACTTTAAAAACAAGTTTGATATTAACGTCAAATATAGATCACAATTTTTGAAATTGGCCAAAAAATGTATTTTTTAATTGTTTTTTTTTGGTATTTTCAACTTTAAACCCCCATAACTTTGGCGACTCCAGCTTAAAACCATTCACGCAAAGGGATTTGGATAGCTTAAATATCAGGTAGTAAGTGAGCAAAGCGACATTAATGTGCCATCGATATGAAAATTAAAAGTAATTTTTTGTCCTCAGGAAAATTTCTTTTTGAAATTTTCTATTAAAATGTACTTTTTTTTATATGAAAAAGTACTTTTTAATAAGTATTGATCTTGAACCAGAAAATTGTTAAAGAACATGTCACATATATTTAGTTATATATAAGTATGTCTATGTCTAGCATAACTAAAAGTAATATACGTGTAAATCAAAAATATTTTTAAATCTATCAAACGAAAAAGAAAAATCAATTGAACAATTCATATTAATAGCATTATATTCCTTAAGTTACCTCAATACAGGGTGATTCAGGAAGTTCCGGACAAATTTCTCCAGCGTATTCCTTGATTCATTTCATGAAGAAAAGTCCACTAGGACCATGTCCGAAAATGCAAGGATGCGAAATGGCAGCGGGTTCAAAATTTTCGGATTGGCGGTCGGACGGCAGTAGGTTAAAGTTGCTAACTTCTGAGCCAGTGGCACGAAGCCCAGAGGTCTTACCATTCCAAAGTTATGACCATTTTACTGAAATGCAAAAAGGTTTGTTTCTGTGTTTGGAAGCGAAATAACAGCACACATTTATTTGTTTTTGTAAATTAACACGTTTAAGATTTTATTTTATTGAAATTTTTGGCTGAAAAATCAAGAACATAAGGAAAAAAAAAATTTGATGTTAAAGGAAGTTTTCAATGTGGTTCCCATTTTCTACTAAACACAATTGCAGCCGTTTGCGAACCACATCCACCACGTTTATCACGAACTTTCACCGCAGCTTCCTCAATGCGTGCAAGTAACTGCTCACGATTGTGGATCTGCACAGAATACCCACAATCTTTCATGTAGCCCCACAAAAAGAAATCAAGTGGTGTGAGATCTGGAGATCGCGGCGGCCAAGCGATTGGTCCAGCTCGTCCAATCCAACGTCGAGGGAAAAAACATTTTTGCATTTCAGTAAAATGGTACGATAAGACATCTGGGCTTCGTTTAGGTCTTTTTGGAGAGGCAAGAGGTATGGCTATCTTTCAACTTAAAAAAAAAACATAACTTACCTGCCATCTGACTGAGCAAATTGAGGTTATGTGCATTTTTTTCCATTTTTTTCCGAAAGCTCTGTATCTCGGCGATTTGACTTTTTTCTACTTTTTTTTATTGATTCTGAAAATTTCAATAAAATAAAATCGTAAACGTGTTAATTTACAAAAACAAATAAATATGTGCTGTTATTTCGCTTCCAAAAACAGAAACAAACATTTTTCATTTCTTAAAGACCTTTCCAACAAGCCCAAAAACAAAAAAATCCGACCACTGGCTCAGAAGTTAGCAACTTTACCCTACTACCCTCCGACCAACAACCCGTAAATTTTGAACCCGCTGCCATTTCGCACCCTTGCATTTTCGGACATGGTCCTAGTGGACTTTTCTTCATAAAATGAGCCAAGGAATACGCTGGAGAAATTTGTCCGGAACTTCCTGAATCACCGTGTATAGTCTCGAAAGAAGAGTAATTACTTCTATGAACAGATATATTAAAAAGTTCATTATGTCCCAAGGTTTTTTTCGCACGATGAGATAAAATTACTCATTTTTGATAATAGTTTGGTAAAGAAATGTCACAACGATAAGTCCGGATGCGCAATTCGAATATATATTTGAATATAAAAAAAACGCATACGGGTTAATAGATTGAAGTGATAGAAAATCTCCGAGCACCTGGTTTGAAGACCACATGACCTAAACCCTAAACAATTATCCTTGATTTATTGCATGGTACAACTTTGAAAAGTAATTGTTTGCTTTTAAAAAATGCGTCTAGTGTATTTCGTCGTTTGATATCACTCTTTCCTTGTGTTTGTTACAAATAATTCATTGTATTGTATATTTTTGAAATATTATTAATATGTGATACAGGTAAAGGACTATGTGATCGAGCAGTTACGGTTCGTCTCTGCTTCAGAAATTGAAAACATTATTAATTCAGTTCAACTAAATACTTTATAAATAAAATCATAGGAACATAACCGGTTACCTGAAAATCACAAACCATCCCCTAAGTCTTTAATAACGCTTCAGATTAGTTGTGAAAAAAGATTAAATCAATGAATGTAGTGACGAACCGCTTTGCTGTTACAGCGAATTATCCCCAAAAGCTGTACAAGAAGGAACAGGAAACAGGAGAAATGTTAATATTTCTTTGTCTTTTCATTAAAACTATACAAAAAGACTTTGTAATATTTTGAAACACATTGTTATGTTTCATACTAATAATTGTAGTTTTCCTATAACTTTAAACTCGCTTAAAATAATTTCTTAATTCGGCATTGTTACTATCTCACTTGTGCAAGTTGTAGAAAAGCCTTAACAATTTAATACTTTTCGTTATATCCTATTAAATCTTAAGAGTGCAATACATACTTTAGGATGCATCGCAAGAATTTATTCAAATTTTTATTAACATAAATTTTTAGTAAAATTTTCAAAATTATATCAACATTTTGTAAAGTCAAAATATCAGCTAATACTATCAATCTTTAATGGAATTTTTAAAAAAGCAAACATCTGTATAACTCATAGAGCAAAGACACCCAGAGTAATCTCTTCTCTTAGTAAATTTACGAGATTAGACTGATGAATTGCTTTTGCTTTAGTAATACCAGATAGAGGCAATGGTTCAAATCAACCCACAAGAACACAACACCCCCTTTCCGTTCTGTCTGTTAATATTATTCTGTTAAATACAACACATACATATGAATACCACCAAAAAAAAGATAACAAAAAAGTAAAAAAATACAAAATACGTTTAAATTTCACGGTTCTCAACCAAAATGACATGACAAATTTAAGCCAACAGTTCTTGTAACTCCACCTGGTGTAAGTCAATTTATGTCTATCGCACCGACTTCACCACGAAGAGTGTGAAATGAAACGCCAGATGAGAAAGATGGCACGTCTAGGTGTCATTACTCTAGGGTATACCTACATATTCTATTTTCGATATCGGCTTAAAAAAAACAACTGTAACAAACTTTACCTGCGAGTTTAATTCGATTCACGCAATTTAGTGCCATCCTAAGGAACACTTGCATCGTTCAAATATCCATGAACACTTTCCGTTTTTATATTCATGCAACATAGAAAAAGTTTAGTTTCCTATTTGCTTTGTTGGCCTCAGACCAAAGAATTTTAAAAGCCGCAAAAAATATGTAGAGTAAACTAAGTTCTTATACAAAAACTAGAGCACAGTGGTATTGTTGTCACATTATTTCGTACCATGTTGGATGAACTTACATCACAGCATGACCGCATAAAGAAAAATTACAATAGCACATGAAGGTATGGCAATTGATTTATTTTTTGTTTTTGGGACGACGTAACTTAATCAATTTGGCAGTTTATACTTTGATGTTTTTGTTTAGGTTGCATTTGTTTGTAGACCAACACAAAATCTTATTTAACTTGAAACGTTATTTATTTTAAAACATTCCAAAACCTTTAAAAATTGGTCTAAATCGAACATCTCTGACCTCACTAACCATTCAGTCATCTCGCACGTTGCGGGACATGTAGTGACAAATGAAATACTACACCGGGCAATAGGACTACAGCAGGACTACACAATTTAGCTCCTTCCCTTCGGAAACTTTATACACGCTGAAATATGATGCCCCCAGCAACATATTGCAGGAAATATGTACATGTTTGCAAGCATTGTTTTCATGAATTGAACAGATTTTTCAGAGTCTACGAGCTGCATCAAGTTATCCTATAATCGTACTAGGTCGAGAAAATCCAAGGTGGTATTTACTCCGCAAGAGGAGAAATCATCGGACTTTAGACCAATCAGTCTCCCATCCTTCCTTCTGAATGCATGATTGACTCCTCTCTGCGAACGACCTTTGGTACTTCTCATCTGTCCAAATGACAGCACTCTAACAACAAGGGCAAAGCTATCGTAGCCAAAGAATACACTCTTGTAGCATTTGCGTTGAACAACGTCTTACCGGAATCGATCAAATCGGATCTATCGGTACTCTGTATTGGCCAGGGGATTATTAATTTGATCTTCGAATTACTTACATGACTCTGGGTCACGCGACTTCATCTCGAAATGTGAGTACAGGAACACCCCAAAGGAAAGGCGTATCTCAATTTCTCTGGATTTAGCACTGAATATTGATTTGCATACTCGTAGACCTAGCAGTTGCAATTCAGGGAACATACCCTTCAACATCCCGAAATTTGTTCTAATACTTAATCAGGGGATTTTCTAATGGGCCGGGTGTAAATCCGGATAATCCGATCAAGAAGCGGATTGTTCCCTATATTCAGCCATTGTGTCCAAATGGTAGAGAAATTTGCCTTAACTTTAATATCCAGGTATGATTCTCGACAGAAAGCTTAGTTTCAAGCCAAATACTATGGAAAGGATGAGTAAAGCCAGTGCCCCTACATTCATGTAAAAGAGCTATCAGAAAACGTTGGAACCTATTCCCGAAAACAGTTTAATAAATATATACAGCTGTTGTCGGCCCGTTAGAGTTCCACAGCATTGGCGTTTGCGGGCCGCCCCCCATTCACCTAAATCTGTTTACAAAAGTCCAACAGTGTGTGCCACGGATACCCTTCGCACAACCGTAGGATTTGGGTGTTACCCCTAAATTTTCTGGGAAAGCAAATGGCGACCATAATGCCAGTGCACATAGAACATTCTTCGCCATGTATCACCAGCCCATATTATTATGGGACGTTTTTAAAGGATCTGCGGAAATTCTTAATAGAACTAGATTACATGATACCCACTTCAAAAAGCAAATGGTATCACATCCCATGCAGGGATTGGGAAGAGCATCTCACTACCAATGAGCTGTGCGCCTTCTCGTTTTACACTCACTGATAGTGACCTACAGTTTTATACCGGTTCCGAACAGTAATTTGGGAAGCTTTTTCATGTAATTTGGGAAGCTTTCGAAGGAAATGTAAGGTGATCAGAGCAGGGATCGACCACTGACACCCACTTCTGCCTTCGACAAAAAATTTCTCCGCTCATATCCTGGGCAGCCGTGACAAACAAGGACGCATACAAGATTGGAAAAGTTATTTAGGTCTCTAAACATATGCCTCCCAACTAGATAGCGACGTAATCTGGGAGCCGATTCTAAAGAGGTCTAGAGATTTGGCACAAATACTAACAGATTATTGTAGTATCCTTCAGACAGAAGTCATGCCAATTGAAGAAGTTATTCATTGGCTGGGACGAAACGTCATCACAGCTTAGGGTATAAACGTACACTCTGATAGTCAGTCTGCTATAAAATCTCTGCAGTTTATATTTTTGATTTCAAGAACTGCACACAACTACCAACTAATGCAGTCCGATAACGACTTTATATGGATGCCGGCGCACAGGAACATTCCTGGGAACCATAGAGCTGACGAGCTGGCAAGATTTAGGACAAAAGGTATACCCAAGCAAGCTCAGGCGTAAAACTGATGTTGTCAGACATGCGAATGATGGATGTTCTGGAGGCACAAAATGCAGTAACACCTGGCAAGCATTGCCAAGTTCTGACCTGATTTGTACGTTAAACTTGATAACCCTTCCTAGACAAGATAACACTATGCTAGTAGTCACTGAACACTGTCTAATAGGCATCCACGCGTCTAGATTTGGAATATCAGCTCATAATTGCTGCACAAGCTGTGGGAATGAAGAGAAGAGCGAGACCGTCGAACATCTTAGTATTTTACCCCATGTTGGATCTATCAGATCTACAGGGAGTTAAGTTTAATGATCTTAGGATATCTTTGCGGAGTAATAATTGGTTCGCCAGAGACTAATACACGTCCCTTCTTAGGTCACATCCTGGAATATAATCGCTTGAACGCCCCTTATCCATATGAGGTTGCTATTTATATTTCGGAAACGGGCAATACCAGATGCAAACTGGTTCTTCCATTGGAAAGTTTGACATTTTGGTGCATAAATATACATAGAACGTTTTCACTTACGAGCACTATTTTTTTATTTACAGTGTGTTGAAAAATTCAACTCAAAAAATGGAATTAACCCAAGAAAATTTTTGTGCAATGATTATTTATGATTTTCGGCCTGGATTATCGAGACAAGAATGTCTCAATCATCTTCTTTTTTCGAGTTTTGCAGATGAAGCACCATCAAAAACCACTGTAAATCGCTGGTACCAAGAGATCAGTCTCGGACGCGGTTCGCTTCAGGATGAATTTCATGAAGGTCGTCTAAAATCGGTTGTTCTGCCAAAAAACCTTAATGCTATGAGAGAACTGATAATGTGAGATCGTCATGTGATTTATCGTGAGATAGAGGCATCCTTGTACATTAGTTCCATTTCAATACATTCGATTTTGTAAGAACATTTGGCTGTAAAAAAGATTTGTTCTCGTGGGATCCCACATAATTTGACAATCGCTCAAAAAAAGGCGACAGGTGACGAATACATGGATATAATCAATCTACCGTGTGATGAGCTAAATCCAACAAAAGTTGTTCGTGGGAGAAGCACAGCGAAGCAAAGGGTCGCCTGTTTATTCGGCCGAATGGTTCATATGACCACTGTTCTGCTTGAGCAAAGTAGGACAGTCAATTCTGAGAGATACACGACCATTTGTTTGTCGGAAGTCTCGGGGAATTTCGTAAAACCAACCGCCAAAGACGAATCATTCTCCATCATGATAATGCGACCACTCAAACATCTCGTCAAACAGATGAATTTTTGACCAGTCAAAATGTCGAATTGATGAGGGATCGTCCGGACAGTCCTCATTTGGCACCCAATGACTTCTTCGTGTTCCCGATTATGAAAGGTAAACTCCGTGGTTAATGATTTACGAGCGCCGAAGAAGCAGTTGAAGCGTTCAAACCCCATCTTTTGGAGGTGTCTCAAGGGGAATGGAAAAACTGATGTGGCAAATGGTTTGAACGAATGCAAAAGTATATTGATCATCAAGAGCAATATTCTGAAAAACAATAAATCCTTTTTCATTTCAAACTGTTTGTTATTATTTGCTATTCCCCAAATATAAATAGCAATCTCGTACCAAGTCAATTTATAGATTCAGCGACGTGGACATAATATGACGCTCCATGGAATGACAATGGTCCTCATTGGACTCTGTCAATAGTGACCTAACGTAACCCAAGCAACATTAAATAAATTCGTCCACCAACTCGATGTGTGCAACTGTGTGCTCTAAACGAGTTCATGCTCTGCTCGTTGAACCTTTTAAGTCGGTCTTGTCCTTATTTACTTCCAAACCTAGTACTGCTGAATCACTCTCGATACTCGAAAAAACTGCAATAAATGTTGATAATCTTCGTCCAGTGATTTCTATATCATCAGCATACGCGATCAGCTTGTGACTATTGCAGCTGGTGGTTTTATTTCCAATGACTGCAGCTTTTCTCATTTGTATATTCATTAAGATGTAATCGCACAATAGAGCGTCGCCTTGTCTGGGATCTTGCTTGGTATCAAGTGGTTTGGTAAGATCTTTACCCACCTTCATTGAGGATTTGGGTGCCCGTTAATGTCATTCTGCAGAGGTATATCGTAGTTTAGCAGGGATACCAAATTTCGTAAAGTTTTCTCTATATCGGGCTATCGAAGGCAGCCTAATAATTTACAAATTAGTCGCATACTTTTGTAAAAAAAAACGATCTTTGCTTACGTGTCTATACAATTGTTTTGTCACGTCCATTATGATATATTGAAGATGATACAATGGCACAGCTGTGCCACGCAAAACTCTGCATACGAACTACAACTGTTTTTTTTTTAATAAAACGATAATGATCAATTTAGAATTCTAGCTGACCCGGCAGACTTCGTCCTGCCTAGAAAAGTATTTCTGAGATCTAGTAAATATGAAAAACTAAACATTTGGGTATGCATTAAGCTGTAGTAGGGCATGTACATGCACCCGATCTTTCACATCGACTCGATAATTGACAATTCACACTATTATCATGTGATTTATAATGTATTGTTTTTTAACCAAGATCGACTAAATTTACGTCGATAATGTTACTGCCATGTCACAAATCATTTCAATGATTGATGATTGTCAGAATGTAAATGAAGAAGAAATGTGCTTCACTGTACAAGTAGATTAATGACAACACATTCAAGCATGATTGATATAAGAGGTAGTGTTATAAGAACAGCTGATTTTACTTTCTCTCTCTATTTTCTAAATAATAACAATCATAGAATAAAACATACATAGAAACTTTTATTCGCTCAATAAATTAAACGTCATAGGTACGATGGAAAGTAAACATTGGATGGTGGAAAATATGGGTTCAATAATACCAGATAGTGGCAATAGTATACAACGACCAACAAAGAACAACAACCGAATTTCGTGTTTTTGGAACGAAGTTCCTTATCGTACGTTGCGGGATGGGGGCTAAATGAAAAAATTTTAAACAACTTTTTTTTAACCGTATTCTGCTACAACCCAGTATTATTCTGCATACTTTTAGGATTTGGTAATTATTACTAGATTTGTACAGTCAGGGACGTATTTATATGAGGGTTGTGTTCTTTCATGTTGGCTTTGTGATAGTCATGCCATTGTGAAGTATGCTGGCTTCAATTGAAGGCATTATGGCATAATTACGGCTAAGGAAAGCGGGCTTGGCTGAACATGTTGGAAGTGTAAGGAATTCGATGTTGCCTTTTTTTAGGTTATTGCCTTTTGCGTTATTAACAGTATTACCCCATTCTGTGTCCTTGCAGTTCAAGTCTCCCGCTAGTACATAATATTTATCAGAGTTTTGAAGATTCCTAAAATCAAATAGTTTTTGGAAGTCTGCTCGCTTTGAATTTATATTGCCGGCCGAATAGTACGCACATGTAATAACTAAAAAGTTGTCGCAGGCAACGGGTATCTTTATGGCGATTATCTTTAAAGCATCTAGCGAATATCTACTTTGTTATCGTGAATGTTGTATTGTATGTTACTCTTTTAATATAGCAGTTCCTCCCCACCCCTTGTTGCATCAATTCGATATTTGCTTATGATTTTATAATTTTTAAATATTACATTGTGTGTATGGTTTAATTTTGTATCATTTAATAGGACAGTATCTACTATCTACCTACTCTTAAAAATTTACCTATTCTTGAAAAAATTACCAATTGTAAAAAAATACCATTTCTTAAAAAAAACTTTTCTTCAAAAAAATATCTTGTTATAAAAAATAGCTTTTCTCACAAAAATTCCTTTTCTTAAAAGTACCTTTTCTTAAAAATAAAATATTACCTTTTTTCTTGAGATAAGTAGACTTTCTGAAAATAAGTAAATTTTGTTGAAAAATAACATGTTCCTACAAAGAGTACCACTTCATTAAAAAGTACCTGTTCTTACAAAAGTACTTCTTTGTAAAAAAAAATAGTACCTTTCTAAAAAAAAAACATTATCTTTTAATAAAAGAAGTGCCCCTCTTTAAAAAAGGACTTATATAATTAATACATATTTCGGAAAATATAATACATATTCTTACCAAAAGGACCTAAAAAATATAAATTTTTTTTATTTTACAAAAGTACATTTTCTTAAAGATTCATTTAAATTATCGTACTTTTCAACGGGCGCTTTATACGTGCTGGAACTAACTAGTACATAATACATAGCGAAAAAGACTTCCTTCCAACCGGGTGTCCCATAACACCTCATGTGATTTTTGTGGCAAACTAGTTGTGTTAAATACAATACAAATGTTTAAAAGCGATAAAAGTTAACAAAAAAGTGCAAAATATATTTAAATTTTGCAGTTCTACACAAAAACGACATGAAAAAGTTAAGTGAACATATTTTGTAACTCCACCTGGTGTAAGGTAATTTTAAATTTAATTGCTCTCATTTCCACAAACCTACGATGAAGAGTGTGAAATGAAACGTCAGATGAGAGAATAAGTTTATCTATGCATGTAATATTCTATGATAACAATATTTCAAGAAATTTTATAAATAAATTCCACATAAAATTTTCGATACTGAAATAAAAAGTAGTAATTTCCTTTAGGCTAACAGATCGTGTTTTCCCGGTTAGTGGTAAAATTGTAAATACCGCGGGTGAATTTCGAAATAAATAATGAAAAATGGAAATGTAATAAAGTTCTAATTTCCTTTAAGGCTGTAAGAGATCATGTTTTCTCCGGTTAGTGAAAAAAAAGTAAATGCCGCGGGTGGGATTCGAACTCACATTCGCTGGACGATCATTTCGATGTTTGTGAAGCATCATCGTCAGAAGCGTCTAGCTCGTTAAGCCACTGCGGTGTGTATTTACCCAAGTCACTAACCGAAGACATTTATTGATTGTGGCAGAGCGAAATGTAATAAATTACTGACTTTGACAGAATTGTTTAATACTAACCCATACATAAAATGGCATCATGAAATTCAAAATCGCCGAAATTAAATTCAGTAAGAATTCATGTCAAGACCTTGTTGCCGGAGAATAATAATCACGACATTGTGGTGATAAAAGAGTGCATGTAAAGGCGCTATAAGAAATGGTGTCTTAACCTATATGGGCAAAGATTATTTCCCTTTGACAATCGCAAAAACTACAAACTAATCAAATCGGTTGGGGATACTAAAATTTACTCCATATATAGCATACGCCCTCAAAACTTATTTAGTGCTCCGAAAACACATTACTCTCTGTAGCCCCGAACAGCTGAACTCCCCAAGCTAACATAGAAAGCTTTCTACTGTAGAGACCAATATTCCACAAAAATTACAGGCGCCTACACTTACCAATCTCTGAGAAAATGCGCTGTCCTAATCAATACCTGTTTCCCCATCAATTTTCAACCTTCAATCTCTAAAAAAAACACGTTTGCAACACCCCTTCTTCCACAAACCAAAAATCTGAAATCCGGCTCAAGATACGAGTAGGTACCAATTTTTAGCCCTCTATCTCTTTGTCACTCTTCTTCGCCCACAACCAAAAAATCTAAAATAAGGTTTCAAATTGATCTTCCGTCTTTTTTCGATTTCTTCGATCATTACAGTCGTCAGTACTGTGTATCTACCTTGTAGCTATTAAAAACACATTTAGTCGGTCACATTTCCGTGGTGGGTTCGTTATATCCATTACAGCCAAAGAGTATGCAATGGTATTGTTACTTATTGTTGATGGTACTGTGCAATACTCATCACCAAGTGTTCATTGCCGTTTAAGTCTCAATTGAACCAACCTCTGTAAGAAGAGTATGGTGACGTATCGTTCAGTTCTCGGTTATTTTCAATGGCATAATCTGCTAAATTATGCTATAAACGAATTTTGATAAAAGTGTATGAACAGTCTTATTTTGTGGAGTTACAATCCTGTCTTTTATAAAAATAATAGTTTTCGAGGTTAAATCAGTCATATTATATTATCTGTCATTTATGTGGCTAGAGAACAGTTTGTAAGAACATAGAACTAGAGATCGTTGCGGGATGGGGGCTAAATGGAAATAATTTAAATTTAAACAATTTTTTTTAACACTATTATGCTACAACTCAGTATTATTAACTATATTTTGTAGTTTTACTTTGGTTTGTGTCTAGACTTAAATATGATGGAAAATTTCTTGTTTAATGAGAAGTTTTCTACGTAGAGCCTGTAACCAATATTTAGTATATATTGTAGTTTTGAAACCCAATAAAAAGTAAATTTAGAAACTCCAAAGTGAAAGAACTTTAAAAAACCAAAATTTTCTTAAATAAGTGCCTTTTCTTAAAGAAGTAAATTTCCTCAAAAAAAATACCTGTTCATATTCTTAAACAAAGCACCTTTTCTTTAAAAAAAAATACCTTATCTTAAAGAAGTACCTTGCTTATAAAAAGTACATTTTCTTACTAAAAGTAAATATTCTTAAAAAAAATAGTTGTTTTTAAATAAGTACCTTTTCTGAACAAAGTAAATTTTCTTACAACAAATTGCCTTTTCTTAAAAAACTACCTTTTCGTTAAAGAGTACCTTTTTTGTGAAACAAAATAACTTTTCTTGAGATAAGTACCTACTCTTAAAAAAGTACCTATTCTTGAAAAATGGACCAATTCTAAAAAATTTACATTTCTTTAAAAATAACCTTTTCTTCAAAAAAATTACCTTCTCTTAAAAAAATACCTTTTCTTACAAAAAGTACTTCTTCTTAAAAATAGTACCTTTTTTAAAAATAACCATTAGCTTTCTCTTTAAAAAGGACCTTTTTAGGAAAATATAATACCTAAAAATATACGCTTTTTTTTTTAAATATACATTCTAAAAAAAAATTTCTTAAAAAAAGTTTATCATTTTACAAAAAGTATATTTTCTTAAAAATCCATTTAAATTATAGTATTTTTCAACGGGCGCCTTAGACGTGTTGGAACTAACTAGTACATAATATATAGCGAAAGGAACTTCATTCCAACCGGGTTTCCCCTGACACCTCATGTAATTTTGTTATTCTAATTTTTATTTTTAGCTGCGACATCATCACGGATGTAAACCACTGTATGAACTAAATGTCAGCCAACCACACTCATTCACTTGTCGAGTATCAAATGCTCCAGAAAAACACTTTCTAATTTTCCACATGAACGTTTAAGACCAAGTTGAGCCAAAAATATACGAAAGCGAATGTGGAATAAGGCGTTTTTTTTTTTCTTCAAGCAAAAGTGAATTATGATGACCCATAAAGTGAATCCTATTATTTTTACAGACTAAGCCAAGAAAAAGTAAGAAAAATATCACCAGAAGCAACGGAAACCTACTGGATACACAATGAGAAGGAAGGGGCTATAAAAGAATGACTGTGGTTGGTTGGTGCCCAATAAAATACGAATGGAGGTTTAACAATATTTTCTTATTTGTATGATGGAGAACGGAAAGGAGAACTGTACGAGATGGCATAATTGCATTAAATGGCATCATCCATAATCTTTCATATAAAAATGGGGCCAATTAAGTCATTAACTAGAGCTTGTTGTCTCATTCCGCACCATCGCCATTGTCATATTTGAAGTCATCATCAACATCATTAGCTGAGTGTTTGTCTCTTTAAGAGCAATTAACTCTACTACTCCAGTTGCTGTCATGTTTCTCATTCGCATTCCGTTTCTTTTTCATTCTTCTAGCTATTATTTCTAGTCCTTTAACTACTTTGAAATGAACCAGACCACAAACAACAATACAAACTAACAACTGGAAAAAACTTGTAAAGAGGAAAACATCTCGGCCACTTCCGGACATTGTAATTGCGAAAGCGGTTCGCCTACAGAGAAAATTGGAACAAGCAGAGTACTCTTCCGCGTGCTCATTCTTTTCCAGCTCATTAAGTCCTTTAAGAACTCGTGCAATTGTCCTGTTGTTGTAACAACAGCCAACGCAAGACATTGTCTGCTCGTTTTGACAAAACAGCCGCATTTGAAATTAATATGACAGGCAGACTAGCAAATAATGTTAATTGTGTAGTTTCAATTCAAGCATCAAATCGCTTACCGGCGCACAGTGGTCCACTCTAAGTGGAGGCGGTCATAATTGTTATTCCTGGGGACGGATTTTAAAATTATTTTATTTCGATGAAAATACATTTTGTCTACTTAAATTTTGTTTGTTTGAAACTTCTTGATTCAATCGATTTTTGACCCCACTATATTATGACATATTTCCCGTGAGCATTTTCAATATTCTGCAACCTTTACATTTAAAAAATTATTTATTATTTAAAAAAACAAATTTCTGTTTTTCCTTCGTAATTCGGGTCAAGATCTTTTTTCCTAATAAAAATAATTTTCAATAGAAAAAAGTTTTTACAAGAAGCAGTGAAATTGATTATTTTGGTGGACGGCTGGGAATATAGCTATTTCGATACCCACTAAGGCATCTCCTTCGAAAAACAACTAATTTTTTCAAATAATTTAAAAAAACGATTAGCTCAGTCACGTAGTGAGGAATATCAGATAATGGTCATGGTCACTAAAGCACTTTTTCCAACCCACCACACAGAGAACTAAATGTTTGAAACGAGGTAGTGGCAACCGTAAATTCGACTGTAACCAGCGAATTGCGGTTGTCGCTACTGAATTGAGGTTGCCACGTCTGAATTTAGTCCCCACAACTAAAATTTGGTTGAAGTAACCTTGATTCATAAATGATTCGGTTGTGACAATTGAACCTTCAGTTATATTCGTAATGTCAACTAAATCTTGTATAATCTCGGTGGCAGCAATCGAATTTGGAATTAATTCGGTTGCAACAACCGAAATTAGTGCCAAATTCGGTTGCAGCGACTGAATGTGACATCAATTCGGGTGCAACAACCGAATTTGGCATCAATTCGGTTGCTACTAGGGATGCCAAACGGGAAATCCCGAAATCCCGGGATTTTTCGGGATTGATGAGTCCCGAATCCCGGGATTTTAATATGTAAATCAAGGGATTTTTCGGGATTATTATTAATTATTATATTATTATAAATTTTGAAAAACATAAAACTGAAAACAATGACAAAAGTTCAGTGTAGTGTTTTTTTTATTTTTGAAGAGTCGAAAGGTGCACCTCAAGCTAAATCCAAATTGTGCAAAATGGGTTTAAAAACCAATGGCGGCTGTACAAAAGGTTTAATTACACATCTTAACGTAAGTTAATTTTGGCATACGTATGTCTATTACATACATTCTCTCCAAAAATTACAACATTTTTTGCGTCGGGTAGAACATGTTATTTTAAGCAAAGAATGTAAAATAACAAAATCGAGGCAAATGCATAGTTTCGGAGTTATGGACCCCGAAATTTCGGAAATGTGAGAGGGTTATGGCGTTAAGGTATGGTGTAAAGCCATTGATATCAGTTTTTTGTTGTGTTTTTTTTGGCCGTCGGTGGTGCAATGGTTAGTGTGCGCGGCTCTTGTACATGAGATCCTGGGTTCGAACCCGGCTCTGACCACCTTCAAATTTTCTTTCGGCGGCGGTCACCTCGCATAGTGACGGCGACACTATCGAGTATCTAGCCATGAAAAAGCTTCTCAAATTACCGTTCGGAATCGGTGTAAAACTGTAGGTCCCAATCAGTGAGTGAAAACTGGACAGCGCACAGCTCAGTGATTGTGAGAAGTTCTCCCCAGTCCCTTCATGGGATGTAATGGGAAACCATTTATTTTTTTTATTATTTTTTTTTTTTAGTGTAAGCCGTAAAATAGACCTGTTCCCAAAAAAAATTTAAAAATAGAAACCCGGAAAATCCCGAAATCCCGGAAAATCCCGAAATCCCGGAAAATCCCGGGATCCCGAAAAATCCCGAAATACCGAAAATTTTAAAATCAATCCCGTGTAGCATCCCTAGTTGCTACTGTCGAATTTGGTATCAATTTGGTGAATAACAGAATTTGCACTTACGTCGCCTTTACCGACCGGATTCGGCGTCAATTCTGTTGCTGTACCCGAATTACTCATGATTTCTGTTCGGACAACTGAATTCGATTACCACAACATAATCTATATATCTTCCATATATATAAAATTGTTGCTTACTGACTGACTGACTGACTGACTGATTCATCAGCGCCCTGGACAAACGGCCATCAGTAGGATAATACAATATGGACTGTATACTCCTTTCGGGGTAAATATGCGAGATAAGAAGGGATTTTTGAAATTCGTACTCTAAGGGACAAAAATGGGGAAAAACCGGCACAAAATTGGTACTACGTTAAAATCCACACGTCTAAAGACAGAATCACGAAACTTGGTGTGCACACTCCTCTAAACGCATAAAACCGACGGGGGGCAAATAAGTGATTTTTAAACATTTTTACTTTTAGGGAGAAGATAGGGCACACCGGGACGAAAATGGTACCACCGTAAATACCAAACGGCTGAAGATCGAATCATGAAATTTGGGTTGAACACTCCTCTTATAATGCAGACATAGGAAGATACGTGATTTTCAAAGATTTCCACTTTTAGAAATAGAGCAAAAAGGGGTAAAATATAGTACTGTCGTCAAAACCAAACGGTTGGAGATGGAATTATGCATTTTGGGGACTAGATTTCAAAATAAATGGTACTTTTATGGTCCTTTTTCGGTACCATTTTTAGTACCTTTTTTACTTTTTTGCTATTTCTCGAATACTCTGTTTGTAGTTCTCTGTACGCTTTTCGTAATTTTTGGTACTTTTTTAGTACATTTTGCTCCACTTTTCAACATCTATATGATCATACTTGGCTACTCTGGGTATCTTTCTCCGTTCATTTATGGTGTTAGTAACAATATTTCTGCTTATTTACATTTTAGTTCCTTTTTGGGTACTTTTTTGTTGGTTTCATCATTTTTTTTTTTGTTTTTTAAATTATAATACATATATAACAAAAATATAGGTAAGCCTCAGCGCCGCTTGGACATTATTGAGGCAAGTTGGCAAATTTTCAAAATTCATTTTAATTGAAACAATATATAAAATCAAAACAAAAAAAAAGTACATAAAAATAGTTAATTTTAATATGTACGTAAATATATGTATGTATATTCAAACGTATTACAATGGGGAAAAAAGAAAGTGTTTACCCATGTATATATGCACGTATATAAACTTGTTGAATTTACTGCTCGTATTTTTACATGAGAAGAGTTTCTAAACTACTAAATAAATGTTGTTTTAATCTCTTTTAACGTCTCTAATCTCTACAATTTGTCAATTGTTGTCACTTTGTTGGTATTATTTTTGGTACTGTGTTTGTATTTTTTTTGGTACTTTTTTGGTACCATTTTTAGTAGCTTTAGAAACCTTCGTTACGATTTCTCTAGGACTCTATATTTTGACCCAACTTCTCATTATGGCCTCTGCTGCAACAAGTAAATATTACATAGGGGTCATTTTCACTGTCTTCACATTACATAAAAAAGTGGATATCTTTCGTTAAATTTTATTCATGTTGGTAAAATCACGAAGGTAAAAAAGTTCTAAACAGTTCGACAGATTAGGTCATTTTTGAGGTTGTATGGTCTGTTTCCGAATTTCAAGCAATTTTTTAATTTTGCCAATTCTTTTGTTTTATTTTTCTGAAGAAAACATTTTCCCATGTGTACAAAAGCTCTTTTTTTTATTTCACACACTGTTTTTGTAGACTAATGGATTACAATGGGCAGTTGTTGGGTGTTGCCATCTGGTTGCGAATTTAAATATTCAATTGTGTGATATCTTCCTATATATTTTAGGTACCACGTTGTCAGCACTGATCTTTAATCTATACTTATGGCTAGTTTTTCAGTCAGTGGTGATTAGGGATGCTAATTCGGGATTTTCGAAATCCCCAGATTTTCCGGGATTTCGGGATTTTTCGGGATTCTATTTTTAAATTTTTTTTGGAACAGGTCAATTTTACGGCTTACACTCCAAAAACAACCACAAGAGGGGTAGAATACGTTATTCTAAGCAAAAAAGTAAAATAACACAATCGTGGCAAATGCATAGTTTCGGAGTTATGGACCCCGAAATTTCGGATATGTGAGAGGGTTATGGCGTTAACGTACAGTGTAAAGCCATTGATATCAGTTTTTTGTATAAAACAATTCAAAACAAACTCATAAAATAATGTAGCACTTTTTGATAAGTCGCTTAGTTATCGAGTTATTGGATGTTGACATTTAGAAATATTATCGAGTTTTTTAATTTTCTCAAATAAAAACAAAAATTATATTTTTAATCGCGCGATTTTTCGAATATTTTTTTTCTCAATCAATAACAAAAATTATTTTAAAAAAAATTTTAAATTTTTGTTTGAGAAACGTAAACATCCGATAACTCGATAACTAAGCGACTTATCGGAAAATGCTACATTATTTTTTGAGTTTGTTATGACTTGTTTTATACCAAAAAGTGATATCAATGGCTTTATACGGTACGTTAGTGGAAAAAGTATCCGAAATGTCGAGGTCCTTAACTCCGAAACTATGCATTTGCGCCGATTTTGTTATTTAACTTTCTTTGCTTAAAATAACATGTTCTACCCTACGCAATAATTTTTGTAATTTTTGGAGAGTAAGCAGTATAATAGACATACATATGCCAACATTAACTTACATTAAGATGTGTTATTAAACCACTGGTTTTTAAACCCTTTTTGCACAATTTGAATTTTGCTTGAGGTGCATCTTTCGTCTCTTCCAAAAAATAACACCACACTGAACTTTTGTCATTGTTTTTATTTTTATGTTTTTCAAAATTAACAATAATCCCCAAAAATCCCGGGATTTACTTATTAAAATCCCGGGATTCAGGATTCATCAATCCCGAAAAATTCATAAATTCTTTTCCACCAAATTGATTCAAATAAACTGTTTTCTTTAAATACACATCAGAGGCCACTTCGTGGAGATAGGTATTCATTTTGGTTATGCCTCTATTATACATCTTGTTAAAAAACGTTTTATTTTGAATCAAAACAGCTTATGAAAATCGGATAAAAATACAAAAGTTATTAAACTTTTTAGGCGCAAAAAATAAAACTGATCCAGGCCTTTTTAATTAATGATCATTGTTAATATAGAAAAGTCACATCGTCACTTCCATTTTTAGGCAAATGCAATTGAAGGCTTATCAAGTAAAGTAGAATAACTATTATAATTTTCATGCAATTGTAAAATGGTATAAACCGTGGACGTTGGTGGTGCAATGGTAGTGCACGTGCCTATTGTACGTGAGATCCTGGGTTCGGTCCCTGCTCTGACCTCACCTCGCATAGTGACGGCGATACTATCGAGTATTTAGCCATGAAAAAGCTTCTCATAAATAGATAATCCGTTCGGAGCCGGTGTTAAGCTGTAATTTCCGCCTGAAATACACTACAGTGATCAGGCAACTTGAAGGAGATATTTACATTTAGGTCCGGTGAATGGAGCCCATTGTCTACTTTCTTGTTCAACTTTGATCCATCCGTGAAAAAACTGATACTACTGGTGTCCCCTTCCAGTGACTTTTCCCAGGCATTCCTGTTCGGAATAGAAGTCCTTAGATTTGTCGCTGGTAGAAGGTAGGGGGTACAGTAGTCCGTTTTTACGGGAATAGAGTTGATCCAGTGTAGTAATTCAGCGTGTCCGGAATGCCCCGATATCAAAACGCCACAATCTCTGATTCTCCGCCGATTTGGTCATGATATCAGGAGTACAGATGTTCAGGATCGTACTAAGTGCGGTGCCTGACATCGTTGCCATTGCCCCATTAACGCTAGTCAGTGCTGATTTTTGAGTTTTCATCAAGGACTTCAGAATATATTTCTTTTGGAGGGACCTCCACCTCTAGTAGTGCCATCAGACCCGAGTCTGATGGTAGGTGTTGTACCAAGGCGATTGGTTGACCTACCTAAATATCATATTAGCATCGATGGGTATTAGGTAATATGGCAACATCAACACCGAACGCAGTTGCTAAAACTCATGCCTGCCTAGAGGTTTTTGGCAACCCCAGGCTTACGATCGAATGCGTCAGTCTAATGAATAACCACTCTTAAATTTCAAATCTTACAGAAACGTCGACAAATTCAGAAAACCAATAAATATATTTGGCTTTAAAATCCAAAATCATTTTTTGACCGCTACCTGGAATGTAAGAATGCAATCAGAAATATTGAGACTCCAGCACAGGTTATAGAATCCTACATTGCGATATTGGCCAAATCCAATTGCCATCTGGGCACTACCTTACAGTCTCTGGCAATGGCATGCACTGTAGAAACGGAGTGGGCCTTCTATTCCACCAAAGATTTCAAATGATTTAATATCATATACGAATATATCGCATTGAATTGCCATTGGGAGGTCCAATTCGCAGAATTTCTGTGATGTAGGCGTATGCACCCACTGAGCCTAACGAGGGCAGTGCGAAGGACGATTTATATAACTAACTAGATTTTGCTGTAAGTTCCTTATTAGTTGGTGACATAAAAATGTTGCTGGGTGATTTCAATACCGAAGTGCGCAATGACACCAACTTGGGCTTGAATCTCTGAGGCAAACAATGGTGGCATTCTCATAGATTTCTGTACTCGCCATCACTTGTTTATCGGCGGAACGAAATTCCCCTATAAAAGTATACACAAGAATAACTGGAACCCGCCCGATGGTCAATCACTCAATCAAATTGACCATATACCAGTCAGCAAGATGTTTTTCGATTCCATGCTGGATGTCAATTCTTGCCGTGGAGCTGATATTGATACCGATCATCAACTCGTAGTGGCCACTTTCCGTCTCCTTCTTGCGGTTGTCTACATTATTACCGGCAAATTCGTAAAATACAATACAGACCGTCTTCAGGATTCATCCACATCAATGATGGATGATCTAACTCTACGAGCTTATTTGGCATAGAACACTGAAAATAACTGTCAAGGAGGTACTTGGTGATAAAAGATTAGTACTGAATCCTGGACCGAAAGACACAAACATTAAATGGGCAAATGGGAGTAGTCTATCGGCTATCGATATGACGAGTGGGGTGCTTGGTACGTTCCGATTACGCCAACTATCTGAACGCTATAACTGAACAAACCGAAAATGTTGCAAATACGGGTAACCTCCATATTATGTGCTCTTCAAACTCAGCGCGAACAACATCTTTAAAAGCTAATGTTTACACGGATATAACATTACCAGACCAAAAAGAAGATACACGGCATAAAAGCTAATGATTACACGGATATAACATTACCAGACGAGAAAGAAGATAGACGGCATGAGTACCTTACACTTCCGGATGATGGAAATCAGTGTGCTTCTTCGGAGCCACAGTCACTACGCATCCCGAGATGTTGTATTTGAAATAAACCCCCGTAGCCAACTCAAATGGAGGTGATACTAGCAACTATTAAGGATCACAAATCTCCTCGACCTGATTGCATTCTAGCGGAGCTGTGGAGATATGTTAGCCGCTGTCATTACGCCGGTCAGGAGAATTGCATGGATAAACAACCAAAGTAGACAGAGGAAGTTGTTATCACTATCTCGAAAAATGGTTACCTAACGCTTTGCAAGAACTGGGGGAGTATAACAATGCTGAATGCAATAGGCCTAGCAATGGCAATCTCTGTACAGTAGCGGATGCTGCCAGTGGTGGAGCAAATTGTGCGTAAGGAGCATGCATGTTTCAAACCTGCTCGTTTGTATGAATACCACGTAAACCCGCTCCGGACAATCAGAGAGCAATAGGTTAAATTACACTCGTACTTTTCGCAGATTCTGAGCAATCTTTTTGCAGAATACACTTAAACTCAATGTCGTCCACGTTGGCCAAAAAGGGGGTACCGGATAGGATAGTATCCAAGATTCGGGAAATGTACAGGGATGCAGAATTAAGAGGTCGTTTTAATGGAAAGGAACCCCGAAAAAAAGTTCCTTTTGTCCAGCCCTGAAAATGTACCTTGGTTTCGTGTCTACCATTAAGATCCCGTGAGCTCGACCATGTTTAAAAAGATTTTCAAAGAACTTTGTACTTTAACTACAGACAATGTATACATTATCTGAATCATAGGAAAGGCTTTTTAAGACGCGTCCAACGTTATATACAATATATGCCAAAGCCTGTCCTCATACATCCTTTTTCCAGGGACATTCGGCAAAACATTTTTTAATCTTTAGTCGATTTAAGTAAATACGTGTTTTACTTTTTTTGGAAAGCCGCACTAGTTCGCGATTTACCAAAAATTCAATACGTTGTGAACATTGCGTTCTAAACACGGCAAAATGGGTAGCAAATATTTTGTTTTGACAAGGACATCATGGTTGTATAGATATAAGGTTTTTATTTTGTAATACACCCATTTTCTAAGGTGATCTGGGCCACATTTTGAATACTTCGAATTACTCCAAGATGATATTTACATCGGAAAACCCCCCCTACTAAAAACTTAAAAATCCGTTTTTTGCTGAATATCCCTGAAAAAAGGATGTATTAGGATGTCTTTTGACATGTTTTATATACCGTTAGACGCGCCATAAGGGGTTTACTAATACTGTAGATAGTGTCTTTAGCATAAACCAGTACATAAGTTTCAGTCGGGTGAACCGACTTAATCATACCCTCACCATACCGTACCTCATCCATTGCGTGGGAGTTCTGTTAAAAAACGCCCCAACTAAAAAGTGACCATATTCAGTAGCAGATTGACGACATTGCGCTAAGTATTACTGAATACCCAAATTAGTTAGTTTCCCTCCCAATATTTATATGCGAGGTACAAAAAAGGGCATGGCAAGTTATTGCCAACATTTTGATCAGTACCAAATTTTATTAAGATCGGTTATGATTTATTGGAGATATCGAGTCGGCAAACCCCAAATACGCCCAACTTTTGTATGGGATGTACGAAAATGGGCGTGGCACAATAGTCAGTTATTAGTTACACAGTAGCTTTTAGCAAAATATTGCCTAGTACCGAATTTTATTAAAATCGCTTGTTGTTTATGAGAATTATCATGTGGATCAACCGGTCATCTGCCCAACTTTTATATGAGAGGTACCAGAATGGGTGTGGCAAAACAGCTCATTTTGTATAGGAGAGCTTTATTTGGCTAAATATTGACTAGAACAAACTTTCAGAAAGATTGCTTCGGTTTTCCGGGCTTCTCGTGCCGAACACCCAGACGCCCAAACAACTTTTGTATGGAAGGTACCACAATGGGCGTGGCAAAATCACCCTTGTGTTAATCGGTGATTAGCTTTTGATAACGGGAAGCCTTATACCTAATTTCATTAAGGCCGGAAGTGTTTCACGCGATTTATCGGATTGACAATCCGGTCGAACACCCTGTCTCGTATGGGAGGTTCCAGAATGGGCGTGACAATCTCGCCCATTTTCTCCAGTTAAGTAGGCATTTACAGATTAGTAACCGCTGTGTGAGTTGACGCCAATCACATCTACCAGAAAAAAGGTTTGAGAGAAATATGATTTTGTGCTAAATGTGTCGATTTGTATGGGAGGTACCAGAAGGGGCGTGGTCAAAACGCCCATTTTCAATCCCAAACTCAATATTCGCAAATAATAGTCACTGACAAAGTTTCATTGTCATCTGTAAAGATTTACGGCAGTTATCGTGTTGACCAGCGAATTCGTCCAAGGATACTAATAGCGTAGACAGACGACAGCGTTAATTTGCATTAAAAACTCACTAATGTGAATTATCATTTTGCCCTGACAGACGACAGTTTTTGCATTTAGTAAACAGCTGTTTGTTTGTAAACAACTGTTCGTTTGTCAAGTAATTTTTTGGACTTTTACATCGAAATCAAATATATAGAAGGCGGAAAATACGATTAGCAGCTATTCTGTTGGTGCTATTCTTCTTTCCCTTGGAAATCTTAAAATGGAAAAAATGCGTTTCGATTTTTAATATTTCTCATTTTTTTGCAAAAAACAATTAAAATAATTCACCTTTGCTGACTTTGAATCCATTTTCAATTGACGATAGCAAACAATTTGACAACAGCTGATTCAAGATGTATCAAATACATGGTGATAACAGGTGGTGTTGTTGCAATAACATCCACTTCAGCGGTGTCAAGCATCAGTACATAAAATCAACAAAGCAAACAACAAACACAAAAAAGTTCCACTTCCACTGCGTTCCGGCTATCACCTCTATGTATAGATACATCTTGAGCTGATTGATTGTCGACGGTGTTGCCATATTGAAATACCGAAATGCAGTATAAATGCACTCTGATTTCATGCATTTACGCCAAAGCTAATACACATTGGGACGGGGATAATTCACAAGTTAATTTGAATTAAGACTGCTAATGCAAATTAACGCTGTCGTCTGTCTACGCTATAAGGGTCTAATTTGGTTCCTTCTATGTGTTACATTTTTTTCCGTATTAAATTCCCTGTTTTCTCTTTGAAGCAGATTTTGCAAACCTTTTACTAGTTATCTAACACTGGATTTTCTGTGCCGTACGGTAGTCCGAAATATTTTTAACATTCTGAATCTGCTGGTGGTGACAATGGTGCTGCATTCACCCGCTGTATCCTTCTTCTTCAACAGGTGTTGATAATAATGCATGTCATTTTATTATTCATCAGCTTCGACATTTTAATCTGAATCGGACGAAACAACTTCCGCATGACAAAATCCAATGATTTTTATGCTATAATGCCCTTTTTCCGCATTTAATCCTAACAAATAATTAACGGCTATTTTTCCGGAAATGCCCGAAAAAAGTATAATATGTTTCTTTCCACGCGATTGGGTGAAATAGTAACAAATTGTACCTCAAACGCAGAAAAGCCTATCGCGACTTTGTTGTTTGGCCGGCTCGTTTTCAAGTGGATATAAGTCGATTAAATCGGCGGAGCCTATCTATTTAACTAATGCAAAAGTCTTTCAGAAGTTATAGATATTTGGCAGCCTTATCGCAAATTTTGGAGTGATAGTAGTGCTTTTCAAAAATCTGCGGCTGATAATGCGATCTTCAAAAACAGGGCGCAACACATCGAGTGTAGCTTCGGCTGTGTGGCACGTAGCGCAGTCCTGTTGAAACCAAATGTTGCCAATATCCTCCTCTTCAATTTTTGTGAACAAAAATTCGTTCAACATGGCCCGATAACGATCGCCGTTGACTGTAATGGCCACTCCATGCTCATTTTCGAAGAAAAATGGCCCAATTATGCCTCTGGACCAAAATCCGCACCAAACAGTGACTCGTTTTGGGTGCATCGGCTTTTCAATGTATGCGTGCGGGTTTTCTGTGCCCCAAATGCGACAATTTCGCTTGATTACATACCCGCCAAGATCAAAATGAGCTTCATCTGAAAATATGATTTTTATGGCAAAATCGGCATCTTCTGTAAATCGATCGTAGGCCAATTTTTCCCATATTTCCCAGCGTTTTTCAAGCGTATACACAACCATATTCGTTCAGCGGAAGGATAAAACTAATTATCTGTCAAATCAGACATGAGCTAAGTGTTAAAATTCACGAAATAAGCACTAGTCGAAACAAAAAACGTTAGATGGCGGACCCGTCTGTATATAAAGGCAACATGGAAAAGAACCCGAATTCGAACAGTAGGAAATAGGAATTTAAACAGAAGTGAGTTTTCTTTGGTTGTTCTTTTGTTGTTTTAAAATTAACGTAGGTCAAATTAAAAAAAAAAATAATTTATATGGAATACCTAGTGGAAAGTACCTGAGTAAAGAAGAAAAGGGAAAAATTGAAGATTATCATGATGAAGGGCTGTCCAATCGGGAAATTTAGAGGTGATTGAAAAGATCTAACTGTGTCATTAAGAATTTTATAAAATAGGGTGCCCAAGATGGAAACACAAAACGACCTGGAAGGACACCACTGATCAGGGGCAGCATCAAAAGAGAGATCAAAAGGGTTTCTGTTAAAGAAAACTTCGGCGCTAAGGAAAGTTTTGCTGAATTGAGCTTGGGATAAGGGTTGCGTCGTGTTCAACAAATAATGAAACGCGACTTAAAACTGTCATATGGGAAAAAGTATGCAGAACTTGGTCTCATGCCAAGACACGAATTAGACAGATTTAAATTCGCTGAAATATACATATTTTTAAATGAGGGGTAATATTTTCCGATGGAACACATTTAATTTAGATGGACCTGATGGCTCGGACAAATATTGACGTTCAAGAGATTTTTCCAAAATTATGCGTCAGCGGCGAAATTTTGGCGGTGGCTCCCTTATTGTTTGGGCGGGTATGAGTTATAGAGGAACCACTCCAATATGTTTCGTTTCCACAAAACTGGATTCCGAGTACTATATTCGACTATTGGATGTCGTCTTAGTTAATTCTGGATAGGAAATTTGTGTCCCAGAATTTATCATCCACCAGGACAATGCAACAGTACATCGGTATAAGAAAACTCCAAAGTTTCTGGAGTCCAGAAATAATACAAACTCTCGACTGGCATGCACTTTGTTCTGATCTCTATCCGACAGAGAATCTCTGGTATATTTTACCTACCCAAGTTTACGACCCAGGACGCCAGTTGAAGAATAACAAGGGTCGAAGAGTAGCAATGCCAGAAAATGGAAGATAACTGATCCTGTGCATATTCATTCGTTGATAAACTCAATGACAAGATACTTGGTAGAAGTTATCAGCGATAATTGAGATTTTGCCTTTATAAATATTTCGCACTAGTAATTAGTTTATTTTTGTTGATTCACCTTGAAGAAGTTATACTCAGAGTATTTTTGCTGAAAAGTATTTAATTTTGAAAGGAATAATTCAATATAAAATAAAAACTTGGAAATTCCTCACAACATTTGGAAAAAACAAAAAATGGTGTTGCCTTTATATTTATTTCGCGGGGTGTATTCGCATGTGTAGAAGCAAAACGAGCAAGAGAGCTCAAAAAATGTTTGTGTCTGTTAGAGAATGGAAACATGAGAGAATGGAGACTTGAGAATATGGACACATGAGGGAAATGAAACATGAGAGATCGAATAGAATAGAACGTAACTCTAGTGCTTGTTTGTTTGGTTCAAAAATCAAAACAAACGAAACATGTGTGTCTGCGAAAATATTTTGATGTGCGATATGATAGAGAAGAAGCTCTTGCGTTGATTTTAATTTGTGTTCGTCGTTTGGGAAATAACGAGATTAAAAAAATGTACTGCCATGATGTAAGAGAAGTTTGTAAATATATGGTGTTCTAATATTTTAAAAATGTTTTACACTGAAAATATTCGTTTGAGAATCAAATTAACTGATAATATGAATTTTGTTTTGATTCATATTTGCAGTGGCTATTTTGCAATTTTAGTGAAACAAAATGTATCTATGTATGTCTCTCCAAAAAATTAATTTATGACCAATTTTGTATTTTAAACAAAATAGGCAGCAACCAACGATTCCAGTCCCACACGCAAAGAAAACACCCGTTCCTTCCAAACGAAATCTCAGATAACTGAAGTTCGTTTGGGGACCGTAGTTGGGAGAAACGAACTTCTGTTAAGCCATAGATGTCATTTCGTTTTGGCAGAACCGAAAAATGTTTACAGCAAATGAGTTATGAAAAATATAAGCTGAAAAAAACGTTTCCGAGAAACGAAAAACGGTTCCTCCAACTGTTGTTTCGGTTACAGGAACCGAGTTCTAGTAACTCAAAAAAAACGTTTGCGAGAACTGAAAAACGTTTGCAGTAAACAAGTTAAAAACTTTTAGTTATGGTTTCCATAAGCTGTTTTGTTTAAATTTCCAACTTTTACGATTTTGGTTTTATCCATAAAGTTTGTTATTGGCAAAAAAAGCTTTCTTTACTAAGTGGAGTGTTGAGAACTGCAGGCCTTTCAAGATTTTAGCTGATTCGGGCTTTAGTTGCAGTTTTTTCATAGACATTGGTTCGAAGTATGGGCACAACGTCGATATGGAAAATCTTCTACAGCACCAGACAACAGTTTCGCGAAATTTAGAGAGTCTGTACACAAAACATTTCTATGAGCTCAAAATTTAAATAGTGTCCGGGAAACAAGACATATGATGAGGATTTGTGTAGTCAATGTTTGTCCACCGCACAACGTAAAATCGTCAGCAAATTTAGAAGCTCTGAAAGATTTTGTGTGTCACTCCAATATATTTGAATCGACCGATAGAGTCTCTGATGAAATTCGACTTTATAGTTCTTTAAATGGTGCTTTGAATGCCGATTTAAGGTATTACAATGGTGGGACTTACAAGAAAATGAGTTCCCTTTGTTGTATAAGGTAAGTTGCAAGATATTTGCAACCCCGGCAAGCAGCGCTCCTTCCGGGAGATTATTTTCTATTGCTAGAAATTTAATTTCGGATCGGAGGCCGCGTATTTGTTGCAATGACTCCACAATTGGGCAATTGAAGTTCTTACACTAAAATACGACAAAAACACAGTTCAGTTCTGTATAACAACTTCTTTTTTACCGAAACTTTGGAAAGTTGCTAATATTATTACAATAGCAATGAAAGCGTCCATTTCAAGTTCAAATGACTAAACCTTGCAGCATACTTCCAGTGTTTTCCAAATCATTTGAGTCTTTAATGTGTAGTCAGATTCGAGAATACATCAGTGACAACGGTCTTTTATCTCCTATGCAATCTGGTTTCCGCTCATTTCATGGTTGTACAACTGCGGCTTTGAAGGTTTACGAGTTTTGGTGTGAACAGAATTGGTGCGTACTGCGTATTTTACGCAGCGTAAATACGTCGCCAAAAATAGAACACATTTATGTATACGGAAATGAGCAGAATCACGACGGCGTCGTAAAATACGCAAGTACGCAGCAGCTGAAAATAGATTTATTTCTATTTCATACGCCTGCGTACGGCGTACAAAACTGTTAATAAATTGAAGAAAATTATTGTATAATCTCCCGCAGACAAGCCAAAATGCTTCGTGGGTTTTCACATCAAAACATTTTTGTAAATTAATTAATGATCAATAAAATCTTAAAAAAAAAAAAAAAAAGTACCGAGTGACCATATTGTTTTAATATTTTAAGTATTTCAGTAATTAAAGTTACTTTTTACTTAAGAAATTGTTTATTTTTACTTATTAACATTTAAAATAATAATATATAAATAAAATTAAGTACAAAAAAGCTTTTTAGTTGAGTTTTTGTTTATGTTTCATTTGTGAAGTGCTTTTTTTTACATATGGTCACCTTACCAGTTGTTTACAAAAAGAAAACTTGTAATTATAAATTATTTCAGTGAGAATATAGCGCAAGTTATGAAGTGAAAATGGATCTCAACGCCATAATTTTGATTAATTAATGTATGCTTTTGATTAATTTTTTCCATTATTAATTTTTTGCAATGTTCGCATTCACAAATAGTAAACAACTTTATCAGCTGTGTTTAGTTTTACGTCGTACGTTACGGCGTTATTGTGTTTCATACGACGTATTTCCACTGCGGTTTCTTGACCTGCGTAAATTTACGCTGCGTAAAATACGCAGTACGCACCAATTCTGTTCATAGCATTTAGTATGAGGAAGCACACATTTCATATTTTTGCCTATTAGACTTTTCGAAGGTATTGGACAGTGTTGATCATGAATTGTTGTGTATCAAACTGAAATATTATTTTGGATTTTCAGAAACAGCAGCAACATTGGTTAATGACTAACTAATCAATCGCACCCAGAAGGTCAGAGTGGGTCAACTTTGCTCTGCTCGCAGATATATTACATGTAGGCTTGCCAGATGGTACAAATCCGACTGGACTGTACAGTTATTTTGCTCTTGTCCAGTTATCCAGTCAAAATTAAATTTGTCCAGTTTTTTTGCCGTCGTCAAGTCAAAATGAAATTTGTCAATAAAAAATATTTTGCCTGAATTCATTATTGCTCGCTTCGAAATATTGCACAAAATAATAAAAATTTTGTTTGCATTTTTGAATGTTACTCAACAAATTCATAGTACTAGTCCGTTAAAATGTGTACTACACATCACTGGTAGCTTTAAAAAGACATCAGCTGGTTGTTTGCGTAGTCTCAGCACTATTAACGCCTTTAAATCGATTAATTGTAATTAATCGACAATGAGTGCTCATCACTGGCGAAAACATAAACAAATCAGTCGGCAGGACGGAAAAAATGTTGGGTGAAAATTAAATAATTTATTACACGGTGTTACAAAAAATAGATTTTTTTTCTGTCCTATGAACCAAATGCACATATTCGGAAAGAGGGGAAAAAATAAAAATACACGTGTATCGTCGATTTTCATGTACACGTCAGAATTTTTTTTTTAAGTTTGAAGTATAAAGCTCGTAGTGGCCTGTGGGAAAGCCTTTCGACCGATTTTTAACCCTTTTTCAGTGATCCAATCGAGCTGATTTTTTGCAGGCAGACTCGTGGAAATGTCTGTATCACGCCAAATCTTTTAAAAACAATTTTTATCAATTCTCAGATTTTCCCCAATTTTTATTATTTTTGAAAAAAAAATATTTTTTTCACTTTTCTTAGCATAACTTGAAATATTTAAACTACTTAAGCATTACGAAAAAATAATGTTTTTTGACCCATCCTACTCGATATAGTTGTAGTTAATCAATAGTAACCTTCTAACACTAAACAGTTTTTGACTTTTACAACATTTACAACTGGTCTGACAGATGAAATAAGGAATTGCAAAATTGTTTTAAGTTCTGGTGTGCGAAAACGTATTTGTATATATTTCATCTGAAAAAAATGCAGTGTCCGACGCGAAATAACTTTTGTTACGTTTGTGGCTTATTCGCACCAAGTAAAAATTTGAAAAATATTACTAAAACAGTGGTGAATTCGTTTCAGAAAATATTTAAGACTGCTTATGTTCCTTACTTGTGGTATACTCCGGAAGTCGTGTGCGACTATTGCTATAGAAATTTGTGCAAGTTTACTGATGGAAGGTCAACAATAAAGTACGCTGTACCAACAATTTGGCTACCACGCACGGAGCACTGCAATGAATTGTGCTACTTTTGTGTAACTTTTGCTCAAACAAAAGGGTACCAATACATTCACCGCAACAAAATTCGCTACGCTAATGTAGAATCGGTAATTCCAGCAGTTGTATACTCACCAGAAGAGCGTGTAGCGGCTTCAGTGGAGATTTTTGATAATGTTCCCGAAATAAGCGATGCAGAATCAACAGTTGTACCACCACTGCTATCAACTTTTCTTGCATCGAATGCGAGAAGCGAGAGTCCACAAGTATCGGAATTTGTGGCAACACCCAGTGAAATTGGGACTGCAATGCCGCATTTTCAATGACCTCGTACGAGACGGAAATTTGTCGAGGAGAACAGCAGAACTCTTTGCATCACGCTTTAAGCAGTGGAATATAGTGGCGGCTGATTTTAAAATAACAGCCGCTCGTGGTCGAGGTACCACTATTCCATATGACGAATTTTTAAATTGCACGAAGATCGGGAAAAAAACCTAGCTTATTGTTATGATATTGATTTGATGTTTGCAAAAATTGGTTACCCTCATATTTCAGAGGAGTGGCGACTTTTCATCGATGCATCGGTCAACAGCCTTAAAGTCGTGCTGCTTCATATCGGTAACATACATCCATCTGTCCCGATCGCATGTGCCACAAACCTCAAGGAAAAATACGAAGGCATGGAATTAATATTACAGCTGATAAAGTACAAAGAGCATAATTGGAAAATATGCTGCGATCTGAAAGTGGTCGGTTTACTCATGGGTGTTAAGCGTGGATTTCCAACCCACCAGTGCTTTTTGTGTACATGGGAAGGTCGAAAAAGAGATGAGCATTACACTGAATTTAAGTGGAAGCCGCGAACATGCTACAAAGTAGGCGTAGAAAGTATAGAGAATCTACCATTGGTGCAGCCGTCTCAAATCATTTTGCCTCCACTACACATTAAGCTCGGTCTCGTATCAAATTTTGTTAAAAAACTGGATCGTGATGCAACTTTGCGCAAAATTTTTCCGAAATTGAGCGGCGCCAAGATTCATGCAGGTATTTTTTTTAAGAAGTCATTCAGTAACTTTATGTTTTTTAATGATTTTTTTGATTTAAGGTGTTTTCAATGGCCCGCAGATAAAACAAAATAATTGCAAGTTCTGAATTTTCATCAAAATTAAATGCTATCGAACAACGTGCATGGAAAGGTACAGTTGACGTTATTGAGCAGTTTCTTGGCAACAAACGAGCTGCCAATCATAGAAATATTGTAGCAGAAATGGTTTCGGCATATGGCGAAATGGGCATATTAATGTCGCTAAGGATCCATTTTCTTGACAATCATTTAGATTTTTTCCTTAATGATTTAGGAGCTTGTAGCGATGAGCATGGCGAAAGGTTCCATCAGGACATTGCGGCTATTGAAAAGCGCTTTAAAGGAAAAGACATTAAGCATATGCTTGGCGAATACTGTTGGTCTATTTGTCGCGATACTGAAGCAAATGATTTACAACCCCAAAAATAAAAGGCCTAAATTTCTTTAAAAACATTAAAATTTTTAATGTAACAATTCTTCATTTTTATAAAACAAAAGTAATAAAAAAAATGTTTTTTTAACGAACTGAAACCTTAAAAAAAACGATAACCATTTAAAAAAAAAAACAATTTAGGAAAATCTGAGAATTGATAAAAATGTATTTTTTAAAAAATTTGACGTGATACAGACATTTCCACGAATCTGCCTGCAAAAAATCAGCTCGATTGGATCACTGAAAAAGGGTTAAAAATCGGTCCAAAGGCTTTCACACAGGCCACTACGAGCTTTATACTTCAAACTTAAAAAAAAAATTCTGACGTGTACATGAAAATCGCCGATACACGTGTATTTTTATTTTTTATCCCCTTTCCGAAAAAGTAAATTTGGTTCATAGGACAGAATGTGTGTAACACGGTGTTATGTATTGAAAATTATTTTAAGTAAAATATTATCAGGTTGTAATCGATGGCGACGGAGAGCGAAGAAGAAGATACACAAGTTTTTTCGACAAATGGAAGACTGATCCATTATTTTCGAAGTGGGTCGTAAAAAAAAGATGAATATACTGCTTTTTGCAAATTGTGCCAAATGGAATTCTCCATTAAATATGAAGGATCGCGAATGTTATTGAAGCAAACAAGAACACAAAGACATACCAAAATTGAATCTGCACATAAAGTGTCGCAGAGTAATTCCAATTTTATTACCCCAAAGCAATTTAAAGAAGAAGAACTAGTTTCCAGGGATGAGCTGGTTAGTGTATACCACAACGTTAGGCATGGGCTAAGTTATAATAGTTTAGACTGCCAATTAAAGCGTAGTTCTACAATATATTGCGACAGCAAGATTGCTCCAAAAATGTCATGTGGACGAACTAAAGGTGCAGCAATCGTAAGAAACGTACTATCCCTATATGTACAAGAAAATATTTCAAAGGAGTTAAATGAATGCAGTTTTTTTCGGTACGCAGCGATGCCTCCAACATTGGAAATGTTAAAACTTTTCCCTATGGTGTCCAGTATTTTGACGCTGAAAAGGGAATTCAGAAGAAAATTGTAGATTTTTATGAAGACCCTAAGGAACAACATACAGATAATTTTGAAAAAATTATTGCAATAACTAAGGAACACTCTTTAAGTTTCGAAAAAATTGCAGCTTACAGTGCTGATAATGCAAATGTTAATTATGGTGTCCATAAATCTGTTTTTGAAAAACTTCAGCTCATAAACCCCCGTAGTGTAAAAGCCAATTGCAATTGCCACATAATCAATAACTGTATTAAGTACAGCCTCAATTCTATGTCTGTAGATATCGAAAATATTGTTATCAAAGCATATAATGAATAAAGCTCTTCGGCAAAAAAATCTGAAAAATTAAAAGAATGTTATGAATTTGCGGGCATTGAATACAAAAATTTACTTAGGCACGTACCAACCAGAAGGCTTTCTCTCTTACCAGCAATCGACAGAATGGTGTATAGTTAGTTGGCCAGCAGTTAAGCGATATTTTTTGCAAAAAGGTAAAGAAAATACCCAAAAACCTTTGTGGGATTTTATTGCTCGTGATGTACCACCTGATGATATTATAAACGATGATGATGAATGCAAGTACGAGGGAATATCGGAGGCATATCTATATTTTATACATAACGTAATGCAAGAATTTAATGTAGCCACATTAAGTTTAGAAAGTGATTTAACTACAATCACTGATATACACACTATAATGTGTAAACTTTTGAGTAGCTTGAAGAGCCGTATCAAAGATGAGTTTTTGCGGCAGTAAAACTATTTCCATTATTAAACATCTTTCAATTGAGTACCGCAATTTCTTCAAATCAGAAGCAAACACTTTTTTGGATTCTGCTGTGATTTATTTGGAGCAGCGATATAACTTTAAAAATGATTCACTCTACAACCAAATGTCAGCATTAAACTTAAAGGATACCCTCATCTATGGAATGATCTACCTGAACTACCAAAGAAAATAAAACTTGATAATCAAATTAATATAGATAAGTTATATATAGACTGTTGTTGCCTTCGAGAGGTTTTTGGCCAATTACCAAAAAATAGCTCGAATGATAAAATATGGTCATATTTTTTTAAAAAGTGTGACAAAAATATCCACAAAGGTTTATTTGACTTAGTATCTGTTGTATTTTCAATACCAATCAGTAACGCTTTTTGTGAAAGAGTATTTAGTGTTTTGGACAATTTATTTTCAAAAGAAAGACAGCCAATGAATTTTGATCTCATCAAAGCAGAAGTTATGATAAGAATTAACTGCGATGAAAATTGTGATAATTTTTAAAATTTTTTATTGAAACCTGAAGCTTTGCAGTTAGTAAAATCTGTTGCCAATACCAAAAGAAATAATTTTCCAGATCTAATTATTTATGTACTACATAAAACCAAGACTTTATTTTGTGCTAGAAAGGCTGAATTATTTTTTTTTGTTTTGTTATTCCAAATGATATACGACTTTTTTACGTTATAAAGACTGAAAGTATTCACTTATGTTTTTTGGATCTTTATGTAGTTTTAAAAAATAATAATAAAATACTCTTGTTACAAAGATCAATTCTTACACATGTTCATTTATTTTTCATAAAATCTGAAATCAACGGTATTGGAAAATGTGGTTTTACTGAATATACTTCAAAAATGACCCATATATACATGTATGATTTGCGAATTTTGTCTTTTTGTACGACAAAACCGAAAAGATATATGATTATAAAACTTAAAAAAATTTCAAGTTTTTTTTTCGAAAAATCGGGCTAAATCCAGTTAATTTATTGGAATGTCCAGTTAAACGCCAATTTAGATCTGGCAAGTACCTCAAGGCTCTGTACTTGGTCCTCTACTCTTCATTAACGATATATTTTCGATATACAAATATGCTAAAATACATGGTTACGCGGATGATATTCAACTGTATATTTCGAACCGAATTGGTCTTATCGAGGACTTAGTTCAAAACTTAATGCTGTCAAATCATGCATTTTACCATGGAAGCAAGGTAATTTGGAGTTCCAATTTCTTCAAGATGTGCTTCTTGGACCTACCCCTATTAAGTTTATAGTTAAGGCTAAATACCTGGGTTTCCATATTAACAATTCTTTGTCATGTACTGACCGTATAAACAGTGTCATAAGTAAAATATATTTCACGTTACGTAATTTAAGAATGACCAGCCTATTCACACCATTCAAAGAGAGAATTAGTTATAAAGTTAATATGACCTTTTATTTCATATGCCGCTGAAGACTCCCATGCACTACACAAATTACAGTTGTCTTTCAACAATGTTACACGTTCCGTACATAGTAAGATAAATGGTTTCTCAAGTATCTCATCATAGAGAAAGATGATTCTAGTAATCAATTTGGTAGATTATTTGAAATAAAACGAGCTCGCATGGTAATTAATTGCGACGGCGCCCATTTAACCGATATCATCTTCTCAACTTAACCAATGAAGTTCTAAAGGTTCAAATAAATATAATCAAAAAACAGAATCGAAGTTTTTCATTTAGAAAAAAAATGAGAGCCAAACAACATCGGATGACTTCTTTTGAAACACCTTGTATATTACACAATATTAACCCAAAAGATGGCATCAATATATGTAAATATTTCACATTAGATTTGGTCCCATTAAAAATGGTTGTAATATTAAATGCCTTGCCGCCGCCGTTAGCCGATTAAGCCGCCGGCTTTCTGAGCTCCCTACGTCACCACCGAAGCAGAAACTATCAGCGTAAACCGCTAATTGATATATACTTTCCAAAGTGAACAGTAAATATTGTAAAGTTGTAAAATTTTGCACTCTGGTTTTATGTTACTTTATTTGTTTTCTGATTCAATATTAAATATCCAGTAGTAGCCTTTGGCTTTTTTAAGAGCTTGTATCAGGGGGTATCCATTACACAGCTGATCGACTATGTGGTAGGACATTGATAGAGAACAGAGTGTATAGAAGTAAACCATGCAGCAAAATAAGTTGATTGGTATTAATGACAACTAAATTATGTTTTGTGGTGGTTGCATCCATTTTATTTTTGTCCGTTTTATGTCCAAAAAAGAGCTACGTGATGAATACGTTTAAGTTTCTGGATCTTTAACCAGTTGAAGAGAGTGCGTAATTGTAACATTGGGGTTGGTTTACATATTACACTCTTTTAAACATATATGTACAATTGTTGTATATTGAAGTGTTCATTATGAAAGAGACCATAGCAAAGCAAAATTCCAAAAACTGTTTTAGTTCTAAGGTTAAACGCTGCTAAAAATTAAACTTGTAAACTTCCATTATGGGAAACCAGTTACAGTTTTGCTCGTCAATGTAATTTAGCATTTGCTTTCTTGTCACAGGTAAAACTATTGACTTTATGATACATACACCATCTTTACACGATGTCATTTTTAGCTGCCATTTTTATCAATTCTCTTTTGAAATTGCAGCGCAAATCTTTGTGACTTTACACGTTGCCATCTCATGATATTAGTCCTTGCCATTTTTTCTGACATCTCTCTTTAGTGAGTGTTCTTGTGTGTGCTGTTAATTTTTGTAAGCGGTCAAATTTTGTTCTCCATAAGTCTAAAAATTGCTTTTTCGAACGAAGAAATTAAATTGTTCTTTATTATTTTTAATTAATTTTTATGTTTAACTTTCTTTTTCTTTTTTTAACTTCTTTTAAATTTTTTCACGTAACCTCTAACAATGTAACACAACACACGAAAAACTACAATGAAAGAAACAATAACATCAAATGTCAAAATGATAACAAATGCGGAACGAGCACAAAGAGAATTGCAATAAAATTTCATGAAACCCGGTGCGGTGCACACAGTGGCCGTGTAGTGTATTTAATGGCTATAAATCAAGGAGGTTGCGGAACTTCATGAAATTTTGCACAAATTTATTTTAAATTTTTTAAGAATTTTAATTTTTTTTTTACAAAAATACGCCCACTTTTACGCCCACCTCCCATACAACTTAAATAGAAAATGTGGCATAACTTCCATGATTTTAAAAATATCAACTCAATTTTCATAACACATTAATATTATAATTGTAGAATGTGCTCCTGAAAATATGAACTTAATCCGCCCATTTTTACGCCCACCTCCCATACAAATGATATTTCAAAAATGCCATATCTTCTGTAAATTTGTAACTAGAATGTTTATTTTTCGCAAAAATGCATATAACATCTATTAAATGCTGTTTTGCAAATATGAAGAAAATCCGCCCACTGTAACACCCACCCCCCCATACAACTCCAATACAAAAATTTTTACAGTTTCACTCTATTTCATTTATTAACAACTTTTTCACATCTTCGTGATAATCCAATTTTTTGAGCTTCAATTTCGTTCTAAATGAATTGATGTATGGGTCGGAGGATATCAACAAATGATGCATTACGTCTTCGTTATGTAGCCTATAACGTCTATAATCTTTGTTCCTCGCTTCCTGCGCTTCTTCTGATAACATTCCTTTGAAAAATAAACCATATGTTAATTTAAAATGTATGAAACAAATTGTATATTTAACCTACCTATGGGTAGAATGGCCTCAGATACAATTTTGCTACCATGTATTAAAACTTTATGCACTGTGATGGCATGTAGTACCATCCATACAAATCAATGTACAATTTTGCCGTGTCTATACAATATATTTGGAATTTCTCAGCGTCTATTGCCTGACTGCAAGTTATTGTGGATAATATAATTTTGAACCGATGAATCAGTTGCTCATTTACTCCTGTTATGTCAGCTGTAATTTGAGGGTTTTCAAAAAATCGTCGAGCTGTATTCCCATTGTTGCTGGAACCCATTCCTTGTTTAACCACATCAACATTTATTCCCAATACAAATTTAAGTCTTTTTTGAATTGTGGCCTTGGCTTGAGCTTTTATTTTTGTGGTTTCTTTATTTGTTCGCCATGCTGCGAAGCTTTTATTGTAACCGATATGTAATATGCATTCCATAAATTTTATGCGCGCATGCAGAGGTGAAATACCAAATTTTAAAATTGTGCATCTCCGTTGGCTTAGCACCACATATGAAGCACACGGACATAGAAGAGCTGCCAGTTAAAGTTGTTGCCACTTTACCATCTATCATAGTCAATGAAAGCTTATGAGTAATAAAGAATTTCTTATTATGAACTTCAATAATTGAATTTGTTAAATTATTTATTTCATGGTTTACTCGGTTAACTTCTTCATTTATTAACGCATAACGCATATTTGTTACTGTAATTTTTTGGGCTTTCATTGTTTTTTCGGCGGCAGGCAAATTGAGGCCGGTTTTTTTTAGTCTGTTAGCTGAGACTCTCAGCTTTAATTTGGTATAGGACTCCATATGTCGCACTGCTTCGCACACAACTAAAAGTCTAACGGAAAATCATAAATGTTTATTTTTTTGGCTCAAAATATACTGTCAAAGGAAATTTTTTTTTCAAATTTTTCAAATTTTTTTTTTAATTTACATAATGCTTAATGTCTATTTTAAGTGAAAAAATACTTATAAGGTACATTCGGTGTATAGTTTATAAGTAACAAGCTTTTGAATATGACATAGAAAACTATCACATTTGAGACTTGTTCACATACTTCAACTTTGACGTGCTCGGGACAGAAAACCAATGGAGATATTTGCATGAAATTTTCCACACATGACCTTTAGATACTTTTTAACCATCTGTGCAAAAATAATCAAAATCGGAGAGCAGGTCCAAATTGATTTATTGCCGCAGTGGACACAGTGTGCGGTGGCGCGTCGTGCCATTTTTTCCTCCCTTCTTGCTTCTCTACACCCCTTATCAACAAACGCAAATTGCATGGTTAAAAAATGGCATCGTGTAAAGGCTGTGATACTTATAAGCTGTACGTATGCGCAAACGGTTTTGGACCATTGGTATGACATACAATATATATGTAGAAAGTGTAATTCCCCTTTTTGGATTTTCTACAACGCGCTGCAATGGCGGGAGTTCTTAAGAATTTTTTGTGCGAGTTAGTATGCGTAGCACAAAACACTCTTTATTAAGCTGTATTGAAGACGGTGTTACAAAATGAAAGATTTGTCTAGCAACGCGTCGAAAGACGAAGAAATCGCCACGGTTTCTAACAACAGTGGGTTCGTAGCCCTATTTAAAAATACGCGGGTGTTATTTAAAAAATCGCAAGTTCCGAAACTGAAACTAGAGAAGAAACAAGCGCTGTCGCAGTTATGAATTGATTATGGGAAGATGGCCTTCGGTGGTGCAGTGGGAAGTGTGCGCGGCTCTTGTACATGTGTACGTGGGTTCGATTTCTGCACCAACTACCTTTCTTTCCTTCGACTTATGGTCACCTCGCATAGTGATGGCGACACTATAGAGTACTTGGCCATGAAAAAGTTTCTCAAAATACCGTTCGGAATTGATGTAAAAACTGTAGGTCCCAATCAGTGAGTGTAAAACAAGAAAGCGCACAGCTTACTGGTTGTGAGAAGCAGAGTAACAAGCCGAGCGAATTTGAGCCGACTAGCCGCCGCCGCCGGTAATTTTTTTATACTCCGAGCCGCCGCCGATTTAATCGGCTCAAAATATGAGTCGATTAACTCGAAGCCGCCGATTTTTTCCTTATTTGTATTAAAAGCTTAAGTGCTTTAATGTAACCAATAACGAATACCGAATACCGAGATACTTGGTACTTGTACTCGTTATGATGATTTGTACAACACTGTCTAACATGACACCAAGTTCCGTTATAAAACGAGAATGACAAACATATAAAAATAGTGAAAATGGCACAAAACTAAAACATAACCTGGCGTTTTATCAGAAATTGGTAAAACAGAAATAATATGCGAAAGAACACCCAAAAATTTTTCCTTGCTACGGCGCCTGCTCCGAATGCTGAAATCATTTTGAAACCTTCATCATTGGAAGCAGAACCATTTTAAAGGATTATAGATTTTGTTTTCACTGCTTCGAAGAAAATATCCTTCTTAAAGCGTAATTTTAAATTAACTTTTTTATTTTGCCTGTGAAACGTGTAAAACAAAGTAAATTTTGTTTTCGAGATTTGGTCGTTCCAATTTTTAAATAAAATATAATAATTTTTAAATAAACATATCTTCGCTGTTTATTATCCGATCTGCTTGTCATTGGGAAGATTATGTAAACCCCTTTGAAACAACGTCTAATTTTTCCGATTTCATTAACCCACTGTGGGGCGGTTTCAGGTTTTGGTTCAAACTTTTTGGGAGAATACTTATGTCAAAACATGAAAGTCCGCGCGATTTTATTAAAATAAATTTTCAAAGTGGATGTTTTTCGTCGTTCCTCATATTATTTACTTTTAAAAACCAGGTCCCATCGGCTGCAGTTTTTCCTAATAGCTTTGGAACAAAAAATATATCATTATCATCTGGTGTTTAAAAGGTTAAAGAGACAATTAATACCGCAAATTAAAGCTTGAAATCTTACCTTCAGAATATATTATACTTATCATGGACATAAATACTGTTACTTATATTTTGGGCTATAAAACAAAAACTAATGAACGTTTTTGGATAAATTTTGTTTATATATTTATTGATATGTATTGTGTACAGTTTCATTTAAATGTCCGGCCTTTGCCTTCACGCACGCATTAAGTCGCATTGGCCAATCATCATTAGCTACACGCACCTCATCCATTGGAAAATTAGCTACAGCACGAACCAAAGCTGTCTTAGGAGAATCAATGTTGGGGTTTCTTTTGTGGCAGACCATGTCCTCTAAAACGGTCCACAATTTGTAATCCAGAGGGTCTTCAGAGTATATAAAAGCGGGTAAATTGTTTCGAAGTCAGGTTTGTGTCGTTTTAGCCTTAAGAGCTGGTGCTAAATCTTGCTGGAAAGTCCACGGCTGGTTTTGGAACAGGGAATTGTTAAGCGGCTTCACAACTGCTTCCAAAACGGGTTCTTCGTAAACTTTGGCCTATGTTTTAACCCATTGTTCACAGGAATACAAGTCAGTTACCCCATCAAATGAGGCACCCCACCAAACCATGACTTCAGCTGGATGATGACTCTTTTCGACCCGTGGGATGAGCTCAGATACTTCTTTAGATAAGCGTGCATAAACCCTATCATTTTGTTTGTTAAATTTTTCCTGTACGGTAAAAATTTTTTCATCCGTAAACAAGATTTTTCTATGCAAGTTATCAGCGTACTTCACCAAAAGTCGTTCGGATTTTCCTATCCTATTTTTTTTAAAGTTGCAGTCAACAAATGTCATGTACGCCGTTTTAAAGCTCCAAGTCCCAAGTATTTTTTAATCACTCGACTCATATCTGTGATACGGTTTTCCTTATCTGACCACTCCATGGTGAAAATGTACACAATTTCAAACTCCCGCAACTGATTAACGCTATAGACCTTAGCTTTCAAAAAACATATGATAATAAAAGGGTGTGTAAAAATTTACTATTCTAATGGGGTATGTTCAATTTAGTAACAATATTTATGTCCCCTACTAAGTAAAATTATACACCTCACATGGATTACATTTTGACATAATGAACATTTTTTGTAAAAACTTAGGACTAAAAAATATAAAACTTTAAACCTCTCCTCAGTGGGTTAACAGAGCGTTTACAGCGGTACCAATTTCGACCCGATCCGTTAGATATAGACCTAAATACTTCAAATTGTATGTCCAAAACTTGAAAGGTCATATCTTGAAAAATATGCGTTTCCTGAAATTTTTAACTGTTTTCACACATCACGAACAAAAACTTTTATATTGTTAAACATTTTTATATCATAAATCTTCTCTCACATTTTCTGATAAAGATTTTTGTTTCGAATTTTATATATTTCCAAATAAAAATTAAGAAATACAAAATGAAACAACAACTATATATTTTAATATTAATTGGAAAGATTTACCTCAAGTTCTTATAAAACAACAATCAAAATAAAATGAAAAGTTAAAAGAAAGCGTAAACATATAATATCATTCGAAACAAAAAATTAACGGTATTTTTCATAAAATGTTGGGAGAGGTTTGAGAGACAGCTTATCATACAAAAAACGTCTCTCAAACCTCTCACAACTTTTTATGCTTAAGGCGGTTAGTATGTATAAGTATATAAAGTACAGGGCATAGAGGACTTTTGGATAGAGTAATTTATTCTCTCAATGTTTTTAACGTCATAGGTATAGTTGCAAGTGAACATTAGATGGTGGAAAGGATGTGTTCAATAATACCATATAGAGGCATTGGAATACAACGTCCGACAAAGCAACAACAACCGCATTTCGTGTTTTTGTGGCAAAATAGTTGTGTTAAATGCAATACAATTGTATACCAATGATAAAAATCAACAAAAAAGTGAAAAATACATTTAAATTTCATAGTTCTGTACGACATCGAAATAAAACAATTAAATCAACAGTTGTTGTACCTCTACCTGCTGTAAGTTAATTTTCGTCGAATTTCCCTCATTTGCACAAACCTACGACGAAGAGTTTGAAATGAATCGTCAGATGAGAGAATAAATTACTCTACCCTAAATTCCTCTATGATGGCTGTAGCTCCGAATAAGACGCTGAAGATCGCCTGAAACTTAAAAAGGGAATGAACTTTAAATTTAACTTTTAAATCAGTGTGTAATTATTTGGGCCTTTTTGCAATTGTCATTCTTTTGTTATTTAACAATTAACACCCGCACTATCACTGTTTTTATACGACCAAAAAAATTGTTGACTGCAAGCCGAAAATTGAGCCGCCGCCGCCAAAAATTCACAACGGCCGCCGCCGACCGGCTAAAAATCTCAGAGCCGCCGCCGCCGACGATTTGGCCCCGGCTTGTTTCTCTGGTGAGAAGCTCTCCCCAATCCCTTCATGGGAAACCATTTATTTTACATTTCGCAAAAAACTGACGCTTTGTCAATTAACCAAAAAAATCATAATTTAAAAAATTAAGTAAAAACCCCTTTAAATAACCACTGGACACCGAAAAATTGCATTAAAAGACTGGGAGAAAACCGTGTCAATCCTTATGGGTAATGGGAATAATCCCGTGCGGGATTGTGCGGGTCCAACAGCATTTCATGTTTACACAGTATGAGAGAGTATTATACGCTCATCCTAAGTTGTTCCAAGATACGATACCATCATTTTCCATTGGCTTTTTATAATATTTTGATTTGCAATAATAATGCTAATGATAAATTAGGTTCCTGTCGCTTGTACCATTTTTTTCTGATTTTGATTGTAGGTAGAGCAAAATGTGTATCTCAAAACAAATCTAGATCTCATGCTAATCTGATGATAATCTTGATCTGTTGGTTGTATAACTCAGAATCCTGACCTCAAGGCCAAGCAAGAAATTAAGATAGTAAATGGGGGTAACAAAAGTTGTCATGATGAGAAATATTTTAACCATAATTTTAACCAGAAACATGGAGATAGAAAGAATCATGAATTTGGAAAAATATGTTTGACGTTGGCATTTTTAGGCAGTGAAAATGAATGTTAACCTTAATCTGAGTTGTCATCAGTCTCACTGAACTCGTGAAGTCAGATTCATGAAACTCTCGAAGTGTATTGGACTTATAATGTCGATATTTTTAGTTTTTTAATCGTCAGTGTATTTTTGATTATTCTGGTTTGAAGTAGGCGGATAATGCTCAATAGAATAATATTAATAGACGATGCAAATCGGAATGTCGAAAGAAAATAAAAAACATGTACAGGAACCAAATAAAAATAAGGATGCTTCGATGCAATTTGTATACAATAGATGCAAAGAGGATAGGATGATGTAATGGATTAAATGAACAGAACTTTTTGGTAGAAACGGTAGGTAAATCCGATTAGAATCGGTTGCAGAAGTTTGTGTATATTTGGATTGAATCTCCGATGGATCGCGTAAACTCTAGATCCGGTCCTGGGATCCGCTACTCCCACCTAAAATATTTCTAGTTCTGTGAAAATATTTTTTATGATTAAAAGCATAACCGAGTGGAGCTTTTCTTATCAAGACCATGTACCTTCACAATTTTTTGCAGGGGTTTCGGTGGAACAGCTGTTCGACCTCCTAGCTGCAAATTCGATAGACGGTAGCATTTGAAGGAGAATGAGCGATAGGCGAATTGATAAAACTAGATATAAATTGGAATTTATTTGACTTTTGTTACTCGAAAGTGCTTGCTTAGCCCAAAATAACATCTATTCGCAAGCACAATTCTCCGTTTGATCTCAAGGCTGATGTTGTTGTTTTTGTTCACGGCAGATCCGAGGTATATAAATTCGTCCACTACCTCGAAGTTATAACGGTTATCAACGTTCACGCTTTGGTCTAATCGCGTGGAGGCCCTGTTCGTTGAAACCATTAATATTGTCTTGTCCTCATTCACCGTCAGACCCACTTTTGCTGACTCCTTCTCAATTCTCGAAAAAACCGCAGTAACTTCTCTAATTGTGCGCCCAATGATATCTATATCATCAGCATACGCGAGCAGCATGTGACTTTTGCTGCTGATGGTTTTATTCATATTGACTGCAGCTTTTCTCATAATGATCTCCATTAAGATGTTAAAGAGATCGCACGATAGGGTGTCGCCTTGCCTGAGGCCTCGCTTAGTTTCGAAAGGTTCGGTAAGATCCTTACCAACTTTCACTGCGGATTTGGTGTTCGTCAAGGTCATCCTGCAAAGGCGTATGAGTTTTGCAGGAATACCAAGCTCAGACATTGCTTCATAGAGTTTCTCCCGTATCGGACTATCGAAGGCTGCTTTATAATCGATAAATAGATGATAGGTGTCGATTTGTTTTTCGTGTGTCTTCTCCAGGATTTGGCGTAGCGTGAAAATCTGGTCAGTTGTCGATTTTCCAGGCCTAAAGCCACACTGGTATGGTCCAATCAGGTCAGCGATAATTGGTTTTAGTCTTTCGCACATTATACTTGATAGAACCTTATATGCTATGGATAAAAGGCTTATTCCACGGTAGTTGGCACAAATACTCGGGTCACCTTTTTTAAATATGGGACATAGTACACTGAGACTCCAATCGCCGGGCATGCATTCATCTAACCAAATTTTGCTAATGAGCTGATGCATGCACCTTATCAGCTCATCGCCGCCAGCCTTAAACAGCTCCGCCGGTAATCCATCGGCTCCTGCGGCTTTGTTGTTCTTAAGCCGGGCAATAGCTGTTCTGACCTCGTCTTGGTTAGGAGGGGGGCAATCGACGTCGTCGTCCATATTGTGATCGATTGTCCCATCGTCATCGGATATCTCAGGTACTAGTAGCGCGGAGAAATGCTCTCTCCATATTCCCAACATGCTCTGCACATCTGCGACGAGATTTCCGTCTTTGTCTTTACAGAAGGGGGGCCCTGAACCATGTCCATTAGTTCCGTTTTTAACTTTTTGGTAGAATTTTCAGGCTTCGTTCTTCCTTCTGTATGTCTCAATTTTCTCACTCTCGCGTTTTCTCCACTGCCGTTTCTTACGCCTAAAGAGACGGTTTACCTCCTTTCTCTTCTCCCTATACCGCTCAGTTGCAGCTCGCGTTGCAATTGACTGAAGCATTGCCATACCTGCAGCGTTCTTTCCATCATTTGCAGTGCGACACTCTTCATCGTACCATGGTTTGTTGGGAAGCGGTTTTTCAAAACCAAGTATGGTTGTTGCGGCAGTTTTTAAAGAGTCAGAAATGGGTTTCCTCTGCGCTTCAGGATCGTCATCGGGAGGGGGTGGGTTCTGTGCCAAAAGTTGCGAGAGCTTCCTTGAGTAGGCTGTGGCTACCTCTGGTAATTGCAGCTTTCCGATGTCCAGCTTCCTCTGCGTCTGGTTTCGTACGATTTTCGCTCTACTTAATCTTGTGCGAACCTTTGCTGCTACCAGGTAGTGATCAGAATCGATGTTAGCTCCTCTGATCACTCGTACGTCCATTACACTGGATGAGTGCCTTCCATCAATTACCACGTGATCAATTTGGTTCCTAGTTCTTTGATCAGGGGATACCCAAGTAGCCTTGTGGATGTCTTTATGCTGGAATCTTGTGCCACTGATGACCATGTTTTTTGCCGCGGCAAAGTCAATCAGTCTCATACCGTTGTCGGAACTGTCAGCATGAAGACTGAAATTGCCAATAGTTGGATTAAACACATTCTCCCTTCCTACTTTGGCATTAAAATCTCCTAGTACAATCTTAATGTCATGGCCAGGGCAGCGGTCATACGTTTCCTCTAGGAGCTCATAGAATATGTCTTTGGCATCATCATCTTTCTCTTCTGTCGGGGCATGCACACAAATTAGGGAAATATAAAAATATTTCGCTTTTATGCGGATTGTGGCTATTCGTTCACTCACAGGATTGAACCTAGAGACTAGATGTCGCAGTCTTTTGCCAACTACAAATCCACAACCAAATTCATGTTTTTTTTTCATGGCAACTGTAGTATATATCGCAGTTTCTTTTTCTTGTGCAGCCATGTCCTGTCCATCGCATTTCCTGGATAGCGGTAATGTCAGCCTTATAACTTTCGAGGACATCTGCCAGTTGGATACTTGCACGGGATCTATATAGAGTTCTTACATTCCAAGTGCATATCCGTAAATGCGGGGGTCGTCAACAAATAGGAGTTGTTTATGTTATCTGTTTCGTTTTTGTATTTTCACTGCCATTATGAACGGTGGCGGGAGGCAAACCCAGCCCACCGGGTTTTTGCATTTTACCTACTGCCAGGATATTTGATTGCAGCCGCCCATTATGGATCAGACGCTGACCAGGATGCGATATGTTGAACCTGGATTTTCTTCTTTTAGTTTGTATCCGCCGTTGGCCCGTATGTTTGGCTCATCCGCCTTCTAAGGACAAAAGAATATGCCCGATTGTTTGATGAGCTTCAGTGATATCAGTCACCTACTATACCTGATTTGATGCTCATTTGTTTCGCCTTCTCACTCTAGCTAGCTAACGGAGGTTTCCGAAAAGCCATTGCCCAGGACATACTGCGTGGAAGTAGTGAGCTGCTTGGACTGCCCAATGAAGAAATCATTTCTGGCCACTCCCAAGTGAATGGCAATCAGAAACTTTCCACCTCCACGGACAGTCCCATGTCACTACTTCTACACAATGCAAACACATAGGAAAAGTAAACGAACAAACCCCCTAACTGTTCACGACCATCGCAAACGTTATAAGGACCACGATTTAAGGACATGTACCTTAGGGTGTCCCAAAAAATTTTTCTTTTTAGATTTTCATGGTTGCTCAAACTTGATTGGAAAGGTTATAGGGTAAAGTATTTTTGAGATTTTTCAGAAGAGGTTTCGAGGTCGCACAAGTCGAATTTTCCCCAAAAATCGGGTATTCCAGACGTTTTTTTGAATTTTACTTAAAACTCGGTCAACAACCACAATTTTCTTAGTTTGTAAGTCAACATTTTTAAAGCAAAACTTTGGAACTTTTATTGTATATGCACAAACCACCAGTTTTGGTAACGATTTTTTCTCAATATGGTACCACGTATTAAATTTTTTTCGTAAATTTTGGATAAATTTTGTTAGAAACGCTTTATAACTTTTAAAATTTCTATGCAAATTTATAAAACTAATGATGCACTCTAAAAGATGGGTAAATTCCAAGCAATTTTGTAAAAAAAAGTTTGGAACTTGCAGTTACTGTTCCAGAGTTATGCCACTTTAAAACTCAGTTACTCCGACACCTAGTTTCAAGGTTCGACGCAGTGAGTGACCGCATAACCTCAATTCTCATCAAAGAGAAATATTTCAACATCTCGTTAATTTGTGTGCACGCGCCGACAGAGCACAGAGATGATGAGGTCAAAGAAACCTTTTGTGAGCGTCTGCAGGAAGTAGACGAATGTGGCCCTGACCACGACATTAAGATTATTCTAGGCGATTTGAATTCAAACTTGGGAAAGGAAAGAGTCTTTCGACCAACCATTGGCAATCACAGTCTACATGATACCACTTCCGATAATGGAATTAGACTGATAGACTTCACCGCTGCAAAGAGCATGGTAGTTAGCAGCACACGATTCCAAAATAAAACATGCATAAGGCGACCTGGTTATTTCCTGATCAGAGAACGAAAGACCAGACTGATCACTTGCTAATATATGACAGGCACTTGTGTAGTGTAATGGATGTACCTGTGATTTGAAGTTGCGAATATCGACTCGCTGCATTACCTGGTGGCTACGAAAGTTCGCACACGACTGAGCAGAGCGAGAAACGTACGAAGCCGATAACGGGAAAAGCTAGATATCGACTAGCTACAAATACCCGAGATATCAAAGTCCTATCAACAAATGCTCACTCTCCTGCTAGATCAGAATCCACCTCCTCTTGAGGGCACAGAAGCGCAGTGGAAGCACATTTCCCCTTCTTTGGAAACATAGCTAGGCGAATCAAATTAGGCCAATTGCGTTGGCTAGGCCATGTTATCAGAATGGAGGAAGATCAGCCAGCACGAAAGGTTTTCGATGGAAAGACCAGGCCGTAGTATCCGATGGAAAGACCAGGCCGTAGTATCTTTGGAAACCAACTTGGAAATTAAAGTAAGCAGTTACGTAGCCGAACCAAAATGGTCAAGTCGCAACTAAAATGCCAGTAAAAACGGTATCTTTGCTCTTCAACCCGCTTTTCTTCAATGTAGTTTCAAATCATTTACACATATGAAAAAGTTTTTTAAATCTAAATGATATATTTTTAATATGAGCATGATTCAATTTCAAATTTAAATGTGATTCTTAAAAGTGTATAAAATTTTCGATGTAGAATATAAATACATAACTGCATTCGATTTACAAATTTCAATACCATTTTTGAACATCATATTTTTAATAAATTGAAGATAATTCGTCTTTTAAATTAACTTTAAACTTGATTATAAATTTAAAATTTGATATAACTATGACTTCAATTGTTTGTCCCATTTTTTTGTCCCAAATTTAGAGCTCATGTAGTTGTAATTGCTATAAATTCAAGGATCTCATTCAATAGTTATCTAAAAGCCATAAATTTCAATTTAAATCAATTATTTTGTGGTATCGATTTTATTGATTTCCTTTTATATCTGTTTCTTTTTCTGCCGCTTGGTAAATTCAGTTTAATATACAATCAATATGGAATATCATGCATGTTTGTATTCATACATGTCTGTCCTTTATACACATATTCAATGTCGACATAAACTATAAAATCTTCTGAGTTTCCGCATAGAGATTGAATATTCGTATTCGATTGGCATTTGATTTTATGTGCTTGGAAAAAGTGTTTGTCTGTTAAGGAGTCAATATAAATGCGCATGATTTTACATAGATTTTCTAGTTTGAAAACTAATTTCAATATGAAAATTGAACATTTGTTAAGCCTTACAGACTACGGAACATTGTTAAGATTTACGAGCGATATGCTCAAAAGGAAAAAAGGAAACATAATATCCCAAAAATTCAGGGAGAGACATACAGAATGGTAATGTTCATTTAAAGGATCTTAGTAGTTGTGTGTCCTTCATAAGGAAGCGAAAATGTGGATGGTAGAAATGGAATTGGTTTATTAATGGCATCCTTGGGAAAGGTATTTTCCTGGTTACATATTTTTGGTAAAATAGCATTCACATCTAATAGGTTGTAGTTAAAATCGGAAAAAATTTTGTGTTTTCTTTGATATCACATAAAAGGTCTTAATTTCTGCGTTATAAAACAAGTTGGGAAAATGTTATTAGTTTACCAAAATCTATTACTTTTACCTTAACTGGATGGCGAAGGATAACAATGTATTTCAACTTTTTGCAAATATCATAAAATTATTTTCCCATTTTACTTATCGAATTTGATACCTATCACATCATGTACACTAGGCCGGGCCTAGTGTAGAAGCTACAGGATTTGGGTAGCAAAATCTCGTTCTATGGGTCAAGTAGAATACATACAAAATTTCATAAAAAAACAATTAACTCCTTAATGTCCCGCAATGCACTTGAAATAAAAACGAGATGCAGTTTTACACTTTGGAAAATTCTAATATAAGTTGATTGTTTTTACAAAACCGTAAAGATGGTGAAATATAGCAAATGCCATGTTGGTATGTGTGTGCACAAAAAGATTTTGAAAAAACCCATTGAAGAATGCTATAATTGCAGTTTACTTGAAATTTACAAGTGAAAAACGTAGTTTATTGCTCTATAAAAAAAAGTTTCAGATACCTTTTAATTTCCGATACACCTTAATGTGCGACGCCAATATCACTAGTCAACAGTCAAAATGTACTCCGGATGCCATAATTTTTTCTGTGTAGATAACCTTGCGATGAGCTCGAAAAACGCAATAAAAATTTTTTTTTTCGTTTGGTTTTTTTTTTGTTTTTTTTTTTAAATTTTAAAAATTTTTTTGGTTAATTTGTTTTTGTATGAAAAATTGTTTCAGCAACTAACAAATCTCGTCAAAATATATACTAAATGGATGGTAGAAGACCCCAAAACATAAATAATGTGCGTCTTCATTCATCGGCTAGCTACAGCGGTCGTAATCGGTTGTTGAATCAGGAATTTTACAAAATTTTACCGAAAATTTACAAGTGAAAGCCCCTTAAAGCATTTTAAAAAAATATTAATTCACAGAGTGCATTTTTTTTGTATTTTATACGCAATGTGGCAGGTTTTAGAAATCAAACAAGCTACTTTTTAAGAAAATCCATCAATTAATAATGAAGTTGTGAATTTTTTCGCTAAAGCCCTCAGAATCTACTTTTTAGTTCGAACATTGCATTTTACCTTTGAAATTATCTCACTAGTCAACCAAATGAAAAAATGTCATGTACTTCTAATGAAGTATTTTTTTCTGTGTAGATAACCTTCAGATGAGCTTGAAAAATGCAACAATCGCAGTGAGGGATGGCTCAATGTATGCGTACCTTTGCTGGTATGTATCACTTATAGATATTGCACATGGGTATGTTTACAAAATAATAACGGAAGGTAGTAATGTCACTACGCAACAATGCGTTTTGTTGGTCACTCTGCTACCTCTGCAACTACCTTAACCACTATCTGTTGTGCCTGATTTTATTTTAGGTATTTTAGGTATTTAAGGATGAACATTGCCAAATATCACTTACTTTCGCAAGTAACCTCAAAATGAGCAAACGTTCGCGAGGATTTGAATGCAATACCAATCCAAGTAATTTTTGTTACATATGCGGAGAATACGTTTCTGAAAAACAAGCGTTGTTTTTCACCTAAATTGAGAGATTCATTTGAAGAGAGCTTCAATTTACAGGTCTCAAACATAGAGGAGCGGTGGACACCAAGTGCTCTATGTCCAAGGTGCTACGTACAGCTAGCTGACTCAAGGTAAGTGTAGATTACGAAATTCAAGAACATACATATATAACTTATTATTGAAATTCTTTCAGACGACAGCCGAGAATCATCATGCCAATGCTTTGGAGAGATCCGCTTTGCCATGTAACAGATTGCTACTTCTGTCTTAGCAAAAACACCGGCGTGGGAAAAAATATACGATGGACTTACGCTGCTGTTTCAACAGTGACTTTTCCAGTGTCATTTTTCAGTGGACCCGCAACCGTCCGTTTCAAGATGGGCATCTAATAATGAGGCGATAGATCCAACATCAGATCCGGAGACAGTAGAAACCACATCAGAATGCGAGTCAACATATGCATTGCATGGAGGTCAACGCTTATGTTCGCAAGCAGAACTGAACCATTGGATTAGAGAACTGAAACTCTCCAAGGAAGATGCAGAGTTGCATGCATCGCGCATGAAACAGTTCGGTTTCTTGGCTCCTGGTCTGGTGACAACAATCTACAGGAAGCGTCATGAACCATACGCAAGGTACTACACAAAAAAAGGCAACATGTATTTTTGTAAGGACATTCGCGGATTATTTGGTGAACTCGGGTACTCTTACGATCCAGGAGAGTGGCGTCTTTTCATCGACAGCAACAAGCAGAGCCTTAAAGCAATTTTACTGCACAACGGCAACAAGAAACCCTCGATTCCAATTGCTCATGCCGTTGACACCAAGGAAACATACGAAGTCATGGACAATCTACTAAAGTGCCTTAACTATAAGAGGTACGATTGGAAAGTTTGTGCCGACCTTAAGGTTATCGGTATCCTTTGTGGATTACAAGGTGGATTCACAAAGTACTGTTGTTTTCTCTGCCTTTGGGACAGCCGCGATCGTCAACATCATTACACCAGGAGGAGTTGGACAGAACGAGTTAACTTCATCCACGGCAGCGACAATGCGAAATATACACCACTCATAAAAAAGGAAAATGTTTTTCTCCCACCTCTTCACATAAAGCTCGGACTCATAAAAACCTTCGTGAAAGCTCTCAACAGAGATGGTGAGGCGTTCGCCTATTTAAAAACCATTTTTCCTCACCTTTCGTCGGCAAAGATTAAGGAAGGCGTTTTCGACTGCCCGGAAATTAAAAAGTTGTTGCAAGACCAACAGTTTGAACACATTTTATCACCAAATGAAGCTGCAGCTTGGAACTCATTTCGGCAAATTGTTTCCGGATTTCTTGGAAACAACAAAAGCTCAAATTACAGAGAGATCGGCTAACAACTACTCCAAAATTATAAAAAAATTGGAGCAAATATGTCGCTTGAGATACATTTTCTACACTCGAGATTTGTTAGTTGCTGAAACAATTTTTCATACAAAAACAAATTAAAAAAAATTTTAAAATTTAAAAAAAAAAACAAACGAAAAAAGAAATTTTTATTGCGTTTTTCGAGCTCATCTCAAGGTTGTCTACACAGAAAAAATTATCGCATCCGGAGTACATGAAATTTTTTTCATTTTGTTGAGTAGTGTAGTTAGCACAATGATTTTCTATAAGTTGTAAACAAGAAGATTATTGTGGTGCAACATTAAAAGATAGTTCCCCTAATTTTTCGACGGACTTCATTCTAAAAATGTTGATACCGTATATGTATATACGAGTGATGATCTACCGGTGGTATCAATTCAGGCACAGTAGTTAGGCATCTGATGATGAAAATGTCTCGGAGTTCGAATCTAGTCACGCCAGTGAGTGCACTTTCCTGAATGGCCGGTTATTCCAACAAACCAACCAGTTTTCGCTTAGAAAAATGTTTCTGACCTTGTAAGCTTGTAGTAAACTTCTCATACATTACGATCCCACATAAATGAATAAATATTGCTTCAAAAAATGTCTTAAATTTTTGGCTGAATTATCATTTGAATGAATCTCAACGGGCATATGCGGTTTAGTGAAGGTTAATGTTAATAGACACATTGTGTCTGTAAATTGAAAACTATGATCCCACCACGAACGGTTAATGAATCAGCTAAGGAACCTTCGAGAGAACACAAGTAACACTAAAGAGTAATCTAGAAATAGATGGCGTTATTAGTAAACTATGAGATGTTTGTGGAAGCGGCCGTATGACGCGTTGTGGAGAGTTGAGAATCATATTATTCAATAGATGGCGCTGCATTTCCAGTCAGTATGATAAATTGTCGGGTATTAGTAATGACCAGCGGTGGTGCAATGGTTGTGTGAGCGGCTTTTGTACTTGAGATCGTGAGCTTGATCCCTGCTATGACCACCTTAAATTTATCACATAGTGACAGAGGCAGTATCTAGTATTTAGCCATGAGAAGATTCTCAAAATATATTTCGGAACCGGAATAAAACTATAGGTCCCAATCAGTGAATATAAAACTAGAAAGTTGTGAGAAGCTCTCCCCAATCCCCTTAAGGGATGTAATGGGAAAAACATTTTTTGTTATTTAAAGTGCTGCCTATCGAATACTTGTGAAGTGTTAAGTTGTGATTTTTTTAATGTAATTTAAAATAAAACCTGGTTTTATCAGCGATAAACAGAACAACGCTAAAAAATACAATTCGTTAAAATTTCACAATACTATAATTTTTTCCATATACACATATACATATTATTTCATAAAAATACTCGTAGAATAAGCTCAAAACATCCTACCTTACTTTTGTTGATTATTTTACAACCTCATGAGGTCAGACGTTTTACAAATATTAATTAAACAAACAAATTAAACAAATTTCAACATATTCTTCCAACTGGCTCTATCCGTCGTCTTTTTTCGCCAGTTGGTAACATCAAGGATACGGAGGGATTCTCTGCCTGGTCTTTCCAGCGGAGTCTTGGTCGTCCTCTTTCCCTGCTTTCATCGGGTACGTTATCGAAAACCTTTCGCGCTGGCTCATCTTCATCCATTCTGATAACAAGGCCTAGCCAACGCAATTGGCCCACTTTGATTAGTCTAGCTATGTCCACGTCAGAATATGGATTATATAGCTCTCGGTTCCAGCGACGTCGGGACTCGCCGTTTTCCCTATCAGGACCATATATTTTGCGGAGAATTTTTCTCTCGTATACTTCCAGGTGTTTTTCATCCACTTGCAATATGACTCAAGTTTCGGAGCCATATGTTAAGACAGGTAAAATGAGAGTCTAATATAGCTGGACTTTTGTCCGTCGAGAGAGGGATTTGTTCCTAAACTGCTTGCTGATCCCAAAATATCATATATTTGCAAGCACAATTCTCCTATCTATCTCCAGGCTGACGTTGTTGTCCTTGTTCACGGCGGATCCAAGGTAGACAAACTCAGCTACCACTTCAAAATTAATTCGGTTGTCAACATTCAAGTGCGGACCAAGTCGAGAGGTTTTTCTAGTCGTTGACACCATCAATTTTGTCTTGCCCTCATTAACAGCAAGACCCACCTACGCTGACTCCTTTTCGATTCTTGAAAATACTCCAATAACCTCTCGGACATTTCGCCTAATGATGTCTATGTCGTCAGCATACGCCAGCAACATATGGCTTTACGTGTTAATGGTCTTGTTCGTATTTACTGCAGCCTTTCTCATTATTATCTCCGTTAAGATGTTGAAGAGATTACACGAAAGTGTGTCGCCTTGTATCAGTCCTCTCTTAGTACAGAATGTTTCAGTGAGGTCTTTCCTCACTTTCACTGCTGATTTGGTATTGGTCAGCGTCATTCTACAGAGGCGGATGAGTTTTGCCGGAATACCAAGTTCAGACATAGCTTCGTACAGTGTTCCCCGTATGGGGTTGTCGATAGCAGCTTTGTAATCGACAAAAAGGTGGTATGTATCGATTTGCTTTTCGAGGGTCTTTTCCAGGATTTGGCGTAGCGTGAATATTTGGTCAGTCGTGGACTTCATGGTCTAAAACCTCCCTGATAAAGTCCAATCAGGTTTTCAATAATTGGCTTTAGTCTTTCACCTAATACGCTCGACAAGACCTTATACGCAATGGATAAAAGACTGATACCGCGATAGTTGAAACAGACACACGGATCACCCTTTTTGAATTCATGACATATTACACGGAGACTCCAATCGTCAGGCATAGATTCCCCCAGCCATATACCGCATATAAGTCGATGCATGTGGACTAGCAGTCTTCGCCACCTGCCTTTAGCGGGTAGCCCATTCGTACCATCGGCTTTATTATTCTTAAGCCGGGATGTCGCCGTTCCAATCTCGCCTTGGTTGGGGGGTGCAATCTACACTATCATTACCTTCTGATCTTCAGTGGAAGAATCTGAGTGGAGTAGTGCTGAAAATTGGTCACTCCACATTTTGAGCACACACTGCTTATCACTCACCAGATTCGCGTCATTGCAGGAGGGCAGCTCATTATTAGACCCGTTATTAGAAATTCTTATAAATAAATAAATAAAACATCCCATGAAGGGACTTGGGATAACTTCTCACAATCACTGAGCTGTGCGGTTTCCAGTTTTCACTCACTGATTGGGACCTACAGTTTTACACCGATTCCGAACGGTAATTTGAGAAGCTTTTTCATGGCTAGATTCTCGATAGTGTCGCCGTCACTATGCGAGGTGACCGCCGCCGAAAGAAAATTTGAAGGTGTCAGAGCCGGGTTCGAACCCAGCATCTCATGTACAAGAGCCGCGCACACTAACCATTGCACCACCGACGGAAAAATACCTCTGGAAAAATTTTCTGGATTCACCATTCATCCTGCATAATTCGGTTTTCTCACGCTCTCTCTCTCTCTGCTCCCACTGCCATTTTTGGGCCCAAATAGTTGGTTTTCCTAACTTCTTAGCGTTTTATACCGCTCTCTCGCAGCACGCGTTGTAACAGACTGTTTCGTTGCCATACGTGCAGCGTCTTTTTCATCAGTTGCAATGCGCCATTCTTCGTCGTACCATGGCTTATCCTTCTGCGGTTTTTGATAGCCACGGTTTCCAAATAATGGGAGATTTGCTTCCACTGCGCATCTGGGTCTTCGGCTCCAGCAGGAGAGAAGGTTTCTGTCGATAGGACATTTATATCTCCGGTATTTGTAGCTTGTCAATATCCAGCTGTTCCCGTGTTCAGCTTCGTACGTTTTTCGCCCTGCTCAGTCTCATGCGAACTTTCGCAGCCACCAGGTAATGATCCGAGTCGATATTGGCAAGAGTGCCTGTTATCTATTACCAAGTGATCAATCTGGTCCTTCGTTCTCTGCTCAGGAGATAACCAGGTCGCCTTATGTATGTTCTTACTTTGGAATCATGTGCTACTAACTACCATGTTCTTTGCAGCGGCGAAGTATATCAGTCTAATTCCATTACCGGATGATATCATGTAGACTGTGATTAACGATGGTAGGTCGAAAGACACTTTCCTTTCCTAATTTGGCATAAGAATTGCCTAGAATAATCTTAATGTCGTGGTCAGGGCAGCGTTCGTATAATTCCTCCAGACGCTCATAAAATGATTCTTTGACCTCATCATCTTTATCCTCTATGTGCGTGTACACAAATTAACGAGATGTTGAAATATTTCGCTTTGGTGCGAATTGTGGCTGTACATTCACTCACTGGGCTGAACGTTGAAACTAAGTTTCGCAGTCTCTTGCCAACTATAAATCCGCACCCGAATTAGTGCTTTCGCTAGTGACAGGTGTAGTAAATATCGCAGTTTTTCTTTCTGGTGCAACCATTCCCTGTCTTTCCGAGGACAGCCGCCAGTTGGAAAGTGGCACCAGTTCTGTATAGCGTTGGCACATTCCAAGTACACATCCTTAAATCGTGGTCCTTATAACGTTTGCGAGGGTAGTCAACAGTTGGGGGGTTTCTTTTTTCGTTATTTTCATTGTCAATATAGCGGTGGCGGGAGGAAAAACCAGCCCACCGTGGTTTGCATTTTACGTACTGCCAGGGTGATTATTTTTCAGCCGCCGATTATGGATCAGACGTGTGTCGAAATTGGATTTTGGTTTCTCCAATTTTGATCCGCCGTTGGCCAGGGGTGTTGGCTAATCCGCCTTCAAAGGACAGAAGAATATGTCCACTACTTCGAAGAGCTTCAGCGACAGGGTCGCCTAACAACCCTGAGGCGTACCAGTGATCGCATTACCACTCAGGTTACTCATTCGTTTCGCCTTCTCACTTTAGCTAGCTAACGTAGGTTTCCGATAAGCCATTGCTCAAAACATACTGGAAGTAGTGAGTTGTTTGGACTGCCCAATGAAGGAATCATTTCTGGCCACTCCCAAGTGAATGGTTATCAGAAACTTTCCACCTCCAAGGGCAGTCCCATGTCCCGATCAAAAACATCAGCATGAAAAAACCATCATACCATTAGTTACAGGTCCCTACAGGGACCTGCTCATACAATTGAGGATAGCGAAACATTAGTAAGCATGATGCTTAAGATTTGTTTTAAATCCTTTAAATTCAGGAAAATAATATTGGCATCTGCATTCCGCATACATCGATGGAACAGTAAAAAAAGGAGTAGTCGCAGACACATGAAACTTGGTTTAAATTTGTAATTAGTCATATTTACGAAAAATTTAAATTTTGCACCCAATCGGACTACGCCTTCTGGTACCAAATACCCTATTGGATGCCCTGATTTTGACCAAACTTCTCGCGAAGTAATATTTGCAGTATTTCAGTGAAAATGGACACCCTGTTCTGGTACCCATTATATAAAGGGTTCAATGGGCCTCGATAACTCATCATACCATAACACACTAGTGGATTGCTGAATTTCGAAGAAACTCAGCACGACATAATATGTTTACTACCTCATATTCGTACAAATTTTGAAAGAAATCGGACAACGGATTTTGGTACTCCCCATACAAAAGGTCCAATGGGATTTGAAGATGCATTCCACTGGAACACCGCATTCGAGCATTTCGCATTCGAGTATGCGAAATCGGATCTCACTATCTGGCAGCTCCTATACAAAATGGGACTCGAAATTTTATAGTATTTTTAAAATTTTCGAAACCATAGCAAATATATATAAGTGGTATTCATGTACATGCGAAAATTGGAAAACTTCGAAACCTTGCACAGCAAACGTCAAAATAAATCAAAAATGTTCTCATACAAACCGACTCGCACAAATGTCGAATGTTTCGTTTTCTATGTTTGCTCAGAAAAATTGACTCCAAACTTTTCTACCTTTGTGCAAGTCGTTTTGTACAACAAAAATTTTTGTTTTGACGTTTGCTGTCCAAGTTTTCGGGTTTCTAGGCTCAAAACGTAATAAACGAAAATAAATATTAATTTTAAAAAAATGTACAACAACAAAAATACGACAAAATTTTGGCTAACAGTGCTATTCTCGACCGAGTGACAAGCGTATTTGTCGTGACAGTAAACTTCAATTTGCTATTCTGTATGTCAAATGAAAGCTCTTTTTGTTTTAGTTGACAATATTCTCAATAGCACATGACAATAAAAATGTTGTGTGAATAAACAGCACAAAATTTGAAAAATGCCTATACCTCGCAAACGGATTGCCCAAACGAAAAATTAGCCAATTTATAACGGTTTCCAGGGATTTTAGAAATTTGGTTCAATGCATATGCTAAATAGATTTGGCGAATTTGGAAAAAAAATTACGATGTGAATTAACCAAGTTTTCTAAAACCCTTGGAAACACTGAAAATTGGTTAATTTGTTATTTGGACTCACCATTTAAACAACATTTTTATGTAGTAATTTTTGTAATTGGTAATAAGTAGGGATAGGATTTCCATGCAATCCATGTTTTTTTCTCAAAAATCTAAAAGTAATTACACAAATTATCTTGACGAATCACACAATTTGCAGAAAACCCACATTAGCTTGTTGGTGCATATTAAGCATTTTATATGATGAATGCTTTATTTTCCCTAAAGGCGTATTTTTTGCATATTTAAAAAAAACTATGTATATGTATAACAAACTTACAGCCTGTTTTTGTAACTATTGTGTGTAGGCAGACGATAATTCTCACCCGAACGATCATGTTTTTATTTGAGTTCATTAATGTTTTTTGTCTGGGAGAGAAAGCTCTTTTTCCCTTATTTTTCTCATTGCCCTTATGTCAAAATACATTGTTGCCAACGTGCTATTGGTGTTGATTTGAAAAGCTCTTTATACTGAAAAAAACAAAAATTTTGCAAACCCGAGGCAACACTGCTACATCAGCTGTTCAATTGGAGGCAGATGATTGCAACCAAACGAAAATAAACAAACAAAACAAGTGAAACAATTTGCAAACAGAAAAGTGAGAAAATAAAAGTAAAGTACAAAAATAAAGTTACAGTGCAGTTATTAAAAAATATAAAAAATGATTCCTTCTGTGGCCCTTGGTTTTTCTGTGATAAATAGAATCGACACAACTACCTCCAGCGGCCTTAACCGCAGGAAATTGCGAGATGCGACAAATGTTTTGGAGCTTCCAGATAACCGGTAAGTAGTTGCACACAATTTGTTTTTCTTTTTGTTTATAAAATTTTTATCTGCAGATTTATTGCTAACTTTCGAGTAAGCAAAGAAGTGTTCATCATGCTTTTAAGAGAAATGCAGCCCAAAAACAACTAAACGAAACAAAGCAGACAATTGGTATTTTCTGATTGCCTAATCTGACGTTTTGTTTCGCTTGTGTATGACTTAACTGAACCAAAATACACAAGCAAAACAAAAGCTCTTTTTGATTGCACTCAAAAAAATGCAAAAGAAAACCAAATATTTTTTTTGATCGTCTTTAGGCAAACGATTGGTGTAAAAACAAGTTACAAAAACAGGCTGTTAGTCTTCGGAAGAGGCTCAAAATAAACAGCCTGTTTTTGTAACTATCTTCAAACAGCAGGCGTGCAATTGCTAGACATGCAATCGGGTTTTCAATTGAGTTCATTGTTGCTTTTCGCTTGGGCATAAAAGCTCTTTTTCTTGGTTGTGTTCCTGTCAAAGAACAATATTACCTTCATGTTTTTATTGGCATTTCTTAAAGCTTTTTCATACAAATATATGATAAACGGGGGCAACCCTAGCCATCAGCTGTAAAATCAACAACAGCTGATTGTAGGTATTAAAAAATAAATAAACAAACGAAAATAATCACAATCAATTTAAAATGATTTCCTCCGGTGCTCTCTCTAAGCGGTAGGATTTTGCGTGATTCAACCAATGTGTTGGAGATTCCAGAAGACCAGTAAGTATATTAGTATAATTTGCTTTTATGAATTAATGAAGATATGTTTTGTAGATTTATTGCAAACTTCCGTGTTAATAAGGAAGTATTTTCGAATCTGTTAGAAGATTTGGGACCGAGTGGCTAGTTCTGGGAACTCGTCCATCGAGTCTGGATAGAGTTGGTCTTTTTTACTCTGATAAGTACAATTGTTATTATCAATATATGCTGTTTCGTTTCAATGTTAAAAATACTTAAATTTTTTTGGTCAAACAATCCATTTTTATTTATTTATTGAAATGAAAACACATTTCGAGTACTCGAAAATTTGTGCAAATTTGTACAAATTTTTACTGAACTCTGTCCGTTTACTCCAAAAGTCCAGTAAATGAGAGCCAGAGAGCGAAAATTTTGACAGTTCGATGTTAGAGATTTTGCAAATTTTGGTTGGAGAAATTTTAGCCAACATAAAATTGCAAGATAGAACAGCTGTTTGAAATCAGCTGTTTTGTGTAAAGAAACAAAACACAAAAATAAATTAACAACGACAGAGGTAAGTGCAAATTATTTTGTTTAATATTTTATCTCTACATATATAAAAATTACGTGTATGTTCGTGATCGCTAAATTCAAAAACTACTGGACCAATTTTGACCAAATTTTATATGCATGTGTAGTTTGAAGTTCGTCCGACAGATGGCGCAATATTTAGTTTTTTTGTGTTTTTGCACCGTGATGAAATAGATGGCGCCCACGTCGAGATGTTAATTATTGTTTACCATCTGATATTATAAATACTTTTGAAGGCAGGACGAAGTCTGCCGGGTCAGCTAGTTCAATATATTTGTGAAATTTAGAAACCAAATGGAAAACAATAATGTGCAGTGGCATTCAGGAAATTCTGGTGAACCGGCGACGTCATTATTGGACAACTGTGGCAGTAGCAAAGGTATGGAAATACACGCCAGAATGAATGTATGTGGCAAAGGATAAAATTTCTTTCAATTCTATTGGAACTTGTGATAACTTCCGAAAATGTATTTGTTGGAAGAATTTGTAAGTACAATACATTTTGTAGTGAGGTTAGCATGCGCAAACAATAAAAATTACAGCTTTTGTTTAATGAAAGGCAAACAGAAAAATCAGCTGTTTCCTTGCACACATACACATCAGCTGTTTCATTGCAAATTATTACTGGAAGTCGTTCGCGTACTTTATTTGCAAATTTTCATAAAGAGAGTAAAATTGTTGTTTCGCTCTCAAAAGTAGATTCTTGCAAATTTTTACTGGGAAAGTATTCGAACAGAGCTAATATAACCCACACGAACAATTTTTTACGATTGTCTATTTTGACATTTAACATTGTACGTTGTTGACTTTGTGAACCTACGTTTTGACGATAACTAAAAGCTTTTGTGTTTACACTCAAAAAAAAGTTTACAAAAACCAAAATTGAAATTCGTTTGGTTCTAGACGTGCGATGAGAGAAAAAACAAGTTACAAACACAGGCCGTTAATATTGTCACAGCAATTCCCGAATATGTAATTGAAATGCCAGTGACAAGAATTCAATGACAATAAACTCATAAATGACGGTTGTCATGAATTCGAGAATAGCACTGTAAATATCCGAACAAACAACTGATTGTAGACTTTTGGAAAACAAATTGATTGGAAATTTCAAAAATTAATTGTTTTTCCAGTTTTAGGAAAAGATGGCGAATTTGTTTTTTAAATAATGAGATGTCCAAAACCGAAAAACCGGGAAAAACGGTTAACCGGGTTTTTTGCTATTATCCGTATGCCGGTTTTTTTAAAAAAAGGAATTTTCGAACAAACCGGTTATTTGACGTCGGTTAACCGGGTAATCGGATTTTACGTAATTTGTGTTACTATCCTTAAAAAAAATTAATAATAAATGATATGATTTTCAAATTTTAGTGAAATTAAGGAACATGATTTCTATTGTGAAGTATGATCTTACGCTTCAATAAGTTCTAAATGACATATCCAAACAATTTTTTCAAAATGATTATATGACTAGAATTAGAATTAATTAAGAACATTTTTTTTTTTATCAAAATTCAAATTATTTGATAATTAAATGTTTTAAACTTCAGTGACATTGACGAAATGGACACACTCAAAATTGAATATGATTTTCGATTTTAAATCAGTTTAATGCGGATTTGAATAAAACTTTTAAATTTTATATTAAACACGCATTCCAAATTGGAATATGATACATAGTTTTTAAAATGTGATGATTTATTCGACCTTTTCGTATTATATTTCAAATTAAAATGTTCGAGCGTTAGGTTTATTTTAAATTATTTTATTCTTCAATATTTCGCTACCCATTGGGTATTGGGTCAGGAAGATAGGCACAATTATTAATTAAAAATTTCCTTTGAATTTTTAATTTCATTATTTTTCATTTAATTTTTAATTAATAATTGTGTTTATCTTCCCAAAGATGCTACCCAATGGGTAGAGACAAATTGAAGAATAAAATAGACCACGAACATTTAAATTATAAATATATAGTTTTATTTAAAATTAAAATGTAATTTTAAATGAAATATTAAATGGTCGCTAAACAAATGTATTGTAAATTCTACATGTGTAATTTAATTTAAAGCAAAAAAAATTTCAAACCAAAAACCGGTTTCTTGAAAAATTGATTTTTCAAACAAACCGAAAAACGGTTTCTAAAAAATGCCGGTTTTTTGGACACTTTACTTTATTAGAAAGAAATGTTGTCTTCCAAGACGTCCAAATTTCAATAAATTTCAACCACCTTGCGTGCAGTAAACGGAACCACCTCTGCGTTGACGAATTCATTAGATATACATATCGAGATTTTAAAAACGTAAATTACAGTGTTTTGAATGAAAATTGCTCTAAGACACACTGGAACAGTGTGTATCACATGACCTCTGCTGATGAACAGCTAGACTTTCTCGGGGATAATATTGTACAACTTTATAATGAGACAGTACCATTGAAGACGAAGATTACATCTGCGAAGAATCAGCCGTGGTTCAATGCTTCTATTAAAGCTGACATTCGTTCAGCCAAAAAGGAGGTTAATCTGCTAATAAAGTTTTCAAAATCTGAATATTAGTCGAAGCGATTTGGTTTATCTTTCGAATCCGGTCAAAATTGGAAAACAATAAGAGACATTGGAATTTGCAATACAAATAAAGATACTAACTAAATAAAATAAAATTTTTGGCAATATTCCCTATGGTTGCAGCGGATAATAATTTTCGCTGTGATATATCTTATGATCCTAATTATAGGAATATACATAAGTTTGCTGATGAACAGCTAGACTTTCTCGGGGATAATATTCTACAACTTTATAATGAGACAGTACCATTGAAGACGAAGATTACATCTGCGAAGAATCAGCCGTGGTTCAATGCTTCTATTAAAGCTGACATGCAGCGCAGAAATTTTGCGTACTCGTGATAGAAGCTTTTTAAAACTCTTGAACTTGAGCAGATTTTCGTTCAGCCAAAAAGGAGGTTAATCTGCTAATAAAGTTTACAAAATCTGAATATTAGTCGAAGCGATTTGGTTTATCTTTCGAATCCGGTCAAAATTGGAAAACAATAAGAGACATTGGAATTTGCAATACAAATAAAGATACTAACTAAATATAATAAAATTTTTGGCAATATTCCCTATGGTTGCAGCGGATAATAATTTTCGCTGTGATATATCTTATGATCCTAATTATAGGAATATACATAAGTTTGAATTTTCTTGTGTCACACAGCACGATGTTTTTACCAGCTGCAATATCATAAAATCAAATGCAGTAGGACTTGATAATAAACATCCCAAATTTCTAAAAGTAATTTTACCTCATATTTTGCCTTATATTACCCATCTACTGAACATCATCATTTCAACAAGTTATAGGCAAAAGCATGCAAAAATAATTCCAGTTGCTAAATCTAATACGGAGTACCGACCAATTGCTATTCTGTTTCCTGTCAAAATTTTTGGAGAAAATTTTACAGCGCCAAATAAGTGATTTTATTCATGAATATAATTTAATGTCTGACATGCAATCAGGGTTTCGTCCCAATTATAGCTGTGTAACTCCTTTAATAGATGTCACGGGGAGTATTAGGCGGAAACTTGATATAATAGCATCATAATTCGACAAGCCAAAATACTATAATTATAAGACCTAGTCCTGTTGTACAGGAGACTAATAATAAATAATAATATTAAAGTAAATAATAATAATAAAACTACCACTAGCTACCCACCAGCACATCCGTAATGCTTTTGAGTGGCGAATTTAACATGGGGATGTCATTGGCGACAGTCAGTCGACAGCCACTGCATTATCATTCGGTAATCATTTCGCGTATGCTGTGTATAGTATCTAAACATTTCTCTGGTACCATGTATCTTGCCAATTCGTCAGTCCCATTTAAGACATTATGTGGCTAGTGCTACCACACTAACTACTTCCCAGGTCCCCAGCACCTACTTATGTCATTAGTATTGAGAAACTGTACTCTATATACATATCTTTGAGCTCCTATATAAAGGAAACCGGTCGACGCTGACATCAATGCTGACATGACCAGAAAGCTTAATAACATTGCCAAGTTTTCTAAAGTGGTGGCTAATTCTGATATATATCAGTGACCCTCCAAAAATGCTTTCAAATTAGGGTTCAATAGGTTAACCGAACTCATAAAACATGTTTACGTTTAACGTGTCCCCTCAAAACACGTCACAGTTCTTATACGCATTTGATGTACCACTCTTTCAATTTGTCATTTAAGATTAAAACTTCACAATTGTCGTTAAAGTCAACGTCTTTATCGCTCTCTTCCAGTGCCTGAACTTCTGCATCTTTTTTTATCCCCTTTTTCTTCAAAGAACACACTTTGATACGTTCATAAATTGTTCTAAACAGTCTTATTTTTTCTTCATTATGAGCCTCTTCAGTCGCCATTTACTACTCTTTATTATTAACCTTTTAGCAAATCAGTTTCTCCTGTTTTTATTGTATACCATAATGCACTTTTATTAACACAAAAACCGCGAAGCTGAGATTACTTTACTGCCGAAAGTTCCGGTTGCAAACGATGCAATTGAAAAATATAGGAAATAAATATTCTTTTTTTGATTTTGAAAGGAGATCATTAAGGCCGAAGTTAAATTTGTCTTCAATCCAAAACATTTCGCCATGCATATGTGACTCCAGAACCCGCTAACGAAGTTACATATATAAACCCCTAGAGGGAAGCAAAATATCAGACTGAAAATTTAAACTTTAGAGCATACATATGTGTCGTTGAAACTACCACACGATTTTTCATAACTAACCACCTGAAAAGAAGCTAATCATGAACCTGAAAATCAGAAACAAATAAATATGCACATGTGACCGCCTAATATAATTATGCGAACTTAAAGGGTACTTACTAGGGTATCCTTGATTAATCGAACAATTTTTTCCACACTTTTGTTCGAGTAGTTTAAAATAGCTGGTTTCGATTAAAAAAGTAATCGAGTAATTTATACCGATTAATCGAATAATTCATGTAATGAATAATTGAGTATTATATTTGTTGTTCCATGTAAATGATGGCACATGTCAACAATTTCGTTTCTTTTCTTTTCAGCTAATTAGTCGCCTAAATTCATATTTTCCAATCCATAAATTCATACAAGTTTCCTCTACATGACCTTTTCATGGGATTTTAAATTTCAGTTTCATGAAAGTATTGGACTTTTTTACAATTATATATTGAAAATCAGCCACATTTTTTACAAACACAACAATCTTCATGAGCTAATGGTACAAAGATGTACAAGAAGGCAACAAAATCTATAGGAAAAAATATAACTCAATATATAAATGTTGATGAAAGTGAAATGATAGTGGTGCCGAAACTGGTGATGAATCATAAATTGAGCTTAAAATTAAAATAAGTGAAGTTATTAACCGTGTCCGTAAGTGTTGCGAATTATTCAACAAATCCTCAGAAAAGCAACAAAAATTGCAAACATGTTATGTTAAAGGAAACACAGAACCTAAGCTTAGACATGATGTTAAGCTCGATGGTTGTCTTCTTTATGTAATATGGTACACAACTTTTTTAGTTTGCATGTGAATCATGCAGTTTTAGACTTTAGTTTGCCTTGATTTGCGAATGATGATATTAAAATATTGACGGATTTGAGTAATATTTTAAGACCACTTGATGTGACCATCAGAGGTCTGGATGCGGGGAAAACGTTAAATTCTAATTAAAGTTGTTTCTAGGGTGATCAGTTCGGTTTTCAGAAACCGGATACTCGGTTTTTTTCACTCATAAAAACCGTCGGTTTTTTTTAAATCCCTGTTTTTCGAATATCGAATAATCCGGTTATTTTTTTGTCGAATCTCGGTTTTTTTGCGTTCGATATTTTTTATTTAATTGTATTCATAATTGTGTTAAATGTGTACTCGTGCATGTTTTTTCCAGTGTTTCGGCCGAACAACCTAATTGTTAGTTTTATAAATCTGGCAACTATTACAAACATCTGTTTTTTCATGTTTTCCTTTCCATTCACATTCTTACAAATAAATTGATACATGCCAAACAGCAAAATTTAAAAGCAGAGCTCCATTTTTTTTTATTAAATTTAAAATAGTGCATAAATTGTTTGACCTAACATTGGGCAGGTAAGTTTTTTGGTTTATAATGAAATATTGTGCTGTCTTACAACGGTGTTCAACTCTTATGGATGTAGATGCCTTCTGTATGGATATATTATGATCGAGACGGAAAGGATAAAGCTAGATGCCGGCAATGTCCTAAGCAATTAGGTTGCAGGGGTTCCTCGACCTCTGCTCTACTGAACCATTTAAGGAGTGTACATAAAATTGACGCAACAACCAAAGAAGACCACAACGTAAATGAAGAGGCGGGTGGATCCGTTAAGCCAGTTGAAAATTGTTCTATGCTTAAATACGTTTCCAGAAAGGAAACTATTGTTGAGATTTTTTCCCGCTGTGTTGCTGAGGATGGACTTTCTGTGCGTGCACTAAAAAAAATTGGAGTGGTGCTGGCTTATTTACAATCAAAACAATTCAAGATGCCGGCTTCTGAGACTACAATATGGGAGAAAATATATGATTTCTATCTATCCAAAAAAGATGAGTTAAAAAAAATTGACTAACTTAAAGCAAAAAACCAGCGTTTCTCTATTGTGGTCGATGAATGGTCGGATATATCTTACATAAAATAAATAAATGTTACTGTGCGAACACTTGATCCCGAAAGCAAATTGTTTGAAGTTTTTACCCTCGGTTTGGAGGAGATGAAATTAAAAGGCACAGCTGTTAACGTGGAACAAGTCATCAAACGAAAGTTGGAAGAATTTGGCTTAGATATGCAGCATGATATAGTAGCATCGACCCATGATGGTGCAGCGGTCATGGCGAAATACGGCCGAAGTATTGATTCAGAGTTGCAGCTCTGCATAAATCACCTCATTCATCTCTGTGTTGTTGAGAGCTTTTACAAAAAGAACTGCAATGTGGTCAATAATAACGAAATTGGCAGTGAAGAGGATACTAACGACGATGAAGAATATGATAACGATAATGCTACAAATAATTATTTCGACTTTGTAGATGGATACATGACTTTAAATGATAATGTAAGCTCTATTATAAAACGTGTTAGAAAATGCGTTTCAATGTTTAATAAGTCGGCTGAAAAGCAAAAGTAATTACAAATGTTTGTAAAAGACCAATTTAATAAGGAGCTTAAACTTATCCATGATGTTAAGCACCGCTGGAAATCTATGGTCAATATGGTTTCTCAATTTTTAAAATTGCACAAATGTGTGAATCATACTTTACTGGACTTAGGACTGACACCATTTAGTGAAAATGATATCGCAACTTTGTCTGTGCTTAGTGACACCCTTAAACCTTTGGAAATGTCTATACAAAAACTTTCTGCAAACTCTTCGACTTTAGGTGATGCTGAAGGTATTTTTAAATTCTTACTTAAACACTTTTCAACAAGTCAAACCCAATTATCAGTTAATTTATATGAAATTCTAACAAGACGTATATCAGAAAGACGTGTTCAAACACTGAATACTCTCATTTTGTATTTAAGTACGAGTAAACTCCCAATTAGTGACGCATTTCTGAAATATTCAAGTAAAAATGAAACAAAAGAGTTGGCATCCATTTTGTATTCACGATTATTTACTGAAGAACATGATTCATTTACAGATTCAAATGACGAAATGATCGTTGATGCCACTGAAGATACTATAGAAACAGAACTAAATAACGCTATAAAAAACGTTCAAAATCCTAAAACTACCATTAAAAAATCTACCAAAAATTTTCTTTTGGAAGATTTTTTATATATGGGACTGAAAACCTTGACAGATTATTAAACGCCTTGTACACAATAAGTCCAACTAGTACATTGAGTGAAAGGGCATTTTCAATGTCAAGTTTTATAAAAACCAAAGAAAAAAATAGGTATACACCCAAGCACTTAAATTGTATCTTATTTCTTAAATGTAACTTTAGGGAAAACTAAAGATAAAATTAAATATATTTATATATAATCAAGTATTTACAAATGAATTGTTATGTTTTATTTGTCTTTGTTAAAATAACAAACTGATCTCAGTAATGTTTTGCATTGTAATTATAATTAAACTAAAAGTTTACTTTTTATAAGTATAATTGAATTGTTTTCTGTTATTTTTTAAAAAACATTTTTGTCAAAAATTTCGTTTTAATTTGTTATTTGGCAAACATTTGAAAACCGGATTATCCGGCTTTTTCTGAATTTCAAAAAAGGCACCCGGTTATTTTTTAAATGTCATTTTTCGAATAATTCGAAACCCGGTTTTCGCAAAACCCCGAATAATTGATCACCCTAGTAGTTTCGTATCTGAATTAACACACAAACTGTAATAAATCAAGGACTTGCAATAATAATATCGTAGATGACTTTATATATTTGTATGCAAACCAGATGTACCAGACATAGCAAACCAGATGTACACTTTAATTTCCCCAAACTCCACGATAAGCGAAGGAGTTTTTTTAAAACTCTAGACAAACAAACTCTAGACAAACAAAATTATTAATTTTTCTATTATTAAATAAATATATAATATAACATAAACATAAAATATAAATTCTTAATATTTCTAAGATACTAGTTTAGAAGAACTATTAAAGATTACAATGATCTAAATTTATGTACTTATGTACTATGTCCATTGTACTGTTCGTAGAAGAAATGTTTGGTTTTTAAACATGATATCATCCTGTGTAAATTGTTTTATTGCATGCATTTTAGAAGCTTTTTATAAATTAACAGTGCTATTCTCCAATTCGTGACAACCGTCATACATGAGTTTATTGTCATTGAATTCTTGTCACTGGCATTTCAATTAACTATTCATAGAATAATACATACTATAGAAACTTTTGTTCGCTCAATAAATTAAACGTCACAGGTACGATGGAAAGTAAATATTTGATTTTGGAAAACATGGGTTCAATAATACCAGATAGTGGCAATAGTATACAACGATCAACAAAGGAACACCAACCGAATTTCGTGTTTTTGTGACAAACTAGTTGTGTTAAATACAATACAAATGTATACCAACGATAAAAGTCAACAAAAAGTGCAAAATACATTTAAATTTTTCAGTTCTACACAAAAACGACAGGAAAAAGTTAAGTGAACATATTTTGTAACTCCACCTGGTGTAAGGTAATTTTAAATTTAATTGCTCTCATTTCCACAAACCTACGATGAAGAGTGTGAAATGAAACGTCAGATGAGAGAATAAGTTTATCTATGTATGTATTATTCTATGTACCTATTCTGGAATTGCTGACAAGATGAAAGCTTTTTTGTTTTAAAAATAATATCATTGTTACTAAAACTAAAAACTACATTATGAAGAGCTTTTGTGTTTGTTGAAAACAATTGAAATTCATAATTTGTCAATCTGGCAATACCTTTGCCTAACAAATACTTATTACTAGGGATAGGGATTTCATGCGGTTATGGTTGAGCAATATGCGCCTAAGACATGCTCGTAAAAGATCAAAATTTGCCTAAAAGTTAAAATAAATCCATTTCTAAATATGGTTTTTAACATTTGTTATTAGTCAAGGCAACAACAAAATCATCACATTGAAAATTCAGCAATTCGTTGTCAATATCGTTTAATTGCCAGCCTACGACGGAGCTTACAACTTGGTAGAAAAATGAAATTAGAGAAAAATAAAGAACTCGAAAAATTATTTGTATATCAGTCGGATATATTAAGCTTGCAGCGTCGAAAATACAGGTCCATTTAAGGGCGGAGAAAAACAGGCAAGTGTAGTTACTGAAATGAAAGGCATTCGTTTCGCAAATTTAATGATGTGTTGTGTTTTGTGGGGCGTCGTTTGGTGACTCAAATAACCCTAATTTACCACGATATAGGGGGTCTTGTGAATCGGAAACGAAGCCGGCGTTTGACCCGGTAACTCATCGAGTTATCAAAAATTGTTATATAATTTTTTAGGCTTATTTTGAGGCCTTCTACAAAAAAAACAGCAGACAGTTGTCGGAGGCCTTCGGCCACGGACTGTCCCTGCAGGCTGTGCCAGAGACACGGCCATTAAGTTTAACGTAGAATACGCCATCCGATAAGACGGAAAACATATATAACAATAAATGATAAATAACATAAGCAAATGAATTTATTTATTTCATAGTTACTTTTGATAATATACATAAGCTTATGGTAGGAAAAATAGGATAAATATGTTTTTAAATTAAAAGAGTAAGGATAAATGATAAATAAATTGATAAATAATTATATATCCATGTTAAATTCAAATTCACATTTAACATTTTGTTTCACTTAAATACATAAGTAAATATACAAAATTTCAATATTTCATCAATCAAAACAACAGCCGAAGGTTTGTGTCCACACTGAAACAGCAGCATAGTTTGTGTTCACGCTACAAACTCAAACACTCAACCAAACACCACACATATGTTTGAGTGTAAGTATTTAAACAATTTTCATTTGAGAAAGTTAAATATTAAGAAGATATCAACCAATATGAAGTGTATATCAAACGAAAGATAACATCTTCATTTACCTACAAAAAAATTTTTAAAAAAGTTATCTCGCCGTTTTCTCATAATCAATGAAATAAAGATTACAACAATAACAATCTGACATGACTCCCTATACCGTAAGGTAAGACGTATTCTACGCCAAAAAGTACATACATAAAACCAGCACTTCGTCCTGGCAAATCCTTTTTTGTACCAAGTGGGTTCCATGGGTCCGTCATTCATGAATTTTTAAATTTTTCATGTTCTAGTATCTTCGACTAATTTCTTGGCGTCAGTTTGAGCCTCTCCCGAAGACTGACAATTTTGCCTAATTTTGTTATATGTATGTATGATATAGTTTTTTCTAAATATGCAGAAAAAATATGCATTTTGAGAAAATAAACCATTTATCATAAAAAATTCAAAAATATGCACCAAGTCAATCTGGGGTTTCTACAAATTGTGTGATTCATACAGGTAATTAGTGTAAACCTGGAGGCATGGAAATCCCATCCCTACTTATTTCAAATTAGAAAAATTGCTACATTCACATATTCTTTAAACGGAGGATCCAAACTACAAATTAACCAATTTTCCGTGCTTCCAAGGGTTGTAGAAAATTTGGTTCAATTCACATCGTAAATTTTTTCCAAAATCGCCAAATCTTTTTAGCATATTCATTGAACCAACTTTTCGAAAACTCTTGGAAACCATTATAAATTGGGTAATTTTTCGTTTGGACACTCCATTGCGAGATACAGAAATTTTTCTAATTTTCTGCTCTTTATTTGCACAATATTTTTATTGTCATGTGCTATTGAGAACGTTATAACTATCATTGGCAACTAAAACAAAAAGAGCTTTCATTTGACATCCAGAATAGCAAATTGAAGTTCTTGTCACTAATGTATTTACTGTCACGACGAATACGCTTGTCACTAGGTCGACAATAGCACTGTAAATTGAATTTTATTTTATAATAATAAAATCAAAACATACCTTTATTGGCGTTGTATTTTTTATCAAAGCAATCAAAGACTTAAATCAATTTCAAAAAATTGAAATTACTCGAATAACTGGAGCAATTTAAAAACTTTATGTAATTTTCCGAGTAAGTCAGAATCTCTGTATCTCTCTCTCTGTGTTGAATTCATACTACAAGCTTACAAGGTCAGGAACATTTTTCTAATTGAAAAATGGTTGAGTTCATCCATCAACCGATGATATCAATTCAAGCACAGTAGTTATGCATCTGATCTTGTCACGGAGTTCGAAACTAGTCATGTCAGTGAGTGTGGTTAACTGAATTGTCTATCATTTCCAACAAAATCCAACCAGCTTTTAATTATAAAATTTTCCTGACCTTGTAAGCTTGTAGTATGAATTTATCATACGTTAACTAAAAATAAAAGAAATTATTTCTTATTGTTCTTTTAACCTTTATGTCAACAGCAGATCTTCTTTACGCATGTCAACAGCAACATACCTGGGTATGATCATAGTTTTGTATGGGAAATGGCATGCCGTTAGCATATCTAACTCGTTTCTTGGAATTTCTGAAATTTTTTTATTTTGTTAGAAAGAGACAAAAGGTTCAAAACCAGTTTTATTTACCCTTCCATTTAGTCATTGTTTTTTGGAAAAAGTGGTTGTATAGGTAGACACACGTAGAAGCATGTATTGATGCAGAAATTCAATTCAATTCAATTCAATTTATTGATAATCGATAAACCAAAGAAGGCCAAATTGATTACATAGTTACTTACATATAAATTATGGCAATAATTTCAAAAATGCATGCAAAATATACCTTCTAATAATGGATAAATTTAGAATATTTTACTATCATCATTGTTATGGATTGTTCCCCCAATAAACCTCTTAAAATGGTTAAAAAGGTTATTAATGTTACCACTATTAACAACGAGATCAATAAATTTTATAGATTAGAAATAAGTTTATTTTTGAATCCAGAAATCGAATGCGCAAAATGCCTATCAATATATGGAAAAACAGAGTTCCAAATACGGCAAACTTTCACTATGAATGAACGTTGCATTTCCTTCTTTGTAGTTTCGTCAGCAAATTTAGTATACATTTGTGATTCGAAGTGAAAAGACGTTTCTGTTTATTTTGTGGAAATAAAAATATAAAATAAAAGTAAAATGGCAGATGGTGAATGGCTTACTCCACGACAACTAAGCGCACTTTCGTACGAAGACCAGCAAGCATATATTCGCCAAACGCTTGAAGAGAGCCAGGAAGAAATAGGTGACCACGATTCAATAGTTGGTGACGAGGCTTTAGGTGAATGTGTAGGTGATATTGGTGGTGATGACACAGACTGTGAAGAACCCACGTTACCGGAATATGACCCAGACGACGACAGTGATTCTGATGAAGAACTTGAAGATGCACCAATTGAAATTGGCGAATGTTTTACTGCCAGAGGTGGTAATGTTTGGTCTTCGAGACAACCACAACCTGTAAGATTCCGTACGCACAACATTCTAAGAAGTGCACAATCTGGACCAGTACGGGCAACGCAAGGTTTGACCATTGCAGAAACGTTCAAATTGATAATGTCAAACGAAATATGCGTCATAAGTATTCGTGAATCAAATCGAAAGGCACCGCAATTCTATGATGATGACAATGCAAAACATCCAACAAGAGAACCGAGATCATGGATTCCCATAACAAAAAGTGAATTAGATGCATATTTGGGCCTACTTTTGCTAAGTGGCGTTACACATTCTGGTTACGTGCATACGAAAGATTTGTGGAAAACTACATCACATCCATTATATCGTGCTGCAATGAGTGTACGACGATTTTGGGAAATAAGCCGCTTCATACGTTTTGATAATGGAAACACACGCCAGCAACGCAAACAAACTGACAAAGCAGCAATAAGCTAAACAGAGCCATATACCCCAAAATGCAAACAAATGTTAAAATTCAATTTCTATGCTTGTGTAAGAGTACTCTTATGAGGCATTTACACCAAACAAGATTAAAACATTTCAAAGGTTAATTTCGTTAACCCGCTGTAACCCAGAAGATTATTCATACAATTGTAATCTGTAGAAACTGAAGTTTAATTTTGAACCTCATTTTAAACTGGTGTACATTTTGATGCACCACTGTTAATTACTAATAAAATGCAACCATAATAAAAACACACAAAAAATCAACAGACGGACATGCCGCCGCCGATATAACTGGGTCTTTTTGGTTTAAACTGTGAGAAGATTTTATCGTCTGGCCCGATGTAACCCATTGAATCAATTTGAAAGGTTCAGTTATTTCAAAAACATCCCAACTTTTTCTAAAACTGGCAAAACCAATAGCCCCCAACTTAATTCTTCTGTTGCGCCGCCGTCTCCGATAATTTTGTCTCGGCGCGAAGTTGTCTAAGCAAGGAGTTGCCACCTGAAATGTCAGTTTAATCTCAAATTGGGTGGTGTAAACGGCTTAGATTAGAGAACAAGGTTGTCGCTAACCAGGCCGCGATAAATGGCGGTGTAAATGCGTTATAAAGTTCAGACTTAAAGGGAAATAGAGTTTTTAGATTTTGCTTTTCAGGCTGCAAATATCACGTTAAACTGCAGTTACACCTATCAAGATTATATCTTTTTCAGGATTATAAATGTAAAACTCCATAGGAAAAGGCGTCAATAATCCCGAAAATGCGATAATCTACGTAGGTGTAAATGCTGCTTTATAACGCATTTACACAACAGAACAATTAAGTTTGCGACTATTGTTTTTCCCAGTTTTGTACAAATTTGGGATGTTTTTGAAATAACTGAACCTTTAAAATTGGATCATTGAGTCAAATCGGGCCAGTCGATAAATCCTTCTCACAGTTTAAATCAATAAGAACCATTTATATTGGCGGCGGCGCACTGTAGGCGAAAAGGCTCATCTAGCGGCCTTTAATTAATAGCGTTTAGGGAAATTTTTTTTTTGTTTGTGTAATATTTTTTTTTTGTTGAAAATAGATTAAGCTACAATGTTAAAAAAAAGTAAAATTTAAAAATATATTTATATTTTAGAAATTTTTTTTGCATTCAGAAAATCATGATAAAGTTAATATATTTAATGTTTCACATTCTTTTAAGCTAAAAATATATTTAACTTTAATATTAAAAATTGTTTTGTTTTTGAATTTTTTCTTTTTTTTCTTTTCTGTTGAAATAACTATTTTTGGCCTTATTCAGCCTTCCTATATTTGAGAGAAAAAGGACTGATATTTTGAAGCGGAAATGTTTTTATATTGATTAAAATGCAATAAATCAAAATTAATGCAAAAAATATTTTTTCTATAGGCTTTTAATTTTTAATTTGTGTGATGTAGGCGATATTTTCTAAGGTCTTTATTTCTGGCCTCGAGAGCTTCTTCTGACATCATACCTATTGGAAGCGAAGCATGTTTAATAATATCTGCACCATGTATTACAATTTTATGGACAGTTGAGGTCATATATAACAAGGGATACAAGTCATATGAAATTAAAAATAATTGATTTCATATCCAGAAGCCATTTTGCGTAAAATAACGCTGAAAGGATAAATTAATAAACTGCCAACACCAGTTATTTGAGTAGCCAATTTTGGTTGTTGGAAAAATTTTCTGACTGCGTTGCCATTATTAGTTGTGCCTGATCCAGGCGTTGGGATATCAACCCGGCTATACATTTTTTGTATCAACAATCACCTTATCAGAACTGCGAATCTGCCATTTTTGAATTGGAATTCTGTAAGCGATATGCAGAATACACTCAAAGAAGCGATTCCACGCATATAAAGTTGATAATCCACATTCGTATAAGTTTTCTTTGCACGGCAAATTTTTCATTATTTGAAGGTTGTTCATATTTTTCCGTGATGCATCACAAATTCCACATTTTTCCATTCATAATTTTGAAGTGTCGTTGGATTTGAGATATGATATTGTTCACTTCATCATGGATTAATTCTGCTGTTTCCTTTTGACAAAGTAATTTTAGTGGCCTGCAATAACGAGTTGATGAAGGTTTGATATTTTTCCAGAGTATGGTTGATCCACAAACTATTTGTAACGGTACCAAGCACATCGTAAAGATATGTTGGTCGATCATGCAAGCGTCAACATTATCACAATTTTGTCGATAAGTTGGGTGGCCACTACTTCCATCACAACCCCATTTGTAAATAGCAGTTATCTTTATAGTGTTATTACTCTCAGAGTTTTCAAAATCTTGGGAATGCGCTGCAAATATTCTGGCCACTGTGTGATCAATCAAGCATTGTAAAGGTACCTCAAAAGAATGATCAGTAACTTGTAGCCCATCAGGATAGCACAGTTTTTTCGCAGACCGTAAAACATCATAAGTGGGAAATATATTAGCATTTCTCTTTTTAATACGATTCTGCAAGTCCATGTAAACCTTTTTTGTGTCACCGCCATCAATATATGTGACCTGGTCTACGGAAAGGGGGCTTAGGTGTCAAAAAATCAATTTTCACTTTTTGGTTGATTCGGATGGAAGATGAGATGCTTTTTCACGTGGTGAAAAGCAGAAAATCCTAACTTGCTTAGAAGTGTACTAAAAATGTAGAGAAAGAAGAGTAAAAATACGACAAAATATAATTTATTGGTAATGAACAAAATACATTGAATTATAAGCTATAAAGACATGATTATACACTAGAAAAACGTATTATGGGCCAAAAATAATAATTAACAAAATAATTATATATTTAACAAAATATATAAAAATAAAATAATCTTAACAGAAGTTTGTTCGGTATCATCTTCTGCCTGAGATACACATACTTCGTCTTCATCATCATCGCTCTCTTCATAGTTTTCATCATCGTTTTCATCCTCCTTTTCATGGAAATATTGTCCGTATACAGCACTGAACTCCTCATCAACACTCATGTTTCATTTCATGCGAAATGCGAAGACGATAATCAACAGAAACAGAAAACGTCACTTCTTCAGTGTTACTTTTTTAAATGTTCCACACTAGCAACTTACACGATGAACTATAATAATATTCCGACCAACAACAACACTTACTGGACCAACAACAACACTTACTGGACGTCCGGCGCGGAGAACAATTAACGAGATAATGAGAAACTCGCGAAACGAGTTGCTTACATTTAACAGCTTTTTCACAGAAAACTAGTTTTCACACGTAAGCTCCCTTTTCGTAGACCAGGTCACATATAATGCTAAAGCTTCCTCTGCTGTGTATTTTATGACTTCTTTATCATCGGTTAAAATGGCAGATTTCAATCGTTTTGGCAAATTTTCATCAGAGTTCAACATTGATACGACCATGGACGCATTCCTCTTGTCCGCCTTGTATAAACTAGTGCTGGCCGCAGACATGAGCTCATCGCACGGGATTTCTTTGGCGATATCAGATACTTTTTTGTTTTTTGCTGGCAGTCAGTAAAGGGTATTTCGGGTCGCACCGTAATTGGGGTTGAGTCTACCAATATATTTGCTTCGATGACGTCATAAACATAGGATTCCACAGCAGAAAATTTTTTAGAAGCATCATTTTCCTCATACCAAACCAAAAATATCGCTCGCTTAGACACTGACATTGTAGCTAAAAAAATGAATTTATAATAAAGCTGCGACAATAAGCATCTCATTTTGGACATTTCACATTACACGACTCGATATTAATTTGAAAAGAAAATAATAGACCGAATCCACTCGAATCACAGAAGTTTAACACTACAACATGTGAATTTATTGGTAAACATTTTTATTCTTACATGCACTTTAAACAACAAACAATCTAATACACGAAACACAGGTCACAAACTCATTTTTTTTAGTTAGTATATACCTTTAACTTTAATAAAAAAACTAAAAAGAATGTTACTGTCACTCCGACAAATTTAATTAGAAATTGCAGCTGGTTGCCAAAAAAGGCGGGAAAGCTTTTGGCTGCAGCTGTTGCAACATATGTTGTAGGTGAAGCTTTACATCTGAACGAATATTGAGAGCAAAACAAAATGAAAATTATCAATGATCTGTCTGATGTATTACTAATCGAATACAAAAGCTACAACAAAGTTTTGGTGGCGGCAACACGTCGAACAGTTGATTTTTTGTGTATGTTTTTATTTTGGTTCCATTATTTTAGTTGCATCAAAATGTACACCAGTTTAAAATGATTTTAACCTCATTCAGTTTCTACAGATTAAAATTGTATGAGTAATCTTCTGGGTTATCGCGGGTTAATGGAGTTAACCGTCGAAATGCGCTAATTTTGGTCGGTGTAAATGCCGTATTAGTCTCTTTTAAAAAGCCTACGTAAATAACGATTATATTACATTGTCCGTTTTGTCTGGTAACCACCCCTTCAGTTTTTGACGTTTAGTCAGCTCATATCCCTCATTATTACATTCGTACAAATTTGTTAAAGAGGTATATTCTAATTAAATTCCTCAAAAAAGTAAATTCTCTGTGTTAACCCTTGGATGTCTGACTACCTTGTAGGCGGTAAGTGACTCTACTGGGCCTTGCGTGGCCCAGTACACATTTTTACAAATTTTGCCCCAGGTTATTTTCCAATTGGAAGCTGCTATTGTGTAGAAGTATTGTATCACACTTTAACTTCATGTAAGCCTGATTAATTGTTGGAATTTATTGGAATTAGGAATGCATAATATTTTATTATGGGATTTTTTTAATTAAATACCAGGTACGTTCTTCAGCCAAATCCAACGAATTGAAAATATTGTTCGGCGATAACTGCAGATTTGCTCAATGCAGCACGATCCTGTCGCGTGTTTCCACTGTCAAACCGAATGAAGCGTAAGAACAGCTTGAACCGGTTAGGACCATCGTGGGTTTGTAGATGTGATGGTGGTATGGTCTTAAAAGCTCTTTAGCTGACTGTGTATTTGAATTGAACATTCTAGCAAACAATACTAATCCGAAAACCGGGTACATCTCATTCTCGTTTGTTTCCGTCCAAACTCTTGTAGTTGAATCCGGGTGGGCTATATTCCAATCCCGTAAGATGCCTCATGCTCTGCGATTTGTCTCTCGAACAATTACACTGACTATCTCCGGAGTAACGACTTTCTGAATATATTTATCGGACTGCCAAAACGTGGCTGCATTACTAAGGTAGACCCACTTCTGGCAACAACTGAAACATTGTGTCCCAAACAGCGCTCGCTTTGGATGTGCAAAATTCGCCAACCGGCAATGTCGAAGTTACTCCAAACACATCTTCTTCAACCACTGTCACTGTCCACTACAGCATTCGTTTCAATATTCAACTCTTCTTCTGCATCCGACTCTACTTCATCAGATGGGATATAATCTCCATCCTCTTCTACATCTTCGATGTTCTCACTCGCAGAAACTGCGGCAAGACTATTTTCAGCGAGGTGCTGTTGTCAATCCAGAAAATCGGTGACGCCAACTTAGACCTGCAGCGAGGTCTTCCCAGACCTCCTCACTTATTCCAGACATTTCAAGTAGTTCAATTCAAGAAGCTATAGATCATAAAATAGGTGAAAATTCAAACCGAAATGATCAATTCAAAAGAAAACTGCCCACAGTAAACTTGTTGAGCTTTTACTAAATCTCAAATAATGAAATCTCAATTGCTTGATCATGTTGAAGTGCTTTTGAATAGCAGCTTACATACATTTTCCATAAATTTAACAGACGGTCCTCATGACGACCAGTAGGCACACTTACCATCTTTTAACATTAACATATCAGTTTTGCCTACGAAATCAATGAAACTTATATTTTACTGTACTCATTATGATCAGAAAGCACTACCGGTAGTTGGCATAAAATATCTCCGCGCTCAGAGTCAACGAAAAAATTTGGGGACAATTCAAAGTCAAAATTGGCCTCGAAAAGCCCAGGTGAACATCCTAGGGTTAAATTAGATGTCTTTCATTCGTTAAAATAGTAAAAGTGGCGTTTTCTCAGTTAATTTATTCAAAAACCTAAATATTTGTACCGATCGATTACACCTTTTCACTTCGACAAGAGAATTAGAGTGAAACAAAATGGCAGAAATACAAAAGTGAAGAAAGAGAAACGTCAAAACTCCCCACAAACTTTGGTATCGTCCGTGAAAGTCTACACTGCCAGCAACACCAAACCTCTCACCCACAAATTGCGTTAGGAACGCGCCGAACACGCGCGTGAAAGCCATAGTATAATGGTGCTCTTACTCATGCGCAAAGAACGTGAGATATTAACTTAACATTGAAAATTTAATGCAACGCAGCATTCATACTTGTATTTTAAGCGTTTTACATGAGCTTTCTCAAAGCTGTAACTTTCGTATGTGTGATATTTAACACTACCTAAATGTAGTTGAACCAATTACATAACTTTTATTCACAGTGAACCAAGTCAACAAGCTGCAGTTTGTCTGTGTAATAGCTTATTCACATTTACCGCGTTTAAGCTGGGACGCCGGCGTTTCGCTCTCTTGAGATCATTACGAAACCATGGTGTTCACATTGTGCTTTTGTTAACTACTGTGGTTTCATGTGACATTTCTCATTTCCTTTTTGTGTTTTCTGTATTGACTGTAAACAACACAAACGCACATTTGTGAATAAAGAAATGTAAAATAATATCAAAAAATTAATGTAATTTTTATAATATTAGAATTTATATCATTGTATGATAAAGCAATGAATGCATTCAAAGATATAAATGATTATATTCATAAGTCACATTGAAATAAGTACTTACCACCACAAAGCAAACTAGAAATGTAAACAAACAGATTTGTTTTCCCTCATTTTTCTGACATTTGCTTTGAACCAGCAATGGAAATTTTTTCATTTTACTCCTTTTTTTAACTACTATTGGAGTACAACACTGTGCTCTCTCTCATTTTTACTGTGGTTTCAAACAAACTACAGTAAAAAGAGCATAATGTTTGCGTTTTTTTTTTTATATGGAAATAAGTGCCAATTAAAGTGTGTTTCGCTGAAATCATCGAAAGAGAGCGAAACGCCGGCGTTTCAGCTGAAACGCGGTAAATGTGAAAACAGAACCAAACACGCTGCATATGACGACGAAAAAAATCTCTAGCGTCTAAACAGCGTCTCTGCGTTGTATATATTTGCGGCTCTTTTCTGGATTTTTTTGAAAAATAATATTATAGTAGAATAGGAATTAAATTGTTTTTACTGCATTTAAAAATGTATTCACTTTTATTGTAGTGTGTTTAACAATAAATTATTTTGAACCCTTTTCTTTAATTTTCTTCTGCATTCACATGCGCCATCGTTGTATGAGTTGGTTTTTCTAATGATTTTTATGAACATGTGGCAACTTCATTCCCTCAATTGAGAGATTTCGTGAGAGCGCCGCCAAGAAATTAGAAAAGATTATATTCCAGCGGCTTGTCGTCAGCCGCAGCGGATTTTCGTGACGAATGTTCCCTGCCATAAGAAACATATGTAGTAAAAACGTCGTCGTCTATAGCGCGTTTGATTATGTTTAGACTCTAAATGACAAATTATTATTTGTTCCAATATGTATCTATTACAGGTGGAGGTGTTAGAACAGCTGATTTAAATTTTTACTTGTCAATGTCAATTCACAATGTCACTATGAGGTTCTTTGAAGCCTGAGAAGGACGATATACAATTCCGTCAGACATTTGACTTCTAGAATGGTGGTCTGTATGTAATTTCTCGCTTCGTCATCTCTCTTTCGAGTGAAATATATTCTATTCGTAGAAATGCAACAAGCAGTTGAAGAGGTTATAAATGTATTCAGCATTACAGTTAATGGATTATTGGAAACTCTTTATATATGTAGCTGCATAGAAGCAGTGTTTCCATCATTACCAATTTATATTATACACAAAGGAACAACTTTTGGAAGTTGTGTTACTCTTTCGACCTTAATATGTGGTGTATAGGTCCGATCTGTAAATGTCAGGCACCAATAAAGAGGTTATTATCTGGCCATGAATAAGTCCGGTATGTCGAAGTGCACAATTTGGAAAATTGCTAAATTTGTATGGAAAATTTCAAATTTCACACATTTGGAAAAAATTAAGGGAAAATAGTGGACAAAATATGTATTAAAAATCTTAAAATCCATTTAGACTAGAGCCTACTTACGAGAACAAATTTAAAGGTATTAGCGGAGAAAATGCGTAAATAAATTTAGATGTTTTTCAAATTAGAACAAATGTATGTACCAACTTTTAAATTTTACTCATTTTCCACATAAAATCTGTTATTGGGCATTGGTGGGTATACGCAATATGACTATGTTTTTATATAGAAAACATTGGAACAACGTTTAGATTTCGCGACCTTAACCCTGCATAACCAATCATATTATTTTGTACGTTATAACCAATGTAAGTCGATTCGACGAACAAGCACTTAAAATCCATTCTGAGGAACTGGCGGGGCATGTTTCCATTTTCTTTTCAGTTTCAGCCATATCACGTGGTATTATTAAAAATATAAAAAAATAAAGATAAACTTAAAAACATAAAGGGCTCGTTGCCGTTACAAAATTAAACTATTACTATACGTAATTAAAGTCGTCATAAAGTTTAAACTTAATGTTTTGCACTGTAGGCGCAAAGCTGAACTTTGTGCTCGCCACAGATACTTTTTTGCAATTTGTGCATACTGCCTTCGTCATGCGGTGTTTCTGATATGGGCAGAAGGCGCAAATCTTTCTTTTGTAGGATTTTTTTGGAGCTGCATTCTCGGTGTTTGTCTCTTCAACTGGTGTCGATAAAATATTTCGTATGTTCTCCCGTACGTTTGACTTTAGAATAGGCGCTTTTAAGCGCTCTTCCATGTATGGTGTGACTAGCGATGAATGGAGTTGCTTCATGAAATCACGACGCGAAAGTGGCTTTTTCTTCTCACTTATCATATTGTGCGTGTAGATCACATAGCTATTAACAAATACAATATTTAGTATGCCAAATAACATGCACATCTTTTTGAATACGTCTAAAGGATTAGTAACACCCTTAGCCTGTCTTGTTGGGCCTCTAGCCTGATGCACTATATTACCTGGCGATCGGTGTCGTTTTCCTTTGCCGGTCGCCCATTTGTATCTATTCTTTCCACGTACAACATTTTTTGAAAACTGTAGTATATTTTCATGACACGGTTGAACAGGACTACTAATGCTTTCGTCATCGCTGCGTTCTCGATCGTGATCACTGCTTTCATAATTGTCACTGTCTACTATGTTATCTAACGAACTAACCTCCATCATTTGTTCCGGTGGACTAGGCGCGTACTCGTTTTCGGAAGCACTAAAATCCTCATCACCAATATCGGACAGTGCCAACAGTCTTTGAATTTCATCATCAGATATTCTCGATGCAGCCATATTTTTTACTAAAAAAGTTGCAATAAAACCAATTTTAGTCGTAAGGACTACGCTACTTTTACCACACAACACGAGTGTATTCATCGGCAAGAGCTTTGCTACTGAATCAACTGCCATAGTGTGCAAAGAGAGATCGATAGATAAAGAGAAAAAAAAGTTGCGAGAGAAAAAAAATAACGGTAGTCGAAACGACTAACATTGGTTATGCAGGGTTAAAACAACAAGGTTCTAACTGACAATTTTTGATAAATTCATCTGCGTATTCCATCGTAGTAACTTGTTTAATAAATCGGATTTAAGCTGAATTTTCTCAAAAATTACTAGGTGCATTTAGAACTTTGTTTTTCTAAGGTCGCGATTTATAAACCAATTTTCTCGATTTATACCTTAAACTATTTATTAGTTTATAGTCTCTACACTTAATAGAATTCGAGATATTTCGATGTGTGTTTACTATTTTTCCTTATACTTTAACAATGTGTAATTTGCAAATTGAAATAGTTGGCAAAAATTTGAATAGTTTTCTAAATTGTCCTCTATCCGTTTGACACACTAAAAAGTTGTATTTGCAACATTTACTGGCCCGCTAATAGCCTCTTCAATACTACTTTCAATTTCGTGACCGAATATTGCCATAAAAAAATAATGGCAAAAGAGTAAAGTAACTTCCAAAAATTCGCTGTTTAATTCCTTGAGGAGCATTGGCGTGAGAGATACGTAATAGATTGACATACAACCTAAAAACACAATCGAATTTTTGGGACACTTTTGTTGTTGCTCAGTGTCATCTGTACAATTTTAGTACATATTTTTATAATTCAAATCTTTGCTAATGATTTACTCCTAAATTAACATGGATGTCAAAGATTATTTTGGATATTTTCATCAACCAAGCCCAGGGAAAGGTAATCCCTGTCCACATCCGCATAACCTATCCTCGGCTCATTCTCGTGCTTTTGCCTCTTACACACAGAGAAGAGATTCGTTGTCACAACTATATTTACAGCCAACCAAAATTTGGCGGTTCCTTGGGCTATCACATTATTCAGTTGTGATTACCAATAATTGTGTTCAGTATCACCAAATGTTGGGCATATCAATTGATTTGTAATTAAGTTTTGGTTGCAAGAATTGAAATATTTAGTTGAAGCCAAAGCAACAATAAATAAATGTGATCTGTCAATAGAGTTTTAGTTCTAGCAATCAAATTATCCTGTAGTGGTGAATATTCTATTAGTTGGATGAACGAAAAATGTAAAAACTAATTCGGTTGTACCAAATAATATATTGGCATGCTAAACTAAAGTAATTACTTGAATTTGATGGCTGTTACAATCATTTGGTGATGCTTTAACCCCTCATGAATTTTATAGAAAAAAAGTAAAAAAAATAACTTTTTATTAAAATTGTGCATTTTATATTTAAATATAAAAAAAAATATTATTATTTGTAATCAGAGTTCGTATTTCGTGGCCATTTTTTTTATCGAATGTATGAAACAATTTCTATATCTCGAAAACGGAGCGTGCAATCGAAAAACAAATACAGACAATCTTTCTAAATTTTTCATATTTTCGATTAACCTGGGTATCATGTGTATGTTTAAGTTAATTTGTGTCATTCCCAATAATATTTCCTCCAGCCAAGTGTCCACAATTGTCTGCATGTATTTGTGAAGGCGTCAAAAGTGGCGTCATATTCAACGATTATGTTTAACAGTCTCACTTCACCTCAATTTAAGATAATATGTATTCTTCGCTGGCTGATATCTATACACTTTATTGTTGTTTCATAACTTTGTTTATCACTTTCTGTTTAAAATATTAGATTTTTTGTAAAGTCCACGTGTAACATTCCAATATACGTAGTTTCTCTTTAACAGAACGGCCTCTTGTGAAAAATCGAATACATACTCGTAACTTTGCAACAAGTGTTTTTGTAACAGAAACTTAATTATGATTACAGAACTAATATTTCAACACGAATTCTAATATTGTACTTTATATTAGTTGTATCTTCAATTTCAGATGAATGAGGTTTTAGAAATACTCAAATTGGAAGTTCGGTAGTAGCAACTTGTATTTAGTAAGCCCTATTTTTAATCTATCAATAACATCGACAAATAATTCTGATGTTTGACAATTATGAATTCTAATCAAAAAATAGACTTTATCATGGAATTTCCAATGCCTGAATTGATTTCCAACTAATCTTTTCCCTGTGTATAGGCGAGGATGCAGAGACCTAACTCGTTTGGAGGAGATAAAGCGGTGTTTCTGGCCGACTTGACTTTCTACGAGAATCTTTGTATGGCTCTACTACTCTCTTACCTTCCTCCTAATTTTTATTAATGGTTAAAGGACTCTTGTTGGTCCTTGGAAGGTTCGTGACGGTCTCCTGACTAGAAACCAAGCGCTCATCTTCGGATATGTATTGTTATTTTCATTTTGTTTTTCGTTTAATTTGGGGGTTCATAGCGCCTAGTTCTTGGCAAGGCCACCGTTAGTCTCCAAAGCGTCCCGGCATCGGAGTGACACGCATTATAAGACAGCCGGTATTTCCCTCTGTCTGCCAACCATCCAATGGTTTCGGTTCGCATAACACTTAACTTAACTTTTCTACATCCATAGTGTTTAGTTAACAGCAGGGGCACCTTGAGCACGTTGTGACTCTTCACAACGCACTACGGTCTTGACGCAAGAACTGGGTTCCTGTTCCTGTGCACTACCAACTTGCATACATCATCCCCATGGTATACAACATTTTTTTTACCAGAAGAAGAATCAAATAAATGCTTATTTGACTAGCAAAAACATTGATTTGATTGGTCATCCGTCTCCCAGCTCTGATTTGACAAAGAAGCGATTGAAGCATTCAAAATGCATGTTTTGAAGCTAACTCTTTCGGAGTGGCAAAAGTGCTTCTAAAATAATATAAACGCATATAAAATGTATTGAAATTCATGGAAAATATATTGAAAAACTTTAAAACCACTTTCGGAAATCAATAACTGTTTGCATGGCAAAATAAGTAAGGTAGAAGCAGTAGGAATTGAAGGCATTTTGTTTTTATTTCAGCAGCCGACCTTGTCAAATTCAGCTGATCGAAATGGTCAAGATGTATTTCTTTCAGATTATATCAGGATGAATTGTTGTAATTTTTGGCAGCAAACACAAGGACAAGAAACAAATCTGCTGTTTTAACGCTAGCACCTGTACTAGGTACATCTTGGAATTGGTATAAACAACATTTGACAAGGTCGGACCACAACGACAAGAAAAAATTGAAATCAGCTGTTCTAACGCTTGCACCTGTAATAGATACATCTTTATTGTTTTGTTCTTTATTATGACAGAAATATTAACAGCACAATAAGAAAAATTTTGTTATGATTTAGTTAAATGTTCGGGGATCTTAATTGATTTTTGATGCAAGATCCATTCACCAAAAATGTTGATCCACACTACTGCTTACATAATCAGTTTATATTAAACTCCACACATAAACATTTAATTTTGCTATTTTAATTCACACAGCTGCAAACTTGTCCATATGACCAACACTATTGAACAATCATACATGTGTACATGTCAGAAGATTATAATAGTTTTATAAGCTCCACATTAGTTCCTCCATTTCAATGAACATCGGTCGGTCGTTCCATTAATATTTCACCTTACAAGACTCTTCCGTATTGTCTTTGCGAATGTTGTGTTCTGGTTTGCCCTTTCCAGCTAGTTCTGAGTGTGCGTCGTCTGTTTTCCAATGATTCACTTCATTGAATTTAAAGAATGCAGACATTTACAACACTCGACAAACAGGATGGCACAGAGGAGAAAATAGAAACGAGCGTAGAAAAATACAAACAGCAAATAATTTTTCTATGATGATATCAGACGAATTCTTGTCTGTGAACGGAATGTAATTTTGTTGCAGGCACAAAAGTTAAGATTTGAAAACATTTACTTCATATTAACAGTTTCCTTCAGAAATTTTAAAATTGATTTTATTTCCTTTCTTCTAAATGTGTGTATTAGAGATCTGCATTAATGCATGCAACACAACGTTTGAGTGTTCGATGCCAAAAACGAAACAGTAAGTTCGCGCCACCCTTTTGAATGAAACATTAATTTTCATTCCTTTTGAATGAAACATTAATTTCATTTCGCAATATGTGCGTCGTTGTATTCATTCATGGCCCATTCAAAAATGTGTTCTCATTGTGTGTTGTGCCCAAATACATGAATGTCATTCATGAGTGCAGGTAGTGGCGAAATATTTGAATGTTTTTATATACAGGGTGGTCGAAATACAAGAATTTGTAAACAATTAAATCAAATGAGCTAATGCCATGTCTCCACTGACTGCTCAATTTCAAAGTTGTTTCAACTCGTACACACCGAACTTTTTTTACATAAACCTTTTTTTTTAATTCCTGCTAAACTAATTTTTCGACGACTTGAAATCGCTTAGCTACCCATACAAAGTGGTCGAAAAATTAGTTTAGCAGGGAGTAAAAAAACAGGCTTATAGACTTCATATGGAAACCTGAAATTCAGGTTTATCTGAATACTGGGATTAAAAAGTGGAATTAATACACAGGGTGTCTAGTAATTGTTGAGAATATTGTTTGGTAGTTAACATTACTTGTTATGATTAATATTCTACTATCAAGTTATGTTGCAATTGTACTTTGTTCATATTGTCAGTTCAATAAAAACATTCAACTCAATAGGCTATGGGCCTTATAAATCTCTGAAAATAATTTTAAAAAAAAAAATTTTTTTTTTTGAAGAAAAAGGAAATTTTTTTTTGAAAGGTGTCAATTTCAAGAGGATTTGCTGATTAAAACCAGACGTTCTGCAAATATCAAGAGGATAGCGGAATCAAAGACGAACAAATAACAGAGCAAGCAGCAAATTTTTTAAGAAAGAATTTTGAATCCAGGATTTGGTCCGAAATTATCAGGAACAGATTATGGAATTCTGCAAAAATATAAAACCATTGTCCGGTGAGTCAGAATGGCCGATCTGGAAAAGAAAAATCAGAGACATTCTTGATTTTTATGAAGGAGCTCTGGATGTAATTGACAAAAAGATTACAATTCCAGAATCTCTTCCAGATGGTGCTACAGAGGCACAAGTAACGAAGCATAAGAAAGATGCCCAGTTATATACACAGAAAAAAATATTAAAATTACTGATTTGCTTGAAAACAGAGATAAAATTCAATTATTTCATTATTTGACTCAATCATTTGAATACTTGGTTCAACAATTTTACATTTTATAAAGCGAAGAAGATCAATTAAAATTTGACTGGAATCAAGTACTTGTGTACTTGAAATTACAACATTCTTTATATGTTATTTGACGTTTTTTGTTCGATTTTTAAGGCGAATTTTTGTTGTTGTCAGGGAGAACAAGTGGAAGATGCGCATCACCAAAAATCCGTTACAAACGGTGTTTTGTTATTGCAATCGGCACTCGTCAACACAATGACAGCAACAACACATGTGCTACAAAATTATTGCGAAATCAAAACACATCTTTGAGAATTTACAAATAAATGTTCAAACGAAAAAAAGACATACCATAAGCAAAAACAAGAAAATGCATGGGCACACACGCTTAACTGAAATTAATTATAAAAATAAAATGTTCAAAAAATATGAGATGTTGGTTTTTGTTATTTTGGGTGTTAATGTTAATCATTAAAAATTACCGATTTCGATTGAAAGCGAACATAATTTAATAATTACATAATTTCGATTAAACGCTCACTCAACTTGATTACACGCGTAATTGAAACATTATGTAATTTTGATTAAGCACTCACTCAACTTGATTACACGCGTAATTGAAATTTTCCATATAAAATTGATTAAAGTCATGCTTAACTCAAGTACTAATTTAATCAACAATATTAAGAAATTTTGATTAAATCTGTGCTCAAATAAATATTTGCTTTAATTGAAAACTTTTCAATTACGATCTTACAATTCGAGTAATTGAATTTACAAAAATCGTCATTGGCGGAAATCCAAGTATAAAAATAATTGAATTGACAAATATCGTAATTGATTTGAGCATTCGCTTTTTTCTGTGTACCAAAAAGTAATGGACAAGAACAATGCTTTTGAAATGTGGGATGCGTTGAAGAACCTCTATGAAGCAACATCAAACGACCAGGTCTTCAAAGTTTGTACCGATTTGTTCTCGTTTGAATGGCAAGAAAATGAAGATGTCTCGACCCACGTAGCCAAGTTGAAAAGTCTATGGGATGAATTGAACAATGGGTTGAAACTGAAAGGTGAGCATGCATTGCCAGAAATATCGTGTATATATGTAAAGTGCTGCATATATTGCCGAAGAGTTTTGAAATATTTCGATCAAATTGGATGATGATGACAGGTGAAAAAGACAAAACTATAGATGAACTTGTTACGCAGGTATGTATGTTCGAGAGGAACTACAAACAAAATGATCGCATAAAAGAAGAACATCAAGCGGCCTTAAAGGTTAGTACATGGAAAGATTCAAAAGGTAAGATCATTAAGAAGAATGCTAAGAAGGACGATGTATGCAATTAAAGGATTGTTGGTTAAAGGATTGTCGAAAATGGTTAGCTGACGGCAGACCTTCAAGGAATAAATCTACAAATGGTAAGGTGCAGAATACATCAGTCGCACTACACGCTATCTGTAATGAGATTAATGCTGTTAATACAATATGGAGTGGTGGATAGACAATGGAGCAACAAGAAATGTGACCAACTGTTATGAAATGTTTACAGAATTTCAACATTTTGATCAACCTCATTCAATTCAGGCTGCTGGAAAAGAATCACTGAGAGCAATCGGAAAGGGGACTGTGCCCATTAATTCAAGAGTTAATGGTCAACTGTTGAAGATGGACTTGAAAAACGTTTGGTACGTTCCAAAGATTTCAAGAAATCTATTTTCGGTTCTAGCTGCTCAAGACTGAAATCCCAAAAGCGAATTTAAATCAATAGCGACTCAATGTTGGTTGACAGTGAATGACCAAGTAATACTATCCGGTCATAGGTCAATAAATGGATCCTTATATTAAGCAGATTTCAGTCAAATTATGAAAACCAAAGATGTGAATTACTTAGCGAGCAATAATTCAACATTACAACTATATCATGAAAGATGGGGTCATCAAGATAAACATCACATCAAAAATAAGTTATTTAAAGAATTGAATATACGTGTGAAGTATGATAATGAAGTCTGTAAGCCGTGTATATATGGAAAAACAACTCGATTGCCGATTGGAAGACGTGAACGTTCTACAGCTACAGGTGAACTTATCTCAAGTGAAGTGTGTGGTCGTTTCCCGCCTTCTTTTCAAGGATATAAATACCTAGTTGTATTTAAAGATGACTATACGAAGTATAAGTATGGTTATATTGCCAAAAATAAATCCAATGTCAAACATGCATTGGTAGAAATGCTAGCTCATGCCAAACAACAAGGACATATAGTGAAGACTCTATTAAGCGACAATGGCGGAGAGTTTAACAATGCAGACGTTAAAAAGATTCTTGCGAATAATGGCATTATTCCAAAGTTTACTGCTCCTTATACCCCAGAGCAAAATGGTGGTGCAGAAAGAGAGAACAGGACTATAGTAGAAATGGCGAGGACTTTTAAATTTTCTAATCCGGATGTTGAATTTCCAGAATCTCTATGGGCTGAATTTGTCAAATCTGCTATTTATATACTGAATAGGACAGGAAAGTCATCAGTTGCTGAAGTTAGTCCATTTGAGTTATGGTGTGGCAAGAAGCCAAGAATTCGCCACTTGCGTATTATTGGTTCAGCATGTTACATCCACGTACCAAATCAAAAACGCAAAAAGATGGATAAGAAAGCTGTCAAGGGCTACCTAGTTGGTTATGATGGAGACGAAAGATATAGAATTTATATTAAAAATCAAAATAGAGTAGAACTGCCCCGAGATGTGAAATTTCAAGAGAAAATGAGGGAGTGTACCGATAAGAAAGATGATCCTGAAGAAAGAGAGGAAGATAATAAAATAATTATTAAATTGAAAGAGAGAGAAAAACAATACACTTCAGATTCAGAAGAAAGTGTGAACATAGATGATCAAGAACTACACCAAGAACAGCCATATCAAGAAACAAGCGATGAGACCGAACATATTGATGAAGAGGCTACTGACGAAGAAGATTTTAACGGATTTGAAGATGACTTTCAAGATGCCGAAGATAGGAAAGAAGAAAATGGTCATTAAAGGATTTAAACGTTGTAGAGAAGATTCCGTAGAATACCGTCGTAGAGAAGATTCCGTAGAATACGAGCCAATATCTAAACGTCTTCGAGACCGTACACTTATGTCTAATCCGAACTATAATGATTTTCTTATGATATCCGAAACAATTCTTTCTGAAATTCAAACTCCAACAACATACAAAGAAGCTGTTGAAAGTAAGCAGAAGTTCGAATGGGAAAAAGCTATGAAGTCTGAAATTAAGTCTCTAATGGATAACTAAACATGGCATCTACAAATTTACCAAAAGGATCAAAAGCTCTTCCTGGAAAATGGGTCTTCCGAATTAAGTTAAATTATGATGGAAGTATCGACAAGTATAAAGCCAGACTGGTCATTAAAGGATTTAATCAAACGAAAGGAGTGGATTATGATCAGAAGTTTAGTCCAGTTGCAAGAATGACAACAATACGTTCGCTTCTAAGTATTGCCGCAAGAGAAGGACTTCATTTGGCTCAGTTTGATGTTTCTACAGCCTTCTTATATGGTGAGCTCGAAGAAACAATTTATATGAAGCAACCTGAAGGTTTCGATGATCGTTCTGGGAGAGTTTGCCAGCTTAAGCGAAGTTTGTATGGGCTAAAGCAAGCTCCTAGATGCTGGAACAAGAGAATTGGAAATTTTCTTGTTGACAAAATTGGTCGGTCTAAAAGCAAGTACAGCTTATCCTTGCCTTTACATAATGATGATGGTTTAGTTGCTGCCACTGATACTGAAGGATTGGATGAATTCCTAGAAGAATTAAAGAATGAATTCAAAATAGTTGTTAAAGATCCGAATTATTTTCTTGGTTTAGAAATTGAAAAGAAAGAAAATGGAATAAAAATCAGTCTAAAAGTATATGCCAAGAAAATACTACAAAGATTCAATTTCTCTGAATGCAAGCCAGTCGCAACACCAATGGATAAAGTACACAGAAAAAAATATTCCCGAATTAATTTCAATTACTGATTTGCTTGAAAATAGAGATAAAATTCAATTATTTCATTATTTGACTCAATCATTTGAATACTTGGTTCAACAATTTTACATTTTATAAAGCGAAGAAGATAAATTAAAATTTCACTGGAATCAAGTACTTGTGTACTTGAAATTACAACATTCTTTATATGTTATTTGACGTTTTTTTTGTTCGATTTTTAAGGCGAATTTTTGTTGTTGTCAGGGAGAACAAGTGGAAGATGCGCATCACCAAAAATCCGTTACAAACGGTGTTTTGTTATTGCAATCGGCACTCGTCAACACAATGACAGCAACAACACATGTGCTACAAAATTATTGCGAAATCAAAACACATCTTTGAGAATTTACAAATAAATGTTCAAACGAAAAAAAGACATACCATAAGCAAAAACAAGAAAATGCATGGGCACACACGCTTAACTGAAATTAATTATAAAAATAAAATGTTCAAAAAATATGAGATGTTGGTTTTTGTTATTTTGGGTGTTAATGTTAATCATTAAAAATTACCGATTTCGATTGAAAGCGAACATAATTTAATAATTACATAATTTCGATTAAACGCTCACTCAACTTGATTACACGCGTAATTGAAACATTATGTAATTTTGATTAAGCACTCACTCAACTTGATTACACGCGTAATTGAAATTTTCCATAAAAAATTGATTAAAGTCATGCTTAACTCAATTACTAATTTAATCAACAATATTAAGAAATTTTGATTAAATCTGTGCTCAAATAAATATTTGCTTTAATTGAAAACTTTTCAATTACGATCTTACAATTCGAGTAATTGAATTTACAAAAATCGTCATTGGCGGAAATCCAAGTATAAAAATAATTGAATTGACAAATATCGTAATTGATTTGAGCATTCGCTTTTTTCTGTGTAGCAGAAACTTTGAAAACAGGGAAAGTTGACATTGAATTTCCATATAGGCAAACTGTTGGTGCTCTGATTTATCTAATGCTTGGGACCAGACCAGATCTAGCGTATTCTGTGGGTTTCTTATCAAGATCATTGGATAAGCCAACTCAAGAAGATGTTCTGAGAGTAAAAAGAGTACATACTTCGATATATTGCTGGAACTCTGGATATGGGAATAACATATGATAGAAATGGTCCGAAACATTTGCAATGCTTCAGTGATGCTGATTTTGGTGGATGCTTTCAAACAGGAAGATCTACGTCTGGAGTTGTTGTAATGTATGCGGGAGGAGCAATATCATGGCTAAGTCAAAGACAGCAAATGGTTTCAACATCTACAACTGAGGCAGAAATCGTAGCAGCAAATGAAGCAGCTAAAGAACTTATTTGCCTTAAGAGATTATTTTATGAAGTCAATAAATACAATGAAGTTCCCGTTATTCAAATCGATAATACAGCAGCTATACGTTTAGCTCAAAATCCGGAACTACATAGAAGAACTAAACATATAGCTATTAAACATTTTTTCATACGAGAAAAAGTTACTGAGGGTCAATTGCAAGTATCTCAAGTTTCAACTGAGGAACAAGTTGCAGATATGATGACAAAGCCCTTGAGAAAAATTCGTTTAAAATATTCATGTAATTTATTAAATCTATGTTAACTTTCAAACAAGGGAAAGTGTTGAGAATATTGTTTGGTAGTTAACATTACTTGTTATGATTAATATTCTACTATCAACTTATTTTGCAATTGTACTTTGTTCATATTGTCAGTTCAATAAAAACATTCAACTCAATAGTAATTTCGTTTTTATGCTCATTTCAATGCAAAATTCATTGAAAGGAGCTAATTTAAAATTTCGATTTTGTATGGAAAATGTTACCTAATTTCAGCAAAATTACAAAAATTGCTCGTAATCATCCAGTGGATATGCCTTATAAACTTAATTTCTTTTGGTGTATTATGGCTTTATTAAAAATAACAAATATTCCCCTTACATTGTGATAGTTTTTGGCAAAAATTTTGCAAGACAAGGCCGGAGGGAACGGTTTTGTCATAACTCGGGCACGAGGAATCGATTTCATACAAAATTTTTTTTTTACCTTGACTAATAGCGTGGATTTTTTTGATTTTTCGATTTTGACTCACTTTGACAGCCACAAACTTCTATTTGGTTGGTTGTACCGGTAAACTTTCTTTAACAAAGTTGTTCGAAATATTTTGGGCTTCCATTTTTGGGAACAAAGCCTATCCAGGTTTTTGGGGGTATTTTATTTAGAACATCGGCAGACTAGTAACTTTCCGACTCTCATTGCGTTTCCTTTCACAAATTGCCAGTAATCAGATTCTTTCGCCAAATAGGAGAAACCCTTTCTCTATATCACTATATGTATTTACTCATTTTCAATATCAAATTCTAAAGGGTCCGCCATCTAACGTTTTTTTTTCAACTAGTGCTTATTTCGTGAATGGTAACACTTAGCTCATGTCTGATTTGACAGATAATTAGTTTTATCCTTCCGCTGAACGAATATGGTTGTGTATACGCTTGAACAACGCTGGGAAATATTGCGACATTACTTTGAAAATCATGATTTTGCCAAAAAAAAATAATCTTTTCAGATGAAGGTCATTTTGATCTTGGCGGGTATGTAAACAAGCAAAATAGTCGCATTTGGGGCACAGAAAACCCGCACGCATACATTGAAAAGCCGATGCACCGAAAACGAGTCACTGTTTGGTGCGGATTTTGGTCCAGAGGCATAATTGGGCCATTTTTCTTCGAAAATTAGCAAGGAGTGGCCGTTACAGTCAATGGCGATCGTTATCTGGCCATGTTGAACGAATTTTTGTTCACAAAAATTGAAGAGGAGGATATTGGCAACATTTGGTTTCAACTGGATGGCGCTACGTGCCACACAGCCGAAGCTACACTGGATGTTTTGCGCCCTGCTTTTGAAGATCGCATTATCAAATTGGACCGATCGTGTAGGCTACTGCATGGCCAGCCGAGGCAGCCATTTGACTGAAATTATTTTCCATTATTAACCGGAAGGATTGTACTTTCAAATAAAAAAGAAATTTCAGGAAATATTCAGTACCCGTTACTTAATTATCAATTTCACTTAATTTTACTTTCTCTACACTGAACATTTTTTTGGGTAAAACCACTTTGTTTAATTGGGTTTTGAATAGAGTGTGCAAATCCGGGGAAACCGGTTAACCGGTTTTTTCGCTATTAACCATGTGCTGGTTTTTTAAAAAACTTAATTTTCGAACAAACCGGAAACCGGTTATTTGACGTCGGTTAACCGGTTAATCCGATTTTACTTAATTTGTGTTAATATCCTTAAAAAAATTAATAATAAATTATATGATTTTCGAATTTTAGTGAAATTTTGGAATTAAGAAACATGATTTCCGTTTTGAAATATGATCTAACTGACATACACAAACAATTTTTTTTTAAAATGTTTTTATAATTTGAATTACAATTAATTTAAAATTAATTAAGCTTTTTAAACATTTATTTATCAAATTTCAAAATTAAAACTATTTGATAACTAAACGTTGTAAACTTAATAAGATTTTAATACATGAAAATCTTTTTCAAATATCAATATGATTTTCGACTTTAAATCAGTTTAATGCGAATTTGAATAAAACTTTTAAATTTCATACTAAACACGCATTCCAAATTAGAATATGATTTATATTTTTTAATTGTGATGATTTATTCGACCTTTCGTATTATATTTAAAATTAAAATGTTCGAGATGTGTCTATTTTAAATTATTTTATTCCTTATTCCAATTATTAATTAAAAATTGCATATTAATTTTCAATTTCAAAATTTTTTTTTCATTTAATTTTTAATTAATAATTAATTGTGTTTATCTTCCCGGCAATGCTGCCCAATAGGTAGCGAAATATTGAATTTTAAATCGAATATATTAATTTTAAATAAATTGTTTTTATTTAAAATTGAAATGAAATTAATTAAATACGGTTGAGAAATTTTGAGTTTTCAACATGAATAAGTCTATGAAATGGACGGTAAACAAATGTAGTACAAGTTCTACATGTGTAATTTAATTGAAAGCCAAAAAAAACTGAAAATAAAATTTCTTGAAAATCCATTTTTCGAACAAACCGAAAACCGGTTTCTTGAAAAATTGATTTTTCGAACAAACCGAAAACCGGTTTCCAAAATATGCCGTTTTTTTGGACACTCTAGTTTTGAACCAAAGGAAAATATGTAAAACTTCAAAAAACGTACAATGGGTGAAAAAAAGTACTCTGGCCCACTTTTTGATGGTTTACGTAAAACAGTACAACGAACAAAAAAGTATGCGTACTGTTGAAAACAGTTCGCCTGGAAAGCCTAAATATAACGGGTTTTTCAATAAGAGCGCTATAAAAGTTTTTTTAAATAAAACAAAACCGGTTTTAGATACCAATGAAATTCTTTATTCCTGTGAAAGTACGTTCGATGCCATTATGTATGGAACTCGATTTCTTTTGCATGGCCACCACGGGCACGCTTGCAGAAGTCCAGACGCTGAACCCAATTTTCGACGGTTTTCAAGCATAAATCGGCCGATACTGCTGTAATTTCACGTTCGATATTCGTACGAAGTTCATCAATCGTCGCTGGCTTGTTGGCATAGATCATATACTTGACGTAGCCCCGCAGGAAATAATCCAACGGCGTCAAATCGAACGACCGAGGCGGCCAATCGACTGGGCCATTTCGTGAGATAACACTTGGTTTCCAATAAATTGATTGTGGCATTCGCTGTGTTGCTTGTGGCGCCGTTCTGTTGGAACCACATGTGCTCCAAGTCCATATTATCCAATTGGGGCCAAACATAATCGGTTATCATTGAACGGTAGTGATTCGCATTCACAGGAATGTGCCGGTCGTGATCATCACGGAAGAAGTACGGCCCAATGACGCCGCCGGCCCATAAACCGCACCAAACCGAAATTTTTTCGGGATGCAATGATGACACATGGATTACGTGTGGATTGCTGTCTGACCAATAACGCATATTTTGCTTATTGACGAAGCCATTCAGCCAGAAATGAGCCTCATCGCTGAAGATGATTTTCCGCTCTTAAAGTTGAGGCCACTGACTGCAAATTTCGGTAGTAAATTTTAATAATTTCGACTCGTTGTTGGCTCGTATATCTTTCCATGATGAAATGGCAAACCTTACTGAAGAGAAATGTCAAAAGAGCGGGAAAAAATATGGCGTCGTTTGCTGTCCCTATCGATTTACTTTTGTAGCGTCTCTGTTGAAAACCCCTTTGTTATGCATGAAACCATAATTGTACCTTAAAAAACTACTGATGCAGTTCGATTCCTCGTACCTGAGTTTGGGTAATACCGTCCTCTCCCGCATTGTCTCATTTTTCGACAACCATAGTGTTATTTATGGAATACGATTTCATTCACGTGGCTGGCTACTCAGTAGCTCATCCTGTCAGTCCAATTTTCTAAGACTTTGTTGACGGTTTCTGGTTCTATCTCACGAATGCTTCGAACGATATTAGCCTAAAGGATGTGGACCGTTTCTGGATTGTTCGTATAGTATTGAAACAAAGTCTAAAGGGGTCAAATCGCTGTTCTGAGGCGGCCAATCGACTTCGTCAAGACTTCTGACTGACGATTACAGAACTTATTGCGGAAAAAATCGATAGTTTGATGAGCTGTATGACATGGAGCGCCATTCTTCTGAAACCACAGATTATCCAAGTTCATATCTTTCATTTCAACCTATAAAAAGTCTGTAATCATGGCTCTATAGCGCTCGCTGTTAACTAAAATGGCTTTTCCAGTATTATATTCTCCAAAAACCACACCAGATTGTCACTCTCTGTGGACGCATTGGACTCTCAACAACTAGTATTGACTAGTATTCCATTCAGTGCAAGGTTCCATAGAAGCTGAGACAGAAAGAAAGTACATACTTAATTTAGTAACCTCTCTTCTTAACTAAAGTAACAGTATATATAATTTAAGCATTTTCAGTGATGAGTTGTTTGTATATTACCTCCCAATTCTCATTTAGTTCGTGGCGGCTACAGTACAAGTATTCGACTTTTGGTATTTACTTACCAATCTTTATGAGGTCTGAATTTAACGAAATTTTAACTTCATTTCATGAAACATTTCGCCCGATCTAACGGCATATGGTTTTCTAAATCTAAGGAGAATTGTTCTTAATTTGAGTTAAAAAATAATTGGATCACTGAGAAGTTCAATATTCCTTAGTTTAAATAAAATTTGAATTAAATGTAGTTCTCTTTTTTTTGAGTGTAGAGTGGATAACCTGCAGATATAAGAAAGTCACGCTGACGACTATTTTACAGAACCAAGTCTTTCAGAGACAAGTGGGAGTGGGATAAGTACACAGTTGGGTTAAGGCGGTATAGAAATGCAATGAGACGTCCAAAAGATATTCATGGATGCTCTTCGGTAAATCAATAGAGATACATCCGAACCGTTGAACCTAAGAAAAATACTGGGGTCCGGCAGTACGGTGATGGGGTACCAGAAGAACTCTTCTAGGCAGTGGACAACCTGCAGCCGATATTCGCGCAATCTCCCTATAAGCACAAATTTGGCTGGAAACTCCCTGAACAAGGAGGCCACTGTAACTGGACGTAGTCCTCATAGATCAAAAGTCACCGTGGTAATTGTTACAACATCTAGAATTAAATGGAATATGGGCAGCTTCAAATACTTTAAGCTGTGGCCGATCTAACGCGTTTTCCAATATGGACTTGACAACTTTTTTTTTTAAATAAAACGCAAACCATTTGAGATATTTCCAAAACTTAATGATCGACTTGAAATACAATCAAAACATTTATGAATGGAACTCGACTTCATTCATATGGCCACGTCGGCAGCGGTCGATTCGTTGGACCCAATTTTCGATGACTCGGTCACACATTTCGGCCGTAACGGCCGCTATTTCACGTTCAATGTACGCTCAGAGTTCGTCCAACGCCGTCGGCTTGTTGGCATACACCAATGATTTGATGTAGTCCCAAAGAAAAAAGTCTGGAGGCGTTAAATCGCACGATCGAGGCGGCCAATTGACTGGTCCATTTCTTGAGATAACACGCTCACCAAACCTAATCTTCAATAAATCGATAGTAACGTGTGCTGTGTGGCTTGTGGCACCGTCCTGTTGAACCACATGTCGTCCAAATCCATGTTTTCCAATTCGGGCCAAAAATGATCGGTAATCATGGCGCGATAACTATCGCCATTCACAGTAACGTGACGATCGTTATTGTCGACGAAAAAATATGTCCCATTAACGCCGCGGCAAGCAAACCGCACCAAACAGTTATTTTTTGTGGATGAAGTGGTGATTCATAAAGTCCATGTGGATTTTCACCGAACCAATAACGCATATATTGCGTATTGACGAACCCATTCATTGAGCCAAAAATGAGCTTCGTCATTGAAGATGGTTTTGCGATGAAATTCATCATCTTGGCGCATCTTCTCCAGAGCCAAATCGGAGAACGTACGTCGCGGCAAATGGTCCATCGGCTTCAATTCTGGAGCCAGCTTGATCTTGTATGGGTGTAAACCAAGATCTTTACGCAAAATTTACCATAAAGTGGTATTGGCGATGCCCAGTTCTTGAGAACGCCGCAGAATTGACTGATTTGGATCATTTGCTACGGACGGCTGCGATATTTTCGTCACTTCGACCAACCTGTTGTCTAACTGGCACGGCAGCATCACACAATGAATATGTAGACCCAAATTTTTGCACTAAACTTATTATTGCTTGTCTACTAGGGCGAGAATAACGACCCAAAATTGGAGTTAACGCTCTTAAAGTTGCGGTCACCGACTCCGAAATTCGGTAGTACATTTTTATAATTTACCTACGTTGTTAGTTCGTGTACTTTACCAAGATGAAAATCTTGAGTTTACTGAATAAAAGGAAAGTAACAGTTAGATGATCAGTGAAGTAGTGCGTTCACAAATTCAATTCAAAGTTGTCAAGTACCTACTTGACAACCTATTGTTAATCCCCTGGCAGTTAAAGTTATATGTAGCGTGTATAAACTTCAAATACATAATAAATAAAATCGTATTCAGGGACACAAGAGTGGTGTTTATTCCCAAATAAGGAAAGCCTCTTACACTCCTCCTAAATCCGTTAGACCTGCGAACACGTTCGTTCCCATGGGACTATGGAACTGCTAATAGATGTACAAACTCATTTCTTATTTGTAATTGTAAGTTCGGCGACTCCCCTAAACCGTTGATATTGACTTAAGTTGTTTACCTGAACTTCCCCTTCAGTATGGCAGTCAACACTTGAAATACCTCGATGGAATTACTGATCTAATTCGATCTAATTGTCTATTATCCCAACAAAAAACTAACCATTTTTCATTTTCAATTAGACAAATGTTCCTAACCTTATAAGCTTGTAGTATGAACTTCTCAAACATTAACTCCAGATCGTAGTACAGAATGTACAGGAATGACTAGAGCAAGTGGTGTTACTTATGAAGATTCATTTGATACCGATTATGAGCCCCAACAGGGGAGAGATGGACCACAACTAATAACACAAATGGAAATGGATTTCATTGTAGCCATATTGGGACTATCGCAGCGACTTGCCACATTTTTGACAGCGTTTTTAAAGCAAAGAAAACTCACACATGGTAATGTGAACTCTACGGCGTACCGCAAACGGCAAGCTGAATTTCAGAGCCTCTACACTATAAATGATGACAATTCGTTCGCGCTCTGCAACGATGTAAAAGCTTTGGTGGTAAAAATTGGAATGAACTACATACATCGCTCGTCAGTGGAGATTATTTATTGATGGTTCTGTTTCAAGCTTGAAAGCAGTGTTGTTGCATGTGTCGAACCGAAAACCTTCCATTCCGCTAGCAATGGGTATTAACATGAAAGAAAGCTATGAAACATTGAAAGATATAATGGAAAAAATAAAATACTACGAAAATAAATGGAAGATTTGCTGTGATTTGAAGGTCATCAACATTTTGCAAGGGATCATCGATAAGGGTGGTTTTCCAAAATTCTTTTGATTTCTTTGTAATTTGGATTCACACTCACCTACCAATGTAATTCGTGGAGACCAAGAGGAAGTGTTGAGGAACAAATGAAACAACATAAACTGAGGAATGCACCTTTAATAGACAATACTCAAGACATCTTGCTGCCACCGCTCCACATAAAATTGGGAATTGTTAAAAAATTCATCGAAGTGTGCGTTGGGAATTACCCAAACGCATTCGACTATTTGAAAAGCGTTTTCCCAAAGCGTAGCGATGACAAAATTAAAAAAGGTATTGTAGTAAAATTAAAACGAATTTTTTTTTCATCTCATTGTACTATTTTCACTTTGTTAATGTTTTCTTTTCTGTCTTTATTTTTTGTCTTCATTTAATAGGCGTACTTAATGGCCCTGACATTAGAAAGCTATTCAAGAGCAACTTTGAATCATCGCTTCATGATTATAATCATTCAATGGCATGGATTTACCTTCAGCGTGTATGCACCAGAGTCTTGGGAGGGGATCGAGACGCGGAACCGGAAGCAAGAGAATGGGTGAAAGAAATGCTGTATTATTTTGAGAAAATCGGCACATCGATGACATTAAAGCTGCATTTTCTTCATTTTCATTTTGACGATTTTATCAAACATCTCGCTACCGAATCCGATGAGCAAGGAGAACGGTTTCACCAAACCACAATGCCCATGGAAAAACGGTACAAAGGCAAAAAACTCGACGCATTGCTTGCAGAGGTAATATCAATTTTATTGAAAGCATTGTTTTGCATTCCTTTTTTGATTTCTTTTCTAATTCATTTTAGGTATGTTGGTGGAGTCACTAGATCACCCTGTATGATGTTAATGAAGTATCTGGAAAAGAAAAAGCTGATGATGGAGGGCAGTCTGGAAATGACGTGCCTGTGGACACCAAAAGTTCTGAATCAGAGTCAGATTCGGACGACGATTTGGATCCACAACTTAAGAGAGTGCGATTTGCAAGTTCACGGCCATCAACATTATAAACATAATACGAATATTTTTTTTATTATTTTTGTAATAGATAGCATAGTATTGTAGTGCCATCCCTGCTGAGACTACTAATCCCTACAACACTGAATCATTATTACTAAATATCCATGCTACTACTCTTTGTTACAACCCTAACTCTAAATGTCAACCCATACCACCTAAGGACTAAGATTAATAAAATCAGTAATAGTATAATAATGAAACCTGCAACATGCCTTTTCACTTACGGAAGACGGCTTTATAGTATCTCAATGTTGAAGTAAAGAAAAAACAAATGAAATTAAAAAATTTTCGCGAAATTTTTCACTTTTGCGGCTATCTAAGGGCTATCTAAACGGTGTTAAGAATAATTCCTAGGAAGTTCATATGATCTAGAAAGTTGTTTACTGAGGATCATTCTTGTAGTTGATTGTTTGCTCGTATTTTGAACGGTTTGCTACCTATGGTCCTGAACAGGGGAAAAAAGGTAAAATTCAATTTTTTAAAGTTTTTTGCGATTTTGACTTTGAAGATGAAGCTTTTTTTTGATTTTATATGTTTACAATTTGAGTTCTTTATGAGCTACAACTTTGCCTCAGAGAGTAAATCAAAATTCCGAACGGTTGGCAAGATATGAGCTTGAGAAAATGATCACGTTTTTGCCAAAATTACACCGGGGCCCCATAAAAAAAACCTGGAGGACTTTGGCCAAAATGGGAGACAGGGGTCTTTTTTTTTTTTTTTTTTTTTTTTGATATATATAAGTAGTATTTATTATACTTTTAATTAAAATTCATTACATATTATTTAACAATATTTCTAAATTCTCCCTAACTGTGTTATTTCATTATTCTTTACAAATGTTGAGATATTTCTTTTAAAGATATTTATGTTTCTTTCTGCTTTGATATAATTAGGTAGCATATTATACAGTTTAAGTCCTTTGAAGAACAGCGATCGTTGCATTGCTGTTGTCGTCACCCTTTGTAATCTGAAGTCTTCTGCGTTTCTTAGATTATATGGCTGCATTTCACCTACATAGTTCAGCTGATCGATTAAATAGGCTGGGACATTTCCCATCTTCATTTTTTGGACAAAGTTTAGTGTATTTAGTGCCAGTCTTTGTTGTATATTTAGCCATTTCAGTGTATCAAGCATTGTTTGTATCGGAGTATATCTGTTGCATTTTAATATTGCACGCATTGCCTTATTTTGGAGTTTTTGTAGTCTTTCAAGTTGTGTTGTTGTGCAGCAAGTGTACAAAATTGTAGAGCCAAATTCAAAGTGCGGTTTTATTATAGTATTGTACATATTTATTGCCGTTGTAACCGATATTTTATTTCGCACCCGCTTAAAAAATCCAATTTTTTTGCCAATTTTTTTACATATATATTCAACGTGTTGTTTAAATTTTAATTCTTTATCGATAACGAATTTAATTTGCTTAACCTTTTCATTGTTTCATTATTTATTTTAAAAATTACATTTCAGTTCATGTTTATCTCCATTATTTTAGTTTTACTTTCATTTAGTTTTAATTTATTCATTTTCAGCCAATTGTTTATGTTGTTCATATCATGCGTTAAATTGTCTGTACATTGTTCCTCTGTATCTCCTTTAGCATATATCAGTGTGTCATCAGCATACATAACTATTTCGCATTTCTCTAAAATATTGGGCATGTCATTTATATATAATATAAACAGCAGCGCTCCTAATATTGATCCCTGTGGTACCCCATATTCATTATCAGTTTCATCTGATTTAACACCGTTTACCTTAGTTATTTGTTTACGGTTTGTCAGATATGATTTAAACCATTGTATTTCGTTTTCTCTAATCCCATACATATACAGTTTTTGAATTAATAATTCTCTATCAATAGTCTCAAATGCTCTTTTGAGGTCCAAAAAAACTGCCATAATCTTATTTTTTGTGTCAACATATTTCCATTTATTTATCACATAGTTAACTGTTGTTTCACATGAGTATTTTTTCCTAAATCCGGATTGATATTTTGATAGCAAGTTATTTATTTCCATATAGTTTTCAAGCTGTTCCTTAATGATTTTTTCCAAAATTTTTTCACACGTTTTCAAAGTGTTTATTGGGCGAAACTCGTCACATTTTTTTGTTTTATTTATTTTTTCTATAGGCGTTATCATTGAATACTTCCAGTTTTCAGGAAAAACACCTGTTTCTAGGGATTTATTTATAATATTAAGCATATTTTTACCAATTATGTTCCAGTTATCTAAAATAATCTTAGTTGAAACTTTGTTGAAGTCTGGTTTTTCTTTTAGGCCTTTACATACGTTTTTAAGTTCAGTTAAAGATATTGCTCGGAATTTAAATTTAGATGTTATCACCGGTATGTTGTTCGTATATTGCACGTTTTCTATTGTATCTCTTATTAATTTTATACTGTCAACAAAATAGTTGTTAAATTTGTTAGCGATTTGGTAGTTATCTTTACACTCTCTATCATTAAAAATCACAGTTTTTATTATTGTTTCCTCTTTTTTTAGTACAAAGTTTTTTATCTCCTTCCACATTTGCTTTTGGTCTTTGGCATTATTTATTCTATTATTAACATATTTGTTTTTTTCATTTTCACTTTTATTTTTATACATATTTCTTGTCTTCGTATATGGTTATTTTGCCATGACTTAAAAAAATTACACACTGTGCTATTCAGCTGGTTTTGCTTTTTCGTGGATATTAATGTAGGTGGCAGTGTTAACTCCCACATGCGGGCTAGTATTGATGTAAGATTGTTATCAGCTACGGAGCATGCATGAACTAGTGGGGTACATAGTGAAATCATTGGCTGCTAAGGAACGTTGGTAGCTACCTATCGCGGAACCTATCATGTTAAATGGTTCTAAACTTAAGCTTGAACACTATGCCAAATACCTGTGTTATATTATGGACAGCAAAACCAACAAAGGGGAAGGTTCGAAAATCGCGGTGTTAGCCCGAAATGGTAAATGGGGACTTTATTCAAAGACTGTTCACTGGATCTGGTCGTCTAATTCTTGATCGTCTTTGAATTTGTTTAAGAAGGTTGTCCTGTCCGCAAGCGCGTAAGTGAATAAAATGAGAAGAAGTAAAAAAAAGGCAAATTGCTGTAGAAAAAGAATTAATTTTATAAAAGTTTAAGCGAAATGAAGGAAAGGAAACAGAAAAACAAGAAAATTGTGAAGTGATGCCTATTTACGACACACCTGACGAGTGGGAAATTCTTTTGTTAGTTGAACGTGATCAAACTCTTCAAGGAAAGTTAACAGAGTGGTATCATAAATTTAATCCAACTAGAGAAAGTGTAAATGGGTTAGTGAATGTATTGAATTCGGAAAATATTAGTCTGCCCAAAATTTACATGGTCTTTTGAAACAAAAAAATATCGTAAACAACAATTATAAGAACTGTTTCACCTGGCACAATATTACCATTTGGGCATGAGAACACAGTTAAAACATTACCCCAAAGAGTTGTAGAAGATTTTAGTAATATTTACATTGATATGCCTATAGATGATCTGCAATAAACATTCTGGCCGTCGGTGGTGCAATGGTTAGTGTGCTCGGCTGTTGTGCGAGAAAACGTGGGTTCGATCCCTGCTCTGACTACCTTACACTTATTTCGACGACGGCCACCTCGTTTAGTAACGGCGACACTATCGAGAAATAAGCCACGAAATAGCTTCTCAAAATCCGTTCGGAACCGGTGCAAAACTGTAGGTCCCAATCAGTGAGTTAAAACTGGATAGCGCACAGCTCACTGATTGTGAGAAACTCTCCCCTATCCCTACATGGGATGAAATGGGAAAATATTTAACACATAACATTCCAAACGATGAAGTTTTCTTGATTGGATGTTATATAGGAGCCTCAGACAAAGCTATTTTGTTAAAACGATTATATGAGTTGTCTCCATATGTTGAGGGACTGCCTAGTTGAGGGACTGCCTAGGTGGAAAGCGACCAAGTTTAGACTTTTGATTTTATATTATGGTCCAAATGTGTTAAAAATTATTGTCGACGATGACTTTTACTTTGAAGCAATGTTGAAATGTACTCAACGAAAACGACTCAAATCAAAAACAATTTTGATCTTTTCTGGATTTGGATTAACACATTTTTGTAAATCATAATCTGTCACTGAGTACTCAAAAAAATACAATGAGTTCATGTTAGAGCAGCGATCCAAATCCACTTTCTGTTTGATTTTACTCAAGTAGAAAATAAAACGACAATGCTCTAGTTGTGAGTCGGAGAATAAAAACAACAAACAGAAACCAAAAAAAACGACGTAGTCACAATACGATTGTATGTTGTTTATCTCTGCTAGAGTAAAGAAACAATGAAACCGCTGCTCGTGACTCAAAAAAATCACAGTTTTTGCCACCATTGGTGAGGTGGCAAAAACTTTTTATTATGAAATGGAAAAATAGAAAATGATGCATTGAGCTTAAGCGATAAATTCATTTATTTTATCAAAACAGATAAGTACATACATACATACAATGTAAACCAAAAAATACATCTAATATATATAAAAATGAGTTGGCGTGGCTTTGTGACAGCATAACTAACGAACGGAGTGACGGATTTGGCTGAGCCTTTTTTTATTTTGTTCACTGTTGACACCGAATGGTATGTAGACAAAAAAATTTCCATAATTTCCATAGATAGGTGGCGCTGCAAAGTAGGTGACGCTGATGTCGATTTCGGATATTTATGAACCGATTTGTTTCAAATTCGCAACATATATTCGCAACATAATTCTTAGGCAAAAGTAAAGGTGTTGATAAAATAGATGGCGCCCACGTCGAGATATTAATCATTGAGCCTGTTTTTTATTCCCTGCTAAACTAATTTTTCTACCACTTTGTATGGGTAGCTAAGCGATTTTAAGCGTCTCCCCATACACAGAAAAAAATATTCCCGAATTAATTTCAATTACTGATTTGCTTGAAAACAGAGATAAAATTCAATTATTTCATTATTTGACTCAATCATTTGAATACTTGGTTCAACAATTTTACATTTTATGAAGCGAAGAAGATCAATTAAAATTTCACTGGAATCAAGTACTTGTGTACTTGAAATTACAACATTCTTTATATGTTATTTGACGTTTTTTTGTTCGATTTTTAAGGCGAATTTTTGTTGTTGTCAGGGAGAACAAGTGGAAGATGCGCATCACCAAAAATCCGTTACAAACGGTGTTTTGTTATTGCAATCGGCACTCGTCAACACAATGACAGCAACAACACATGTGCTACAAAATTATTGCGAAATCAAAACACATCTTTGAGAATTTACAAATAAATGTTCAAACGAAAAAAAGACATACCATGAGCAAAAACAAGAAAATGCATTATTTAATCAAACGGAAATTAATTATAAAAATAAAACATACTTCATAAGTAAAAAGTATAATTGAATTTTTTTAATTTTTATTTTTGAATCCCTGTAAATGATTTTCTTAATTATTATTTAATCAAACTGAAATTAATTATAAAAATAAAATGTTCAAAAAATATGAGATGTTGGTTTTTGTTATTTTGGGTATTAATAATGTTAATTATTAAAAATTACCGATTTCGATTGAAAGCGAACACCGACTTTTGATTACCAGAATACTCAAGTTGAGTACGCTAGTAATCAAAACATTATATAATTTCGATTAAACGCTCACTCAACTTGATTGCGCGCGTAATCAAAACATTATGTAATTTTGATTAAGCACTCACTCAACTTGATGACACGCGTAATTGAAATTTTCCATAAAAAATTGATTAAAGTCATGCTTAACCCAATTACTAATTTAATCAACAATATTAAGAAATTTTGATTAAATCTGTGCTCAAATAAATATTTGCTTTAATTGAAAACTTTTCAATTACGATCTTACAATTCGAGTAATTGAATTTACAAAAATCGTCATTGGCGGAAATCCAAGTATAAAAATAATTGAATTGACAAATATCGTAATTGATTTGAGCATTCGCTTTTTTCTGTGTACAAAGTCGTCGAAACATTAGTTTAGCAGGAATTAAAAAAACAAGCTTATTGTTTACCATCTGATGTTATAAATACTTTTGAAGGCAGGACGAAGTCTGCCGGGTCCAGCTAGTACAAAATAAAAATTAAATAATTCACTACTAAAATTGATATAACTTACACAAAATACATATAATGTAAAACCAAAAATATATAAATATAAATTAAATAATTCGGTTCTAAAGATATTTTCAATTTTTTGTTTTTTTTCATTATGTTTTCATAATGCCGTTTTTTTCCACTCAAACTTTGAGTCTCAAAGCACGAATACCGTCGTGATATTTTTCTTTTGCTTGTGCGAAAAGAAAACACGATTGCCTGTGGGTTCTCTGTGATCAACTCACATTGTTTTCGTATATTACTCAAAAATGGTAATCCAATTTCGAAAATCTATAAATACAACTCAAAAGAAATCCAAGTAATCCAAATTCATTGCTGGGTCGATCTTCGCGGATTTTGAATTTCTATGTCGATGATCAAACTAAGATAAATATGAAATTAGATTTTGTGAGTAAATTCAAACACTGCTTTGAAGTACTACTACTTAACGCTGCCTATCGCTTAGTTTCTACACCGCACCGAGGCATTTTCGAGCAAACGTAAATACTACACATGAGCTGCTACAAATGTTTGTTGAAAATTTTGCTAAAACATTCGGAGAACACTCCCTAACTTTCAATGTTCATAGCTTATTGCACTCGGCGCAATGTGTCAAAGAATATGCAATTGTTTCACACTTTTCAGCGTATGGCTTCGAAACTGTATTACCATTTTGAAGAAACAGAATTCGGAACCCTACAAAATTTGTACATCTGATAAGGAAACAATTTTCTAATACTCCAATTAATGTTAGTAAAAGAACACGAAAATTTAAGAAATCTGGTAAGTTATCAATCGGGCTGTTGTTTTCTAAGTACGTCTAATCCAAATAATGTTTTTTGCATATAGCCTTTCAGACCAATCGTTATTACTGGATTTTGTTCAAGCCGGTCGGCAAATTTGATGTGTGTATATCATAATTTGGCCGTGTGATCAAACATGATTCATTTTTGTGTGGAAAGCAACGAGTAAACATCTCAAGTGAAGAGCGGAAAATGGAAGAAAAAAACTTTTTTTTGGAAGTGATCCAAGTAAAGGAAAAGAGTATACAAATCGGAATTTCTCATATTTTTGTTTTAACTGATTTCAAAATACGTAGACGAAAATAACAAGCAGCCGAGAAGAAATCGTATGTGCCTTCACTTCAACATTCCCATAAAAATGAGTGTTTGAAGTACCACGTTTGACGTGTGTATATGCAATGTCAAACATATTTTACTAATTCATTCACATTGTTGGTCAAACCACTTGATGTGTGTATACCCTGCATAAGAATGGGGATTTCATTATAGGTAAAAAAAATACAAAATTTAAGGCATTACTTTGAAGAACCTGTGGAATTTTCTAGCCTTGGTATACAGATTTGGGATATTCTAAAAATAGGTGGAAGAAGTTTTTCAATCTTCAATTTTTTTTAACATAGCATAATGAGCATCATAATTCAAACTTCACAGATGTAACAAACAGACAACATAGCAGAAAATGAATTGAGGGACAAGTATACGGTAAGTTTGAAATGTAGCAACAACCCAGTTAACATTTTGTGAAATTTTTTAATCATATAAGAGTCTTTTATGACTCCCCTGCGCGATAAAAACGATCATATGTAAATGCGCTCATTTTCTGATCATAAAAGACTGTTTTGTCGGGAGAAAATGGTACCCTACCCGCCACTCTTCTTGAACACTCTTTTATGAGTTTCGAGTCATCATGTAGTCATTTATGAGTCTTATTTGGGTCATTTGTTAGTCGTTTTTATAATAATCGAATCTTTTTCGAGTCATTTCTTAGTCGTTTTTGTATTCCTCAGAATTTATTGGTTTTTGCTTGGGCATATTAGCTTTTCAGCTTCTTTTTTAGCCAATCTTTTCAATTGTTTGGCTGACATTACCCTTTTATAATTGATTATTTATTTTTAAATACTATTATCATTTTTATTAACTGCAGCAGCACTTCAATACACGATCCAACTTATAATAATAACCAAATTATAATAACCAAAAATCGGGCGTCTCCTGTATTTCTGATTGCTGTATTTATAGTTATTGTATTTTCAGGCGCGCAACAATTCAATCTCTTTTTGGTCTTCAACTATTGGTCTTCAACTTGCTTCGATAACAATGCAGGTTGTCCCGCTATAACATAACGAGCACTTTACCATCAGCCTGATGCGCGAAATATCATTGCGAAACAACGCTCAAAACATGGATATTTGAAACACCCGCATGATTTATTTCTGATTGTTGTATATTTTGTGTGTATGTACAATAAAACGCTTAAAAAGCATAAACATGACTCATATTCGACTCCTTTTTCACTTGCGGAACTGATTAAGCAGCAAAATAATCAGTAAAAGTAGTCGAAGAAGACTCAGTTGGCTGATTATGATCTTCCATGATCTTCCAAATGCTAACTGGGAATCAATACTATTTTCAATTGTGTGTTGTCTGTTTTTTTCAATACAGCCTTCGAAAGAGAAGCAAAAGTTCTTCGAAAGAAGTTCGAAAAATAACACAAAGTTTTTTCTGACGAGCTCTCACAAATCAAAATTTTTTGAAGCAGTTAGTTAAAAACAAGGATATTAATAGGAAACCAAATGAAATTTCCACATTCAATCGAAAATACATTTACAAAATCTAAAAGACAAAATAAATGAGTACGGCGAAAATTACGTGCTAGTTATCATGAAGAAAATTATCCACAGAGGCGGATTTCTTAAAAATTTACACAATTTGCTGGGGGAAGAAATAAAAGATTTCAATTATCAGGGACTCCAAAATAAGGAAGCTGTAAATAGCTACTTATATTTTAAAGTTGATAAATTACTGTTTAAAGCAGAGATCAGCTTCGGGTATGATCAAGCCTGTTCGAGTACCGATGCTGAAAATTTCAAACAAATCAATCAAACACTCGCCAACAATGTGTTCAATCGAGTTCAACACCAAGGGGTTGAATTGTCTATAGTCGAGCCGGCTCGAGTACACAGAAAAAAATAAAAATTAATTTCAATTAAAAAATTTGTTTATTTCATTAATTTTTTAATTGATTTTGGTGTAATCACGAAAATGATAATATTAATTAAAGGTATTTGTAAATTTGCCAAAAAAAGTTCGATTAAAAAATTTGTAAATTTGATTAAAACATTTATTGTTTTTTTTTTCAAAAATTTTGATTAAGTATGTAATCAAGTTAATTAAAAAAATTATTGATTTTTTTCGCGATTTTTGATTAAATTTTTAATTAAATCAATTAAAACCGTTATATCTTTTTTCAGGCGACGACGTTAAAAAAAACTAAAATGTTCTATTTTTAAAGAGATTTTATTCAAGGTTTCGCAGATACACATGTTGTTATATCTATAAAAAAATTAAATTTTTTAGAATTTGGATTCATAATCGGAACTAATGTCCGGTTTTCTTAAACTATTATTATATATTACACATTTACGGTCTTATTCATAAAAAGTTATGAGGGGTTTGAGAGACAGTTTGTCATACAAGAACCGTCCCTCAAATCTCTCACAACTTTTTATGAATAAAGCGGTTAATGTATAAATGATTTATAGTAAATACAAAAAAAATAGGTACATCTGGTAGTTCTGGAGAAACATTCAATTTATCTGTTCCTGCCGCAGCAACAGTCACTCCATTGTAGCATTCCATCTCTTCTGCATATTGCTTTTATCCAATTTAGGGCACTCTTGTTTTACACGTTCAAAATATCTAAGAAGGTGAGTCTTAAAGATTCTTTTTACGTAAAATTTTTGAAAACAATTTTCGTGTAAACAATTGTATGTTTTACACGTTCAAAATGTCTAAGAAGGTGAGTCTTAAAGATTTTACACGTTCAAAATGTCTAAGAAGGTGAGTCTTCAAGATTCTTTTTACGTGAAATTTTTGAAAACAATTTTCGTGTAAACAATTGTATGTGGCATAAGGCGGCAAATTGTGTCTTTTCAAGTGCATAAAAAATGTTTGGTGAGAGTCACATTTTTCATTGCAAACAAAACACTCAACCCAAGCACTAATTTCCAATAAAATTTATTCAAAAACACTTGCCAATTAAACACAATTACAAAACGCAGTTTTAATCTCCAAACAAGACAATTCAACACTATTATTCTTTAAGTTCACAAAATAAAATCTTTCAATCAACAATCAACGAATTACAAATAACAACAGTGTTGTACATCAAAGACTAGAGCCGTACGTAAAGTGACGACGACGGCTGCTGACCCAGCCGCCACACATATTGCCTCCCAACAGCGCTGTAAAATTCGTCTTTCTGTAAAATACTTTATCACAACAATTTTTGTAAACAATTTTTTTATATTAAGGTTTGTTAAGAACATATCATGCATGTTTATATTAATTTAGAAAGATTAACGGCAAAAATTAAATATTTTTAGCACCGTAGATTTGCGCCTTGCCAACTCCAAGTTCATTGTCAGAACAATAAGAATACAATTGTTCTGTTGTAAACTCAAAAAATAAATTGTAAATATGATTAAAAATTTAATTGATTCAATTAATTTTTAATAGAATTTTTTGAAAAAATTCAATTATATTTTTAATTGAAATTTTCAGCCCAATATTTTTTCTGTGTACACAAGCTAAAAATTTTAAACAAATCAACATCAACACTCGAACCTTATGTGTTCGATCGAGTTGCAAACCCGAACAGAAAATGTTGAAATCAATCAACCACGAGTGTCACTATCCAGCATTCGAGTTTATGCAGCTAACTCGAAATGTTTTGGTTGTATACTGGTTTTCTCTGTTCGGGTAGGTCGCACTTGAATTGATTTTGACCGAAACCAGCAACTCAAACTCGAGTGCACTCGAAAAATTCTAAGCAATACATGGGAAAAAAAACAAATGCGAAAATGGAAATGTACACACTAGCATTTCAACAACAATGCATAAATACCACGCGATCATTTTATGACGTTTATAGACATTAGGTACCATATTATTGTTAAAGCATACCAAGAGCAATGAATAACCCGATAGTTTTTATGATGTTTAGAAAAAACAGGTACCAAACCATTGTAGTATTTTAACAAGAAAGCATAACCATAATTTTAATGATGATGTTTACAAACATCAGTCACCATACCAGTGACGCTGCCGTCAGCAAGGACTGACTCCAGATCATTTAAGCATTGTTGGGCTATAAACTCAGGTAATCGTAATAAGGTTTTGTTATTGTAGTACGAATGTATTGGGCATTCCCAAATAAGAAAAGAATTCAATAGACTAAATCAGTCAGAAGGTAAAAGTAAAAACATACACTTTCTTCGTTTTGTTGGTTTATATCGAATTTTATGTATAGGCATACATATGTATGAGTATGTATATTTGTCAGATTGTTCATAAACATTTTTAGGAACTTCTGCTAACTTAACTAAATCTTAAATGTAAGTATAAAAATCTAGTATGTAGAACAACCTTTAAGGCATTCATATTTATAACAAAAATCTTAAATTCTAGGGATAAATAATGGTCAAAAGGATTTTAATTAAATATAAACATTTCATCGATTTTAAACCCTTTCAAGGCATTAACATGTGTGTGTGGGTGCAATTTTTAATGAAATTAAACCCCAGTATTATTAGTTTTATAATATTAATATCTAATAGTTTTATTTACAAGTTTCGGATTTAATGATCGCAATAATTTAAATGAATTATAAAGAATCATCCCTTAGCAACCTCGCATATGCAGTTCGTATGCCGAGTCGTCTCGGTTTGTATGAGCGTGTGCATCACTGTGTTTTCTCCAATCGTGTATGTAGATTTCCGTAATGACGCTGTGTTTTTCATTGTTGCAATTTCATCCTTGTTGGCTGTCGCTTTCCCTCAGTAACGCAGTTCGTTTTGCCATTAGGAAATACACTCCTTGTATTTTGTTGTTGACGTTCCTACATTTGTTAAAAATAAATAAAATAATGAGTGAAAGGATTTTAATTAAATATAAATCCAAAACATTCCAACGTGTTGGACACTCTGCTTTTAACGACGGAGACCGAATATGCTGCAAACTAGTTTTTTTTTAATATCTCACAATATTTTTACAAGACTCAAGGACATCAGTTAGCTCTTTTGTGTTAGCAAAAGATTTATCGAAAACATATGAAAAGTGATGGCTACTACAGTACAGGCGTATATTAAACATATTAAAGCTTTGCACATATTACTTCCTTTATCAGTAATGAATTTAATTTGTTCTATATTTTGCACTCCATATTCCTTAAATAGGCACTTAATTTTTATTAAGACATTCTCACCCGTAGACCTTTCGAAATCCATCGATTTCATTTCCAGCACCATAACGAAGAATTTAAGGTCCTTTTGATAATGAAAGGTAACTCCTAAGAAGTTCCGCTTTACGTAGTTGTCCGTCCACATATCGATCGTAGCTAAGCCTCCACAGCTGCTTACATCTTCATATACTTCATCTATAAGTTCTCTCTTTTCATATGCGTACTTTTGGGCTTTTAAGTAAATTGTTGCGTGGTCGCCATACGTTGCAGCGATTGTATTGCTATTCGTAATATTTTCTTTAATAAACTCTTGTCTATGTGCCATTGCTAAAATTTTGCTTCCGACCACGCACTACACATAAACTGCAGTGAACATTTTTCCAACCCCGAATCAACGGATGTTGATCAAGAAACTCGAGCGATTACCAAGGGGAGTTGCAACGCACTCGAACACAGCTAAACATGTACCAAAAGAACTCGAGTGCTGTGATCAGCATACTCGCCGTGAACTTGTGCGCAAACGCTCAACACTCGAATGCAACCGAAAATTATGTTTACTTTGCAACTCTCGGGTATGAAAAGAACTCGAGTTCCGCCAGCAGTATGTATACTCGTTTAGAGCTCATGCGCAAACGATCAACACTCGTCTTGGATTAAAGATTTTGTTTCAAACCAAATTCTAGTATATGAACGAGTTCTCTCCACAATTATTTGTCCGTCGCCAGACTCTGGTTTAAAGCAGCTGAAGCCGAGGTAACAACCTACGATAATTATAAAATAACTATAAAAAAGCATTTAAATACGAAAAATAAAATATACAAAGACAAATGTCTAAAAGACAAAAATAATCAAAATCTGTAAAAACCAATCTTATTTCCTAAAATAATTGTTTACAAAAGTTTTTTCGGTTACATCAATAATTTATTTTTTTAAGTATTAATTTAAAAATAAAAAATTAAGTATTTTATTTCAGTTATTCCTAATAAAAGAATGAATTATTATTAAAAAAAATGTGTAAAAAAGTAATACGTTTAGTTTAATTGAAAATGTCTACTTCAATTAAATTCTAGGGGGCCTAAAATTGCAGGCCTGGTAACATACGAGTACAATTTCTTCCAGGTCTGGTCGAACACCGTAATATACAGAACTGATAGCAGGCCTTCACTTACGGGCCTGGTAGACTGTCTCCTCTCACAAGCCTTCCAGCATGGTTTTCTTGCAGGCCTTCTGGCAGTGGTTCTCTTGCAGGGCTAATAGCAAGGGTTATCTTGCAGGCCAGCTACAGGCGGCAAACGAGAAGCGAGCACGGAAGGCCTTGCACTACAATGTCACTCTGTGTTAATTAGAAAGGAGTATAGAATGCGACTAGCATGCCTACTAACATTCAAAATAAGGCCTGGTAGAATGCCTTCTTATCCATTCTTTCTGCCGCTGGGTTCTATGTTATTTTGACATATGTACTGCACATGTACTTTACTTTTATTGACTATATTACAACCTCATGAGGTCAGACGTCTTACACATATTAATTAAACACACAAATTAAACAAATTTCAACATATTCTTCCAACTGGATCTATCCTTCGCCTTTTCTCGTCAGTTGGTAACACCAAGGATACGGAGGGATTCTTCTGCCTGGTCTTTCCAGCGGAGTCTTGGTCGTCCTCTTTTCCTGCTTCCATCGGGTACGTTATCAAAAATCTTTCGCGCTGGCTCATCTTCATCCATTCTGATAACATGGCCTAGCCAACGCAATTGGCACACTTTGATTCGTCTGGGACATGGGACTGTCCGTGAAGGTGGAAAGTTTCTGATAGCCATTCACTTGGGAGTGGCCAGAAATGATTCCTTCATCGGGCAGTCCAAGCAGCACACTACTTCCACGTAGTATGTCCTGGGCAATGGCTTATCGGAAACCTCCGTTAGCTAGCTAAAGTGAGAAGGCGAAACGAATGAGCAACCTGAGTGGTAATGCGATCACTGATACGTCTCAGGATTATTAGGTGACCCTGTCACTGAAGCTCTTCGAAGTAGTGGACATAGTCTTCTGTCCTTTGAAGGCGGATGAGCCAACACCCCTGGCCAACGGCGGATCAAAATTGAAGAAACCAAAATCCAGTTTCGACACACTGTATTCTGGTCAGCGTCTGATCCATAATGGGCGGCTGAAACATAATCATCCTGGCAGTAGGTAAAATGCAAACCACGGTGGGCTGGGTTTGCCTCCCGCCACCGTTATATCGGCAATGAAAATACGCAGAAAATATGATGAACTGCACATGTAAAGGTTACACAAAAAGAAAACATTGGCAATATTGTACAATTTGGGTGGGGTTATTTTTTTCCGTATGAAGACAAGAAAATTTGGTATTATTGTCTAAATCAAAAGGGTAAATCACACTACCAACAACAATGCTGAATTTACATACGAATGTTGGCTAAACCACGTATTAGAATATCAAGAACCGCTGCGAGCCATTACTATTATACTAGGCCTAAAAGAGAAAGGTTCCAAAATGATAAACGCATTTAACAAGTTTAAATACAGAACAAAAACACCACTGGATATGTTTATACTGTGCTTTGAACATATCGAAAATGTTGGTAAAATATATAAAATTAGAGAAATCTTGAATACTATACTCAAAACAGATCCAATAGAAAGTCCAAAAGACATGCCGCAGTGTAAAAAGTGTCAATCTTTCAACCACACAAAAAACTACTGTTCTAAATAGCCTCGATGTGAACGCTGCGCCGGTAGACACCTCTCTAAAGACTAAAAAAACAAAAAATATACACATTAAGTGTTGCAACTGTGGTGAGTAGCATCCAGTGAGTTATCGTGAAAGAACTTCCAAAAATTCGAAATAAAAGAATTCAAACTAAAAAATCAAACAATCAAGAGCATCAAAACGTTCAATTATCAAACGAATATAATGAACAGGCTACAAAAGCTTTACGGATATATACAGGGTGGCGCCGAATGAGCTATATGGTTTGAATTCTTTATATCATTTTCAATTATTATTTTTTTTTTTTTTTCAGAAATTTGTGAAGAAGACTTAGGGAATTTAGTATGAATTGTAAAGCGGAGGAAAATCCAGACTTTATTCACAATTTGGTAATGAGCGATGAAGCCCATTTCCTGTTAAATGGGTATGTCCACAAGCAAAACTGCAGGAATTGAGCTACGTAAAATCCAAGAGCAGTGCATCAGCGAGAATTACACCCACTTAAGTATACTGTTTGGTGCGGTGTATCCTCCGAAAGGATAATTGGCTCATATTTTTTTGAAAATGAAAGTGGTGTCTCAATCTCTATCAACCGTGCTGCATATCGGACGATGTTGGAAAATTTTATCAGGCCAGCTGTGGAAAACCATCTAAACTTGTGGTTTCAACAAGATGGAGCCACAGCACATACTGCACGTGCCTCAATGGCTTTTTAAGGGACATATTCGGCGAACGCATTATTTCGCGCACTAGCGATTTTAACTGGCCTCCACGTTCACCAGATTTAACAGTTCCTGACCATTTTCTTTGGGGATATTTGAAAGAAATTGTGTACGTTAACAAACCAAGAACCATTCTCCAACTATAAACTAACATTCGAAATGAAATCATGGCCATTACACCCGAAATTCTGCGAAAAGTTATGGAATATATGCTAAAAAGAGCACGTATGTGCGAAGCAGAAAATGTACATCACTTGCAGGATATAATTTGTCAAAGCTAATTGCAAAAAATTCCCCAATAATATACTGTATTTAAAAAAAAATAAAAAATATAATAATCGTATAAATAAAAAAGTTATAAACCATATAGCTCATTCGGCTCGAAATGTGAGTATAATGCCCCCAAAAACGTGATATTCAGAAACCAGGAGCGTCAAACTCTTACTCTGATGTGCTTCAAAACAAAGTTCATACTACAAATCCAGAGGAAACCGTAACAGTATTAATGATCTTAAAGAAATTAGAATATAGCGAGATCACAAACCAAAAACTTGATAGACCTCTAATTGCCCTGTAAGAAAATTTCAATAGCTTTTTGAACAACAATAATGATTTGAATAGTGGCATGGAATACTAACGGATTACAAGCCCACAAAAGTGAGAAGAAGTTTTAGAAGAACAAAATATTGATATTTGCTTAATATACGAGACACATTTTACAAGGGAAAGTCACATAAGTTTTAAAAACTATAACATCCCAGCAAAAATATAATGGAGTAGTTCCAACGGCTCTACCCCCTTCAGTGCTACCAACGAAGTACTATATTTGTGGATACAGGAATCCGAAAATGCAGTGCAGATATTATGGTGTTTGTCGAAAGAAAAAGATTATCTGCCACTAATGCTGTTATTGTTCGTCCAAGTTAAATGACTTCGATAGGTCGATGGTGAGATGCGCGGCTGGCAATCAAAATGCTTGAGTTCGGATTCCCCGGTCCCGGTCGGGGAAAAATTGTTACGAAAAATGAATAATTAATTATTTAAACCCTCGCTGCACAACCCCCTAATTTGTATGGTATATACTTTCAGGCGAATACAATTTGATTCCGGAAATTTTGGCAACAAATGTTCGTTCGTTGTACTTGCCACATTTGGCAATTTTTTTAAAAATAATTACAATTTTAATCGACACATTGCAAATCGGTTAAAAAAAACAGTTTGGTTTGGTGAGATTTGAACATCCCGTTTCTAGTCGGACATGCTACCATCGTGTTAATTTTTGTGCTGAATCTACTTAAATCTATCCAAATTGGGAGTACTACCCTCCAAGGCCAACACTATGTAAAAATCGGCAGTGCCTCTTACCGCGCAGTTCTGGTGGAAATTCTGGTGATTGGTATAAAATTTTTTTTGCTGGGATGCCAGTGGAAGTAGTGCAGTTATAATAAAAAATACACTGGAGCATTACGAGGAAAAAAAATATTACATTGAGGAAATACAAGCAACTACGGTGACCTTATTGAAGAACGGATTGCGCACCTCGTTCACGTCCGTATACACACCACTTAGACATAAGTTAAGTTACTGAGAAACAGTCATAAATATAAATTTGTCATGTGTGGTGGTTTTAACGCCAAGCACGTTTTAAGGGGTTCAAGATTAACATCACCGAAAGGTAGAGAACTTCTTAAAGCTTTTAATAAAACGGGATGCGACTTCATCTCGACAGAATGTGCTACATACTGGCTTTAATAGATTTATTAATTTAAATAAATAGATTTATTTACAACCAGAAAGATGATAAATCACACCAGAGGGTAATGAAAGGTTATGATCTAAATTCTGACCATTTTCCGATATACTTATCGATTTCGTGCCAACTCAACGAAACATCTTCACAATGTAAAGTCACAAGTCAACTGGTGGTAACTCAACTGATATTACAAAATACCTTGCCATGAAAAATGATGCTCCTGTTAATAAAATCAACGGATGAACTGGACAATCAAGTAATACAATTCACCAGTTTAATACAAAAATCGGCGTGGGACAGTATGCCTACGTACCAGAAACAAAAGCACAGACGAAAAAGATAAAATTAAAGAAAAGAAAAGAAAAGAAAAGAAAAGAAAAGAAAAGAAAAGAAAAGAAAAGAAAAGAAAAGAAAAGAAAAGAAAAGAAAAGAAAAGAAAAGAAAAGAAAAGAAAAGAAAAGAAAAGAAAAGAAAAGAAAAGAAAAGAAAAGAAAAAGATCACCATAGGATAATCGAGCTCTAAATAAAGCTACTCAGAAAGTTAGAAAGGAAATTTAAAAATTAAAATTGCAGCTCCTATGTAGGCAACCTATGAGCTAATATAAACACTGGCTACTTTCTTTGGAAAGCTACCAACAAACTAAAAAGACTGGTTAAACAGAAAACAGCATTAAAAAGTGGCACAGGAGTGTGGACGAAGATAAAAAGGCATATATGCACATATGGAAATTATTTCAAATCCATAGTTCCAATAATCAAGGACTATTAGAAGTACTAAACTGTGACGATGAAGAAATACCAACTATCTCTAAAGAAGAAGTAAAAGAAGAGATAAAAAAAGAAAAAGTCCCCAGGGTACCATCTGATTAATGCAGAAGAACTAACAAATCTGCCTGAAAATGAAATCGAAACCCTCACTGTGACTCTAAATTCAGCTAAATATAAGCCTCCTATACTTTCCAATATACTGAAAGTGGCTGACATTATTATGATATCAGAAACAGGTAAACTACCACATAATGTTCAATCATATAGGACAATATCCTTGCTTGCTGTCATCGGCAAGCTGCTTGAAAAACTTTTTCTTAAAATATTAAGTAAAGTAATAGATAGACGGAACCTTTTCCACAACACCAATTTGGCTTTCGCCAGAAAAATTCCATCATTCGGCAGATTCACAGAATAATACACTCTGTTGAAAAATCCATTGAAAATAATGAAATTTGTTCTGCAGTCTTTTTATATGTATCAAAGGCATTCGGTTCTGTTTGGCACGAAGGACTTCTACATAAATTAAATAACACATGTACAAATAAATATTGTAATTTTCTTAAGTTAAAGAACTAACTGATTACTCGTCACTACAGCCTATATATACCTGTAGTTTACAAGGGATCTACAACTTAATCCTGCTTGCGTCGTTGATACATTTGCAGGTGATACCGCCATAATGGCAGTAAGCAAAACTAGTATTGAAGCTACTGAAAAACTACAAGCAGCATTAAAGCAAGTATTCCAATGGACTGTTGAATGGAGGATGCATATAAACAGCTCTAAATCGAACCACATACATTTTACAAATAACTCTATTACTCAACAGCCAATCAACATTGATGGCGAAATTGTGCCAATTGAAAACTCTGCAAAATACCTTGGCATGGTACTTGATACTAAACTTAGATGGAAAACGCACGTCAAGAAAACGATAGGAGTTAAACCAGTGTTACCATGTTGGCATAATTTGTGCCGTTTTTGCACAATTTTTTTGGGTTAAGCACTTTCTTTTTGAAAAATTATGCCAAGTGCCGTTTAGCACAATTTCGGCAACATTTTTTCAATTTAAGTGTAATTTTTTAGCACAATTGTTTGGCAAACGGCACAATTTTTCGTACCAAAATTGTCTTAATTTAATTTTTGCAAAAGTTCTATTGCTGTAATATGTATCGGCATCTTGTGGTATAATTCCGCATTTTAAGGTTCCCACACACGTACTTATGTAAGCGTATTTTCGGCAAAGCGAGGGCTTCACAAAATAGTACACACCATAGGCTGGCTAATACATTCATACATAGATACTTTTATTCTCTCAATAAATTAAACGTCATACGTCATAGGACCTTAAACATTGGATGGTGGAAAACATGAGTTCAATAATACCAACGTTCAACAAAGGAAAAACAATCAAATTTCGTGTTTTTGTTGCAAACTAGTTGTGTTAAATACAATACAAATGTACACCAACGATAAAAGTCAACAAAAAAGTTAAAAATACATTTAAATTTTTCAGTTCTACACCAAAACGACATGAAAAAGTCAAGTGAAAATATTTTGTAACTCCACCTGGTGTAAGTTAATTTTAAATGTAATTTCTCTCATTTCCACAAACCTACGACGAAGAGTGTGATATGAAACGTCAGATGAGAGAATAAATGTATCTATGTATGTATTTATTAGTCTATGGTGCACACTGTTTCTTATGCATTATACCACATCAAAACGTCTAATATTTATAGTGTCAACTTGTTTGCATCAAATACGCACAATGATTTTATGATTCCTCCGCGAAGTAGACGATTTGGAAACTGTTCTCTAGGATAAGTGGATTCCAAAAGCAATTATAAAAAACTTGGAAAATTCTATTCCAAGAAGATTGAAAGAAATTGTTAAAAACAATGGATTTTTTCAAAGATTTATTTAAAAAACCTGATATTTACTGGAGCTGAAAAAAAGTTAGCTTTTAATGCTGTAGAAATTCAAAAAACATGTTAGGTTATATTTTTGAATGAAATTGATATTCATGCTATAGCAAATTAAAATCATAATAGTACTTCTTTTGAAGTTGAAAAAGAATTAAGGTATAACTAACCTGACCAACCGTCCTGCTTTTAGTGGGATTACCTTGTTTTTTTCGCGATTATTCCGCATTTGCGCGATTATCCCGCATTTTGGAGTCTCATCCCGACTTGACTATATATAAGACCAAAGGGATTATGTACAAAATAAATTGTCTTATTTTATATGTATTTACGGCCTTATTTATAAAGAGAGGGATTGGACATTCGTTTGTTTGTATGATAAATCGTCTCTCAAACCTCTCAAAACTTTTTATGAACACGGTATTAGTCTTCATTTAACTAAATCATGTATTATTACTTAATTTTTTATTTAAACCCAAAAAATTACGATTTTTTTTAATCATTGTGTCCCGCATTAGGTATAACAACTGTTTAAATTTTCAAATGCAGATAACCACCCATTTCGTGGAGTGACTTTGTGTGTTCCGGAAACAGATTTACAAAAAGACGAAAATGTCAATTTGAGCATAATGGTTTCGCAAACCGCACAATTTTTGAGGACATTTGGCATAATTTGTTAGACGGTCGCTGGCAACACTGCTTGAATAAATTTAGAAAATTTTAAATATATTAAGGCTGTTTTTTTATTCCATTAAGCTATCGCTACATACGACTTTCCAAATAAAACGATCCGCACTTAATACTACGAAATGTGGCAACATTTGCTGTAATGGGTGAAAAAAATCGATATGGCAACACGTGCCAACACAGTGCCAACAAATACATGGTAGCAGCACATGTTGTTGTAATTGTAGGCAGCAACAACAGACATTTTATTTTCGTTCATTCGTTTCAGTTGTCAAACTCTACACAAATACATATATGTGACTTGCTCCACGAAAATGGACCTCTGCGCCGAAAAAATTTGTTTTTACTTTTTGAGTGATTCTTATAGGAAACAAAACGCTCTTTCAAATTCCGCAAACCGCAAGTTTCTATGTCTTTTAGTTTCTTTTACAAATCACCTGTAAAGATGAACATAATTAATGAAAAAATTGAAAAATGTGATATAAACAGATAATATATATAATATTTGAAATTTAAAAAAAGTTCAATATCAAAGGTACAAAATTATAAAAATATCAAAATTTTACTCTTTTTTACTCCTAACACGCTTTTTTGGTGGTTCTTCTGTATTTTGCTGCATTTCACCTTTGTCTGATTTTTGTTTAGGAAGTTCTTCCAGTTTTTTTTTGTTATTTTCATCTCCGATTTATTCACCATTGTAGCACGTTTCTTTATAGATTGTTTATCTCCGTCTTTGTTTCTGGTTTTCACATCAGCTTGAGCTTTTTCAACTGCAGCTGTTTTCTTAGGGAGTTTTTCCACTTTTGCTACCGATTTTTTAGGAGTCTCAGTTTTGTTTTCAGTCAGTTTTTTTCTTGTTCTTATTTTTTTTTTTGGTGACTGCCAAAATTAGCAAAAACAGGTTTTTAACTGTTAGAAATATTTTTCATGGAGGCAACACTGCATAGTGAACATCGTACAAAGTACCAGAGAGTCGAAATACATCGCCAGATGATCAGGTTGAAGGATGAGTTGCATAACCATGCGCAAAACACGGAAAAACGAAGCGCTTTTTTTAAACGCGTTGTTCTCAATAACTTCTTTTCGGCGCAGAGGTCCCTTTTCGTGGAGCAAGTCACATATACCAACAGTATAAGAATACAAACAAGTATAAAATCAAAATACATTTGATTTTGACAAGTGAAACGAAAAATGGCATGGAAAACATTACATCACCTGTTTAAACGACTATACCTGATAGATAATTCCACCATGTTCAATATGTATAACATTTACCGCGCGTTGTTGTGAACAATTTATTTTCAATTTTGTTTTCAATCGCAAATAAAAATCTATCCTTCAAATTGAGAGATATTAAAGTATACGTAGTCTTCCATTAAATAAAATAATTTAAATGAACTGACCATGTGTAAGCCATTTTGCAAATTTCTGCTTTTGAGTCTCTCCTTGATAACATTTTCATTCACAAGAAATGATAACAAAATGTATCTAAGATAACTTTTTGTTGTCATTTCTTGAAATTGAACATGTGGCAACATTGTCATTGCTCAAGTCGGAATTTAAGTGGGAAATTGAAATGCCACTTAATATCGCTTAGCTGTCCCGTACAAATTAAGCTATAATTAACTTTAGCGGGGTAAAAACAACACACTTATTATTTGTGTACCAACTCATAGTGATAACCAACGAATAGCTAAAAACCTTCTGAAAACAAAAACGTGGCAGACAGGAAAAGTAAAAGAACAGCAGATTCTCATTTCATGAAAAAATGCATTGAATACAAGTAAATTTTTTATTTTTTGTATTAATTATTTACATATAATTTTTAAATTTTGTATATAAATAAATAATACTATATTGAAATCAAAGAAGAATACCGTTTCAAAATATTATTATGTATGGAAGAAAATGCGCATATGTTTCCACGTAAGTATATGAAGGTTTGTGGAAACACGCGAATGCTTCCACGTAAGTATATGGATGTTTGGGATGAAGAACGCTTTTTTAACACGTAAAAGCGTACCTGTTTTCCAGTAAACATGATACTGTTTACATTTAAATACAAGTAAGTTTGGCACTTGCAAACATATAAATGTTTGAAGTGTGTTCCAAACACATACATGTTTCCTGCAGAATACGTTTGACAGAATAAGTTAGAGAGGCCGTTATTTTCAGCGTGTATATAGTGGCCGTCGGTGGTGCAATGCTTAGTGTGCGCGGCTCTTGTACATGAGATCCCGGGTTCGAATCCGGCTCTGACCACCTTCAAAAAAAAATTTCTTTCGGCGGCGGTCACCTCACATAGTGACGGCGACACTATCGAGTATCTAGCCATGAAAAAGCTTCTTAAATTACCGTTCGGAATCGGTGTAAACCTGTAGGTCCCAATCAGTGAGTGAAAACTGGAAAGCACACAGCTCAGTGATTGTGAGAAGTTCTCCCCTGTCCCCTCATGGGATGTAATGGGAAACCATTTATTTATTTATTTTATAGATTCCTTTACATATGCAAATTTACTTTCTCCTTTCTATCTGGTCTGATTTATAACTTGGTTTTATTCGTAATTATTATTTATTATAAATATAAAGTCTTTGTTATACTAATATCTCGTGATGTACTTTTATACTTATTACACCAACTGGTGAAGAATTGCTGTAGTTGGTTGCAACGTGTGAACTTATTATCCTTGCTCTCCCGTTATAGACTGGTATATAATGTGTACGCTGTCCTCACGTTATGGGGACATGGCCCTGTTGGTCGGTAGTAGCGGGTATGAGTGGCGGCGATAGGTTCACTCGATTAAAAACCAAAAAAAAAAATTATTTACATACATATTTACTTAATTATTATACTTATGTATTTATTTTTTTATAAGTATTATACAAGTTTTTTGTATCAGCAAACTGTTTAACGATAATAATTCCTGTACTTTAGTTATAAGATTTAGGGTGGTATCCTATAAGTCGCGAATCTGTCACTTCGCGTTACTTTTGTCGTTTTGGTAGTTTATAAAACGTTACAGCTGTTAGGTGACTACCTGCGTTGAGTTACGTTATTTAATGGGTACTTTATAAAGTGGCTATTAGACGATCAAGCGCGGCTTGTCATCAAGCCATCAAGCTCGTCTAATAAGCAAAAATGCGTGCTTGACAGCATGGCTTGATGAAAATCAAAATTTTTTGATATTTTGGCTTGGCATCAAGCCATCAAGCCTCGTGTAATAGCTCTGCAGTCAAACCCAATACAAAATTTTCATTCGAACTGTAAAGATGGCGTGGTTAGAACGCCGATTTTTGCAATATTTCATCCAATTGTGTAAAAGTTTCCCAGATCTGTGGAACAAAAAAGTTACGAACAGCTATTAGATAAACTAAAGACAATTGAACCAGAAGCGACAGTGAATGTGTTAAAACGAAAAATAAATATAAAATAAATATATTTTTATTTTCATCTTCTATTAATTCGTTGATGACCAAAGCTGCAACCAACTCGCGCGACATTCTGAATGTAAACTTCACTGTTCAGTTTTTTTTTACACTGATGCTTGATGTGTGGGCTTGATCGTTTAATAGCAAACCATTTTTTCTCATCAAGCCGAGCTATCAAGCCGCGCTTGATCGTCTAATAGCCGCTTAAAACGCAGCACAACGTTTTTGATCACTTCAGCTGTTAAATTGAACACGCCACAGTTCTCGCGTTAGTTGAAGAAATTACAAATTTAAAGAAATATGGCGATCGAGGATAGGCAGATGGAAGTATTTGGCATTTCATTGCTTATAAGTAGTTGCCAATTTTGGTTGAAATGCATTCGACGGATAGAGCTTAAACTTAAATTGGAGACATCAGTTGATGTTGACAATAATAAACAAAAGAACCAATACATTACAATCAATACATACCGCCAAATGGCACGTGTTTTTGAAAAGACAACTAATTTAATATAGATGGGGAAAATTATGGGACATTGAAACCCAAAATAACATAGATTTTTTACGTCAACGCTGATATTGCTGAATATTGCTGACGCGCCAACTCTCCCTCTCAAAATGAATGTTATATAATGAACCCCGGGGGCCGTGGGATTCCATGCCTATGGGGATTCCCTGCCTTGTGTATACCCCAATATCGAAGGCGGAAATTCGTCGTTATAAACACCGCAAGAGTCAGGTATTTCCACCTCGACTTGGCATTTTGTTTGTGATCAACTACTGCATTTTTGTCAGTGTATATATTTTATAAATAACTACAATTTTCGTGTTTAAAAAAAACAGTAATTTTACATTTATTTGCTTTTAAAAATAATCATTAACTGCCACCCGATACTACTCGGCAGCAGTATTAAGAGATAGACAGCTTTATGTTATCTTGCAATGGCCAAAAGAGCACGCTGGTATTCACCAGAAGTATCGTCCTGTAAGGAAACAAAGATAATACAGGATTTACAAAGATACACATGGTGACACACTTTCCACAAAACTACTTACCTTAATCATGCTACCCAAAGTGCAGTCATATAACTTGTAGAACGCTGTTTTAATATCACTCAAATCGATCTCCGAACGACTCACAAGGATGCGTATCAACACCCTATCGGTGGTACCAGCACCATGCATGGTATCATACAAACGTGTGGCGAAGTAATTGTTTTTTGAAATAACAATAGGGACTATTTTTGGAATGATGGATAACATGATTAGCTTTTAAAAGATATGCATCACTTTGTTCTACTTACTCATATTCAATGCACCTCTCTCTAAGTCTGAATGGAACCCACGATCTATAAATGCCTTCTCAATACTATGGCCATAGAGGATTTTGTACTCGTTGAATATTTGACGCAACTGTGGGTAAGAGCGAGTTATAAAAATGTTTTCGACATTTCTTTCATCCGTAAACGTCTTCATAAATCCTGACTTGCCTTCACCGATATCGTGAATCAATTTAGCGTCGGTCTTGGCCGCCTCTACGTCGACCTCCTGATCAATAAAAATACGCATGTTTAGAACAATTCAATGGACGGGAGTTATAGTGGGTCAACCTACATCTGGATATGTAACCTCAATAAATTTCTCCGGTTTTACTATTAACTAACCTGGGTTTCATTGCGTGATCCTTCAAATGCTCCATATATCATACGGCTGGAAAGCCCCTGGAAAACCACTGACAACGCTCCTGCCATGTTGAATCGAGTGTTTAGCTTCAGACGTTTATAGGTTTCGTCAATAGCCTTCAGTTCAGCATTTGAAGCAGTAGCCACAATGTCAAGGGCAGCCTTTGAATCACGCACGTAAACCTGAGCATCGGTAAACAATTCCTTGGCATAATATTCTAATAATGGTGTCACCATAGCAACCATTAGATCCTCATAGTCTCCCGATAGTTCTGAGATGAAATCTTCAACCAAATCCTTTTTATATGCGGCTTTGTAGGCTTGAGCGATTTCCACACGTTGCTCGCCACTGCGATAAGCCAAAATATTAGTGATCAACTCCTCTTTGCCATCAGCAAGGGCATGGTGCAACCTCTTGGCATCTTCCTTGGCATTAAAGTTTTCGCTTGGAAGGATATTGGCTGTACACTAGATTGTTGCAAGAATAAGGAAAATATATTAATTTCATTTACAACAAATAACTTTTAATGTTAGTCGCTAGATTTACGCTCCGTACAACGAGTGTCTATCTAGAATGTGTTTTAGGCTTTGCCACTTGATAATCAAAAGTTGATTCATAATTGTTTCTTCTCTACTGTCTAACTCTAATATGAGCATGTCTGTTTTAGGTAAATGCAACAGTGATTTTCATGATTGTTTTCAGTAACACGACAGCTACCCGTCATAAGTTAGCATGTATTCGTTCGCTTCATAGCCTCTCGTTGGATACAGTCTAGTTGAAGTGCTATGTATTAAACATCGTTTGTCCGATGATAGTCGGTTGCTAATTTTTCGTTGTGAATACGGAGGTAAATGATTTAAACAGGATGTTCCCTTCCAGACATACCAACGCCAAACCCAACAGGAAAGCGGCTATAAAAAATTTATTCATTTTTTTTAAATCTACAATAGAGTTTTGTTTTATTAATAAGAAATCGTAGAAACTCAAGTAACTATTCTCTGCAAGTTGCAGCTAAAACTGACAAATTAAATGAATATCTTCAGATCATTTATACTGTTTCGCTCTGTAGGTTTTATTTATATAAGAATAATCCCACGTGCCGACTTGGTATTGATCTACTTTCAAAATAATAAAGGAAACAAGGAGAAACTTGTGCGTATTTGTCTGTGTGTCACACGATTTTTGAATTTGAGTCACTTATTCCAATAGAGTAAACAAAATATGTATTGATCAAAAAGTTCTTATACAAATAAACTGTTGTGTCAAGATCTTAAGTTAAATATTTTTAAAAATGTTTTATTTAATCAACGTGCGAGAACAACCTGTGTTCAAAGTCCAAGATAGTGGAAACTTATATTGGCAACAATTTTGCCGAAGCAAACGGCGAAAAATACACCCACGCTCAGCGGGACCGATTGGAAAATACACGGTAATAATATCACAAATTTTAAAGTACTGTTCTGACCAATGTACCAGACATTTGTAGGGGAGTCAGTCCTTTAGAATATTGCATTTAGAGGCCGCCTATATCAACACAGTTGGTGCTACAGGATGTTAAAGTTGACCACTTTGGTGAAAATAATATTTCTAAAAAATACCACTAAATTGGGATCGCTTTAGTAAAGAACACACTCTACAAACTTGTAACGTGGTTTTGCCGAGGGCTGAGGTAAGCTCAGCCATGTCCAGAGTCTTTCGTTAGGAAATAAGAACGGAATAGTTTACCTTTTTCGGGTGTTCGAGTTCAGATTCTTTATTGATATTTAATTTATAAAGAAATTTGATTTACAGGAATAACATCAACTGCTTCACTCGGTGAGAACACTCGTCTTAGCTTGAGAACACTCGTCTTGGTTGACAACACTCTTCTGGGGGCAATTGTCTCCGCTTGACAACACCCTGCCGGGAATACTAGCATTGGCTTGAGAAATCGTCTGGGGCAGGTTGCGGACTGGTAGATTCGAAGATGATCGGGAACTCGGTGTCTTGCATACACGATTATTCGGATTCGCTGCGTGGATCGGTATCGGATATGCTGATTCGGTATAGGGTTAGGTATCGGTTATCATTGGCTGAGTTACATGGGAACAATGAGCCGAAGCCCCTGTGTAGGAACAGTGGGCCGAAGGCCCTGTGCAGGAACAGTGAGCCGAAACCCTGTGTAGGAACAGTGAGCCGAAACCCCTGTGTAGGAACACTGAGCCAAAGCCCCTGTGTAGGAACAGTAAGCCGAAACCCTTGTGTAGCAACAGTGAGCCGAAGACCCTGTATAGGAACACTGAGCCAAAGCCCCCTGTGTAGGAAGAGTGAGCCGTAGCCCCTGTGTAGGAACAGTGACCCGAAACTCCTGTGTAGGAACAGGGAGCCGAAACCCTTGTGTAGGAACCGTGAGCCGAAGACCCTGTGTAGCAATGTATTTACACCAGGGATGATATTTGTACTGGATAAGGGCTTTTTTACCAGTGATGCCAGCTCTGCAGGAACGAAACACGCCGTCGAAGTACCCAAAAAGTGCTAAAACACGCCAAATAACGAAAACGACCAGAAAAATCTCAAAAGTGCTACAACCCGCTTAATAAATAAGGGCATGTCCAATATGTACAGACAGATTTTAACAGTTCTAGTAGGTTGTGTTAATATTTATTAATTTTTTTTATTTAATTATATATACAATAGAGACAAATCACCATGGCAAGTTGCAGTGTCGAGCAACAGGTGCGAATGATAAAACTTTATTATCAAAATGAGTGTTCTTCTCTGGCAACCCTGCGCGCTATGCTCTCGTTTTGCGACGACACCCATTTTTGAAAAAATGGGTACATCAACATGCATTGCCGGATTTAGGACGATACCAATCATTACCAAGTGGTAATGCCTGTACAGAATGTCATTGTTTGGCCTGGATTGTAGTCCGGCGACATGATCGGTCCGAACTTCTTCGAAGACGATGATGGTATTGCTACCCCCGTCAACGGAGAGCGCTACCGATCTGTGGTTCCATCAGGACGTCGCTACATGTTACTCAGCCAATGCCACAGTGGATATTCTGCACGACCAAATTAGGAATTATCTCTCGCAGACGATACGTGAACTGGTCACAGACACCGTGTGATTTGACCCACTTAGACTTTTTCTTGTGGGGTTTCCTTAAGTCGCATATCTATGCCAATATGCCATAAATACCAGTGCTTTCAGACAGTATAGCCATCCTCATCGTTCAAATTTAACCTGATATACACCGATTGGCATATTCCCCACGAAATTTTCTTGATAGCGCTTTCAAATAAAACAAAAAATTCGCTGACATCTTACACGCAACTTGCTTTAACTTCCTCTCTTGGAAAATCCTTTCAGATATTCACCCGAAGAAAACGATGTTTGTAGTGCAGATTTGATGAATGCCAGTATTGCGTGACATTTTTGTTTTTCTGTTCTATCTCTGGTTGTACTCAACTGAATTCCATCGAAAGGCTCCATGTCTTTCATATTTGAAGCAATCATACATTTGCTATACATCTATATTGCCTTGGACTCATCATTGGGGGTTTAACCACTTCTTAAAAGAGGGTTCTGCTCCCCATGCGTTATTTTTGGGTGTCTCTCGACTCACAAATTTATAAGTATTAAGCGTAATAAACAATACAAAAATAGAAGTAAAAGATGTTAAACGGTAGAAGCAAAAGAATTTAACAGTCTTTAGCAAATTGGTGTTGTATAGAAAATGGGCTAAAGGGCTAAATAAAATCTCAAAACGCGTGCACATTACGCGTTTTTCCAAAAAAGCGCGTTTTACAAGGTCGAAAAGTGATAAATTTTGCCCCAAAAGAGCTAAGGGTCATCACTGTTTTTTACCTACTATCGATTTCAAAAAGTCCCCAACTCTTTTTGGTGCAATAAGAGTACTTTTGGATTTGACTCACCAAATGTTATGTGGGAGCAGTGTTGCCAGTTTAGCATAATTAATGCTTTTCTAGCATAATTTTTTACATATAGCACAATTTTCCATCAGGTATATTTCTGAATAAATATCGAATCTTTAGGAATCTGAAAACACACCGCACATTTATATTTTGATTCATGTAACAAATACATACTTTCTTATGAGCCAACACACACCAAAGGATGAGAAACGAAACATATGTTCATTACATTTTCTTGCCTCATGGGTCAAAAACGTTTTGACTGATCTTGCGTTTTCAGCCTCTGAGGCGGATTTCTCCCGAATCATAAACAAAACTTTAAGACTAAGAAACATTTGTTTCTATGCAACTTATGTCACACTTTTACATTACATTTCGTGCAAAATTTTTATAGCAACTTCTTGGATGTGATGATTACGGAATCTTTTTGGCAAATAAAAAATTAAAAACTAATAATTTAATTATTTGGAAAAATTAAATGTATTACAATTTTACGAAGATGAAGTTTGTGTATGTTTTATAATAACCTGTAAATACAACACAATATTCCACAAATTTAAAACACTGTCAATACCAGTGTAGAACATTTTTTCGAAACAATGTCAGGCGTACATGCGTTTTTGGCCACTTCCAATTTAATATGCAAGGAAATGCATTACTAAAGTATGAAAATGGTAATGTTCGTTTACACCGTTAGGTTTTCACTCTGAATCAACAGGTTATACTTTTGAAAGAGAAGAAAAATGATACGTTTTTCAGAATAATCGAAGAAATCTGAAGCTTAAGGGACACTTGCATCAACAAATGGAATTTAGCTTTTCATTAATGCCAAAAACGTGAATAAACAGGTATTAAAATTTTTTTGAAACATCCTTAAACCCATAGGTATGTTTTGCATTGTTTCTTAAAATGGTATGGGCCTCTCAGATTAAAATTTCAGGAAATACTACTAATAAGTGTAGTTGCAAATACAAAACGAAAATGAAAATGGTCTTAAAATTACACAGAAGAAACTTCTTTTGTTTTATAAAAAACCAAAATTTTTTAAACAAACTGATTTTTTATTTTAATATTTTTATGGAATCCATTTTAGTTTTATTATTCGATCTTTAAGATGTTATGTTCTTTAATAATTTTTCCGGTTCAAAATCAATTTTTATGAAACAATATTTTTATAACAAAAAGTAAATTTCCATAGAATATATTATTGAAAAATAATGTAAAATTTAATATTATGGTGGATGGGTGGGAATATAGCTATTTCAAGGTCCAGCAAGGCATATCATCAGCTCCCATCTGCCTAAAATGGACGAATACGCAGACGATACCCTGTACACCAATCTCAAGGCAATGGTTTTTTTTTTTTTTTTGAAACAACAACATTTATGCAATGCCTTTTGGTGAAAGCCTGCATAGGAAATAAATGTTGTGTCTATTGATGGTTATGGCACAAGTAGGAGATTAGACAATTCTCGCGTAGTTGAGATTTGTTTATTCCTATAATGTGTGATGAAATACCTAAATACTTTTAGAGACGGGAGCTGGCTTGGTGGGCCCTGAAATAGCTATATTCCCAACCATCCATCATAATAATCAATTTCACATTAGTTTTTTAATAATATATTCTATTAAAATAATCTTTTTGTTATAAAATTAATTTTTCATAGAAATTGATATTGAACCGGAAAAGTTTTTATGAAATTTTCTTAATCAAAAATACGCACCTCTGATTTCAAAATGTTTTATTCTTGGTTTATAAAAGTTGTACTCGTACCAATTTGTGAATAAAAATAGTGCCTAAAAACGCTATAGTAGGTACTAAATAATACACACAGAGGCAAATGTGGGTATTTCCACAGAAAGGTCTACATCAGCCAAAAAATTATAAGTTATTAAACAATTATTTTTATCCAATATTATGAGAGAAAAATATTAAAATTTTGTTATTTTAAAGAATTTATACCTTAACTTAACACCCATAATGATAAAAATGTAAGTAAAATTCAAATTAATATGTTACTTGCTTTCGATTACTTTTAATCGAATTTTCTCTTTAATGGTTACTTTTTTTAAAACGCATTTTTTACGATTGCACTAATTACAAAATAGTTTGCTTACAACAACAATAAACTAAAAAAAATGCGAAAAGAGCAAAGCGAAAGAAATCTAACTGTCATTTTTCAATTTGTTTTCCTTAATATTCTAATGTCACATGTGCACCTTAAAAGCATAATTTTTTTGTCAAATCTTCTGCGCTGTGGAACGGAATTCAATAAAAATTTAAAATTAAAGCAAATTTTATATACAAGGTGGCGCAAAAGTAATCCTCCTATCAGAAAATGCTATAAATTTTGCGATTGGCCCCTAATGTCAGTTCTGTTTTGACATTTGTGTAGTCAACACATGCGAAATACACGTTAATAAACAATGTTACGCTACATTGCTCCAGAACGCGGAATATTGCTGACTATTTATTTGACCAATAATCGGTCGGTGACTTTGGCACAATGTGAATTTCGTCGCAGATTTCCTGGCCGTCCAACGCCTACTGGTGAAACACTGCGACGTTTAGCCGCTCGCCTCGAAGAGACTGGCACAAGACGAGATGCTGCCAAGCGTGGCAGACCGCGGAGTAGCCGTTCTGCAGAGAATATTGCTGCTGTAGCCGAGGATGTCATGGAAGCGCCGTGAGCGCTACAGAGCAATGATCAACGAGTTCTTTTTGCCGCAACTTGATGAATTGGGATTGGAAAATATGTGGTTCCAACAGGACGGTGCAACGGCACACACTGCACGTGCCACAACCGATATGCTGAAGGATGCATTTCCCGGGCGCCTCATCTCCCGTTTTGGCGATTTGCTCTGGCCAGCAAGATCGCCTGATTTAGACTTCTTTTTGTGGGGCTTTTTGAAGTCGCGGCTTTATGTCAACAAGCCTCAGACTCTTGCAGCTCTTAAAGACAATATCCATCAAGAATGTGAGGACGTATCGCCGGAAGTTTTGGCCAAAGTGATGGAAAATGCCATAAAAAGGGCTCAAATGACAATCAACTGTGGCGTCGGCCATTTACATGACATCATATTCTCGACTTGATGTAAAAAAAATTAAAAGACCAAATAAAAATAATCCCCAAGAAGAATCAAAGTTTTTCATTTTTTTTAAATTACAGCCAAAAAACATCGGAAGTTTACTTTTGCGCCACCTTGTATAAAACTTAAAAAATAAATTACTTTGCTGCAAATATTTTTATAATCAGCAATAAATGTTTTCATGTAGCTGGACACCGATAAAGATAAGAAATTTAGGGAAAAGTTGAAAGAAGATCCCGTAAAATTGCAAGCGTATCGCTTAAAAGCAAAGGAAAGAGCACAAAAATATCGACAGCGGCAGTTGAAATTGTCTAAAACGAGCAAGAAACTTACAAAGGAGAGGAGACAAAAAGACCGCGTAAGACAAAAACAACACCAAATGAAAAATAAAAACAGTAAATTTGAAGAAACGAATGAGGCGAATTCTTGCAAGCAAACATTGGGAAAAGCAGTCAAGAAGGTAGAAAAAGCCTTGCCTATGAATTTGGAAAATAAAATAGAAGTTCTCAACGTTTTGAATGCGAAATATCTACATTCAACAATAATTGGCGAAAAAAAATCTTCCAAGTCTTTAGAACACGAACAGAAAATAAAGACTGTTAAAGATATTTACATGCGTGAAGATATTAGCGTCCAGGCTGCAGGTCGTAAAGACACTCTTGTTATAGATGGACAAATAGTTGCTCAGCGCTTTATGTTGATGACAGTTCTTGAAGCGTTTGAATATGATGAGGAATATGTGAGTAAGTCAACATTTTCCCAAAACCGGCCAAGGGAAATCGAACGCACGAGCAAGACTATCCACAATATGTGTGTCTGTCAGCCTTAATTTTCAACTAATTTTCAAAGCTTCCTCCAAACTGCCTGTTGCAACATCGAGACGGAAAAATGTATGACAAGCGAATGCGAAAATTGTGTACAAGATGTGCAACATGATCTGATTCCAGTCAAGGATTTAAAAAAGTTGGAGGAAACTGTCAAGTGGCAGAATTGGCGCAAAGTTCAAGACCGTGTTACCTTAACTCAGACTATTGCTCCTTTATCGGACCTCATTCACGAATTGGAAGCTCAATTGCCTTATTTAAAGTGAATTTTTTTTGTAAAGCGTGCTCTACAACAAAATTTTGAAATGAAGAAAAATACAATCAAGCCCGGAGAACTGATATTGCAAGTTGATTTCGCAGAAAACTACCGCCTTATGTGTCAAAACGAAGTGCAAAGTGCTCACTTTAGTTACCAACAAAGCACGATTTTTACATGCGTAGCCTGGTTGGCTGGAGACACAAAATCGTTTGCTATAATAAGTGACAAGCCACAACAAATACGATATTTACTGTTTTATAACAACACTTGTGCAGCAAATAAAAAACCAATGCGGACATTTTCAAAATATATTAAGTTTCTCAGATGGAAGCAGCAGCCAGTTCAAAAACAAGTTTATAGATAGGAATTTACCCCATTTTTTAGTGGAATTCGGCTGCAAATATATTGAATGTAACTTCTTTGGCACTTCTCATGGCAAAGGAGCAGTCGATGGAGTAGGAGCTGTAATTAAAAGAAAAGATTGGCAGATAACGAAAGCAAAGAATATTATTTTGCACAACGCCTTAGCTGTATTCGAATGCGCACGAGACCACATAGATGGGATTCATTTAACTTTTATAAGTGCAGACGAAATTGAAAGAATTTCCCCACCGTTAAAGGAAAAATGGAAAGAAGTTCCGAGTATCTCAGGCATGCATAAACTTCACTACTTATCATGCGAAGAAGATTTACAAATAAAAGTAGCTCGAACCGCAATTTCGTCAAAGAGAAATATTTAATAAATATCCTTTTTTTTTACTATTTTTTTATTTTTATGTACCTTTTCAAACATTGACCTGAAGTTGAATTTTCATTTATTTTCGTTGAATTAAAACTTTAAAACCAAACTACATCAAAAATTATTCGGGTTTATCACGTAACGCAATGTCACATAAAATCATCAAAATACAGTTATGAAAATAAATCTAAACTATCCCTTAATAATATCCAAATAAGTTACATAAAAGTTTTTAGCTTATGTCGCTGGTTTTTGCACTTTAGTAAATGTAGATAAAAACCACTTCTATTTTTTGTCACGTCACGCAACAGCTTTTGTTGACCAATATGTCAGCACCCCGACTCTTACAGCACTCATGCTTTCCACTAAATAAAGAGGTCTAAAATTGCTTCCCAACAACCTAAATGAAGAAAAAAATATTTGGGCCTTAGTTGGATTTTCTTCATGTTGAGTACGTGCGACTGTAACGTGCGCAACCATGGAAATACCCATATATAATAAATTAACTTTTTTTTAATTTTGGCATAATGTTTTTGCATTTTGCACAATTTTTTTTGTGTTTTTATCATAATTTCTTTCCATTTTGGACAATTTTTTTGAGCATTTAGCATAATTTTTTTTGACGGCTTCTGGCAACACTGGTTAAACATAAAGTACAGAAGTTTGAATTGGCAAATGGGAAGGCATCAACCCTGTCCATAAGTAATATAATCCTGATTTATAATCAAATTCTGAAACCAGTTTGATTATATGGATTACAACGTTCCACCATAAGTAATATAATCCTGATTTATAATCAAATTCTGAAACCAGTTTGATTATATGGATTACAACTTCGGGGATGTGCCAGTGATAGTGACAATGCAAAAATACAACGATTTCAAAACAAAGAACTTCGAGATTTAGTAAATGTTCTGTGGTATATAGTAAGTAATTTGGGCCCGCATAGAGACCTTGGTATAAATTCGGTAAAAGTGGAAATTCAGAGCCAGGCAGAAAGCCACTGCACTGAAAGAAAAACGCTTCGTCGAATGGATGAAACATTTTCGTTAATGTTTTTACGTTAGTGAAAAATGTCGTATATCCGACAATTTTGTCGTCACTGCAACGAAATATTTCATACATGATTTCTTTGAAAATTTTTCATTTCGGCACTGCAACAACTTACTTTTCGTTCCTGCAACAATTTTATTTAATTTGAATTTTGTAGAAAAATGGGTTGACAATTAAAACAAACAGTTAAGGCATGATATTAAAATTACTGATATTTGGGTTTAACTTTTTATAGTTTATTTTTATTATTTACGTATTTATTTTGGGGGTTCGTCAACATTTACAGTTGACGAAAGAATTTCGTCAATGCAACGAAACTAATTTTTGTGAAGATAAAGAGAGAAAAGCAGTCGAAAAAATAAGCGAGCGTAAAAAGAGGCCAGCAAAAAAAAATGGTGAGCATGTGTGGTGGGTCACGTACACGTCTTAAATCAGTTTCTTTGCAGCAGCCGAAAGTGGTAGACATATTTCTCCGCCGGAATAATTTAAATAATTTTTTTAAAAAAAATACTATTTGGATATACCTAGTAATTATCTTTTGTATAAATTTACTATCTATAAATCAAATAGATAAATAAACAGAATGCAAGCAGCAAAATGACAGCAAAGACAGTGACGCTTCGATAGCCGAAAAACTACCCCGAAATATGTAACTGAACAATTGTGTGTGGGGATGCGCAAGACGGTACAAATCGCAAGAAAATGTTCGTGTTTTTCTATTTTAACCATAATTCGGTAGCGCTTGTTTTGATGTATTGATATTTGGATTTGAAGTCAATGAAAACGAAGAAGCCAAAGTTACAAAGTGTTTCAAGTAATACAAACATAAAAAATAACAACTGAATGTACAATGAAATTTCGTTAAAATAAATAAAAGAGAAGTTGAAGAGACTGCTTTCAGAGCGATCACTATCTTAATGACGGGGAGATTTGGCGCTACAATGGAATGAGAAAACCCTCAACACAACAACAATTGCATGATTTAAGAAAACAATGATGCGGTTCTATGTTCAAGGAGTAGCGCAAAGGGGAGTAGAGCTTATGTTCATGGTAAGTACAGACATCGAAATGTACATATCTTAAATAGAAATCTTAACAATAAATTCCTCATACTTATTTTTAATTGCAGGACCTGAATTAGACGGCCACAATAACATTCAACCCGCCGACTACTACAATCTTCTCCAGATGAGAGTTTCAACATGGAATAGATTTAATATATTTGTATAATTGAGACCATTTTCGGAACTAAAATTTAAATTATTTTATCAAAACACCTGCAATGTAATACTAACAGTGTATTAATGTACAATTGTCAATTACCTCGTTTATTCGGCACTAAAAACGGCTTCCAATGAAAGCGCTGTGGTTCGATACGCACGTATAAACACATGCCATAACCGTATCTAAAAAATTAAGCGTACCGACGGGAATCGAGATTTCAATTCGACTTGACGAATGCCAAACCGTAGTGCTTGACGAATGCTTGAGCTTTTTCAACTGCAGCTGTTTTCTTAGGGAGTTTTTCCACTTTTGCTACCGATTTTTTAGGAGTCTCAGTTTTGTTTTCAGTCAGTTTTTTTCTTGTTCTTATTTTTTTTTTTGGTGACTGCCAAAATTAGCAAAAACAGGTTTTTAACTGTTAGAAATATTTTTCATGGAGGCAACACTGCATAGTGAACATCGTACAAAGTACCAGAGAGTCGAAATACATCGCCAGATGATCAGGTTGAAGGATGAGTTGCATAACCATGCGCAAAACACGGAAAAACGAAGCGCTTTTTTTAAACGCGTTGTTCTCAATAACTTCTTTTCGGCGCAGAGGTCCCTTTTCGTGGAGCAAGTCACATATACCAACAGTATAAGAATACAAACAAGTATAAAATCAAAATACATTTGATTTTGACAAGTGAAACGAAAAATGGCATGGAAAACATTACATCACCTGTTTAAACGACTATACCTGATAGATAATTCCACCATGTTCAATATGTATAACATTTACCGCGCGTTGTTGTGAACAATTTATTTTCAATTTTGTTTTCAATCGCAAATAAAAATCTATCCTTCAAATTGAGAGATATTAAAGTATACGTAGTCTTCCATTAAATAAAATAATTTAAATGAACTGACCATGTGTAAGCCATTTTGCAAATTTCTGCTTTTGAGTCTCTCCTTGATAACATTTTCATTCACAAGAAATGATAACAAAATGTATCTAAGATAACTTTTTGTTGTCATTTCTTGAAATTGAACATGTGGCAACATTGTCATTGCTCAAGTCGGAATTTAAGTGGGAAATTGAAATGCCACTTAATATCGCTTAGCTGTCCCGTACAAATTAAGCTATAATTAACTTTAGCGGGGTAAAAACAACACACTTATTATTTGTGTACCAACTCATAGTGATAACCAACGAATAGCTAAAAACCTTCTGAAAACAAAAACGTGGCAGACAGGAAAAGTAAAAGAACAGCAGATTCTCATTTCATGAAAAAATGCATTGAATACAAGTAAATTTTTTATTTTTTGTATTAATTATTTACATATAATTTTTAAATTTTGTATATAAATAAATAATACTATATTGAAATCAAAGAAGAATACCGTTTCAAAATATTATTATGTATGGAAGAAAATGCGCATATGTTTCCACGTAAGTATATGAAGGTTTGTGGAAACACGCGAATGCTTCCACGTAAGTATATGGATGTTTGGGATGAAGAACGCTTTTTTAACACGTAAAAGCGTACCTGTTTTCCAGTAAACATGATACTGTTTACATTTAAATACAAGTAAGTTTGGCACTTGCAAACATATAAATGTTTGAAGTGTGTTCCAAACACATACATGTTTCCTGCAGAATACGTTTGACAGAATAAGTTAGAGAGGCCGTTATTTTCAGCGTGTATATAGTGGCCGTCGGTGGTGCAATGCTTAGTGTGCGCGGCTCTTGTACATGAGATCCCGGGTTCGAATCCGGCTCTGACCACCTTCAAAAAAAAATTTCTTTCGGCGGCGGTCACCTCACATAGTGACGGCGACACTATCGAGTATCTAGCCATGAAAAAGCTTCTTAAATTACCGTTCGGAATCGGTGTAAACCTGTAGGTCCCAATCAGTGAGTGAAAACTGGAAAGCACACAGCTCAGTGATTGTGAGAAGTTCTCCCCTGTCCCCTCATGGGATGTAATGGGAAACCATTTATTTATTTATTTTATAGATTCCTTTACATATGCAAATTTACTTTCTCCTTTCTATCTGGTCTGATTTATAACTTGGTTTTATTCGTAATTATTATTTATTATAAATATAAAGTCTTTGTTATACTAATATCTCGTGATGTACTTTTATACTTATTACACCAACTGGTGAAGAATTGCTGTAGTTGGTTGCAACGTGTGAACTTATTATCCTTGCTCTCCCGTTATAGACTGGTATATAATGTGTACGCTGTCCTCACGTTATGGGGACATGGCCCTGTTGGTCGGTAGTAGCGGGTATGAGTGGCGGCGATAGGTTCACTCGATTAAAAACCAAAAAAAAAAATTATTTACATACATATTTACTTAATTATTATACTTATGTATTTATTTTTTTATAAGTATTATACAAGTTTTTTGTATCAGCAAACTGTTTAACGATAATAATTCCTGTACTTTAGTTATAAGATTTAGGGTGGTATCCTATAAGTCGCGAATCTGTCACTTCGCGTTACTTTTGTCGTTTTGGTAGTTTATAAAACGTTACAGCTGTTAGGTGACTACCTGCGTTGAGTTACGTTATTTAATGGGTACTTTATAAAGTGGCTATTAGACGATCAAGCGCGGCTTGTCATCAAGCCATCAAGCTCGTCTAATAAGCAAAAATGCGTGCTTGACAGCATGGCTTGATGAAAATCAAAATTTTTTGATATTTTGGCTTGGCATCAAGCCATCAAGCCTCGTGTAATAGCTCTGCAGTCAAACCCAATACAAAATTTTCATTCGAACTGTAAAGATGGCGTGGTTAGAACGCCGATTTTTGCAATATTTCATCCAATTGTGTAAAAGTTTCCCAGATCTGTGGAACAAAAAAGTTACGAACAGCTATTAGATAAACTAAAGACAATTGAACCAGAAGCGACAGTGAATGTGTTAAAACGAAAAATAAATATAAAATAAATATATTTTTATTTTCATCTTCTATTAATTCGTTGATGACCAAAGCTGCAACCAACTCGCGCGACATTCTGAATGTAAACTTCACTGTTCAGTTTTTTTTTACACTGATGCTTGATGTGTGGGCTTGATCGTTTAATAGCAAACCATTTTTTCTCATCAAGCCGAGCTATCAAGCCGCGCTTGATCGTCTAATAGCCGCTTAAAACGCAGCACAACGTTTTTGATCACTTCAGCTGTTAAATTGAACACGCCACAGTTCTCGCGTTAGTTGAAGAAATTACAAATTTAAAGAAATATGGCGATCGAGGATAGGCAGATGGAAGTATTTGGCATTTCATTGCTTATAAGTAGTTGCCAATTTTGGTTGAAATGCATTCGACGGATAGAGCTTAAACTTAAATTGGAGACATCAGTTGATGTTGACAATAATAAACAAAAGAACCAATACATTACAATCAATACATACCGCCAAATGGCACGTGTTTTTGAAAAGACAACTAATTTAATATAGATGGGGAAAATTATGGGACATTGAAACCCAAAATAACATAGATTTTTTACGTCAACGCTGATATTGCTGAATATTGCTGACGCGCCAACTCTCCCTCTCAAAATGAATGTTATATAATGAACCCCGGGGGCCGTGGGATTCCATGCCTATGGGGATTCCCTGCCTTGTGTATACCCCAATATCGAAGGCGGAAATTCGTCGTTATAAACACCGCAAGAGTCAGGTATTTCCACCTCGACTTGGCATTTTGTTTGTGATCAACTACTGCATTTTTGTCAGTGTATATATTTTATAAATAACTACAATTTTCGTGTTTAAAAAAAACAGTAATTTTACATTTATTTGCTTTTAAAAATAATCATTAACTGCCACCCGATACTACTCGGCAGCAGTATTAAGAGATAGACAGCTTTATGTTATCTTGCAATGGCCAAAAGAGCACGCTGGTATTCACCAGAAGTATCGTCCTGTAAGGAAACAAAGATAATACAGGATTTACAAAGATACACATGGTGACACACTTTCCACAAAACTACTTACCTTAATCATGCTACCCAAAGTGCAGTCATATAACTTGTAGAACGCTGTTTTAATATCACTCAAATCGATCTCCGAACGACTCACAAGGATGCGTATCAACACCCTATCGGTGGTACCAGCACCATGCATGGTATCATACAAACGTGTGGCGAAGTAATTGTTTTTTGAAATAACAATAGGGACTATTTTTGGAATGATGGATAACATGATTAGCTTTTAAAAGATATGCATCACTTTGTTCTACTTACTCATATTCAATGCACCTCTCTCTAAGTCTGAATGGAACCCACGATCTATAAATGCCTTCTCAATACTATGGCCATAGAGGATTTTGTACTCGTTGAATATTTGACGCAACTGTGGGTAAGAGCGAGTTATAAAAATGTTTTCGACATTTCTTTCATCCGTAAACGTCTTCATAAATCCTGACTTGCCTTCACCGATATCGTGAATCAATTTAGCGTCGGTCTTGGCCGCCTCTACGTCGACCTCCTGATCAATAAAAATACGCATGTTTAGAACAATTCAATGGACGGGAGTTATAGTGGGTCAACCTACATCTGGATATGTAACCTCAATAAATTTCTCCGGTTTTACTATTAACTAACCTGGGTTTCATTGCGTGATCCTTCAAATGCTCCATATATCATACGGCTGGAAAGCCCCTGGAAAACCACTGACAACGCTCCTGCCATGTTGAATCGAGTGTTTAGCTTCAGACGTTTATAGGTTTCGTCAATAGCCTTCAGTTCAGCATTTGAAGCAGTAGCCACAATGTCAAGGGCAGCCTTTGAATCACGCACGTAAACCTGAGCATCGGTAAACAATTCCTTGGCATAATATTCTAATAATGGTGTCACCATAGCAACCATTAGATCCTCATAGTCTCCCGATAGTTCTGAGATGAAATCTTCAACCAAATCCTTTTTATATGCGGCTTTGTAGGCTTGAGCGATTTCCACACGTTGCTCGCCACTGCGATAAGCCAAAATATTAGTGATCAACTCCTCTTTGCCATCAGCAAGGGCATGGTGCAACCTCTTGGCATCTTCCTTGGCATTAAAGTTTTCGCTTGGAAGGATATTGGCTGTACACTAGATTGTTGCAAGAATAAGGAAAATATATTAATTTCATTTACAACAAATAACTTTTAATGTTAGTCGCTAGATTTACGCTCCGTACAACGAGTGTCTATCTAGAATGTGTTTTAGGCTTTGCCACTTGATAATCAAAAGTTGATTCATAATTGTTTCTTCTCTACTGTCTAACTCTAATATGAGCATGTCTGTTTTAGGTAAATGCAACAGTGATTTTCATGATTGTTTTCAGTAACACGACAGCTACCCGTCATAAGTTAGCATGTATTCGTTCGCTTCATAGCCTCTCGTTGGATACAGTCTAGTTGAAGTGCTATGTATTAAACATCGTTTGTCCGATGATAGTCGGTTGCTAATTTTTCGTTGTGAATACGGAGGTAAATGATTTAAACAGGATGTTCCCTTCCAGACATACCAACGCCAAACCCAACAGGAAAGCGGCTATAAAAAATTTATTCATTTTTTTTAAATCTACAATAGAGTTTTGTTTTATTAATAAGAAATCGTAGAAACTCAAGTAACTATTCTCTGCAAGTTGCAGCTAAAACTGACAAATTAAATGAATATCTTCAGATCATTTATACTGTTTCGCTCTGTAGGTTTTATTTATATAAGAATAATCCCACGTGCCGACTTGGTATTGATCTACTTTCAAAATAATAAAGGAAACAAGGAGAAACTTGTGCGTATTTGTCTGTGTGTCACACGATTTTTGAATTTGAGTCACTTATTCCAATAGAGTAAACAAAATATGTATTGATCAAAAAGTTCTTATACAAATAAACTGTTGTGTCAAGATCTTAAGTTAAATATTTTTAAAAATGTTTTATTTAATCAACGTGCGAGAACAACCTGTGTTCAAAGTCCAAGATAGTGGAAACTTATATTGGCAACAATTTTGCCGAAGCAAACGGCGAAAAATACACCCACGCTCAGCGGGACCGATTGGAAAATACACGGTAATAATATCACAAATTTTAAAGTACTGTTCTGACCAATGTACCAGACATTTGTAGGGGAGTCAGTCCTTTAGAATATTGCATTTAGAGGCCGCCTATATCAACACAGTTGGTGCTACAGGATGTTAAAGTTGACCACTTTGGTGAAAATAATATTTCTAAAAAATACCACTAAATTGGGATCGCTTTAGTAAAGAACACACTCTACAAACTTGTAACGTGGTTTTGCCGAGGGCTGAGGTAAGCTCAGCCATGTCCAGAGTCTTTCGTTAGGAAATAAGAACGGAATAGTTTACCTTTTTCGGGTGTTCGAGTTCAGATTCTTTATTGATATTTAATTTATAAAGAAATTTGATTTACAGGAATAACATCAACTGCTTCACTCGGTGAGAACACTCGTCTTAGCTTGAGAACACTCGTCTTGGTTGACAACACTCTTCTGGGGGCAATTGTCTCCGCTTGACAACACCCTGCCGGGAATACTAGCATTGGCTTGAGAAATCGTCTGGGGCAGGTTGCGGACTGGTAGATTCGAAGATGATCGGGAACTCGGTGTCTTGCATACACGATTATTCGGATTCGCTGCGTGGATCGGTATCGGATATGCTGATTCGGTATAGGGTTAGGTATCGGTTATCATTGGCTGAGTTACATGGGAACAATGAGCCGAAGCCCCTGTGTAGGAACAGTGGGCCGAAGGCCCTGTGCAGGAACAGTGAGCCGAAACCCTGTGTAGGAACAGTGAGCCGAAACCCCTGTGTAGGAACACTGAGCCAAAGCCCCTGTGTAGGAACAGTAAGCCGAAACCCTTGTGTAGCAACAGTGAGCCGAAGACCCTGTATAGGAACACTGAGCCAAAGCCCCCTGTGTAGGAAGAGTGAGCCGTAGCCCCTGTGTAGGAACAGTGACCCGAAACTCCTGTGTAGGAACAGGGAGCCGAAACCCTTGTGTAGGAACCGTGAGCCGAAGACCCTGTGTAGCAATGTATTTACACCAGGGATGATATTTGTACTGGATAAGGGCTTTTTTACCAGTGATGCCAGCTCTGCAGGAACGAAACACGCCGTCGAAGTACCCAAAAAGTGCTAAAACACGCCAAATAACGAAAACGACCAGAAAAATCTCAAAAGTGCTACAACCCGCTTAATAAATAAGGGCATGTCCAATATGTACAGACAGATTTTAACAGTTCTAGTAGGTTGTGTTAATATTTATTAATTTTTTTTATTTAATTATATATACAATAGAGACAAATCACCATGGCAAGTTGCAGTGTCGAGCAACAGGTGCGAATGATAAAACTTTATTATCAAAATGAGTGTTCTTCTCTGGCAACCCTGCGCGCTATGCTCTCGTTTTGCGACGACACCCATTTTTGAAAAAATGGGTACATCAACATGCATTGCCGGATTTAGGACGATACCAATCATTACCAAGTGGTAATGCCTGTACAGAATGTCATTGTTTGGCCTGGATTGTAGTCCGGCGACATGATCGGTCCGAACTTCTTCGAAGACGATGATGGTATTGCTACCCCCGTCAACGGAGAGCGCTACCGATCTGTGGTTCCATCAGGACGTCGCTACATGTTACTCAGCCAATGCCACAGTGGATATTCTGCACGACCAAATTAGGAATTATCTCTCGCAGACGATACGTGAACTGGTCACAGACACCGTGTGATTTGACCCACTTAGACTTTTTCTTGTGGGGTTTCCTTAAGTCGCATATCTATGCCAATATGCCATAAATACCAGTGCTTTCAGACAGTATAGCCATCCTCATCGTTCAAATTTAACCTGATATACACCGATTGGCATATTCCCCACGAAATTTTCTTGATAGCGCTTTCAAATAAAACAAAAAATTCGCTGACATCTTACACGCAACTTGCTTTAACTTCCTCTCTTGGAAAATCCTTTCAGATATTCACCCGAAGAAAACGATGTTTGTAGTGCAGATTTGATGAATGCCAGTATTGCGTGACATTTTTGTTTTTCTGTTCTATCTCTGGTTGTACTCAACTGAATTCCATCGAAAGGCTCCATGTCTTTCATATTTGAAGCAATCATACATTTGCTATACATCTATATTGCCTTGGACTCATCATTGGGGGTTTAACCACTTCTTAAAAGAGGGTTCTGCTCCCCATGCGTTATTTTTGGGTGTCTCTCGACTCACAAATTTATAAGTATTAAGCGTAATAAACAATACAAAAATAGAAGTAAAAGATGTTAAACGGTAGAAGCAAAAGAATTTAACAGTCTTTAGCAAATTGGTGTTGTATAGAAAATGGGCTAAAGGGCTAAATAAAATCTCAAAACGCGTGCACATTACGCGTTTTTCCAAAAAAGCGCGTTTTACAAGGTCGAAAAGTGATAAATTTTGCCCCAAAAGAGCTAAGGGTCATCACTGTTTTTTACCTACTATCGATTTCAAAAAGTCCCCAACTCTTTTTGGTGCAATAAGAGTACTTTTGGATTTGACTCACCAAATGTTATGTGGGAGCAGTGTTGCCAGTTTAGCATAATTAATGCTTTTCTAGCATAATTTTTTACATATAGCACAATTTTCCATCAGGTATATTTCTGAATAAATATCGAATCTTTAGGAATCTGAAAACACACCGCACATTTATATTTTGATTCATGTAACAAATACATACTTTCTTATGAGCCAACACACACCAAAGGATGAGAAACGAAACATATGTTCATTACATTTTCTTGCCTCATGGGTCAAAAACGTTTTGACTGATCTTGCGTTTTCAGCCTCTGAGGCGGATTTCTCCCGAATCATAAACAAAACTTTAAGACTAAGAAACATTTGTTTCTATGCAACTTATGTCACACTTTTACATTACATTTCGTGCAAAATTTTTATAGCAACTTCTTGGATGTGATGATTACGGAATCTTTTTGGCAAATAAAAAATTAAAAACTAATAATTTAATTATTTGGAAAAATTAAATGTATTACAATTTTACGAAGATGAAGTTTGTGTATGTTTTATAATAACCTGTAAATACAACACAATATTCCACAAATTTAAAACACTGTCAATACCAGTGTAGAACATTTTTTCGAAACAATGTCAGGCGTACATGCGTTTTTGGCCACTTCCAATTTAATATGCAAGGAAATGCATTACTAAAGTATGAAAATGGTAATGTTCGTTTACACCGTTAGGTTTTCACTCTGAATCAACAGGTTATACTTTTGAAAGAGAAGAAAAATGATACGTTTTTCAGAATAATCGAAGAAATCTGAAGCTTAAGGGACACTTGCATCAACAAATGGAATTTAGCTTTTCATTAATGCCAAAAACGTGAATAAACAGGTATTAAAATTTTTTTGAAACATCCTTAAACCCATAGGTATGTTTTGCATTGTTTCTTAAAATGGTATGGGCCTCTCAGATTAAAATTTCAGGAAATACTACTAATAAGTGTAGTTGCAAATACAAAACGAAAATGAAAATGGTCTTAAAATTACACAGAAGAAACTTCTTTTGTTTTATAAAAAACCAAAATTTTTTAAACAAACTGATTTTTTATTTTAATATTTTTATGGAATCCATTTTAGTTTTATTATTCGATCTTTAAGATGTTATGTTCTTTAATAATTTTTCCGGTTCAAAATCAATTTTTATGAAACAATATTTTTATAACAAAAAGTAAATTTCCATAGAATATATTATTGAAAAATAATGTAAAATTTAATATTATGGTGGATGGGTGGGAATATAGCTATTTCAAGGTCCAGCAAGGCATATCATCAGCTCCCATCTGCCTAAAATGGACGAATACGCAGACGATACCCTGTACACCAATCTCAAGGCAATGGTTTTTTTTTTTTTTTTGAAACAACAACATTTATGCAATGCCTTTTGGTGAAAGCCTGCATAGGAAATAAATGTTGTGTCTATTGATGGTTATGGCACAAGTAGGAGATTAGACAATTCTCGCGTAGTTGAGATTTGTTTATTCCTATAATGTGTGATGAAATACCTAAATACTTTTAGAGACGGGAGCTGGCTTGGTGGGCCCTGAAATAGCTATATTCCCAACCATCCATCATAATAATCAATTTCACATTAGTTTTTTAATAATATATTCTATTAAAATAATCTTTTTGTTATAAAATTAATTTTTCATAGAAATTGATATTGAACCGGAAAAGTTTTTATGAAATTTTCTTAATCAAAAATACGCACCTCTGATTTCAAAATGTTTTATTCTTGGTTTATAAAAGTTGTACTCGTACCAATTTGTGAATAAAAATAGTGCCTAAAAACGCTATAGTAGGTACTAAATAATACACACAGAGGCAAATGTGGGTATTTCCACAGAAAGGTCTACATCAGCCAAAAAATTATAAGTTATTAAACAATTATTTTTATCCAATATTATGAGAGAAAAATATTAAAATTTTGTTATTTTAAAGAATTTATACCTTAACTTAACACCCATAATGATAAAAATGTAAGTAAAATTCAAATTAATATGTTACTTGCTTTCGATTACTTTTAATCGAATTTTCTCTTTAATGGTTACTTTTTTTAAAACGCATTTTTTACGATTGCACTAATTACAAAATAGTTTGCTTACAACAACAATAAACTAAAAAAAATGCGAAAAGAGCAAAGCGAAAGAAATCTAACTGTCATTTTTCAATTTGTTTTCCTTAATATTCTAATGTCACATGTGCACCTTAAAAGCATAATTTTTTTGTCAAATCTTCTGCGCTGTGGAACGGAATTCAATAAAAATTTAAAATTAAAGCAAATTTTATATACAAGGTGGCGCAAAAGTAATCCTCCTATCAGAAAATGCTATAAATTTTGCGATTGGCCCCTAATGTCAGTTCTGTTTTGACATTTGTGTAGTCAACACATGCGAAATACACGTTAATAAACAATGTTACGCTACATTGCTCCAGAACGCGGAATATTGCTGACTATTTATTTGACCAATAATCGGTCGGTGACTTTGGCACAATGTGAATTTCGTCGCAGATTTCCTGGCCGTCCAACGCCTACTGGTGAAACACTGCGACGTTTAGCCGCTCGCCTCGAAGAGACTGGCACAAGACGAGATGCTGCCAAGCGTGGCAGACCGCGGAGTAGCCGTTCTGCAGAGAATATTGCTGCTGTAGCCGAGGATGTCATGGAAGCGCCGTGAGCGCTACAGAGCAATGATCAACGAGTTCTTTTTGCCGCAACTTGATGAATTGGGATTGGAAAATATGTGGTTCCAACAGGACGGTGCAACGGCACACACTGCACGTGCCACAACCGATATGCTGAAGGATGCATTTCCCGGGCGCCTCATCTCCCGTTTTGGCGATTTGCTCTGGCCAGCAAGATCGCCTGATTTAGACTTCTTTTTGTGGGGCTTTTTGAAGTCGCGGCTTTATGTCAACAAGCCTCAGACTCTTGCAGCTCTTAAAGACAATATCCATCAAGAATGTGAGGACGTATCGCCGGAAGTTTTGGCCAAAGTGATGGAAAATGCCATAAAAAGGGCTCAAATGACAATCAACTGTGGCGTCGGCCATTTACATGACATCATATTCTCGACTTGATGTAAAAAAAATTAAAAGACCAAATAAAAATAATCCCCAAGAAGAATCAAAGTTTTTCATTTTTTTTAAATTACAGCCAAAAAACATCGGAAGTTTACTTTTGCGCCACCTTGTATAAAACTTAAAAAATAAATTACTTTGCTGCAAATATTTTTATAATCAGCAATAAATGTTTTCATGTAGCTGGACACCGATAAAGATAAGAAATTTAGGGAAAAGTTGAAAGAAGATCCCGTAAAATTGCAAGCGTATCGCTTAAAAGCAAAGGAAAGAGCACAAAAATATCGACAGCGGCAGTTGAAATTGTCTAAAACGAGCAAGAAACTTACAAAGGAGAGGAGACAAAAAGACCGCGTAAGACAAAAACAACACCAAATGAAAAATAAAAACAGTAAATTTGAAGAAACGAATGAGGCGAATTCTTGCAAGCAAACATTGGGAAAAGCAGTCAAGAAGGTAGAAAAAGCCTTGCCTATGAATTTGGAAAATAAAATAGAAGTTCTCAACGTTTTGAATGCGAAATATCTACATTCAACAATAATTGGCGAAAAAAAATCTTCCAAGTCTTTAGAACACGAACAGAAAATAAAGACTGTTAAAGATATTTACATGCGTGAAGATATTAGCGTCCAGGCTGCAGGTCGTAAAGACACTCTTGTTATAGATGGACAAATAGTTGCTCAGCGCTTTATGTTGATGACAGTTCTTGAAGCGTTTGAATATGATGAGGAATATGTGAGTAAGTCAACATTTTCCCAAAACCGGCCAAGGGAAATCGAACGCACGAGCAAGACTATCCACAATATGTGTGTCTGTCAGCCTTAATTTTCAACTAATTTTCAAAGCTTCCTCCAAACTGCCTGTTGCAACATCGAGACGGAAAAATGTATGACAAGCGAATGCGAAAATTGTGTACAAGATGTGCAACATGATCTGATTCCAGTCAAGGATTTAAAAAAGTTGGAGGAAACTGTCAAGTGGCAGAATTGGCGCAAAGTTCAAGACCGTGTTACCTTAACTCAGACTATTGCTCCTTTATCGGACCTCATTCACGAATTGGAAGCTCAATTGCCTTATTTAAAGTGAATTTTTTTTGTAAAGCGTGCTCTACAACAAAATTTTGAAATGAAGAAAAATACAATCAAGCCCGGAGAACTGATATTGCAAGTTGATTTCGCAGAAAACTACCGCCTTATGTGTCAAAACGAAGTGCAAAGTGCTCACTTTAGTTACCAACAAAGCACGATTTTTACATGCGTAGCCTGGTTGGCTGGAGACACAAAATCGTTTGCTATAATAAGTGACAAGCCACAACAAATACGATATTTACTGTTTTATAACAACACTTGTGCAGCAAATAAAAAACCAATGCGGACATTTTCAAAATATATTAAGTTTCTCAGATGGAAGCAGCAGCCAGTTCAAAAACAAGTTTATAGATAGGAATTTACCCCATTTTTTAGTGGAATTCGGCTGCAAATATATTGAATGTAACTTCTTTGGCACTTCTCATGGCAAAGGAGCAGTCGATGGAGTAGGAGCTGTAATTAAAAGAAAAGATTGGCAGATAACGAAAGCAAAGAATATTATTTTGCACAACGCCTTAGCTGTATTCGAATGCGCACGAGACCACATAGATGGGATTCATTTAACTTTTATAAGTGCAGACGAAATTGAAAGAATTTCCCCACCGTTAAAGGAAAAATGGAAAGAAGTTCCGAGTATCTCAGGCATGCATAAACTTCACTACTTATCATGCGAAGAAGATTTACAAATAAAAGTAGCTCGAACCGCAATTTCGTCAAAGAGAAATATTTAATAAATATCCTTTTTTTTTACTATTTTTTTATTTTTATGTACCTTTTCAAACATTGACCTGAAGTTGAATTTTCATTTATTTTCGTTGAATTAAAACTTTAAAACCAAACTACATCAAAAATTATTCGGGTTTATCACGTAACGCAATGTCACATAAAATCATCAAAATACAGTTATGAAAATAAATCTAAACTATCCCTTAATAATATCCAAATAAGTTACATAAAAGTTTTTAGCTTATGTCGCTGGTTTTTGCACTTTAGTAAATGTAGATAAAAACCACTTCTATTTTTTGTCACGTCACGCAACAGCTTTTGTTGACCAATATGTCAGCACCCCGACTCTTACAGCACTCATGCTTTCCACTAAATAAAGAGGTCTAAAATTGCTTCCCAACAACCTAAATGAAGAAAAAAATATTTGGGCCTTAGTTGGATTTTCTTCATGTTGAGTACGTGCGACTGTAACGTGCGCAACCATGGAAATACCCATATATAATAAATTAACTTTTTTTTAATTTTGGCATAATGTTTTTGCATTTTGCACAATTTTTTTTGTGTTTTTATCATAATTTCTTTCCATTTTGGACAATTTTTTTGAGCATTTAGCATAATTTTTTTTGACGGCTTCTGGCAACACTGGTTAAACATAAAGTACAGAAGTTTGAATTGGCAAATGGGAAGGCATCAACCCTGTCCATAAGTAATATAATCCTGATTTATAATCAAATTCTGAAACCAGTTTGATTATATGGATTACAACGTTCCACCATAAGTAATATAATCCTGATTTATAATCAAATTCTGAAACCAGTTTGATTATATGGATTACAACTTCGGGGATGTGCCAGTGATAGTGACAATGCAAAAATACAACGATTTCAAAACAAAGAACTTCGAGATTTAGTAAATGTTCTGTGGTATATAGTAAGTAATTTGGGCCCGCATAGAGACCTTGGTATAAATTCGGTAAAAGTGGAAATTCAGAGCCAGGCAGAAAGCCACTGCACTGAAAGAAAAACGCTTCGTCGAATGGATGAAACATTTTCGTTAATGTTTTTACGTTAGTGAAAAATGTCGTATATCCGACAATTTTGTCGTCACTGCAACGAAATATTTCATACATGATTTCTTTGAAAATTTTTCATTTCGGCACTGCAACAACTTACTTTTCGTTCCTGCAACAATTTTATTTAATTTGAATTTTGTAGAAAAATGGGTTGACAATTAAAACAAACAGTTAAGGCATGATATTAAAATTACTGATATTTGGGTTTAACTTTTTATAGTTTATTTTTATTATTTACGTATTTATTTTGGGGGTTCGTCAACATTTACAGTTGACGAAAGAATTTCGTCAATGCAACGAAACTAATTTTTGTGAAGATAAAGAGAGAAAAGCAGTCGAAAAAATAAGCGAGCGTAAAAAGAGGCCAGCAAAAAAAAATGGTGAGCATGTGTGGTGGGTCACGTACACGTCTTAAATCAGTTTCTTTGCAGCAGCCGAAAGTGGTAGACATATTTCTCCGCCGGAATAATTTAAATAATTTTTTTAAAAAAAATACTATTTGGATATACCTAGTAATTATCTTTTGTATAAATTTACTATCTATAAATCAAATAGATAAATAAACAGAATGCAAGCAGCAAAATGACAGCAAAGACAGTGACGCTTCGATAGCCGAAAAACTACCCCGAAATATGTAACTGAACAATTGTGTGTGGGGATGCGCAAGACGGTACAAATCGCAAGAAAATGTTCGTGTTTTTCTATTTTAACCATAATTCGGTAGCGCTTGTTTTGATGTATTGATATTTGGATTTGAAGTCAATGAAAACGAAGAAGCCAAAGTTACAAAGTGTTTCAAGTAATACAAACATAAAAAATAACAACTGAATGTACAATGAAATTTCGTTAAAATAAATAAAAGAGAAGTTGAAGAGACTGCTTTCAGAGCGATCACTATCTTAATGACGGGGAGATTTGGCGCTACAATGGAATGAGAAAACCCTCAACACAACAACAATTGCATGATTTAAGAAAACAATGATGCGGTTCTATGTTCAAGGAGTAGCGCAAAGGGGAGTAGAGCTTATGTTCATGGTAAGTACAGACATCGAAATGTACATATCTTAAATAGAAATCTTAACAATAAATTCCTCATACTTATTTTTAATTGCAGGACCTGAATTAGACGGCCACAATAACATTCAACCCGCCGACTACTACAATCTTCTCCAGATGAGAGTTTCAACATGGAATAGATTTAATATATTTGTATAATTGAGACCATTTTCGGAACTAAAATTTAAATTATTTTATCAAAACACCTGCAATGTAATACTAACAGTGTATTAATGTACAATTGTCAATTACCTCGTTTATTCGGCACTAAAAACGGCTTCCAATGAAAGCGCTGTGGTTCGATACGCACGTATAAACACATGCCATAACCGTATCTAAAAAATTAAGCGTACCGACGGGAATCGAGATTTCAATTCGACTTGACGAATGCCAAACCGTAGTGAGTGTCAGTATAAACGCCTACTTTGCCAATACGCTGGTTAACAGCTGCTTTTTGTTCATGATGCTTTTTGTTCAAGATTCGTAATATAAAGATTCGTTGTCTGGTTGATTTAAGGACCACATAAGGCTATCGCGTCGGGCTCGTCGGTGAATGCTGCGATATCTTGGGACATTTACTTTAAAAAAAAGTATCGGCAAATTACTCTGCATGGCCAATATTGTTCTATGCGAAGTATTTTCACCGTCGAAGTGCTCCGATTCATGCAGATGGCCATTAAGATACTGCGAAAAGATATATCTTCGCTGTTTTCGCAGTCGCTCAATTAAAAGTAATAAAAATTGACACAATTGGCTCATAGCGTGTACCACAAATATTTAATGACTGATAATAAAAATGTCAACAAATAATCAGCTGTTTTCGATTCGTCTTCAAAGTGTGATCACACAGAGTTGTTTTCGTTGTAACTATAAACGGGCGCGTTTTATGTGTATCGAACCACAGCGCTTTCATTGGAAGCCGTTTTTAGTGCCGTATAAACGAGGTAAATAAATAATTTCAAACACACTTCAAAACATTCATTGCGGCAATGAAACTAAATCATTGTAGTAATGAAACAAATTCATTGCGACAATGAAACAAATTCATTGCAGCAATCAAGCAAATTCGTTGCTGTAATGAAACAAATTCATTGCAGCTATGAAATAAATTCATCGCAAGAACGATTCGTATTCGTTGCAACAATGAAACAAATTCATTGCAGCAATGAAACCACTTCGTTGCAATAATGAAGCAAATTCATTGCAGCAACATCCATACTTTCATCACAGTAACGAACAATTTGCAGTTGATGAACATATTTTCATAGCGGGAATGAAACTGTACGTTAGCTCACTTTCGATTACAAAAGTTGTTGAGGTGATGAACATTTTCATCCCTGTGACGATGCTTTTCTGTTCAGTATGGTTACGACTTGAGCAACACATAAACGAGCTGATTCCGGAATTGCTGAGCAATGAGCTCAACAGATGAAAACCCTATAATTTATTGAGCCGTTTTAATCAATAAAGATAAAAAATAAATAAATTTATAATTAAGCCACTACTTAAACTACGTCAAACTACGGTTGCTATTCATATTTCGGGTCCAGCAATAAAAACAATCATTTATCATTGGAAATGGTTTTATTGTTTTTCAAAATATTCTCCGTGAAGATCAATACACTTTTGCATGAGCTCAAACCAATTTTCGAAGTACTTTTCCACTCCCATTGAGACACCTCCAAAACATGGTTTTTGAACACTTCAACAGCGTCGTAACAACGTTGATCACACAGTAAAAAGAAGTCATTGGATGCCAAATCAGGGCTGTACTGCGGATGATCCATCAATTCGACATGTTGAGTGCTCAAATAGCACATTCTTTCAGCTGATGTGTGAGAGGTCGCATTGTCCTGATGCAAAATGATCCATCTTCTCTTGTTGTTTGTTCTTATTTCTTGGAACACTGTTGGCAAACATATGGTGGTATACCACTCCGATTTGTCCATCCTACTAAAGACAAAAAACGCAATCATTTGCTTTGACGAACAACTTCTTCAACGAACAACTTTTGTTGGATTTAGCTCGTCTTGAAAGACCCATACGGTCGATTGCTGTTTTGTTTCGGGCTCATATGCATAGATTCATGATTCGTGAATTGTGATGACGATGTTATACACTGCATTTGAGCTACCGCGGTTGTATTTTTTCAACATTTGTTTGCTCCAAGCGACACGAGCCTTTTTTTGAACGAGACCAAACCTTTTTCACGGCCAAATAAACATGCAATATCTTATTGATGCTTGATATACTAATGCCCAAGGATGATCCAATATCGCGGTATGCCACATGTCGGTCTTGCTTTAACAGTTCAAGCACAGCATCGATGGTTTCCGGAAAAGCGACCGAAGTTGGACGACCTTCACGAAATTCATACCCGAGCGAACGGCGTCAGAGACTAAACTCTTGGTACCAGCAACTTACAGTGGTTTTTGATGATTCTTCATCACCAAAATTCGAAACAAGTTGATTGAGACACTATCGCACGAAATTCCATTTTTTGACCGACACGAATGTTGCAACACACTGTAAATAGAAAAAATAGTACTCGTAAGTGAAAACGTTCTACGTATGTTTATGCTTAAAAATGGCAAACTTTCCAATGAAAGTTCCAGTTTCCATCTGGCAACACTAGTATTGCCAGGACTCGAAATATAAATGGCAACCCTTACTACTAGTTAGTCAATTTAGACTAGTCGTAGTTCCAATGTAAACTATCTGTTTACTGCTAAGATTGTTTAAATAACACATGCGTTAATTTTTTCAACTTCATAAAAAATTGTAGTAAAATTTTATTTTCCAAGTGTTTCTAACAACGAATACATTTCCATTGGCCAAGAGCCTTTGAACTTAAATCATATTATAGAATTTTTGTAATTAAATAAATTTCTTGTTTTGGTTGTGTGACAGGCACTTAGTTAGCGGAAAGTGGTTTAAAAAGCGACAGCAAATTAACCAATTGGAGAATAGAAATTTGCTCCCCAACTTGTAGCAAAATATTTGATAGTTTTATGTGATCATTAATTAATTTATTCACAGGAAAACTAAGGGGACGTAATTGAAGTCTACGCCAGCAACAAACCAGAGGCACCACTACATCCTGAGGTGATGATATGCAATATCAAAAGTATTTTAAATACTAATAATGGGTGATTTTTTTGCTGTTTGGTTTTTGAAAATTGAAGAAACGTGAATGATAAATCAATGCCCGCCAGTTACATTTTAAAGATTGTTTCATGAAAATGTTACCCACTGCTACGCTTCACGTGGTCCATTCCAATTTTGGCACACTTTTTCCAACATTTCGGACGGTATCTTACCAATGGCACGTGCAATGTTGTCTTCCAACGCAGCAATAGTGGTTGGCTTGTCCCTATAGACAAGAGACTTCACGTTCTCCCACAAAAAATAGTCTAGTGGAGTCAAATCGCGTGAACGAGACTGCCAATTGGCAGCGCCACAACGTGATATTCATTGCTGACTAAACTCGCTTCGGAATTGGTTAATTATATCACGTGCCGTGTGGCATCACATGTCATCCAAGTTCAATTTTGGGCAACAAAGTAAGTGATCACCGAACGGTACCTTGATCCATTGACAGTAACGTCGCGGTCATCATCGTCTTTGGGGAAGTACGGTCCAATGATGCCCCCGGCTCATAAATCGCACCAAACAGTGTATTTTTTAGGCTGCATTGGTAGGTCTTAAACAGCAACAATTCGACAATTCTGTCTATTGACATACCCATTGAGTCAACAATGGGCCTCGTTGCTGAAGAGCATAAAATAGACGTAACTTGCGAAATCAAAGAGCACGAATTTTGATTATAAAACTCAATAAATTGTAAGTGCTGTTCCTTTCTTGATGATGAAATGGCATGGAAAACTGAACATTTTTGACTCACGCGTGAACTCGCAAAAACTTAACAGTGAAAACCCAAATAGCAAAAAAATCACCCTTATTTATATACATTCCGATTACATCCCATGAAGGGATATGAGAAAGATTCTCACAAACAGTGATCTGTGCGCTTTATGGTTTTGTACACACTAATTGGTACCTAGCGTTTTTTCGCCTTTTCCGAACGTAAGGTTGACATGCTTTTTCTTGGCTCAGTGTCGACGTCACTAAGCGATGTGACCTTCGTCGACAGAAATGTAAGGTGGGCAGAGCAATGATCGAACCCACAACCTCATGTGCAAGAGTCGCGCACACAAACCTATGTGGTCAGCATTCGCCAGCAACAATTGGAGTTTCGTGTTAATGGTCTTGTTCGTATTTATTCCAGCTTTTTTCATTATTATCTCCACTAAGATGTTGAAGAGTTTGCACGAAAGTGTATCGCCTTGTCTCAGTCCTCGCTTGGTACAGAAAGGTTCGGTGAGGTCTTTCCCTACTTTCACTGCTGATTTGGCATTGGTCAGCGTCATTCTATAGAGGCGGGTCAGTTTTGCCGGAGTCCCAAGTTCAGACATAGCTTCGTACAATTTACCACGTGTGGGGCTATCGAAAGCAGCTTTGAAATCCACAAAAATATGGTATGCATCGATTTGCTTTTCGTGAGTCTTTTCCAGGATTTGGCGTAGCGTGAATATTTGGTCAGTCGTGGACTTGCCTGGTTTAAAAGCACACTGATAAGGTCCAATCAGGTTTTCAACAATTGGATTTAGTCTTTCACATAATACGCTCGACAAGACCTTATTCGCGATGGATAAAAGACTGATACCGCGATAGTTGCGACAGACACACAGATCACCCTTTTTGAATACAGGACATAATACGCTGAGACTCAAACCGTCAGGCATAGATTCGTCCAGCCATATACTGCATATAAGTCGATGCATGTAGGCTCGCAGTCCTTCGCCACCTGCCTTAAAAAGTTCAGCGCGCAGCCCATCCGCACTAGCGGCTTTACTATTCTCAAGCCGGGAGATCGCCTTTCTAATCTCGCCTTGGTGGGGGGGGGGGGGTACAATCTACACTATCTTCCAGTATCATTACCTCCTGATCTTCAGTGGAAGAACCTGAGTGGAGTAGTGCTGAAAAGTGGTATCTCCACATTTTGAGCACACATTGCTTATTCTTCGTCGTACCATGGCTTATCGTTCTGCGGGTTTTGATGGGCAAGTTCAGTCTTTGCAGCGGTTTCCAAAGAATGGGAGATGTGCTTCCATTGCGCATCTGATTCCTCGGGAGTGGGGTATTCTGCCCTAGCATGAGAGAGAGCTTCTGTTGATAGGACATTGATATCTCCGGTATTTGTAGCTTGTCAATATCTAGCTTTTCCTGTGTTCGGCTTCCTATGTTTTTCAGTCTTGTGCGAACCTTTACAGCCACCAGGCAATGATCCGAGTCGATATTGGCACCTCGAATCACATGTACATCTACTACAATAGGCACAATAGTGCCTGCCACCTATTACCAAGTGATCAATATTTTACCAATTCGTTTTGTTATTTTATTGTATTGCATACCTTTAGACATAATTGATAATTATTACTAGATTTGTACAGTCAGTGACGTATTTGAGGGTTGTTTTCTCTCATGTTGGCTTTTTGATAGTCATGCCCATGCGAAGTGTGCTGGCTTCAATGGAAGGCATTATGACATAATTACGGTTAAGGAAAGTGGGCTTCGCTGAACACGTTGGAAGTGTAGGGAATTCGATGTTGACATTTATAAACTACAGGGTGGCGCCGAATGAGCTATATGGTTTGAATTCTTTATAACTTTTTTAATTATTATTTTTTAATTTTTTTTTTCAGAAATTTGTGAAGAAGACTTGGGGAATTAATTATGCATCATTACACGATCGAACAACGTGCACAAATAATTGAACTGAAAAGCGAAGGAAAATTCAGACGTTATTCACAATTTGGCAATAAGCGATGAAGCCCATTTCCTGTTAAATGGGTATGTCAACAAGCAAAACTGCAGGATTTGGGCTACGGAAAATCCAAGAGCAGTGCATCAGCGAGAATTACACCCACTTAAGTGTGCTGCTTGGTGCGGTGTATCCTCCGAAAGGATAATTGGCTCATATTTTTTTGAAAATGAAAGTGGTGTCTCAATCTCTATCAACCGTGCTGCATATCGGACGATGTTGGAAAATTTTATCAGGCCAGCTGTGGAAAACCATCTAAACTTGTGGTTTCAACAAGATGGAGCCACAGCACATACTGCACGTACCTCAATGGCTTTGTTAAGGCACATATTCGGCGAACGCATTATTTCGCGCACAAGCGATTTTAACTGGCCTCCACGTTCACCACATTTATCAGCTCCTGACAGTTTTCTTTGGGGATATTTGAAAGAAAGAGTCTACGTTAACAAACCAAGAACCATTCTCCAACTAAAAACCAACATTCGAAATGAAATCATGGCCATTACACCCGAAATTCTGCGAAAAGTTATGGAAAATATGCTAAAAAGATCACGTATGTGCGCAACAGAAAATGGACATCACTTACAGGATATCATTTTTCAAAGCTATTTGCAAAATATTCCCCAATAATATACTGTATTTAAAAAAAATATATATATAATAATCGCATAAATAAAAAAGTGATAAACCATTTAAACCATATAGCTCATTCGGTGCCATCCTGTATTTAAGGAGGCCAAGAAAGAATTTCAAAATTTAAATTTTGATTTTGCCTCTATTAGTTCGAAACATAAATTCTTGGAGGATATGTTTCATACTTTTAAATGGCCTGAGGACATCTGGTCCTCCCCAAGATGGAATAAAAGCTTCTAGTAATCGCAATTTAATTGTACCAGTAACTCCTAACTTAAATAATTTGGACAGTCGTTTCTTATCTCCGAAACAGTCGTCGTCTGTTGTTCCTTCATCCACAGAAGTCAGGGACGGTAATCATTATGAGTTTTATTATAAAAATGATATACTAATGATTATATACAGTAATTTTAAAGATATTTTTCAATGGTAATGATTCAATTTGAGTAATATTCAAAAAATCACCCCATAATCATTATTTTTTAGCAAAAAAAAATCATAAATAAATATTTATATAGCAATTTAATAATTTATATTTTTTTTTATATGCATTGTCCCCAGATCGGGCTCTGAAGTACATTTAATAAACATCTATATTGCAATTGTACAGCTTTATAAATTCAATTTGTTGAAGTAAATTTAACACTCATGTAAGATAACAATGTACTGAAAAATGTTTAATAAAAAAATTACATAAATATCGTATTATTTATATACTAAAATCTATGGTCTAATTAAATCTAACTTTTTTTATAAAACATTAATTTTAAGATAGCCACCAATTTTTTTGGTTTTTGACGCTAGTGCAAAACCTTCATGTGATATATTAGTATGGTGTCTAAAATCACCGACATTGTACGTTGTACTTTTTACTGCTTTAATATTTGCCCGTCTGTATCCTCGATATATTTTTGTTTGTGCAGGTATATAAACACCTCGGGTGGGACAAACCCTTTTCGTAGCGCATCACTTAAATAATTTGCATTTGTATAGTAGGGAGCCATTATTAAATTGTTTTCAAAGTTTGTTGTACAACGTAGTATATGGTTTCTTACTAAATTTTTGATGTAATTGTCAATTCGAATTATATTTGTCGTATTATACTTATACAATTTCTTGTTTGATATATACTTTGTGTACTGACTTTGTGCTGTTCTGCACAGAGAAGTAGAGGCTCTTAAACAGATCATTTCGAATATCCTTAATTTTTCCATGAACGCTGGCGATACGTTGAACCAGACAGGACAACCATATGTTACGACAGGACGAATTAACGTTTGATACATAATATTTTTGATACGGGAATTTATATGTTTAGAGTGAAAAAGACGCTTGTATACATTATAGAAAAGGCCTTCCTTGCCTTTGAGACTATCTCCTTTATATGTTCATAAAAGTATAGGAATTTGTCCAGGTACACCACTAGATATTTAATTTTGTGTTTGTTCTCAATGCTCGTATTCCAATTCTGTTTTACGTCGTTATTACATTTTCCTACTGGAGGCCGAAATACAATAGTCTCACACTTGTTAGTGGTTATTTTTAAATGCGAATCAAGGAATGCTGAATGAGTTTTGAAATCCTTCATTAATATTAGACATTGTCTAATCATCATGATAAATAACATCGGCGAATGCCGACTAGTTTGATCATTATTGTTTTCATAGAAATCCTTATATGAATGTGTTGATTCCAGAAAAGCTCCTATTGCATCATGCATTTCCTCTAGGTCACGTATTACTAGGTTGTCCATATTATCCTTTTCTAGATCTTGCGTGTTTATTCCAGCTTTTCTTAGTATATTCCTTCCAAATTCTTTCACAATTGAGTGGTTTAACTTTTTAAATATTTTCGTACCTTGGACCATTCTTACTGGATCTCTATGATCTAATCTCTCCAGGTTTTACTGAATTTCGTTATTACCTATTAATATAAAATTTTCATTCAATAGTTTTTTAATCAGTTTGAGATTTATTTTTTATTTGTGTTTAATGATAATTGTGTAAGTCTTGTTTTTAATCTATTGTCTTTTTATCATCGTTAATATTTTACTTTTTTCTCAGTGTAATTTTTCAATTATGCTGTTAGAAATTTTTGAAAAGACGTTTTAGTCTTTAAGTTTTGGTACTGTACTTTGAATAGCCTCTGATATTAGAAAATGTAATCTAGTTATATATAAATCCATTTGATCATTCGTTAAATTTTGATAGTTCGGTGTAACTGTTTCTAACTTGATTTTCTGCATTAACACCTTTTCAAACTTTTTCCAATTTGTCCTTTTAAAGTTAAATTTGAACGTTGTCCCCACATTCAAAGTTGTCATAACATACGGCTCACTCTCAATTTTCACAATTAATTCCATTGCGTTGTGGTCGCAATCGTAATCCAAAGTTTTGGGGCGGTTTAACATTTCGTTGACTCTCAGTATATTTAGCCTGGAATCCGTTATGTATAACTCGTGGTATGAGCCCGATCGAGGAAAGGATGGTGCTACAGAAGCGTAAAGCTTGCATCTGAATTCTCTTTCGTTTTCCGACAACCATTTTTTAGGCTATTCCCCATTCGCTGTGCTCGCAGTTCAAGTCTCCCGCTAGTACATAGTAGAGATGGGCACGCGTCACGTGATTGGCGTGATTCACGCGTGAACGTGAGCGGAACAAATTTTGCTTGCGTGAACGTGAGCACTGAAAAAATCTTCGTGCGTGAGTCCAATCTTTGCGTGAGTTAGCGTGCGTGAGCACCATTTTCGCGTGAGTCACGCATATTTCCGAAATCTTGATATAATTTAATTTCGATTTTCTTACTACTTTCTTGGAAGGCTTCTAATAACATTCCCCTCCAACAAAGCGTCGTTAATCATCTTCTGTACTTCAAAGAACTGTGCTACAAGTGAAGAAGTTTTTATACGTTTTACATTTGGACCGTTTGCAAAAAAGTGGTAATAATATCAAAACTTCTAAACTATAGGTCCGATTGTTTGAGTATGTACTGAGTATTTGTAGGGGAGGACTCAGGCTTTCAGAATCTGGTATTTAGAGGTACCTTGTTTCAACGTACGATTCATGGGACGTAACTTCTTAACTTGTGGTCTGATTTAAATGATCTTTGTTTTTGAGATTCTACTGAGCCGCATAAACTCAAAACATGTGAAGTCGTATCGTCTCTCTAAACGCTACAAAGATATTTGGAATCAAAAGTTTAAAATATAAACATTCGCACTGAATTTCTCTAGTTTTTTTTGGAAATAACTTGGTCATTTTGAGTCAAAATGTAGTTCTACAACAGCTACGACTGCAACAAAACGTATGTTAAAAACCTTTTTAAATTATTTAAAACCGGTTGGTAACGAAAACTTCTCAAATATAAAATATTTCAAACAGAAAAAAAACCAAATTTGTTAGGAAAGGTACCATCACTCTTTCACTAGTTTCTCAAATTGTTTTGTGAGAAAGATATAATTTTTTGTTGTACTTTTTTTAAGTAAGGCTTTGCCAAAGGTACTAACTGTAATTTATAAACTTTTGGGTATTGACCCTACAACCAGCCTTGACAGAAAATTAATGATTTGGACAAAATTGTCAATTTTTAAGTTTGGGAAGGTTCGCTTGTTTGTTTTATACTTTTTGAACTAAATTCTAGACTGAAATGATGTTAACTACAAGGCAACAAAAAATTTGTTCGTATACCTAATCTTGATCAGCAATGCTCTAGCAATGCTCGAAAAAAAACTCGAAAACTCGAGTAAAAATCCCACACTTGTGTCACTATTTCCCAAGTAATATTAATTACATTAAATTAAACATATATTGGGCTATAATCATAGAATAACACATACTATAGAAGAACTTATTCTCTCATCTGACGTTTCATTTCACACTCTCTCGGTAGGTCTGTGGAAATGTTTACATACACCAGGTGGAGTTACAAAATATGTTCACTTAACTATTTCCTGTCGTTTTGGTGTAGAACTGAAAAATTTAAATGTATTTTGCACTTTTTTGTTGACTTTTAACGTTGGTATTCATTTGTATTGTATTTAACACAACTAGTTTGCCACAAAAACACGAAATTCGGGTGTAGTTCCTTTGTGGATCGCTGTATACTATTGCCACCATCTGGTATTATTGAACCCATATTTTCCACCCTCCACTGTGTAATTTCCATCGTACCTATGACGTTTAATTTATTGAGCGAATAAAACCTTCTACGTATGTGTTATTCTATGGGCTATAATATGTGAAAAAATAACAATATTAGAGTGTTACGTTCATAGAGTAATGACATATAGAGACGCCAAGTCTCTCAGTAAATTTATGACATTTGGTGTGCTGCAGATGGGCACTTGGTTGCATGTTGGAAAGTATTACTTTAATAATACCAGATAGAGGCAATGGCTCAAACCATCCAACAATAAATCAGCAACGGCATTAATATTTGTGAGTTAAATTTTTTGTGTAAATACACAACTATACACTAACAATAAAATATATCAAAAAATGTTAAAAATACGTTTAAATGTCACGGACAGGACAATTTTTGTAATTTCACCTCTTGTAAGTAAAGTTATGTCAAATAACTCTCTATCGCACCGTCCGCACCACGAAGAGCTTGAAATAAAACGTCGGATGAGAACAATGGCAGTTCTATACGTCATTACTCTATGGTTACGTTGCTATATATGTACGTCAAATCGAATTTACGTACAATTTAAAAAAAATTAATTTTAATTGTTTTTCGCAGTTTTTCCAAGAATTCCGTGTTGTGGAGTCGGAGTCTGACCCCAAGTTTAGAATTTACACCTATAAAATTTGTTTCTGCAGAAACCATTTACTTATTTGGGTATAATATTTCGTCTTTGGTATTGGTACCCTTTGTAACACATTTTGTCAAACACTGTGTTTTCTAACACTGTCAAAATGCATGCATAATTTCTGCATTTCGTTGTCAATTGTCGAAAAGTACGTCAATGAATGTTATAACATAGATAAAAAAAACCATAGATGATTCATTTTATTAATCACCATTTTCACCAGAGGGCAAAGGCTGTTTCCGTGCGACCATTTTTCAGTCGGATGCGACGAAAAAGCACTCAAACATCATTTTTATTTTGATTCTGTTGTTTAAATTTGAAAATGGAATATAAATAATTGAAAATCGCTTTTGATATTTGTTCATAATACAAAACACAAAAAAGCATGTTTTTTTTCAATAGTTTTTGTTTCCATCGATATTTGCTGATAACCCCCACTCCGGCGCCATCTAGAAAATATCCCTTTACTTTCATATCCGCCACATATCTTTCACCATCTATGGTTTTTTATTTATCTTTGGCCGTTGTCAAGTACTGCCACTAGTGTCTGTGTTGTCGTTCTGTGACTCTCAGGCTGTGTGTTCATCGGAAATATTTCGGTCGTGGTAAATTGTGTTGAATTTAGTTTTGCGTGGTGAAGATACAATTTCGATTTTGCTGTGTGCAATAGAAAATTAAAATTTTAGCAGCTGGAAGGTTATGTATGTGATAAATCAAATAGATAGTAGAATACGTGGGGTATGCTCTTGTTGTTTTATAATATATATGAATACATTGACAAAAAGTATTGGATGTTACAGACTTTATTTGCTATTTGTCATCTTTCCTGTAACTATTAATTTGCTCTTTATTTCCTGACTTTTGAATTGTTTACTATTTCAAGTACAAACGTCCAAGCATACACGAATACATGCATAGATACATTAATTATCTCATCTGACGTTTCATTTCACACTCTTCGTCGTAGGTTTGTGAAAATGAGAGAAATCAAATTTACAATTAACTTACACCAGGTGGAGTTACAAAATATGTTCACTTTACTTTGCCATGTCGTTTTGGTGTAGAACTGAAAAATTTAAATGTATTTTGCACAATTTTGTGGACTTTATCGTTGGTATACGAGAAACTTTGTATAAGAGAAACTTTGTCTTCATGTACATCGTTTTTGTTTATGAGAAACTTCAATGATGCTGTGTTTATCGCATAGAGTAATAGAGAAGAGAAATATAACTGCCATTGTTCTCATCTGACATTTCCTTTCACACTATTCGTGGTGCGGTCGGTGCGATAGAGTTATTTGACGTAAATTGACTTACACCAGGTGGAATTATAAAAATTTTTGACTGAAATTTTTCGTATAGTTTTGATGAAAAACTGAAATTTAAACGTATTTTGAACTGTTTTGATATATTTTATTGTTAGTATATATTAGTATATATATATTGTTAGTATATATATATATATATTAAAACAAAAGTTTTAAAGCACAAATCGAAATATCGTTGCTGATTTATTGTTGGAGGGTTTGAGCCATTGCCTCTATTTGGTATTATTAAAGCAATACTTTCCAACATCCAACCGCCCATCTGCAACACACCAAATGTCATAAATTTACTGAGAGAATTGGCGTCTAAAATTTTGACATTAGCGTGGTGAGTATTTATTGTCAAAAATTTCACTAGCCCCAGGGCTACACAAAATTTTGACAATTAGTCTAAATTTTGACGTTTGTCTTTTATGCAGCATTTACTCGGAAACATGGTAATAGCAGCGGGTGTTGTTGTACTTGTAGGCAGCAACTACAGGCATTTCGTTTCTGTCTCTCTCGCCTCAGTTGTCAAACTCCACACAAATGCATACCAACAACACAAGAATGAAAAAGAGTACAAAAACAAAATACATGAGTTTGTCAACTGAAGCGAATAATGATATGAAAAAATTGGAATCAGCAGTTCAAACGACTTTACCATGTAATAGTTTTGTTGAATACTTGGACGCATAGACGAATACATACATACATAGATACATTTATTCTCTCAATAAATTAAACGTCATAGTTACGGCGGAAGTAAACATTGGATGGTGGAAAACATGGGTTCAATAATACGAGATAGAACAAAGGAACAACATCCGAATTTCGTGTTTTTGGGGACAAAGTAGTTGTGTTAAACACAATACAAATGTATTCCAACGATAAAGTCAACAAAATTGTGAAAAATACATTTAAATTTTTCAGTTCTACACTAAAACGACATAACAAAGTTAAGAGAACATATTTTGTAACTCCACCTGGTGTAAGTTAATTTTAAATTCAATTTCTCTCATTTCCACAAACCTACGACGAAGAGTGTGAAATGAAACGTCAGATGAGAGAATAAATGTATCTATGGTTGTAGTCGTCTATGCTTGGACGTTTTTACTTGAAATAGTAAACAATTCAAAATGTCAGGAAATAAAGAGCAAATTAATAGTTACAGGAAAGATGACAAATAGCAAATAAAGTCTGTAAAATCTAATACTTTTACTCAATGTATTCATATATATTTAGGGAGTTCACATGATGTACTATTGTGTTGTATTTATCGTATATGCTAAAATAATACAACAGTTGTAAATATGTTGTTGGTATTCTTCATGTAAATATATTTTACGACTATACAACCTGAGCATGTCTGTTTTTCCAGTGTACTATGTTGTATGTTCAGTGTCAGCTGTTTTTTATTTTCAATTGAAATAAACAATTTTATATAAAAAATAAAAACAAATCTTTAAATTCTTACTTGTTTCAACGATAAGTATATCGGAAGCAAACTTTTCACACAAAACCGTAAAATTTTATCCTTTTCGCTTCTTGTTGGCATTTTTTAATTTTTTTTAATAATTTTCTTTTGTTGCTTGACGTTTATTTGACCTTTTAGTCATATGTACTAATTTGTTAAATATGACTTTACGACTTATGACTTTATACGACCATGTGAATTCCCTAATTATAAAACAACAAGAGCATACCTCACGTATTCTACTATCCATTGGATTTATCACATACATAACCTTCCAGCTGCTTAAATTTTAATTTTCTATTGCACACAGCAAAATCGAAATTGTATCTTCACCACACAAATCTAAATTCAACACAATTTACCACGACCGAAATATTTCCGATGAACACACAGCCTAAGAGTCACAGAACGACAACACAGCAACTAGTGGCAGTACTTGACAACGGCCAAAGATAAATAAAAAACCATAGATGGTGAAATATATGTGGCGGATTTGAAAGTAAAGGGATATTTTCTAGCTGGCGCAAGGTATATTTTCGTCGTTTCCGTGTGAAAAATGGTCGCACGGAAACAGCCTTTGCTCTTTGCTATGACATAGATAAATAAATAACCATAGATGGTGAAAGATAAGTAGTGGATTTGAAAGAAAAGGGAAGTTTTCTAGATGGCGCCGGAGTGGGGTATATCAGCAAATTTCCCTGGAAACAAAAACTATTGAGAAAACACCATGCTTTTTTGCGTTTTGTATTATGAACAAATATCAAAAGCGATTTTCAATTATTTATATTCTATTTTCAAATTTAAACAACAGAATCAAAATAAAAATGATGTTTGAGTGCTTTTTGGTCGCATCCGACTGAAAAATGGTCGCACAGAAACAGCCTTTGCCCTCTGGTGAAAATGGTGATTAATCAAATGAATCATCTATGGTTTTAATTTATCTATGTTATAACATTCATTGACGTAGTTTTCGAGATTTGACAACGAAATGCAGAAATTCTGCATGAATTCTGCCGTACTCTAAACTAGATAATTTTTTTTAACGCCCAAATGGGCCAGAATCTGTGGTGACGGTGTGATGCAACGGTGTTATTTTATATCAAAGAGGATGTACAAGTAGAGAAGAGAAATAGCCGCCTCAATTTGGCAACCCTCGTAGAAGAGAACCAAAATGTCGACGCGATTCATTCGAACTCACTTCTCTCTCATACTTTTACATACTTTATGTAATTTTATATAAACATGGTTGGATTTTCTATAGTTAGCTACTGTAACATCATCAGAAAACTGCTCGTGTATTGAAATATTCAACTAAGAGAGTAAGAGTGAGAGCAACTCTCCTACAGGGGTTGTCAAATTGCACCGGATTTTTCTTTGCTACTTGTACATCCTCTTTGTTTACATCAAAGACGATCAAGAAAACGACGACCAGAAGATGTGCGCTATTCGGCAACTCTCGTAAAAGAGAACCAAAAAGTGGTAGCAATTCACTCAAACGCATTTCTCTCTCGCATCACATCTTGATTATTTCGCACTTTTTGCGTTTATGTAATTTTACTTCAACATTGTTAGAATTTGTATAGTTATATACAATAAAACTCTCAAAAAGCTGCTCGTGTATTTATGTAATTTTACTTCAACATGGTTACAATTTGTATAGTTACATACAATAACACTATCAAAAAGCTGCTCGTGTATTGATTCAATGAAGAGAGTAAGAGAGAGAGAGAAGAGAATGATTAACGCTTCACTCGTTTTGTTTGTTGGCATTTGAGTTAAGTTAAATTTTGACTGTCTTCTTAAGTACATAGTCTTTGGTTGTTACAAAGAGGATGTACAACTAGAGAAGACAACAACTGCGCAATAGGGTAACCCTCGTAGGAGAGAACCAAAAAAACGACGCGATTAACTCAAACGCAGTTCTCTCTCTCGATATAACTGGATTATTTCATCCTTTTTACATACTTTATGTGCTTTTATTCAAAGACGATCAAGAAGTAGACAACCAGAAGATGTGCGCAATTTGGTAACCCTGGTAAAAGAGAACCAAAAAGTGCCAGATATTCACTCAAACGCAAGTCTCTCTCGTGTCATATCTTGATTATTTCATACTTTTTGCACAGTTTATGTAATTTTATTTCAACACGGTTGGAATTTGTATAGTTATATACAATAACACTATCAAAAAGCCGCTTGTGTATTCAAATATTCAATGAAGAGGGTAAGAGAGAGGGCAGAGAAGTGCTAGGGTTTCACTCGTTTTGTTTGTTGGCATTTGAGTGAAGAGAAATTTTGACTGTCTATTTGTACATCGTTTTTGTTTTATTTAAACATGGTTGGAATTTCTATAGTTAGATACTGTAACATCATCAGAAAACTACTCGTGTTTTGAAATTTTCAACGAAGAGGGTAAGAGAGAGAGATATTTGGCATTTGATAGAAGAGAAATTTTGACTGTCTACTTTTACATCGTTTTTGTTTGCCACAGGCAAACAAATTTGCACACATCTCCTTAGCTCAGTTTTGCTTTTGTAAAGAAGCTACATTTATTTAACGATACGCCGAAATTGCATCGTGTCTTTTTAGTCTATGTTCGGGAAACCAATAATTACACCGCCAGGCGAATTTCCCCGTCTTGCCACAAGGCCATTGGAAAAACAATTTTTTAAATCAGCTTTTAAGGCAACTAAAACGCACTAATTCTTTTTTTTTCAGCACTATATAATTCTCGGGAGCCTTTTTTGGGACCCAGAGGGCGGAATAATTTTTTTTTTGGTTTTTTTATTTCTCATAATTTGCTCGATGTTTTGATTTTGTTTTCGGGAGAAGTTTCTTCAAGTCGTTTTTGGGACCCTTTTTTCTACCCTAATGGCCCCATGGTCCGATCGTTAAAAAATTTTTGGGTAGCTGAAATTGTCATATTTTACTCGATTGTCGGTCTTTTTTTTGAGCCGGGCCCGGGCTCATGCATTTTTGCCCAGTTAATAACTTCCTTATCATCACTACACTCGGAGGTTGGTCGATCCATTGTGATTACCAATATAATCTGAGAAGAAAAGAGCGAAGAGGACGAGACCCACTAATAGTAAATATTCCGATAGATAGATAGCCGTAGGATAAACAGAAGAACCACTCAATTATGTAGAAAGAAATAATCATTAGACAAATCATCAGATGATGGTTACGCCTGACCGGATCCATGGCAGGCCCCGTTAAAAATCGCGCAAAGAGGCCAGGCCACGGCGGCGTCTTTTGCCAAATTAAATAACATAGTTGAAGTACAAATGGAAAATATTATTCTTCCTGGATCCATTCATTATGATTTTTTGAAGTTTTTAACATGTTATTGATAAACGGTATACGTTTATAGCAAGGAAAATATACCAGGAAATACTAAATTAGTGTCGATGTGATGTCGACAACTATGAATTAGTTCACAATGGTCCCCTCTTTTGTTTCAACTTTTTTTTATTTCAGTTGCACAGCTCGTCATTTTCTTTGCTCAACTGGTACCTAATGTTACCGTCTTTGTGGAATGGAAGTGCAAAATTACAAATCTATCTCAACCTTGACCTCCGCGTAAGCCTATGAGTCGATTATCGATAGCAACCGAACCTCAGTTGCGTTGCCGAAAAGTTATTACATATGACAATTGGAAACTTCAGTTGCTTGATAGAAGTTATATTGGCAATCACGAATTTTTGGTTGCTGTATAGTTTTAAAACAAAACATTCAGCTGAACGAAGAGTCAACAGCTGTGATTCTAAACGAAATCCTAATTTTGTTGTTGTTAAAGTGTAACGTTTATAAAAACTTGTGTGTATGTGAACCTAGTAGCCATGCGTTTGTCCTGAAACCAGCCACCTGTTGCTTCAATGGGGGTGTTGTTCCCAATGAAGGCAACGTGAGAAGAGCCAGGATATCTCGGGTCAACATACCTGATTCGCATTTGGTAATCGCGCATATACATTAGATCATTGCTATGAAAATAATTGGCATATTAGCTCTGTTCGAGTACTCGAAAATATGTGCAAATTTTTACTGAATCGTGTTCGTCCACACAGAAAAAATAAACATAGGTAATATTACCCAGTTTGTGTTTGTTTGGTGATTTTTTTTTATACGAAGACAAGAAAATGTGGCATTGTTGCCTAAATTAAAAGTGTAAAACACACTACCAACAGCAATGCAGAATTTACATTCTAAAGGTAGGACTACACGATTGCCACAATGCACAATTTTCGACCATTTTGTATTGTGCTGAATTGGAGAAGAATAAAAAAATTGTCCCAATCAAATTCTCTGCAGTTACACAATTGCCTCACATTTAATAAATTTCATTGGCGCAAAACGATTAAGTTACAATAATTGCTGGCATCCATTTACACGATTGTTATAGTATACGGTAACTCTGAGAAACAGCTGTTGAGCTAACTTGCAAATTTTATTTTGTTTATAAAAATTTAGTGAAGAGAAGATGTCCTGTGCTCAAAACAAAAAGAAAATTGCGGCAGCTATAATTATAATCTGTGCAGCTGAAGGGAAAGAAAATTTAAAAAAAGCAGAAAAGAAATGTTCGCAGAAGCTCACAAAAAGGAGCACTGATGGCGCTTATCAAAAAACATTAATGGATTTTCGTGAAGTAAATAACCAAAACTTTTTGTTCACAAACTTCATTCGTATGGATGATGAAACTTTTAAGCAGTTGTTACAACTAGTGTCACCTTTTATTAAGAAGCAAGACACAAACATGCGTCCGGCTATTTCAGAGCAAGAACGCTTGGAAGTGACTCTTCGATTTCTTGCTTCTGGAGATAGCTACAAAAGTCTTCCGATCTTGTTCCGTATTGCCCCTTGCACCATATCCCTCTTTGTTCCAACTGTTTGTGATGCAATTTATAAATCGCTAAAAAGTTAATATCTAAAGGTAGATCGATTTTATATATATGTATATAATAATTAAATCATTTACAAAAATTATTATTACATATGATCTTACTTGCGGAGGAAAACACAAGAAATTTTTTTGGCGCGTATTGTCTCTGTGATTGCTGCTCTAGATAACAATCAAATATTGCCCTTTTTATACATTTTGATTAAAAGACGATCAAGGGGTTACCTGATTGCCTCACCAGTGTTGTATTTGATTGGCCAATAAATTATCAAAATACACGATTGGCGTATAAAATAGACCAATAATTGGTGCATTGTGGCAATCGTGTAATCCTACCTTAATGTTGGCAAATTCCCGGCTTCTTATTAGTATATCAAGAATTGAGGCGAGGCAAAAGCATACCAACTAGACACCATGCGTTAAATCGAGACGAATATAAAGCTATAAGAGTTTGTTATACTACTGTGTCGTTGTGTATGTACAACATTAATTTGTGAAAAGAAAAACAAAAAAGAAATTTTGCCAAAGTTTCTCAGCATCCATTTTATTAAATTTCGCAAAGAAAATAGTGTAAATTTTCAATTTCATAAAGAATTGTCAGTAAAAATTTGATTTTTGCGTTGGCCAAGATTCTATGGTCAAATTTGTGTAATTAGAATAGTGTCTTGTGTCAACAAAAAGTTGTAAGATAAAACAGCTGTTTGAAATCAGCTGTTTTAGTGCAAAATAAATTAACAACGGCCGAAAAAAGTACAAATTAATTTTTTAATATTTTATTTAAAATATCACTGAAATTAGGTCTGTCTGTTTACCCGATTATTTGTACAAATTATTACTGGATGTTGTCTGTTTACTCCAAAAGCCAGTAAAAGAAAACCAGGGAGAGATTTTTTGACAGTTCAATGATAGAGAACGTACAAGTTTTTACTGGAGATTTTTTCCCAGTAAGAATTTGTCAATAAGAAAACATGTTTTATGAAAACAGATGTTTTATGCAAATAAACAAAGTAAAGGAAAATAAAATTGAAATTTAACAATGGAAGTTGTAAGTAATAAGTCTGAGAAGTGTTTTTTGTGCATTTTAATATGAATAAAAGTCAATAAATATAATGTACAACATAATTTATTGCACAATGGTAATAAAAAACAGTGCGATCGTTTTGTTTTTAAGGCTTGCGCTTTTGCCTACTATTGGACGCAGTTCCATTACTTTGGCTATCAACATTTTAGTTGAGGAATCCAGACAAGGCGTTTTTTGCCTTCCACCTCCGTTGTTGGACTTAATTGTGCATCTGCATTTATAGCATCAATTGTCTACAGGCTGTCCATATCCTTAGGCGATTCATCTTCGTTTGACAAAAATATTATTTCATCGAAGGTTTCTGTTCTGCAACTTCCTCAGCGACTGATTCCCGGTACTCTTTATCTATTAAATTTTATATATATTTCTAAATTCCATTACTTACCACCTGAAACCCTTTGGAATGTTCCAGGTGAACATTTTACATTTACCTTTTTTTGGTTGCTTATTTTTTAATTGCTTATTTAAAGGAAAAAACTACGATAATTATTTGTATCCTTGGAATCAAACACTTTTTGAATCCTTAATTATTTACATCAGCTGTTTACAAATCAGTTGGGGTTATTATGTAATTCGATTCGAAAGGAAAAAGTTACGAATTTGTACAAATTGTATTACGTAGTACGATTTTCGAACATTTATTTACGAACGTTCGGAAATTTTGTTCCCCCTTTCGAAAAACAAAAAGTACTCTTTCGTAAATGCAACTCTGTAATACGAAAGCGGCTGCAAAACGCGTTAAAAAGTTCGTATCTTGTTAGAAAGCAATTTAGTTATCGAAGAAAATATTAAATCTTAAAATGTAAGTACTTTTATGAAAACAAATATGAAAAAGTGGTAAATAACTAGTTTGGCTTTACAAACGTCAACAATTATGTGTTTTTACACCAAACATTGTTTATGTTATACTACATATTTGCATAAGTGGCCGTCGGTGGTGCAATGGTTAGTGTGCGCGGCTCTTGTACATGAGATCCTGGGTTCGAACCCGGCTCTGACCACCTTCAAACAAAAATTCTTTCGGCGGCGGTCACCTCGCATAGTGACGGCGACACTATCGAGTATCTAGCCATGAAAAAGCTTCCCAAATTACCGTTCGGAATCGGTGTAAAACTGTAGGTCCCAATCAGTGAGTGAAAACTGGAAAGCGCACAGCTCAGTGATTGTGAGAAGTTCTCCCCAGTCCCTTCATGGGATGTAATGGGAAACCATTTATTTTATTTATTTACATATTTTGCGTTGTACCTTTTTGTATCTCATGATTGCACTAAATGCAAAAAAAGTAAGTTTTTAATTAATCACATTTCTGTTAGCGAAATATGATAACATTTAAATTTTTTAGGTATGGGCTGACTATAAAAATTATATTAAGGTTAAATGCCGCGAAAACAAAAATAGTATTTCGGGGACAGGAGGTGGCCCAAGTAAATTTTGTTCCCTTACACAACTTGAGGAAAAAGTTGTTGCATTGCTATCGATAGATATGGCTGTGAGCGGTATGGATGGTACTTCGCATTTTGGGGTTAATACGGAACATAATACGCCACCAACGTCAAGTTCAAATTGTGGAAATATAAATTAAGACGCTACTACTATGGAGGATTTTTTAAATATGGCTTGCGATGAACCAATTTCAAATACGTCAGAACAAAGCGTTTCTCATACTCAACATAGACGTAGTCAAAGAGAACGTGTTCCAAGCAAGGATATTCTTCTTCGAAAACAAGTCGAAAATCAGACACTATTTCATGAAAATTCTGTCAAACTTATGACTGAAGTCAATCAGAACCTGAAGAGTTATGTAAATGCTTTAGCAGATGTGAACCAGAACCTTGCTGATGTTAAGAAGTATTTAAAGAGAAGTTCAGACTGGCAGGAACGGCAATACAAAATTGACAAGGAAAAGTTTGAGTTCAAGAAGAGAGTCGAAGTAGAAAAAACCAAACGAAAAATGATGCAATTGGAGTTAAAAAAACAAATTCTGGATCTGAAATCAGAAAAACATGGACTTGGGAAATAAGTGTTCTGTTTTTTTTTATTATACTTCTTATTGATTTAGTTTGTAGAACATTTTTATGTGTTTTTAAATAAATTCTTTTTATTTATTTTATTTTTTTTTGAATAATACAAATTTTGTTTATGTTCTCTTAATTTCTTTGCATATTGTTCTTTATTTCATCTCTAATATTTATTGCAATATTAGTGAAATTACTTTCAATTTCTATATTACTGTTTGCAGAAGAATTTTGGGGTGCATTATAATTCCCTAAGTTCGAAACATCAACATTAAACTCGATGCAAATATTGTGTAATGCGCAACAAACATTCAGTATGATACCAGTTTTTTTTTGGCGCATAATGCAACTCCCTTGCAGTTAAGAGACAACGAAATCGTGATTTTAACATCCCAAACGTCCTTTCAATTATGGACCTTCCTTTTGAATTTTGATCATTGAAAAATGATTCTGCAGAATTCTCAGAAGAATTTCTTTATGGAGTTAAATTCCAAGGCTCTAGAGGATATCCGGAATCACCTGAAACGATGAGAATTTAGTACGGTTGCGCTTTCATTTCAAATAGAATAGTAGTTATACCAAGGATTCTTCTTCCTGTATCTCCAGCTAAATACTTTTGTTTTAGATATTGTCTCTCCTGTGACAAATTCCAAACGTTAGTCATGACTAGCTCCACCAAAACGTCCATCGGCGGCTCTTATGTACATTTCATGATCACAAATCTTAAAAAAAAAGTTATCATATATTTGCATTGGATTTTTATGGTAACTTACGACCATATGATTGATGCTGTGTTTAAGTTTTCGGTTGAAATATAAATGTTCATCTATTGTCGGTCTTATAATTTGAATATGAGTAACATCTACTGCTCCAATTACTCCAGGTATTCCACATTTATCAAAAAAGTATCGCTTTGCCTCCCTTTCCTTATCTTCTGTCATTTCAAATTTAATATGCTTGGGACAAATAATTTTTTCAATTACTTCGCATACCTCTGACATATAAAGAGAAATTGATGACTGAGAAAATCCTAATAGACGATCTTGGCCAATTTGATGTTGGTATCCACCTTGCGCTAAAAAATTAAGTGTCGCAGGCAATTTCAATAGAGGTGAGATAGCCGTTGACCTTTCTGCTGGTTTTAAATCGTCTTTAATGCAACTCAAAACATACATAAATGCAACTTTATTGAGTCTAAAGTTTTTTATGAAACTAATAATTTTTATTAATAATCATATTTATATTCCACTAAGATAATGTTTCTTACTTTTTCTCATTAATATTCATTATATCTGATGTATCCCGGATTATTTTTCGTTGGACTCTCTCTGGAATGGTATCCCGTTCATCTTTACTGCTATCTGTCCACAATAAAACGCAATCCATTTCAAACACACTTTTTAAATACTATTTTTCTTTGCTTGATGTTTATTTTTAATTTTCACGTTTTCCATTTGTCCAGCCGCCGATGTTTTACATCAGCCGAGCCGCCGACGAATTTCAGCAGCTGCCGCGGCCAAAAATTTTTTTGGTTAAAATGCGTAATTTATTAATAAATTATTTCGAACAAATATTTTTGAGAAAGCGTCGCCGAATATTTTGGTTGACACAGGTCTCAGAAAGAACAATACTGCCAAATTTTCGAGAAAAATTAGTTTTGCCATTACTTGTTTTTACCCTTTTATATGCAAATACAACTCTGTATCCCATTCGAACGGATTACATAATATGGTTTTACTTTCGAATCGGAAATTACTTTCGAAAGGTTTTGTTTTTCGAATCGAATTGTTTTTCGTTTCTTGCAAGTTTTTACTGGATGTTGTCTGTTTACTTTTTGGGATATTTTCAACTTGAGAGTATAATCTGTCTTACTCTCTCAAAAATAGTTACTGAGTAATTCTTACTGGGAAAGTAAACAGACAGACCTAATATGTAGTGGCATTCACCAAATTCTGGTGTACCGACGACGTCATAATTGGACAACTGAGGCAGTAAATATGTAATGTAACTACAAGCCTAAATGTATGTAGCAAAGGATAAAACTACATCAACTATTTTATTGCAAATTTTTACTGGAAGTCGTTCGCGTACTTTTAGTGCAAATTTTCATAAAAAGAGCAAAATTGTCCTTCCTCTCTCAAAAGTAGATTCTTGCAAATTGTTACTGGGAGAGTAAACGAACAAATCTATTATAATAACTTAACAGAAAAGCATTCTTCTTTCGGCCCCATGATACTTGTGACCCATCCAGACATCCGAGAGCACCAGGAAATTTCCTTTTCAGAACTCGTCATCTTTGTAATTAAAAAAGTTTTTCTTAAAAACACTTCTGTTTTTGAAACTCTTACTTTTTACTTTTATTGACTATATTACAACCTCATGAGGTCAGACGTCTTACACATATTAATTAAACAAACAAATTAAACAAATTTCAACATATTCTTCCAACTGGCTCTATCCGTCGTCTTTTTTCGCCAGTTGGTAACATCAAGGATACGGAGGGATTCTCTGCCTGGTCTTTCCAGCGGAGTCTTGGTCGTCCTCTTTCCCTGCTTTCATCGGGTACGTTATCGAAAACCTTTCGCGCTGGCTCATCTTCATCCATTGTGATAACATGGCCTAGCCAACGCAATTGGCACACTTTGATTCGTCTAGCTATGTCCACGTCAGAATAGAGACTATATAGCTCTGCGTTCCAGCGACGTCGATACTCGCCGTTTTCCCTAAACAGGCCCATATATTTTACGGAGAATTTTTCTCTAGAAAACTCCCAGGTGTTTTTCTTCCGCTTGCGATATGACCCAAGTTTCGGAGCCATATGTTAAGACAGGTAAAATGAGAGTCTGATATAGCTGGACTTTTGTCCGTCGAGAGAGAGCTTTGTTCCTAAACTGCTTGCTGAGCCCAAAATAACATATATTTGCAAGCACAATTCTCCTATCTATCTCCAGGCTGACGTTGTTGTCCTTGTTCACGGCGGATCCAAGGTAGACAAATTCATCTACCACTTCAAAATTAAATCGGTTGTCAACGTTCAAGTGCGGACCAAGTCGAGAGTGATGATGTCTATGTCGTCAGCATACGCCAGCAACATATGGCTTTTTGTGTTAATGGTCTTGTTCGTATTTACTGCTGCCTTTCTCATTATTATCTCCATTAAGATGTTGAAGAGATTGCACGAAAGTGTGTCGCCTTGTCTAAGTCCTCGCTTGGTACAGAATGGTTCAGTGAGGTCTTTCCCCACTTTCACTGCTGATTTGGTGTTGGTCAGCGTCATTCTACAGAGGCGGATCAGTTTTGCCGGAATACCAAGTTCAGACATAGCTTCGTACAGTTTTCCCCGTATGGGGACTCACTTTAGATTTATTGTTTCGTTTACAATCGCCAAGTGTAAAAACTCTGTTAGCGACGCCAAAATAGTGATATCCTCGGCAACTGGCAAAAGTTACCGTACATAATACTCACCCTTATTCTGTTTGGCGTCGGCAATTTTAAGCCAACAGCAACTCAAAGCAAAGGCAACGTCAATTCTATGTTAATTTGGTATTCTGTAAAAGTATTACGACGCCGTTGCCTGTTTATCGACAATGTTAATAAAATACAGAACACACATCTAAAGTTAGAGTCAGCTGATTCATGTTGATTCTTGTTTTTGAAAAAATATAAGTTCTGTGCTATTTTTGTGAAAAAAAATAAGTTTAAATAAAAATTGTTATTCTTGCTGATTCGGACTCGTCGAGTGACGAAGAAAACAAAATAATTTAATATTGGAAAGAAAACTGCTTAGACAGAAATCTTGCATTTTCAATTTGCCGATGAGAAGTAAGAGTCATATTTAAAGTCATAATTTCCTAATTAATGGATTTTTTATCGTTAAAATTTTTCGGCTGAACAAAACCTTTTAAATGTGTTGGAATAGAGCCTCATTTAAAAAAGGGACGAGATCAACGCTTGTTCCAAACACAATAAAATTGGCAGCAACGTTGCGTTTTTTAGCACAGGGATCTTACCAGCTGAACGTTGGAAATGATTTCAACCTGGGACTGTCACAGCCAGTAGTTTGGAGGATTTTGTACGAGACTGTGGACTTCATGGAGAGGGAAGTTTGTCCACAATGGATAAAGTTCGATATGACGAATGCTGAAAAAAATGAGGCTAAAACCTACATCAAAATGTTGGCCCCAAAAATTAAGACCAGCATTTCTACTTTAACCGCTAGGCATATTTTAGCTTAAATGCCATGATAGTAATTTTGAAATATATGAATTTTCTTTATATTTTATTAAAATTAAAAAAAAATTATTAAAAAAAGTCAAGAATACATTTAACACAACACAAAGCAACGCAAGGCAACACTAAAATGGCCGACACCAAAATCAAAGGCAATTGAAGACAACGACGTCGCCAATTTTTCTTACAGAATGCAAAACGTAAAGGTCCAATTAGGATTGACGGTTGACGGGAAGCGATCAGCTGTTTGAGTTGGGGTTGCATTTTACATGTGTTAGAGAGAGACAACTAAAATTTACGGTTTACGACGGTAGATTTCTGCAGGTTGTAGAATCAAGATCGATCAGCTGTTACTGTTATTGATTTTACTTCGATATTTTGTGCGCGGCGATACACAATTACACGGAAACCACAATTTTCATTATATTTTTATTTTTTTTTTGACACCATCACTTTTTAACACAAAACTCATGCCATGATAAAAATACTCATGGTAGACGTAGGAAGTGTTGTTGTAGCTGATGGCAAATTGATGCCAACAACAACATACATTTTGTTTTTGTTTCTCACTTACGTTGTGTCAAATCCAACACATACGTATACCAACAATAAATGTAAATAAACAGAAACAAAAACAAAATATGTATATGGGAAGTTGACAGTTCGAAAGTGGCTTGTAATGTAAACAAAGCAAATCAGCTGTGCTTATGCGTTCACCATATATGAATCCATCTTGACTCATGCATGCAAATTATATTTTGTACAAATACTCTTCGATCAGTTTTTTTGTTTTGTTTTGTCTTTCTATCGTCTAACCGTCATAACCATAGATTAATACTTATAGTAGATCTACTAGTTCTTCCACCAAATTTATGACATTTGGCCTGGTGTGATATTTACGTTTGATGTTGAAAAGAATTGCTTTACTAATACCAGATAGACGCAATAGTTTAAAACAACGAACAAAATAACAACAACGGCATTTCGTTTTGTGTGTTAAATTATTGTGTTAAATACAACACAAATGTATGCTAACAATAACAGTCAATAAAAAAGTTTAAAACACATTTAAATTTCACAGTTTTTCACCAAAATGGCGTGAAAAATTAAAGAAAGAAGTTATTGTAATTCAAGTTATTGTAATTCACTTTTCGTCAAACATCTCTCTATCGCACCGACCGCATCACGAAGAGTGTGAAAGGAAACGTCAGATGAGCCAAATATTCTCTCTAGGCTGAGATTACTCTATGGCAAAGACGATTTAGAATTAGACGACCAGAAAATGTGCGCAATTTGGCAACCCTGGTAAAAGAGAACCAAAAAGTGCTAGCAATTCACTCAAAGGCATTTCTCTCACGCGTCATATCTTGATTATTTCATACTTTTTGCATAGTTTATGTAGTTTTACTTCAACATGGTTGGAATTTGTATAGTTATATACAATAATATTATCAAAAAGCTGCTCGTGTATTGAAATATTCAATGAAGAGAGTAAGAGAGAGAACAGAGAATGACTAGGGTTTCACTCGTTGTGTTTGTTGGCATTTGAGTGAAGAGAAATTTTGATTATCTACTTGTACATCGTTTTTGTCTATGGTCATAACCATGATACAAATACAAGGTAGTAGCATTAGCATCATGGTACAATAATATCTTCATGGTAATGGCAGCGCGTGTTGTTGTTGTTGTAGGCAGCAACAACAGGCATTTTGTTTTTATTCTATTCGCTTCAGCTGTCAAACTCTACCCAAATACATACCAACAACACAAGAATGCAAAAGAGTACAAAAACAAAATACATGTGAGTATGAAGCGAAAAAAATGAAAACAGCTGTTCTTACGACTTTACCATGAACATATTATTGTACCATGATTAGCATTGTTGTAATTTCCATTCCCAGTTATTGTCAAAATCAGCTGATAAAAATGTACACATACATGTGCAATTGTGAATATAGATACCCAGCGGACCAAAACTTCGTATACGATATCGCATACGAGAGTTACGCGAAACTTTTGCGGGTAAAACTCTCGAAAACAGATCTGAAAACGATCGGAAAATGAAACATCAGTCGCTCAGTTTGTGACAGTAAAAGTTTCGTTTACGATGTCTTGCAAGAGATTCGTTTGCGAGACTTTTGCAATATCTTTTGCGAGAACAACACGAAAAAGAAAACAAAATGCAATTGCCAAAACATTATTGTTGTGTCGTGTGCCTGCACGTGTGTGCCTCTGTTTGGCGCACGACACAACGACAACAATGTTTCCCTCTCTTTTTTCGTCCGTTCAGCACGCGATTTTAAACCAGTTTGCGAACATTTGGGCGAGTTTAATTTCTCCCCCGGTTTTGGTCCGGTAAATACTCTTTTCTGAGCCCGTTTGCGAGCATTTAGCGTAACACTCGCTAAGGCTCGGTTTTTTGCCCGCTGGGTAGGTGAAATCAAACGAGAACGCACTCACACAAACAACTTTGACATTTACTGGGTACTATGAAATGTAAACAAAGGAAATCATATGGGCTGACGCTACTACCTTGTATTTGTATCATGGGTCATAACTAACCGCGCAATACTAAGTAGAACGCCAACCGTTAAGACTAATTGGACCAAGTTAACAGTCACGAAGTACGGCAATATCGGGAATATGAAATTAACTACGCCAAATAGAATAAGGGGACTCATTTTTATTTCAGTGGCGTTTTTTCATAGCAACTGAAGTTTAGTTGCCTTCCATAATCGACACATTAATGCAAATAATGCCTTAAATATCCTGATTTATTATAAAAAGATCACAATATTCAAAACATTTCAGAAACAAGAAAAAAGTCATGATTTTTTCGATTAATCGCTGCGATTTTAAGATATGCAGTTCCCGCTCACTTGTATTAAACTGAAACGACAAATTGAACTGAAATCAGCTCTTTAGCTCACAGCTCATATGAACTGTTGAACTGAAATGATACTATGAATTAGTGAACTAAATGAAAGAACTAGTTCGTTCCGCTGAGCTAAACTAAAATGAGCGTTCACTTGAGTAAACTGAAATGCCCAACTCTAAACCGTAAAAGAGCCGAATACATACAATTTTCTCCACCACACAAAAATATCCAACAGAATCTACAACGGCGAAATACTCGGGATTTGACCACACAAGACATAATTTTTGACTAACAGCTGCCAGTTTACTAACAAGAATCATGGCTGTCATGGTTGGTTGCATTTGACTAAAACAGACATGACCATGTTATAATAGTTAGTACCTAGATGGAAAACTTATGAATCAACCCCTTGACTAACGTGTGACAAGCCTAAACATATTCTAGTTAGACACTGGTACATCCGTTGCTTTCCTCACGGATACCGGAGTAATTACATTTGCTACAAATTGTCAACATCGATGAATCTATGGTAAAATAATTTGATGTCGTCGTTTTTCAATTTCTGACTTAATAAATAATAATGGCGAATTACAATTTGTAGATATTTCTTAATTAGTTTCAAATAACTAAAAAATTGATTTTATTTTTTGTTTCTTTTCTTGTTTTTTTTATTGTTTTCATGTTTTAGTTCGTGTTTTATATATAAAATATATTAAAATTTTGTTTGTTCTTCATATGGATAAGAGAAGTGGCTGATTGATTCTAGGGTTATGTTACGTTCTTCGACTCCGTTTTTTTCAATCGCGTGTATTTATTTAATTTTATTATCATTCTTAAGTAACATTTAAGGATGTTTCTATGTAGTAGCTGTTATCTGTGTACCAGAGAGATATTTTATTTTATTGAATGTTATCCATAATATGATTTCTCAATTTTGCGAACGTATTTAATATGAAAGTCAAGTAAAAACCGAATTGAAAACATCATAGTTAAAATATACAGAATTTATGAATAAGTGATTAGAATTTTAAATAAAAATGTCTAATTTTATATTATGTAAACAACCTAATAAACGAGATGTCACTGCATATGCCGGGGCCCATCCAATAGAGAACACTGATATTTCGGAGAGAGGATTAAAATTTGGAATTCTACATAAATATTTAAAATTAAGCTTAGTTAGTTAGTAGATTTTGCATCTTTTTTATTATATTTTATTGGCTTTCTTCATCAGTAGGTTGTTAGTGTTCAGAATTTCGAAATTTATATGATTTAATTTTACTTTTCTTTTTGGTGTTAGAGTTGTTTGTCCAGTCGGGTTGTTGCGGGGTATTTTTCTTCATTACTTTTATTGATGTAGTTTATTAACACTAAAAAATTATTAAAGTTTTGATGTGGTTGTTTTTGTTGTTGCGGTAGTGATAGTAATAGTAGTTGATGCCGATAATCCAGACATTTCTTACAATTATATTACAAATTTGCAGTCGCTGTCTTCTCCACATGATTACCGTCGGCATTTGAGTCGTCTTCGGTGGTATCCGCTGGCTCTGCATTATCACGAAACAGGCGAGCATGCTTAAAACGTTTATGACAGGTTTCTTTGTAGTTTTTCACCGCATCTTCACAATCGCCAAAGACACCATCGCGTAGCGATTCATATATCCTTGTGGAATTCTGAAAAATATAAAAGTTTTTTTTAATAATTAATGTAAATTTGGTGCCCGAAACAAATAAAAACAACATTAAGTTCGGCCAGTTAAAATAGTATTAAATCCGAGTATTAGTAATCCATTTAATTAATTTTAATAGTCAATCAATGCCCTTCCTAGACTAAATATTGATAGAGTTGTTCATTTGTGTGTACTGAAGCCGTGTTTTTTGGAATTTCAAACGTTGGCTACCCAAAAGATGCGTATTGAAGAGCTGATTACCGGAACGGGAAACTAATTGTTATAAGACTAAAAACGAATGAAGATCAATGCGTTCACATTGCTTTTTGTTCGCTTTATCGTTCGTGTTCTTCGTGTATAAAAAATATCGAAAATTTCATTTGTTTGGTAGTCGGGGTAGTCACTTTTCATGTGTTTGGTAGTCAGGCTTTTGCGAAAATTTCGTAAGCAAACCCTAATGTAGGGTTGTACGCCAAAATTATGTCGTACGAAAATAATTCGTTATTAGTTGTTTTGGCCCGAAATGTTGATATTTCGATAATTTTAACAAACTAAAGTAATACCACTCGCGTTAAAAGTAAAATGGAGTGCGAAAAGGAATTATTAATTAAATATTTGCAAGGTAAATCAAAGATAGATGGTGGTAACAACTCCGCAACAAATTTTTCGTTTAGAGATAAATGACAAAATTTCGCAAGAACGGAATACGGATATTTAGCGGTTTTGTAATTGTTTTAAATGTGTTGACATATTAGAGGACAGTTCATTTCGCATGGTCCATTTATGGGGCATAGGCTATATCTTCGGAACTACTGATGATAATTAATCCATGATTTAAGTATGTAAGTTTTTTAACTATACAATTTTGGGATTATTGCAGTCATTTCCCAGTCACAATTCCAAATTGGTAACACAGGACATGTCGCGAAATCCCGTCTTGACGGCTTTTACCGTCATGTCCAAGCCAGTTATTCAAAATTAACATTAACCAATTATTTAAAATTTTGTTGGCGGCCTATGCCGTTCTGTACTAACGTTTTCCTTTAAATTTGACGCTGAGTGCGTTAAATGCTTTAAGTGTTTTTACCGCAATTTTTGCACACTTTCAATTTGTCTCCCTTCATTTTTTGTTGATAAGATTAATATTTCCGGAAATTGTGGTTGTTGTTATTGTTTCAATAACTAATCCAAACTAGCTGTTTTTATAACCAAGAATTATAACATATCTAACATCATCAATCTGCAATTGCAAAAGCGTCTTGGGCTATATTTTTTTTTAGTAATTTCATAAAAACTTTTTTTATATTAAAAATAATGAATGAATTTCATCTTAAGTGTATTACGTCTGGTCAAACCCGAATGATGGTTCTGGCGTTCCTTTATTTTAACTACTTTTTAAAAAACGGAAACCACATTTATTAAATTAAACCTCTTTTAATGGACTAATTTCTCATACATTAGCTTAAAACGTTAACAAATGGTCAAACAATTAGAAACGATGTATTCAAATTTACATTTCTTTTCACAACTTCCTTATAAAGCGTCTTTCTTTTTGGTAACTCACGTTATATTCTCACTCTACTTCAATATGATAGCTAAAAAAACTTAGTGCCCCTTGTTTCTAAGGGTGGACAGATAATTAGAAACGCATTCGTAGACAGTGGAAATTTAATTTATTTTCAACGTTTCAACAAGAGTTTACTAAATAACAATTCAATTCTGTACAAATATGCGACAAAAAAATGTCATGCATTTCAGCACTACGCGAATGAATTGTGCGCTGCTATCAAAACAATCAATTTCAGCCATAGCAAATCGATTTTACTGTTCACAAAAATTATTTTTGGAGCAATAAGATTACATATTTCTAAATACGGGAAGTTTTAAGACCCCTAAAAGAAGTCCAATGCCAAGAAACGTCATTCCATATGACGATAGAATTATTTGTAGAGTCCCAACCCATTTTTGACTTAAACCGTTTTATTCATTTTATCTAGAATCATTAGACGTAGATTACAAGAAGCTTGTCTGCACACCAAAGTTTTCGTCTAACCACCATAAAGTTCGGACTTAAATTGAATTGAAAACTAATGTCCAGATGTCGAACGACATTTAGAAACAAAAACCCCAAGAAAGAGTGACGAAAATTTTCGAAATATTAAGGCAGTTTGGGGAATCGATAGACCATTATTATTGCCGTGGGCAATGGGTAGCGATCGTTTACCCATTACCCACATTGTATGGGGAATAAATGGGTAGCTACCCACGACAATGGGGAATTACTCATCACGATTACCCATTACCCATTAAGCACTGTTTTCGAGTTATTGCCATTTTTTTATTTTAGCGACTTTGTTATTTTGGCGATTTTTTGAAAAAAATATACATGTAAAGAAACGATGTGTGCGACATCTGCGTGTCATTAAAAACAAAAAACTTATCCCAAAATCAGAATAATGCGCATAAAAGCATGGTGTCCATAACATCACCATTGGGACCTACAGTTTTACCCCGGTACGGTATTTTGTGGAGCTTTTTCTCGGCTTAATACTCGATAGTGTCGCTATCACTAAGCGAGGTGACCGTCGGCGAAAGAAATGTAAGGTGGTTTGAGCAGGGATCGAACCCACGTTCTCATGTACAAAAGACGCGCACACTAACCATTGCACCACCGAAGGCCACGCATATAGGAAATAGCAAGTACATAGCTTTACTATTTATAGCGCCACCACACCTATAATATATTCAGGTGGCTGTTACTATCAAAAACGCAATGCAGTCCTTTCAATCGATTTACGTTATTTCTGTGTGGAAAACAATATACAGTAGAGAAGAAACTTTTACTTGTGGGACGCATACAAATGGAGTGTGATACCACCCCCAGTTTAATACAAATGAAGATTAATAATAGACTGAATTTTCTACCTTCACAACTTGCTGGATTAGTGGAAGAAGTACCCCGTGTCCTCTCAAAGTCGTAGATTATGAATCGTTTCCAAAAATATACATATATATTAGACCAGGTAATAGTGTAAAAATGTAGGCAAAAAAACTGCAGACGCAACAGTAAATATGATTCCAGCTCTGGGGTACGATCCATCTGCACTAGTATATTTCAAAACCAGTATAAAAACCCTTCCTCCAAGTGTCCATCCAAACAAATAGAATTCTCCGAGCAAACCGAATTACATTTGGAAAGATTTCTAAAAAGAAATAGGATCATCTTCAGCAACTAAACATGGCGCACTGCCACCATTTTTATGATAACCTACGCATGTTAATTAATACTTTCCTATTTTGATAAATGTTTACTTTTCTTCCTTTGTTAGTACGAATTATGTTAATCACAATATAATTAATCAAAATAAAGATACATATTTTTTTTTGTGGCCGTCGGTGGTGCAATGGGTAGTGTGATCTCCTCTTGTACTTGAGATCCTGGGTTCGATCCCTGCTCTGACCACCTTAAAATTCCTTTCGACCGCGGTCACCTATCGAGTATCTAGCCATGAAAATGCTTCTTAAAAATACCGTTCTGAACCGGTGTAAAACTGTAGGTCGCAATCAGTGAGTATAAAACTAGAAAACGCACAGCTCACTGGTTGTGAGAAGCTCTCCTCAATTCCTTCATGGGATGTAATGGGAAACCATTTATTTTTTTATTTTTTTTATCCTCTACAAAAATTTTGGGGAAGATTTTCATGTCGTTGAAATTTGTTAATTAGAATTTCCTACCTAACGCACTCACACGAATTGGGAAATTGAATATATGGTAAATGAGAAGCGAAAAGCTCGGCGGGATTGACAAAGATATAGATGACCAGAAGCAAGTTTTCGACTTACCGTTGCAACAAACAGACTACGAGCTGCGCTCAGAAAAGATAATGACCATCCATAAGAAATATAATTAATCCAGTTGAGGCTATCTTTCCTTACGGAATGAGAGGGGGATTGGGTGACAACAGGGGAGGAAAAGAGCCAAGCTTTATGAGGATCATTTAAGGCAGGTTTTCCGCCCCAACCCATGCACTAACAGCTTTAATCTCTCGAACATAGTATGTATTAAGGAGTCTTCTACAATACCACTGGCAATAATGTCTGACGAAGTTATTGCCATTATAAAGGAAACCGCTAACCCGAAAAAAGCACCAGGTGCCGATCTCATATCACAGCAAATTGTCTCTGAACTCCCACCCGTGGGCGTAAAGTTTCTTGTAAATGTGTTCAATAAACATAATAAACTTAGTTACTTCCCTAAAAACATGAAAATAATATTGAAGACCTACAAGCTTATTTATTACCTTGCTTGTCAAAAGTCTTTGAGACATTCTTTATATTGAAACTTTCATTCCTGATCATCAATTTGGTTTTAGGGAGGGGCATAGTACAATACAACAGGTAAACCGTCTGACCAACGAGATTAGAAAAACTTCTGAAAAACGGCAATATTGCTGTGCAATATTTTTGGATGTTACTCAACCATTTGACAAGGTCTGACAGGAGGGCTTAATATATAAAATTAGTAAATACCTTCCTTCAAACACTCATTGCCTCCTTGAATGCTACTTGAAACATAGAAGTTTTAGGGTAAAACACTGAGTGTATTTCAGATGAACGCGAAATAAACGCTGGGGTTCCGCAAGGAAGTGTTCTCGGCACTTTTCTTTATCTTCTGTTTACAGCTGACATCACAACTAGCAACCAGCGGCCACTCAGTTGCACATTGCAACCCCCCAGCTGACCATGTCAGCCATACAGTATACTCAGACGCCAACTCAGCTGTGCCCGACAGTGCCCGAATCTTCACGGCTGCACTCACCAGCCAATCAGTTGCACCCCGCAACTCCAGAGCTGCTTTCGACAGCCACTCAACTGCCTCCGTCAATACCCCAGCTGGGCCAGACTGCTCCCAACCCAACGCCACGGCACCACCCTCGACGGCAACCGCATACTTGGTGATCACCAATCGTTCAGGATTATGCAATTTAATTGTAATGGTCTTAAGAACAAAATTGCTGAGATCAGCAACTATATGCATACTCACAAGATCCTTTTAGCCGCCGTTCAGGAGTCTAAGCTCAGCAGTGAGTGTAGACATTCATCTCATGGGAACTATGTCATTATTCGGAGGGACAGGGAGAGAAATCACGGTGGAGGGCTCGCATTCATCATCGAGCGAAGCGTGAGCTTCGGACTCACAGACCCATCAGGCAATGAGCAAAGCGATAGATACTGGACACGTCGTAAATGTATATATTCCGCCCGTTAATATCATCGGTGCGGGCTATCATCCCACTATCGAACACCTACTCCAGGGTGATAGTACAATTATACTTGGCGACTTCAATGCTCATCATGAGATGTGGTTCTCCCAACGGTTCTGGTTGCAAACCACGTTGGCATTAATATTGCCGACCAGATAGACGACTCGGAATTCGCAGCTATCAATGAGGACTCCGCTAAAAGATTAACGGCTAATTGCTGAAGCTCCCCTGACATCACCACCTAGCAGACCCATATAGCCTTACACTCTGATCATATTCCCATCCTGATCACTGTAGAGAAGCCTAGCGACTTTGTGGAGTCGGATAAACGGACGTTCGTCAACTACAACAAAGCCAACTGGCCTGGCTTTACGAACGTTATTGACGAATCCCTTCGTCATTTGCAGCTACCCTCTTGCACCAGACAGGGTGAGATGATTCTCAGGGATACCATTGTCAAAGCTGCAAAACGCTTTATCCCAGCTGGTAGAATTCCCAACTGTAGACCCTTCTGTAGACTTCCCATCTTATGCTGCGCGTCTTGCGGTTCAGCGTGATCTCATACGCACCAGCAACCCAGCCGATGAACGAATATTGCCCCTGACGGATGAGATTAACGTACTCATCAACCAGCACCGTCGCGACAGATGGCTTGAACATGTGGAACATTGCAATATTGGTTCGAACAGGCTTTGGTCTACTATCAGAGGTCTATGTGGCAATGGAAACAATAAGGGTCACATTGCTAGAGCGTTTGATAATACGCATTACACGGATGCCAAGAAATGCGCTACCAAATTCTTTGCAATTTATTGCACACACAACCCAGCAGAATAGGACTAAGAGAACTGTAGTTCGGAGAACTAAGAATCTCAAACGAGATCTAGTGCCCTGCTCTTTCACACCCACGGAAGTGGAAACCATAATATCCAAATCTAAACCCTCTAAAGCTCTCGGTCCTGTTGGCATCTCGATGATAATGCTGAAGAAACTTGGACCTATAGGGATTCGGTTTTTCGCGCACACGTTCACTCTTCACCAACTGGTCATACCGGACGTGTGGAAAACTGCTCAAGTTATCCGCTCCTAAAACCCGATAAACCCACTAACCAGGGAGAATCTTACCACCCGATCTCCCTCTTATCACCTGTAGCAAAGGTTTTGGAGTCCCTACTATTGCCGACCCTGAAAGAGCATTTTCAGCCTGCCAATCACCCACATGGCTTCAGGCAAGCGCGTAGCACTTCGACGGCGTTAAATGAGATAACTACCCATATCACCAATGGCCTCAATCAGAGAAGACCCTCTGAACGCACAGTGGTCGCAGCTTTAGACCTGGGCAAAGCTTTCGACACTGTTGATCACTCGATCTTGCTCCAGGACATCTTGAACTCGCCTCTCCCAAATACTACCAAGCGCTGGCTACCTCAATGGAAGGCAGGCCAGAATTCCCGTTATCGCAAGATAAAAATGGGTGTGCCACAAGGAGGAGTACTGTCACCTATACTCTTCAAAATTTATCTTGCGAATCTTCCTGCACTCCCCCAGAGAGTTAGTATTGTGTCGTACGCCGCTGATTATACTATCATCTCCTCGGGCGTAAATGTAGACGACATAAGTGCTAGGATTAACAGCTATCTAGCCACCCTAACTAGCTTTCTGCAGGAACGGAATTTACAGTTATCTCCGTCGAAGTCTTCTGTGACCCTTTTCACTTCTTGGACCAAAGAAGTAAGGAGAGAGCTCGACATCTCTGTCAATGGGGGTATACACCCACAGTCCGTAACCACAAAAGTTACGATAATCTCCTTTCTTTCTCTAAACATGCGGATTACATTAGAACAAAAGTACACACCCGCAACAAGGTCCTAAAGGCCCTTGCAGGGACAACTTGGGGCAAGCAGAAGAAGACAATTGTAGTGACTTATAAAGCTATAAGTCGCTCGGTCTTCAACTATGCCGCACCGGTGTGGTCTACTTTCTTAAGTGATACCCAATGGAAAGGTCTGCAGAGGATCCAAAATAGTGCACTACGAATCGCAACCGCATGCACACAACTGACGGACGTAGATCGTATACATGAGGAGACCAAGTTACTGTCAGTGCAACAACATAATGTGTTGTTGACGAGACAGTTTCTTATGGCTTGTCATCTGCCCAGTCACCCCAACCATCATATCCTGATGCAGGATCCTCGTCACATCCGGAAGGACATCAGGCGCTACTGTGCGGACATCCAAGACGTCATTCCATCTGACGTCAACAGACTGTCGATAACAGTAGCTCAGAAATTGTTGCATAACACGGCGGTGTCAGAGGCCATAAATGGCTACTCTTGCAGCAGGGTCCTTAACCCGCGATTTCGAATAATGAGAGGCTACTACCCAGGCACACCAGAACTATTCTGGCCCAGCTTAGATCTGGTTGGAGTTCTATTCTGAACTCATACAGATCAAGAATAATCCCAGGCACCTTAAAACAGTGCCCACACTGCCTACAAAGCCCTCATGACACTTTCCACATTTTTAACTGTCCTGATAGGCCTACTGACTTGCGCCCAGTGCACCTATGGGACAGACCCTTGGAGGTGGCACAATTTCTCCAGCTCCCCACCGTTACCTCCAGTGATACATAGGGGAATTACACATAATTTTGTTTTTTTTTATATCTTCCAAGGACGAACGAGTGGAAACAATCTGTTGCAACAACAACTAGTACGGACTTGCTCACGTCCACTTTTGCAGATGATATTGGAATACTGAGCTGCCATAAACATTCAGTTACATTCAGTTATATCTTGAAGCTAAGAAACCACAGATAAAACAAGACTCATCAACTGCATTGGCTGCTCAATTAAAACTAAAAACTTAAACTGGACTATAAAGTTCAAATATACAACAGTGTAATTAAGCCAATTGGGCATACGGGTCTCAACAATAGGACAATGGTTGTAAAAGTAACATCGAACCATGGTATATGTGAAATGAGAATTTATATAGAGATTTCAAAAAACCTGTGATAAAGGACGATATCTAGCGCATCAAACAAATTAACCAACAAAAACTTTCACAACACACAATCGCTCTTGCAAGAAATCTGCGAATAACAACAGGTTTATCCCGTCTAGGTAGTGGAGATTTCCCAACACTGCAATTAATCAAGAAATCCTAATCGCAACGATACAGCTGCCCGCTTCAACGTCAATCTATTTGTTAATAATAATTAAATTAACCCCGTTTAGAATATATGATTCAAGCAATTATTGTTAGGCTCCTTCAATAAATCATAATAAAGTCTTGAAAAAAATAATTCTGCTGTAGTCTAAAAATCATCAGTAGTTTGTATCACACGAAAGGGAACAAATCTACAAATGCATGTTTATACGCTAAGGGATTGATGACACACTTTTGGCAACTCTTTTAAAGGTCATGTGAAAACAGTATGAATTCTTACCTCCAATTTAAGTTTATCTACATCAAATGAGGTAATCAACTTAATGGCCGCATCTTGTTTCTTAGCATCCAAGTCATACATGATACGCGCTGCTTCGTATAAATGCATTATGGAAGAATTATGCTTTGCAATAAACTCATCATTCAATTGCTGAGCACTCTTAGTACCTATCAGTTCTTGAATGGCTTTGTCCACCACCTTCTTAACGTGAACATTCAAATCTTTTTTCAGTGTTGGCAGTGCTTGTATCAGACGCGCAATGCAACGATGCACTTCCGGATGTTCAGCATCAATGGCTAATGCACGTTTGATAGATTGAATCATCAGAAGGATTTTGCTCTTGCGAGAGTACAGCTCGAAGGCCAGCAAATGCGTTTCGATCCGCTCTTTGGCTAATTGCTGCAGTGGTTTTAAGAAGTCAATGGCCTTTTCCAATGGGTCGTCGGAACGTTCAAGTTTTTCCGGTATTAATTCATCGAGTTGCGGAGCCTCAGGGTCGGCTTCCTGATTTGCCTGCTGTTTAGATTTTTGATGTTGTTCACGTTTGATTTGTGCTTGGGCTGCTTGTGCACTTTCGAGTTCTGCTTTCTTTTTGGCTTTACGTTGTTTGCTGCGAAGTTTTTTCAGTTCCGATGGTGGTAGGTTTTCTAATAAGCGCAATTATAACGTAGAATTGAATGGAAAAAATGGTAATTTAAGAATCAACTACATACCAGTATCAATTTCCTCGATTGTTTCCTCTGATTTAACGGGCTTGTCATATAGGCGTATGTACACCTCAATGGCACATTTGGCTGCCTTATAGTAGAACGGATGACGCCTTAAAACATCCTCCAGACGCAGCAGTCCTACATAGGCACGCATTGTCATCTTCCGCATGCAGTATGTATGGAAATCAAATTGGTCTTCAATTATCTCGGAAAAGTGTCTATCAACTTCGTGACATTTCTTTAAGCATTCACCCCAACGTTCCATGCGTTCAAATGCCAGTGCACACTCCGTTTGGAACCACATGCATTGCATTTCGTTGAGGTTTTCCATAGCTGAAACACCTTCCCGTGTGAATTTCCCACATATTTCCTCGGCCTCTTTGATCAAATTTGCTCGCAACATATATTTGGCACACTTGGAGTTAATGTACCGATCAGCAGTGTCCATACTCTGGGCTTCATCCAGACACATGTAAGCCTCCACTGGATCACCAGCATGCTTGTAAATGCGTCCTTTAGCAATGAACAGTTCTATCAATGTTGGTGTGTGCTCAATTGCTGCGTTGATGTACTCTAATGCTTTGTCGGTCTCCCTTTTGTAGTCGTAGTGCTGTGCAAGGAACAGGAGAGTCCATACTACTGCAGACGCTGGTTCCACAGCTAAATTATTATCTGCATCTTCGCGAGAGAAATGGCCAGAACGTGTTAGATTTTCATAATACTGCAGAATGAGTTTCTCCATAATGGCGGCCTTTTCTGTCTGCGAGTGCAGCGAACGCACGTTGACAAACAGTGGAGGTACACCTTTACGAAGACCACTCCTTAAGTAGTCATCTAAAACAGAGCGAAAAGCATCACCAGTGGCAACATCCAGTGGAATGCGCTTCGGACACATGGCTCGCGGATATATTCCTTGAAACTCTTTAAACATCCGTAGCTTGCCGTCGATATCCGTTACCTGCTTGGCCAAGAAGTATTGGCTGTAGTATAGAGTATTCTCTGGATTTCGACGAACTAATTCATCGAAAATGGGAACAGCTTTAGACTGTTGTCCAATTTTTATGTACAAATCACCCATTGCTTCCTGAACTGCCAACTTATCTACCATTTGGTTTTCATACATAGTCAGGTGATCCAGGGCTTCTTTATATTTGCCAGCCTCAACAAGTATTTGATTTTGATACAACAGTAGTTCAGAGTGCCGGTAGTCATTTGGTTCCTAGGAAAGTAATAATAATTGAAATTAAGTAACAGCAACTGCGCTAATAGCCAATAGTTGCTTACAATTGATGTTTGTGATTGATTAAATGCATCTAATATACTATTAGCCATTTCCAAATCACCTAACAAATGATAACTCATTGCGAATCCAATCCACGAAGCATGCTGAGATGGCCGGAGTTTGAACAAATGGTGACGAGTTTCTTTGTAACCCTCCAAATCACGCATTTGTATCTGCAGCAATGACAAATCCTTTAGGATTTGCAAATTATCCTTTTCCCACTTTAAGGCATTGCGATAACATTTGATGGCTTCATCATATTTCTTATCGCTACGCTGCAGCAAACCGTAGACGTGCCAGCATACGTGTGAGCGCAAATCATTACGCAATCCTAGGCGCACGTATTTGTAGGCTTCCTCTCGTCGGCCCAAGCCATTAAGTGTGAGTCCCTTCATAGCCAACGTTTCTCCGTGATCAGTGTACTTGGGATTTGAAAGTATCTGTTTTGCCAATTTAAGGCCATTCTTATACTGTTTCATTTCGTAACATTTCTGAAATAAAAAAGGACCAAAATGTTAAAAATATTTTAGACATTTGTTTTATTGATGTAGGACAATATAATTTGGTCCTTTTGTGGCGTGACAATTTAATTTTTCTGTTATTAAACGATTATTGTATGAAAAGGGTGTGCCCGTAAGTGTTTGTTCACATTTACAATCTGTGGTTAAAAGCAAAATTTAATGATTTGATTACTTTCATATATTAACCCATTCCCAATGAAGTCATAGGGCAAAACAAATCAGAACTGTTAGACCGTCTGTGTTAAACTTGCTCCTGAAGTTTCGGTCACTTCTGGTTGTTTATGCGTAAATAATTCTATTTTTGCTACTAGGAGAACTTTTATCATGTTCTATGCAATAAAAGTAAAGGCAATCTTGGATTCGTTATAACGTTTTAAAATTACTATAATTGCTTTCCGCCGTATTCATAACGAACAGCTAATGATATAAAAATGGTAAATGTTTTGAACTTAGTCAATTGTTAGTCAAGAGTTGATTCATAATTGTTTGCTATCTACTGTCTAACTCTAATGTGAACACGTCAATTTTAGCTGAGTTCCTGTTCCTAAATATATTCCCATTACATCCCTGAAAGGACAGGGTAGAGGTTCTCGCAATCAGTGACGTTGTAAAATTTTAGTGGTTCCGAAAGTTTTTTTGAGATGCTTGTTCAAGACAGTATCGAGTAAATAGCCATGAAAAAGCTTATCGAAAAAATCGTTCGCAAATGTAGATTCCAATCAGTGAGTCCTAAAACTAGAAAGGCCACAGCTCGCTGATTGTGAGAAGCTCTCCCCTGTGTAATGGAAAGTATTAATTTTTTGTTCGATAGTGTCGTCGCCAATAAACGAGGTTACCGTCGTCGAAAGAAATGTAAGGTCATGGGAACAGAGGTCGACTCCACGTTATCGTGTACAAGAGTCGACCACGCTAATCATTGCACCACCAAAGGCAATAGTGTTATGAATTAAAAATCGTTAATAATACGATAGCTGGTGACTAGGATAGGTTAGGTAATGTTGTATGCGTCCAATCAGTTACCTCGCTGAGAAATAGTTTGGATTACTTTACAGTCTCTCTAAAATGTTTGTCAATCTCGAGCATGAACGTCGGTTATTGTGATTGTTGCTACAGTTGGTTGGGAAGATATATTTAATTAATTATTACTTGTCCATTTGTCAAAGGTATTGTTGGTGGGAAGTCGGGAAAATGACGCCGACTACAAGGGTCTTAGCCATAGTTATTGGGCACAATTCACTACATTCATGAGGGCATATAAAACATGTGCGAAGTATCATCAGGGATCTGTAAACAAGACAGGCTGCTTGGCAGGGCCGTTTGCTACTACATCATTGAAACTTATTGTTGTTTTAACTGCATAACCGATATCAAACTGGAATGTAATCGCTGATGTTTATAAACAACTGGTTGTTTTATGAAAGATATTTATTTATTACTGAAATACATGAAAAGTTACCGTCAATCTCAATGAATGACAATTCTTTCGCCGGCTTGATGCAGACACACATTTATATGCAAAAACTATGGCTAGATTTAACATAAGCATTGTTTTTTAACTGGATGAAACAACACTAGATCTAGCCAGAATACGGCTAAATTTGAAACACTGATTATTGTTAAATTTTTAATGTTAATGTTGCCTGGAAGCAATGAATCATGGTAGTGAGCATTGAAACGTTGTCCAGAGAAAATAGGCACACGCATCAACGATGTAAACCCGTGGGCTTCCAAGGCATATGAATTACAATGGTTGTACTGACAAATAGCGAAACGGTGCTTGGATCTCCATAGCAGCGGATTCAATATGGGACAATACAAGCAAAGCTTAGAACAATACTATTATCGATTTATTCATAACAGATGTTGTCAACTATGTTGTCAAAAATGACTAATGCTTGGTCGACAAAGTATGTAGACCCCATGTAGCCAAAATGTGGACCATTTTTGTTCCTTGGGGCATTACATCGCTGACAACAAAGTCCAATATATGATGCCTTGTCGAAGCTTTACGTTGTTCTCATAAATATAAAACTTCTCGAAATACATTTTTTAATTCGCGCAGTAATAGTAAAAATACGATGGAACACAGTACAAGTGGTAAAAGGTACATTTAGACGAATGAAGTATCACCCTCAACTTTGAGGTTATGTTGAGAGATTTTGCAAACAAAATATGCCCAGATTTTTGCCAATTAGGGAGTAGGCAACGGATTGAACCCATGCTTCTGTTTCACACACAACATAACATTCCATTATGTTCAAAACACTATATCCAGCACGAACAAACTTCTTGAGTAAGGGGTAGAGGGTGGGGAAATTTGTACAAAATAGATAAAACCCACAGCTTCTTACAAAACGAAGTATCCATTACTGCGAGAAACGGACATTGGGGAAGTGATTGCAAAAGTAATGGGAACCGATACCGGGTGAACGTACCATTAACTTCCTAAAGAGAGCACTCTCTTTGGGGGGCAGTGGATCGCTGGATGGCATCGTCGTATTTCGCCTAGTTAGTAGTTTTTTCCTTGCAAGAAACACCGGTTACACTGCAGAGCGAAGTACAAGAAACACGCTTTAATCGTAGGAACACCAGCACTCGAACGTTGGCAATAAAAATTTTCAGTTATTTACGGATCGTACGCACTAGGTAAGAATTTTGTATGCTTTGAGACAATTGGCGAATTCGCTTATGAGTTTTCCTTTCTTTTTATCTAATATACCGTGGAAACCACGAGCAAATCGAGGTTTCCTCACTGTTGGAAAATGATTGAAAAACGTATCACACAAAATACACACGCACACAACGAAAAAACACCTCTAAACTGACCAATACCATAGACGAATAATATGCACATGCACGAATAAGAAGAGAAATGTCAAATTGGAAACTGACAATCAGAGAAGACACAGAAAATTGTCAGAAAAGTACCAAACAAAGGGACAAATTCAACTTGAAATATCGTTCGAAATTAGATTTGAAAAATTATGAAATCAAATATTATGCTTAATTACGTGTTTGCATTGAAAGCGCTTTTGCCACTTTGCCCAAAATACATTTCTTTGGGAACACAAATGTAATATGAAAAATGCTGCTGCCTCACCACAGATCTTGACATTCAAATAAGAACGAAATTTGCCAACATTCATATGCAAGACAGCTTGAACAGCCTTGTTCATATGATGCAACCAGGGGGTCGATTCTGGTTATGTGAAACTGTGAAATGAAAAAAATTTCCAGTGTTAATTTAGGTACAAGAATTATCACTGAAAACTTTTCACAGAACCAGAATCCACCCCCAGAAATGTTGTCGGTAGTTAGAGTATTCAAAACACTACCCTATCCAAAAAAAAGGTTTTTCGGTTGTTTCGAAAAGCGAGGTCATAGTAAAATACCCAAGTAGTAGCAGTAGACGTTCTTGTTTCTGTAGGCAGCAACAACAGGCATTTTGTTTTTGTATCAATCGCATAAGTTGTCAAGCTATGCACGTAAGTATACCAACAAAACAGGAATACAAAAAAAGCACAAAAACAAAGTTCATTCAGTTTGACAGCTGAAACGATCAACCACATTGAAAAAATTCTATTCTAACGAGTTTACCCTCCATATTTTACCATGTGCGACGTTTTCGAAAAATCGGTGCCACAGGTTTTTTTTGAAGTTAAACCCGGTTTAAACCGGTTTCGGTTTATATAACCTAAATTTTTTATTATAAAATGTAATCAAAAAACTTTAATTTGCACAGCAAAAACGATTTTAATTATTCTTTGAGATTCCTTAAAAATGCTCCATATCTGTATAAGTACTATACATTTACGGCCTTATTCATAAAAAATTGTCATGGGTTTGTTAAAGGTTTAAGAAGGTAAAGCCCAAAAATTGTATTCATAATCGAAAAATTCCTCTGTTAAGAGTTCTCTAACATCGTCATTTTTGTTGAACTTTTAACCCTTTTTTAAGGCTATTTTATATCAAAACATTGAAACTACAACCTATTATCCGGTTTTATATTCGACTACCCAAACGTGAAATCCAATTCAGTATGATTTTTTGACACTTCTTCCAAATTTATGAATATAGCAAATATTAATTGATCTTTTTATTGAATAGTATCGAAGTTTAAACGATGTTTAAAATTTTGCAAAAATGCATTGACGCATTTAAATAAAAAAAATTAATTCACAAGCACTAATTCACACTGTGAGAATACATAAAATAGGGTTGTCAGTCAATTATCTGTTCCCTAGTTAAAATACTCATTATGAATACGGTTCTAATAAAACCTTCGCCAAATCTTAAAGCTTTCAATAACTGATGAATGCTTTGTCCCCTTTTCCACTAGCAAATATTTCTTTGCAAGTTCTTGAGTTTGTTGGCGAGAGGGGTGGGAGGAAGAGAAACAAGTCTTTGTCAGTTCAGTATTTGCTGGTCTCGCAAAGTCTGCTTTGTTCTTTTCGCTGAAACAAATTTATTTGACATATCGTTTGTAACCCATTCGTTTTTACTGACAGACGGTTTTTGTTTACAAAGCTGTTGGTTGTAGTGATTGTTTGAAGTAAGCAAATGAAATGTAGTATATGAATTGCCATTTTTAAACCGATTTTAAATTATTTATACACTTCTTAGGAAAATTCTTTAAAATATAAACAGTTTTGACGTTTCTTTCGTTCTTTTGTATTTTGATTCGCTAAATATGGCAAAGAAACATTTTTGAGTGGAAAAGCATTCGAAAATGCCAAAAGAGAAAAGAAAAAATTTGGCAAAGAAATATTTTCCAGTGGAAAAGGGGACTTTAGACCTACATTAATGTTTTTTTTATGAATATATAAAATAAAAATATATCTCGATTCCTAGACCTGACCCAGCGAAACGCCGGGACACGCATAGCTTTTTTGACTGATATAACATTTCCCGGTAGTAAGAACCCCCGCTGATTTTGGCTGTTGCACAGTGTTATTAGCAATCAGTTATTTGTATATTGTATATTCCCAGGTTTTCGTTCATTCCTTAAAAAACACGGAAACTCTTTACTTATATTTAGGTATCCAAAACCAAACTCTGAACGAAACTAATCGACCTACCTTTAATTTTAATTTGCTTACAGCATAGAGAAAATTAGAATGGACACAATTTCACTCACCTGACGTTTAATTCCACACTCTTCGTCATTTCGGTGAAAATTGACTTACGCCAAGTGGAGTTACAAGCATAGATAAAGGAAATAATAGATATAGAGCGACCATTGTCAACTTTGTTCACTATGTGCTGTCTTGTACTACTGTCACTTTCACTGAAGTTTCCCATAATTCTCATTAACGTTTATTCAAAATTGTGGGAAATTTTTGTGAAAGTAATTTAAACAATGGAAAATGTGACAAAATGTATGTGATTTTACATAATAGCATTTGTTTCTTATAACAAAAAACTATTTCAAAGCCATGAGGCCGGTGTTGGGATATCAATAGGAGAAACCCTGTAAGACCGCCCAAAGATGACCATCCCGGAACGCCTTTTTAATCTAAAAACTTCCCCGCCCAAAAACACTCTAACTCTCAATAAGGAATGGTAGCCGAACCGGAGGAAGAACCAATTTATTAGGATATAGACGGTGGTGACATGGCTTTGCAATTCGATGGCCATCAGATATTGTACGTTAAGTAACGTGTTGTATTCTTGATATTTTTGTTGAAAATTATTTTTTCGTTTGATATGAAATTTCAGATTTTTATTGTCATATTTGTTGACTTTTTTTTGGGAACAAAAAAATCCCATTTATTGCTTTCAACGACATCTAGAAAATTACCTTTTATACTAAAATTTTCCCAACACTTGTGCTTCATCTATTTGTTTACTTTATCTATGGTTACAAGAACTGTTGACTTAACTTGCTTTCCACCATCCAACGTTTAAGCCCCGTATTCAGTTCTTGCGAAATTTTCATAAGAAATTATGTCATTTATCTCCAAACGGAAAATGCTGTTACAGATAGTTACCCTATTTCTCTAATGTACCTTGGAAATATTTCATTAATAATTCATATTTGCAGTCCATTTTATTTTTAACGCATATGGTATTACTTTTGTTTACAAAAATAATCGAAATGTCAAAATTCTGGTCCCAAACGATTGTTTTTGTACGAAATACATTTAGCTTAACAAACCTTTACTTGATTTTGCCTACGAAATTTTCGCCAAGAACTGAGTATCAAGCAAATGAAAAGTCAACGGAATTTCGGTTCATGAAATTTTCGTTATTTTTTATACACGTATTTCTTATGGCATGTAACCATATCTACACAGAAAAAATAACCATAAGTAATATTGCCTAGTTTGGGTGTGGTGATTTTTTTGTATGAGGACAAGAAAAAGAGGCAATATTGCCAAAAACTAAGTGCTAAACAAACTATTACCGACAATGCTGAATTTACCTATGTACGTTGGCAACTTTACTTGTTTTTATTATGGCCAGTTTTTAAGTGGGTAGTTAACTATAAGATTACTTAATCGTAATTGAAAGGTAATTTGAGGTTAACTTTGCATTTTGTTTTGCAGTGGTGAGTTAATGTAAGTCGCCACAAAAACGATTTACAAGTAGACAGTCAAAATTTCTCTTCACTCAAATGCCAACAAACAAAACGAGTGAAACCCTAGTACTTCTCTACTCTCCTCATTGAATATTTCAATACACAAGCAGCTTTTTGATAGTGTTATTGTATATAACTATACAAATTCCAGCCATGTTGAAGTAAAATTACATAAACTATGCAAAAAGTATGAAGTAAGCAAGATATGACGCGAGAGAGAAATGCGTTTGAGTGAATTCCTAGTACTTTTTGGTTCTCTTTTACCAGGGTTGCCAAGTTGCGCACATCTTCTGGTCGTCTAATTGTAAATCGTCTTTGGTCGCCATATTGTTAACGATTATGGCAACTCTTGTTTTCTCATTGGAAAAAACAACTGGTTTGGGATAAATACCAAAACAACAAAGAGGAACAAACAAAATGGAATTATGTAAAATAAGAAATAGATGCATAAAATCGAAGTTATTTGAACAAAAATGTGTAAAAAACTATATAGGCGCAATCATTTAACGATCTACACTCAACGTATGTGTACAAATATTAGGGTAACCATTCAATTAATCCTTATTCGGTTAATCGATTAATCGTGTTATAAAATTAACCGAACATTTTGATAATTAAATTTTTCAATTAACGATTAACTCGAACAAATCACTGCGATTAATCGATTAATAAACCATAAGCACGTGTTTATGGCAAGCAGTCCGCCTTGAGACACTCCAGAATGTGGCAACTCATATAACAACGATTTTCGAACAAATTTCATAACTTTACACACATTTCGAACAGATTTCATAGTTTATTATAATAAAAAAAATTGTCTCAAAACTGGTTCTTTAAATTAGGTGTAATAGTCTGATGAAATTTCAAGACCCACTGGTCTGGGTATCAAAATGCCTGGTCCGATTCTGCTCAAACTATATACAATAAGGATAATAGTCAGAAAATTACATTTTGTAAAATTGTTGTAAAAGTTAATCAATCCAATAGGGGTTTCCCGAAAGCGTGTCACTTTGGTACCAAAAGTCACTAATTTTCATGTTGCTGCAACTACGATTTGTGAATTGTACCTACATATATTTTATACTTTATAATGTTACATTTTGTTTTGTTTTAATAAACGTTTGAACACTGGTTTCTTTTTTTGTCTTATTTTATTCGAATAATCGAATAATTTGATTGCGTTTTGTTCGGTTAATAGTCAGATTGATATTTACGATTAACCGATTAATCAAAAAACCCGATTAAATGGGTACCCTAACAAATAGTAATTTGATTGTCAAAATCATATGGTTCTGACCATAGATAAAGGAAATAACTAGATATCGCACACTCCTTGCGATGGAGCTGAAAGCAATAATTATAACGTTTGATCCGAAACCAAACATACCTCGCGAGATGTATTTACAACAGGTGATAGCGGTAGGTATTGTAGGCAACATCAAGAGGCATTTTGATTTTGTTTGGTGGGTCGATTCTGTAAATGTCAACACAAACGAATACCAACAATAACAGTACACCAAAACAGCACATAACCAAAATGCATTTGAATTAGAAAGTGGGGAACACAACGACATGAAAAAAAAATAAATTAGTTGTTCGAATAGCACAACCTGGAAAATGAATCTATTTTTGTATTGAAAAAATGTCCCACATTGTTGAATAAACGTCAGTGAAAGTTATGAGAAACGTCAATGAAAGTTACAAAACGACAACACATCACCTAGTGGCAGTACTTGACAACGCCTGTGCGATATCTACTTATTTCCTTTATCTATGGTTCTGACTAAAAGTTAACCAACCAACATTGTGGGTTAAAACATTGTTAAAGAATGACTGAAAAACACAATTCGAAGTTTAACCAGAATTCAACTAAGAAACGAAGATCACCACTGACAGATTAACTGGCTATTAGAATGTCAACAAACAAATTTGGGGTGAGATAAATACCACAACTGCGAATTTTTTTCTTCAGAAACTACAGAACTTGAACAAAATGGACTATTGCGACTATTAAGTGCCTTAACCGATTATGTTACTGCTTTGAATGTTTTGTAATGGTAAGTAAAGTAATCGATGACATTTATGTTGAGAGAGTGAAGCCTTTTCCCATTCTTTTTTTGTCAGCAGCCTGGAACACCAAACGTACGGCTGTGCCACTGTCAGTGCAGCAGGTCGTTCATTAATACAGCAACAAAATCGTATTGTAATAGGTTGCAATATTCCGCACAACCTCAGCAGAAACAGCGTAGTGTGCAGCAAAATACATACATGGAATTTAACTCGTCCAGTATGGCAGCGACAAGCCTTATCCCATGAAACATCAGGTAAGCTGAACAACATTTACGTTTATAAAACAAGCGCCTAAACGAGATGAGAACGTGATTATCATATCTTTTAAGGAATCAACGCAACAACAGTGCTACATCGTTAGATACCCGTTTGAAAAACTTTGAAATGGATACAATAACAACAAAGAAATATGTTAAATAGTTTGCTGAGCATATTTGGGTATAATGGAAACTATGATGCAAGCATTATGCTGCCATTTAAACATCCATAACACAACAGCAGTCGGAACAGACAACCTGGTACCACCACCTTCATAGTAAACCTCGATGGCCCTGAGTAACCACTCACCATTGTCGTGAAAGACGGTTCAAACTCCAAGATAAACTATGGTAAGATTATCTTAGAAGTTCTTAGGCGATATCCACATCTAGTGAATAGCAACAAGGTGCAGCTGCAGTCACAATCGGACAAAATACTACTAAGCCTTTTCTCCGTTGCGGCTAGCAAACCAAAGCATCAACCAGAATGCTTTAGCTGCATTACAGTTAAGTGGGAAATTAAATCGTATTGATCCTCAAAATGTAGTTTCCGACATGTCGTCGATTTTCAGAGCCGCCGGAATAAACCCGTTGATAAAATATGAGATATACACAAAATCTTTATCTTTAGTTTTATGTGATTTTGTTAATTTGCTTTAAACAAGTTTTTATTTTAAAACTTGCACATGTGATCTTTTACATTTTGATTATAAGCTTAACATCAATTTATGTATATGTATGTATAAAATAAAATAAATATGCTTGTATTAGGGTAACCAGTCAATTAATCATTATTCGGTTAATCGATTAATCGTGCTATTAAATTAACCGAACATTTTAATAATTATATATTTCGATTAACGATTAACTCTAACAAATCATAGCGATTAATAAAATATAAGTACATGTTTATGGCAAGCAGTCCATCTTGAAGTACTCCTACAATGTGGAAACTCATATTACAATGATTTGCGAACAAATTTCATAACCTTACACACATTTCGAACAGATTACATAGTTTGTTGAGAGAAATCGTCGCACAGCGCTTTGCCTCAAGGCACAAAAAAAATTGTCTCAAAATTCGTTCTTTAAATTGGGTGTAATAGTCTGATGAAATTTCTGATGAAATTTCACTTTGTATGGGGGTATCAAAATACCTGGTCCGATTCTGCTCAAACTATATACAATAAGGATAGTAGTCAGAAAATTACGTTTTGCAAAATTTTTGTAAAAATTAACCAATCCAATAGGGTGTTATAGTGTGATATAGTTTCAGAGGGACCCCAAACTTTGTATGGGAAGTACCGGAAAGCGTGGCACTTTTGGATCCAAAGTTTGAGTTTTTTTTTTAATTTTGGCTTGGTACCAAGTCACTAATTTTCATGTTGCTGTAACTATGATTTGTGAATTGTACCTACATATATTTTATACTTTATAATGAAGTTGCTTTTGATACGTTTTGTTTTGTTTTAATAAATGTGCCTAGTAAAATGTTTGAACAGTTTTCTTTTTTTTATTTTATTCGAATAATCGAATAATTTGATTGCGTTTTGTTCGGTTAATTAATTAAATTTACGATTTAGGATTAACCGATTAATCAAAAAACCCGATTAAATGGGTACCCTAGTATGTATAAATAAAAAATTTGAAAAAAATATTGTTTTTATAAATATATTCGAAAATGCACTGTACGTTTTGCACAATTTCACATTTTGAATCACCCACTGTAAACTTTGTTCGTTGCTCTTTTGCATTGATTAAATCTACAAATATGCCAGGCAAATTTCTGAATGGTTTGCCAAAGTGAAATTTCCTACGTGTATTGGTAATATTGCCTAAGACCCCTTTCACACTCGACAAGTTACTTGCGCAAGTCAGTTTTTCAACTTTCCGAGTACAAGCAAGTCTGTACTCAAAATTTATTCCCCTATCCCGACCTTACCTCTGTCATCAACAAACCAAGACTTGGGCAAGAGACTTGGCCAAGTAACTTGCCGAGTGTGAAAGGGGTCTAATTAAATAGCTAAACCTATGTTGCCCAGTGCATTGGCTGATATCAGACCATGAATTTGGGTAATTTTACACAAGGTTTTTTCTCTGTGTATGAAGTTAAAATTATTGAGAGAATACACTTCTTTACTGTGTTGTTCTCTATGGCTTATAGTTTATCTGAGCGTGTTCGATTCTCTACAGACCATTCTCTTTGTTGCAGGTTTTAAGGGGCCCTTAGGCCTGTGGATAAGTTTTAGCGACTTCAAGTTGACATCAACTTATCCCAGGTGTAAGGTGAATTTGGAGGTTTGTACACACTAGTTGCCGTCGGTGGTGAAATGGTAGTGTGCGCGGCTCTTGTGCATGAGAACGTGGGTTCGATCCCTGCTCTGACTACCTTAAATTTCTTTCGACGGCGGTCACCTCGCTTACTGATGGCGACACTATCGAGTATTTAGCCATGACAGGGCTTCTCAAAATACCGTTCGGAACCGGATATAAAACTGTAGGTCCCTATCAGTGAGTGTAAAACTAGAACGCGCACAGCTCACTGGTTGTGAGAAGCTCTCCCTAATCCCTACATGGGATGTAACGGGAAACCATTTATTTATTTATTTATTTTTAGTTGAGGTAAAATAAAAGCAATTTTGATATTTTGAGTTGGTATCAACTTATCCATCAGTGTAAAGTGGAGTTGAAATTATCAGACAGATCTGACAGACAAATCTGAAGGAGTTATCGATAAAATATCGATTTTTCGTCCACATAGAAAAATTTATCTGACAGACAACTACAAACAAACAATTTTAAGTTTTCATTGATATAGACTAGTGAGGAGAAACTATAAACGTTGTAAAATCAGTGCTTCATGTTATACTGCATTCGCACTGGCATCGATTATCCTGATTTTGCCACTTTTGTTGATTTTAAGCAGAAATCAAGAAAACTTGCTTGATTTCCCATACGTTTTGACAGACGACAAATCATGTATTTTTTCTTATTTTTCTAGGAATCAGGAAAAAATGTTTGATTTGCTTTATGCAACGCTGTTTTATCGCACACTACTAACGAATAGTAAGTTTGTTTACAACCATTTCAATCACGGCGCATTGATGTGGTGGTACCACCAGAATAGCCGACTATATTTTTCTCCTTAGTTTACTTACGTTACTGTTACTGCCAACCGCATTTCGGCATCTATAGCTTTTCTATTGGAAAATCGTTCCATTTTGTTTTCTAGAAGAGTCAGCAATAAATTAAAGTTTGCTACGGACATCCGAAATGCTTTAAAAAAGTGTTCCTCGTCCTTCTGTTTTAGCTGCTGAATGCACGTTCGGTAGAAGCCCTCCTGATCCCGAGTTAGATTCACCGGACGAACCCACCATCTTCGATTATTACTCCTCTGCAATTCACTACGTACTTCATAGACTGTTTTCACAATTTTTGTTATGTTTGTAATAATATTTGTTAAATATTCTGCCAACATTTTATTTTCTTCCAACACAAATAACACAATAATACAAACGTCAACATTACAGATCAGCTGTTTACTTTGCAGTTGCCGTCTTGAAAAAAATTCAGTAGCTGCCACACGACTCCATTTGCAGTCAGCGGCATTTGTAGTCGTGTGTTCATGTAGCCTGTCGTCGTCTATGTGTTTCATGCTTAATACGTATACAGAAATTTCAAGAAAGTACTTTCGTGTGTAAATGTAGGGTAAGGTGGAAGCACTAAATGTTGTTTGCCAAATTCAGGCAAATTGGGAATGTCTTCGATTGTCAAAATTGTGAGTAGAATATTCAACAAACCGCCCTTTCCGACAAACCGGGCTTTCGGTTGTTTCGAAAAGCGGTGCAACCGGCTTTTTATGTTTAAATACCGGTTTAAACCGGTTTCGGTTTATATAACCTACATTTTTTGTTATAAAATGCAATCAAAAAACTTTAATTTCCACAGAAAAAACGAATGTAGTTAAATTTTAAAATGTTTTTTGAGATTCCTTAAAAAAATGCTCCATATACTATACATTTACGGCCTTATTCTTAAATCATTAAATTATCTCTAAAGCATTCATCAGTTATTGAAAGCATTAAGATTTGGGGAAGGTTGTATTAGTACCGTATTCATAATGAGTATTTTAACCAGGGAACAGATAATTGACTGACAACCCTATTTTATGTATTCTCACAGTGCTTGTGATGTAAAAATAAGATGAATAATAACCGATAGACCGAATTAAATTTTTTTTATTTAAATGCGTCAATGCATTTTTGAAAAATTTTAAACATTAATGGAAAGAATTATTCAATAAAAAGATCAATTAATATTTGCTATATTCATAAATTTGGAAGAAGTGTCAACAAATCATATTGAATTGGATTTCAGTTTTGGGTAGTCGAATATAAAACCGGATAATAGATTGTTGTTTCAATGTTTTGATTTCATATACATCACTATGTGACCAAAAGTTCATTTTGGTTAAAAATTATAAAAATTGGTATGAAACTATTTGGGTTGCTTAGCAGGATAATGTGACACTATAAACGCTTCAAATATACACAAAATAATTCCAATTGTTTATATCGCATAAATATATAAGTACGGCACGTGTGAATTGTAAAAAAAAAAATTTCTCTGTGTTAATGCGGATAAAATAGCCTTAAAGAAGGGTTAAACGTTCAACAAAAATGGCGACGTTAGAGAACTCTTAACAGAGGATTTTTTCGATTATGAATACGATTTTTGGGCTTGACCTTCTTAAACCTTCTTAAACCTGTAACAAACCCATGACAACTTTTTATGAATAAGGCCGTTAGTTTATAAGGCTTTGTGTTAAGTTTAAATGTTTAAAAAAACCGTTGGATCCGACACGAAAAAACCGGTTCCACCGGTTGTTCGAAATTGTAATTTTTCAGAAAACCGGCGATCGATGTATACCCCAAAAAACCGGTGAACCGATTCTCGGTTTTTGAATGCTCCAATTGTGAGTGAGTTTTTAATGTGCTGCAGCCACATGCACACATGGCAGAAAGCATGGCAACCGTAACAACAACTTACAATTGCGTCTCTTTACGTATATTTTTTATTCAACAATGCATACCAACACGTAAATATTTGACAATTGAAGACACGGAACGCGACTGTAAACAAAATCGATCAGCTGGGCAAGTGCTTTCACCTTTATGAATTGGAGTTGGTCGCAGGCGATTATTAATACGGCCCATAGTCTAATAATATAAGTCGACGCGTGGCGTGTTGTTGTAATAATAAACGATTTTGACAGAATTTTGTTGTACTATTGTTATGACAATACACTCGATATGTCAAAATCATTTTATATACGAAGAGAGGCAAAGGAAAAACGCCAAAGTAAATAATTACATGCATAGAATTACATGTATTAAAAAAAAGTAATAGGCAGAAAGTTGGAACGCATTTAAGATCCAAATTGGTAAGTATCCATCAGTAAGTCCATACATATGTATGTAGGTAATTTTAGTTACTTCTATATATTTTTAGCCATCAAAAAAACTACAGGCGGTGAAACGACCAGCGTAAGCAAAGAGGGCAAGGAAGATTCAAAACAAATGATGCGACAAGTTTGACACTTCGAGTGTATTACGTAAACAAAGAATGATAAAAAGAAACAACCCGATAACAAAATTCCTGATCAGCTGGGCTTATGCTTCCACTTATATTATTACACTATGATACGGCCGCAGTCGGCCGATTTGAAAATATTAAGCGGCCAATGCCGTCAAATTTTTTTCACCGACTTTGTCTAATAAATTATTCTCTTCTGGTAGTACGAGAATTAGAAGAGCAGACCATAATGAATTCCTTGACTAGAGTTGGAACATTTGTTATCCAATCTATGCAATTCGCAGGCTGTGGTGTACGGTTTGCAATTCAGTTTAAATTTTGTGTATTTTTGCCTTACGAGCGTATTTATATTATAGGTTCAACAAGTCCGCACAAAGTACACCGACTGGAAAATGATTCGTGATGTGAAACGCCGCAAATGTGTTACGGCACACGCTAAAGAACGTCTTCGCGTCAATGCTATGCGTAAGAACGACATCTTGCCTTTGGAATTAAGAGAGATTGCGGACGTAGAAATCGCTGCATTTCCCAGAGATTCGTGTTTGGTGCGAGTACGGGAACGTTGCGCCGTGACATCTCGGCCGCGTGGTATTGTTCACAGATTCCGTCTCAGTCGTATTGTATGGCGCCATTTGGCCGATTACAATAAACTGTCTGGTGTCCAAAGAGCAATGTGGTAGTGGAGTTATTTAATGGGAATGAAAGTCATGTTTCCTTGTTACATCAATTAAATTTATTGGAAATATATCAAATTACAATTAAGATGAAGAGCACGAAGTAAATACGTTTTAATACATCTAGTTGGTGAAAGGCAGCGCTGTTGAGAGTTCTTTTAAGCTGAAACTGCTGTGAGTCGAGGCCAAAGTGCGTTCGTAGCATTCTTTGGCTATTATTGGATGCCTTTTGGACAACTCCATAATGGTTTCTATAAGCAGAGAAAAAAGTTTGAAAATTCGGGACTGCACAGGATTTAAATATTTATGGAATCTCCACACGAATTGATACCTTTAACTGCCGCTTGTAAACGAATTTCCGGACCATCATAATGTAAAAACAACAGATCTAAACAGTGTTTAATAAATGCATTCCATACACCAAGTTCGTGTGTGGCTCTTTCTCCTTCCTCACCGTCTGCCACTGGATGTGTGAGCTCTCCGAATTTTGGTTCTAGTTGTGGTATGACAGAAGCTGCTAGTATTCGTATGCCTGAAGACGGGTCGTCCAGACGTTGCAAACAAGCTAATTTTAGCAAAAAAAAATGAATGGTTTTGGAAAACAAGTCAGAACAAAACAGGATATACAAACCATATGCTATCGGTTTAAGATCTTCCATTTTGGTGGCACCAAAATTGTAAAGACATTTAACAGCGTAGTGCCGGGTGGTGACTGCTTGATCTTCTAATAGGCTGGGAATGTATTTTGCAAAGCTGGGCAAAACCCAATGTGCTTCTTCAGCAGCGCCTTGTGAGAGTGAACATAATGTTGCCGTTGCTAAAGAGCGCATTGCTTCTGCATTTGCTCCTGCTTTCCACACCAAATGAGGTTCAACGACAGACTTCACAAATTGTTTTAGAAGTTCCCAGCTAACGTCCGTTGGCCTTCTTATGGTAGCGCTCCAGTCCAACATAGCAATGGAAATGGCGGTAAAAATTTTGATTTTTGATTCATCAGCACAATGGTCAAATACCACATTGGCCTTATGTTGTAATTGGCATAGGTAAGGTTCACGAAACTTGCCAAGCTTCAAAAGACCATAAAACAATAAAATGGGCTCGCTAAAGGCGTCCAACGGACAGTCGATATTATCGACATAGTCTATAGCGTCCTTGAAATACTCTTCGTGCAGATCATCTAAGCTGTAGCCGCGGCGTCCAGCTATTCTGTCCAATATAGAGTTTCCTTTTGTTTGAAGTTCCGCACTGTTACTCTGTTCAGATTCCAAGGACAATGCCAATATTTTTATTGTCGAAATGTAGGCGTTTTTGAGTAAAACTACAATTTCTTTATACAACTCAGATTTGTCGTCGATTGTTTCTATGGTTTCATGATGAGTTTTGTCTAAAACAGTTTCCACCATTTTCAGTGTGTACATTTGAAATTCACATTTTAAGGTTTGTGAAAACTCTGGTTGCACCAGCAATTCCATTAGTCGCAAGTTATCTTGGAATTTAACTCCTAAAGCGGGCGTGTACATGAAGTAGAAACATTTCAAATAACCCTCCTTGGCATTTCTTTCCAATCCATCAAAACCATGCTCATACCAGTCGTCATAATTCAACAACCGTCCCATTAAGTCTGCAACTTTGTACGCCTCAGAGACAACTAAATTTTCACTGTCCCTGCAAGCTCTCGCCACATCTGCGTAGATTTCGAAAAACTTCGCCGTCATTGATGCCTCAGCATGTAGTACAAACTGGTAGAGCAATTTCAAGGAGTGCAAACGCACATTTTCTTTCCAGTCCGACGATTCTCGTGTAATCAATTTCACTATGCGTAAAGATCGCTGGACAATGGCACGACACCCGATAGTAGGTCTATCTACATTTGTCGGGTAGTTTGATGTTGGTAAATCGGCAATTTCCTGTTTGCTCAGTTCGGCTTCGTTTTCTTCATAGTACTTTTCTCCGCATTTTATCCAGAGAGGCCGAATGTACTCACGTACTTCGGGCGAGTCATCTTTAAGGCTTTAAAATATTAAATAGCAAAGTATTAATGAACAAAATATCAAGAAGCAAAACATCAGTAAAGCACTTGAACGCGTACAACATCAACTACTTATAGAGTGGAAGGATATTAAATTCTTCCGGTATTTTCAAGAAAATGGTATTTTGTTTTGCAATATGGGTCTCAAAAATTGCGTATTGAGATGCATAATTACGGGGGAATATGTTAAGCATATCTATCGCACAGGATAATTTAGGCCCAAAATATTTCTTTAAACACACATTTCAATAAAAAATATAGATATATAAATATAGATTTTAATTTTAATCAATCGGCCCTGTTCTGTAAACAGAATCCAGACAAACATAAAACGTTTCAGAATAATTGGGTTTCTGTAAAATAATTCAGTAGAAAAATATCACTTTTGATGCCTTGTGGTTTTGAAATCAAACAATTCAGAACAAAAACATTTCATGGTTTAAGAACATAAAAATTATAGACTTTTTATTTTGAAAGAAAATGCTGTTTCAAAATTATTCTGTATGCAGATCCAGGCCGATTGACTTCCTTTCAACAAAACAATCGCGAAAATTTTCTACTAAAAAAATAAAATTCTAGTTTAAATAAATTAAAATTGAAAACAGACAAGGCCATATAATAATTCTTTTGCAAGATTATTCAGACAACCAACTTTAAACATTCCCGATAAGCGTTACAGCGACATGATGTTTTAGGAAAATTGCCAAATAAACTGCAGCAATCCATAACATATCTACAGAAAATCGTAAATTGATGGTTTTCCATTACGTCCCATGAAGGAATGTAAGCTGTACGGTCTCTATTTTTACACTTACAAAATGTAAAATTTTCTGTGTCACATACATAAATCAGGAATGGAAATTGCCATATTAATGCCAATTTTTTCACTTTTTTTGCGGCAAATGCCTCGGAGTATGATGTAGGGCACGAACAAATACGAAGAGCTGTGCCTTTACATTTTTGATATTGAAAAAAAAACCTTCCGCACCAAATGCATTTACTTTTACTCAAGCCAGATATTTAGTTTTTTTTTTGTGATTTGTAAAATATGATATTTTTTTCGTTTTAAATGTTTATTGTGGCGGATTTATTTAAGATCGGTACGCAGACCGAATCTGTATTTCGATCAATAATTGGTCATTTAGTTTTCTAGATATGGTGATTTTAAAGTGGAGTTTGAGCAAAACTGTTGGTTAGGGGTGTGTTAGGGTGTGCCTAGTGTATTCAAACCCTAAACCGGTTAACCGGCCGGAATTCGGTTAGTTAGTTTCCCGTTACATCCCATCGGTTTTTTAAAAATTGATATTTTCGAACAACGAGTTCTACCGGTTATTTCATGTCGATTAACCGTGATTTCGGTTTTTACACAACTTGTATAACAAATCAGACCCGAAAGACTTTGCCAACGAACTCTTTCGCCAATAATTTGCTGAAATAAGTTGTCCAAGGCAATATAAGCCATATCTGCAAACTCCGATTTAGATGGAAGTTCCGGAACTAATGACAGCACTGGTAGTATGTATTCAGAAACAGTATTCACAATCCAAAAGATGATGATTTTTGCCTATTTGGGAAGTCAAATATTTGAACATATAGGTTGAATGAAATAACCAAATAAAGGGTTTGCCATGCTGTGGCTTTTAGTGGTTGACGACATTCTTAGGGACTTTCAGTTGAGTGGACGTAGAATAGTTGCCTATGAGGACGAATTTGTTGGTCTTGTCGGTGGAAAATCTTTGCCTACGATGCCCTGGGTGAGAGTTGTGGAGGATGCCCTGGGTGAGTTCTCAGTTTGGACCAGGCACTATGGCCTGGGTGTTAACCCGGCAAAGACGGAGCTGGTTCTTTTGACGCGCAGGCGAAAGGTACGATTTTTTAGGAAACCAATGTTGGAAGACGTTGAGCTATCTCTATCTTCTGAGGCGAAATATCTCGGTATCGTTCTTGATCAAAAATTGAACTGGAAGCGAAACACTGAGGAGCGAATGAAGAAGGCATTGAACGTACTCTACGCCTGTAGGAATTCGATTGGGAAAAGCTGGGGTATTTGACCGATAATCGTGCATTGGCTCTTTTCGGCTATCGTTCACACAATTATCAACTATTGCTGCGTAGTCTGGTGGAACGCATTGGGAACAGCTACCAGTTGAAAATGCTCAGTATTTTTCTGCGCACTGCGTCGATGTGTATTAGTGGGGCGAGAAGCACTCTGCAGGCGTCGCTGGATGTAATCCTGAATTTGACTACTCTTGACGTCTATGCGAGACGGTGTGCTGTCAGAAGCGTGAGAGAATTAGGTTTTTGGAGGCATTTCCCCGAGGGACATGCCAACATTCTCCACGAGTTGACTGAGAATCACACGGAGTTGATTGGGAATCAACCCCTCAATCTTTGGTCATCCGATCTTTACACATGGGTCAAAAGTGGAATCAGGCACAGGAGCGGGGATCTTCAGTGAGGACCTTCATCTAGTGCTCTCGATGAGTTTGGGTGCGAATTGTAGTGTCTTCCAAGCGCAAATCGCGGCGATTATGGACTCATGCTTGTACCCAGAGGGTGAATTCGTTATCTGCGTTGATTGTAAGCCAGCCCTCAGTGCGATCAGATCCCACATGTGTAAATCCAATTGGTTCCGGGACATAGTGATGTCACAGGAAATGTTGAAGTAGAGTGTCTTGCTAGAGCAGGATGCACTTCTGCTGATTTGAGATTGACTGCCTCTGGAAATGCACCGATCTGTTACTTGTATGGCTTGATCGATAGCTGGTCGCTGGCCGAGATCAACACTGCTTGGCAGGCCAGAATAGATTACAGAATTTCGAGGGACATATGGCCAGCAGTAGACTCAGGGAGGCCTAAGTCGCTTCTTCGACTGGACAATGCAGCTCCTCATTGGGGTAATCACGGGCCACTGTGATGCCGGAGGCTTCACTCGCAACTGGGTTGTGAACGGAGCTGATTACTGCCGTGCTTGTGGTGATGAAGAAGAGGTGTCTGCCATGGATCCAGGCAGGCGATACTATCATCTGATAATTTGTCTATTGGTTCTTTCTACCCACTGGGAATCGGGAATGGTAAACCTTGCCATGCACATATGGATCCTCATCTCGGATGCTATTGAATGTATTTATCAGGGCTTATCAGGTGATGTATGTATATATACACTGGGACCATTGAGTGGCTCTTGTCTATCCTACGTCTATCTATCTTTCAAAATGTTCACTATCAGGGGGGGCAGTCCCCTTTCTTCTCTCCCTTCTCTATCTCCTCTTCATATACATATGTGGGCAATCACAATGGGTCAACCGACCTCTCAGTGTAGTGACAACAAGTTGTATACTTTTACTCTCTCTTGTTGTCACGTGTCCTAATTTAACTTTCCAAAAAAATTTCAAGTTTAAAAATTAAAATTCTTGTATAAATAAATATTTTAATCTTGATAAGATTTTCATACATGAAAATCTCTTTCAAATTTGAATATGATTTTCGAATTTAAATCAGTTTAATGTAAAGTTGAATAACATTTTTAAATTTTATATTAAACACGCATTCCAAATTGGAATATGACGTAATTGTTTTATTTAAAATTAAAATGTAAATGTCATATTTAAATAGAGTTGTGAAATTTGGAGTTTTAAACACGAAAAAGTATATGAAATAGGTTAATAAATAATAATAATAAATAGTTAATAAAATGCAGTACAAATGTACGGGTTTTATTTGCACCTCTACAAGATATTAGCTATTGTTGACTCACCAACATAAAACCAGCGGTATCAACCGCTCAAAGTAGGAGTAACGATCACGTAAATCAAGCAATAACCGTACACCCAATTCACCACATTCACGTCGCACTAGTGGCATGGAATCCATCAGCAGAGGTGAAATTTCCATCACTAGTCTTGACAACGCATCACCACTTGCGTTTATATGAAGCGCCACAAATCCCAAGGCGTTTACACAAGCAATGCGAGCCTGAGAATGTTTGTGATTTAGCATTCCATATAGACCTTTCGAAAGAGGCTCAGCGAATTGTTGAAACATGTAAGTGTCGGCAGTTGAAGCGAGGGCGGCAACACAGGCACATGCCTCCCTTTGTACAGCAGGGTAGGGATCTTTAAGTGCTTTCAGGATAATGCGGACAATGTCCTCATAACAGTCTTGCAGGGAACGTGTATTTCCAGTCTCAACAAATAGTTTTTGCAACTTGTTCAACTGCTGCATGCATGCGTAACGGATTTCTTCACTTTCCTCAACTGTCTCCTGTTGCCCCATCCGTTCGGCCAATGTTGATATAATATTCTGCAAATTGAAGTCATTTGGCGGCAACCGCTCCATAAAGATATTCACTGTTAGTATAGCATGATCACGGACACTTTCGAAACGATCGGTATAACATTTGAGCAAATGAAGATAGCACTCGTCAAAGATTTGCTGAACTTCATTGTCGGTCCACTCTGTGGAGTCCACACATTTCCTTTGAAGTTGTTCAAGACAAGTTATTTTCACCCGTCTCTCTTGAGATTGTAGTTTTTCGCAGAATTCATTGGTGTTTAAAGACATTTTTCAGACAATGCCTAAACCTTATAGTCTTCCCAATACACAAATAAATATTTTGTCAACTAAATTGATTAATTCGTTGAGTGAATTCTGGAATTTCAAAAAATAACAAGTCGCCTAGTAACATTAGGTTTGTTTCTTTACTTTTTGTGTAAAGTGCGTGTAAATGAGAGTAAAAGCAAAATTCACTGTCAAATACTCAAAATTACACAAAAGTAAAGAAACGCAAAAAACCACTTTTCTTACACGCAAACAAATGTCAAAACACAAAACATATGTTTGACATTTGTTTATGTTTGAACATTGTGAAAGTCATCGAAAAATTGTGTGAAGTGGTATTTTAATATTGTAGTGTATTTGTGTTATAAATTGTAATAATTAAATATGGATGCAAATAAACTCAAAGTTTTTTGTTCTCCTGGAACATTTGATCGCGTTAAGGAAGGTAAGTAAAGTAATTAGTTCGTGTAATTCGTTGTTGTTTAATTGTTATTTTTCTTAGATGCAAAGTACCGAAAGGAGGTCACTCAGCATGTGCTGTCTGGAGAAGATATGCATTATAGTGAAGTAGTGTATTCGGTAACAAACGCTCAAAATGTTGGTAAGTATTACACCAAAGGCGTTATAAATTTTCATTACATTAAGGTTTTGTTTTATTTTTTCAGAAGAGCTGGCTAAAGAAGCGGAAGATAAAATTCCAACACCAACGGAGAGTGTTGAGACGATGGGATCAGCCGATTATGCTGAGACAGTGTTTACCCCCTTAGGTGACGAGGCGAAGCAGTATTGGAGCGAAGCAGCTATAAAGCTTATGCTCGCTTCGATCGAAGAGCTGCAGCCGAAGGTGGGTAAAAGTATTGCTGTCAAGTCCCGAGCAAAAATGTACTCGATTGTGTCGGAACGGATGGATGCAGCCAAATGCCCGTTTACGCCGCTTCAAATAGAATATAAATTCCGAGCCATGGAGCGGCAGTACAAAAAAATGGTGCTCAACAATCGGCAAACGGGCAGGAGTAGACAAACCTGTCCGTTTGAGAAGTATGCAAACAAATAATGGTAAAGTTGACAAATGTTAATGCTTATTTTTTTATAGAGAGTTAGATCAAATTCTTGGGAAGAAGAAGGGCATCAACCCGGAATTTGCCCTAGAAAGCACCGATGTCTATAGTGTGCCTCTTGAGGAAGACTTGAGCTCCGATTTGGATCAAGCTGTTCTAGGTATGTGAAATTTAATGGTAGGAAATAAAATTTGTATTAATAAAATTCTTTGTTTTTTATTGCAGACAATACTCCAAGCTGCTCTAGACAGGCCCCAAAACGGAGAAAACTTAGCCCAGCAGATGATATTTTTACGGAAATGGTAAAAATACGAAAATCAAAAGAAGAATTCCACTCGAAGGTGTTGGAGATTATGAGGAAGAAAGACGAAAGAGCAGAGAAGAAAGACGAAAGAGCACAAAAGAAAGAGGAAAGAGCGGAGAAGAGGGAAGCTAGGTCCCAAGAAAAATTAGAAATTCTTCAGAGACTCCTAAGCAAAAGACAGGGGAATTAAAAATTTTAATTTAATTAAATTTATTTAGTGAAAAAACATTTTATTCAAACAGAAAAAAAAAATAAATAAATAAATGATTTAGACTCTACTATTTTGAAGCTCACTGCAAATAGCATTTCTGACAGCGTTGCCCTTTGCAGTTTCTCCGTACTGCTCACTATAAACAATATCATCGTCTGTAGTATCGGTTACTGTGAAGTCTAAATCGTCCTCATTAGCGAGGTTGTGGAGAACGCAGCAACTTCTTATAAAATGGCAGAGTTTTACATTGCCTCGAAGTTTGCAATAATATAATTGCCTGAAGCGCTGTTTCAAGATCCCAAATGTATGCTCTATTGCAACGCGGGCTGAGCTCAGTTTTATATTAAAATTTATTTGGTCTCTTGTTAAATGGCCGTTATCTTTGTAAGGCGTTAACAGATATTGCGTGCATCCATATGCTGAATCACCCAGCAAGTAGTAATCTATTAAAGGAAGTTAAAAATACATAAGTTACAAGAATGTTATGTTTATAAAAGGTTACATACCGCCACAAGCCGATGCCATCGTTTGGCATAGACGCGAATTTTTGAAGACCCAGCTATCATGCGAAGATCCGGGATATCCAACGAAAACATTAATAAACTTTTTGTTCTCGTCGCATACACCTTGCATGCAAAGACTTATGTTTCCTTTCCGGTCTATATAGTCGTCCTTACGACTTTTCGGAGGATCTATGACAATATGAGTGCCATCAATGCAACCTGTGGAAAAATTAAATTAGAAGTGTTTTAATTTTTTTCAAAACTCACCACTTACCAATAGCTTTTGAAAATCCGCTTTTGTTTTTGAAAAATAGTGCAGATTCCTTTTTTTTGTCCTCGTTAGGCCACTTTATAACTTCAGGACTCAAACTGCTTATGAACATGGTCACTCTTTTTATTATACGGCTTATAGTCGCAAGGCATAAGTTGAAGCGATCTGAAAGATCCCTAAAACTGCATGCCTCGTGCCCAGCAAACCATAAAAAAACGGCCATATATGTTGTTGCGGGCAGCCGCTTGTCTGCACGTAGCTTTTGGTACCACTCAGCATCGTTTACCCGTTCGGACAACTTTTTAAACATTTCTTTGGAGATGCGAAAGTGTTGCTTAAATTCCGCTTCTGTGTACGTTGGCACTACGTCTTCAAGATAGTTTTTAATACTATTGCGTTTCTTCCTCTCTAACACTTGGTAAGTCAACAGTAAGCAATCAAGTTCTTCACTGCTTGACTCTTCGGCAATTAATTCCAAGAAATCATCATCATCGTCATCATCACTTGAATCGCTGGAATCACTTGAAGACTCCATGAGCTCATCAATAATAGCATTTAGCTCCGCTTCAGAACGTATTGCTGCGCCATACTGTTGTGCCACCCCCGAAACTGCCGCCGGGCCACAGCCGTCCGCCTGCTGAAGTTAACTTGTTATTTATCATTTATTATTGCACATTCACTTACATTTTCACTATAAATTGCTGCTCCATTAACTTCTGCCACCCCAGAAACTTCCGCCGAGCCACAGCCGTCCGTCTGCTAAAGTAAACTTTTTATTTTTTTTTGTTGATTTTTAATACACGTTCCTTTACCTTTTCAGTATTCATTTTATCACAAATAAAAAGAATTCACAACACGATTAAACCAAAAACAATTTTAACTTCCCAAACTAATTACAACACGATTAACAACACGATCAAATTACAAAAGACTTTAACACTTTCACTTCACAAACAAAATTGTATTTATTTTTATTTTGACGTTTCAAACAGCTGATTGTTTATCACTTTACACAAACTTACCCGAAGAAAAAGTCTGTGTAAATTTGGGTAAAAGAGAAACGCATTTTGACGTTAAGAGAAAAAAAAAATCTCTCTCATTTACACAATTTTCGAGTAAAGAAACGCTTTTGTGTAACTTTGTGTAAATTTGTGTAACTTTGTGTAAAATTGTGCAAGTAAAGAAACAGAGCTATTGTCTATGTTGACGGCTCAATAAACAAACAAGAAAAAATTATTCAGTGGTTGTGTGTGAAACAAAACTAAAATTTTCACATCTCCGTGGTGAGTTTAATTGTCACATTTTTCACTAGCCACAAGCATGGTACAATAATATCTACATGGTAATAGCAGTGGGTGTTGTTGTAGTTGTAGGCAGCAACAACAGGCATTTTGTTTTTGCCTCACTCGCTTCAGTTGTCAAACTCTACACAAATGCATACCAACAACACAAGAATGCAAAAGAATACAAAAATAAAATATTTGAGAGTTTGACAGCTGAATCGAATTATCACATGAAAAAAATGAAATCAGCTGTTCAAACGACTACCGTGTATATATTATTGTCCAATGGCCACAAGTCTACATACACATGGCTGAACTAGTACAGGTTAACGCAGTAGGATATGTTGTAATTGTTCGCACCAACAACAGGGATTTTGTTTTTGTCCATGACTGTCAAATTTAGCACAGATAAATACGACGATGGTAAAATAAGGAAGGTTAACTCATTAGAACAGCTGTTTTTAATTTTTTACTTATGGTTGATCGTTTCAGCTGTCAAACTCAAATGTACTTTGTATTTGTACTTTTTTGTATTTCTGTGTTGTTGGTATACTTACGTGTATAGATTGACAACTTAAGCGAGTGAACAAAAACAAAATACCTGTTGCTGCTGCCTACAACAACAACTGCTACTACTTGGTTATTTTACTATGCGTACGACCAAGCACTGAATTTGACAGATAAGGTCATCAGAATGCAAAATCAGCTGTTCTAATGCGTCAACCTCTACTAGATCAGTCTTGTACACACATGATAAAACTACTAATTATGATACAAATACAAGGTAGTAGCATTAGCATTGTTGTAATTTCCATACCCAGTTATTGTCAAAATCAGCTGATAAAAATGTACTCATACATGGGCAATTGTGAACATAGATAGATGAAATCAAACGAGAACGAACTCACCCAAACAACTTTGACATTTACTGGGTACGATGAAATGTAAACAAAGGAAATCATCATATGGGCTGATGCTACTACCTTGTATTTGTACCATGCTACTAATGTTAAGTCTAATTTTTGAGTGACAAATCATGGTTGAATTTAAACTCTGAATTAATTTTTTAGGTTAATAGTTGATTGTTGGTTAAACAGCCAAAGTTGGGTATTTAAACTATGATTAACGAAGCAGAACAAACACAAAGCTTCTTTAGTTGTATATTTGAACAATTAGAATCACCATCCTAGTTGAAATAACAATAAGTATCAATTAACTCGTAGTGCAGTTAGAACTTCATTCCATTAAATATTTTGTATTTTATCACTTCACTTTTCTTTTGCAAATGGCGTCAGTTTGATGCATTGTAACGATTTGCCGATAAATGTATGAATACCGGCAAATTTTCGTTGCATTTTCCCACGGTGGTAGTAAGATTATTTGACAAAGCACTGAAAACTCTTTTCTTATGCAACCACCCTACAATTTGTTACGGACCACCTATCAACGCGGCACTAAGTATGGTCCTCCGGCAACTAGCGGTCTCAGAGGGTTCTAACCCGTTCCAAACTTAGTCCTAGCTAGCGAACAAGAAATTGAGACTGAAACAAATACGGAAAATACAAAACAAAAAAAAATCACTAAACAAACCACTTCATATACCACATGGAACAAAGGAGTTTGATAGAATACTCCTGCACTGGCCGCCCTTCCATGGTCCTTAGTTTCCACAAAAATCATTTTTTTAAAGGACCCCATTTTCCACACACACCTACATTAGCTTCCCTTAGACCTGGTTCCCCCTTTTACAAAACAATTAGTACAACATATTTATATTTTTTTTACACAATCACACAATTATACATTTATAATTCTTCTTTATGCTTATCCTTATACAACTACTAACATTTCTTATACAAATACCTAACAAATCACTAACACCAGGCGAAGCTAATAACTGGAGTCATTCACTCGAATTTCCACGAACTTAGAAGATTTGGTTGGCCCGTTTCGGCCCGCAGCTAATTGTCAATTTTATTTTTTTTTTACCCTAGTTTAAAGAGCTCTCTAAACTACCACTTATCTCGTCATCAATCAACGAGCATAGATACCAACACTCTTCTGTAACGTCTTCTAAATCTGAGATTTCCTACACTCCTAATCTGAAACAACTAAAAAAAAAAAATAAATGGTTTCCCATTACATCCCATGAAGGGACCGGGGAGAACTTCTCACAATCACTGAGCTGTGCGCTTTCCAGTTTTCACTCACTGATTGGGACCTACAGTTTTACTCCGATTCCGAACGGTATTTTGAGAAGCTTTTTCATGGCTATATACTCGATAGTGTCGCCGTCACTAAGCGAGGTGACCGTCGTCGAAAGAAATTTTAAGGTGGTTGGAGCAGGGATCGAACCCAGGATCTCCTGTACAAGAGGCGCGCACACTACCCATTGCACCACCGACGGTCATCTGAAACAACTGGTATTAATAATCTTCACAATTCACAAAAACCTTAATATTTAATACACACTCTTAACCTAATCAAACAAAAAACAATACTAACGAAGTTGTTCTATCTTATTTTCTTCTCAGTCTAATATTTAAAACATTTCTTTTGTATTCATCAGGTCTTCTTAAATAGTTCATAGTTCATAATAGTTCTTCTTAAATAATCCATAAAACATTTTTTTACAGCCAACTTTATTCGGACGCAATAGGGACTTATTTGGATGGTGGGAGCTTTAACACACTCACTAGGTATGTATAGATATGATTTTTGTAACTTTACTCTCCACTTATTATTAAATGCATATTTTGATGTCCTTTATTAGATGTTGTTGATGACAGCTCCTATTGGATGTTGGAGGATTCCTCGGTGGGTTTGCCCTCTCCGTTCTCAGATGAGCGTGAAACGCCGTCAACATAACAAGGATGCTGGTCCCGCTTTACTTTGGCTTGAGCGGGAACCAGCTTTGGTTTAAATACTGCTATCGTGGATTCAACACTAAAAAAAAACACATACGATACACACAAATTAGCTACTGATGTACACATACACTTCCTAATATTGTTTGACTTACGTCCGATTATTTAAATGTATGCCCGAAGTGGCAGTGCTTTAATAAAGATAACGCACGTTCCTTGTATCACTACCGTTAATACCTTCCTTATTATTTTCTTAGAGTTCGATTACTTAGTCTAATCTCAGAATGAAAACAAGATTTAAAGACACTTGGTAAATTTAAAGACACTTGGTAAGTCACTATTCTTGGTTCACTCCTGTGGTATTCTTTTTATTTTATTTATTAAGTCAACTTATGACAATATCACAACCGATGTTCGCTGTTCAAAATTACGGGCTGCTATATCACCGTTTTGCTCGCGTACCGCTTCTATAGCTCCCGGAAACCTCCCGCCAAAAGCCGTTCTTCCTAATTTTCCTTTCATTTTTTCCCACCGTCGTATAAGCTTTATTTACTTTTATTGTAAATAACAACAATTCTGGCGGTTGCTTTTTTTCCCAGTGTTCCGTTTCGTAACTTCCTCATTTCATCATCTGGCAACACCAATGATATGTTGGTCTGGCAACATCATGTATCATGAAGTGACATCAATCACATGGATAATTTTCTCCGGAGCTGATGTTTAATTGTTGCAGCTGGAAACGTTTGCAACGACGGTCAACATAACAGGTAAGTAGCGAACGTAGAAGCTTTCCTACACATCTGAAATGTTCTCATTTTTCAGGAATGAACATTTCTGCCCAGAAATCAAGCGGGTGTGGTTGAACACTCTTCTTGTGCCACAGTGGGCTGCCGCTAACCTGACACGCAACAAAACTCCGTGGCTGCCAAGAAACATCAGCAGGAACGGTGTGCGTGTCAATATTTGTGTGACTCTGGGTGCTGTGCCGCGTTTTGTCCTACAACGTGGGGAACTCTCACACCCTGAGGTGTCTCCTGCTCTACCGACTGAGCCGGGATCCATGCCTTTTTGAGGTTAGGGTAAGATGGTTACCTTCATTTGTGCCGCACTCGTAGGGCGACATCGGTATTCATAAGTTATGAATCGCTCAATAAGTAACATTGTCGTATCATTTACATAAGTATTTTTTTAATTCCCCTTCATTTGTTATCAGTGTTGGTCTAATGTGTTTGTTCTCTCTTTCAGAATTTACGAGTATATCCACCAGGGACTCACCGTTCGTCCGATTCACTAGGAAGAGGAGAATATTTTCCTTTCGGCTGAATATCCGTAAGTTCATATACCCATATGTAGCACGGCACCTACTTTCATATATGGTAGTGTTACAAAAAGCCGGGTATTTGTCAATAACCGGTTATGGTGTTCAACACCTTCATACACATGCATATGTTCATTGTAAGTTGAGTGCATAGATAAAGGAATTTTCTAGTTCAATGGGATATTTTCTAGATGGAGCTGGATGCAATAATTACAACGTTTGATCCCAAACAAAATATACCTTGCAAGATGTATTTAGAACAGGTGCTAACAATATGTATGATAGGCAACATCAACAGGGATTTTGTTTTTGTTTTGTGGTCCGTTGCTCTCAAATCCAACACAAACGAATACCAACAATAACAGTAAAGAAAAAGATGCAATCAAAATAACAAAATTTTAATTTGAAAGTGGTGAACACAACGACATGAAAAAAACTAAATTAGTTGTTCGAATAGCACAACCTGGAAAATGATTCTATTTTTGTACTGAAAAAATGTCCCACACTGTTGAATAAACGTCAGTGAATGTTATGAGAAACGTCAATGAAAGTTACAAAACGACAACACAGCACCGAGTGACAGTACTTGACAATGCCTGTGGGATATCTACTTATTTCCTTTATCTATGATTGGTACTATCAAGATGTATCTATTACAGGTGGAAGAGTTAGAACAGCTGATTTCAATTTTTTCTTGTCGTTGTGGCCCGACTTTGTCAAATGTTGTTTATACCATAGATAAAGGAATTAACTAGATATCGCACATGCCGTGGGAAATTTCGTGGTCAATGGGATATTTTCTAGATGGAGCTGAATGCAATAATTACAACGTTTGAGCCCAAATAAAATATATATTGCAAGATGTATTTAGAACAGGTGCTAACAATAGGTGTGGTAGGCAACATCAACAGGGATTTTGTTTTTGTGTTGTGGTCCGTTGCTCTTAAATTCAACACAAACGAACACCAACATTAACAGTAAACAAAAAGACACAGAATTAAAATAACAAAATTTGAACTTGAAAGTGGGGAACACAACGACATACAGAAAATTTAGTTAGTTGTTCGAATAGCACAGCCCGGAAAATGCTACTTTTTTGTATGTATCAAATTTCCCACAGTGTTGAATAAACGTCAGTGAATGTTATGAGAAACTTCAGTGAGAGTTACAAAACGACCACACAGCACCTAGTGGTAGTACTTGACAATGCCTGTGGGATATCTACTTATTTCCTTTATCTATGGTTGAGTGCCAGTAGTATATACATACAGTGTTTATACGATGACTGATCACCCTGGGGCACGAGTCATGACTTACGATACTTCAAAGTAAACGTAATTATTAAATTAATTCAATACAAATGATTTTTTTCAGTCATTATAATCTTTTTTTCAAAATGTACACTTAGGGTATTTATCATACAAAAATCGCCACTCCAATCTCACCACTTTTTATGAATAATAGAAGCGTTACCAAAAGAGAATAATCACAAAACCTGTGGGTGGATAGTTATTATATTTGACTCGGAATGGGAATTGAAATTTAAAAGGTTTTTTTTGAATTTACATTTCATTGTCGAATTAGAATCCACTTCTGAATCCGAATTTAGCAGTTTGATTCAGCTGCGAAATGTGAACTGAATAGTAATTTTCAATTTCATCTACTATTTTCGAGTTCTAATTTGGATTTGTATTCGGCATTTGCAGTAATTTTCAAAAATGGAGTATCGATAAGGATTTTTAAATTTAAGTTGCAATTTTCTTCAGAATTAAAAGAACTGAATTTAAAATTTGAATTTTGATTTTGAATTGGAATTTAAATTTTAGTTCAATTCAATATTATTAGAATTTTGGCATATGATTTTTATCAAAATTGGACTTCTTATTGAATCTAACATGTTAGTCTTAGAATGTGAATTGGAATCCGAAGAGTTGATTTCATATACGATCCCCGAATTTTACTTCAAATTCGTAATGGATTTTGAATTTAAAATTTGAATTTATTTTCAGCAGGTGGATTCGGTAGTTTGTTCAAAATACAAAATAAATATTGTATGGGAATCATACATGTTTTTTTTAATTTGCATTGGATTTTGATCTAATGCAAATGAATTACCATAGTTCGCAATGGCAATTTAAAAAAAATTTAATTTGCATTTGCTGAGGCAATGCAAAATGCAGGTTGGGGAATCAGACGCCAACTGTAAGGGAATATGAGAATGTTTTTAATTGTTTTGAAGTTGCTGGCAATTCGGGTTTCAAAGTATTTAATATGTAGATGTTTGTGGCTTTGATAGGTATCATAGTGCTTTCAAATTCATAAAATATTTGAAAACAAAAAGTGCCACATATGAAAGAAATACTTTGAAAATAAGTACCATGGCCAGTGGTATTGAATTATTATTTTTTTTTAAATTTGCATTTCGAAATTGAATTGAGATTCACGGCGATGTGTTCGAATTTGACTTTTAGTTGAATTATTGGATTTTTCGGACAGAATTTAAAATTGGACTTTACTCGTAGTTTGAACTGATATTTCAAATTACTAATTAGAATTACTAGGATTACCTTTTCAAATTAGTCTAGGAACTCCAATGTCAAATCGTTTTTCTCCTCTCATATTACTTTCCTAACACGTCGGTTTATTTCCTTCCCTTCGAGCATAAGTAAGGCATCGGTCTCCGCTAACACAACTCCTTTATATCGATACTACTTGCTGTAAGATTCGGTACCCGGTATTCGACCATTAATATCAGTAGCCTAATGTACTCTGTCGCGGGGCTTGCCCATTCGCACATTAAGAGGTACACCACCTATGGTATTAATGAGTCAAGGTTACAATATGTAACTGGCCGGAATACGGTAGCAACTAGTAGTATCATTATGGAGTTTGTCTTACACCTTTTCTGATCCTTGTCTACGTTTATGCTCTTAAATCCTTCACATGGCACGTCCCTAACGGTCTCCCCTGTAGGTCTTCAATACTATACATATTGTTTCCAACAGGTTTGACAATTCGGCATTTCAAAAACTTTCTTGCGAATTTCGCATTAAAGTTCTTACCAAAATCACTAAGGACGTGATTCCTTCTAAAAACTTCCAGACCAGGGATAAAGTTCACCTTCCGTGCCCTCTCATTATATCTTTTTGCACTCTTTTCGAACGCCTCATGCATGTTGTATCAATTCAAGTTTCTCCGTTCTTGGTATATGAGAAATTTTTTGATCTGTTAGCGACTTTAATTTTCTAGCTATTTTATTATCTGAACCCTTAGTGTACATTTCGTACCCCAACAGAGCAAAGAAAGGTGTAACTCCAATAGCGGTGTGTACTGAAGACCTTAAAGCACACTCTATCTCTGATAAGTATAGATCCCAGTCGCGGTGATCCTTCTCCAAATAGGCCCTAATCGCTGCCAATACCGATTGATTTACTCTTTCGGAGGCATTTGATTGTGGAGAGTATGGTGCAGTTTGTAGATGGTTGATGCAGTATGTTCTCACCATTTGTTTAAAACTCTTTGACGTGAATTGGGCACCGTTGTCACTGTGAATAGTTTCTGGTACTCCAAATTTCCGAAATACTTCCTCCACTAAGAACTTCATGACGTTGTTTGTGGTAGCCTCTTTCATTGCTTTCAAGAACACAAACTTTCAAAAGTGATCCACTACAATAAAAATGTATGCGTTACCATATTTTGACTTCGGATATTTTCCCAGAAAGTCGACGTAAAGTTTCTGGAATGGACGCTTTGTTATTACCTCGTTTCCGATAGAGGGTTGAAGACGTTGATTCGCTGTTTTAGTTTCCTTACACACTCTACAAGTCGATACATATTGGCGAACTTGAGAAACCATTTTTGGCCAATAGTACAAACGCTTTAATCGATGTAGCGTTTCGGCTATGCCACCATGCGATTTTTCTATAAGGATGCACGTTAAAGCCTCTGGGACCCATAATTTCCATTCCACTTCATCTAATATTTGGTCGTTTTCGAATTTGTTTCTCTTAAAGATCATTCCATTGATAATTGCAACATCGGGTAGTTTCTCCTTATTAAGCTCAATAACCTTAATTAACTCTCTATATTCCTCACTTTCAAACTCTGCCGTCTCGAAATCGAATACCTGGTCTTCATGCATTTCATCGACTATAGGTATCTGCAACTACGTTCTCTTTTCCCTTGCGGTGCTCGATCATAAAGTCGCATGCCTGTAGTTGAAGGGACCACCTTGCCAATCTACCGCTTAGGTCTTTCAAGCTCATCAGCCATTTTAAGCTTGCGTGGTCTGTGATGATAGTGAATTTCATCATTTCGACATATGGCCGAAAACGTTTCACTGCCATCACAGCCGCTAGGCATTCCTTCTCCGTTACGCTATAATTTTTGCTGACAGCTTTTTAGCTTTTGGGAATAGAAGGCTATGGGATTTTCCTCCTCTTCTGGAACAGCACCGCTCCTATTCCCACGTCAGACGCGTCGCATTGTATAAAGAAGGGCTTGGAGAAATCGGGAAGTCTCAATACTGGTGCAGTCGTGAGTGCATGTTTCAAACTATCAAAAGCTTCTATGGCTGCAGGTTTCATCGCAAATTTTTAATTTTTTTCAATGTATCTGTGAGAGAAGCGGTCTGTGATGCAAAGATTTTAATAAACCGTTGATACCACCCAGCGGTACCTAAGAAACTTCTAACTTCTCTGGGTGACTGAGGTATCTTGATTTTCTGTATTGCCGATACTTTGTTGGGGTCCGTTTTGAGCATTCCACCTCCAATTATAAATCCAACATATTTCAACTCATTGAAACAGAACATACTTTTTCCAAGCCCGATAGTCAGATTAGCCTTCCGCAAACACTCCGCTACCTGCTCCAGTATATATAAATGTTTATCAAAGTCTTCAGCTATGATCAGTAAATCATCTAAGTAGACAAATACATTTGATTTAAGACGAGCTGGTATGACTTTGTCCATAAGTCGGCAGAGTCTTTGTGCAGCGTTGCATAGACCAAATGGCATAACCCGGAATTGATATAATGGTCGCCTTGGGACTGTGAACGCCGTATACGGCTTGGACTCCTCATCCAGCTCGGTCTGCCAAAATGCGTGTTTCAAATCCACGCTACTTATAAAAACAGTTTGATCTATTCTACTGAGAATCCCATCTATATTCTGGAGCGGGTATGCGTCTTTAACCGTAGCTGCATTCAGCTTTCGAGCGTCTAAACAGAATCTATTCTTTCCCGGCTTTCTGACTATTGTAGTTCTGTTGGACCAAGCACTCTCACTTTCTTCAATAACATTCAGCTTAATCATGTTGTCTATTTCGTTGTACACTATTTCTTGCATTGCGGGTGAAATTGGGTAGTGTTTGTCCTTAATGGGGTTCGTCCCTACGAGAAGTTGAATTGTGTGTTTCCCTAGACGTGTTTGACCTAACCCCTTCTCTTGAAATGTTAGAATTTTTTTCCTCACGTCTTGAAGTTTTTCTTTTTCGCATTCCGACAACTCGTGCAGCCAATTTTATGGTCGTCTTTATCATCCGTAAATTGAGCCTGTGGTTGCTCCATATTCAGCTCTAATCCGAAAGCTCTCCAAAAGTCGATGCGCAAATACATTTTCTGTTCAAGATCCGGGCATAAATAGAACCATATGGGCATAAATAGAACCGACTTTGTCAAATGTTGTTTATACCATAGATAAAGGAATTAACTAGATATCGCACATGCCGTGGGAAATTTCGTGGTCAATGGGATATTTTCTAGATGGAGCTGAATGCAATAATTACAACGTTTGAGCCCAAATAAAATATATATTGCAAGATGTATTTAGAACAGGTGCTAACAATAGGTGTGGTAGGCAACATCAACAGGGATTTTGTTTTTGTGTTGTGGTCCGTTGCTCTTAAATTCAACACAAACGAACACCAACATTAACAGTAAACAAAAAGACACAGAATTAAAATAACAAAATTTGAACTTGAAAGTGGGGAACACAACGACATACAGAAAATTTAGTTAGTTGTTCGAATAGCACAGCCCGGAAAATGCTACTTTTTTGTATGTATCAAATTTCCCACAGTGTTGAATAAACGTCAGTGAATGTTATGAGAAACTTCAGTGAGAGTTACAAAACGACCACACAGCACCTAGTGGTAGTACTTGACAATGCCTGTGGGATATCTACTTATTTCCTTTATCTATGGTTGAGTGCCAGTAGTATATACATACAGTGTTTATACGATGACTGATCACCCTGGGGCACGAGTCATGACTTACGATACTTCAAAGTAAACGTAATTATTAAATTAATTCAATACAAATGATTTTTTTCAGTCATTATAATCTTTTTTTCAAAATGTACACTTAGGGTATTTATCATACAAAAATCGCCACTCCAATCTCACCACTTTTTATGAATAATAGAAGCGTTACCAAAAGAGAATAATCACAAAACCTGTGGGTGGATAGTTATTATATTTGACTCGGAATGGGAATTGAAATTTAAAAGGTTTTTTTTTGAATTTACATTTCATTGTCGAATTAGAATCCACTTCTGAATCCGAATTTAGCAGTTTGATTCAGCTGCGAAATGTGAACTGAATAGTAATTTTCAATTTCATCTACTATTTTCGAGTTCTAATTTGGATTTGTATTCGGCATTTGCAGTAATTTTCAAAAATGGAGTATCGATAAGGATTTTTAAATTTAAATTGCAATTTTCTTCAGAATTAAAAGAACTGAATTTAAAATTTGAATTTTGATTTTGAATTGGAATTTAAATTTTAGTTCAATTCAATATTATTAGAATTTTGGCATATGATTTTTATCAAAATTGGACTTCTTATTGAATCTAACATGTTAGTCTTAGAATGTGAATTGGAATCCGAAGAGTTGATTTCATATACGATCCCCGAATTTTACTTCAAATTCGTAATGGATTTTGAATTTAAAATTTGAATTTATTTTCAGCAGGTGGATTCGGTAGTTTGTTCAAAATACAAAATAAATATTGTATGGGAATCATACATGTTTTTTTTAATTTGCATTGGATTTTGATCTAATGCAAATGAATTACCATAGTTCGCAATGGCAATTTAAAAAAAATTTTATTTGCATTTGCTGAGGCAATGCAAAATGCAGGTTGGGGAATCAGACGCCAACTGTAAGGGAATATGAGAATGTTTTTAATTGTTTTGAAGTTGCTGGCAATTCGGGTTTCAAAGTATTTAATATGTAGATGTTTGTGGCTTTGATAGGTATCATAGTGCTTTCAAATTCATAAAATATTTGAAAACAAAAAGTGCCACATATGAAAGAAATACTTTGAAAATAAGTACCATGGCCAGTGGTATTGAATTATTATTTTTTTTAAATTTGCATTTCGAAATTGAATTGAGATTCACGGCGATGTGTTCGAATTTGACTTTTAGTTGAATTATTGGATTTTTCGGACAGAATTTAAAATTGGACTTTACTCGTAGTTTGAACTGATATTTCAAATTACTAATTAGAATTACTAGGATTACCTTTTCAAATTAGTCTAGGAACTCCAATGTCAAATCGTTTTTCTCCTCTCATATTACTTTCGTAACACGTCGGTTTATTTCCTTCCCTTCGAGCATAAGTAAGGCATCGGTCTCCGCTAACACAACTCCTTTATATCGATACTACTTGCTGTAAGATTCGGTACCCGGTATTCGACCATTAATATCAGTAGCCTAATGTACTCTGTCGCGGGGCTTGCCCATTCGCACATTAAGAGGTACACCACCTATGGTATTAATGAGTCAAGGTTACAATATGTAACTGGCCGGAATACGGTAGCAACTAGTAGTATCATTATGGAGTTTGTCTTACACCTTTTCTGATCCTTGTCTACGTTTATGCTCTTAAATCCTTCACATGGCACGTCCCTAACGGTCTCCCCTGTAGGTCTTCAATACTATACATATTGTTTCCAACAGGTTTGACAATTCGGCATTTCAAAAACTTTCTTGCGAATTTCGCATTAAAGTTCTTACCAAAATCACTAAGGACGTGATTCCTTCTAAAAACTTCCAGACCAGGGATAAAGTTCACCTTCCGTGCCCTCTCATTATATCTTTTTGCACTCTTTTCGAACGCCTCATGCATGTTGTATCAATTCAAGTTTCTCCGTTCTTGGTATATGAGAAATTTTTTGATCTGTTAGCGACTTTAATTTTCTAGCTATTTTATTATCTGAACCCTTAGTGTACATTTCGTACCCCAACAGAGCAAAGAAAGGTGTAACTCCAATAGCGGTGTGTACTGAAGACCTTAAAGCACACTCTATCTCTGATAAGTATAGATCCCAGTCGCGGTGATCCTTCTCCAAATAGACCCTAATCGCTGCCAATACCGATTGATTTACTCTTTCGGAGGCATTTGATTGTGGAGAGTATGGTGCAGTTTGTAGATGGTTGATGCAGTATGTTCTCACCATTTGTTTAAAACTCTTTGACGTGAATTGGGCACCGTTGTCACTGTGAATAGTTTCTGGTACTCCAAATTTCCGAAATACTTCCTCCACTAAGAACTTCATGACGTTGTTTGTGGTAGCCTCTTTCATTGCTTTCAAGAACACAAACTTTCAAAAGTGATCCACTACAATAAAAATGTATGCGTTACCATATTTTGACTTCGGATATTTTCCCAGAAAGTCGACGTAAAGTTTCTGGAATGGACGCTTTGTTATTACCTCGTTTCCGATAGAGGGTTGAAGACGTTGATTCGCTGTTTTAGTTTCCTTACACACTCTACAAGTCGATACATATTGGCGAACTTGAGAAACCATTTTTGGCCAATAGTACAAACGCTTTAATCGATGTAGCGTTTCGGCTATGCCACCATGCGATTTTTCTATAAGGATGCACGTTAAAGCCTCTGGGACCCATAATTTCCATTCCACTTCATCTAATATTTGGTCGTTTTCGAATTTGTTTCTCTTAAAGATCATTCCATTGATAATTGCAACATCGGGTAGTTTCTCCTTATTAAGCTCAATAACCTTAATTAACTCTCTATATTCCTCACTTTCAAACTCTGCCGTCTCGAAATCGAATACCTGGTCTTCATGCATTTCATCGACTATAGGTATCTGCAACTACGTTCTCTTTTCCCTTGCGGTGCTCGATCATAAAGTCGCATGCCTGTAGTTGAAGGGACCACCTTGCCAATCTACCGCTTAGGTCTTTCAAGCTCATCAGCCATTTTAAGCTTGCGTGGTCTGTGATGACAGTGAATTTCATCATTTCGACATATGGCCGAAAACGTTTCACTGCCATCACAGCCGCTAGGCATTCCTTCTCCGTTACGCTATAATTTTTGCTGACAGCTTTTTAGCTTTTGGGAATAGAAGGCTATGGGATTTTCCTCCTCTTCTGGAACAGCACCGCTCCTATTCCCACGTCAGACGCGTCGCATTGTATAAAGAAGGGCTTGGAGAAATCGGGAAGTCTCAATACTGGTGCAGTCGTGAGTGCATGTTTCAAACTATCAAAAGCTTCTATGGCTGCAGGTTTCATCGCAAATTTTTAATTTTTTTCAATGTATCTGTGAGAGAAGCGGTCTGTGATGCAAAGATTTTAATAAACCGTCGATACCACCCAGCGGTACCTAAGAAACTTCTAACTTCTCTGGGTGACTGAGGTATCTTGATTTTCTGTATTGCCGATACTTTGTTGGGGTCCGTTTTGAGCATTCCACCTCCAATTATAAATCCAACATATTTCAACTCATTGAAACAGAACATACTTTTTCCAAGCCCGATAGTCAGATTAGCCTTCCGCAAACACTCCGCTACCTGCTCCAGTATATATAAATGTTTATCAAAGTCTTCAGCTATGATCAGTAAATCATCTAAGTAGACAAATACATTTGATTTAAGACGAGCTGGTATGACTTTGTCCATAAGTCGGCAGAGTCTTTGTGCAGCGTTGCATAGACCAAATGGCATAACCCGGAATTGATATAATGGTCGCCTTGGGACTGTGAACGCCGTATACGGCTTGGACTCCTCATCCAGCTCGATCTGCCAAAATGCGTGTTTCAAATCCACGCTACTTATAAAAACAGTTTGATCTATTCTACTGAGAATCCCATCTATATTCTGGAGCGGGTATGCGTCTTTAACCGTAGCTGCGTTCAGCTTTCGAGCGTCTAAACAGAATCTATTCTTTCCCGGCTTTCTGACTATTGTAGTTCTGTTGGGCCAAGCACTCTCACTTTCTTCAATAACATTCAGCTTAATCATGTTGTCTATTTCGTTGTACACTATTTCTTGCATTGCGGGTGAAATTGGGTAGTGTTTGTCCTTAATGGGGTTCGTCCCTACGAGAAGTTGAATTGTGTGTTTCCCTAGACGTGTTTGACCTAACCCCTTCTCTTGAAATGTTAGAATTTTTTTCCTCACGTCTTGAAGTTTTTCTTTTTCGCATTCCGACAACTCGTGCAGCCAATTTTATGGTCGTCTTTATCATCCGTAAATTGAGCCTGTGGTTGCTCCATATTCAGCTCTAATCCGAAAGCTCTCCAAAAGTCGATGCGCAAATACATTTTCTGTTCAAGATCCGGGCATAAATAGAACCATATGGGCATAAATAGAACCGACTTTGTCAAATGTTGTTTATACCATAGATAAAGGAATTAACTAGATATCGCACATGCCGTGGGAAATTTCGTGGTCAATGGGATATTTTCTAGATGGAGCTGAATGCAATAATTACAACGTTTGAGCCCAAATAAAATATATATTGCAAGATGTATTTAGAACAGGTGCTAACAATAGGTGTGGTAGGCAACATCAACAGGGATTTTGTTTTTGTGTTGTGGTCCGTTGCTCTTAAATTCAACACAAACGAACACCAACATTAACAGTAAACAAAAAGACACAGAATTAAAATAACAAAATTTGAACTTGAAAGTGGGGAACACAACGACATACAGAAAATTTAGTTAGTTGTTCGAATAGCACAGCCCGGAAAATGCTACTTTTTTGTATGTATCAAATTTCCCACAGTGTTGAATAAACGTCAGTGAATGTTATGAGAAACTTCAGTGAGAGTTACAAAACGACCACACAGCACCTAGTGGTAGTACTTGACAATGCCTGTGGGATATCTACTTATTTCCTTTATCTATGGTTGAGTGCCAGTAGTATATACATACAGTGTTTATACGATGACTGATCACCCTGGGGCACGAGTCATGACTTACGATACTTCAAAGTAAACGTAATTATTAAATTAATTCAATACAAATGATTTTTTTCAGTCATTATAATCTTTTTTTCAAAATGTACACTTAGGGTATTTATCATACAAAAATCGCCACTCCAATCTTACCACTTTAATAATCACAAAACCTGTGGGTGGATAGTTATTATATTTGACTCGGAATGGGAATTGAAATTTAAAAGGTTTTTTTTGAATTTACATTTCATTGTCGAATTAGAATCCACTTCTGAATCCGAATTTAGCAGTTTGATTCAGCTGCGAAATGTGAACTGAATAGTAATTTTCAATTTCATCTACTATTTTCGAGTTCTAATTTGGATTTGTATTCGGCATTTGCAGTAATTTTCAAAAATGGAGTATCGATAAGGATTTTTAAATTTAAATTGCAATTTTCTTCAGAATTAAAAGAACTGAATTTAAAATTTGAATTTTGATTTTGAATTGGAATTTAAATTTTAGTTCAATTCAATATTATTAGAATTTTGGCATATGATTTTTATCAAAATTGGACTTCTTATTGAATCTAACATGTTAGTCTTAGAATGTGAATTGGAATCCGAAGAGTTGATTTCATATACGATCCCCGAATTTTACTTCAAATTCGTAATGGATTTTGAATTTAAAATTTGAATTTATTTTCAGCAGGTGGATTCGGTAGTTTGTTCAAAATACAAAATAAATATTGTATGGGAATCATACATGTTTTTTTTAATTTGCATTGGATTTTGATCTAATGCAAATGAATTACCATAGTTCGCAATGGCAATTTAAAAAAAATTTAATTTGCATTTGCTGAGGCAATGCAAAATGCAGGTTGGGGAATCAGACGCCAACTGTAAGGGAATATGAGAATGTTTTTAATTGTTTTGAAGTTGCTGGCAATTCGGTATTGAATTTTGAAAATAAGTACCATGGCCAGTGGTATTGAATTATTATTTTTTTTTAAATTTGCATTTCGAAATTGAATTGAGATTCACGGCGATGTGCTCGAATTTGACTTTTAGTTGAATTATTGGATTTTTCGGACAGAATTTAAAATTGGACTTTACTCGTAGTTTGAACTGATATTTCAAATTACTAATTAGAATTACTAGGATTACCTTTTCAAATTAGTCTAGGAACTCCAATGTCAAATCGTTTTTCTCCTCTCATATTACTTTCCTAACACGTCGGTTTATTTCCTTCCCTTCGAGCATAAGTAAGGCATCGGTCTCCGCTAACACAACTCCTTTATATCCATACTACTTGCTGTAAGATTCGGTACCCGGTATTCGACCATTAATATCAGTAGCCTAATGTACTCTGTCGCGGGGCTTGCCCATTCGCACATTAAGAGGTACACCACCTATGGTATTAATGAGTCAAGGTTACAATATGTAACTGGCCGGAATACGGTAGCAACTAGTAGTATCATTATGGAGTTTGTCTTACACCTTTTCTGATCCTTGTCTACGTTTATGCTCTTAAATCCTTCACATGGCACGTCCCTAACGGTCTCCCCTGTAGGTCTTCAATACTATACATATTGTTTCAACAGGTTTGACAATTCGGCATTTCAAAAACTTTCTTGCGAATTTCGCATTAAAGTTCTTACCAAAATCACTAAGGACGTGATTCCTTCTAAAAACTTCAAGACCAGGGATAAAGTTCACCTTCCGTGCCCTCTCATTATATCTTTTTGCACTCTTTTCGAACGCCTCATGCATGTTGTATCAATTCAAGTTTCTCCGTTCTTGGTATATGAGAAATTTCTTGATCTGTTAGCGACTTTAATTTTCTAGCTATTTTATTATCTCAACCCTTAGTGTACATTTCGTACCCCAACAGAGCAAAGAAAGGTGTAACTCGAATAGCGGTGTGTACTGAAGACATTAAAGCACACTCTATCTCTGATAAGTATAGATCCCAGTCGCGGTGATCCTTCTCCAAATAGGCCCTAATCGCTGCCAATACCGATTGATTTACTCTTTCGGAGGCATTTGATTGTGGAGAGTATGGTGCAGTTTGTAGATGGTTGATGCAGTATGTTCTCACCATTTGCTTAAAACTCTTTGACGTGAATTGGGCACCGTTGTCACTGTGAATAGTTTCTGGCACTCCAAATTTTCGAAATACTTCCTCCAATAAGAACTTCATGACGTTGTTTGTGGTAGCCTCTTTCATTGCTTTCAAGAACACAAACTTTGAAAAGTGATCCACTACAATAAAAATGTATGCGTTACCATATTTTGACTTCGGATATTTTCCCAGAAAGTCGACGTAAAGTTTCTGGAATGGACGCTTTGTTATTACCTCGTTTCCGATAGAGGGTTGAAGACGTTGATTCGCTGTTTTAGTTTCCTTACACACTCTACAAGTCGATACATATTGGCGAACTTGAGAAGCCATTTTTGGCCAATAGTACAAACGCTTTAATCGATGTAGCGTTTCGGCTATGCCACCATGTGCGGATGTCGGTTCATCGTGCGATTTTTCTATAAGGATGCACGTTAAAGCCTCTGGGACCCATAATTTCCATTCCACTTCATCTAATATTTGGTCGTTTTCGAATTTGTTTCTCTTAAAGATCATTCCATTGATAATTGCAACATCGGGTAGTTTCTCCTTATTAAGCTCAATAACCTTAATTAACTCTCTATATTCCTCACTTTCAAACTCTGCCGTCTCGAAATCGAATACCTGGTCTTCATGCATTTCATCGACTATAGGTATCTGCAACTACGTTCTCTTTTCCCTTGCGGTGCTCGATCATAAAGTCGTATGCCTGTAGTTGAAGGGACCACCTTGCCAATCTACCGCTTAGGTCTTTCAAGCTCATCAGCCATTTTAAGCTTGCGTGGTCTGTGATGACAGTGAATTTCACCATTTCGACATATGGCCGAAAACGTTTCACTGCCATCACAGCCGCTAGGCATTCCTTCTCCGTTACGCTATAATTTTTGCTGACAGCTTTTTAGCTTTTGGGAATAGAAGGCTATGGGATTTTCCTCCTCTTCTGGAACAGCACCGCTCCTATTCCCACGTCAGACGCGTCGCATTGTATAAAGAAGGGCTTGGAGAAATCGGGAAGTCTCAATACTGGTGCAGTCGTGAGTGCATGTTTCAAACTATCAAAAGCTTCTATGGCTGCAGGTTTCATCGCAAACTTTTAATTTTTTTCAATGTATCTGTGAGAGAAGCGGTCTGTGATGCAAAGATTTTAATAAACCGTCGATACCACCCAGCGGTACCTAAGAAACTTCTAACTTCTCTGGGTGACTGAGGTATCTTGATTTTCTGTATTGCCGATACTTTGTTGGGGTCCGTTTTGAGCATTCCACCTCCAATTATAAATCCAACATATTTCAACTCTTTGAAACAGAACATACTTTTTCCAAGCCCGATAGTCAGATTAGCCTTCCGCAAACACTCCGCTACCTGCTCCAGTATATATAAATGTTTATCAAAGTCTTCAGCTATGATCAGTAAATCATCTAAGTAGACAAATACATTTGATTTAAGACGAGCTGGTATGACTTTGTCCATAAGTCGGCAGAGTCTTTATGCAGCGTTGCATAGACCAAATGGCATAACCCGGAATTGATATAATGGTCGCCCTGGGACTGTGAACGCCGTATACGGCTTGGACTCCTCATCCAGCTCGATCTGCCAAAATGCGTGTTTCAAATCCACGCTACTTATAAAAACAGTTTGATCTATTCTACTGAGAATCCCATCTATATTCTGGAGCGGGTATGCGTCTTTAACCGTAGCTGCATTCAGCTTTCGAGCGTCTAAACAGAATCTATTCTTTCCCGGCTTTCTGACTATTGTAGTTCTGTTGGACCAAGCACTCTCACTTTCTTCAATAACATTCAGCTTAATCATGTTGTCTATTTCGTTGTACACTATTTCTTGCATTGCGGGTGAAATTGGGTAGTGTTTGTCCTTAATGGGGTTCGTCCCTACGAGAAGTTGAATTGTGTGTTTCCCTAGACGTGTTTGACCTAACCCCTTCTCTTGAAATGTTAGAAATTTCTTCCTCACGTCTTGAAGTTTTTCTTTTTCGCATTCCGACAACTCGTGCAGCCAATTTTATGGTCGTCTTTATCATCCGTAAATTGAGCCTGTGGTTGCTCCATATTCAGCTCTAATCCGAAAGCTCTCCAAAAGTCGATGCGCAAATACATTTTCTGTTCAAGATCCGGGCATAAATAGAACCATATGGTTGATTCCCATTGATCGTATTTCTCATGCATCTGCACTCTTCCTAATACTCGGTGTGGCTGGCCGGACGCATTTTTAACATTTGAATAATATTTTTCAATGTTAAGCCAAGTTCCTCTATAAACTCGCGGCAGTTCCTACCCAATACACTTACCGACGCTCCAGAGTCTAACAACCCAGTAATTTCTCTACCTTCTAAACTCACGACGGCGTATGGTCTCGGGTCTGGTTTACCGTGAAATCTCATTACCGATTCCACGATGGCTCTGTTATGCCGTCTATTTGTCTTCTGACGCTCTCTGAGTTTTAGAATCTTTTTGCTTATTGTGCCATATTTCCTTGGCACGTCGTTTGTCACAATCTCGGGTTCAGTGAAGTCATAAATACTCCTTTCGGCATTTGCTTTTAGTGATTGTTCTCCCAAAATTTTCCTTTTGACTATCTCATAATTTTGCCTTCCGATTTCGACTGGCAAATAATGTCTCTTAGCTGGGTAATTAGTTTCGAATCGTTGTTTTACTGGGCTTGAGTTTGTTGAGTTTTAGCTGCTGCATTCTCCATTGAACGACGATTTCCCGTACAAAACGTCTTCCTTTGGTAGTTTCCCGATCGACAATTCGGGCATTTTGGAGTGATTGGTATTTGGACGGCCACATCTGTAGCAGAACAATGCTCGTTCGGTTGCCGGACACTCCATAAATACGTGTCCCGGCTTGTGGCAGTTCCAGCATACGACTGGGTTGTTAACCCTTTCGGTACTTCTTTTTTGTTTTTGATATAAAAAATCATTGTTTTCAAATTTGGTACTGTTTAGGCGTTCGTTATGAACATTTAAAAGTAATTTTTGAAAATTTTGTTTCCAAAAGTGGTTTTTGGGCATCATGCCGTATGGCATAGAATGTACTTAAAGAAAAAAAATAAATCAAACATAATTTTAATTTTTAATGCAATTTTAAGCATTTTATATTCAAAAAGAAACAAATACACTTTTTTACAAAAAGGAATTCAAATGTTTTTGTTTATATTATATATTAACTCTTTCTCGATCATAGAGAACTTTTTGTTCCAAAGAGGAAACAAATTATTTTTACTTTTTTGGGCCGTTTTAAGTCTAAATCAAGAGAAAATTCCTAAAATCTTATGGTTCTGGAAATGTAAAGTACAAACGTAAAATACGCTACATATTTTTCATGAGCAGTATATACATATATAATTTTATTTTTTAAATAATTATATTTGTTTTAAACTTAAAAATTCGCAAATTCATTAAAAACATTAAAAGATATCTTTAACTATTATATAAAACACAGGCACTAAAAAGAGAGTTCAGTGCTAATTTAATTTCCTTCATTAGGTCTGCTTCTGTATCTGCCCTGAAAAGAAAAGGAATAAGAATCCCAATTTATATATATAAATATATGTACCTATTGCTTACCTTATTTTTCATGGTATACTCTAAAACAATTTCTGGCGCCATTTGGAATGCATAGATGGACGTTGCATTTTGAACAAAAGTATCTCGAATATCCTTTGCATCCTTGTACTTTACATATACGTTTTGCATCTGTATACTCTGGCCAATGTCCAGTGCCATTCAAACGAATCGAAATTGAAGGATCCCTTTCATATGAAAGCCTTGGTTTCGAAGTTGACGGGGTATCGGAAAGGTGTAAGTCTTCAGTTACTCTTGGTCTTCCTCGTTTTCGAAAGAGATTTTGAACTGATGACAGTGCTAGCAATCCATCAGCTATATCATTCCGGAATGCTAATAAATCCATTTGATCTTTTTTTCTTATATTATTACTATCACTATCAATGCTATGTTCCAACCAAGAGTTACATACATACAGAGCAACAGTTTTCATCTTTTGGAATATCATAGGCTCTTTTTAAGAATGCATTGACAAGTGGACGAATTTTATAAAGTTTGTCATTCCAGTTCTCCTCTACACTGAACTTAAGATTAGTACGTATTATATGATATCTATTTTTTGTCATGTATTTACGAAAGGCTGGTATTTCAGTAGCACCATTCCAGTACATCGCTAATCGAGGATACCCTATTGTTCCAATAATAATTTCTAAGCCCAGTAATGTCAGAATCTCTTCTCTTGTAACATTAATTGCGGCTCCGGTTTTCATCAGTGAGGCTTGATTTGCTGCCTGAACAATCATGTCAATAAAACCAAAAGGAAAATAATTTAAAAAATATGAAACAGGAGTTTTAACATCTTGCTTCGGATAATTTTCAGAAAAATCTAAGCTTGGAGTGCTCCAAGTTCTCTTTGTCCATCGAAATATAAGAATTTTTTGAAATGATGTATCAGCATCTTCATCCAAGACCAACGAATCATCTTCCGTATCTAAATTTTTCTCAAATAAATCTATATTCCCATCTGGATTAGTTAGCTCCTCGATTAAAAATGAATTGTTTCCATTATCGTTTAGAGTTTCCAATAGCGCTTCCAAAACATAATTTTCTTCTTCTTCTTCATCATCGCCAAAGTCAGATAAATCTGAGTCATCAAAATTAACTAATATATTTTCTATTTCTTCCTTTTTTAATTTATTAGACATCGTTATTACAGTCAGCCACTGCGACACTATTCAATCAAATACAAAATTTTGTTTCCGATGGGTAATATCTATGCCATATGGCATAGTACGAAATAAAAAAATTCGTGCAGCCTTATTTACTACGTTAGGGATCTAACTTTTTTTACACTTACTTCAGCTATTATTATCTACTAAATAACATAAATAAAGTTATCAAATAAAGTAATTTTTGCAATAAAATATATAAAATTACGAGGTGATATTTTTTTCTAAAATGCAAAACTCCATAGGCCCACTCGGTATCCGTAACCGTCACAATTTACTTGGTCCTCTAACAAAAAATTTTTTTCATTAGTTTGCACAAAACATATCAAAGAAAAATATAAAAATACAAAAATAATAGTAACCATAAGTTTGTTAACTTAAAAAAGCTACAGAAAAGCGACTATGCCATATGGCATAGAATATCCGAAAGGGTTAATAGCAGCAACTTCTTCACCCTCGCTATTGTCCTCGTCTTCCTCAGCTTCATTCATTTCCATACAGGCTTCGTTGACTCCTATTCCTCTGTTCGGTAACTGTGCGGTTGGTCTCAGCTCACGCCTGGGAAAAGCTCTTTCAACTTCGAGACATTCTGCTCGCAGATGCTCAATTGACGAGATCTGCATAGGGAATATAATTATAGCGATGTTCTCCCTTAGGGTTCTCTTCACTATTCGTATGAGCTCATATTCAGCAATAGGCTGCTCCAGCCGGGAACGTAACAAATTTAATTCGTGGAAGAATTTATCCGTATTTGCTCCGAGCAACTGTTGGTGCAATGCGTAGTGTGCGCGCCTCTTGTACTTGAGATCCCGGATTCGATCCCTGCTCTGACCACCTTAAAACAAAAAAAAATTCTTTCGGCGGCGGTCACCTCGCATAGTGACGGCGAAACTATCGAGTATTTAGCCATGAAAAAGCTTCTCAAAATACCGTTCGGAATCGGTGTAAAAAATGTAGGTCCCAATCAGTGAGTGTAAAATTAGAAAGCGCACAGCTCACTGGTTGTGAGAAGCTCTCCCCAATTCCTTCATGGGATGTAATGGGAAACGGTTTTTTTTTAACTGTTTCCTCTCCACAATATCTCTCATCACCTCAAAATTTGTTCGTGTAGTTTTGAAACGATTTAGCAGCGCGCGCTTTAAGGAATTCCACCAGTTTGTGACCATTTTATTTTGTATTTGTAACCAGTACCAATTCCTGGCTGTATCCGCTACTAACATATGGAAATCACTATAGATTTCCTCCCATGATATCTGGTACTGAGCCTGCAAGTGCTCCAAACGGAACACGACGTCTTCCACGGCAAGACCAGATGGATTACCATCGAATTTAAATCCGAATTTCTCCACCCTAATTCCTCTAGACATGCTGCTCTGCCAGGACTCGGGTGTGGGACTATTCCTAAAAGCATTCCCACTAATTGAATTTTCATAAGTTGGCAAAGGAGTCGAATATGAGGGATTAACATTAACTGTTTGGTAACCTGTTGGTTCCTCCAGCTACGGCAGTTGTGAGGTTCGTCAATTGACGTATACTCATTTACTTTTCGCATCTCCTCACTAATTATTTCCTTTACCAGCGGTCGCAAATTCACACCAGTTTCATGAATGCTTTCATTCACTGTTGCCGCCAGGGGTTCTATTCCCCTTGAAGGAATCGGCACGGACAGATGGCTATTTGAATTTGCTGACGTACTTGGTAAAGGATTCATATTCTCACGGTTATTCATTATGGTTCCAGACATATCGGTCACCACGGGTGGGATCGCTGGACCGGGATTAGACATTGTATGGCTGTTGGTTCTTCGAAATTTTGGAGAAGTTTGAACCGATACCCTCTGGCATCAAATGCCGATTGACGATTTCTTTTGCTCCTTCGGCGAAGTGCTGTGCTACCAGTCATGAGCAAAAAAACAAAACTAAGATATATTACCATGGTAAAATAAGTAAGGTAAACGCACTAGGAATTGTTACAACAAACACAGGCATTTTGTTTTTGTTTGGTGTCCATAATCTGTCAAATTTTCTTCATGTGTGTATCGACTGTAAAAGTAAACAAAAAAATACACAAACAAAATGCATGTGAATTTGACATAAAAGAAACGCCAAAGCAAGAAATATGTTGAAATCAGCTGTTCTAGCGAGTTTACCTTACTCTTTTTACCATGATCTATTACCAAATCTTAGTAAAATACCTTTAAAGGTCCAATTAGTCTTGACGGTTGACGGTAAGCGATCAGCCGTTTGAGTTGCATTTTGCGTGTGTTAGAGAGAGACCAACTAAAATGGACGGTTTACGACGGTAGACTTCTGCAGGTTGCAGAATCAACCGTCAGCCGTCAAGACCGATCAGCTGTTATTGTTATTGCTTTTTCTTCGACATTTTGTGCGCGGCAATACACAATTACACGGCAACCACAATTTTCTTTTTATTTTTAATTTTTTTATTTGACAATCACTTTTTAACACAAAACTCATGCATGGAAATTATATTTTGTACAAATGCTCTTCGATCAGTTTTTTGGTTTTGTTTTGTCTTTCTACCGTCTAACCGTCACGACTAACCGCGCAATATTAAGTAGAACGTCAACCGTCGGGACTAATTGGACCTTAAAACTTACGAGTTTGGGTCGACTTGCCCACACACAAAAAAAAACGAATAGGCTAAATCGGAAGTATGGGGTTTGAAAGATTAAAATATATGAATTAATACAACCACAAATCTACAATGCAACATAATATTACTCTAAACCTTTTTTTATTATAATTACTTAAAACTTGAGATAATTAGAATCTCTTGCTGATACAATTACAGAACACAAAAAACTTTCCAAAAGCACATCAAATTCTAAGGGGGTTCCTGTCTTTTGTTTTCAGGAGCTATATATTGAAGCGTGTGGATTAGTTAATTTTTTTATATTATTATATATATATATAGTGCCCTTATCAGGTTGTCCCAAGGTATACTGAACGACTGACATTACTACCCCTTGTACATGAAAACACAAATTCAAAATCTAGGACCACGGCAATTCCACTATGTTCTAACACATGTCAAAAAGATCTCGCGGATATTTAAGGTTCGGTAGTACAACTGACGTGTGTACGTTCGAATTTTACACACCGGCTACTACTTTCCCCCCAAACCTAGATTCTAAGTCCTATTGAAGCTACTCTAACAAATTAACATTTAAACGAAACTAACAGGTCTTTGACAATACAAACATTGTTACACATCATACAACAAGCTATTGCACCGCCCGTTTTGCAAACTGGAGAGATGTACCCTTATTTTTGAACTTTTTCCTAATACTAGTATTGCACTTACATCATGATCAAAAAAAAATAAATCTTGGCTGCAATACCAGCTAGGTCGTTAAAAAATGCGGTGTTCCCTTAAATCTATGATTGTCCTCTTTAATATATTTCACTGTGCGTAGGTATTATTGCACTGATCCTTTGATGCCCCGCCATTAATACCGCCATTGATGTTCATATCGGCATGGAGCGTTAAAGCGCTGTTCTTAACGGCAATGCGGCATCATTTTTCGCGCCATTTACTTTAACACAGCGCATCGGACTAGATATTTTTAGGTTGGGCGCCATTCTCTTACGGACCACCTATCAACGCGGCACTAAGTTTGGTCCTCCGGCAACTAGCGGTCTCAGAGGGTTCTAACCCGTTCCAAACTTAGTCCTAGGTTGCGAACAAGAAATTGAGACTGAAACAAATACGGAAAATACAAAACAAAAAAGCACTAAACAAAATACTTCATATACCACATGGAACAAAGGAGTTTGATAGAATACTCCTGCACTGTCCGCCCTTCCATGGTCCTTAGTTTCCACAGAAATCATTTTTTTTAAAGGCTCCCATTTTCCACACACCTACATTAGCTTCCGTTAGAGCAGGTTCCCCCCTTTACAAAACAATTAGTACAACATATTTATATTTTTTTTACACAATCACACAATTATACATTTATTATTCTTTTTATGCTTATCCTTAAGCGGCAAATAGACCACACAAATTATTTGCGCAAACTCACACGAATTTAGCACACACACCGCGCAAATATTTGTGCAAACTTCATTCGAAGCAAGTGTTCGGCGAGTGAAGTAATGGATGAAAACGCAGCTATTGCCGTCGTTTTGGCAGTGGCAGTAAAAAAGAAGCGCGAAAATGAAAAAATAAAACGTAAACGCTTGTGGGCAAAGGCGTGGCTACGGAAACGTCCAATTTTTAAACATGAGCATCTTTTGGATGGATTGAGGAATACATCGCCAAACGATTTTCCTTATATTTTGTCACTAAAATTCTATATTGGGCGTTCTTTGCGTCTCTTTTCGCATAGTCCTTCGACTTTATGTCCCACGGAGCAGGCAAGGACCGATACACTTCAATATAATCTAAAATGAAAATCTGCTCTTCTTCTTTTTCCATTTTTTACAACAATCCGTCACGACGCACTGTACTGCTGCAATTTACTATATCTCACGCACTGAGCAGATTTGATGCAAATGCCCACACACTACACAAATATTTACGCAAATATGCCGAAAAATCTAAATGGTTTTGATTTTTCAGCTCGATTTCCGCAAATTCGTACGTGTGACACATACAACCTTATTTCACTCACACACATAAGCGATTTGTGCAAAGATTTGTGTGGTCTATTTGCTGGTTTATACTACTACTAACATTTCTTATACAAATACCTAACAAATCACTAACACCAGGCGAAGCTAATAACTGGAGTTATTCACTCGGATTTCCACGACCTTAGAAGATTTGGTTGGCCCGTTTCGGCCTGCAGCTAATTGTCAATTTTATTTTTTTTGTTACCCTAGTTTAAAGAGCTCTCTAAACTACCATTTATCTCGTCATCAATCAAAGAGCATAGATACAAACACTCTTCTGTAACGTCTTCTAAATCTGAGATTTCCTACACTCCTAATCTGAAACAACTGGTATTAATAATCTTCACAATTCAAAAAAACCTTAATATTTAATACACACTCTTAACCTAATCAAACAAAAAACAATACTAACGAAGTTGTTCTATCTTATTTTCTTCTCAGTCTAATATTTAAAACATTTCTTTTGTATTCATCAGGTCTTCTTAAATAGTTCATAGTTCATAATAGTTCTTCTTAAATAATCCATAAAACATTTTTTTACAGCCAACTTTATTCGGACGCAATAGGGACTTATTTGGATGATGGGAGCTTTAACACACTCACTAGGTATGTATAGATATGATTTTTGTAACTTTACTCTCCACTTATTATTAAATGCATATTTTGATGTCCTTTATTAGATGTTGTTGATGACAGCTCCTATTGGATGTTGGAGGATTCCTCGGTGGGTTTGCCCTCTCCGTTCTCAGATGAGCGTGAAACGCCGTCAACATAACAAGGATGCTGGCTTGAGCGGGAACCAGCTTTGGTTTAAATACTGCTAAAAAAACACATACACTTCCTAATATTATTTGACTTACGTCCGATTATTTAAATTCTTGCCCGAAGTGGTAGTGCTTTAATAAAGATAACGCACGTTCCTTGTATCACTACCGTTAATACCTTCCGTATTATTTTCTTAGAGTTCGATTACTTAGTCTAATCTCAGAATGAAAACAAGATTTAAAGACACTTGGTAAATTTAAAGACACTATTCTTGGTTCACTCCTGTGGTATTCTTATTTTATTTATTAAGTCAACTTATGACAATATCACAACCGATGTTCGCTGTTCAAAATTACGGGCTGCTACATCACCGTTTTGCTTGCGTACCGCTTATATAGCTCCCGGAAACCTCCCGCCTAAAGCCGTTCTTCCTAATTTTCCTTTAATTTTTTCCCACCGTCGCATAAGCTTTATTTACTTTAATTGTAAATGGCCACTTTTACACGAGAACAATTGTGCTGGCTAGCGACTACCTGCATTAAGAAGAACAAAACTAATACATATGCACTTATGTAAAACCGGCTTTCGCAAAATATTTTAACTGCAGCTAATTTAATCGTTCTTTGACTATTGGAGAGTAGAGAACAGACGCTTTTGCTTATAGCAAAATATAAACAAAAAGAGCTGCTATATCGTATAACACATCCAGACTATCTAGAAGTACATAAATGCCAAATGACTACAAAACACTAACACATACGTAACCATGTATACGTACACGCAAGCATAATTAATCTCGTGTAAAAGCGACCGAACAAAAATTATGCATGCACAATTGTTGTCGTGTAAAAGGGGCCAATGACAACAATTCTGGCGGATGCCATTTTTTTCCCAGTGTTGTTCCGTTTCGTAACTTCCTCATTTCATCATCTGGCAACACCAATGATATGTTGGTCTGGCAACATCATGTATCATGAAATGACATCAATCAAATGGATAATTTTCTCCGGAGCTGATGTTGAATTGTTGCAGCTGGAAACGTTTGCAACGACGGTCAACATAACAGGTAAGTAACGGACGTAGAAGCTTTCCTACACATCTGAAATGTTCTCCTTTTTCAGTAATAAACATTTCTGCCCAGAAATCACCGCGTGTGGTTGAATACTCTTCTTGTGCCACAGTGGGCTGCCGCTATACTGACACGCAACAAATTGCTGTTTTTGGAATGTTTTCTCTGTAAAAATCACATAAAAACGTTCTAATTTTCACGCTTACACACTTTCAAAATATCAAATAAAACACATTAATTTTCTAACTGGCACTTTTTCCAATTTTGTTTACATTTTCATTATTTTTCAACCAGCGGAGTTGATACAAAACAGGCACTGAACAAAAACTAAATGCCTGTTGTTTTTGGCTTGTATTTGTTGTCGTACTGAAGCTACCATTATATTTGTACCTTGTATTAAGTGGAGTTCAGATTAGTTCTGTTCGAGTACTGGAAAATTTGCGCATATTTTTACTGGATCGTGTTCGTTTACTCCAAAAGTCCAGTAAATGAGAGCCAGAGATCAACAATTTTGACAGCACGATGTCAGAAATCTTGCAAATTTTGGTTGGAGAAATTTTAGCCAACAAAAATGTCCAAGATAAAAAAACAGCTGTTTGAAATCAGCTGTGTTATGTAAACAAAGAAAAGTGCCAACTAAATTAACAACGCCCGAAAAAAATACAAATGAATTTTTAATATTTTATTCAAAATATCACTGAAATTTAGAAAGAAAATGGAAAGCAATAATATGTAGTGGCATTCAGCAAATTATATGTAGCAAAGCCAAAATATATGTAGCAAAGGATACAACTACATCAGTTGTTTTCTTGCAAATTTTTACTGGAATTCTTTCTTTCTTTTAGTGCAAATTTTCATAAAGAGACCAAAATCGTTCTTTCTCTCTCAAAAGCAGATTCTTGCAAATTTTTACTGGGAAAGTAAACGAACAAAGCTATTATCAGCCGGATTTGACGATCTGTCGAATCTAAAGAAAAAATTTTCAATTTGAACAGCTGTTGTCAGATAAATCTGATGGTCTTCAAATCTTTCTGTGTAGACGAACAATCGATATTTTATCGATAACTCCTTCAGATATGTCTGATAATTTGAACTCTACTTTATAGACACGGGACAGAGAAGAAAGCCGACAGAAAATATGCCGTTGCGCCGCCGCCACCGATTTATTTGACTTGGATCGGCTTAAAATATGAGCCGGTTCATAGGAAGCCTCCGGTTTTTCAGCTCGGCGGCCAAAATGTTTTGCGAAAATGTTTTTGAGTATTCGGTTACCAAAGTAGTTTCAAATCTGTTTCTTACAGCACTGAAATCGCTATTTATAAAGTTCCGTTACTTTATTCTGAGGCCAAAGGTAATCAAGCAAACAAGTTGTAATTGTGAAAAAAAAAATGAAAATAGATAAAAAGTCAAAGTGAATACATACATACATATGACACAAAAGCAAATCAATTTTTTTTCGCTAGAGACGATGATGCAGTTTCCGAATCATCCGATTCAGTGGGGCAGCTCTTCGGGAAGGAGAAGGATCTGACCTAGTTCAAGAAATTACTCAGGCAAAGGGAATTGGCCAAAGGCTATGCACAAATTGTTGCGGGCCATGGCGTGGGAGCGGAACGGTGGAAACATTTTGGACATTTACACGTGGGAGGCAGAAAAGTGTTAATCCACTTAAAATTTTGTATCCATTGCTTCGAGGAAAAGGTGTTTTTGGAAAGGTAGGTGTATGTATTCTATGTATGTCAGGGACGTGCGGTGCAGTTTTTAGCAGGGTGTTCTCCACATTTAAAAAAAATTGTCTATTCCCAGTTTATTCCAGGACCACGACGAGGACGCGATAGATAAGATCCCATTTGCAAGTTTTTTTTTATATTTTTTTTAAATTTTTTTTATATTTTTTAATTTTTTTTAGTTGTTTTTATATTTTTTTATATATATATTTTTTTGTATTTTTTTAATTATTACTTATTGAAAAAAAAAATATCTTTACTTATTATTACTTTTTCAGGAAGGATCACATTTTTATATTTTTTGTAATAATTTCTTGTTTTTTCATTTTATTTAAATTGCAATTTTTTTAATTTTTTATTTATAAACCAGTTCAACACGTCGTGTTTTTTGAATGAAAACTTCAATCATATCCTCGTAGAAATTTGTTGTATTTTTTAAAAATGTTAAAAAAGACTTTTCTATAGAAATTAAGGCTAACTCTGATAACCTTTCCTCTAACATTTTGTTTCTGGAATAAGTCTTAATTCTCTTAAGTGTGGAAAAAGACCTCTCAACAGAACTGGTTGATACCAGGAATTGTTAAAATTAATGCTTCAGTCGGAAATATTTTTTGATAACTTGCATATTTTTTTAAATTTAGCAATTCTACAAATTTTAAATTTCGTAAAGATTTAAATCTAGTTTCCATTTGTTCAAACAATGTTTAAATTATTTGATTGTATGTTTTTATACCTCAAATCGAAATTTTCCATGCTTTCTCCACGCTTTAAACTTACTCGAGCAGTAGCTTTCGTCATAATTAATATAATATCAAACTTTGATTTGTTAGCTAATATTTGCTTCTTAGTTATTTCAATATGTTCGCAGTAATATTGAATATCAAAAGAGTTTTTTTTTAAGAATATCAAACAATACATCAGTGTATGAAAAAATTTCGTTAAAGGTATTTAGCATAAAAACTATATTAAATGAATCTAAAAACTGCATAAATCCCCTAACTTGAACTGCATCCGCACCCCAAGTATCAGGATATTCTATCATTTCTTCAAATACTATTATTAGATCTGAACGATAAGTGTGGACTATATTTACAACTCTAGAGGAATAGTTCCATCTTGTTGTTGCCACAGTAGGTATTCTTCGTTTACCACCTGATCGAAGAAATAAGTTCTTTTGGTGGATTGATTAAAAAAAGCAGACAGCACTGATAATGTTACAAAACATATTTTGGTTTCTTGTATAGTTTACAGATTGCGATAAAACTAAATTTAACACACGAGCATTACAATGGATAAAAATAGCATTAGAAAACTGCTCTCTTGCTTTAGCCCGTGTGCCATTCAATGCACTAGACATGACAGCCGCGCCATCATAGGTTTGAGCTACCAGTTTTCCTCCCCAATTTTTAAGCTTTATTAAATCAATCAACTTTGTGGAAATATCGCCTGCCTTACGATCATCACTTACGTCCAAAAATTTCCCCCAGGCAACACCTTTTTAGTCAACTTACCGAAAAATTATTGATAATTGAGATATAAACACGGTTGTTTCATCCAGCATTACTGCGATAACATTTAATATGACTGTACCAATAGAGTCAATTATATCGTTTTGAATGCGGTTAATGACGATCTAATTTACTATCATATTTAGCAATTAAGTGTAAAATTTCCACATAATTTCCTCTATTGTCGGAATTTTTTTTTTCATCGTTACCTCTAACCGCAAGTTCCAAGAAAACATACCGAATCGACTAAGCGTTCGAATACATTTAGGTTTTCAGAAACTTGTTCATTATGTCTCGATAATGAAATGCGTTGTTGTTCGTCAAGTAAAACGTCAATTCGAACTTTTCCAAAAGTTTTTAATGTCAAGGTGTTACTAATGTGAACTTGAGATATTTGATGTTTTATCATAGAAGCAGTAAAATGATGTAAATCATTATAACCTGTGGTCCAAACACTTTTTTAATTTTTAATTTTCTGGCGTTGGCCTTCCATTTTTAATTATTTGAGTTTTTTCTTCGACTTTTAATTGCGAAAAAGGACTATCTAAACAAATTTCAATAGAGCATCCACATATCATTTTGCAATTTGCGTCTGATCTCATTCACATTCAGATGTAAAATGAATATTCTACAATTAACTCTGGTTCAGAATTTCTGTTGCACACAATTTTGTTTGTTTGTAGTGTGTTTTTCTTTTCTTGCTACAAGCTGTACTACTTAACATTTTTTGTCGTTCTTGTTTTAGTTTTTTTTTTATGAATGTTACTGTAAAACTTTTAACAGTGGTGCTATGCTGTAGGAGAAAAATTTTTATATATTTGCTTTGCTAATGTTAATATATACATTTCATTTTGTATAGGCAATTTGTTCACTGGCTGCTTTTGAACATCTTGTATACAACTCATAGAATAACACATACGTAGAAGGTTTTATTCGCTCATCTGACGTTTCATTTCACACTCTCATCGTAGGTTTGTGGAAATGAGAGCAAATTAATTTTAAAATTTACATACACCAGGTGGAGTTACAAAATATGTTCACTTAACTATTTCCTGTCGTTTTGGTATAGAACTGAAAAATTTAAAAGTAGTTTGCACTTTTTTGTTGATTTTTATCGTTGGTATACATTTGTATTGTATTTAACACAACTAGTTTGCCACAAAAACACGAAATTCGGGTGTAGTTCCTTTGTGGATCACTGTATACTATTGCCACCATCTGGTATTATTGAACCCATATTTTCCACCCTCCACTGTGTAATTTCCATCGTACCCATGACGTTTAATTTATTGAGCGAATAAAAACTTCTATAGTATGTGTTATTCTATGAAACAAACAAGACAAAATTATTCAGTGGTTGTGTGTGAAACAAAACTAAAATTTTCACATCTCCGTGGTGAGTTTAATTGTCACATTTTTCACTAGCCACAAGCATGGTACAATCATAGAATAACACATACTATAGAAGTTTTTATTAGCTCAATAAATTAAACGTCATAGGTACGATGGAAATTACACAGTGGAGGGTGGAAAATATGGGTTCAATAATACCAGATGGTGGCAATAGTATACAGCGATTCGCAAAGGAACTACACCCGAATTTCGTGTTTTTGTGGCAAACTAGTTGTGTTAAATACAATACAAATGAATACCAACGTTAAAAGTCAACAAAAAAGTGCAAAATACATTTAAATTTTTCAGTTCTACACCAAAACGACAGGAAATAGTTAAGTGAACATATTTTGTAACTCCACCTGGTGTATGTAAACATTTCCACAGACCTACCGAGAGAGTGTGAAATGAAACGTCAGATGAGAGAATAAGTTCTTCTATAGTATGTGTTATTCTATGGGTACAATAATATCTACATGGTAATAGCAGTGGGTGTTGTTGTAGTTGTAGGCAGCAACAACAGGCATTTTGTTTTTGCCTCACTCGCTTCAGTTGTCAAACTCTACACAAATGCATACCAATAACACAAGAATGCAAAAGAATACAAAAATAAAATATATGAGAGTTTGCCAGCTGAATCGAATTATCACATGAAAAAAATGAAATCAGCTGTTCAAACGACTACCGTGTATATATTATTGTCCAATGGCCACAAGTCTTTATAACAACATCAACTAAGGCTGTTTACGTCAACCGCACGAAGGGCTTTTATGCCCCTCTCTGTGTGGTGCATTTGTTGTCCCCCGCTCCCTCTCCTATACAGTACAGCATAGACTGTGTTTTCTTCGTCTTCTCGTTGCTGCTCAGTGCTTAAGGCATAACACTAAGCATTGTGTGGATATCAGCGGGAAGGCGGGGGACTCACTGTTTGTGTTTACTGCTGTGAATTTGTTCTGTGTGTTTGTATGTCGCAATGGTGTGTAATTTTGTTATACATTATGGTAACATACGAGGGTTGAGAACGAATTTTTTCGGTGTGTACTCTCATATTAATATTCATCGGCCTGATGTTCTTGCTCTATGTGAAACCCAGGTGCGCGAGGATTCTGATCCACAGGATTTTCATGTTCCTGGGTACCACACTCTATCCCTTTGTATTTCCCACAGAGGCCTTGTGGTTTATGTAAAAAATGGCATAGTGTTTCAGAGTCAGCGACATTTCGACTCACAAGATCCAGAATTTAACTCTCTTTGGGTAAAATTCAAGATTGGAACACATGTCCTACATTTCGGATTTCTTTATAGAAGTCCTAATGCGGGAAGGGAGGCATCCTTTAATGGCTTTGACACCCTTTCCGATTCCATTTCTGAGATATTGGGGAATTATCCAGACAGTGAAATCGTTGTTGCTGGTGATTTCAATGTCCATAATTCCTCCTGGTTAATGCATTCGAGCCATACAACTACGGAGGGCCAATACGCTGAGCTCTTCGCCGCTCATAATAACTTAACGCAATTGGTGAATGAACCGACGCACATTCCGTGTGTTCAAGGGCACAACCAAAATTTACTTGACCTCTTCTTAACTTCGCACCCTGAAAAGTACGAAGTTAACACGCTTGCACCTCTGGGTAATTCGGATCACTGTATCATTTCAGCGTCCTTTTCGTATTCAGCTCTTCGTCTCGCTTCAAACACAGTCCCGAAGCGAACAATTTTTATCTACGAAGAGGCACGTTGGGCTGAGCTCAACAATTTTTATCAGCATTTTAACTGGAAGCTTTGTTTTCTGGACAATGACATAGATGCTGCTGCTGAAATGATCGAGAAGATAATTTTGATTGGTATGAATTCATTCATTCCGACGAAAATTATTTCGGTTAAACCATCGGAAAAAAGTTGGTGTAACCAGACATGCAAGAATGCTGTCAGATCCAAAGAGGACGCGTTCAGAGACTGGCGTTCTAATAAAAACGTTGATACTGAACTGCTACGCAAACAGGCAAGATCCAAGTGTGCCAAAGTACTTCGACGCGAAAAGTTTCTTCACGAACAGCGTATTCGTACTAAAGTTCTTTCTTTCCCTAGTGGAAGTAAGAACTTTTGGTCATTTGCAAGAAGAATAAAGGATAGTTCTTCCTCTATCCCAACTCTTCTTAAAGATGACATAACATTCACTGAACCGGTTGATAAAGCTAACCTCTTGGCTGAAATGTTTGCAAGGAACTCTTCCTTGCCGGATAGCAATCAACCACTCCCCGTGATCAATTACGTATCTTGTTCCATGCCCAAGATATTTTTTCGAACGCGAGGAGTTAAAAAGGTTCTTGCGAATCTCGTCGTAGGTAAATCCCCGGGCCCGGATGGCATATCTGCACTGGTCTTGAGTAGGTGCTCTTCGACACTGGCGTGTCCACTGCGCAATCTTTTCAACCTTGCATACCGTGCCGGAGTCTTCCCGGCGCGTTGGAAGATTGCTAATGTCCAGCCAATCCCTAAAAAAGGTGATGCAAGTAACCCTGCAAATTACCGCCCAATTGCAATTTGTTCTGCGCTCTCGAAGGTTATGGAGAGTATGGTTAACCACCATCTAGTGAAGTATCTTGAGTCCAATGACCTTCTTAATGATCGGCAGTATGGCTTCCGTAGAATGAGATCTACTGGAGACCTGATGGCGTTCCTTTCGGAACAGTGGAGTCGATCCATCCACCGGCTTGGTGAGAGTAAGGTAGTGGCTCTTGATATTTCCAAGTCCTTTGACAGAGTATGGCACGATGCACCCTTGTCAAAGCTCGCTGCTTTTGGTGTCGGTGATAACTTCACTCGATTTATATCGAGTTTTCTCAGAGATCGCACTATACGAGTTGTTGTAGATGGGGTTTCATCCGACGACCATAAATTGACTGCAGGTGTACCACAGGGCTCTGTTCTTTCTCCTTCTCTTTTTCTTACTTTCATTGACGATCTCCTGGGTCAGACTGTGAATCCAATCTACTCTTTTGCCGATGACAGTAATCTCTGCCATTCTTATTCATTCGATCGTAGGCCAAGTCTTCAAGAGATTGAAGTCAAACGCCGGACAATGAATGAAACACTCGACCGCGATCTGGTGTCCATTGTTGAATGGGGTCGAAGGAATAGAGTAGATTTTAATGCGAGTAAGACCCAGTGTTGTTTGTTGTCGCATAAACGTATTGCTGACCCAGGTGTGTCGTCATTGTCTATGGACGGTGTGGATATTGATGAATCAGACGCTCTTGATGTTCTGGGCATGAAAATACAATGTGATGTCCGTTGGGCAAAACATGTATTTGAAGTGTCGAAAGATGCATTCAAGTGTCTAGGCTTTTTGAAGCGGTGCAAGAAATACTTCACTCCATCTGATCTTCTCAATATCTACACCACCTACATCAGGCCAAAGATGGAGTATAACTCCCATATATGGGCAGGTGCTCCTAGGACTTCTTTGGAGCTTCTCGACCGTGTCCAGAGGAGAGCGACGGTGTTAATAGGGGACAGTAGGGTATCCAACTCTATTGCCTCCCTTGAGCATCGTCGAAATGTGGGTTGCGTGTCACTGTTCTATCGATATTTCCACGGTATGTGTTCCTCGGACATCCGTCAACTTATGCCGGACGTGAGGATATTTAGCCGAAGTACGAGTCTTTCCAGGAACTCTCATCCGTTTTTTATCGAGTGGCCGATTGACCGCACTACACAAAAAATAAATAAATGGTTTCCCATTACATCCCATGAAGGGACAGGGGAGAACTTCTCACAATCACTGAGCTGTGCGCTTTCCAGTTTGCACTCACTGATTGGGACCTACAGTTTTACACCGATTCCGAACGGTATTTTGAGAAGCTTTTTCATGGCTATATACTCGATAGTGTCGCCGTCACTATGCGAGGTGACCGCCGCCGAAAGAAATTTTAAGGTGGTCAGAGCAGGGTTCGAACCCAGGATCTCATGTACAAGAGCCGCGCACACTAACCATTGCACCACCGACGGCCACTACCTCACTACACACTATAGAGAAAATTCGTTCTTTAGCCGTACAGTCCGTATGTGGAATAAACTTCCGGCTAGTGTATTTCCCACCAATTGTGACATACAAACATTCAAGGCAAATATCAACAGACACTACTCCCTCTTTCCACCCTCTACTACCTCAATTTTCCTTCGCCAACACAATGCACTGCATTTATAGGGGGCATCCCCTGAGTGTTGGTTTGATAAAAAAAAAAAAAAAGTCTACATACACATGGCTGAACTAGTACAACAGGGATTTTGTTTTTGTCCATGACTGTCAAATTTAGCACAGATAAATACGACGATGGTAAAATAAGGAAGGTTAACTCATTAGAACAGCTGTTTTTAATTTTTTACTTATGGTTGATCGTTTCAGCTGTCAAACTCAAATGTACTTTGTATTTGTACTTTTTTGTATTTCTGTGTTGTTGGTATACTTACGTGTATAGATTGACAACTTAAGCGAGTGAACAAAAACAAAATACCTGTTGCTGCTGCCTACAACAACAACTGCTACTACTTGGTTATTTTACTATGCGTACGACCAAGCACTGAATTTGACAGATAAGGTCATCAGAATGCAAAATCAGCTGTTCTAATGCGTCAACCTCTACTAGATCAGTCTTGTACACACATGATAAAACTACTAATTATGATACAAATACAAGGTAGTAGCATTAGCATTGTTGTAATTTCCATACCCAGTTATTGTCAAAATCAGCTGATAAAAATGTACTCATACATGGGCAATTGTGAACATAGATAGATGAAATCAAACGAGAACGAACTCACACAAACAACTTTGACATTTACTGGGTACGATGAAATGTAAACAAAGGAAATCATCATATGGGCTGATGCTACTACCTTGTATTTGTACCATGCTACTAATGTTAAGCCTAATTTTTGAGTGACAAATCATGTTTGATCAACGATCAAATATAATTTAAACTCTGAATTAATTTTTTAGGTTAATAGTTGATTGTTGGTTAAACAGCCAAAGTTGGGTATTTAAACTATGATTAACGAAGCAGAACAAACACAAAGCTTCTTTAGTTGTATATTTGAACAATTAGAATCACCATCCTAGTTGTAATAACAATAAGTATCAATTAACTCGTAGTGCAGTTAGAACTTCATTCCATTAAATATTTTGTATTTTATCACTTCACTTTTCTTTTGCAAATAGCGTCAGTTTGATGCATTGTAACGATTTGCCGATAAATGTATGAATACCGGCAAATTTTCGTTGCATTTTCCCACGGTGGTAGTAAGATTATTTGACAAAGCACTGAAAACTCTTTTCTTATGCAACCACCCTACAATTTGTTACGGACCACCTATCAACGCGGTACTAAGTATGGTCCTCCGGCAACTAGCGGTCTCAGAGGGTTCTAACCCGTTCCAAACTTAGTCCTAGCTAGCGAACAAGAAATTGAGACTGAAACAAATACGGAAAATACAAAACAAAAAAAAAATCACTAAACAAACCACTTCATATACCACATGGAACAAAGGAGTTTGATAGAATACTCCTGCACTGGCCGCCCTTCCATGGTCCTTAGTTTCCACAAAAATAATTTTTTTAAAGGACCCCATTTTGCACACACACCTACATTAGCTTCCCTGAGACCTGGTTCCCCCCTTTACAAAACCATTAGTACAACATATTTATAATTTTTTTTACACAATCACAAAATTATACATTTATAATTCTTCTTTATGCTTATCCTTATACAACTACTAACATTTCTTATACAAATACCTAACAAATCACTAACACCAGGCGAAGCTAATAACTGGAGTCATTCACTCGAATTTCCACGAACTTAGAAGATTTGGTTGGCCCGTTTCGGCCCGCAGCTAATTGTCAATTTTATTTTTTTTTTACCCTAGTTTAAAGAGCTCTCTAAACTACCACTTATCTCGTCATCAATCAACGAGCATAGATACCAACACTCTTCTGTAACGTCTTCTAAATCTGAGATTTCCTACACTCCTAATCTGAAACAACTAAAAAAAAAAATAAATGGTTTCCCATTACATCCCATGAAGGGACCGGGGAGAACTTCTCACAATCACTGAGCTGTGCGCTTTCCAGTTTTCACTCTCTGATTGGGACCTACAGTTTTACACCGATTCCGAACGGTATTTTGAGAAGCTTTTTCATGGCTATATACTCGATAGTGTCGCCGTCACTAAGCGAGGTGACCGTCGTCGAAAGAAATTTTAAGGTGGTTGGAGCAGGGATCGAACCCAGGCTCTCCTGTACAAGAGGCGCGCACAACCCATTGCACCACCGACGGTCATCTGAAACAACTGGTATTAATAATCTTCACAATTCACAAAAACCTTAATATTTAATACACACTCTTAACCTAATCAAACAAAAACCAATACTAACGAAGTTGTTCTATCTTATTTTCTTCTCAGTCTAATATTTAAAACATTTCTTTTGTATTCATCAGGTCTTCTTAAATAGTTCATAGTTCATAATAGTTCTTCTTAAATAATCCATAAAACATTTTTTTACAGCCAACTTTATTCGGACGCAATAGGGACTTATTTGGATGGTGGGAGCTTTAACACACTCACTAGGTATGTATAGATATGATTTTTGTAACTTTACTCTCCACTTATTATTAAATGCATATTTTGATGTCCTTTATTAGATGTTGTTGATGACAGCTCCTATTGGATGTTGGAGGATTCCTCGGTGGGTTTGCCCTCTCCGTTCTCAGATGAGCGTGAAACGCCGTCAACATAACAAGGATGCTGGTCCCGCTTTACTTTGGCTTGAGCGGGAACCAGCTTTGGTTTAAATACTGCTATCGTGGATTCAACACTAAAAAAAACACATACGATACACACAAATTAGCTACTGATGCACACATACACTTCATAATATTGTTTGACTTACGTCCGATTATTTAAATTTATGCCCGAAGTGGCAGTGCTTTAATAAAGATAACGCACGTTCCTTGTATCACTACCGTTAATACCTTCCTTATTATTTTCTTAGAGTTCGATTACTTAGTCTAATCTCAGAATGAAAACAAGATTTAAAGACACTTGGTAAATTTAAAGACACTTGGTAAGTCACTATTCTTGGTTCACTCCTGTGGTATTCTTTTTATTTTATTTATTAAGTCAACTTATGACAATATCACAACCGATGTTCGCTGTTCAAAATTACGGGCTGCTATATCACCGTTTTGCTCGCGTACCGCTTCTATAGCTCCCGGAAACCTCCCGCCAAAAGCCGTTCTTCCTAATTTTCCTTTCATTTTTTCCCACCGTCGTATAAGCTTTATTTACTTTTATTGTAAATAACAACAATTCTGGCGGTTGCTTTTTTTCCCAGTGTTCCGTTTCGTAACTTCCTCATTTCATCATCTGGCAACACCAATGATATGTTGGTCTGGCAACATCATGTATCATGAAGTGACATCAATCACATGGATAATTTTCTCCGGAGCTGATGTTTAATTGTTGCAGCTGGAAACGTTTGCAACGACGGTCAACATAACAGGTAAGTAGCGAACGTAGAAGCTTTCCTACACATCTGAAATGTTCTCATTTTTCAGGAATGAACATTTCTGCCCAGAAATCAAGCGGGTGTGGTTGAACACTCTTCTTGTGCCACAGTGGGCTGCCGCTAACCTGACACGCAACAAAACTCCGTGGCTGCCAAGAAACATCAGCAGGAACGGTGTGCGTGTCAATATTTGTGTGACTCTGGGTGCTGTGCCGCGTTTTGTCCTACAACGTGGGGAACTCTCACACCCTGAGGTGTCTCCTGCTCTACCGACTGAGCCGGGATCCATGCCTTTTTGAGGTTAGGGTAAGATGGTTACCTTCATTTGTGCCGCACTCGTAGGGCGACATCGGTATTCATAAGTTATGAATCGCTCAATAAGTAACATTGTCGTATCATTTACATAAGTATTTTTTTAATTCCCCTTCATTTGTTATCAGTGTTGGTCTAATGTGTTTGTTCTCTCTTTCAGAATTTACGAGTATATCCACCAGGGACTCACCGTTCGTCCGATTCACTAGGAAGAGGAGAATATTTTCCTTTCGGCTGAATATCCGTAAGTTCATATACCCATATGTAGCACGGCACCTACTTTCATATATGGTAGTGTTACAAAAAGCCGGGTATTTGTCAATAACCGGTTATGGTGTTCAACACCTTCATACACATGCATATGTTCATTGTAAGTTGAGTGCATAGATAAAGGAATTTTCTAGTTCAATGGGATATTTTCTAGATGGAGCTGGATGCAATAATTACAACGTTTGATCCCAAACAAAATATACCTTGCAAGATGTATTTAGAACAGGTGCTAACAATATGTATGATAGGCAACATCAACAGGGATTTTGTTTTTGTTTTGTGGTCCGTTGCTCTCAAATCCAACACAAACGAATACCAACAATAACGGTAAAGAAAAAGATGCAATCAAAATAACAAAATTTTAATTTGAAAGTGGTGAACACAACGACATGAAAAAAACTAAATTAGTTGTTCGAATAGCACAACCTGGAAAATGATTCTATTTTTGTACTGAAAAAATGTCCCACACTGTTGAATAAACGTCAGTGAATGTTATGAGAAACGTCAATGAAAGTTACAAAACGACAACACAGCACCGAGTGACAGTACTTGACAATGCCTGTGGGATATCTACTTATTTCCTTTATCTATGATTGGTACTATCAAGATGTATCTATTACAGGTGGAAGAGTTAGAACAGCTGATTTCAATTTTTTCTTGTCGTTGTGGCCCGACTTTGTCAAATGTTGTTTATACCATAGATAAAGGAATTAACTAGATATCGCACATGCCGTGGGAAATTTCGTGGTCAATGGGATATTTTCTAGATGGAGCTGAATGCAATAATTACAACGTTTGAGCCCAAATAAAATATATATTGCAAGATGTATTTAGAACAGGTGCTAACAATAGGTGTGGTAGGCAACATCAACAGGGATTTTGTTTTTGTGTTGTGGTCCGTTGCTCTTAAATTCAACACAAACGAACACCAACATTAACAGTAAACAAAAAGACACAGAATTAAAATAACAAAATTTGAACATACAGAAAATTTAGTTAGTTGTTCGAATAGCACAGCCCGGAAAATGTTACTTTTTTGTATGTATCAAATTTCCCACAGTGTTGAATAAACGTCAGTGAATGTTATGAGAAACTTCAGTGAGAGTTACAAAACGACCACACAGCACCTAGTGGTAGTACTTGACAATGCCTGTGGGATATCTACTTATTTCCTTTATCTATGGTTGAGTGCCAGTAGTATATACATACAGTGTTTATACGATGACTGATCACCCTGGGGCACGAGTCATGACTTACGATACTTCAAAGTAAACGTAATTATTAAATTAATTCAATACAAATGATTTTTTTCAGTCATTATAATCTTTTTTTCAAAATGTACACTTAGGGTATTTATCATACAAAAATCGCCACTCCAATCTCACCACTTTTTATGAATAATAGAAGCGTTACCAAAAGAGAATAATCACAAAACCTGTGGGTGGATAGTTATTATATTTGACTCGGAATGGGAATTGAAATTTAAAAGGTTTTTTTTGAATTTACATTTCATTGTCGAATTAGAATCCACTTCTGAATCCGAATTTAGCAGTTTGATTCAGCTGCGAAATGTGAACTGAATAGTAATTTTCAATTTCATCTACTATTTTCGAGTTCTAACTTGGATTTGTATTCGGCATTTGCAGTAATTTTCAAAAATGGAGTATCGATAAGGATTTTTAAATTTAAGTTGCAATTTTCTTCAGAATTAAAAGAACTGAATTTAAAATTTGAATTTTGATTTTGAATTGGAATTTAAATTTTAGTTCAATTCAATATTATTAGAATTTTGGCATATGATTTTTATCAAAATTGGACTTCTTATTGAATCTAACATGTTAGTCTTAGAATGTGAATTGGAATCCGAAGAGTTGATTTCATATACGATCCCCGAATTTTACTTCAAATTCGTAATGGATTTTGAATTTAAAATTTGAATTTATTTTCAGCAGGTGGATTCGGTAGTTTGTTCAAAATACAAAATAAATATTGTATGGGAATCATACATGTTTTTTTTAATTTGCATTGGATTTTGATCTAATGCAAATGAATTACCATAGTTCGCAATGGCAATTTAAAAAAAATTTAATTTGCATTTGCTGAAGCAATGCAAAATGCAGGTTGGGGAATCAGACGCCAACTGTAAGGGAATATGAGAATGTTTTTAATTGTTTTGAAGTTGCTGGCAATTCGGGTTTCAAAGTATTTAATATGTAGATGTTTGTGGCTTTGATAGGTATCATAGTGCTTTCAAATTCATAAAATATTTGAAAACAAAAAGTGCCACATATGAAAGAAATACTTTGAAAATAAGTACCATGGCCAGTGGTATTGAATTATTATTTTTTTTTAAATTTGCATTTCGAAATTGAATTGAGATTCACGGCGATGTGTTCGAATTTGACTTTTAGTTGAATTATTGGATTTTTCGGACAGAATTTAAAATTGGACTTTACTCGTAGTTTGAACTGATATTTCAAATTACTAATTAGAATTACTAGGATTACCTTTTCAAATTAGTCTAGGAACTCCAATGTCAAATCGTTTTTCTCCTCTCATATTACTTTCCTAACACGTCGGTTTATTTCCTTCCCTTCGAGCATAAGTAAGGCATCGGTCTCCGCTAACACAACTCCTTTATATCGATACTACTTGCTGTAAGATTCGGTACCCGGTATTCGACCATTAATATCAGTAGCCTAATGTACTCTGTCGCGGGGCTTGCCCATTCGCACATTAAGAGGTACACCACCTATGGTATTAATGAGTCAAGGTTACAATATGTAACTGGCCGGAATACGGTAGCAACTAGTAGTATCATTATGGAGTTTGTCTTACACCTTTTCTGATCCTTGTCTACGTTTATGCTCTTAAATCCTTCACATGGCACGTCCCTAACGGTCTCCCCTGTAGGTCTTCAATACTATACATATTCTTTCCAACAGGTTTGACAATTCGGCATTTCAAAAACTTTCTTGCGAATTTCGCATTAAAGTTCTTACCAAAATCACTAAGGACGTGATTCCTTCTAAAAACTTCCAGACCAGGGATAAAGTTCACCTTCCGTGCCCTCTCATTATATCTTTTTGCACTCTTTTCGAACGCCTCATGCATGTTGTATCAATTCAAGTTTCTCCGTTCTTGGTATATGAGAAATTTTTTGATCTGTTAGCGACTTTAATTTTCTAGCTATTTTATTATCTGAACCCTTAGTGTACATTTCGTACCCCAACAGAGCAAAGAAAGGTGTAACTCCAATAGCGGTGTGTACTGAAGACCTTAAAGCACACTCTATCTCTGATAAGTATAGATCCCAGTCGCGGTGATCCTTCTCCAAATAGGCCCTAATCGCTGCCAATACCGATTGATTTACTCTTTCGGAGGCATTTGATTGTGGAGAGTATGGTGCAGTTTGTAGATGGTTGATGCAGTATGTTCTCACCATTTGTTTAAAACTCTTTGACGTGAATTGGGCACCGTTGTCACTGTGAATAGTTTCTGGTACTCCAAATTTCCGAAATACTTCCTCCACTAAGAACTTCATGACGTTGTTTGTGGTAGCCTCTTTCATTGCTTTCAAGAACACAAACTTTCAAAAGTGATCCACTACAATAAAAATGTATGCGTTACCATATTTTGACTTCGGATATTTTCCCAGAAAGTCGACGTAAAGTTTCTGGAATGGACGCTTTGTTATTACCTCGTTTCCGATAGAGGGTTGAAGACGTTGATTCGCTGTTTTAGTTTCCTTACACACTCTACAAGTCGATACATATTGGCGAACTTGAGAAACCATTTTTGGCCAATAGTACAAACGCTTTAATCGATGTAGCGTTTCGGCTATGCCACCATGCGATTTTTCTATAAGGATGCACGTTAAAGCCTCTGGGACCCATAATTTCCATTCCACTTCATCTAATATTTGGTCGTTTTCGAATTTGTTTCTCTTAAAGATCATTCCATTGATAATTGCAACATCGGGTAGTTTCTCCTTATTAAGCTCAATAACCTTAATTAACTCTCTATATTCCTCACTTTCAAACTCTGCCGCCTCGAAATCGAATACCTGGTCTTCATGCATTTCATCGACTATAGGTATCTGCAACTACGTTCTCTTTTCCCTTGCGGTGCTCGATCATAAAGTCGCATGCCTGTAGTTGAAGGGACCACCTTGCCAATCTACCGCTTAGGTCTTTCAAGCTCATCAGCCATTTTAAGCTTGCGTGGTCTGTGATGACAGTGAATTTCATCATTTCGACATATGGCCGGAAACGTTTCACTGCCATCACAGCCGCTAGGCATTCCTTCTCCGTTACGCTATAATTTTTGCTGACAGCTTTTTAGCTTTTGGGAATAGAAGGCTATGGGATTTTCCTCCTCTTCTGGAACAGCACCGCTCCTATTCCCACGTCAGACGCGTCGCATTGTATAAAGAAGGGCTTGGAGAAATCGGGAAGTCTCAATACTGGTGCAGTCGTGAGTGCATGTTTCAAACTATCAAAAGCTTCTATGGCTGCAGGTTTCATCGCAAATTTTTAATTTTTTTCAATGTATCTGTGAGAGAAGCGGTCTGTGATGCAAAGATTTTAATAAACCGTCGATACCACCCAGCGGTACCTAAGAAACTTCTAACTTCTCTGGGTGACTGAGGTATCTTGATTTTCTGTATTGCCGATACTTTGTTGGGGTCCGTTTTGAGCATTCCACCTCCAATTATAAATCCAACATATTTCAACTCATTGAAACAGAACATACTTTTTCCAAGCCCGATAGTCAGATTAGCCTTCCGCAAACACTCCGCTACCTGCTCCAGTATATATAAATGTTTATCAAAGTCTTCAGCTATGATCAGTAAATCATCTAAGTAGACAAATACATTTGATTTAAGACGATCTGGTATGACTTTGTCCATAAGTCGGCAGAGTCTTTGTGCAGCGTTGCATAGACCAAATGGCATAACCCGGAATTGATATAATGGTCGCCTTGGGACTGTGAACGCCGTATACGGCTTGGACTCCTCATCCAGCTCGATCTGCCAAAATGCGTGTTTCAAATCCACGCTACTTATAAAAACAGTTTGATCTATTCTACTGAGAATCCCATCTATATTCTGGAGCGGGTATGCGTCTTTAACCGTAGCTGCATTCAGCTTTCGAGCGTCTAAACAGAATCTATTCTTTCCCGGCTTTCTGACTATTGTAGTTCTGTTGGACCAAGCACTCTCACTTTCTTCAATAACATTCAGCTTAATCATGTTGTCTATTTCGTTGTACACTATTTCTTGCATTGCGGGTGAAATTGGGTAGTGTTTGTCCTTAATGGGGTTCGTCCCTACGAGAAGTTGAATTGTGTGTTTCCCTAGACGTGTTTGACCTAACCCCTTCTCTTGAAATGTTAGAATTTTTTTCCTCACGTCTTGAAGTTTTTCTTTTTCGCATTCCGACAACTCGTGCAGCCAATTTTATGGTCGTCTTTATCATCCGTAAATTGAGCCTGTGGTTGCTCCATATTCAGCTCTAATCCGAAAGCTCTCCAAAAGTCGATGCGCAAATACATTTTCTGTTCAAGATCCGGGCATAAATAGAACCATATGGGCATAAATAGAACCGACTTTGTCAAATGTTGTTTATACCATAGATAAAGGAATTAACTAGATATCGCACATGCCGTGGGAAATTTCGTGGTCAATGGGATATTTTCTAGATGGAGCTGAATGCAATAATTACAACGTTTGAGCCCAAATAAAATATATATTGCAAGATGTATTTAGAACAGGTGCTAACAATAGGTGTGGTAGGCAACATCAACAGGGATTTTGTTTTTGTGTTGTGGTCCGTTGCTCTTAAATTCAACACAAACGAACACCAACATTAACAGTAAACAAAAAGACACAGAATTAAAATAACAAAATTTGAACTTGAAAGTGGGGAACACAACGACATACAGAAAATTTAGTTAGTTGTTCGAATAGCACAGCCCGGAAAATGCTACTTTTTTGTATGTATCAAATTTCCCACAGTGTTGAATAAACGTCAGTGAATGTTATGAGAAACTTCAGTGAGAGTTACAAAGCACCACACAGCACCTAGTGGTAGTACTTGACAATGCCTGTGGGATATCTACTTATTTCCTTTATCTATGGTTGAGTGCCAGTAGTATATACATACAGTGTTTATACGATGACTGATCACCCTGGGGCACGAGTCATGACTTACGATACTTCAAAGTAAACGTAATTATTAAATTAATTCAATACAAATGATTTTTTTCAGTCATTATAATCTTTTTTTCAAAATGTACACTTAGGGTATTTATCATACAAAAATCGCCACTCCAATCTCACCACTTTTTATGAATAATAGAAGCGTTACCAAAAGAGAATAATCACAAAACCTGTGGGTGGATAGTTATTATATTTAACTCGGAATGGGAATTGAAATTTAAAAGGTTTTTTTTGAATTTACATTTCATTGTCGAATTAGAATCCACTTCTGAATCCGAATTTAGCAGTTTGATTCAGCTGCGAAATGTGAACTGAATAGTAATTTTCAATTTCATCTACTATTTTCGAGTTCTAATTTGGATTTGTATTCGGCATTTGCAGTAATTTTCAAAAATGGAGTATCGATAAGGATTTTTAAATTTAAATTGCAATTTTCTTCAGAATTAAAAGAACTGAATTTAAAATTTGAATTTTGATTTTGAATTGGAATTTAAATTTTAGTTCAATTCAATATTATTAGAATTTTGGCATATGATTTTTATCAAAATTGGACTTCTTATTGAATCTAACATGTTAGTCTTAGAATGTGAATTGGAATCCGAAGAGTTGATTTCATATACGATCCCCGAATTTTACTTCAAATTCGTAATGGATTTTGAATTTAAAATTTGAATTTATTTTCAGTAGGTGGATTCGGTAGTTTGTTCAAAATACAAAATAAATATTGTATGGGAATCATACATGTTTTTTTTAATTTGCATTGGATTTTGATCTAATGCAAATGAATTACCATAGTTCGCAATGGCAATTTAAAAAAAATTTAATTTGCATTTGCTGAGGCAATGCAAAATGCAGGTTGGGGAATCAGACGCCAACTGTAAGGGAATATGAGAATGTTTTTAATTGTTTTGAAGTTGCTGGCAATTCGGGTTTCAAAGTATTTAATATGTAGATGTTTGTGGCTTTGATAGGTATCATAGTGCTTTCAAATTCATAAAATATTTGAAAACAAAAAGTGCCACATATGAAAGAAATACTTTGAAAATAAGTACCATGGCCAGTGGTATTGAATTATTATTTTTTTTTAAATTTGCATTTCGAAATTGAATTGAGATTCACGGCGATGTGTTCGAATTTGACTTTTAGTTGAATTATTGGATTTTTCGGACAGAATTTAAAATTGGACTTTACTCGTAGTTTGAACTGATATTTCAAATTACTAATTAGAATTACTAGGATTACCTTTTCAAATTAGTCTAGGAACTCCAATGTCAAATCGTTTTTCTCCTCTCATATTACTTTCCTAACACGTCGGTTTATTTCCTTCCCTTCGAGCATAAGTAAGGCATCGGTCTCCGCTAACACAACTCCTTTATATCGATACTACTTGCTGTAAGATTCGGTACCCGGTATTCGACCATTAATATCAGTAGCCTAATGTACTCTGTCGCGGGGCTTGCCCATTCGCACATTAAGAGGTACACCACCTATGGTATTAATGAGTCAAGGTTACAATATGTAACTGGCCGGAATACGGTAGCAACTAGTAGTATCATTATGGAGTTTGTCTTACACCTTTTCTGATCCTTGTCTACGTTTATGCTCTTAAATCCTTCACATGGCACGTCCCTAACGGTCTCCCCTGTAGGTCTTCAATACTATACATATTCTTTCCAACAGGTTTGACAATTCGGCATTTCAAAAACTTTCTTGCGAATTTCGCATTAAAGTTCTTACCAAAATCACTAAGGACGTGATTCCTTCTAAAAACTTCCAGACCAGGGATAAAGTTCACCTTCCGTGCCCTCTCATTATATCTTTTTGCACTCTTTTCGAACGCCTCATGCATGTTGTATCAATTCAAGTTTCTCCGTTCTTGGTATATGAGAAATTTTTTGATCTGTTAGCGACTTTAATTTTCTAGCTATTTTATTATCTGAACCCTTAGTGTACATTTCGTACCCCAACAGAGCAAAGAAAGGTGTAACTCCAATAGCGGTGTGTACTGAAGACCTTAAAGCACACTCTATCTCTGATAAGTATAGATCCCAGTCGCGGTGATCCTTCTCCAAATAGGCCCTAATCGCTGCCAATACCGATTGATTTACTCTTTCGGAGGCATTTGATTGTGGAGAGTATGGTGCAGTTTGTAGATGGTTGATGCAGTATGTTCTCACCATTTGTTTAAAACTCTTTGACGTGAATTGGGCACCGTTGTCACTGTGAATAGTTTCTGGTACTCCAAATTTCCGAAATACTTCCTCCACTAAGAACTTCATGACGTTGTTTGTGGTAGCCTCTTTCATTGCTTTCAAGAACACAAACTTTCAAAAGTGATCCACTACAATAAAAATGTATGCGTTACCATATTTTGACTTCGGATATTTTCCCAGAAAGTCGACGTAAAGTTTCTGGAATGGACGCTTTGTTATTACCTCGTTTCCGATAGAGGGTTGAAGACGTTGATTCGCTGTTTTAGTTTCCTTACACACTCTACAAGTCGATACATATTGGCGAACTTGAGAAACCATTTTTGGCCAATAGTACAAACGCTTTAATCGATGTAGCGTTTCGGCTATGCCACCATGCGATTTTTCTATAAGGATGCACGTTAAAGCCTCTGGGACCCATAATTTCCATTCCACTTCATCTAATATTTGGTCGTTTTCGAATTTGTTTCTCTTAAAGATCATTCCATTGATAATTGCAACATCGGGTAGTTTCTCCTTATTAAGCTCAATAACCTTAATTAACTCTCTATATTCCTCACTTTCAAACTCTGCCGTCTCGAAATCGAATACCTGGTCTTCATGCATTTCATCGACTATAGGTATCTGCAACTACGTTCTCTTTTCCCTTGCGGTGCTCGATCATAAAGTCGCATGCCTGTAGTTGAAGGGACCACCTTGCCAATCTACCGCTTAGGTCTTTCAAGCTCATCAGCCATTTTAAGCTTGCGTGGTCTGTGATGACAGTGAATTTCATCATTTCGACATATGGCCGAAAACGTTTCACTGCCATCACAGCCGCTAGGCATTCCTTCTCCGTTACGCTATAATTTTTGCTGACAGCTTTTTAGCTTTTGGGAATAGAAGGCTATGGGATTTTCCTCCTCTTCTGGAACAGCACCGCTCCTATTCCCACGTCAGACGCGTCGCATTGTATAAAGAAGGGCTTGGAGAAATCGGGAAGTCTCAATACTGGTGCAGTCGTGAGTGCATGTTTCAAACTATCAAAAGCTTCTATGGCTGCAGGTTTCATCGCAAATTTTTAATTTTTTTCAATGTATCTGTGAGAGAAGCGGTCTGTGATGCAAAGATTTTAATAAACCGTCGATACCACCCAGCGGTACCTAAGAAACTTCTAACTTCTCTGGGTGACTGAGGTATCTTGATTTTCTGTATTGCCGAGACTTTGTTGGGGTCCGTTTTGAGCATTCCACCTCCAATTATAAATCCAACATATTTCAACTCATTGAAACAGAACATACTTTTTCCAAGCCCGATAGTCAGATTAGCCTTCCGCAAACACTCCGCTACCTGCTCCAGTATATATAAATGTTTATCAAAGTCTTCAGCTATGATCAGTAAATCATCTAAGTAGACAAATACATTTGATTTAAGACGAGCTGGTATGACTTTGTCCATAAGTCGGCAGAGTCTTTGTGCAGCGTTGCATAGACCAAATGGCATAACCCGGAATTGATATAATGGTCGCCTTGGGACTGTGAACGCCGTATACGGCTTGGACTCCTCATCCAGCTCGATCTGCCAAAATGCGTGTTTCAAATCCACGCTACTTATAAAAACAGTTTGATCTATTCTACTGAGAATCCCATCTATATTCTGGAGCGGGTATGCGTCTTTAACCGTAGCTGCATTCAGCTTTCGAGCGTCTAAACAGAATCTATTCTTTCCCGGCTTTCTGACTATTGTAGTTCTGTTGGACCAAGCACTCTCACTTTCTTCAATAACATTCAGCTTAATCATGTTGTCTATTTCGTTGTACACTATTTCTTGCATTGCGGGTGAAATTGGGTAGTGTTTGTCCTTAATGGGGTTCGTCCCTACGAGAAGTTGAATTGTGTGTTTCCCTAGACGTGTTTGACCTAACCCCTTCTCTTGAAATGTTAGAATTTTTTTCCTCACGTCTTGAAGTTTTTCTTTTTCGCATTCCGACAACTCGTGCAGCCAATTTTATGGTCGTCTTTATCATCCGTAAATTGAGCCTGTGGTTGCTCCATATTCAGCTCTAATCCGAAAGCTCTCCAAAAGTCGATGCGCAAATACATTTTCTGTTCAAGATCCGGGCATAAATAGAACCATATGGGCATAAATAGAACCGACTTTGTCAAATGTTGTTTATACCATAGATAAAGGAATTAACTAGATATCGCACATGCCGTGGGAAATTTCGTGGTCAATGGGATATTTTCTAGATGGAGCTGAATGCAATAATTACAACTTGAGCCCAAATAAAATATATATTGCAAGATGTATTTAGAACAGGTGCTAACAATAGGTGTGGTAGGCAACATCAACAGGGATTTTGTTTTTGTGTTGTGGTCCGTTGCTCTTAAATTCAACACAAACGAACACCAACATTAACAGTAAACAAAAAGACACAGAATTAAAATAACAAAATTTGAACTTGAAAGTGGGGAACACAACGACATACAGAAAATTTAGTTAGTTGTTCGAATAGCACAGCCCGGAAAATGCAACTTTTTTGTATGTATCAAATTTCCCACAGTGTTGAATAAACGTCAGTGAATGTTATGAGAAACTTCAGTGAGAGTTACAAAACGACCACACAGCACCTAGTGGTAGTACTTGACAATGCCTGTGGGATATCTACTTATTTCCTTTATCTATGGTTGAGTGCCAGTAGTATATACATACAGTGTTTATACGATGACTGATCACCCTGGGGCACGAGTCATGACTTACGATACTTCAAAGTAAACGTAATTATTAAATTAATTCAATACAAATGATTTTTTTCAGTCATTATAATCTTTTTTTCAAAATGTACACTTAGGGTATTTATCATACAAAAATCGCCACTCCAATCTCACCACTTTTTATGAATAATAGAAGCGTTACCAAAAGAGAATAATCACAAAACCTGTGGGTGGATAGTTATTATATTTAACTCGGAATGGGAATTGAAATTTAAAAGGTTTTTTTTGAATTTACATTTCATTGTCGAATTAGAATCCACTTCTGAATCCGAATTTAGCAGTTTGATTCAGCTGCGAAATGTGAACTGAATAGTAATTTTCAATTTCATCTACTATTTTCGAGTTCTAATTTGGATTTGTATTCGGCATTTGCAGTAATTTTCAAAAATGGAGTATCGATAAGGATTTTTAAATTTAAATTGCAATTTTCTTCAGAATTAAAAGAACTGAATTTAAAATTTGAATTTTGATTTTGAATTGGAATTTAAATTTTAGTTCAATTCAATATTATTAGAATTTTGGCATATGATTTTTATCAAAATTGGACTTCTTATTGAATCTAACATGTTAGTCTTAGAATGTGAATTGGAATCCGAAGAGTTGATTTCATATACGATCCCCGAATTTTACTTCAAATTCGTAATGGATTTTGAATTTAAAATTTGAATTTATTTTCAGCAGGTGGATTCGGTAGTTTGTTCAAAATACAAAATAAATATTGTATGGGAATCATACATGTTTTTTTTAATTTGCATTGGATTTTGATCTAATGCAAATGAATTACCATAGTTCGCAATGGCAATTTAAAAAAAATTTAATTTGCATTTGCTGAGGCAATGCAAAATGCAGGTTGGGGAATCAGACGCCAACTGTAAGGGAATATGAGAATGTTTTTAATTGTTTTGAAGTTGCTGGCAATTCGGGTTTCAAAGTATTTAATATGTAGATGTTTGTGGCTTTGATAGGTATCATAGTGCTTTCAAATTCATAAAATATTTGAAAACAAAAAGTGCCTCATATGAAAGAAATACTTTGAAAATAAGTACCATGGTCAGTGGTATTGAATTATTATTTTTTTTAAATTTGCATTTCGAAATTGAATTGAGATTCACGGCGATGTGTTCGAATTTGACTTTTAGTTGAATTATTGGATTTTTCGGACAGAATTTAAAATTGGACTTTACTCGTAGTTTGAACTGATATTTCAAATTACTAATTAGAATTACTAGGATTACCTTTTCAAATTAGTCTAGGAACTCCAATGTCAAATCGTTTTTCTCCTCTCATATTACTTTCCTAACACGTCGGTTTATTTCCTTCCCTTCGAGCATAAGTAAGGCATCGGTCTCCGCTAACACAACTCCTTTATATCGATACTACTTGCTGTAAGATTCGGTACCCGGTATTCGACCATTAATATCAGTAGCCTAATGTACTCTGTCGCGGGGCTTGCCCATTCGCACATTAAGAGGTACACCACCTATGGTATTAATGAGTCAAGGTTACAATATGTAACTGGCCGGAATACGGTAGCAACTAGTAGTATCATTATGGAGTTTGTCTTACACCTTTTCTGATCCTTGTCTACGTTTATGCTCTTAAATCCTTCACATGGCACGTCCCTAACGGTCTCCCCTGTAGGTCTTCAATACTATACATATTGTTTCCAACAGGTTTGACAATTCGGCATTTCAAAAACTTTCTTGCGAATTTCGCGTTAAAGTTCTTACCAAAATCACTAAGGACGTGATTCCTTCTAAAAACTTCCAGACCAGGGATAAAGTTCACCTTCCGTGCCCTCTCATTATATCTTTTTGCACTCTTTTCGAACGCCTCATGCATGTTGTATCAATTCAAGTTTCTCCGTTCTTGGTATATGAGAAATTTTTTGATCTGTTAGCGACTTTAATTTTCTAGCTATTTTATTATCTGAACCCTTAGTGTACATTTCGTACCCCAACAGAGCAAAGAAAGGTGTAACTCCAATAGCGGTGTGTACTGAAGACCTTAAAGCACACTCTATCTCTGATAAGTATAGATCCCAGTCGCGGTGATCCTTCTCCAAATAGGCCCTAATCGCTGCCAATACCGATTGATTTACTCTTTCGGAGGCATTTGATTGTGGAGAGTATGGTGCAGTTTGTAGATGGTTGATGCAGTATGTTCTCACCATTTGTTTAAAACTCTTTGACGTGAATTGGGCACCGTTGTCACTGTGAATAGTTTCTGGTACTCCAAATTTCCGAAATACTTCCTCCACTAAGAACTTCATGACGTTGTTTGTGGTAGCCTCTTTCATTGCTTTCAAGAACACAAACTTTCAAAAGTGATCCACTACAATAAAAATGTATGCGTTACCATATTTTGACTTCGGATATTTTCCCAGAAAGTCGACGTAAAGTTTCTGGAATGGACGCTTTGTTATTACCTCGTTTCCGATAGAGGGTTGAAGACGTTGATTCGCTGTTTTAGTTTCCTTACACACTCTACAAGTCGATACATATTGGCGAACTTGAGAAGCCATTTTTGGCCAATAGTACAAACGCTTTAATCGATGTAGCGTTTCGGCTATGCCACCATGTGCGGCTGTCGGTTCATCGTGCGATTTTTCTATAAGGATGCACGTTAAAGCCTCTGGGACCCATAATTTCCATTCCACTTCATCTAATATTTGGTCGTTTTCGAATTTGTTTCTCTTAAAGATCATTCCATTGATAATTGCAACATCGGGTAGTTTCTCCTTATTAAGCTCAATAACCTTAATTAACTCTCTATATTCCTCACTTTCAAACTCTGCCGTCTCGAAATCGAATACCTGGTCTTCATGCATTTCATCGACTATAGGTATCTGCAACTACGTTCTCTTTTCCCTTGCGGTGCTCGATCATAAAGTCGCATGCCTGTAGTTGAAGGGACCACCTTGCCAATCTACCGCTTAGGTCTTTCAAGCTCATCAGCCATTTTAAGCTTGCGTGGTCTGTGATGACAGTGAATTTCATCATTTCGAAAACGTTTCACTGCCATCACAGCCGCTAGGCATTCCTTCTCCGTTACGCTATAATTTTTGCTGACAGCTTTTTAGCTTTTGGGAATAGAAGGCTATGGGATTTTCCTCCTCTTCTGGAACAGCACCGCTCCTATTCCCACGTCAGACGCGTCGCATTGTATAAAGAAGGGCTTGGAGAAATCGGGAAGTCTCAATACTGGTGCAGTCGTGAGTGCATGTTTCAAACTATCAAAAGCTTCTATGGCTGCAGGTTTCATCGCAAATTTTTAATTTTTTTCAATGTATCTGTGAGAGAAGCGGTCTGTGATGCAAAGATTTTAATAAACCGTCGATACCACCCAGCGGTACCTAAGAAACTTCTAACTTCTCTGGGTGACTGAGGTATCTTGATTTTCTGTATTGCCGATACTTTGTTGGGGTCCGTTTTGAGCATTCCACCTCCAATTATAAATCCAACATATTTCAACTCATTGAAACAGAACATACTTTTTCCAAGCCCGATAGTCAGATTAGCCTTCCGCAAACACTCCGCTACCTGCTCCAGTATATATAAATGTTTATCAAAGTCTTCAGCTATGATCAGTAAATCATCTAAGTAGACAAATACATTTGATTTAAGACGAGCTGGTATGACTTTGTCCATAAGTCGGCAGAGTCTTTGTGCAGCGTTGCATAGACCAAATGGCATAACCCGGAATTGATATAATGGTCGCCTTGGGACTGTGAACGCCGTATACGGCTTGGACTCCTCATCCAGCTCGATCTGCCAAAATGCGTGTTTCAAATCCACGCTACTTATAAAAACAGTTTGATCTATTCTACTGAGAATCCCATCTATATTCTGGAGCGGGTATGCGTCTTTAACCGTAGCTGCATTCAGCTTTCGAGCGTCTAAACAGAATCTATTCTTTCCCGGCTTTCTGACTATTGTAGTTCTGTTGGACCAAGCACTCTCACTTTCTTCAATAACATTCAGCTTAATCATGTTGTCTATTTCGTTGTACACTATTTCTTGCATTGCGGGTGAAATTGGGTAGTGTTTGTCCTTAATGGGGTTCGTCCCTACGAGAAGTTGAATTGTGTGTTTCCTAGACGTGTTTGACCTAACCCCTTCTCTTGAAATGTTAGAATTTTTTTCCTCACGTCTTGAAGTTTTTCTTTTTCGCATTCCGACAACTCGTGCAGCCAATTTTATGGCCGTCTTTATCATCCGTAAATTGAGCCTGTGGTTGCTCCATATTCAGCTCTAATCCGAAAGCTCTCCAAAAGTCGATGCGCAAATACATTTTCTGTTCAAGATCCGGGCATAAATAGAACCATATGGGCATAAATAGAACCGACTTTGTCAAATGTTGTTTATACCATAGATAAAGGAATTAACTAGATATCGCACATGCCGTGGGAAATTTCGTGGTCAATGGGATATTTTCTAGATGGAGCTGAATGCAATAATTACAACGTTTGAGCCCAAATAAAATATATATTGCAAGATGTATTTAGAACAGGTGCTAACAATAGGTGTGGTAGGCAACATCAACAGGGATTTTGTTTTTGTGTTGTGGTCCGTTGCTCTTAAATTCAACACAAACGAACACCAACATTAACAGTAAACAAAAAGACACAGAATTAAAATAACAAAATTTGAACTTGAAAGTGGGGAACACAACGACATACAGAAAATTTAGTTAGTTGTTCGAATAGCACAGCCCGGAAAATGCTACTTTTTTGTATGTATCAAATTTCCCACAGTGTTGAATAAACGTCAGTGAATGTTATGAGAAACTTCAGTGAGAGTTACAAAACGACCACACAGCACCTAGTGGTAGTACTTGACAATGCCTGTGGGATATCTACTTATTTCCTTTATCTATGGTTGAGTGCCAGTAGTATATACATACAGTGTTTATACGATGACTGATCACCCTGGGGCACGAGTCATGACTTACGATACTTCAAAGTAAACGTAATTATTAAATTAATTCAATACAAATGATTTTTTTCAGTCATTATAATCTTTTTTTCAAAATGTACACTTAGGGTATTTATCATACAAAAATCGCCACTCCAATCTCACCACTTTTTATGAATAATAGAAGCGTTACCAAAAGAGAATAATCACAAAACCTGTGGGTGGATAGTTATTATATTTGACTCGGAATGGGAATTGAAATTTAAAAGGTTTTTTTTGAATTTACATTTCATTGTCGAATTAGAATCCACTTCTTAATCCGAATTTAGCAGTTTGATTCAGCTGCGAAATGTGAACTGAATAGTAATTTTCAATTTCATCTACTATTTTCGAGTTCTAATTTGGATTTGTATTCGGCATTTGCAGTAATTTTCAAAAATGGAGTATCGATAAGGATTTTTAAATTTAAATTGCAATTTTCTTCAGAATTAAAAGAACTGAATTTAAAATTTGAATTTTGATTTTGAATTGGAATTTAAATTTTAGTTCAATTCAATATTATTAGAATTTTGGCATATGATTTTTATCAAAATTGGACTTCTTATTGAATCTAACATGTTAGTCTTAGAATGTGAATTGGAATCCGAAGAGTTGATTTCATATACGATCCCCGAATTTTACTTCAAATTCGTAATGGATTTTGAATTTAAAATTTGAATTTATTTTCAGCAGGTGGATTCGGTAGTTTGTTCAAAATACAAAATAAATATTGTATGGGAATCATACATGTTTTTTTTTAATTTGCATTGCATTTTGATCTAATGCAAATGAATTACCATAGTTCGCAATGGCAATTTAAAAAAAATTTAATTTGCATTTGCTGAGGCAATGCAAAATGCAGGTTGGGGAATCAGACGCCAACTGTAAGGGAATATGAGAATGTTTTTAATTGTTTTGAAGTTGCTGGCAATTCGGGTTTCAAAGTATTTAATATGTAGATGTTTGTGGCTTTGATAGGTATCATAGTGCTTTCAAATTCATAAAATATTTGAAAACAAAAAGTGCCACATATGAAAGAAATACTTTGAAAATAAGTACCATGGCCAGTGGTATTGAATTATTATTTTTTTTTAAATTTGCATTTCGAAATTGAATTGAGATTCACGGCGATGTGTTGAATTATTGGATTTTAGTTTTAGTTGAATTATTGGATTTTTCGGACAGAATTTAAAATTGGACTTTACTCGTAGTTTGAACTGATATTTCAAATTACTAATTAGAATTACTAGGATTACCTTTTCAAATTAGTCTAGGAACTCCAATGTCAAATCGTTTTTCTCCTCTCATATTACTTTCCTAACACGTCGGTTTATTTCCTTCCCTTCGAGCATAAGTAAGGCAAGATGCTGTAAGATTCGGTACCCGGTATTCGACCATTAATATCAGTAGCCTAATGTACTCTGTCGCGGGGCTTGCCCATTCGCACATTAAGAGGTACACCACCTATGGTATTAATGAGTCAAGGTTACAATATGTAACTGGTCGGAATACGGTAGCAACTAGTAGTATCATTATGGAGTTTGTCTTACACCTTTTCTGATCCTTGTCTACGTTTATGCTCTTAAATCCTTCACATGGCACGTCCCTAACGGTCTCCCCTGTAGGTCTTCAATACTATACATATTGTTTCCAACAGGTTTGACAATTCGGCATTTCAAAAACTTTCTTGCGAATTTCGCATTAAAGTTCTTACCAAAATCACTAAGGACGTGATTCCTTCTAAAAACTTCCAGACCAGGGATAAAGTTCACCTTCCGTGCCCTCTCATTATATCTTTTTGCACTCTTTTCGAACGCCTCATGCATGTTGTATCAATTCAAGTTTCTCCGTTCTTGGTATATGAGAAATTTTTTGATCTGTTAGCGACTTTAATTTTCTAGCTATTTTATTATCTGAACCCTTAGTGTACATTTCGTACCCCAACAGAGCAAAGAAAGGTGTAACTCCAATAGCGGTGTGTACTGAAGACCTTAAAGCACACTCTATCTCTGATAAGTATAGATCCCAGTCGCGGTGATCCTTCTCCAAATAGGCCCTAATCGCTGCCAATACCGATTGATTTACTCTTTCGGAGGCATTTGATTGTGGAGAGTATGGTGCAGTTTGTAGATGGTTGATGCAGTATGTTCTCACCATTTGTTTAAAACTCTTTGACGTGAATTGGGCACCGTTGTTACTGTGAATAGTTTCTGGTACTCCAAATTTCCGAAATACTTCCTCCACTAAGAACTTCATGACGTTGTTTGTGGTAGCCTCTTTCATTGCTTTCAAGAACACAAACTTTCAAAAGTGATCCACTACAATAAAAATGTATACGTTACCATATTTTGACTTCGGATATTTTCCCAGAAAGTCGACGTAAAGTTTCTGGAATGGACGCTTTGTTATTACCTCGTTTCCGATAGAGGGTTGAAGACGTTGATTCGCTGTTTTAGTTTCCTTACACACTCTACAAGTCGATACATATTGGCGAACTTGAGAAGCCATTTTTGGCCAATAGTACAAACGCTTTAATCGATGTAGCGTTTCGGCTATGCCACCATGTGCGGCTGTCGGTTCATCGTGCGATTTTTCTATAAGGATGCACGTTAAAGCCTCTGGGACCCATAATTTCCATTCCACTTCATCTAATATTTGGTCGTTTTCGAATTTGTTTCTCTTAAAGATCATTCCATTGATAATTGCAACATCGGGTAGTTTCTCCTTATTAAGCTCAATAACCTTAATTAACTCTCTATATTCCTCACTTTCAAACTCTGCCGTCTCGAAATCGAATACCTGGTCTTCATGCATTTCATCGACTATAGGTATCTGCAACTACGTTCTCTTTTCCCTTGCGGTGCTCGATCATAAAGTCGCATGCCTGTAGTTGAAGGGACCACCTTGCCAATCTACCGCTTAGGTCTTTCAAGCTCATCAGCCATTTTAAGCTTGCGTGGTCTGTGATGACAGTGAATTTCATCATTTCGACATATGGCCGAAAACGTTTCACTGCCATCACAGCCGCTAGGCATTCCTTCTCCGTTACGCTATAATTTTTGCTGACAGCTTTTTAGCTTTTGGGAATAGAAGGCTATGGGATTTTCCTCCTCTTCTGGAACAGCACCGCTCCTATTCCCACGTCAGACGCGTCGCATTGTATAAAGAAGGGCTTGGAGAAATCGGGAAGTCTCAATACTGGTGCAGTCGTGAGTGCATGTTTCAAACTATCAAAAGCTTCTATGGCTGCAGGTTTCATCGCAAATTTTTAATTTTTTTCAATGTATCTGTGAGAGAAGCGGTCTGTGATGCAAAGATTTTAATAAACCGTCGATACCACCCAGCGGTACCTAAGAAACTTCTAACTTCTCTGGGTGACTGAGGTATCTTGATTTTCTGTATTGCCGATACTTTGTTGGGGTCCGTTTTGAGCATTCCACCTCCAATTATAAATCCAACATATTTCAACTCATTGAAACAGAACATACTTTTTCCAAGCCCGATAGTCAGATTAGCCTTCCGCAAACACTCCGCTACCTGCTCCAGTATATATAAATGTTTATCAAAGTCTTCAGCTATGATCAGTAAATCATCTAAGTAGACAAATACATTTGATTTAAGACGAGCTGGTATGACTTTGTCCATAAGTCGGCAGAGTCTTTGTGCAGCGTTGCATAGACCAAATGGCATAACCCGGAATTGATATAATGGTCGCCTTGGGACTGTGAACGCCGTATACGGCTTGGACTCCTCATCCAGCTCGATCTGCCAAAATGCGTGTTTCAAATCCACGCTACTTATAAAAACAGTTTGATCTATTCTACTGAGAATCCCATCTATATTCTGGAGCGGGTATGCGTCTTTAACCGTAGCTGCATTCAGCTTTCGAGCGTCTAAACAGAATCTATTCTTTCCCGGCTTTCTGACTATTGTAGTTCTGTTGGACCAAGCACTCTCACTTTCTTCAATAACATTCAGCTTAATCATGTTGTCTATTTCGTTGTACACTATTTCTTGCATTGCGGGTGAAATTGGGTAGTGTTTGTCCTTAATGGGGTTCGTCCCTACGAGAAGTTGAATTGTGTGTTTCCCTAGACGTGTTTGACCTAACCCCTTCTCTTGAAATATTAGAATTTTTTTCCTCACGTCTTGAAGTTTTTCTTTTTCGCATTCCGACAACTCGTGCAGCCAATTTTATGGCCGTCTTTATCATCCGTAAATTGAGCCTGTGGTTGCTCCATATTCAGCTCTAATCCGAAAGCTCTCCAAAAGTCGATGCGCAAATACATTTTCTGTTCAAGATCCGGGCATAAATAGAACCATATGGGCATAAATAGAACCGACTTTGTCAAATGTTGTTTATACCATAGATAAAGGAATTAACTAGATATCGCACATGCCGTGGGAAATTTCGTGGTCAATGGGATATTTTCTAGATGGAGCTGAATGCAATAATTACAACGTTTGAGCCCAAATAAAATATATATTGCAAGATGTATTTAGAACAGGTGCTAACAATAGGTGTGGTAGGCAACATCAACAGGGATTTTGTTTTTGTGTTGTGGTCCGTTGCTCTTAAATTCAACACAAACGAACACCAACATTAACAGTAAACAAAAAGACACAGAATTAAAATAACAAAATTTGAACTTGAAAGTGGGGAACACAACGACATACAGAAAATTTAGTTAGTTGTTCGAATAGCACAGCCCGGAAAATGCTACTTTTTTGTATGTATCAAATTTCCCACAGTGTTGAATAAACGTCAGTGAATGTTATGAGAAACTTCAGTGAGAGTTACAAAACGACCACACAGCACCTAGTGGTAGTACTTGACAATGCCTGTGGGATATCTACTTATTTCCTTTATCTATGGTTGAGTGCCAGTAGTATATACATACAGTGTTTATACGATGACTGATCACCCTGGGGCACGAGTCATGACTTACGATACTTCAAAGTAAACGTAATTATTAAATTAATTCAATACAAATGATTTTTTTCAGTCATTATAATCTTTTTTTCAAAATGTACACTTAGGGTATTTATCATACAAAAATCGCCACTCCAATCTCACCACTTTTTATGAATAATAGAAGCGTTACCAAAAGAGAATAATCACAAAACCTGTGGGTGGATAGTTATTATATTTGACTCGGAATGGGAATTGAAATTTAAAAGGTTTTTTTTGAATTTACATTTCATTGTCGAATTAGAATCCACTTCTTAATCCGAATTTAGCAGTTTGATTCAGCTGCGAAATGTGAACTGAATAGTAATTTTCAATTTCATCTACTATTTTCGAGTTCTAATTTGGATTTGTATTCGGCATTTGCAGTAATTTTCAAAAATGGAGTATCGATAAGGATTTTTAAATTTAAATTGCAATTTTCTTCAGAATTAAAAGAACTGAATTTAAAATTTGAATTTTGATTTTGAATTGGAATTTAAATTTTAGTTCAATTCAATATTATTAGAATTTTGGCATATGATTTTTATCAAAATTGGACTTCTTATTGAATCTAACATGTTAGTCTTAGAATGTGAATTGGAATCCGAAGAGTTGATTTCATATACGATCCCCGAATTTTACTTCAAATTCGTAATGGATTTTGAATTTAAAATTTGAATTTATTTTCAGCAGGTGGATTCGGTAGTTTGTTCAAAATACAAAATAAATATTGTATGGGAATCATACATGTTTTTTTTAATTTGCATTGGATTTTGATCTAATGCAAATGAATTACCATAGTTCGCAATGGCAATTTAAAAAAAATTTAATTTGCATTTGCTGAGGCAATGCAAAATGCAGGTTGGGGAATCAGACGCCAACTGTAAGGGAATATGAGAATGTTTTTAATTGTTTTGAAGTTGCTGGCAATTCGGGTTTCAAAGTATTTAATATGTAGATATTTGTGGCTTTGATAGGTATCATAGTGCTTTCAAATTCATAAAATATTTGAAAACAAAAAGTGCCACATATGAAAGAAATACTTTGAAAATAAGTACCATGGCCAGTGGTATTGAATTATTATTTTTTTTTAAATTTGCATTTCGAAATTGAATTGAGATTCACGGCGATGTGTTCGAATTTGACTTTTAGTTGAATTATTGGATTTTTCGGACAGAATTTAAAATTGGACTTTACTCGTAGTTTGAACTGATATTTCAAATTACTAATTAGAATTACTAGGATTACCTTTTCAAATTAGTCTAGGAACTCCAATGTCAAATCGTTTTTCTCCTCTCATATTACTTTCCTAACACGTCGGTTTATTTCCTTCCCTTCGAGCATAAGTAAGGCAAGATGCTGTAAGATTCGGTACCCGGTATTCGACCATTAATATCAGTAGCCTAATGTACTCTGTCGCGGGGCTTGCCCATTCGCACATTAAGAGGTACACCACCTATGGTATTAATGAGTCAAGGTTACAATATGTAACTGGCCGGAATACGGTAGCAACTAGTAGTATCATTATGGAGTTTGTCTTACACCTTTTCTGATCCTTGTCTACGTTTATGCTCTTAAATCCTTCACATGGCACGTCCCTAACGGTCTCCCCTGTAGGTCTTCAATACTATACATATTGTTTCCAACAGGTTTGACAATTCGGCATTTCAAAAACTTTCTTGCGAATTTCGCATTAAAGTTCTTACCAAAATCACTAAGGACGTGATTCCTTCTAAAAACTTCCAGACCAGGGATAAAGTTCACCTTCCGTGCCCTCTCATTATATCTTTTTGCACTCTTTTCGAACGCCTCATGCATGTTGTATCAATTCAAGTTTCTCCGTTCTTGGTATATGAGAAATTTTTTGATCTGTTAGCGACTTTAATTTTCTAGCTATTTTATTATCTGAACCCTTAGTGTACATTTCGTACCCCAACAGAGCAAAGAAAGGTGTAACTCCAATAGCGGTGTGTACTGAAGACCTTAAAGCACACTCTATCTCTGATAAGTATAGATCCCAGTCGCGGTGATCCTTCTCCAAATAGGCCCTAATCGCTGCCAATACCGATTGATTTACTCTTTCGGAGGCATTTGATTGTGGAGAGTATGGTGCAGTTTGTAGATGGTTGATGCAGTATGTTCTCACCATTTGTTTAAAACTCTTTGACGTGAATTGGGCACCGTTGTCACTGTGAATAGTTTCTGGTACTCCAAATTTCCGAAATACTTCCTCCACTAAGAACTTCATGACGTTGTTTGTGGTAGCCTCTTTCATTGCTTTCAAGAACACAAACTTTCAAAAGTGATCCACTACAATAAAAATGTATGCGTTACCATATTTTGACTTCGGATATTTTCCCAGAAAGTCGACGTAAAGTTTCTGGAATGGACGCTTTGTTATTACCTCGTTTCCGATAGAGGGTTGAAGACGTTGATTCGCTGTTTTAGTTTCCTTACACACTCTACAAGTCGATACATATTGGCGAACTTGAGAAGCCATTTTTGGCCAATAGTACAAACGCTTTAATCGATGTAGCGTTTCGGCTATGCCACCATGTGCGGCTGTCGGTTCATCGTGCGATTTTTCTATAAGGATGCACGTTAAAGCCTCTGGGACCCATAATTTCCATTCCACTTCATCTAATATTTGGTCGTTTTCGAATTTGTTTCTCTTAAAGATCATTCCATTGATAATTGCAACATCGGATAGTTTCTCCTTATTAAGCTCAATAACCTTAATTAACTCTCTATATTCCTCACTTTCAAACTCTGCCGTCTCGAAATCGAATACCTGGTCTTCATGCATTTCATCGACTATAGGTATCTGCAACTACGTTCTCTTTTCCCTTGCGGTGCTCGATCATAAAGTCGCATGCCTGTAGTTGAAGGGACCACCTTGCCAATCTACCGCTTAGGTCTTTCAAGCTCATCAGCCATTTTAAGCTTGCGTGGTCTGTGATGACAGTGAATTTCATCATTTCGACATATGGCCGAAAACGTTTCACTGCCATCACAGCCGCTAGGCATTCCTTCTCCGTTACGCTATAATTTTTGCTGACAGCTTTTTAGCTTTTGGGAATAGAAGGCTATGGGATTTTCCTCCTCTTCTGGAACAGCACCGCTCCTATTCCCACGTCAGACGCGTCGCATTGTATAAAGAAGGGCTTGGAGAAATCGGGAAGTCTCAATACTGGTGCAGTCGTGAGTGCATGTTTCAAACTATCAAAAGCTTCTATGGCTGCAGGTTTCATCGCAAATTTTTAATTTTTTTCAATGTATCTGTGAGAGAAGCGGTCTGTGATGCAAAGATTTTAATAAACCGTCGATACCACCCAGCGGTACCTAAGAAACTTCTAACTTCTCTGGGTGACTGAGGTATCTTGATTTTCTGTATTGCCGATACTTTGTTGGGGTCCGTTTTGAGCATTCCACCTCCAATTATAAATCCAACATATTTCAACTCATTGAAACAGAACATACTTTTTCCAAGCCCGATAGTCAGATTAGCCTTCCGCAAACACTCCGCTACCTGCTCCAGTATATATAAATGTTTATCAAAGTCTTCAGCTATGATCAGTAAATCATTTAAGTAGACAAATACATTTGATTTAAGAGGAGCTGGTATGACTTTGTCCATAAGTCGGCAGAGTCTTTGTGCAGCGTTGCATAGACCAAATGGCATAACCCGGAATTGATATAATGGTCGCCCTGGGACTGTGAACGCCGTATACGGCTTGGACTCCTCATCCAGCTCGATCTGCCAAAATGCGTGTTTCAAATCCACGCTACTTATAAAAACAGTTTGATCTATTCTACTGAGAATCCCATCTATATTCTGGAGCGGGTATGCGTCTTTAACCGTAGCTGCATTCAGCTTTCGAGCGTCTAAACAGAATCTATTCTTTCCCGGCTTTCTGACTATTGTAGTTCTGTTGGACCAAGCACTCTCACTTTCTTCAATAACATTCAGCTTAATCATGTTGTCTATTTCGTTGTACACTATTTCTTGCATTACGGGTGAAATTGGGTAGTGTTTGTCCTTAATGGGGTTCGTCCCTACGAGAAGTTGAATTGTGTGTTTCCCTAGACGTGTTTGACCTAACCCCTTCTCTTGAAATGTTAGAAATTTCTTCCTCACGTCTTGAAGTTTTTCTTTTTCGCATTCCGACAACTCGTGCAGCCAATTTTATGGTCGTCTTTATCATCCGTAAATTGAGCCTGTGGTTGCTCCATATTCAGCTCTAATCCGAAAGCTCTCCAAAAGTCGATGCGCAAATACATTTTCTGTTCAAGATCCGGGCATAAGTAGAACCATATGGTTGATTCCCGTTGATCGTATTTCTCATGCATCTGCACTCTTCCTAATACTCGGTGTGGCTGGCCGGACGCATTTTTAACATTTGAATAATATTTTTCAATGTTAAGCCAAGTTCCTCTATAAACTCGCGGCAGTTCCTACCCAATACACTTACCGACGCTCCAGAGTCTAACAACCCAGTAATTTCTCTACCTTCTAAACTCACGACGGCGTATGGTCTCGGGTCTGGTTTACCGTGAAATCTCATTACCGATTCCACGATGGCTCTGTTATGCCGTCTATTTGTCTTCTGACGCTCTCTGAGTTTTAGAATCTTTTTGCTTATTGTGCCATATTTCCTTGGCACGTCGTTTGTCACAATCTCGGGTTCAGTGAAGTCATAAATACTCCTTTCGGCATTTGCTTTTAGTGATTGTTCTCCCAAAATTTTCCTTTTGACTATCTCATAATTTTGCCTTCCGATTTCGACTGGCAAATAATGTCTCTTAGCTGGGTAATTAGTTTCGAATCGTTGTTTTACTGGGCTTGAGTTTGTTGAGTTTTAGCTGCTGCATTCTCCATTGAACGACGATTTCCCGTACAAAACGTCTTCCTTTGGTAGTTTCCCGATCGACAATTCGGGCATTTTGGAGTGATTGGTATTTGGACGGCCACATCTGTAGCAGAACAATGCTCGTTCGGTTGCCGGACACTCCATAAATACGTGTCCCGGCTTGTGGCAGTTCCAGCATACGACTGGGTTGTTAATAGCAGCAACTTCTTCACCCTCGCTATTGTCCTCGTCTTCCTCAGCTTCATTCATTTCCATACAGGCTTCGTTGACTCCTATTCCTCTGTTCGGTAACTGTGCGGTTGGTCTCAGCTCACGCCTGGGAAAAGCTCTTTCAACTTCGAGACATTCTGCTCGCAGATGCTCCATTGACGAGATCTGCATAGGGAATATAATTTTAGAGATGTTCTCCCTTAGGGTTCTCTTCACTATTCGTATGAGCTCATATTCAGCGATAGGCTGCTCCAACCGGGAACGTAACAAATGTTGTTGGTGCAATGGGTAGTGTGCGCGCCTCTTGTACTTGAGATCCCGGATTCGATCCCTGCTCTGACCACCTTAAAACAAAAAAAAAATAAATCTTTCGGCGGCGGTCACCTCGCATAGTGACGGCGAAACTATCGAGTATTTAGCCATGAAAAAGCTTCTCAAAATACCGTTCGGAATCGGTGTAAAAACTGTAGGTCCCAATCAGTGAGTGAAAAATTAGAAAGCGCACAGCTCACTGGTTGTGAGAAGCTCTCCCCAATTCCTTCATGGGATGTAATGGGAAATGGTTTTTTTTAACTGTTTCCTCTCCACAATATCTCTCATCACCTCAAAATTTGTTCGTGTAGTTTTGAAACGATTTAGCAGCGCGCGCTTTAAGGAATTCCACCAGTTTGTGACCATTTTATTTTGTATTTGTAACCAGTACCAATTCCTGGCTGTATCCGCTACTAACATATGGAAATCACTATAGATTTCCTCCCATGATATCTGGTACTGAGCCTGTAAGTGCTCCAAACGGAACACGACGTCTTCCACGGCAAGACCAGATGGATTACCATCGAATTTAAATCCGAATTTCTCCACCCTAATTCCTCTAGACATGCTGCTCTGCCAGGACTCGGGTGTGGGACTATTCCTAAAAGCATTCCCACTAATTGAATTTTCATAAGTTGGCAAAGGAGTCGAATATGAGGGATTAACATTAACTGTTTGGTAACCTGTTGGTTCCTCCAGCTACGGCAGTTGTGAGGTTCGTCAATTGACGTATACTCATTTACTTTTCGCATCTCCTCACTAATTATTTCCTTTACCAGCGGTCGCAAATTCACACCAGTTTCATGAATGCTTTCATTCACTGTTGCCGCCAGGGGTTCTATTCCCCTTGAAGGAATCGGCACGGACAGATGGCTATTTGAATTTGCTGACGTACTTGGTAAAAGATTCATATTCTCACGGTTATTCATTATGGTTCCAGACATATCGGTCACCACGGGTGGGATCGCTGGACCGGGATTAGACATTGTATGGCTGTTGGTTCTTCGAAATTTTGGAGAAGTTTGAACCGATACCCTACTGGCATCAAATGCCGATTGACGATTTCTTTTGCTCCTTCGGCGAAGTGCTGTGCTACCAGTCATGAGCAAAAAAACAAAACTAAGATATATTACCAAATCTTAGTAAAATACCTTTAAAGGTCCAATTAGTCTTGACGGTTGACGGTAAGCGATCAGCTGTTTGAGTTGCATTTTGCGTGTGTTAGAGAGAGACAACTAAAATTGACGGTTTACGACGGTACTTCTGCAGGTTGCAGAATCAACCGTCAGCCGTCAAGACCGATCAGCTGTTATTGTTATTGCTTTTACTTCGACATTTTGTGCGCGGCAATACACAGTTACACGGCAACCACAATTTTCTTTTTATTTTTCATTTTTTTATTTGACACAATCACTTTTTAACATAAAACTCATGCATGCAAATTATATTTTGTACAAATGCTCTTCGATCAGTTTTTTGGTTTTGTTTTGTCTTTCTACCGTCTAACCGTCATGACTAACCGCGCAATATTAAGTAGAACGTCAACCGTCAACCGTCGAGACTAATTGGACCTTAAAACTTACGAGTTTGGGTCGACTTGCCCACACACAAAAAAAACGAATAGGCTAAATCGGAAGTATGGGGTTTGAAAGATTAAAATATATGAATTAATACAACCACAAATCTACAATGCAACATAATATTACTCTAAACCTTTTTTTATTATAATTACTTAAAACTTGAGATAATTAGAATCTCTTGCTGATACAATTACACAACACAAAAAACTTTCCAAAAGCACATCAAATTCTAAAGGGGTTCCTGTCTTTTGTTTTCAGGGAGCTATATATTGAAGCGTGTGGATTAGTTAATTTTTTTATATTATTTTATATATATATAGTGCCCTTATCAGGTTGTCCCAAGGTATACTGAACGACTGACATTACTACCCCTTGTACATGAAAACACAAATTCAAAATCTAGGACCACGGCAATTCCACTATGTTCTAACACATGTCAAAAAGATCTCGCGGATATTTAAGGTTCGGTAGTACAACTGACGTGTGTACGTTCGAATTTTACACACCGGCTACTACTGTCCCCCCAAACCTAGATTCTAAGTATTATTGAAGCTACTCTAACAAATTAACATTTAAACGAAACTAACAGGTCTTTGACAATACAAACATTGTTACACATCATACAACAAGATTCATATTCTCACGGTTATTCATTATGGTTCCAGACATATCGGACACCACGGGTGGGATCGCTGGACCGGGATTAGACATTGTATGGCTGTTGGTTCTTCGAAATTTTGGAGAAGTTTGAACCGATACCCTACTGGCATCAAATGCCGATTGACGATTTCTTTTGCTCCTTCGGCGAAGTGCTGTGCTACCAGTCATGAGCAAAAAAACAAAACTTAGATATATTACCAAATCTTAGTAAAATACCTTTAAAGGTCCAATTAGTCTTGACGGTTGACGGTAAGCGATCAGCCGTTTGAGTTGCATTTTGCGTGTGTTAGAGAGAGACAACTAAAATGGACGGTTTACGACGGTACTTCTGCAGGTTGCAGAATCAACCGTCAGCCGTCAAGACCGATCAGCTGTTATTGTTATTGCTTTTACTTCGACATTTTGTGCGCGGCAATACACAGTTACACGGCAACCACAATTTTCTTTTTATTTTTCATTTTTTTATTTGACACAATCACTTTTTAACATAAAACTCATGCATGCAAATTATATTTTGTACAAATGCTCTTCGATCAGTTTTTTGGTTTTGTTTTGTCTTTCTACCGTCTAACCGTCATGACTAACCGCGCAATATTAAGTAGAACGTCAACCGTCAACCGTCGAGACTAATTGGACCTTAAAATTACGAGTTTGGGTCGACTTGCCCACACACAAAAAAAACGAATAGGCTAAATCGGAAGTATGGGGTTTGAAAGATTAAAATATATGAATTAATACAACCACAAATCTACAATGCAACATAATATTACTCTAAACCTTTTTTTATTATAATTACTTAAAACTTGAGATAATTAGAATCTCTTGCTGATACAATTACACAACACAAAAAACTTTTCAAAAGCACATCAAATTCTAAGGGGGTTCCTGTCTTTTGTTTTCAGGGAGCTATATATTGAAGCGTGTGGATTAGTTAATTTTTTTATATTATTTTATATATATATAGTGCCCTTATCAGGTTGTCCCAAGGTATACTGAACGACTGACATTACTACCCCTTGTACATGAAAACACAAATTCAAAATCTAGGACCACGGCAATTCCACTATGTTCTAACACATGTCAAAAAGATCTCGCGGATATTTAAGGTTCGGTAGTACAACTGACGTGTGTACGTTCGAATTTTACACACCGGCTACTACTTTCCCCCCAAACCTAGATTCTAAGTCCTATTGAAGCTACTCTAACAAATTAACATTTAAACGAAACTAACAGGTCTTTGACAATACAAACATTGTTACACATCATACAACAAGCTATTGCACCGCCCGTTTAGCAAACTGGAGAGATGTACCCTTATTTTCGAACATTTTCCTAATACTAGTATTGCACTTACATCATGATCAAAAAAAAAATAAATCTTGGCTGCAATACCAGCTGGGTCGTTAAAAAATGCGGTGTTCCCTTAAATCTATGATTGTCCTCTTTAATATATTTCACTGTGCGTAGGTATTATTGCACTGATCCTTTGATGCCCCGCCATTAATACCGCCATTGATGTTCATATCGGCATGGAGCGTTAAAGCGCTGTTCTTAACGGCAATGCGGCATCATTTTTCGCGCCATTTACTTTAACACAGCGCATCGGACTAGATATTTTTAGGTTGGGCGCCATTCTCTTACGGACCACCTATCAACGCGGCACTAAGTTTGGTCCTCCGGCAACTAGCGGTCTCAGAGGGTTCTAACCCGTTCCAAACTTAGTCCTAGGTTGCGAACAAGAAATTGAGACTGAAACAAATACGGAAAATACAAAACAAAAAAGCACTAAACAAAATACTTCATATACCACATGGAACAAAGGAGTTTGATAGAATACTCCTGCACTGTCCGCCCTTCCATGGTCCTTAGTTTCCACAGAAATTATTTTTTTTAAAGGCTCCCATTTTCCACACACCTACATTAGCTTCCGTTAGAGCAGGTTCCCCCCTTTACAAAACAATTAGTACAACATATTTATATTTTTTTTACACAATCACACAATTATACATTTATTATTCTTTTTTATGCTTATCCTTAAGCGGCAAATAGACCACACAAATTATTTGCGCAAACTCACACGAATTTAGCACACACACCGCGCAAATATTTGTGCAAACTTCATTCGAAGCAAGTGCTCGGCGAGTGAAGTACTGGATGAAAACGCAGCTATTGCCGTCGTTTTGGCAGTGGCAGTAAAAAAGAAGCGCGAAAATGAAAAAATAAAACGTAAACGCTTGTGGGCAAAGGCGTGGCTACGGAAACGTCCAATTTTTAAACATGAGCATCTTTTGGATGGATTGAGGAATACATCGCCAAACGATTTTCCTTATATTTTGTCACTAAAATTCTATATTGGGCGTTCTTTGCGTCTCTTTTCGCATAGTCCTTCGACTTCATGTCCCACGGAGCAGGCAAGGACCGATACACTTCAATATAATCTAAAATGAAAATCTGCTCTTCTTCTTTTTCCATTTTTTACAACAATCCGTCACGACGCACTGCACTGCTGCAATTTACTATATCTCACGCACTGAGCAGATTTGATGCAAATGCCCACACACTACACAAATATTTGCGCAAATATGCCGAAAAATCTAAATGGTTTTGATTTTTCAGCTCGATTTCCGCAAATTCGTACGTGTGACACATACAACCTTATTTCACTCACACACATAAGCGATTTGTGCAAAGATTTGTGTGGTCTATTTGCTGGTTTATACTACTACTAACATTTCTTATACAAATACCTAACAAATCACTAACACCAGGCGAAGCTAATAACTGGAGTTATTCACTCGGATTTCCACGACCTTAGAAGATTTGGTTGGCCCGTTTCGGCCCGCAGCTAATTGTCAATTTTATTTTTTTTGTTACCCTAGTTTAAAGAGCTCTCTAAACTACCACTTATCTCGTCATCAATCAAAGAGCATAGATACAAACACTCTTCTGTAACGTCTTCTAAATCTGAGATTTCCTACACTCCTAATCTGAAACAACTGGTATTAATAATCTCACAATTCACAAAAACCTTAATATTTAATACACACTCTTAACCTAATCAAACAAAAAAACAATACTAACGAAGTTGTTGTATCTTATTTTCTTCTCAGCCTAATATTTAAAACATTTTTTTTTGTATTCATCAGGTCTTCTTAAATAGTTCATAGTTGATAATAGTTCTTCTTAAATAATCCATAAAACATTTTTTTACAGCCAACTTTATTCGGACGCAATATGGACTTATTTGGATGATGGGAGCTTTAACACACTCAGTAGGTATGTATAGATATGATTTTTGGTATCTTACTCTTCACTTATTATTAAATGCATATTTTGATGTCCTTTATTAGATGTTGTTGATGACAGCTCCTATTGGATGTTGGAGGATTCCTCGGTGGGTTTGCCCTCTCCGTTCTCAGATGAGCGTGAAACGCCGTCAACATAACAAGGATGCTGGCCCCGCTTTACTTTGGCTTGAGCGGGAACCAGCTTTGGTTTAAATACTGCTATCGTGGATTCAACACTAAAAAAACACATACACTTCCTAATATTGTTTGACTTACGTCCGATTATTTAAATTCATGCCCGAAGTGGCAGTGCTTTAATAAAGATAACGCACGTTCCTTGTATCACTACCCTTAATACCTTCCGTATTATTTTCTTAGAGTTCGATTACTTAGTCTAATCTCAGAATGAAAACAAGATTTAAAGACACTTGGTAAATTTAAAGACACATGGTAAGTCACTATTCTTGGTTCACTCCTGTGGTATTCTTTTTATTTTATTTATTAAGTCAACTTATGACAATATCACAACCGATGTTCGCTGTTCAAAATTACGGGCTGCTACATCAACGTTTTGCTTGCGTACCGCTTATATAGCTCCCGGAAACCTCCCGCCTAAAGCCGTTCTTCCTAATTTTCCTTTCATTTTTTCCCACCGTCGCATAAGCTTTATTTACTTTTATTGTAAATGGCCACTTTTACACGAGAACAATTGTGCTGGCTAGCGACTACCTGCATTTAGAAGAACAAAACTAATACATATGCACTTATGTAAAACCGGCTTTCGCAAAATATTTTAACTGCAGCTAATTTAATCGTTCTTTGACTATTGGAGAGTACACACCAAATAACTATGGAGCAGTGGAGTAGAGAACAGACGCTTTTGCTTATAGCAAAATATAAACAAAAAGAGCTGCTATATCGTATAACACATCCAGACTATCTAGAAGTACATATGTAAATGCCAAATGACTACAAAATAGGGCTGCGACATCGACATCGATGTTTTAAAAACATCGATGTTTTTCTAAAACATCGAGTACTTTTAACATCGATGGCTTAGTGCCGATGTTTTTCCAACATCGATGTATTGTATCGATGTTTGCATCGATGTTTTTGCTTTCGGACTGGTTGTGAGCCGAGGCAAAATTAAATTGTCGGCTTCGCATGTGTTTCATTTGAGAACCTTTTTTTTTCTTTTTTAGTCACAAACTCATCGGCGGCGTGAGCGAAAACATCGATGTTTTTGACCGATGTTACATCGATTCAATGGCGCGGCTGAAGTAACAAACGATCGGCGTAGAAGTTTTTACCGACATCGATGTTTACAAAACGATATACAAAACTTTATTTATACTGGAGTTATTTCAAAAACATCGATGTTTTTGGGGGTGTCTTAATTTTGCAGAAATGAAATGAGAAACATCGATGTTTTCGAATTGTTAACAAACTAAATAAAAACATCGTTGTTTTGTTTTTGCTGAAATTCTCTTGTAGATATGTGTTGTTGTTAGAATCTGGTCACTCTATTATAGTATACAATCCAAGTTCTATTTCTTTTAAGTTTGTTCTTTAAGTTCTCTTTATCATTATTACATCTTTGTTAAGATCACTCCTAAAGTTAACGTCGTTGAATAAAGTCATATTTTGTATTTTCTCGTGTACTTGTATTCTATTTATTTAATACCACTATTTGAACCAACAAAGGTTATGGTCCCAGCGTGCCAAATAGTTAAATAAAAAAAAAAATAAATATAAGTCGGTCGAGTATTTGTTGAGTCGTTAAATTTTGTAAAATCGTTTGAGCGTTTCGAACATGTCAAGTTCGCTGCAAATCGAGAAGCTGAATGGCGAGAACTACCCGAGTTGGTCAGTTCATATGAGGAGCCTTCTCATCACGATGGACTATTGGTCTGTAGTGGAGAATTTGTGTCCTGCGACAGTAAACAAAGAGGAAAAGGAGTCATGGAGTGCGTTGGATATGAAAGCACTGGCAATTATTACACTCAGCGTTAAACCATCGGAACTAATCCATATTAAGAACTGTAAGACGGCGCGAGAGGCTTGGCACAAACTAATCGGTATATACATATGTTACAAAGAGTCCAGCCCGTAAAGTTACATTGTTCAAAAGATTGGTGAGGTTTAAAATACAGGAAGGGTCATCATTTTCGCAGCAGATTAATGATTTTAGCAACCTGGTTGATTCACTAAAAGAAATAGACATCAACATCCCTGAGGATTTCATCAGTATCGTCTTGTTATGCAGTCTTCCGGATGACTACGAAAGCTTCATAGTAGCAATGGAAAGCAGAGATAAGTTACCGGCAATAGATCAACTCAAGGTTAAAGTATTGGAGGAGAGCCAAAGGAGAGGTGATAAACAGCAAGTGGACGAAGAACACGTTTTTGCTGCTAAGTCCAAACAAAATATGACCTTCAAGAATAAAAGTCGGAATCATAGGGAGAGTGATGAAAATAAACGAAAAAACATCAAGTGTTATGCGTGTGGTAAACGCGGCCACATAAAATCCCAATGCAACTACAATAACAACAAAGTAATGGTGATGAGTGCAAGTGAAGGTAATTTCGTTCCAAGTGAGAATTTGTGGATCGTGGATAGTGGAGCCTCATCACACATGAGTGGAAATAAGAAGTTGTTCTCTACGCTAAAAGATCATAAGCAAAAAATTACTCTTGCATCTGGTGATTGTGTCTATGCAGAGGCGATAGGTGATGTAAATATTAAATCGGACTTTACCGACATCACACTATCAAATGTTCTCTTTGTGCCAAGATTGAGTGCAAACTTTATATCGGTGTATAAAGTTATAGAGGACGGCAATAGAGTGATATTTTCCAAAGAGAAAGTAACTGCTACAACAAAACAAGGAGAAATAATTTTTGATGTTATGTCGAGTGATGGAATATTCGTTACGGAATTTAGAAAAAGTGAACGATTGATGATAGCAAAACAAACCAGCGATTGTTTTCTATGGCACAAAAGATATGGTCACTTAAATGAAAGAGATGTTTTTAAACTCGCAAAAAATGAGATGGTACGTGGTATGTCCATTAAATCAACAGAAAGTTTTTCGAGTATCACCTGTTCGTTGTGTAAAATATCTGTGAAGTCTTTTGGATGTTTTAATGATTGTTATACCCAGAAACCTTTGGAGATAGTTCATTCCGACATATGTGGACCAATGCGAATATCGAGTGAAGGTGGATCGAGATATTTCATATCGTTCATCGATGATTTCTCCAGATTTATGACAGTTTATTTCCTGAAAAAGAAGAGTGACTCGCTTAAAGTTTTTAAAGAATTTAAATTAAATGCAGAAAAGCAAACTGGATGTGCTTTGAAAACCTTTCGTACAGATAATGGCACTGAGTATCTGAGCAACGATTTTGAACAATATCTGTTATCTGAAGGAATAAACCACCAAACAACTGTCTGCTACACGCCACAGCAAAATGGAATAGCCGAGAGGGCAAACAGGACGCTCGTGGAGATGACACGGTGTATGTTGCTCGAATCAGGTTTACCGCAGTCATTATGGTCAGAGGCTTTAAATACCGCAACATATCTGCGAAATCGTTGTCCTACGAAGGTATTAAAAGAAAAAACCCCATATGAATGCTGGTTCAGCCGAAAACCTTCAGTTGCCCACCTACGCGTCTTCGGTTGTGACGTAGTAACATTGAACAAAAGACCCGGTAAGTCTAAGCTGTTACCCAAGGGAGAGCGACTTACGTTCGTCGGATATTCTCATCAAACCAAAGGGTACCGCCTCTACAATAGACAACAGAAGACAATTACGATTGCCCGTGACGTAATTTTTTTCGAAAGTAGTTTCTCCAAACTGAAGAAGGAAGAATGCGGAGAAAGAAGTCAGGATGAAAGTGATGGTGGCAACTGGTTTGCTGTAAACATAAATGTTTCTGAAGAACGAAAAGAAGGTATTAGAAAAGATCAAGAGGAATCTCTAGGGAGCTCTACAGACGATTCAGAGGAAGGAGCTGTTGCTGCTGCTAAGCGCAAAAGAGGGAGACCGAAATTGTTAAGGACTGGTAAAAGGGGTCGCCCGCAGAAACTTCGCGTGTTGGAGCCAGCCTTAAATGCAATGTTGAACTGTTTGCCAGAAGAAGCTCCAAAGTCGGTAGCAGATGCGATGGAGAGCAAGAATGAAAAATTATGGAAGGGCGCTATGAAAGCAGAATTTGAAAATCTGCAGAAAAATAAAACATGGGAGCTGGTGGAGAAACCAAGTGGGAAAAATATAGTAGGCTGCAAATGGGTATTTGTTACAAAGAGAAAACCTAGCGGTGAATTAGAACCACACAAAGCCATGTTAGTCGCACAAGGGTTCTCCCAAAAGCAACACGTGGATTACACTGAAACATTCTCTCCCGTAATAAGACATTCAGCTATACGAATGCTCTTTGCTGTAGCCGCACAAAAACAATATTTATTAAACCACATCGATATTGTTTCTGCTTATTTGAACGGAGAATTGGAGGAAGAGGTCTTTATGAGACAACCCGAGATGTTCGTCGATAAAAAGTATCCAGATAGGGTTTGTAAATTGAAAAAGTCCCTTTATGGACTAAAACAAGCCGGAAGAGACTGATACCGAAAGCTTAATGAAATTTTAATTAAAATTGGGTTTGATCGCTGTAAGTCGGACAACTGTTTATATATTAAAAGTTTAGCTGACGAATTTGTATTTATCGCTGTCTACGTCGACGATATTTTGCTGTCAAGTTCATCTGAAAATGTTATAAAAGCAGTTGTTGATGATTTAAATAAATATGTGGACGCAATTGATAGAGGGCCTGTTACATATTACCTCGGGATGGCAATTAAAAGAGACGGTTTGAGAGGAAATATCCAAATTCATCAAGAAAAGTACGTGAAAGATTTATTGCAAAAGTGGCAAATGACTGAGTGCAAGCCTGCAAGAACGCCGATTCCAAATGGATTGATTCTCGAAAAGTGTTCAAAAACAAATTGTAGTGGGGATGGTTCCATCAGTTACCAGTCACTAATTGGTTCAATCAATTACTTCTCCGTCATATCTCGCCCGGACATAACTCACGCAGTATCTAAGTTATCTCAATTTAACTCTCATCCAGACAAAGAACATTTTACTGCGGCAAAGCATGTAGTACTTAGATATCTTAAGTACAAGCCAAAGGGTATGTTGACTTACACTTCAAATACTAATGGTCTAGTTTCATATACAGATGCTAACTGGGGGTCAGACGTGAATGACAGAAAATCGTATAGTGGGCTTGTTTTGTTTTTGGCTGGTGGACCGATTGCGTGGGAGTCTCGGAAGCAGAACTCGGTATCTCTTAGCTCGATGGAAGCCGAATATGTGGCGATGTGTCAAGGAACAAAAGATGTGATGTATCACAGAAGCCTGTTGCAAGAAATCGGTATGGCCGAATACACAAAACAACCAACAATTTTGAAGTGCGATAATCAAAGTGCACAATTTCTCGTAAAAAATCCAGTGGCACATAAGCGAAGCAAACATATTGATATTCGCTACCATTATATAAGAGAGAAATATGAATCCAAAGATATATCAATTCAGTATGTACCTACTGCAGAAAATGTAGCGGATTTGTTAACCAAATTTGTATGTTAAGTAAAACATGAAACTTTTTGTAAAATGTTGTTCGAAAATTTTTGAATATTTGTAATTAAAATTGCTGTTATTAAAACTACTCGGATTGATGGGGAGTTTGTTAGAATCTGGTCACTCTATTATAGTATACAATCCAAGTTCTATTTCTTTTAAGTTTGTTCTTTAAGTTCTCTTTATCATTATTACATCTTTGTTAAGATCACTCCTAAAGTTAACGTCGTTGAATAAAGTCATATTTTGTATTTTCTCGTGTACTTGTATTCTATTTATTTAATACCACTATTTGAACCAACAGTTGTCAATATACAAATCACCCTATTCGTCGATATAAAGGCAAATAGTATATACAAAACTTTATTAGTGCTGCCTTTTATATCGATGTTTTTCAAATTAACAAAATTTATAGAAAAAACATCGATGTTTTCGAATTGCTAACAAAATTATATAAAAAAAACATTAATATTTTCAAACATCGATGTTTGGGTTTCGCTTTTATATATGATGTGCCGGCGTATATATCACCCTATTGGTCGATATAAAGCAAAAACATACAAAAGTTGATTAGTACTGTTTTTTTTTATTTTTATTGCTAAAAAACTTTAATAAAAAACATCGATGTTTTCAAAATAAAAAATTTATAGAAAAAACATCTCACTTTCTCACTTAACGACCTATTTTTTAGTCAATGTCAGAGGGAAAAAAATACGTGCGCAGAAACATCGATGTTTGGAAACATCGATGTTTTTAACCGATGTTTTATCGACATCGGCCCTACTACAAAACACTAACACATACGTAACCATGTATACGTACACGCAAGCATAATCTCGTGTAAAAGCGACCGAATAAAATGCCTGCACAATTGTTCTCGTGTAAAAGGGACCAATAACAACAATTCTGGCGGTTGCCATTTTTTTCCCAGTGTTGTTCCGTTTCGTAACTTCCTCATTTCATCATGTGGCAACACCAATGATATGTTGACACTTGTTTCGGAGTCCCCGAATTTTTACAGGTCTGGCAACATCATGTATCATGAAATGACATCAATCAAATGGATAATTTTCTCCGGAGCTGATGTTCAATTGTTGCAGCTGGAAACGTTTGCAACGACGGTCAACATAACAGGTTCATACTGACACGCAACAAATTGCTGTTTTTGGAATGTTTTCTCTGTAAAAATCACATAAAAACGTTCTAATTTTCACGCTTACACACTTTCAAAATATCAAATAAAACACATTAATTTTCTAACTGGCACTTTTACCAATTTTGTTTACATTTTCATTATTTTTCAACCAGCGGAGTTGATACAAAACAGGCACTGAACAAAAACTAAATGCCTGTTGTTTTTGGCTTGTATTTGTTGTCGTACTGAAGCTACCATTATATTTGTACCTTGTATTAAGTGGAGTTCAGATTAGTTCTGTTCGAGTACTGGAAAATTTGCGCATATTTTTACTGCATCGTGTTCGTTTACTCCAAAAGTCCAGTAAATGAGAGCCAGAGATCAACAATTTTGACAGCACGATGTCAGAAATCTTGCAAATTTTGGTTGGAGAAATTTTAGCCAACAAAAATGTCCAAGATAAAAAAACAGCTGTTTGAAATCAGCTGTGTTATGTAAACAAAGAAAAGTGCCAACTAAATTAACAACGCCCGAAAAAAATACAAATGAATTTTTAATATTTTATTCAAAATATCACTGAAATTTAGAAAGAAAATGGAAACCAATAATATGTAGTGGCATTCAGCAAATTATATGTAGCAAAGCCAAAATATATGTAGCAAAGGATACAACTACATCAGTTGTTTTCTTGCAAATTTTTACTGGAAGGCGTTCGCGTACTTTTAGTGCAAATTTTCATAAAGAGACCAAAATCGTTCTTTCTCTCTCAAAAGCAGATTCTTGCAAATTTTTACTGGGAAAGTAAACGAACAAAGCTATTATCAGTCGGATTTGACGATCTGTCGAATCTAAAGAAAAAATTTTCAATTTGAACAGCTGTTGTCAGATAAATCTGATGGTCTTCAAATCGTTCTGTGTAGCCGAACAATCGATATTTTATCGATAACTCCTTCAGATATGTCTGATAATTTGAACTCTACTTTATAGACACGGGACAGAGAAGAAAGCCGACAGAAAATATGCCGTTGCGCCGCCGCCACCGATTTATTTGACTTGGATCGGCTTAAAATATGAGCCGGTTCATAGGAAGCCTCCGGTTTTTCAGCTCGGCGGCCAAAATGTTTTGCGAAAATGTTTTTGAGTATTCGGTTACCAAAGTAGTTTCAAATCTGTTTCTTACAGCACTGAAATCGCTATTTATAAAGTTCCGTTACTTTATTCTGAGGCCAAAGGTAATCAAGCAAACAAGTTGTAATTGTGAAAAAAAAATGAAAATAGATAAAAAGTCAAAGTGAATACATACATACATATGACACAAAAGCAAATCAATTTTTTTTCGCTAGAGACGATAATGCAGTTTCCGAATCATCCGATTCAGTGGGGCAGCTCTTCGGGAAGGAGAAGGATCTGACCTAGTTCAAGAAATTACTCAGGCAAAGGGAATTGGCCAAAGCTATGCACAAATTGTTGCGGGCCATGGCGTGGGAGCGGAACGGTGGAAACATTTTGGACATTTACACGTGGGAGGCAGAAAAGTGTGAATCCACTTAAAATTTTGTATCCATTGCTTCGAGGAAAAGGTGTTTTTGGAAAGGTAGGTGTATGTATTCTATGTATGTCAGGGACGTGCGGTGCAGTTTTTAGCAGGGTGTTCTCCACATTTAAAAAAGATTGTCTATTCCCAGTTTATTCCAGGACCACGACGAGGACGCGATAGATAAGATCCCATTTGCAAGTTTTTTTTATATTTTTTTTAAATTTTTTTTAAATTTTTTTTCTATTTTTTAATTTTTTTTAGTTGTTTTTATATTTTTTTATATATATATTTTTTTGTATTTTTTAATTATTACTTATTGAAAAAAAATTATCTTTACTTATTATTACTTTTTCAGGAAGGGATCACATTTTTATATTTTTTGTAATAATTTCTTGTTTTTTCATTTTATTTAAATTGCAATTTTTTTAATTTTTTATTTATAAACCAGTTCAACACGTCGTGTTTTTTGAATGAAAACTTCAATCATATCCTCGTAGAAATTTGTTGTATTTTTTAAAAATGTTAAAAAAGACTTTTCTATAGAAATTAAGGCTAACTCTGATAACCTTTCCTCTAACATTTTGTTTCTGGAATAAGTCTTAATTCTCTTAAGTGTGGAAAAAGACCTCTCAACAGAACTGGTTGATACATGAATTGTTAAAATTAATGCTTCAGTCGGAAATATTTTTTGATAACTTGCATATTTTTTTAAATTTAGGAATTCTACAAATTTTAAATTTTGTAAAGATTTAAATCTAGTTTCCATTTGTTCAAACAGTGTTTAAATTATTTGATTGTATGTTTTTATACCTCAAATCGAAATTTTCCATGCTTTCTCCACGCTTTAAACTTACTCGAGCAGTAGCTTTCGTCATAATTAATATAATATCAAACTTTGATTTGTTAGCTAATATTTGCTTCTTAGTTATTTCAATATGTTCGCAGTAATATTGAAAATCAAAAGAGTTTTTTTTTAAGAATATCAAACAATACATCAGTGTATGAAAAAATGTCGTTAAAGGTATTTAGCATGAAAACTATATTAAATGAATCTAAAAACTGCATAAATCCCCTAACTTGAACTGCATCCGCACCCCAAGTATCACGATATTCTATCATTTCTTCAAATACTATTATTAGATCTGAACGATAAGTGTGGACTATATTTACAAGTCTAGAGGAATAGTTCCATCTTCTTATTGCCACAGTAGGTATTCTTCGTTTACCACCTGATCGAAGAAATAAGTTCTTTTGGTGGATTGATTAAAAAAATCAGACAGCACTGATAATATTACAAAACATATTTTGGTTTCTTGTATAGTTTACAGATTGCGATAAAACTAAATTTAACTCACGAGCATTACAATGGATAAAAATAACATTAGAAAACTGATGTCTTGCTTTAGCCTGTGTGCCATTCAATGCACTAGACAAGACAGCCGTGCCATCATAGGTTTGGGCTACCAGTTTTCCTCCCCAATTTTTAACCTTTATTAAATCAATCAATTTTGTGGAAATATCGTCTGCCTTACGATCATCACTTACGTCCATAAATTTCCTCCAGGCAAAAAACGGTTGTTTCATCCAGCCTTACTGCGATAATATTTAATATGACTGTACCAATAGACTTAATTATATCGTTTTGAATGCGGTTAATGGCGATCTAATTTACTATCATATTTAGCAATTAAGTGTAAAATTTCCACATAATTTCCTCTATTGTCGGAATTTTTTTTTCATCGTTACCTCTAAACGCAAGTTCCAAGAAAACATACCGAATCGACTAAGCGTTCGAATACATTTCGGTTTTCAGAAACTTGTTCATTATGTCTCGCTAATGAAATGCGTTTTTGTTCGTCAAGTAAAACGTCAATTCGAACTTTTCCAAAAGCTTTTAATGTCAAGGTGTTACTAATGTGAACTTGAGACGTTTGATGTTTTATCATAGAAGCAGTAAAATGATTTAAATCATTATAACCTGTGGTCCAAACACTTTTTTCATTTTTAGAAGCGAAAAGCTAACAAGGCCAACACAATAATTTATTAATAAGGTGACAACCACATAACCAAGCCTTTTCCTTATAATTAGAAGTCTTGCAATGTCTAATAAAATTTTTATTCTTTGTTGTTAAATTTGGAACTTCTGGCGTTGGCCTTCCGTTTTTAATTATTTGAGTTTTTTCTTCGACTTTTAATTGCGAAAAGGGACTATCTAAACAAATTTCAATAGAGCATCCCACATATCATTTTGCAATTTGCGTCTGATCTCATTCACAGTCAGATGTAAAATGAATATTCTACAATTAACTCTGGTTCAGAATTTCTGTTGCACACAATTTTGTTTGTTTGTAGTGTGTTTTTCTTTTCTTGCTACAAGCTGTACTACTTAACATTTTTTGTCGTTCTTGTTTTAGTTTTTTTTTTTATGAATGTTACTGTAAAACTTTTAACAGTGGTGCTATGCTGTAGGAGAACAATTTTGACGTAGAATACGTCTTACCTTACGGTATGAGGAGTCATGTCAGGTTTGTATTGTTGTAATCTTTATTTCATTGAATTTGAGGAAACGGCTAGATGAATTTTTTTTAAATTTTTTTTGTAGGTAAATGAAGATGTTATCTTTCGTATGATATACATTTCATATTGGTTGATATATTTCTAGTATTTTAATTTCTCAAATGAAAATTGTTTAAACACATACACTCAAACATATGTGTTTGGTGTTAGGTTGAGTGTTTTTGGTTGCTCAACATTGCTTAGGAACCTGTATCTAGTAAAAAGTGAAACGAACAGCAAGCTAATGTTGCTTGGCAACATGTATCTAGTAAAAAGTGAAACAAACAGTAAGCTAACGTAATAAAGCTTTTTTGCGAAAGCTTCAATAAAGCTGTTGTAACATTAATTTTGAATTGTAAAGCGTAAAGCTTTCACACAACGCTCGAATGCTAATGCGAAGACTCGATAAGGTAACCCTTTTTTAATATTAGGGCGGCCCTCTCAACATTCGCAGAACATATTCCAATAAAAATATTAATTAAAATACATAAATTAAATTAAGTTTAAAAAAATTGAACATAATATTTTTGATGTGTTAACATCTATACGCGCGCCTCTAGGGCAGTAAACTATAAATTTAATACGTACGCAAGTGTTAGGTTTGTAAGAGTAAATCATCGTTTGTTTGTTCGTTGCTTGGCAGTCGGTATTGAAAGTGATTATTGGGCGTTTTTCATATAATTTTCCCACGCGATTTTCTCCAGAAATTCATAGCCGATTTTATTAATTTTTGGATTAAAAAGCTAGTGCGGGTTTCGACGAAGAGTTTAGGCCAAAAATTAAGACGATCCGATATCGGCGAGCCGAGATTGAAGTGTTGTAATTTGGAGTATTAATTTGGAGTAATATTAAAAAAGTATTTTATGTTGAGCTTCGGTTATATCGTACGAATATAACAATGTATGTACATATGTATGTACAAGTGTCTGTTGCTTTGCATTCTTTGACTTTTGTGGGAATAAAACAAAAAGTATTGAGCAAGAAAATAATGACACATGTGCTTGCACTGGGTCTTTAAATAATTTTAAGTATTAATATTATTTAACTGTAACGTCACCATATGATTGAACGCTGTTTTTTATTTTCCAATGTAACATTTACGAATGTCTTCATAGAAATCGAACAGGTACCGTGTAGCAAAAAGGTGTTAACACATCGCCCGTGAGTTCGAACACTCATTGGATTTTTTTTTTTAAACGGACTTGAATCAAATGCCGTTGGTAAATATAAAAATTACAGCAGACAGTTGTCCGAGGCCTTCGGCCACGGACTGTCCCTGCAGGCTGTGTCAGAGACACGGCCATTAAGTTTAACGTAGAATACGCCATCCGATAAGACAGAAAACATATATAACAATAAATGATAAATAATATAAGCAAATGAATTTATTGTTATATATGTTTTCTGTCTTATCGGATGGCGTATTCTACGTTAAACTTAATGGCCGTGTCTCTGACACAGCCTGCAGGGACAGTCCATGGCCGAAGGCCTCGGACAACTGTCTGCTGTAATTTTTATATATGTATTTGCTTTGCTAATGTTAATATATACATTTCATTTTGTATAGGCAATTTGTTCACTGGCTGCTTTTGAACATCTTGTATACAACTAAAGTACTGTCAGAGACTTGCTATTCGTTAATGTCTAAAAGTATGCAATGAAAATGGAAATTTATTTATAATATATATAAAGTATTGCCTCAATTAATTTCTGTATTTGAGTTAGTAAGCAGAATGCAAATGTTGTGTGTGGTCACGGGGGTTTTCAAGTTTAAAAATATTGTTCAAACTGTTAACAGAACAGCATTAACACATACAACAAAAAACGAATACAATAATGTTCGCTAGAAATTCAAACTGGATGTATGCAAAATGTTCAATAGCAGTCAGCGAACAAAATGCCTATACACAATGAAATGTATATAGTATTAAGATTAGTAAAAGAAATTTATATTAAAGTTGTTCTCTTAAAAAATAGAACCGAATGTTAAAGTTTTACAGCAATAAAAAAAATAAACAAGAACAACACAAAATGTTAAGTAGAAGAACTTGTAGCAAGAAAAGAAGAAAACCCACGAACACAAAAAAATATGTGCAACAGAAAAAGACAATTGTATTATAAATTAACACAATGAATAAATGTTGGATATACATATGTATATATGTCGCTGAAATATTTTTGGAGTCTGTTGTTATAGAAACATGTTAACTTTTCAATAGCAAAATTATAAATTTGTTTATCGAAAACTTGGTAACTTTTCTATAAACCTATTCAAAACTTTTCTATAGAAATATTCTAATCTTTTCTATTTGACATATTTTCTATAGAAATATTATAAATGTGCTTATAAAAAACTCGTAACTTTTCTATAAACAAATTCAAAACTTTTCTATAGAAAGATTCTAATCTTTAAAGTTTTCTATAGAAAAGTTTACGAAGTTTTCTATAGAAACATGTGCTTGTTACTGCTTGTATGCCGTTTACATAATGATTACTGCATAAAAATGCAATATAATTTTTATATATTTTTTACTTTTTACCAAATTTTCCAGTAACGACGTCGACAACGAGCTACACTAATCACTTAAAATCTTCCCATAACTTAAATGTTAAAACCATATAAGCTTACAAGCCTCAACAACAAAAACTAAATATGTAAACGCCAGGAAATTGGCAGAAATGTGTGGCGTAGATTTGCAGTCTTTCAACAGAGTTGAAAGACAGTGCTTTCGAAACTATGTGCAGTGTATTGGTACTGTAATAGAATTCCCCACATCAATGACTGTGTCTACTACAACACTGAATAAGTTATATGATGTGTGCCTAAATGCGGTGAGACAATTATTAGAAGAGTCCGACTGATTTAAAAAATTAGGATACATTAATATAAAGGTGCATTACTGCCAAAATTTTGTATTTAAATGTATTTCTCTAAAGACAACACTTTCCTCATCCGCATACAGCAAAAACTATTGCAGAGAATGTCTCGAAAACATCGGAGTCGTTTCAATTACAGACCAAAAATATGAGATCTGTGTCAGATGCCGGCTCAAACAAAAAATTTTTAAGGCTTGATTGTCTTGCTCACATAATGCACAGATTTATAACACGTTGTGCTAAATAATGAAAGGTTTGGACAGCGTAGTGCCATCATTTTAAGTGAAAGACAATATTTCGTGCGTTGAACTATAGAAGCACAGACCTTGAGCAGCTGCAACAAGTGGAAAAGTCGGGAAATGCCCACGACCTCATAATTTCTATAAATGAAGTAAATTGTTCGATTGAAGCCGATGAAAATATTATTATAGGAGACCTGGAAAAAGAATTAGAGGCTGCGTTGAAAACTTCACATATTTCAACACTTAAAAATTTAGTGGAGACGCGGTGGAACTCTATTCTTAGAATGATAGAAAGTTTTTGGAAATGTCGATGTAATAAATCTAGGCCTTCTCAAAATATAACTAGAAAATCTTCTGATTCTGGAAATGGAAAAAAATATATTAAATGAGTTTAAAGATTTTCTTGATATTTTCGCTGAAGCAACCAAAATTGGTCAACTTTAAATAAATATATCAGAAAGGTGTGCCCGATAATTTTCTTCTAGAAGCAGATGCTGACATTCCTATTGAATGAAGTTAACTAATTTATAAAGAAATATGTAAGTATGCCAAACTCGAACACAATTGCTCTGACGAACCACCAGCGGAAAAAGATGTAAGTGTATCTATTCTAGTTTCTATTATGCGTTGTACTATTTTCCTATCAAATGATACATTCCCTATTCCTAATAACATTTTTATTTATGAAATTGATAGAGAATATCGGGAACTAGTCGAAAGATGTTGGAATTCCCATCTGAATCTGATACGAGATAGTATTTATACGAAGAAATACAAAAGTATTTCAAAATTAATGTTGCAGATGCTGAAAGCTTTGGCTGGTGGCGAGAACAAAAAAAAAATGGTTTCCCATTACATCCCATGAAGGAATCGGGGAGAGCTTCTCTCAACCAGTGAGCTGTGCGCTTTCTAGTTTTATACTCACTGATTGGGACCTACAGTTTTACACCGTTTCCGAACGGTATTTTTGAGAAGCATTTTCATGGCTAAATACTCGATAGTGTCGCCGTCACTATGCGAGGTGACCGCCGTCGAAAGAAATTTTAAGGTGGTCGGAGCAGGGATCGAACCCAGGATCTCACGTACAAGAGGCGCGCACACTACCCATTGCACCACCGACGGCCGAATGTAATTTCAGATTTTCCCGAGGGTGGCCAAGCTCGCAAACGTATGTTTTGGCATTCCGATCGTCTGCATCGTCTAAGATTGTATTTTCCACGGCAGGATCATGCATACCTAACAAAAGATCAAGATTACATCCTTCGACAGTTCGTCCATGACAACTATAATGATCTACTGTAAGTATTACTGATTATAAATATATGTACATATATATTTTTGAAAATAGTCGTTTATTTGTTCCCGCTCCAGAACTTAATATTCTTAAGAACAAATCTCGACAAAGAGTGTTTCCTTCTTCAAAATTCAATCTTGCGGGCGAGATTGATAAAAATTTATATTCTCATACGTATTAGGGTGTATTACAACCCGATTTATAGAATTTTAACCCGCCCGAGATCTCAAATGCAGTTGATAATTTTCGTCTTATTTTACATTAAAATAATTTAGACTCTTACAAAAATGTTTAAAGGAAATTTAAAAATAATTTATTTTTATTCCACTACACCATCTCCAACTGAAATTTAAAACAAATCGATTGAACTTTAAAAATTCTATTGAAGTTTAAAATACATCAATTGAAATTCAAGACATATCAATTGAAATTTAAAAGACATCAATTGAAATTTAAAATTCGTCACTTGAAATTTAAAAATTATTAACTGATATTATGTATGTATACATTCAGATAACTTGGTTAGTTTTGGTAGCTGCTTACCAGCCTACCGTTTATTATGAGTTCTATACATAAACTGATCTTATAATAATTTCATAAACTACTTATTGCTATGTATTTCGTCATACACTCCGCTTTGCAGTTGCTGACACTGCGCCTCGTGTGTCGTGTAGTATTTCAAATTTCATCACCTTATGTTGGGAAACAGTATGTTTGCTGATTTCGCAGTCTGGACAATACTTGCTGTCATCAAGGTAAATGTTAGGGTGGAGTGTATTTTCGTCATATTTATCATTCTATGTTACCTCCTCCCCCACTTAACTGAGGGACGTCCTCGGGCCTTTTGTAGCTGTTAATGACGGCTTCGACGTCGTTACATTTTATTACCCATCTTTGACGTAATTTGGACACAATAAGATATCAGAGGATCAGCATGATCGTTACAAAGCCGGAAATTGCAGGTCCTGTTATTGTTTTTTCTTTGACTTCGCCGATGCTTTGTAGATTTTCCAGACTCGGTCTCTGGAGGTACGGGAGGCTCAATATTTCTTGGTGACTCGTGATATTAAGCATCGTGGTGGTGGCCGAGGTAGGGTTTTTTTTTCAGCATGTCTTTCCTATTCTTATAAACAGACCCATTGATATTTACTTCAGTGTCAAATGTAACTAGGTAGGTGCCGGTCACCGTGGTAACGGAGCCCTCCGGATTTGTTATGGTGGCAGTGTTATCATTAATAATCATGATGCCATCGTCGACCATTTGTAATGGGAGCAGATGACTGGGTCTTGTACTGCAGTGTGCCATAATGCCTGCATGAAGTTTCTGCGCGCATGTTGGCATAAGGGATTGTTTGCAGAATGATGAGGTCAGCGCTGTTCTGCAATTTTCAATCGCAATTACACGACTTTCACAAGCAGCAACGTTGTCGTCCTCGCCAAGGTACAATACTGTTCCATTGTGCTGGACTGGGCACAGGTTAATCTTCTTACATTCTAATGTAGGTTTAGGGTATTTGATTACAAAGTGTAATAACTTATCGTCTAACAATGCCTTAATAAATGATACCTCTAACAGATCTGTAACAGTTATATTAGTGAATTTGAATAACTTATGTGTTTCCGTGGAATCCAAGAGCACGGAGTTAATTGTGCCAATTTTTGCAAGTGTGACTGACAGCAATAGTGTTTCGATTTCTGAGATGATTACTCTATTTCTGGCCAACAGTGTTTCGTACAAGTGGCATGTGTCTATTTGTTCCGCCTTTGATTTTCCGAGCAGTTTGTTGACCTTATCCGTCAATTGGTTTATTTGGTTCTGAATTTTCGTATTTATCATTATCTGTCGGTTAATGGAGTTGGTGAGTTCCTGCTGTCTAAATTTCAGTCCTTCGAAGTCATCAAAATCTGGTGTTCCCGCAATTATTTGCTGTTCCCAAAAAAATTAATGCTTCTAACGTGCCTGTGGTGGACTTCTAAAGAACTGAGGAGAGTTTCTATGCGCATGATATCAGATTCAAGTATTTTCACCATGTGTGATGAAGGAAAATGATCTGTAAGCTTTTTTGTTTCATCCGCAATTTCGGAGTAATCTGTCAGGTTAGTAGTATGTCTTAAGAAATCGAAGTCATGCCAAATTATAACTTTCCCGTCCTCGATTGGTATGTAGTCAGAGCTTGTAAAATCAATCAATTTCATTGCCATTGGTCTAATAAGGGTCAACATCCATATCCTAAAAGAAAGACCCAGGTGGTTAAAAGCATACGTTTGACAAGAGAGGCCGTATATATTGTTTCTCCACAATGATCGTGTGGATTCGTTTGTAAATGTATTGACGCAAAATATCAAAAAAAAAAAGAGTGATCAACAAAAAGTATTGAGAGAGCTATCTTAAGTTGTCCTTGTGGAATACCCTCCCTCTAATAAGAACTGTGGTTCCAAGATCTGCTTCATCTGTCTCCTCCGAATATAGTGGGGTAAGTTTGTTTCCCAGCCTCCTGTTATTCTTTACAAGCACATACTCTCCAACATTAACCCGCCAATGGTGACGTACTGGTCTGTGAGACCGGCTGTGTTAAAAAATTCGGATAAGTTTATTCTCCGTTATTGTTTTTTGTTGCAATTTCGAGTAGCTGCAGCATTGCACATCCCCCACCATCAGTTAATGACGAAGCTGCTTAGTGAGCACAACTTCTGTATTTTTTTCTTGTGTGTATTTTCGTGTGTGAGACCGTGAGTCACCGTGTATGTAAGTAAAATAATCGCAACACTTTTGTATTATATTTTGGAAGGATACCAATTTTTGTTCATTTTATAAAAGTTCCTATTGTCGAAAGACTAATAAACATTATTTTCCTTAATGAATATGTGATTTTTTTTTATTTTTTCTTAATTTTAAAAAATGTATTGCTAAAACATTGTTATTTTTAATGCTCTATTTAAAAACATTTGTGAATTTTAATATTGAAATAAAAGAACTTAAAATGATTATATATCTTTGTTTTATTGTCAAAGTGCATAAATAAAAAAAAACATTAACTATTAGCAACACGTTTCGAAAAATCTTCAGTTGAAAACCCCGGTGCATGAGACCGGCGTCACCATTAATCAAAGTCAAATTTGCGTCACCATTGGCGGGTTAAAGGTTCTATTATTTCTTTCTAACAATATTTGTTGTGCCTTCGTTATCCTCTCCCTAACGTCCTTCCCAACATCGGGCGATGAGAAGTGAATGACGTCTATCGGTAGTTTTTTCGTCACGGAGTGGATTGTCCGGTTGTACTTCACCGTTGCTAGCAAAATCAGATCGTTAGTGTCCTCCGTTTTTCCTTCTAATCTAAGACATCTCGCAATTTCAGACAGAGTGCTGTGGAAGCGCTCAATTTGACCGTTTGAGGTGCTGTGAAGAGGAGGAGCATTCGCAATATCGACGCCAAATTGATCCCGTAATAGACACTTGATTGTTACAGATTTCAATGACGGTTCGTTGTCATAGTAATTATTCTTCGTGTCTGGAAAAAAGTTCATTAATTATATGATTGGATCCTTTAGCTCCAAAATAGTGCGAGATGGTATTGCCTGAACTACTGCGAATTTAGAAAACTTATCGATACAGGTAAGATAGTATTTCCTATCTGCAGAAAATATATCAATATGCAGCATCTCACCGACATAAGACGGTAATGGTGTTGCTCCGATTTCCTGTTTTCTAGGGTGCCTATCATATTTGGCCCTTGTGCAAATTTTGCAGTTAGCGACTATTTCATTTGTCAACCTTACCATCTTTGGGAAATAGTAATCGGCAAGGATCTGCTTAACATTTTCCTGAGCCGCTCGATGAGCACGATTGTGTTCGGTGGCGACTACCTCTCTTTGGTAATTTTTATCGAAAATGTCTTGGACTATGTTTTTGCAATGCCAAAATTTAGTGGATGGAAAACAACTTACCAATTCGTGTTGGATTCGGAAGATCGCAATGTATTGCGTTTACAGCACTCGGATTTACCGCAAGTTTAACTTCGTTGATCAATGTTCTACAATTAGTAAAGTCAATGATGTGTCGAGTTTTTTCAGAAAAAAGAATAAGGTTACGATGTGCAGGAAAGTTTGCCTCATGCAAGATTATTTGGTTTCTAAAGCAATTTACTGGTTTATCAGTGGACTCGATTGTGTGAGTCAAAGACAATTCACTATGAACCGTAGCAATATCCGAGTAGGGCTCTTCCTCCAAGACATTGCATTCTTGATCAGTGGCACATTGTGGTTCCATCTGCGACATAATTTTCTTTGCCTGGCTTGTGGAAAATCTTCGCATTGTGCTCATCTACAAATGCCATCCAACGTTTAATCTTAGCGTTCGAGTTCCGTTCCGAGACGGAAAACATAAGAGGTTGATGGTCAGTGTAAATATTTAGGTTTCTCACGCCGTACAGATAGTTTCTTAGCTTCTGAAGGGCCCAAACAATGGCCAACAACTCGCGCTCGTTCGTAGCATAGTTCAGCTCTCTGTCCTTCAATGTCCTGGATATCATTGTGATTGGTCTCCCTCCTTGGGAGAGAACCGCTCCTAAGCCAAATGCGGATGCGTCCGTTGTCAGATCGAATGGTTTCTTAAAGTTTGGGTAAAGTAACATGACGTCCTCAGAGGCAAGAATCTCCTAAGTTTTTCGAAGGTTTGGATCTGTTCTCCATTCAAGTTTACCCTAATTTTCCTGAATTGAGAGGCGCTTACCCTACCATTGTCTCCTTTCAGAATGTCGGTCAAAGGCTTTACCATTGAAGCGAAATCCCTAATGAAACTTCTGTAGTAACTTGCCAAACCCAAAAATGATCTGACATTGAAAAGTGTTTTGGGTTGGTCATAGTTCCGGAGCGTTTCGACCTTTTCTGGGCTTGTTTTGATTCCCCCTCTTGATACAATGAAGCCAAGATATTCAACGTTTTCCCTAAAAAATTGTGATTTTTTCCGGGATACTCTCATGTTAGCTTCGTACAGTCTTCGTACAGACCCTCGAAATGTGTTTGATATGGTCCTCTTCATTTTCGGAGAAAATAATGACGTCGTCTACATAAACGTGACACGTTTTTCCTATTTGCTCCCTCAAGACATCGTCAATGGCCCTTTGGAAGATGCTAGGCGCATTTTTCAGGCTAAAAGAGAGCCGGCAAAACTCATATTTACCGTTTCCGACCGAGAAGGCTGTTTTCTCTCTATCTCGTTCGGCGAGTGAAATCTGGTGAAAACCTGATTTAAGATCGAGCGTTGTGAAAAATCTAGCCTTACCAAGGTTTGAAAGAATTACTGTCACTTCTGGGATAGGATATTTATCATCGACAGTAACAATATTTAACTTCCTAAAAACTTTTACAAGACGCTTCTTCGTGTTTCCATGCTCGTCTTTTCCTTTCTTATCCACAACCCAAATGGGGTTGTTGTATGGGGATCTGGATGGCCTTATCACGACATTTTTTAATATGTCCTTTATTTCGGAATTGACAAAGTCCGATACCCCCATGGGATACGGGTACAGCTTGGAATATACTGGATCTTCGCTATTAGTGCGAATAGTACCAATGATATTTGTGTTGTATGGAAGTGCTTCGTTGGGGTTTGCAAAAACTCCCGACAACTTCCTGAGCATTTCCCTAAACTTACTAGCTACTACCGGAGGCTCCTCTATGTCCTCAATTTTGGTGAAGTTCACATTTGCGCATTTTAAGAACAGAAGCTTTTCCACTCCTGTCTTAGTTCTTAGTTCCCGGTTTTTAAAGTCTAATGTCGCACTCGTTTCTGTTAACAAATCGAGGCCGACAATTACATCGAACATTGAGAGCGATGGGAGAATAAAAAAATTGCTATTAGTGTCAAAAACGTTAGCGACACATTTTTCTTTAATGGTAGTGAAACCGTGAATAGATTTCACTAAAAAAGGAGAATCCACTGGGACAACATGTTTTAAAATGTATATAGGTTTAATGTAATTTTTTGAAGCCCTAGTATCTATCAATAATTTGATTGTTCTCCCCGCTATAACCCTTTCTATGAACGGTAGCAGGGACCCATTTCTATAAAATTAATGAGGTCATAATCGTCTGCAGCATCGACGTCAACATCGTCTGCTTCCGAGTCTGCCACTTCATGATACTCCTGTTCTGTCTGAGGATCTTCTTGCGAAAGCATATTGATTCTCTGTTGTTTTGGCCCAGTAAACTTAGCTGAACCGTTGTTTGGTCTTTTAATTGTTTGTGTATTCGCTTGGTTATTATATTGACCCTGAGGAGGACTAAAATTATTTGCCTGGTATCTCGTTGACTGCCTAAAGCGCGACGACTCGTCCACGTCCATTGGCTCCTCCGTGTCACGTTTTTGTGTATTCTTATTGCCAAATCCTTGCCGTTTAGCAAAGTGCGGATTTTTATTTTGTGCCCCATCTGACGGTTGTGGTTCACTTCGTTGTCCCCCCTATCTTCACGGGACTTGGCGTAATTCGTCGCGAATAGGTACCTCTCGTGATTGGACACTACTTCTTGAGCCTACGCTAATACCGACGGCAAATCTTTTGGCTGTGCTGAAAAAAGCGCATTACTCAATTCTCTTCTTGTGCCGGAGATTAACACGCGTAGCGCATCCATCCTATATTTAGCATTGATCGTCGTAGCGACGGGTCCTTCATATGTCATAATTGTCTTGTTTGTGAGTAGGGTCAGTTTCTTTTCTACCTCGTCATAGAATTGTAAGAGCGTCATGTTTCCTTGACGGAGTGTGGAAAGCTCCTGTTCTATTAGATAATCTGAATAAGTGAAGTCAAGACGGGCGATAATGGCACTAAAGTTTAGGACCGTATTAAAAGAGGACAGTACCATGTCTGCCGTTCCTTTTATTTTATTTCTAATAATAGTAATGTTTGGAGCGTCCATTATAGTTTTCGAATATCTTATAAGCCGTATGTGCCGCTTGGCGCCACGATACGTATGTTTCGGGCTTGTCCTCAAAGTCCGGCAGCGACTTTACAATATCCAGGGACTCGTCACACTGACGTCCCGGAATAATTTCTATTGATTTATATGATTTTATCTCGGGGGTCTGGGCGGTAAATGCTTCTACCCGATTTTTTAAGTCAGTTACCTGTGCTTCGAATATTCTTTTCTGCCTGCTTAAAGCTGCCGTGATCCATAAGGATACGTAATTGTTCTGCTGTAGTTGTCATGTTCGTATTATTCTCTGTTTTCCTATCAACCGGAATTTTACTAATGCCCTCCGCTAAAAGTTCAACTCGCGATCAATTTCTTGCTCACTCATACGGGGAACAAATTTATATTAGTAGAAAAAATATATTTTTATTTATTGAGATGCTTCTTGATGGCAGTCACACTCACAAAGGATAGTCTTATAAAAAATATATTAAAATATTTTCCATTTTTTTTCAAAATTTTTTTTTTTTTACTTATTCTAGACTATATCTAAAACCTTACAATTTTCCAAACGCGCTTGCTGTTGTCGATACCATTTTCCTTGTTCTTGTCATCGTTGGAGTTGTTTGTTGCTGTTCCGAGCTTATCTCTGTCCAGGCTGTATCGAAGCTCTGGTGGCTTGAATCCTTTCGCAGAGCAGGCTTTATCGAGGCTCTGGTGACTTTATTTATTATTAACTTTTATTATTCGCAGTTTTTTTTCTCTAAAAGTTATTTGAAACAAGCATTTGTTCTTTGCCGAGTTTCGGTTTGTTGTTTTTTTGTTTTTGGAGAAGAGTGTTCTCTACCCGTTGGGGTTAAGTGTTTACTTTACTTATTATTTAAAAAGGCAATTGGTCTTTACCCGTTGGGGTTATCTTTTCACTTTAATTTGGTTGGTTTTTTCTTAATGTTTGTTACCCGTTGGGGTTAACTTTTGGCCTTACTTTTTTTGTTTAAAAAAAAAGAAATTGTCCTTTACCCGTTGTGGTAAGCTTTTGTTTTTTGGTTAACTGGGTTTTTACTTTTCACTTCACTTTATTATTTTTTTAAAGGGAATTACCAGCCTACCGTTTATTATGAGTTCTTTACATAAACTGATCTTATAATAATTTCATAAACTACTTATTGCTATGTATTTCGTCATAGTTGCTGACACTGCGCCTCGTGTGTCGTGTAGTATTTCATATTTCATCACCTTATGTTGGGAAACAGTATGTTTGCTGATTTCGCAGTCTGGACAATACTTGCTGTCATCAAGGTAAATGTTAGGGTGGAGTATATTTTCGTTATATTTATCATTCTATGTTAACTTATACGCTTGTTTAATTTCAAGTGATGTCTTTTAAATTTCAATTGATGTCTTTTAAATTTCAATTGATGTTTTTTTAAATTCAAGTGATGTATTTTAAATATCAATTGATGTCTCGTTAACTTCAAGTGATGGTTTTTTAAATTTTAATTTGTGTATTTTAAATTTCAAATATAAGTTTCAATTGACATTCCCAAAATAAATTGATAATTGATTCCAATTAAACAGGAAATGGTGTAGTGTATATACTACATTGAAAAAGTATACAATTCTTTCTAATATTTACTTACCAATATGTTACTAAAATATTTAATTAAAAACAAATTCAAACGATTTTGGGTAAATATGTGCATTCGAAAACCATTTTGTTGGATTTTCCGTAAAATTTCTTAATGCATTTCCTTAGAAGTTTCCGTTCCTGTTTTCTCAAGTCCTTGGCCACAGATGGATAAATGGCGAAGCAGATTGGTAAACCGTACAGTAGAATGGGACGAATATCTGCCTTATATAGAAGTAGTTTCATGCACTCGGACAGGTTCAACAAGTTAGAGAACATGCCACATATACCTTTTGCCTTCGTAAGTATTGTCCGTGCGTGATGGTTGAATTTAAATAAGTTGTGAAAGTGTACTCCTAGGTATTTTATGCAGTTTTTGAATGACATATCTACACCATCGAGTGAAAGCTGCAAGGACTTACTCTGAAGAACGACATATCTTGGGCATTTGCTAGAGGTATTCCTAATGCAAATAGCGCATTAATTTTAAAGCCCCATTTTTTATTTTAAAAAAATGGTTTCCCATTACATCCCATGAAGGGACTGGGAAGGGCTTCTCGCAATCAGTGAGCTGTGCGCTTTCTAGTTTTACACTCACCGATTGGGACCTACAGTTTTACGCAGATTCCGAGTGGTTTTTTTAGAAGCTTTTGTCATTGCTAAAGCATCTTTGACACGGCTTGTGTTTTACATATCGCATGTCATTTTTGCAGATGAAAAATTTATGCATGTCGTGTGAACGCTGTCAAGCATGCCATTTGAACAATGCATCATGCAATACATGTGTCAATTTTTGAAATAGCGCGTGTTCTATTTTTGTATGTAAAACCGTATCGCATCAGCTGTTTTTTCATAAACAACAAAGCGTTTGTGGAAGGAGAACAATTTCAAGGAGTGGTAAAATTAAATTAAAATGGATAAACAATAAGGAAATGTAAGTAATTTATTAACAATTCTAAATAAAAGTATTAATGGGTTATAAAATGCTGTTTTGTGACATGACAACATCAGCTGTTAAAGACAATCAGAGGTTATGCCATATGGTTTACACGTGAACGTTTAAACAACAAATTAAAAGCCGTGTTTTTTAATAATTTCGACACGCATACGAAAAAGAGATGGGTCAAAAAAGATGTAAAATACATGCCGTGTAAAAGATGCTTAAGTGCTAGATAGTGTCGCCATCACTAAGCAAGGTGACCGTCGTCGAAAGAAATGTAAGGTGGTCAGAGCAGGGATCGAAGCCACGTTCTCATGTACTAAAGCCGCGCACACTAGCCATTGCACCACCGACGGTATGCTACTTTTTATTGTTATTTCAACTAGGATTCTGATTCTAATTGTTCACATTAGCAGTTAAAGAGGCTTTGTATTTGTTCTTTTTGTTTTCTGTTAAAGAGCCTGTGCCAATCGGTATCAAAGTGCAAAGGTTAGTAAAAATATGATAAAATAAAAATATGCTGAATAAAATTTGCGGGTAACAAATGGATGGAAATTTTTGGCGCTTAAGAAAACCACACCAGCGGACAAACTAGTTGTGTAAAGCGAAATCGAACTTCAAATTTTTATGTCGACTTTATATGTGAACCACGCTCTCATGTACAAGAGCCACGCACACTAGCCATTATTTATATATGGATATGGAGCCGCATTATTCAGAGCCTGAATTGGAGATGTGTCATGTGACTAAATAAGACAATCATCAGCGTAAAGTATGGCAATTGCATTTTGCATTAGGTGTGGAAAGTCGTGTAGGAATTTGTTGAAGAGAAGTGGGGCTAGCACGCCCTCTTGAGAAACTTAACTGTAAACTTGTTTGTACACTGAACTTGTGTGTAAAATAACTCTTAAGCAACCCACTAGATTGAATAGTATCCTCTTATGAAAGGCAGTCAATAGCCTATTTAATGTCGAGTGAGATAGCAACAGTACACTTTTCGGCTCTTAGATTTTGACACACATCACTATGAAACTTCAGAAGTGCGTGTTGAGTTGAAATCCAAATTGATGTCACAAAATTGGGTCGATTATGTATGCATTTTTAAGCTCTTTCTGGATGATGTGCTCGAAGACTTTCCCTATGTTGGAAAAAAGGGAAATCGCTGGCATTCTTCTTCTATATGGGAATGATTTTCGCAGACTTCGATGTCGTCGAAAAATTACAATTATTTAGACAATTGCTAAACAATACTGCCAATAGACTCAAGGTAGAGTCAGGTAATTTTCTAATAAAATTGGAAATTCCATCGATGCCACTGGGTGTTCGGAATAATCGATTTCAATTTGAGCGTATTTGTCAAGTGTTAGGTCTGTGTTTTCAGCAACGGAAATGGAATTGTTGAATGAATAGATGTAGTTAGGCGCATTTTCAACGTATTGGGTCACACGGTCATCAATATTAGCAATAGCTCTCTCAGGAAAGATATTAGAATAAAAAATTCTGAAATGTTCAGAAATTTTCAACATTATCCGGTAGTGCAATGTTCTTATTAGTATATAAAACAATTTGCTCCGAATGTGCGTTTCATTCATTTGTTCATTAAAATTGTCAATAAGCTGATAAATTTCTGTATTTTCAAGATTTTCCCCCCATACAGGGTGTTTGGCGTTCAAATCACAACCAAGAATAAGTGCTTGCTGCATTCAAATCTTGCTTGCCAAGGAAGAGCAATTACAATGAACCAATTAAAAATTTATTTAATGTGTTCTCAGTTTTTATCTCTAGCTCAACAAAAACTACGTTGAACCCTGGATCATTTCATTGTACGTGTTTATATTGCATGTTATTTCTAATCGCAATGACTTCGCCCACAGGTGTGTTAATGTTAACTAAATTGTAACTCCTTAAGAAACGATTCGTCTGCCTTCAAATCTATAACTTGGAAAACCACTATTACCTGGCTCCAAGTCTATGGTAGGTAATTAAGAGTCTCGCAAAATCGGAATATGATACAGAGCCACGGCTTAATTATGACCTACGCGCTTTGCAGCATTTTTGGTATAATAACATCTGGGCCCGGAGATTTATATAGTGAAAAGCTATTGATAGTCCAGGATATTCTGTCTGGAGCGTCAGTATCTGACTATTGGGTTGAAAATGTTCGTACCTCCCTGGATGTGTTCTCGTAGTCCAGGTACACAGATGGAATTTGCGTGCCCCTTGGCCATTATTTTGCTCAGTATAGCTGTATCCCTTGTGTTCTCCATCGATCCACAGAACTTTGACCAGGATCGTATTTTTGCAGTGGCTATTGCTTTCTTGTACTCTTTAAGTTTATCCTTATACGGCTGCCAGGATCCACTTACACGGCTTGCATTGACAATTTTGCGAGATTCTTTTCTTAGAATTGTGAGCTCATCTTTCCACCAAGGCCGATAGGTTTTCTTTGAGCGTGACTGCGGACATGACACTTTGAATGCAGTATGAATGGATTTCTCCAACTTGGATACAGCTTTTTCTACGAGTGTAGTGGTATTAATGTGTTGCGCGGAATTAGGAAGCATACTTTTCATAATCCTATTCAACTTGTCCCAATCAGTTCTTTTGGGATTCCGATAGTATCTGATTGAATTCGTTTTCGCAGAAATGCTAAACAATATCCAGTTGTGGTCCGAGAAGGATTTATTTCCGGATAATGTCCAGTTTTCTATCTCTACTATAGCATAATCTGATATTGGAGTAAGACCAATGAAATCTGACCACCTAACAAAGATATCGTAACTCGGGGTGACAAAAGTTGGGTTAGTACCTCTATTACAAATTGTAAGGTTGTCAGTAATAATATACTTTAGTCTAAAACGGATTCACCTCGTTCGTTGACTTCGGAGCTTCCCCATCTTACATGTCTCGCATTGGCGTCGCAGCTTATAATAATGGTGTTCAATGGACGGGTATTACCCAAAGCGCTCCCACCTCCGTGGTTGGCGGGGGGGGCCTTATCTGAGGCGATACTGGAGTGCTTATGGGTCATTTTGGTGATGAATTGGATACCCCTCCAGCTGCATCTGGTCAAGTAGCTTGTAGACGTCTTCGACGTTATCTTTGTCTTCTTCGCCATCGGGGCCAGGTGAGTCATCTGGACCAGGAGCGACTAATATTTTTTCTTTGGCTTCTCTCATGCCAAAGAATAGTTTTCCTCTTGCTTCTTCCAGAGCGGCGACGCCCGCGTAGGAAATATCAGGGGACTAAACTCATGCTCTTGTCATTGGGTGGCTCTTTACGGATGATGGACCAGTCTTCCATCGGGACAGTCGGGTCCATGACCCGTAGGCACTCCAGGAGCTGAGGTGTCATGCACGGATTTGGTTATCCACAATGATGGGTGCATCATTGTGGATAACCAAATCCGTGCATGACACCTCAGAGGATCAGAATATTGTTCCAGGCATCGCTTACTGAAACGATAGACTTCTTCAGGAAATCCTTCGAGAACTCGTCCATGCATTTAATCACCCTATAGCCTCGGTGAATCTCACTAGAGTCGTAATGGGGTAACGGGTGTTGTATATGTCATATCTATTCATCTATAAGATATACTAAGGATGTGAACCATCCATTACTAGTTCATAAGATTATATATGATATTAGGAAACACCCTGTTACTATATCGCCATAGACTTATGATAAGACAATAATAACACTGATTCTTATTATCACAAGGATTCAATAAAATAAAGTCCATCTACACAACAACGGGGAGCCCTTGTTTATCAGTACGTGTTCAGTCACGAATTCTGACAGCTTAGACTCCACTTTACTCCATTCCGAGACTATGACTGGAGTTAGCTTCCCGGTCCTTTACTACCTCGTTGAATTGCCGTTTTGCTGATATAGTCGTTTTTGGCGGCTCCTTGACCTTCTTTCGCTTAGCGGGTTCATCGTCCTCCACTCGAGAAAGTTCCCGATTTGAGGTTGAGGGTCTATTGTTATCGCCTTATAGGGTGGTCTTCTTCTCGTCGCACTCCTCAACTATTTTTTCGTATTTAGCTTTGTCCACTTCATCGCCCTCGTGCACTGTGCCATTGGCTTCATTCTTGGCAATATTTTCAAGGATGAACTCCGCCTTTTGGTACAGTGTCCTCCGAACATCAGCAGGACATCTGCATCTTGGTTTTTTAGAGACAGTCGCATCTGACTTGACGAACTGGTCTAATTTTGTTGCTGTAGCTGTTGATTGTTTATACGGGTGAACGTTGTTTACGACATTCACCGCGCTCTTTGGGTCGGCTTCCGAGTCCTGACTGGTTGCCAAAAGATACTCTTCTGATGGGCTGCCCAGTCCCATTGAGGAATTTTTTCTCGGTTTGTTTTTCAAAAGTGACATTTTGATCCCACGAGTGTGCCGTAAGGGGTTGGACCATCGTGCGCTGTGATGGCTTGCGCACACTGGGCAACTGAATTACAACCGAACTGTACCCTGGAGTAGGAGGGGAGAAGATAGCAACAGTTTCTTTAAAAACACTTGCTGGCCATTTAGATCCTCGGCACAACTCCTTCACCTTGATCTTAAAAATCCAGATCCAGGTAGAGACATGACATACAATGACCAGAAAGAACTGCCGCCTACTATAGGACAGACGCAGACCACGGAGCCGCCTAATGTAGGACAGACGCTTGTGGTTGTTGACTAGTAGCCGACCTATTCAGGGATAGACAGACACTACTAGCCAAGGAAGATTGGATATTTGTTGTTAATTTAGTAGTTGTCTCATTTTCCCGTCATTAATATTTCAGCCAGTTCATTACGCAGCTTGTCTCCAATATTTGCCTTTTCAGCTTAGTTCCGTAGCAATTCTCACTGTATACGTGCAAAAATACTTTAAAATTATCTTTGATGACACTAAAGAACTCGTCCGATGGATTTTGAAGTACTTGCCGATCCACATAATTCTTTAAGGTCCAATTAGTTTTGACGGTTGACGGTAGATGGTTGACGTTCTACTCAATATTGCGCGGTTAGTTATGACGGTTAGAAGGTAGAAAGACAAAACAAAACAAAAAAAACTGACAGAAGAGCATTTGTACAAAATATAATTTGCATGCATGAGTTTTGTTTTAAAAAGTGATTGTGTCAAATAAAAAAATTAAAATTAGAAAAAAAATTGTGGTTGCCGTGTAATTGTGTATTGCCGCGCACAAAATGTCGAAGTAAAAGCAATAACAATAACAGCTGATCGGTCTTGACGGCTGACGGTTGATTCTGCAACCTGCAGCAGTCTACCGTCGTTAACCGCCAATTTTAGTTGTCTCTCTCTCTTACTTATCCGGTCACGAACAACCCCGAGGGGTCAGGGACCTTACAAAACGAAGATAACATATTTCGCCAACCAGTTCGATCTTTTGCCTTATGTCTCCATTTCGCAATACCAAGTGTACGCAGGGATTCGTCAACCTGATCCTTCCAGCGGAGTCTTGGTCTTCCTATTTTTCGTCTTCCTTCGAGTTTCGTTTCGAAAACCCTTCGTGCTGGTTCGTCTTCATCAATCCTAGCCAGCGCAATCGAGTTATTTTGATCCGCTTAACTATGTCAATGTCTGTATATAGTTCATACCGCTCATGGTTCATGCGTCGTCGATACTCGCCGATGTGCACTATAGGGCCATAAATTTTTCGGAGTATTTTTCTCTCGAAAACTCCTGCAGATGTTTCGATAGGACCCAGGATTCTGCGCCATAAAGCAAGACAGGGTGAATGAGAGCCTGGTACAGCTGGACTTTTGTTACTCGAGAGAAGGCTTTATCTCTAAAGTGCTTGCTTAGCCCAAAATAACATCTATTCGCAAGCACAATTCTCCGCTTGATTTCAAGGCTGACGTTGTTGTTGTTGTTTACGGCAGATCCGAGGTATATAAATTCGTTTAGCACCTCGAAATTATAACGGTTATCAACGTTCACGCTTTGGTATAATCGCGTGGAGGCCCTGCTCGTTGAACCATTAAATTTGTCTTGTCCTCATTTACCGTCAGACCCACTTTTCCTGACTCCTTCTCAATTCTCCAAAACACCGCAGTAACTTCTCTAACTGTGGGTCCAATATCTATATCGTCAGCATACGCGAGCAGCATGTGACTTTTGCTGCTGATGGTTTTATTCATGTTGACAACAGCGTTTCTCAGAATAATCTCTATTAAGGTGTTAAAGAGATCGCACTATAGGGTGTCACCTTGTCTGAGGCCTCGCTTAGTTTCGAAAGGTTCGGTAAGATCCTTCGTCAGGGTCATCCTGCAAAGGCGTCTGAGTTTTGCAGGAATACCAAGCTCGGACAGTGCTTCGTAGAGTTTCCCCCGTATCGGGCTATCGAAGGCCGCCTTATAATCGACAAATAGATGATAGGTGTCGATTTGTTTTTCGTGGGTCTTCTCCAGGATTTGGCGTAGCATGAAAATCTGATCGGTTGACGATTTTCCAGGCCTAAAGCCACACTGGCATGGTCCAATCAGGTCAGCGATAATTGGTTTTAGTATTTCGCACATTATGCTTGACAGAACCTTATATGCTATGGATAAAAGGCATATTCCACGACAGTTGGCACATAGACTCGCGTCACATTTTTTAAATATGGGACATAGTACACTGAGACTCCAATTGCCGAGCATGCATTCATCTAACCAAATTTTGCTAATGAGCTGATGCATTCACCTTATCAGCTCATCGCCGCCAGCCTTAAACAGTTCCGCCGGTAATCCATCGGCTCCTGCGGCTTTGTTGTTCTTAAGCCGGGCAATAGCTGTTCTGACCTCGTCTTGGTTAGGAGGGGGGCAATCGACGGCGTCGTCCATATTGTGATCGATTGTCCCATCGTCATTGAATATATATAACTAAAAAACTAATTTTTTTCCAAAGCTTGGGGAAATCTTCATATAAGCACTCGACTTTCTAGTTCTAAACCTACTGATTGAGACATAATCGTTTACAATAATTCTTACTCCATCGTGTTTGCTTCGCTACGGGAAGTGGCGGTTGACGAAATACATTAATAGTGTTCTTTGGTCAAAGCTTTTCTTTTAATCAAGTGCGGGTTGTTATTTGACAATTATTGAACGGGATTTCAAAAATATAATGTAGTTTGTATTGAGTTCAAATAAGGGGTCTACATATGTATAATATTATTCAAATACTAGAAGGTCGTTAAAAATTGGCCAAGAAGAGCGTATTAATGAGGAATTGCTTATAAGTTTCACCAGAAATTACCGTTTTTGGTACATTCCCTAAGTAATAGTGATACAAATTACTAAACTGAAAACCCTGCATTTCAACAAACTGTCGTCGTTTGCCTTAAAAGTGTCGTTTTGTATATGTTTATGCAAAAGTGCAACTTTAAAGCGAACCACAGACTTGTCATTCATGAGCTTGAGCTTGGTCGATAAGTTTTTATCTGGCTGATCAATTTGAAAAAATATTACCAACAAATTTTGTAAACATGATAGTGATGTGAACAACTTCGATTAAATTCTTATTTGGTATCAAGAAGGGTGGTAAACCGACTTTAAACATCGACGACAGCTGCTGTTCATGCTCATGAATGACAAGTCTGTGGTTCGCTTAAAGGTTTTGTATTATTTTCTGAGAACTTTGCACTACTATCACTTAGTATGGGTTTGTTGACGACGGTAACCTAATGTTTAGACAATTTTTTTTTTTAGCTAAGCTATTTTTTAGTTTAGCGGGGATAACGAAAACATACCAATAGCTTTGTTTTCAGTTTGTTTATATGGCGAGTCGGTAAAAGTTTGGTCCCCATACAAACTGGTCTGCACCGGAATTGACAGTTGTATTTTACTTCATCGCATCAGCCTTTCTAACTTTTATGTAATGTGGAAGCCAAAGTTTAGGATACCACGATGTTGATTCAGAAAACATTTTGGTTTTATTCAACCGATATTTGCGAAAATTATATCTCAGAATCTTGTGACTTACATGATTTGATAATGTATCATCTTCGCCTGTAAATTAAAATGGCAAATAATTCGTGAGGTCGTTGATCATACCCAGCGGCGGAAGTCATGACCTGGAAGGCCTGAAATCATGGCCTTCTTTAAAATACGCAATTCCTTCCCTACATATTAGCTCCTCCTTTCTTTTTAACATTGTGTGAGATTGGGAGGCAAGGCCTTCCTTGCCCATTGCCTAAAGAAGGCCTTAGAAGGCATGCAAAGAGGAAAGCCTTAGAAGGCATTTACTTTAATTTATTTTTGTTAAACAAAAATAAAATTATAATAATTTATTTTATCACAAAATCATTATCCACTTCTACATATTTATGTATAAGTATGTATGTATCTATCTTAGAAATTGTTACCACGCTCAACTTCAAATTGAAAATTTTAAAAATACAATGAAAAATATTTAATTAAAAAATATAATTTTAAAATTTGTATGAAATTTCCAAATTAAATAACGGTTAAAAAGAATCGGAAAAGAAATTTCTCAAAAATTTAAAAATCCGCAGGCCTTATTTTAGGAAGGCATTACAAAAGAACCATTCCGCATGCCTTATTTGTGGAAGGCCTTGCGACTTGCGAATTTGCGAGGCCTTCCACGAATAAGGCATGCGGAATCCTTCTTTAGTAATGCCTACTTTAATAAAGCACTCGAAATGCATGATTTTATAAGGCTTCCACAGGCCCTTTAAAAGAATGCCAGAAGACGCTGTTGTTCATGAAAACCTGTCTATCCACATGTTGGCAATTCGTCGTTGCCAAATCATAACATCCGATAGCCCAGTAGATAAAGCGTCCGACTGTAAATTCTAAGGTCGTGTGTTCGATTCCTGTGGCTGCAGAATTTAAAAAAAATAATTTATAAAAATTACAATTGGTTAAAGTATAAATCTGAAATATGAAACTAATTTGCATATATGTTTTTTTATTTTTACTTAAGTCCTTCTAAAACTACTCTTTTTGCAGGCCTTCATAAGGCCTTCTAGTAGAGAGGGATGAAAGGCCTTGCCTCCCAATCTCACGCAATGTTAAAAAGAAAGGAGGAGGTAAGGTGTAGGGAAGGCCTGCCGTATTCTATAGAATGCCTTCTGGGTCATGATTTCAGGCCTTCCAGCTCCTGATTTCCGCCGCTGTTTCAGTCCGCAGGCATTTTGTCGCACAGTGGACAAGTTTGAGCGTGAGTACACTCCTTTAGACCTTAAGCTACCAACCAGACAGAGATTGGTGCGAAGTGGTGGAAACATAGTGGTCGTAGCGGCCAGTATCGAAGAAGACCAAGAAATGTCGATTCGGCGCTGATCAGATGAATTGGTCATAGCCAGAAAGTCATCCCGGCTTATTTTGCGGTTGCGTTTGGCCTTACATCCATATAACATTGTGCTGACGCAAGAATTGAAGTCGGGCGACAATAGAAATTGCCGTGAGTTTGCTAATTTGGCGCTGGAAATTATAATGTGACTTTACACCCCTCTATTATTTTCTTTGGGACTATGTGAAATACTCAGGGTAGCATTCTAAAAGTCCCGAAAGTGAACGTAAACGCAAAAGCCAACGCGAACGCAAAAGTCAAAAAATGGTAGTTTATTGAGTTCCCAAACTAAAATAAACAATTATAGATCAGAAAAAGTTATCTTGAGTGAAATGCTCAGAATGAAAAAGATTAAAAAATTTAGCTCTATTTCAGTAGATCAACATATTTTAAGATTGCTATTATTTATAATACTGGAAATACCAAAAAAATCACATAAAATGTGTAAAAAACCTATGTTTTTTTTGGGTTCAATGTCCAATAAATTTCCCCATCTATATTAAATTAGTCGTCTTTTCAAAAACACGTCCCATTGGCGGTATGTATTGATTGTAATGTATTGGTTCTTTTGTTTATTATTGTCAACATCAACTGATGTCTATAATTTTTAAATATAGTTATAATAATTTTCCAACACATTATTTATTTGAACGTTCCGTTTCTAATTTTATTATTGTAAATAGGAATTTCAGCGCGTAAACAGTATAATTTTGAATTTAAAAAAAAAAAAGTTTGAGCTCTATCCGTCGAATGCATTTTAGCCAAAATTGGCAACAACTTATACTCGTAAGCAATGAAATGCAAAATACTTCCATTTGTCTATCCTCGATCGACATTTTTCTCTAAATTTTTAATTTCTTCAACTAACGCAAAGAACTGTGGTGTTTTCAATTTGACAGCTGAAGTGATCAAAACCGTTCCGCTGCGTTTTATAAAATACCCATTACATAACGTCACTCAACGCAGGTCGTCACCGAACAGCTGTAACGTTTTATAAACTACCAAAACGACAAAAGTAACGCGAAGTGACTGATTCACGACTGATTACAGAATACCACCCTTAGTCTACGTTAACTAGCCAACCACTGTGGATCGCCGCACATATTATTTATACCTAGTCATAAAGAATGCAGCGACCACCCGAAGCGCTGCCAGTGAAGCTAAGGCGGCCATATGAATGATGTGTTATTCCATACATAATGGGATAAATGTAGCTTCAAAATAAAGTCTGAATCAATATGATTGATAACTCACCCCGTTGTCGTTTTATTTAATCAACATCTGGTCATCCTTTAGTTTTCAAGACAAGTATTGGATAAACATAATAGGATTAAGCTTCGAAAATTTGGTTTGAAATTTTGTTCGGATAACGATTTTCATGAATTGTTGCATTTCTGGTATCTTCGAAAACAAACGTTTTATGGACCTAACAGCTATGAACTATTTGTATTTGTTTTGAAGTAACTACAATTGTAGGCGGATAAGAAGGTAGATTATTCAGAATCCTGACCAAGTTTTTATGGCAGCATGATGAATTTTAGGAACTACTTTATTGCTAGCCAAGAAGAACATCTAAATTTTAATTAGAAATTCAAACACCAACAGAAACTTGAATCAAGTATCATGAAATTCGGGAAATATTTTCGAAAATTGAACTATTAAGGAGTGAAAAATATAGGACCACACCACACTCCATTTCAGTGAACGAGAGCCATGATAACGGACTTTTTATGGTCTCAAATGGAAGATATGAACTTTGATAATCTTTGGTTTCAGCAGGATGGCACACCATGTCACACATAGAGTGTTTAAAACCGCAACCGAAAAGCATGTGAAACCGGTTAACCGATTTTCCAGCTGTTAACTGTGTGCTGGTTTTTTAAAAAAAAAATAATTTAAAAAACAATTAAATAAAATTCGAATAGAGTGCGATCAACGCAGTTTGTGGATCAATTTGTGAAGCGAATTCGTCAATCCGTATTCTTAATATTCAGCTCGTGTAGGTACTCGTCCGGTGCGTTCAGTTGAAAATATTACCGCTGTAGCTGAAAGTGTGTTCGAACAGCCGTCACCGTCACCGCCACCGTTCGCAAAACTGAACATTTCTCGCACTTGTTCTCGCAGAATTTTTAGCTTTTTTACGGAATAATCATATTTTCCCATGAAGCTCAATTTCATCTCGGGGGTTACGTTAACAAAACAAACTGTCGCATTTGGGGCTCCGAAAATCCACTCGTTGTCGAGGAGAAGTCGATCTACAACGACTGAGTGCGGTTTTTGGCATGGCGGCATCATGGTCCCATTTTTCTTCAAAAATGAGCAAGGACTCGCTGTAACCGTCACCGATTTATTTGTTCCCAAAAGTTGAAGACAGGACAGCGCTACGACCCACACAGCCAACGTCACAATCGATATTTTACGCACCGTATTCGACAACCCCATAATCAGCCGAAACTCGAAAGACCATTGGCCGCCTCGCAGTTGCGATTTGAACCCGTTAGGCTATTATCACTGGAGCGCCGTAAAATATACGCGTAACGCAAACAATCCCGTGTCATTTGAGGCCTTAAAACACGAAATAGAGGAAAAAGCAATCGAAAATGTACTGAAAGATTGAGTAGATAGAGTGAGGTACTGTAAGGCAACTCATGGAAGCCATTCGAACGAGTTTATTGTGTTTATTCATTAATATCAATAACGACCCTTACCAATAAAATCATAATTTTGAAAAAATGTCTATTAGTCTTTTTTTTAAAGCGCAATTAAATTCCAAATTTTACATGGTCTACTCTGCTTGGAACTTGCAATTTTACACCGGTTCCGAAGGGCATTTGACAAGTATTTTCAATGCTATGTACTCGATATCAAAATTCAAAGAGACGAATTAAAAATTAACGATGTTTTAAAACGCATAGTTTTCCATTTTGTCATAAAAACCGAAATTGGTTATAAACCGGTTTCTAAATCTCGGTTTAACCGAAAACCGGTTTCGCCAAAACCCGAATATTCGAAGTAACCGAAAACCGACAATTTTGAAATACCGGTTATTTTGAATCAGATGCTCTTAATTTTCTGGGCATGAAATTACAGTGCGATGTACTTTACAATATACATGTATTTAACCTGTCGAAAGAAGCTTTAAAGTGTTTGGGATTTTTAAAATGGTGTAGGAGATTCTTCACCCATCTGATCTTCTCAATATCTTACTTATCGTATCCGGTCTCGAATAAAGAGAGAAAAAGAAAATAACATATTTCGCTAAGCAGATCGTTCTTTTGCCATATCTCTCCAGTTGGTAATACCAAGTGTACGCAAGGATTCGTCAACCTGATCCCTCCAGCGGAGTCTTGGGCTTCCTAGTTTTCGTCTTCCTTCGACATCGGTTTCGAAAACCCTTCGTGCGGATTCGTCTTCATCCATTCTACTGACATGGCCTAGCTAGCGTCAACGCGTTAGTTTGAAACGCATAACTACTCGTATATTAATGTCGGGATATAGCTCATACAGCTCATGCGTCGCCGATAACCGCCGTTGTGCCATACATTTTGCGGAGTATATTTCTCTAGAAGACTCCTAGAAATGTTTCGCCTGCATGCCAAAAGACCCAGGATTCTGCGCCATAAAGCAAGACAGATTGTATGAGACTCTGGTATAGTTGTACTTTTGTTACTCGAGAGAGGGCTTTAGCCCAAAATAACATCTATTTGCAAGCACAATTCCCCGCTTGATCTCAATGCTGACGTTGTTGTGTTTGTTTACGGCGGATCCGAGTTATATAAATTCGTCCACCACCTCGAAATTATAACGGTTATCAAGGTTCACGCTTTGGTCTTTGGTAATCCATCCGCTCCTGCGGCTTTGTTGTTCTTAAGCCAGGGAATAGCTGTCCTGATCTCGTCCTGTTTAGGGCTATATATATCACTTATATTCCATAAATCCACCTTGGAGCTTCTGGACAATGTTCAAAGGAGGGAAATGATGATAACACTGTGACACAAATGAAAGGAATTTGTTTCGGGCCTCAACCAAACCAAAAAAATGTGAAAGTACTTGGACGTGGTATCACAAACCCCCGCTCGGTTTTGCCCTTATACGTAACAATTTTTTATTACAGGCCGAAGAAAGTTTTGGAGGTGGGTCAGGGCCCTATGTCAGCTTTTACTTCAACAAATCCTAAACAGCTTGAAATATTGCATTACACTCTTTGACAATATTGTAGTTATTTTCCCATTTCACAATTCCTTCTAATATATTTCTAAGGAAAAGTACACTGTTAATCGATTATTTCACGAAACGTCGCGAAAAATTGCACATATTTTATATTTTTTGACACTTCTTGCCTTCTTCTTCTTCTTGCCTCGCTTAGTGCAAGGCGAAAAAATGCCCGACACAAACGTTGGTCTGACTAATAGTTGGCCGACTAGTCTGCAGGTCTAAGTTGCTATTTACCCATAAGGAGGAACCAATACAAAATGCACTTCAAAACTACAAAAAATAAATGAATTTGTACACAAAATAATATTTTCGTTCAAATTTTTCGTTTTTATTGTCGATGATAAATTTAAATTTTTATTGAGCGTAATGCGTGAAGATAAATTCGAATTTAACTAGCAAAGACACAAACCACTTTCGTTAGCAGAGCGTTGTTGTTACATTAACAGGTAACTGTTAAATTAGCAAAGACAGAAACCACTTTCGTTAGCAGAGCGCTGTTATTACATTAACAGGTATCTGTTACAGTACTAGAAAGGGAAGTACATATATTGAAATAAACAAGGTTTTTGGTGAATCTGAATTTTTTCTTAATTTGGACACAGTGGGCGAAAATGTTAATACATGGTCCAATACAAAATTTCAAATAAGTGTTTTCCCAAGTTCGCTACGATCATAGTTAATATCAATCTGGAAAACACTAATGATGTTCTAACGCCTGACATAAATTTAAATATCCAGGTTTTCTTAATTTAGACACAGTGGGCATAAATGTTTATACATGGCCCAATACAAAATTTCACATAAGTGTGTTCCCAAGTTCGCTACGATCATAGTTAATATCAATTTAGAAAGCAGTAGTGATGTTGTAACGCCTGGCATAAATTTAAATCACGATGTTTTCTTAATTTGGACACAGTGGGCGAAAATGTTAAAACATGCGACAATACTAAATTCCATACATCGCTGTTGTGAAATTCGTCTGAAATATAAGGGTGGTAAATTTGGAAAGCACTAACTAGGAGCATTGATCTGGTGTAAGTCTTGTCTACCAAGAGCCCTTGGTTTGGACACAGTGAAGTGTTCAAAAATAGAGTAAAGTGCTTAAAAGAAAACGCCCAAAATTATTGCATTCTGAAATTCGTCTGAAACCTCGGAGTAATATAACCCAAAAGAACATGATCCTACGTATTCCTAGATATTCATTTAGGGCTCTTGATTTGGGCTCAATGTCCTTTCTAAAATGATATACATTGAACTCGCTGGTAAGCTGTTCAAGATTTGTGCCACTAATACTAAAAGCTCGTAATGTTTTTTATACGATTTGTCAATTTTTTTTATTATTAATTTAATTCACCAAAAACCTTGTTTATTTCAATATACTTCCCTTTCTAGTACTTTAACGATACCTGTTAACGTAATAACAGCGCACTGCTAACGAAAGTGGTTTGTGTCATTGCTAGTTACATTCGAATTTATCTTCACGCACATGAGCGTAATAAGATATGTTTTTATAATTCGTAAATGTTTATAGTTCGAAAATGTAAATCAAATTAATTTATTTTCATCATCCGATGTATATTTCTTCCAATTTTCGGCGACGACCTGAAGCAAAAACATTTTTTCCTCCTCGTTCTGGCAAAACACGTTGCTATAGTCCATTTTTAATTTTAATTTTACGCCTCTTTCGGCAGCGTATTTGTATAAGTAATTGTGTAATTTATGCAATATTTCTAGGACTTGCTGCTAGTCTTCGCGCGTAATGACGTAAAATCGTTCTTCATGAGTTATTGATTCACTTGTTTCACAGCCAAGTTAATTCTTTTTACACCTTCAAAGCCAACAATATATACCTGGCGATCTTGATTGCCACTGCCGCCGCTATCTTCCAAATCATCTTTTTCCTCGACATCATCCATGTCGTCTTCTTTCCCGCTGTCTTCGTCGGACGATTCGTCCGTCAGACAATTACTCCTCGTATTTCTCTTTCTCTTCTTCAAATACACAAATTGCATTCGCAATTTTCCGCTTGATCTCACAGGGGGTATTCGGATCGAATAATGCTACAGAATCTCTACAGAATCTCTTCACCAATCATTGCGACACAATCTTATGAATTGAATCATAACCAGCAATCGCTTTCAAAAAATACAAATCATTATTTGGAGCTTCGGTTGTACTGGTGGAACTAACCAAACTTTTACGTAAAGTGTTACGATAAAAATGGTAACATCTTGAAGTCCATTCAACTTTGTTCAAATCGAGATGTTTTCGGAACAAAAACATTTTCTGTTTTTGATTGGGAATATTGTCACAAAGGAACAATAAAACGATTTCAAGGAATTCCTTGTAGTCGTCTCTGGGTTGTTTTCGTTCATTTCATCCAAACAAAATGACTTGTTCTCAATTTGGGCTTGAACTGGTATTTTGGCTGTGATTCCATCATCTTGTATGTCGGGACTGTATGGTTGTCTTTAGTATTTTCCCATTGCTTTTTTTAGTTATACGAGTTATGCTTCGCGCCACGACGGGCTCTACCAGCTTCTAAATTGTTATACCCAATTCCAGAACCTATAGTATAGCTGTTTTAAAATTAACGTAATTGCAGCTGACTCGTTAACTGTTTGTCGTAAGGGTATATTTTCAGGCGCCGCATTAATCTCCCTGTTATTTACATTATAATGTAATTATTTACATATTAATGTCGTCATTAAGAGTGAATAAATGAGGGTCGATCCCCCCAGGAGCCCACCCCACCTCTCCAATTTTTGGCTCATGCATATTTTCCCCCAACCTCATACAATTAGAGGGTGATTCGTATCCAAATCTTGTTACTAAGGTTCTCCATACAACAATATCCCACCCCTATTGTAACAAATTTAAAATATGGTCTGTGTAGGAATTCAACTTTTTATATCAGTTTCAGCATTTATTTATTTGTTTCCAATTTGTACATACATACATACATACATACATATTTCTTGTAGGAAATCAGCTCCCCAATTTCTTTTGGATGTCTATCATCGTCTCAAAGAGGAGGAAAGCAGCGACGGACCACCTACATCGATACGTACGAAACGAGATCTTCAGGAACAGGAAAATTTCATAACTGATCTTGATAAGAGAGCCATTGATGAAAGTGATATTATAATGACATTTTTAAATAAAAGTAAGTATCACATTATACTGTTACAATATACTGATATAAGTATATATTTAGTTAATAAACAAAAAACACGAAATTTAAAGGTTCCGCTCTTTTTAGTAGGAACTATATCAATCATACCGAGTTGACTCGCCACTCAATGTTAATTATACTGTACACGTAAGATCCATAGTTATTCTCCAATCAGGACAGTTTAAGGATTTGTGGGCCCATAGACTGAACCTGTGGTGCAGACCTCAATATGGTTTTTTTAAATAATCAGAAGAGCAATGGCTGGGGAAATATTCTTTATAATATAAAATAATGGAAAGATATGTGTGTCATGACGACACAAGACTGGAGTAAATCTTCATGTCTACCGATATAGTTGAAATTATTTTTGTATTTCACCTTTTTGACTGAATATTCGTTGTTATGGACGTGTGTGTATGGCTGATTACTTGTTGACGTCTTCGAAGATGAGCGTTAAATTGTTGTCTGTCTCTCGTTTTCTTCGTTGATATCGTATTGCCATCGTTACAGTTCGTCTTGTACAGTGAGTGATTGCATATGTGTGTAAGCAGTTACTGTGTTGGAGTGTACGTATGACTTTTATGTTAGGGAGTTTATTAGCTTGTTTTTAACGGTCTTAGTATACTGATGCCGTCAGTGGTGAAATGATCAGTGTGCGCGACTCTTGTACATGATATCGTGGTTTCGATCCTTACATTTATTTCTATGACTGTCAGCTCGCTTAGTGAGGGCGACACTATCGAGTTATTATCCATGAAAAGCTTCTCACGTAACCGTTCGGAACAGGTACAAAAATTGTAGTTCCCAATCAATGAGTGTAAAACTATAAAGCGCACAGCTCACTTATTGCGAGAAGCTCTCCACTGTCACAGCATGGGACGTATTGAGAAATATTTTTTTACTAGTATCTAACTAGAGTTTTTGTAGTTTTATGTATCTAACTATAACATGAACATGTCTGCTTTAGTCAAATGCAGCCCTGATGTTCAGATTGTTATTAGAAAATCTACTGCAGTTCTTCAAAAGTTAGTGTATATTTGTTAGCTTTGGAGCCGCTTGTTGCTCACAGTTTAGTTGACGTGTATGAATCAAAAAGATGTTGTTGTTTTGAAAGAGAAACAACGACTTGCATTAGACCGGAAGTAGCCATATTCTCAAAGTTAGGTTAGGTGTTGGTGGCAGTTGATGAACGACTCACTTCGACTTATTAGTCTATTGTGATAATACATGAGGAAAATTAATTAAATGACAATTATAATTTGTAGCTTAATTTGAATTATCGTACCTCAAAAATTCAAATTCAAAATACCATTGGAAATTGTTTGTTCTTGTTTGCAACGCATTTCCTTTATATTGGATGTTTTGGTTTGTGAATTTGAAAGTACTACGAATCAACAGCAGTCATAGCCACAAACCTCTACATATAAAATACTTTAAAAACAGAGTTGCCAGTTGTCAAGCAAATTCAAAATATCAAGAGCATTCCCATCAGGGGGTTTCGGTGAAACAGCGCAAGAGTGCAAAAAAGATGTTCAGTGGATTCTTCCTCATCGTTACAGGCTCTAGAGAAGTCATATACCCTGACCTTCAGTCTGGCCGCCTATCTACCAATCAGATTATGTTCTCGGAAATAATCAAGCTCACTTGCTGTAAAACTTATTTCCTATTAAAAATTATTTTTAATAGAAAATAATGATCTTGAACCGGATAATGATTAAAAATATTAACTTTTAAACATTAATGAAATCAACGAAAATCTGCGCTGCCATTTAACTCTTTGCCCGGCATATTTATGATATACATGGCACTGAAAAAAGAAATGCAGAGCGATTTTCCTTATTGGTAGAAACATTAGACCTTAAAACAATGTGAACTTTTTAAAGATCAATAAATGGGTCACACAAACGGAATGGAAGTGTTCGATATTCTCCGAAAAATTGTACGCGATTTAAATTTTTTTGTGGTAATCAATTAAAATGCCTTTAAGTTGAAAGTGACTTATAACACCAACTTTCAACAATAATCTACAGATACCTCGTATTTTCAGAGTGATCTACAATTAGCGAAGGCTACAACCTTTTGCCCCTTCTGATATTCGTAACATCATAAAATTATGCTAGGTTAGATTAGGATTTCGTAAGAAACTTTTGCAACATAGGCGATTTAACACTAATTCTACATTTGCAATTCTATTGGTGTTCAAGTTTTAGCTTACCTTAAGTCGAAAGCATTTTTGAATTTATCATTTTGGATGGGCGTGTTCTTTTAATATGGAGTCTACCAACATATCTGTGGTCACAAGGCAAAACAGCATACATATGTCTACTTTTAGGGGAGTACAACTTTTTAGGGGAGCCTTTTAAAGCTTCAAATTTCAATTGTAATGTAGTGACTAATCGAGATTTGCTAATAAATCTTGTCCACTATCTTGGGAACTACAAATTGGATTATTCAAAAAATTAAATTTCAGCATAACTCGAGTTATGCTGTTATGCCTTGTGACCACAGATATTATGGTCAGCATTTTAAGTTATTGATTTTGCGACATGTTGCTATGGGTGATTCAATCTGGATGATTCGGCATTGTATGCAATGAATAATACCCCATAAGTGGAATAAAATTATTTTCGGTAGGAAGGATTATCCACAATCCAGCGATTCCAACCCTGAAGTGCTGATTCTTGTTTGTGAGCACATGCACAAAGAACAGCTCGCCCAACAAATCACTTAATATTACTTGATAATGACTTAATTATGATCACTAAAAATAAAGATAATCATAATCAAGAAACACTAAGTGGCAGAGCACAGTAAGTGCCCAGGCGCCTCATATACATATTTGAGTCATGCATTGTGTGTTTCTACCTGAATGGATGCACGAATACAATGCCGAATGGGTTGTTTTCCAAGAATCCAAAAAGGAATGTCGACACAAACAATCCATTTAGGTACCAAGAATGCACAGCTTGAACCAGTTCCTATTGCATGTTAGTGTCTGACGGTATGTCTGTTTGTGCGACCGCCTACTCCTTTGACCGTCTGTGCGCATGTGTTAGTGCGAGCATGGTGCTTGTTTATTCCCAAAGAATGTAGCTTCGTTCCATGAGCATTTCAACTAAGCGTATTACTGATTCCCTTTTAACTGCCTTTAAATTGTGTACCCTTACTAATTTTCTTGTTCTTGTGTTGTTTTGTCTTTTTTTTGCAGACCACCACGTTGAGGAGGTACGCCATGAGCATGGACGTCGTTTGTGGTTTGATGTTTTCGATGTGCCCGAAGATAATTACCTGATGATGGCCGAGTTGCGCATTTATCAAAATCCAGCACAAGGAAAATGGGCAACAAGTGGTCGTGATTTTACCATAAACGTGTATTCGATTTCCAAAACCAACGGTTATGACCGTGAACTAGAGTTACTCTCATCGGTGAATACAACAGCTGATTATCAGGGATGGCTGGAGATGAATGTCACTGAAGGCCTAAACTCGTGGCTGCTACAGCCAAAGGAGAATAAAGGTATATATGTGGGCGCACATCCGCTTCATAAGCCGGAAAGGGAAATTAAACTGGATGATATTGGTTTGGTGCATCCCAAGGGGGATGATGAGTATCAACCATTTATGATTGGATTTTTCCGTGGACCAGAGGTAATTACCTTCACTGAAGTTTTAAATTATTATTAGAAAATACAGATTTTATTATACCTTAGTTAATCAAAACGGCTAAACATCATAGCCGCAAGAAGCGCAATACCCATGCACGCCGTCGCAAGAAGTCAGACGTAGCTAATCCTCTATTGGATGGCCCTGGGGAAAGTGTACGCAGTTGTCAGATGCAGATTTTGTACATTAATTTTCATGATCTCGGCTGGAGTGTAAGTATTTAAAATAATTTTCTGGCTTATGCTAAAATAAGTTCCGACTTGCCGTTGTCTTTGAAACTTCCGACAAAAAAGGTTTCCCATTAAACTACATCCCATGACGAGATTAGGGAGAGCTTCTCACAATCAGTGAGCTGTGCCCTTTCTAGTTTCACACACACTGAATTGGAAATAGTTTTACAGCGGTTCCGAACAGTATTTTGAAAAGCTTTTTCATGGCCATGATCATACAATTTGTAAAAAATCAGGAAAGTTCGATATGGTTCATACGAAAATCCCACACATATATGCGAAAATGTGCGGTTGTCTGTCAAGAATTGTGGCCGAAAATTTAAAATATTCTAAAGCAATTTTTCCCTCCTCTTGGCGCCGTTATCCCCAACAGGATAAGCGTGGAGATTTATATTCAATCATCCGGAGCGTGCAAACTTAACTGCATTTCAAATGCTGTGTCCTTTTCAAAGCTCCACGATTAAATCCCCATTTTAGCTCTTATGCAATTTTCGTTCCCATGAAATCAGCATCATAAGAAGAGCGTGTATAAAAAATAACGAAAGTTACGGAGAACCGAAAATATTACAGCACAGTATTCAGCTTTTATGATAGTTTCGTTACCATAAGAAGTACGTGTATACTGCGTTAAAAATAAAATGGTGTGGAAATATGATTTATTAATGATAAATATTTGCAAGGTATATTTCTATATGTGGTAACTCTCTATAACAAAATTTTCCGATTAGAGATAAATGACAAAATTTCTTACGAAACTTTCGCAAGAACTGAATACGGGCTTAACGAACAATACCAATTACAGAGTTGTTATGCCAAAGTTATTTCGTACGAAGGTAATTGTTTGATAATTGTGTTGGAGCGGAATTTTGGCATTTTGATTATTTTATCAAGCAAAAGTAACACCACATGAGTTAAAATTAAAATAATGTACTACGAAGAGGAATTATTCATGGAATATGCCCAAGGTAAATCAGACAAATCTTATGAAGATTTCGAAAAATGCGAACTAAATGCGTGGTTATAGTTCTAAAAATGATGGTTATTTGTAATACGCCAATATATTCATTTGATATATAACCGATATATAAGTTTTCCGAATATTGGATATGACCCATTGCCAATTGCGTTAGAGATAAAATTGGATGAGAAGAAATTTAAAAAACATAATTAAAGCCAAATAAACTATAATAAAATAACAAAATCGTAATACGAAGTGAAATAAACCCTAAGATAAAAACAATTCCGTTGGACCTCTTCGGGTCTAATAGCTGAACAAACTTTTGGTCTGAAATAGTGGATCTTCTACAGCTGCGTAATCACAAATTTCATGATCAGAACATTTGTTCAAAATTGATTGGTATCAGGAAGAAGTTTCAGCAATAAAATAAAACACGTTTACTTAGCTTTGACAAAGTACGAAGAAGAAAGAAAAAGGTTACTTTATTGACATTTAAGAATTCTCATTTTCTTTTATCTATTTACAGAGTTGCCAATGTATATTACTTTAATACGTCATTCACTCATTAATTTCAATACTCCCACTACTGATGAATGACTCTAAAAAAAATTGTTCATTACAAAAAAAAAATATTACAATATTTCAGTTAAATAATATTCAAAAAAAAACTTTTCAAAAAAAGTTAAGATTACTTATTTTCAAAAAAAAATTACTGCCCATTTTGTGTAATATTTAGAAGACCTCGTAGAAAGCTGAATCGACCTTTCGGTAGTCCTTTGGTCAAAACATCTGCAACTTGCTCTTCAGTGGGAACAAACTCCAGATTAAAACGCCCTTCTTCGAATTTTTCACGTATAAAATGATATCGAACATCGATATGTTTAGTGCGTTTATGAAATTCTGGGTTTTTGATCAATCTAATCGCACTTTGGTTATCCATAAAAAAAGTTGTCTTGACGTTCACACCAATCAATTCCATTAGCAAGTTCTGCAACCAAAGAAGTTCCTTTACGGCATTGGAGGCTGCAATATATTCAGATTCAGTAGTCGATAATGCAACACACTTTTGCCGTTCTGAACTCCAACTTATGACATTTCCACCAAACAAAAATACATAGGCTGATGTGGATCTCCGTGTGTGCTTATCGCCGGCATAGTCCGCATCACTGTAACCTTGAAGCTCCATTGAGTCACCTGGATCAAAACGTATACCATAGTTATATGTAGCCTTGACGTATTTTAATATCCGTTTTACTGCAGTCACATGAGCATACGTCGGATTTTCCAAAAAACGGCTTACCAGGCCAACAGCATAGCTTATATCTGGACGCGTAGCGACTGCCAAATACATGAGGCTGCCCACTGCTTCTCTGTACGGAAATATAGTTGCCTCTGAGTCTGGTGCATCATCCATTATTTGATTACTGTCGACTGGCGTTGACACACCACTACATTCACTCATATTGAAACGATCTAGTATTCTTTTGGCGTAAGATGTTTGGTGCAATAATATCGAGCCTGAATCCAACTTTTTTAGCTCAAGTCCCAAAAAATACTCTGCATTGAATAATTTTATTTCCAACTCCTTTCGAAGAAAATCAATAAGCGGATTCATATTGGCCTCAGTTGATGATGCGATCAGCCCATCATCGACATAAATCGCTAAAATAATTCTCACGTTATCTTTTCCGCAAACAAAAACACATGGATCAGCGCTGCATGCCACAAAGTTGAATTTGTTAATAAATGTTGTAAATTTCTTGTTCCAACAACGCGATGCTTGTTTTAGGCCGTACAAGCTCTTCACCAATTTACAAACACGACCACTGCCATCGTCAAAACCAACTGGTTGTTTCATAAAAACATCTTCTTGGAGATCGCCGTATAAAAATGCAGTTTTCACATCGAATTGTTTTAAAATTAGATCTTCTTTCGCCGCAATAGACAAAATCGTACGAATGGAACTGAATTTCACCACGGGGCTAAAAGTTTCTTGGTAATCGATTCCATATTCCTGGGTGAATCCACGTGCCACTAATCTCGCCTTGTAACGGTCAACATTTCCATTCGCCTTCGTTTTAATTTTGAAAACCCATTTGTTGTCTATCACTTTCTGAGAATTTGTAGGTTCAACCAATTTCCAAGTTCCATTGCGTTCAAGCGAATCCATTTCATTTGCCATTGCCTCCATCCAGCTGTCGCTGTCGTTTGAGGTAATAGCCTCTTCATACGTTCTAGGACCGTCATCATCAACGCTCATCATGGCTATTGCAGTTTGACCAATTTCTAAAATGCACGTTTGCTCTTTATTAGTTCTCAGCCGGTTTGCGACAATGTTTGTGTTTTCTACACCGCACCATCCACTGGTAATTTTTGGATTTTGTTCCTCAGATGATGGTGAATCTTGGGCGTCTTCAAATACGTCATCATTATTTCGCTGTACACACTCTTCGAGTGATATCGGTGTTTTTTCCGCTTTTTCAGTGATTGAATATGTTTCTATCTCGACGGTGTTAGGGAGTTCATTTATAAACTTGACATCGCGCGTTATTTGAATTTTACAGGTACTCGGATTCCACACTCGAAATCCTTTAACATTCTCATCATAGCCCACAAACACACATTTTTCCGCTTTTGAATCAAACTTCTGTCGACGCTCTTTAGGTACGTGCACGAACACTGTGGTGCCAAAAGGTTGGAGGTGATCTATGCTTGCCTTTTTACCTGTCCATAATTCAAATGGTGTTTTTCCGACAATGGTGCTTGTTCCGGTTCGATTTAGCACAAACACAGCAACATTTACAGCCTCTGCCCAAAAGCGTAATTCCATTTGCCTAGCATAAATCATTGTGCGAGCTGACTCCACGATAGTTCTCATATCTCGCTCAGCCGTTCCGTTTTGCTCCGGTGTATAGGGTACAGTGCGTTGATGTCGAATGCCTTTCTGATCTAAGAATTTCTTTACATCTTCATTCAAAAACTCAGTTCCATTGTCTGTCCGTAGAATACAAATTTTGTGGCCATATGCGTTTTCAGCCAATTTAACAAATGTCTTAATCTTCTCAAAAACATCTGACTTTCGTCGAATGCAATAAGTCGTGCGGAAATGAGAATAGTCGTCTTTAAATAAAAGAAAATACCGCGACCCTCCAAAAGACGTTACCTGCATTGGTCCACACACGTCCGCATGTATAATCTGTCCGCATTTGACTGATTTCTCTTCTCGATTGGGAAAAGTGCTCCTATGATGTTTGCCGTACAAACAAGCTTCGCACGTGTATTGCTCATCCTCAAAGTTTATCATGTTTTCCTTCAAAAAATTTCTGACATGAGCTAAATTTTGGTGTCCAAACTTTTCATGCCACACACGAAGTCGATTTTTATCTATCTCAGCATTGGCAGACATCGCAACATTTTTGCTTTTCTTAACATCAATCTGCATTACAGTCATTGGTCCACGACGAACTCCCACTAAAATTGTACATCCAGTTTTCGACACAAGTTTACAGTGTGTGCTTGTTGCTTCGATTTTCAGGCCTTGATCTAATGCATGATTCTGCGAAAACAAATTGTTGGCCAATTCTGGCACAAAAACAACATCAAGCAATTTGCCACTGTACCATTGTCTGCCGTTGAAATAACGAATAAGTATGGTTCCTTTTCCTGCACTTTTCATCACCCCTTTAGCGATCTTAATATCTCTAATTTCTTCCTGGTAATCACTGAACCAATCCCTTTTATTTGTCATGTGGTGACTTGCACCCGAGTCCAGCAACCATACATCAGTCTTTGCAGTATTCGACCCATCACAAATAAACGCCTGCTCATCTGATGACTTATTTGGACATTCACGGCTCCAGTGACCCTTTTCACCACATGAAAAGCACTTTGACTTGGACTTGTCATTTTTATTATACTTTCTGCCACTCTTGTTATTCTGTTTATTTTCGCTGTTATTCCACTTTTTTGCCATAAGTGCCTCTGCTGTTTCAGCTACACCTCTAGCCGCCAAACGATCCTCTTCAATCGTCAACCTAGCACGCAAGTTCTCAAGTGTACGTTCAGCCTTGTTGACAGACTCCCAAGCACTACTAAATGAACTGTACTCTGGTGGCAAAGACATAATTATTTTTGTGGCAACCATTTCATCCGAAATTTTCTCCCCCAGATCCGATAAACGTATTACAAGATCTTCCAATCGTGAGAAATAAGACATGAGGCCCTCGTCCTCATCTTTTGTAAATGTAAAGAATTGTTGGTACAGCAGTAATAGACTCATCTCGTTCTTACGCTCAAAAACAGAATGAAGCTTGTCCCACATTTCCTTAGCCGTATTACAATTCTTGATGTGAGTAATTTGTCCACTACCGACTGTCGTTCCTATTATGCGTTGCGCCGTTGCATCACACTTCTTCCACGCTTTCAATTTAGCGTCATTTTCCGTGGCCTCCGGTTTTACGCGATCGCCTGTAACAATATCATATGCATCCGCTGCTATCAGTGTGATCTTCACCTGAAACCTCCATGTTGACCATTGTGATTCATTCTGCAATGTCTCAATCTTCACCGATTCCATATTGCCGACAAATTCAATTTTTGCAGAGACTTCTAACCTCAAAAAAAACTTATCCGCGACTCTCAATGCTTTTCCAATATAAATTGCCAATTCGATCGCGTTGTTATTGTTGAAATCTTCCAAGGCACATTTAATTCCACAATTAGTGTCCTGGGCCCATAACCTGTTCAAAATTGATTGGTATCAGGAAGAAGTTTCAGCAATAAAATAAAACACGTTTACTTAGCTTTGACAAAGTACGAAGAAGAAAGAAAAAGGTTACTTTATTGACATTTAAGAATTCTCATTTTCTTTTATCTATTTACAGAGTTGCCAATGTATATTACTTTAATACGTCATTCACTCATTAATTTCAATAACATTAATTGTTGTTTGTGGTAGGGGAACAAATTTCCCATTGCCTGTTGCAAACAACACTGTAATATACAGAAAATGTTAACGGAATGTTTGCTTAAAGAAGGAAAAAACAAACACAAAACTCTTGGTGCTATCTGCCCCCTGGTCGTGAAAATACAATCATTATCTTCTGCAAAATTGTGGTTCACAATAATATTACCAACTAAAAGGACGCCATAAGGTGTACAAATTAACATTTTCTAAACAGAGAAAAGTTCGAAAGTTTTAACAACCTAAACCGTGTTTCAGTCTGAATGCACGTTTTCATTTAAAAATAAAAACACGTATTTTTTGAGATAGTTGTGGTTTTTGATGTGTTAACATCTATAGGCGCGGGTAGGGACTAATCTCACAAAGTGAACACATCCAAACACAGTTTGTCCGACTGCGATCTCATATTGTTTGTCGTTAAACTCCTCCGAAACGGCTGGACCGATTTGTATGAAATTAAATCGGGTAGGTCTCAGAATCGGCCAACATATATTTTTCATACCCCTAAATGGTAAGGGTGACCCTCCCCTATATACAACACAGATTTGTCCAACTGCGAAACACATTGTCAGACTGCTAAAAAAAAACACACCCTGATGTAGCGGCAGCGAATAGTTGTTTTGTGTGGGTGCGCAGCACTCTCAGAGCAAAGAGAATAATGACGTAGTTATAAGTATATACAAATGAGAGAGCAAGAGAACAACGAAAATTGTGTGAACTTGTGTAGCATAACATAACAATATATATATGGACATGTGGCTGTTGCTTTGCATTCTCTTTGTTTTTTTGTGGGAATAAAACAAAAAGTATTAAGCAAGAAAATAATAACACATTTGCTTGCACTGGTCTTTAAATAATTTTAAGTATTAATATTATTTAAATGTAACGTCACCATATGATTGAACGCTGGTTTTTATTTTCCAATGAAACTTTTACTAATGTGTTCATAGAAATCGAACAGATACCATGTAACAAAAAGGTGTTAACACATCGCCCGTGAGTTGAAACACTCATTGGATTTTTTTTATTGTAAAGAAGACATGTTCCGATTAAGTGTGGAATAAGATACATATCCGTCAAATGGCCCCCACGGCTCTGATGACAGGCCATTACTCTTTTCATGATTCCATGGTCTGCTGGTTTGAGCTCCTGAGCAAGCTGAATTTTGTACGCATAAAGGTGGAGGTCTTTGTCAAATTTCGCTGCGTAGAGCTTCGTGAAATTTTAAGTTGTTGAGAACGATGCCGAATTGATGTTTTCGGCGACACTCTCGTTTACAGCAGCAACGTTGACCCACAGGAATCGTACGGTTGTTTGACCACTCTTCGAATGGTTGGCACATTAGGTGCACTTTCTCTACTGAAAGTTCTTCGAAGTTTGCGAGCGGTCTCAGTATCATTTTGCAAATTTTTGTAATAAGTTTTCACAATTATAACGCGTTGTTCTTTCGTAAAATGTCCCATTTTTAATAATCGGAATAAACATATCGTTGATGGGCCGGCCGAAACTCCTATGAGCTTTTGGCGTAGAATACGTCTTACCTTATGGTATAGGGAGTCATGTCAGATTGTTATTGTTGTAATCTTTATTTCATTGATTATGAGGAAACGGCGAGATAACTTTTTTTAAAAAATTTTTTGTAGGTAAATGAAGATGTTATCATTCGTTTGATATACATTTCATATTGGTTGATATCTTCCTAATATTTAAATTTCTCAAATGAAAATTGTTTAAACACATACACTCAAACATATGTGTGGTGTTTGAGTTTGTAGCGTGAACACAAACTATGCTGCTGTTTCAGTGTGGACACAAACCTTCGGCTGTTGTTTTGATTGGTGAAATATTGAAATTTCGTATATTAACTTATGTATTTAAGTGAAACAAAATGTTAAATGTGAATTTGAATTTAACAGGGATATATAATTATAAAAAATATATGAAAAAATTAATTCATAAATTTTTATGTTAAATGAAAGTGCTGCCAAGTAAGCAAAATAACAATGCTGCTTGATGCTGTTTGACAGCAGCTGACAGTTGACGTTTAGTAAATTAAAATATCAAATAAATAAATTCATTTGTTTATGTTATTTATCATTTATTGTTATATATGTTTTCTGTCTTATCGGATGGCGTATTCTACCTTAAACTTAATGGCCCTGTCTCTGACACAGCCTGCAGGGACAGTCCGTGGCCGAAGGCCTCGGACAACTGTCTGTTGTTTTTTACCTAGTTTTCAGGAGAGCCAAAAAAACAGTTAAAAACTGTTTAATTTTGGTAAATTGCAAAATTTGTTATCTATTAGGTTTTTGGTTTTAGATTGCCTATGTTTTGGCGTTTACAATGGTAAATAAATTTATAGAAAAACTACTCATAGGAGTTTTTGGTTCGGACAATTTTAAATTGAGTAGAACAATTGAGTGTCATATGTAGGTGTTTTTATTAATGAGGGTTAATCAATGTGCGCAGTGATTTTACGTAACCTAAAGCCTCATAGTAATTTTGTGACCGTCGGTGGTGCAATGACCACCTTCAATTTCTTTCGGTGGCATCGCCTGGCTAAGTGGGTTACACTATCGAGTAATTAGCCATGAAAGATCTTCAAAATCAGCGAGTCCAAAAATAGTTCGCTGATTGTGAAAATCTTCGCTTTATTCGATATGATTAAAAAAATAAGAAGGCCTCACCAAAATAATGATCAAAAAGGTTGGAAAATGTATTTAAGAACAAAAGTGTGTAAAGAAATACTTGAAAGGACATACGTGATATATTGACTAGTAGCATAAGTTGTCATAAAAAAGATGATGGTCTGTATGCATGTATTGCTTTAGTGATTGTAAGCTGTTGTACTTGCTTTTATCAATATTTAAGGGCGTCTTGTATAAAGGTTCCCGCACAGCTTCCCTTACATGGTTTAATTTTTGTGGTATAACTTTCCATTCGTCAGTGTGCCGTAATTTGTACAATACTTTATTATCTTGTAAAGTAGTGCACGAATATCACACACCGTTGGATCTCCCACTTCTCACAATCACTGGTCTGATAGATGTAAAGTTTCCTGGAAGATGTTCATAGTCCTTAAAAAATTTATAGTCCAAATAATTTATTATATAAGGCTGAGATAGTCTGGCGGGCCTCATTAGATTAATGTGGTCAGTAAGGGAGTATGTTGGTGGGTTAAATAGTTGTTCTAGGCTGGAATGGACACTATCTACTTCCATCATAGTATGACCCTTTTCCAGTATTAGTTTCTCTATTTCCACGCCACTTGAAGCTACAAAATTTGCTAGAGCACCGCACAATATTTTGTTTCTATTTTGATAAGTGGTCCCATCAATACAATAATCTTGCAAAAAGTGAAGAATACAAGTTGTGATATTGTTTGAATTTACACCTCCTTCTCCTTCATGCCAAACATACACACAGTGAAGAGATTCGTTGTCACAACTATATTTACAGCCAACTAAAATTTGGCGGTTCCTTGGAATAACACAGTATTCTCTTGTGAATACCAATAATTTGTATTCAGTATCACCTAATGATGTCATCATCAACTGATTTGTAATTCAGTTTTGGTTGCAAGAAGTGAAATATTTAGTTGGAGCCACAGCAACAAGAATCAAATGTGATCTGTCAATCGAGCTTTGGTTGTAGCAATCAAATTATCGTGTAGTGGTGAATATTCTATTAGTTGGATGAACGAAAAATTTAAAAACTAATTCGGTTGTACCAAATAATAAATTCGTATGCTCAACTAATTATGTACTTGAATTTAATGGTTGTCACAACCAGTTGGTGAATTTTATAGAAAAAAAGTAAAAAACTAAATATTTTTTTAATTAAAATTGTGTATTTTATATTTAAATATAAACAAAATATTATTATTTATAACCAGGTTTCGTATTTCGTGCCCATATTTTTTTTATCGAAAATATGAAAAAATTTCTATATCTCGAAAAGGGAGCGTCCAATTGAAAAACAAATATTGACAGTCTTTATAAATTTTCAAAATATCCTCGATCAAAAATGAGTATGGGTTACCCTGGGTATCATATGTATGTTTAATAGCCTTTTCACATTTACCACGTTTCAGCTGAAACGCCGGCGTTTCGCTCTCTTGAGATCATTTCGAAACCATGGTGTTGACATTGTACTTTTTTTAACTACTGTGGTTTCATGTGACATTTCTCATTTCTGTTTTGTGTTTTCTGTATTGACTGTAAACAACACAAACGCACATTTGTGAATAAAGAAATATAAAATAACATTGATACATACATAATGTAAACAAACAGATTTGTTTTCCCTCATTTTTCTGACATTTGCTTTGAACCAGCAATGGAAATTTTTTTCATTTTACTCCTTTTTTTAACTACTATTGGAGTACAACACTGTGCTCTCTCTCATTTTTACTGTGGTTCAAACAAACTACAGTAAAAAGAGCATAATGTTTGCGTTTTTTTTGTATGCGAAAGAGAGCGAAACGCCGGCGTTTCAGCTGAAACGCGGTAAATGTGAAAAGGGTATAAGTTAATTTGTGTCATCCGCAATAATAGTTCCTCCAGCCAAGTGTCCACAATTGTGTGCATGGGTTTGTGAAGGCGTCAAAAGTAGCGTCATATTCAACGATTATGTTTAAAAGTCTCACTTCACTTAAATTTATGATAATATGTATTCTTCGCTGGCTGATATCTATACTTTTCATAACTTTGTTTATCACTTGCTGTTTAAAATAATAGTTTTTCTGTAAAGCCTTCGTGTAACATTCAACTATATGTAGTCTCTCTTTAACAATAAAGCCTCTTGTGAAAAATCGAATACATAACTTTGTAACAAGTGTTTTTGTGACAGAAACTAAATTATGATTACAGTGACTAATATTTGAACACGAATTCTAATATTGTACTTTTTATTAGTGGTATCTTCCATTTCAGATGAATGAGGTTTAAGAAATACTCAAATTGGTTAATACAACTAAAGTTCGGTAGTAGCAACTTGTATTTAGTAAGACCGACTTTTAATCTATCAAAAACATCGACAAATAATTCTGATGTTTGACAATAATGAATTCTAATCAAACTATAGACTTTATCATGGAATTGCCAATGCCTGAATTGATTTTCAACTAATATTTTCCCTGTGTGTAGAGGTACACATCTTTAGTGTCTTTTACATATAACGAAAAATCATGTATTGATAATTTCTGTTTGTAGTATTGGTCCGATACTATCTAGTAGTTTTGGGCACAACAAGATGCTTTGCATATCCATTGCATTGACTAACGTATTAGATAATTTATTGTAATTTTCGTTTTTCGTTTTTTGGTTTCGTTTTTTTTATAATAATGGAATATATTATGTAATAATGTAATGTAATATGTAATTTATATATCTCTCCATCAACATTTCCTTCATCAAATCCAACATAAACGTCACACTGTTCCTTACGTGGTTTAAAAATCGATGTTTCCTTATCTTTTAACACTTCACAGAACTTTTTCTCATAACCGGAACTTCGCTGTTCTGTTCACACCATTTAATATATATTCTGTGCATTTTGGATTTGGTCTTAAATGTATTTTCCACGTATGTTCTTTTAGTTGATGCTCTACAGTAGTGGCTTGGAACTGTTGGGATACGTTTCAACCATTTTAGAAGAGATTCAGATTTTGGTGTTTCTCCTTTCTTGGTTTTCTTTAGCTTCACTGTTTCGTCTTTAGGTTTTAGCCATAATTGAAATGTCCGGTCCTCTAAATCGAAAGTTTCTAAAAAGAATTTTTTGCAGATTCGAACTTTTTGTGCTCCTGCAGATGCTAAATAACAATGCAAATGATTTCTTTTCTTTAGGTCTGTCGAATTTAGTCTCCTTCTGACTGTTTTATCACGAAATTAACCAGGCCCTTTATAAACGATTTTTTGGCATTCCATGAGGGTAAATTCCAAAAATAATTAAAAGAATCTTTGCGGTAATCTTCATGAATGGCACCACAAAGAAAGCTTCTTTCTGATTTATTTTCAGCGAGATGGGCACAAGTTTTATTTTGGACATTCCTAGCTCTCGTATCGCCATACGTTTTTCCCATAATTCGTAACTCCTTGTTCATTTGTTTTTCCCATCTTCAGCACTTCATCTAACTTTTCTTGCTGCAGGTCAGTATCCATTTCATCAAGTGCTTCAAATACTCCCGTTTCCTCATTCAAAGGAAGGTAACAAATTTGTCATCCATATTTAGGATATTATATTGATATATCTAAAGACAAATTTTTATTATAAAGTTTGGCGAATTATTAAAAATTATTATTTTACACGTACTTTTGATGCGAACTCTCAATTTCTTTTAAATAGAGTCTCGGTAAATTTGTTAAAAAACTTCGGAGGATTTAATTTTGACAGAAACTCAAAGGGTATGTTAGTTTTTTTAAATCAAATCAAAAACTCCTATGTGAACTTAAACACATGGGTGTTTTTGTCGAAAAATTTGTAACCAGACAACATAGCGGAAAACGCGTTTGTGTGCGAACGTGTGACCCTTAAGGCCATAGAGTAATCTCAGACTAGAGAGAATATTTGGCTCATCTGACGTTTCCTTTCACACTCTTCGTGATGCGGTTGGTGTGATAGAGAGATGTTTGACGAAAAGTGATATACACCAGGTGGAATTACAATAACTTCTTGCTTTAATTTTTCATGCCATTTTGGTGAAAAACTGTGAAATTTAAATGTGTTTTAAACTTGTTTATTGACTGATATTGTTAGCATACATTTGTGTTGTATTTAACACAATAATTTTAACACACAAAACGAAATGCCGTTGTTGTTATTTTGTTCGTTGTTTTGAACCATTGCCTCTATCTGGTATTAGTAAAGCAATTCTTTTCAACATCAAACGTAATATCACACCAGGCCAAATGTCATAAATTTGGTGGGAGAACTAGTGGGTCTACTATAAGTATTCGTCTATGCTTAAGGCTTTATAATGCAACAATAAAAAAATTACACATAGGAGTTTCGGCCGGTGCACCGACGACATGCGACAGTTTCTAAATTTCAGAGTTGCCACTTGCACAAAAAAATGACACTAAATTTAAAAAGTGCAAAATACTGAGCCTGTTTTTTTATTCCCTGCTAAACTAATTTTTCGACCACTTTGTATGCGGAGCTAAGCGATATTAAGCGATTTTAAGCGTCTTCCAAAGTCGTCGAAAAATTAGTTTAGCAGGAATTAAAAAAAAACAAGCTTACTATTTCTGATATTGTAAGTAAAATTTCTTTATTTCAACAAACTATTGAATTTTAAAAACCAGCGTGTAGCGATTTGTTTCTTTTTTGCCATATTGTTCCAGCACCGTCCAGAAAGATCTAGATTAATTATAAAATTAGTTTATCAATGAACACAAACATAGCATAAACAGGACTAAAAGGACAAATACAAAATTGATAAATGATAGTGCGATATACTAGAACATTTCGATCCAACATTGTTAAAAAAATATTATTTATTATATTTTATATTTTGTAAAGGGAACTAATTTTATTTATAAATGTCTTTATTGTCTTCCAATCTCTGTTGGCGATTTTTTTTACAAAATTTTTGAAAAAAATGTATGCATGTTTTTCGAGATTGCTTTGAAACAGCTGAGCAAATGAAAAAACTAAGTAGCGCCTATATGTGTACCGTCATGTGATTCTTCTCATTCTAAATAAAAAAATTTTCGTGAAGAAACCACATGTCTTAATTCAAGTTTTAAGGTTTTTTCAGTTTGTATACCAGTCTGTGTTTTGACAATGCCATTAATCAAAATGTACAAAATCTTTCTTTCAAAAATTATTTTAATTACACAGTGATAGTTTTTGGCAAAAAATTTTGTAGAGAAAATCGGAAAGGACAGTTTTACCCTAATTCGGGTATGAGGAATCGAACTGCAGTATTAGTTTTTTGAGTTACAATAACGGTTTCATATTTTTTATTTTATTTTGACTAATGGTGTGGATTGTTTTGATTTTGTCTCACTTTGACAGCCACTAACTTCCAATTGGTTTGTTGTACCGGTAAACTTTCTTTCAAAAAGTTGTTCCAAGCGTTTAGGGCTTTTTGTGGGTCTTTGATTCAGAACATCGGCAGAAAAGTAATTTTCCGACTTTCTTTGAGTTTTCCGTTCACAAATTGTCAGTAATCAGATTCTTTCGCCAAATAAGATAAAGCCTTTCTCTATATAACTCATCTTGATTTTCAATATCAAATACCACTACTGTACTACTGTAAACTTTACTGTATTATAATATGTATAAATAGTATTACTTTTCACAATTTGTCAAAAATTTTAATTTTAATTTGTATTGATGTTTGTTTGTTATAATTAATATAACAACTTTCCTGAAGAAGATTTCCAAAGGAAATCGAAATATCGAAAAAACAAAAGCGTTTTATGAAATCTGAAGAGACCTTAAGCTGGAATAATTCTACACTTTAAAAATTTTTTTGATACAAAGCACTTTGTTTAATTGGGTTTTGAACCAAATAAAAACATATAAAATAAAGTACTCTCGCCTACTTTTTTGTGGGTTTCGCAGAAAACAATACAATGAACAAAAAAGTTCACGTAATGTTGATAATAGTAACCCTGACAAACCTACAAATATTTTGTATGAAACCGTAATTGTAACTCTAAAAACTAATGATGCTGTTCGATTCCTCGTACCTGGGTAAAACCGTCCTCTCCCGCCTTGTCTCATTTTTCGACTTTCGCAGTGCTATGAATACAAATATGCTTAATCAATATACAAATGAATCGATGTGTCATAGTTTTGATTAATCAGAATTTTTAATTATTCGATTAACTGATTAAGCACAGTATTGATTAAACACAATTTTATATAGTCCATTAAATTTGTCCATCCACCTGTCCCTCTGTACGGAATCGTTAATAGCTTAAATGTACCAAGAAACATCAGGTTTCACTTGAATTTTATCAGGACTAGTTGAAAGCCTAGTTTCGGCAAACCACATTTAGTCCATGCAACGTAAATTGGCTAACTGGTACACACAAATTAGAACGGATGTCAAACTTTGAAGTTTGTTTTTCTTCTTATATTTGCATTGTGCTGGTAAAAACATGCTTACATGTCCAGGTCAACTCCTTTATCTTTATCTCAGATGTATCTCAACTTCCTAATTTGTTGAAACTAATTCACTCAGTGCGTAGTTCAAAGATTACGAAAATTGCAAATTTTATTCAGAAATCATTTATAAAAATGTTTGTTTTATATTTCAGGATTGGATTATTGCTCCTGATGGTTATGGTGCCTACTTTTGCAGCGGCGAGTGTAACTTCCCCCTGAATGCCCACATGAATGCTACGAATCATGCGATTGTCCAAACACTGGTGCATCTATTGGAACCGCGAAAAGTTCCCAAGCCCTGCTGTGCACCCACCCGACTTGGTGCTTTGCCCGTGCTCTATCATCTGAACGAGGAAAATGTAAATTTAAAGAAATATAAAAATATGATCGTCAAAAGTTGTGGTTGCCATTGAGTTACTAAGGAAGAAGGAGATTTTTTGTGAAATTATTCTGAGATTAAATAGACAAAACATAAAATCGATGTGAGATGTAATTCTACTACTTAAATTAAATATTTTGTATCAATTTTCTTTCGAATAATTCTACTTGTTTCTGTGAATAGATTGATTACACAACTTATCAATATACATAGATCTAATATATCTTTAATATAAAAACATGTTTTGCTGTATTTATTCATTCGATAGATAAAACCTTGAAAAAGCGGTCTAATTATGTATAACGACAATCGTCCGAGCGATAATGTAATGTCGATAATGCGGGCTCATACCACCATTTAAAATACTTGCATACATACAGAGTGGTTTAGTCACGACTGGTCAAATTTCACCAGCGTATTCCTTGGCTCATTTCAGGAAATGACAGCGGTTTGAAAATTTTCGGATTGGAGGTCGGAGGGTACTAGGGCAAAATTACTAAGTTCTGAACCAGTGGTCGGATTTTGGGCTTGTTGGAAAGGCCTTTCATTCAGAATCATTAAAAAAGAGTGAAATCGCCGAGATACGGATATTTCACAAAATATTTGAAAAAAAGACATAAGAACGTGCGCATAACCTCAATTTTCTCATCCAGGTGACAGATAACTTATGTACTCTTAAAAAATAGCCCTACCTCTTACCTTTCCAAAATTACCTAAACGAAGCCCAGAGGTCTTACCGTTCCAAAGTTATGACCATTTTTGTATAACATTTTCTTGTTTACGGTAATATAACGTAAAAGCCACCAAAAGCGACATTCGAGTCATAGAACAACATTCAAATTTGTTTAGATACCTAACAGAATTGTTCCTAGATAGTTAGTCAACATTATGTCAATGTATCTTGCGGAAGCCATTATCGGAGAAATTTCAGGTTTCCATACCTTATTCGTATTATAGTATTAATTAAGTCCCGATTTTGAATGAAATTATTGAAATAAATATGGATTACTAGGAAAATTATTGTTTTTTTACGTGATGTGATATGATTAAGGGTTAAGGACGTCATGGGTTTTAGCATTCTAACTGCCGCTGAAACAATTGAAAGGGAGGGTAAAGAGGATTTGGCCCCAATCTACATCTATGGGTGCCTTGATAATGACCAGTTCGTTAGTATATTTTTTTTTATTTTCTTTTCGTATGAATATCAGTCCATTAAGGGGAAATATTAAATATGGATGTGACTAATTTTATTTCACTACTTACATACTTAACAGAGGCTCGGGAGTCTAAAATATTATGTGTATAAGTACAAATTGCAGGTGGCTATAGATGACAAAGGAAGACACGTACCCCCCCAATAGACTGTAAGATAGCAGCACAAAGGCTCCCACTCGTCTACCTTTTCCTCGAAAACTGTATTAACAATATCTTCGGAAATGTGCGCCTGCGACACTATCCATCTTTGGTTCTTTTGGTTGCTACATTTGAACGTGTACGTTACATAATTGGCGCCCAACGTGGGGCCGAAGTGAACATTCCATTTTCTTTGGTCCCAGAATATAGCTTAGCTTAAATATTGTAGATTTCATTTTATAATTAATGGTAAAATTTCTTAATCTTCTCAATTGTTGCAGTAGAATAAACTTATAAACTTTCAGGAGTTAATTCGTGTGTTTGAGGTTCAACAGTTCGAACACCACGACCGATTAGTCACTTTAAGTTATTTTTATTGCTTAAAATGAAGGGATTAATATAAATTTTTCATTTATTAAAGTTTATTATAGAGTACTCTAGGTAAATTATTTCAGAACTTAGCTATCAGTATCCTAATTAATAATGGAACTATATAAATATTGCCGTAAGCGTTTTTATATCCTGTTAATTAGTTATGTGGAAAGGTCAGAGTACACTGGTTTGTTCGATTTAGTTGAGTTACAGTGCTGTATACTAAACTCCATAGTCCAGTTTATACTGACATTAATGTGAACTGTGTCCTTTAATATCCTTTTCATTTTCACATCAACAGCGTAAGAAAACAAGATTATATATATTGACCACTCAATTTTATAGACTCAACTTTTAGCTCTCGATTGTATACCATTTCATGGTGTCAACTTGATTAGTTTCATCTAAAGTTTTTTTTTTAGTTTCTGCTTTTTGCTTTTCACTGGTTATTGCCTGGAAATTTGTAATCACTACTCAACCCGAATCAAAAACTTAAACCAATAAGTCTATTAAAAACTATTTACTCATAGAAACGTAATTACGTATATTTTGCTAGCAATAATTTACTGTATCTGGAACAATTTTTATTCACGTTACTGTTGCCAGAGTGTTAATTAGTTACTATTGATCGAGTTCAATAAGAAGTAAAACCTACCTGATTTGTGGTCAAGTAATCCATTAGAGATTGTAGAAGATCAAGTGAGGGCCATTTGTAATATTATGGCGACGAGTCGAACACCTCCACCGGAAGAATCTGGCTTAACTGCCCCTAATTCCGACAAGATTTGCGGGGTGTGTAAAGAATTCTTGTTGGAAACTCAAGATTGTCTAATCCTTAACAATTGTAATGACGTTTTCCACCGAAATTGTATAGAACCTAGCCTGTCGGAATCGGCAGAATGCCCCAACTGTAGGAAGCCATGCGAGCTGGCCGATCTAAAAAAATATACAACTCAAACTCCACCACGTAGTAATACCACGTCTAAGGGTTCAGTACGTGGTCGTGGGAAAAGTCGAGGTGTAATGAGTGTCAAATATCGTACGAGAAATGTGGCGAGACAACTTCATCAGGACAATACAACGTCTTTGCTTGATCTTAGCTCTAATCCACCAATAGTAGAGGGAAAAGAGACAGGTGGATTGTATACGCCTTATCGAAGTACGGATTCTGCAATGGTAAATGTGCATAATGTACATCCAACTTCTAGTAACGATCTTAACCAGAGTAATTTTTCAGATAATATTATTATTAATCCATTCAAAATGGTTGTCAAAATGGCAGACCACACTCACAAAACTGTGGTAATAACATGCAAAATGTTGATATTAATACGCAACACTTTGTTCCCCCTTCATTAAAATCTAATAATGTGAATTTACGAAGATCGGGAATAACTTTCGATCCTTATGGTTTCCAAAATGCTACTAATCCAAGATCAAGTGTTGAAAACCAGTTGCCTCATTACCCCCAAATGGGAAATGCCCCTACTCGCGGCGCTTTTCAGACCCAACCTCCAAATATATCTACAAATAACCTTTTTCCACATACTTCCAATCTCGGCAGTAACTCTAACTCCAACATACGGGTGGATAAAGTTACTTCGATTATGCAGAATTGGAACTTAAAATTCGATGGTTCGGCTGAGGGACTAAATGTAGACGAATTTTTGTACCGAATTCAATTCAGAACCCAGTCATAAACCATCATCCTCTATTCACATTTTAAAACGTTCAAATCTTGATCAGGAAAAATTCGATAATAAATTGTACCCTATACGCCCTTACCACGAAAGATGGCAAGATTACATACTCAAGCGTAACGCAATATTTCATACATCATCAGTCTCAGACTGCTTCAATGTAAAACCAAAACGATCAACCATTCGGTTACGAAACTATTTCAAAATGCGCAAGCTAACATCTAAATATACGGTGTCTACTGTTATAAACAACTGCGAGGATAGACGATTTTATGCCAGAGTAAAGTTTTTAAATATTTCACAATTAGGCTTACTGGATACTGGGGCAAATATTACCTGTCTTGGACATAAAATGGCTCAACAAGATTTTTCGAAATCCGAACATTTCTGTAAGATTAAGTCCTTTGTGAAAACAGCCGATGGAAAACTACAGAGAGTTCTCGGTTATATTGACACTGACGTATATTTTCAGTCTCAGGTTCGGCGTATGAAGATTTGGATTGTCCCTTCATTGTCGCAGAACTTAATTTTAGGTTTGGATTTTTGGCAGTTGTTTGCGTTGGCTCCTGCCCTATTTGAATCGGCAATAATTAGTTGTCCTTCTGATATTTCCGAAGATAATAAGTCGCCCGAAGTTTTATCTGTAAATATTGGAAACTCTGACCCTGTTTCAAATGAAGATCGGTATCCATTAAGTCCAAGTCAAGCTCTCCAATTGGAAACTATTATAGCATTGTTCCCTAACTTTGAAAAACAAGGATTAGGAAGGACCAGCCTAATCGAGCACACTATTGACGTTGGAGATGCTAACCCTGTGAAACAACGGTTTTATCCCGTGTCGCCTGCGGTGGAGAGCTTGATGTATAAGGAAATAGACAGAATGGTAGCCCTAGGAGTTATAGAGCTATCTTCGTCACCGTGGTGTTCTCCAATGCGCTTGGTCGTTAAACCTGGAAAAGTGCGATTGTGTTTAGATGCAAGGAAGTTAAATCAGGTGACGAAAAGGGATGCCTATCCCCTTCCCAGCATCGAAGGAATTTTTGCGAGGCTTCCCCGAGCGAACATAATTTCAAAACTGGATCTAAAGGATGCGTATTGGCAGATTGGCTTATCAGAGCAGGCCAAATCTCTAACCGCATTTACAGTCCCTGGCAGACCCTTATACCAATTTAAGGTAATGCCTTTTGGGCTCTGTAATGCCCCATCCACCATGTGTCGCTTAATGGATGCATTAATACCGTCTGAACTGAAACACTGCGTGTTCGGATACCTAGACGATCTCATAATTGTGTCAAATGATTTCAACAGTCATCTTTCGGTTCTTGTTAGAATTGCTGAAGAGTTTAGGAGGGCTAATTTGACCCTAAATATTTCAAAATCTCGTTTTTGTGTGACAGAAACTAAATACCTGGGGTATGTAATTGGTAAGGGGGGTATAAAAACGGACCCGGAAAAAGTAAATTCAATTTTGTTATGGCCCGTCCCGAAGAACATTAAACAAGTGCGAGGATTCCTTGGCATTGCGGGCTGGTACCGCAGATTTATTTTAAATTTTTCCTCTGTAGTTTTCCCCATCACAGAAATACTTTCCACGAAGAAGAAATTTTCTTGGACCGATGCGGCTCAAGGCTCATTTGAAAAAATTAAATCTCTTCTAACTTCTGCTCCCATTTTATCTAACCCCGATTTTAGCAAAAAGTTTTATATTCATTGTGATGCCAGTGACTTCGGTATTGGGGCTGTTTTAGTTCAGCTTGATGATAATGGAGATGAGAAACCAATCGCGTTCTTTTCAAAGAAGTTGGCAGCAATAGAGGCAATTCGCCGGTTTAGATGTTATGTTGAAATGCAGGAATTTGAAGTTATTACGGATCATTCTAGTTTGGTATGGCTTATGAAGCAGGCCGATTTGAGTGGAAGACTGGCCCGTTGGATATTCAAGCTGCAAGGATACAAATGTTCCATCAGCCATCGCAAGGGTAAAGACCACATCGTACCAGATTCGCTCTCCCGGATACACTGTAATGAAGTTTCAGAGGTTGTGTTGGCTGAACCTGAAATTGACCTCAATTCAAAGCATTTCCAAGACGGAGAATGTGAGAGTCTTAAAGCTAGAATAATGAGCAACCAGTCAATTTATCCCGATCTTAAAATAGTCGATAAATTTGTTTACATACGTACTGAACATTATACTGGGAATGAGGAACAACAACAATATGCATTGAAGTTATGGGTCCCTCTGCACCTGAGAGCTTCTGTGATCACCAGAGCCCATGACACGCCTATTTCCGCTCACGGGGGAATGTGTAAAACTATAGCAATTATTCGCAGGAACTTCTTTTGGCCCGGGCTAGTAAGAGATGTAAGAAATTATGTCCGTAAATGCGAGGTCTGTACGTCCACTAAACCTCCTAATTTTGTGACTAAACCTGAAATGGGTAAGCAAGCAGTTTCTATACGACCCTTTCAACGTCTATATGTAGACCTTATAGGACCTTACCCGAGAAGTAAGCGAGGAAATATAGGTTTATTAATTGTGGTTGACCATATGTCTAAATTTCATTGGCTTTGCCCGCTGCGCAAATTTACCTCATCTGCCATACAAACTTTTTTGTTGGAGCACATTTTTCATATTTTCGGAATACCGGAAGTTATAGTGAGCGATAATGGTTCACAATTCCGGGCCAACGAATTGAATGCATTTTTCACTTCTCTCGGCATTCATCACACTTATACGGCACTCTACTCTCCGCAGTCAAATGCATCGGAGAGAGTTAATCGTTCTATAATAGCTGGAATTCGTGCGTATCTTAAAAAAGATCAAACTGTCTGGGACGAAAATTTGAGCTCAATTAGCTGTGCGTTGAGAAATTCCATACACCAATCCCTTCAAACGTCATCCTATCACGCTGTGTTCGGAATGGACATGATTACACACGGATCTTCGTATCTACTTTTGAAGAACATTGGGCTATTAAGTGAAACATTCCATGTGCTTTCTAAGGATGACAGTTTAACGTTGTTACGCTCTGATCTTAGAAAACATATCACCGAAGCCTATAAAAAGAATCAGACTCAGTACAATTTAAGAACTCGTCCCATCTCATATTCGGTCGGCCAGATTGTATTTCGAAGAAACTTTGCCCAGAGCCACTTGGAAAAGAAATTCAATTCAAAACTCGCCCCTCTTTATTTAAAGGCTAAAATTTGTGAGAAAGTAGGTCAACATTATTATGTGTTAGAAGACATCGAAGGAAAGGTTCTTGGAACATTCCATGCGAAGGACATTAGGGTGTAATCGTCGGTTTCCTGATAATACTTTCGCACACAATGCAAGTATTATCCGGTTTGTAACGTCGATTTTGAAATGTTTTCTCTCATACACAAATAAAATATCGTTATACTTTACTTAGGTTTTATGCTAATACCAACGTTAATAATTTTCAACAACAATTTCTTTTGTCACCTTCAATTACTCGTTCAGTAAAACTGAAATTTTTCTTTGGGTGTAATCGGATCATGTTATTGGCCTTGAGTTACATCGGTGCATCTTGCGTACGATGATGTTGAAATTCAGAAATTAAAGATTATGATTCGCAGCATGTTGCACGACATTATACATACATAAATGTTGACAACGTATGTAAGCTACAATTCTGGCAATAAAGATAACAACGATTTGGTGTCTAATTCCGTAGTGAATTTGACAGCATACATTCTAGTTAAATAGTACAATTTCGATAAATAACGGCAATGTTGGACTATATTGAAATTCGGTACTATTTTGTCCAAATATTCCGAAAGCTGAAAAAAAGGGGAAAAATAAATGGCATAAAAGAGAAGCAGCTGTGTTGCGTATGAAACCCGCGGTTTTCATACCGCTATCGAAATATTATCGATTCCCACAGTATGGCCCGAGTTGATTTTTGAGAGAAAGAGAATTTCAACTTCCTTTTTGTTGAGACGCAGCATCGGATCGGATGGAGAAACTACTGAGACAAATGGTTCTGACATTCAAAAGTTTGAAAAAGTAATCAGCAAACATATTGTCATCAAACCGAGTATTTATGTAAATATCTCTGAAACTAAAACCGAGAGCGTAACTTACACTTTTCTAAAGGTATATTTTAATACTGTGTCCACCTCATAGCCTACAATAGTAATAAATTATTTTAATCATTAGGCTTCATTAGTAATAATCCCTTCCCAAGTTGTAAATTGTCTGGAGTCACGCTCAATATTCTGTGATAAAAATCAGCGTATATAAAACCAACGGCAATAAACCCCAACATAGAAGTAACCTCGCTTAATAACTGATATCCCAAATTACAACCTAGCTCGTGGGATCTACGTGATCGGTCATCTGGTTAAGGGATCTACTTCATTGCAGCTGCTGTCTGCTGTCTTGAAAATTGGCTGCTGTCTTGAAAATTGGAATTTTTGCTTTCTGCCCGCACATTATTTGTTTATACTTATGTCAAATCGGCAACCCCTGGATAACTGCTACTTGAGACATACTTGGGGGCAGAAGAGTATTTATATGATCCACTACTACTGCTGAGACAACGAGCTTAATAAGAAATTGAAAGAATCACAACTTGATTGGTACACCAGTCGGGTGATGTACTAAACCCGGATTCAATGAGGAATTCAAGAAGTCAGTAAATTAAAAACTAAAAATCTATTAAAAAGAAGAAAAAACACAAGTTAAATCACATTAGAAAGTGAAAACAAAATCGTATTAAGTTGTGATAGATTCGTTCGTATTAAGTTGAAGTGTCTAAACTAAAACCTAGAAGGAAGTTAAGTTTTAAAGTAACTTTTTGACAAACCTCAACGATAATACCAAATAGCACACCCAAAATAAAAAAATAATTAGCTTAATAAATTCTATACAGTATCACAGGTTCGACAAATACCACAGAGATGAAAGAAAACCTAAATAACTAAACTCTAATTTTTTACCCAGATTTTACTTTATAGCTACAAGAACATACACATTATCGACAATCTTTTGAACCGCTGAGGCCTCAACGTCGTCAATATATGTTTGGGTGAGTTTTCAAATATTATTTTTATTTAATTATTCTTGTAAACTAGTGTATAAACTAGGAAAGAAATAAAACAAGGAAAATAATCAGCAAAGAATCGAAAATCATGACGTCATCATTAGCTACATGTATTTGATCTTATTTTCTTTCGTGCTGTGTTTTACTCTTGTTGAGTTCTCTATCACCAAACGCACGTTGTTGCTGATATATATCTCTGCGAGTGAAATATAGCTCTCGGAGTGATTTTCGATTCTATGCTCTCTTCAAAGGTTTATGATATCTTTCATTTCTGTTTGTTCTCATCGTTCGTTCATAATTATTCTTTATTCTTTCTGCTACAAATTCTTGCTCGCGTTGATACACAATTGTTTTGGTTTTTGGTTTCTTTTGTTTCTGATTCATTTTTTCTTTTCAATGTATCCATTCCTTATTCTCAAAATTGTTCGGGATACAGTATCTAACTGTGATCGTTCTATAACGCAGTAACGATTCAATTCCAAGTTTATATTAATACGGTTCCAATTTGGGACACGAAAAAAAAAAAATATAAATATCAGTTTTTAAAGTAAAATTTTATTTAAAATATTGTATAACATTTTCTTGTTTACGGTAATATAACGTAAAAGCCACCAAAAGCGACATTCGAGTCATAGAACAACATTCAAATTTGTTTAGATACCTAACAGAATTGTTCCTAGATAGTTACTCAACATTATGTCAATGTATCTTGCGGAAGCCATTATCGGAGAAATTTCAGGTTTCCATACCTTATTCGTATTATAGTATTAATTAAGTCCCGATTTTGAATGAAATTATTGAAATAAATATGGATTACTAGGAAAATTATTGTTTTTTTACGTGATGTGATATGATTAAGGGTTAAGGACGTCATGGGTTTTAGCATTCTAACTGCCGCTGAAACAATTGAAAGGGAGGGTAAAGAGGATTTGGCCCCAATCTACATCTATGGGTGCCTTGATAATGACCAGTTCGTTAGTATATTTTTTTTATTTTCTTTTCGTATGAATATCAGTCCATTTAGGGGAAGTATTAAATATGGATGTGACTAATTTTATTTCACTACTTACATACTTAACAGAGGCTCGGGAGTCTAAAATATTATGTGTATAAGTACAAATTGCAGGTGGCTATAGATGACAAAGGAAGACACGTACCCCCCCAATAGACTGTAAGCTAGCAGCACAAAGGCTCCCACTCGTCTACCTTTTCCTCGAAAACTGTATTAACAATATCTTCGGAAATGTACGCCTGCGACACTATCCATCTTTGGTTCTTTTGGTTGCTACATTTGAACGTGTACGTTACAAGAGATAAAGCCTTCTCTCGAGTAACAAATGTCCAATTACAATACAACCTGTCTTGCTTTATGGCGCAGAATCCTGGGTATTATCGCAAGTACACGAAACATCTGTAGGAGTCTTCGAGAGAAAAATACTCCGAAAAATTTATGGCCCTATAGTCCACATCGGCGAGTATCGGCGACGCATGAACCATGAGCTGTATGAACTATATCCAGACATTGACATAGTTAAGCGGATCAAAATAACTCGATTGCGCTGGCTAGGCCATGTCAATAGAATGGATGAAGATGAACCAGCACGAAGGGTTTTCGAAACCGAACTCGAAGGAAGACGAAAAATAGGAAGACCAAAACTGCGCTGGAGGGATCAAGTTAACGAATCCCTGGATGCGCTTGGTTTTACCAACTGGAGAGATAAAGGAAAAGATCTAACTGGTTGGCGAAATATGTTATCTTCGTTTTGTAAGGTCCCTGACCCCCCGGGTCATACGAAGATATGCTTATTTTGCTTATCCGGAAAAACTCTTGGCTGCAATGCTATTTGACTCTAGGGTTGAAGTTCGAGATTTAGCTATACAATGTATAATCAAAGCTAGTTCAAAAATTTGTTTAATGTGTGCGAGAATATTTATACCACCAGCAATAAATTTTTTGGTGGAAGAGTATATAGACATGATTATTTGGGACGAAATAGAAATAAATTCACCTCCACTTATCCAAAACATTTCTGATCAAGAGCTTATTTTCCTAGTGAAAAATAATAATCTAAAAACTGCAGATATCCCTTGCCATACTCAGAGAAAGCCATGTTCTTTAGACGATCTTGAACGATGGAAAGCAACAAAACTGCGTCAATTGTGCGTCAACGGTGACGGAAGCATCGCAGCAAGTATGTGACTCAAAATCTAGACAAGGTTTAATACAAAACAAAATTAAATCCAGGGCCCTATTCCACAAAACAACTTATCAACATTTCACTTTGCACTTAGCAATATGGATTTTTTAGCAAAGTGATAAGTGTTTCTGTTCCACAATACTCTTTGCAAATCTCACTTTGCGCTCTTTGCAAAGTCTTTGCTCTCTCCTGCAAAGTGAGTGTGCTAAGTGTTCCACAAACCATTTGATCATCTTTGCATTTCTGTCTTATCACTTTGCATTGCTGAATAGAACTTGTAAAATTGAGACGCAAAATAAAAATAGAAAAACAAACTTGCATTGTTACATGTTATTAAAGAAAAAAAAGATATTTTATTTGCTAGTTTTCAAAACAATTAAATATTTTTTTATAATATTATGGTAAATATTTAGAACATATTTAAATTTACATTTCATTTGAAGGTTAATAAATTAAATAAACAGGTTGCCTGGGAAGAAGTTCTCAAAAAAGCCCAATCCCTGCAACTGGCGTCAGCCCACAAAATATGAGACTATGCGAGGGATAGTTTGTTTGGCTCAGGAAGGGTCTGACATTGGTAATTTCTTGTTATAACCGCGTCTTCACTTTCGTCGAACAAAAACTCACGTCTTAACATTTTGAAAGCTTCACTAGTTATAACAATATGAATTTGTAAAGCGATCGTTTACCTTGCAAATTTTTGACAAACTTTTCAAAATTTGCTTTGCAAGAATAAAATTTACAGTTTTTGTGGAACGAAACAGCATAATTATTTGCAAAGTCTCTGCAAATTACACTTTTCAATATTAACTTTGCACTTTGCACAAGAGAACATACGTGGAACAGAAATTGCAAAGAGAATATAAAAATTGCAAATACTTTGCAAATTACACTTATCAATTCCACTTATCAAATTTTATAGTTCTGAGGAACATAAAATTTTGCAAATTGACGAAAAATTTGATAAATGCAAAGTGATAAGCTTATAAGTTGTTTTGTGGAATAGGGCCCAGGTCAGAAATGAAATATTTTAATACCAAAAAATTACTATTTCTCACATTAATAATACTCCGAACCAAGTTTATACCCATAAAATCTGTTAATTTAATGAAATATATATAAAACTAGCTGACCCGGCAGACGTTGTCCTGCATAATATTTCAAGCGATTTGTATGGGAGGTACCACGCCCCTTTGTCCAATTGGACCGAATAGTAAATCTAAACCACCCAGGGCGCCACCCAAACGTATACAAAAAATTTATTCAAATCGGTCCAGAAGTTTAGGAGGAGTTCAGTCACAAACACACGTGCAGTAGAATTATATATATAAAGATAAAGATAAGCTTTAACTTTATTCAATACGAAGTATGGGGTAAAAAACTTATACATTTTAACAATCATTCAAAAACACTCAATTAACAATACGTTAGAAAATCATTTTAACACATTAATGCGCAATACTTATTGTTTATTTCTGTTTAAATATTGCACTCAACGTAACCTGAGTATTTAATTATTTTTAGGAAATTAAAGAAATTCGGAATAAAAACTGTTTGACTCTTGAGTTTTTTATTTTTCGCGAATGTTTTGGGGAATTCCGCGAGTTTACTCTAAACTATAATTACTTCATATATTTAATTGCATTTTCATGTCCAATTGAACAAAAATTGTAAAAATCAATATTCCCCATCAAGATTTCAAAATGCCGCCGTGTAAAAAAAGCAGAGCTCGCAATAATTGGTTTCTCTGGTGCCTGTTGTCAGAAAAAATTCAATGAGTGTTCGAACTCACGGGCGATGTGTTACCACCTTTTTGTTACACGATAACTGTTCGATTTCTATGAACACATTAGTAAATGTTACATTGGAAAACAAAACACAGCGTTCACTCGTATGATGACGTTACATTTAAATAATATTAATACTTACAACAATTATTTAAAGACAAGTGCAAGCACGTGTGTCTTTATTTTCTTGTTATTACGTTTTGTTTTATTCCCACAAAAAACAAAGAAAATGGAACGCAACAGACACATGACCATACATACATTGTTATATTCTTATGCTGCCCTCAGACGTACCAACAGTTGACTCAACTTTTGACGTTTGAGTTGAATAAGAAAGTTGGTCATTCTCCTCCCACGTTTCAACTTTTGAATCAACTTTTCATTCAACTTCATTTAAAAATTATTTTTGAAGCGTCAACATGAATTCGGATGACCTTGCGCTACAAAGAATTAATGTAATTTTAGACGAAGAAGAAGAAATAGTTACAGAAAAATAAAAAACTAAAGAAAAAAATTTGGCCAAGTACTGGTTAATAAATTGAAATACATTTTCAAACATAAAAATTTTAGAAACATTGGAAGACAGTTAGGCAAAAATTATACAAATTATATGCGAATGTCAGATGAAACAATCAATGATTATTTATTTATTATTATTATTTATTGCTTATTATTTATTTCTTATTATTTATTTATTATTATTTATTTATTTATTTCTTTTTATTTATTTCTTATTATTTATTTCTTTCGATCAACGTTCTTGCGCTCACAGCGTATGTGTTTGCTTGACCAACATCAAGAAAAAATTAAGAAAAACAACGAAGTTGAACAGCTTGCCCTCACACGTACCAACAGTTGATTCAACTTCACCAAATTATCAAAAAATTTTGATTTTTCATTCAACTGACGACCAACTAACTTCAACTAGCCCTCAAACGGACCAACAGTTGATTAAACTTATGACAGGTTGAATCAACTGTTGGTACGTCTGAGGGCAGCATTACATACGCTACAGAAGTTTTCGTTGCTCTCTTGCTATCTTATTTTTGTCATTATTCTCTTTGCTCTGAGAGTGTTCCGAACCCACATTTTATTTGACTTACCTTTCACAATAATGAAAAACCAACCCGTAAAAAACATAGTTTTAGACTATAAATTCTTTATATATGACCACGCCCCTTTGTCCAATCCCGCCCAAATTTGCAGCAGATATGTGAATATGTATACCTAACCAACATACCCAATTTTGTTTAAATACCGTTAACAGGAGCAGAAATGATGGATTTTTAATTTGTGATTTGTATCGGAGGTACCACGCCCCTTTCTCCAATCCCGCCCATATTCAGTTTTGTCGTCGCCATTCGTTTGCCTGCGAAGTTTCAGCTCGATTGGATTACGGGAAAAGGGTTAAAAATCAATCCAAAGTTTTTCGGCATACATATGTACATATGTAACTGCATACAGGCAGGTGAAGTTAATATAAATAATTTAAAAAATCATATGATGACGTTTCATTTAAATAATATTAATACTTAAAAATATTTAAAGACAATTGTCATTATTTTCTTCCTTAATACTTTTTGTTTTATTCCCACAAAAAACAAAGAGAATGCAAAGCAACAGACACATGTACATATATGTTAAACATATAATATCACAGTACAAAATTCTTTTAGGTGATTGATTCGGGACTCAATTCTGATAATTGTTTGTGAAAGTAGCCCCAAAAAGAAAGCCTGCATCATCACAGAAGTTCTTCTTTTTGGGGCTACTTTCACAAACAATTATCAGAATTGAGTCCCGAAATCATGTGTTGTACTGTGTATGTTAAACATATAATAACAATTGTTACGTGAAGAAGTCGCCCAAGGTGGAGACGAATTATTGGAAATAAATAAGCATTAAGGTGGCCGCGGTTTGTTAGGCGAATTTTCAAAACGGCGATATCAACGAGCGCCGGGCTGGAAAAGTTTCCTTTTTACATAAAAAAGAGGAAAAAAAATTTTAGCCTTATCGGTTAATGATTAATGGACCCCAAATCGCTTAAAGTTTGATAGGTAGAAATGTTGACTTTTCATAGAGAAGGTTATATGTATATACATATATCTACATATCTGAAAAACGACTCACCTGATTTAATAAAATAAATGTTAAAAAATTAAGAATTACAATTCCTTTAATCTGTTGAAATACTATTTTTAAATAAAATCAACGGTTTTTGAGTTAAAAACACACCATGCCAAGACAATGATTTCGAATTCATAACACTACTCAACAAAATGAAAAAAATTTCATGTACTCCGGATGCGATAATTTTTTCTGTGTAGATAACCTTGACATGAGCTCGAAAAACGCAGTAAAAATTTTTTTTTTCGTTCGGTTTTTTTTTTTTTAAATTGTAAACATTTTTTTTTGGTTAATTTGTTTTTGTATGAAAAATTGTTTCAGCAACTAACAAATCTCGTCAAAATATATACTAAATGGATGGTAGTAGACCCCAAAACATAAATAATGTGCGTCTTCATTCATCGGCTAGCTACAGCGGTCGTAAGCGGTTGTTGAATCAGGAATTTTACAAAATTTTACCGAAAATTTACAAGTGAAAGCCCCTTAATAGCTTATTCACATTTACTGCGTTTTAGCGAAATACTGTAATTTCGCTCTTTATGAGATGATTTCGAAATCATGGTGTTCACATTGTGCTTTTGTTAATTACTGTGATTTCAAGTGACTTCTCTCTCTTTGTTTGGCATTTCTCTAATTTGTTTTGATTGTAGACAAACAAACAACGCGAAGTTGCGGAATTTTGTCCTCCCACATCTCAAGAAGCATTTGATCTGCGGTGTCCGACCAAGCAATTCTCTGCTTATACTTGCTCTTCTTATCGTTTCTAATAAAAAATCACAATAATAATTAAAAAACCCAATATAAAAATCTTATTACAATATATTCGGCATTGAATCCATTTTCCTGTATTGCAATTATTAAAATCGAAAAATTTTAATTTATATTAATAAATCACATTGCAATAAGTACTTACCACCACACAGCAAACTAGAAATGTAAACAAACAGATGCTTTTTCCCCTCATTTTTCTGACATTTGCTTTGAACCAGCAATGGAAATTTTTTCATTTTACTGCATTTTTTAACTACTATTGCAATACAACACTATGGTCTCTCTTGGTTTTACTGTGATTTCGAACAAATTACATAATAGCTTATTCACATTTACTGCGTTTTAGCGAAATACTGTAATTTCGCTCTTTATGAGATGATTTCGAAATCATGGTGTTCACATTGTGCTTTTGTTAATTACTGTGATTTCAAGTGACTTCTCTCTCTTTGTTTGGCATTTCTCTAATTTGTTTTGATTGTAAACAAACAAACAACGCGAGCAGCATTTGATCTGCTGTGTCCGACCAAGCAATTCTCTGCTTATACTTGCGCTTCTTATCGTTTCTAATAAAAAATCACAATTGAATCCATTTTCCTGTATTGCAATTATTAAAAACGAAAAATTTTAATTTATATTAATAAACCACATTGCAATAAGTACTTACCACCACAAAGCAAACTAGAAATGTAAACAAACAGATGTTTTTTCCCCTCATTTTGCTGACATTTGCTTTGAACCAGCAATGGAAATTTTTTCATTTTACTGCATTTTTTAACTACTATTGCAATACAACACTGTGGTCTCTCTTGGTTTTACTGTAATTTCGAACAAATTACAAAAAACTGAGCAACTTTTTCGAATTTTTTTTGTATGGAAATATGTGTAATTTATAGTGTGATTTAGGCTCAAATCATCTCATATGAAGCGAAATTACAGTATTTCGCTAAAACGCAGTAAATGTGAATAAGCTATAAAGCATTTTAAAAAAATATTAATTCACAGAGTGCATTTTTTTTGTATTTTATACGCAATGTGGCAGGTTTTAGAAATCAAACAAGCTACTTTTTAAGAAAATCCATCAATTAATAATGCAGTTGTGAATTCTTTCGCTAAAGCCCTCAGAATCTACTTTTTAGTTCGAGCATTGCATTTTAACTTTGAAATTATCTCACTAGTCAACCAAATGAAAAAATGTCATGTACTTCTAATGAAGTATTTTTTTCTGTGTAGATAACCTTCAGATGAGCTTGAAAAATGCAACAAAAACTTTGTCTATGGTAAGGTATTTTCTTTTTTATTACAAAAAAATTAAAATTAAATTAAAATTAAAAATAATTATGTGCTTTTGTCTTTCTTTTATATTGTTGTGGGTCTGTTTCTCTTATCAGGAACCAGATATAGTCCCCCATCATAGCTTCGTTCCAAAATCCTTGGTATCGGTGCTCTATTTCTTTCATTTGCTGATGAAAACGCTCGCCATGCTCGTCACTCACATCGCCAAAGGTTGTCCGGAAAGAAGTCCAAGTGCGAGTGTAGAAAATGTATCTTAAGCGACATATTTGCTCCAATTTTTTTATATTTTGGAGTAGTTGTTCGACGATCTCTCTGTAATTTTAGCTTTTGTTGTTTCCAAGAAATCCGGAACCAATTTGCCGAAATGAGTTCCAAGCTGCAGCTTCATTTGGTGATAAAATGTGCTCAAACTGTTGGTCTTGCAACAACTTTTTAATTTGCGGGCCGTCGAAAACGCCTTCCTTAATCTTTACCGACGAAAGGTGAGGAAAAATGGTTTTTAAATAGGCGAACGCTTCACCATCTCTGTTGAGAGCTTTCACGAAGTTTTTTATGAGTCCGAGCTTTATGTGAAGAGGTGGGAGAAAAACATTTTCCTTTTTTATGAGTGGTGTATATTTCACGTTGTCGCTGCCGGGGATGAAGTTAACTCGTTCTCTCCAACTCCTCCTGGTGTAATGATGTTGACGATCGCGGCTGTCCCAAAGGCAGAGAAAACAACAGTACTTTGTGAATCCACCTTGTAATCCACAAAGGATACCGATAACCTTAAGGTCGGCACAAACTTTCCAATTGTCCATGACTTCGTATGTTTCCTTGGTGTCAACGGCTTGAGCAATTGGAATCGAGGGTTTCTTGTTGCCGTTGTGCAGTAAAATTGCTTTAAGGCTCTGCTTGTTGCTGTCGATGAAAAGATGCCACTCTCCTGGATCGTAAGAGTACCCGAGTTCACCAAATAATCCGCGAATGTCCTTACAAAAACAGATGTTGCCTTTTTTGTGTAGTACCTTGCGTATGGTTCATGACGCTTCCTGTAGATTGTTGTCACCACACCAGGAGCCAAGAAACCGAACTGTTTCATGCGCGATGCATGCAACTCTGCATCTTCCTTGGAGAGTTTCAGTTCTCTAACCCAATCGTTCAGTTCTGCTTGCGAACATAAGCCTCCATGCAATGTATATGTTGACTCGCATTCTGATGTGGTTTCTACTGTCTCCGGATCTGATGATGGATCTATCGCCTCATTATTAGATGCCCATCTTGAAACGGACGGTTGCGGGTCCACTGGTTCTTCGAAAAATGGCACTGGAAAAGTCACTGTTGAAACAGCAGCGTAAGTCCATCGTATATTTTTGCCGGTTTTTTTGCTAAGACAGAAGTAGCAATCTGTTACATGGCAAAGCGGTTCTCTCCAAAGCATTGGCATGATGATTCTCGGCTGTCGTCTGAAAGAATTTCAATAATAAGTTATATATGTTCTTGAATTTCGTAATCTACTCTTACTTTGAGCCAGCTAGCTGTACGTAGCACCTTGGACATAGAGCACTTGGTGTCCACCGCTCATCTAAGTTTGAGACCTGTAAATTGAAGCTCTCTTCAAATGAATCTCTCAATTTAGGTGAAAAACAACGCTTGTTTTTTTCAGAAACGTATTCTCCGCACATGTAACAAAAATTACTTGGATTGGTATTGCATTCAAATCCTCGCGAAAGTTTGCTCATTTTGAGGTTACTTGCGAAAGTAAGTGATATTTGGCAATGTTCATCCTTAAATACCTACACTCACAGAAAAATTCGGTTGAGACAGCCGAATTAGCCGTAACCGAATTCTGAGGTTGTTTCAACCGAATTAGAGGTTGACACAACCTCATTAGAGGTTCACACAACCTCATTGGAGGTTGACACAACCTCATTAGAGGTTGACACAACCTCATTGGAGGTTGACACAACCTCATTGGAGGTTGACACAACCTCATTAGAGGTTCACACAACCTCATTAGAGGTTGACACAAACTCATTAGAGGTTGACACAACCTTTTTCATAATTTTTTCATTTGGTTGACTAGTGAGATAATTTCAAAGTTAAAATGCAATGCTCGAACTAAAAAGTAGATTCTGAGGGCTTTAGCTAAAAAATTCACAACTTCATTATTAATTGATGGAATTATTACTGTGAATTAATTTTTTTTTAAAATGCTTTAAGGGGCTTTCACTTGTAAATTTTCGGTAAAATTTTGTAAAATTCCTGATTCAACAACCGATTACGACCGCTGTAGCTAGCCGATGAATGAAGACGCACATTATTTATGTTTTGGGGTCTACTACCATCCATTTAGTATATATTTTGACGAGATTTGTTAGTTGCTGAAACAATTTTTCATACAAAACAAATTAACCAAACAAAATTTTTAAAATTTAAAAAAAAAAAACAAAAAAAAAAGCCAAACGAAAAAAACAATTTTTATTGCGTTTTTCGAGCTCATGTCAAGGTTGTCTACACGGAAAAAATTATGGCATCCGGAGTACATTTTGACTGTTGACTAGTGTAATCAAAGCAAAGCAACAACAATACTGCACAATGTACACTACACCACCATGCCAAGAACATTACGATTTTGGTTTTTTATGTGTCAATTATCTCTAGATGCTAAACGCACAAGTAACGGTAATTAGCGACATGTACCAGCGACAATCAGAATATTGCATAGCAACAGAGCGCTGCATTTTCTTATAAATTACAGACGCGCTGTATGGGTAGCAACAACAGGCTGGGTCTTGAGTGGACTTCTCAACATTCCTACAATGAAAATTGTTTCACTCTTAATAGTTGCGCCAGGGCACATATACGCACTTGATCGTTTGTTGGTAGCGCTACATAAAGTTTAAATACATAAGAGGAAGGCGCAACTGTGAAGTTTATATTTAAATTGTACCTAAGCCATTCTTCTCAGCTTTACTTCACATAAGTCTGAAAATGGCTAAAGCAGTTAATTCATGTACTTTCTCAATAAAAACACGTAAAGCTGATGAAAAACAAAGACAAATAACTTTTATTGGTTATGTATCCCATCAAATAGTGGGAGCCAAGTTAACTTCAAAAGAGAGTGCAAAACTTACGGTAGACGCTGTTGTTATATTTTGGCAACAAGCTCGAATACGAACTCGCGATACTCAAAAATGTGCTGTAAAGCTTCTTAAAATTTACGAAGACTGGAAAAACTTTAACAAAAAGAATGTGGGGTAAATGACAGTCGGAGTGAAAAATATATTTAGTATTTTTATTGAAACGTTAGATGATCTGTTTGATATTGCCTCTGCCGACGCATTGACGACAATGAAGAATGAGGAAGACAAAATATTTTTGGAAAAACAGCGACAGAAAGGACGTCCTGGTTCAATGTTGGGCGTTGATATGAAATTAGCATCAAAAGAGGAAAGGTCAAGGTTGAGAAAGGAAAAGGCAGAAGTGCGAAAAATTAATTCATTCGAGTGGGAATATCCTGGTAAGTAATTTTCTTACGCCTGCTGTGGCTGTTATGTACAATAATTATGAAGTAGAATCTGATAGTGATACTGAGCCTATAGAAATAGTGAGTAAGGATATAGAAGATGAACTTCAACTTCAAAATCCACGTGAACGTCGTTCTACAACAAAATAATGCTCGATTACACCACGGTTATGCTCTGTACTTGGTAATGCAAAGGTAAAATAATTGTATTGAAATATAAAGACCATTTGAGAGTTTTGGTTTTTTTTGAGCTAAGGTGTCAGACAGAATGGCGATGCATATTTTAATGGCTACTTTAGACGCTCTTCAAATATCTCCTAATAATGTAGTTCTAAACCGTACTTCAATACAGCAGTTACGTCAAAATAATAGGTACCATCAATTTGGTGAAGCAAAAGCTGAACTTATCGACAACGTAAGTATTGTCACTGAGATTCATTATTGTTTTCACGGACACATTTCTTTTTTAACTGTTCTAATTAGAAATAGAAGAAGTAAATATGTCCCAGGCAAAAAATTTATGAATCTCCGAACATGGAAATATTAAAATGTATTTAATCTTGGAAAGACATAAATCGAAATGAATTCAGAAGTGGCCTCGAAGATCAAAATGTAACACAAAAAATTTCTGACAGTGTATGTGAAGAAATTAAAGAGTTCTGCCGACGCAAACTAACAGACGCAGATACGTGGTGATTATAAAGAACTTTTAGAGCTAACGATCTCATTTCTTGGAGGTAAGTGTGCTGCATTTCGCACATGTGGGCCAACTTCTCATGCAAGATTTATGTCGAAGGCAATTTATTGCCTTAAAATTTATTTGTTCCGTTCGGAGTTCAAGTTTACAGCAAGAGAGCTGAATTGTTTTCGAGATATTTCTTGTTTTATCGCGGAGTTTTATGTTAAGGTCTGGTACGGAAGTACAAACTCAATAGAATGCCCAAATCAGGACTTAAATTTTTTGCGCGCTGCCTTCGAGTTCTCAAAGTTAGATGAAGTTGTATCTAAAGCTGTTATAGAAAAGCTAAAAAATCATTTATGGTATTTGACTCCAGAAATAGTTGGACTTGCCTTTTTTGATCAGAGCGTTCCAATCCAAATCAAGCAAAAGATGGTGAAGTGCTTGACTGCAAAAGCCCCTGCTTTAAAGTTGGGCAATCATCGGACATATCCAGATTTAAAGCAGCTATTAATGTGTGATTTGTCAGACTTTGTGTCGTATATGACAAAGAGCTTATTAATAAATTTTGATATCCAAACTGATTTTTTTAGTTTAGAACCATCATTGTGGAAAGACAATGAGGAATATCAAAATGCCTCGGAGTTCTTTAAAAATTTATTTGTCGTGAATGACGCCGCAGAGCGGGGAGTTAAATTTATGAAAGATTACAATCGTATTTTAACACGAGATGAAGAGGAATTTAAATTTATATTGCAAGTTGTCGATTGTTATAAAAAAATTTCCGTCACACACAAAATCATTACTGAATAAATAATTTAAAATTTAATTATTTCTCAATTTATTATTTTTAACTCAAAAACCATTGATTTTATTTAAAAATAGTATTTCAACAGATTAAAGGAATTGTAATTCTTAATTTTTTAACATTTATTTGAATTAAATCAGGTGAGTCGTTTTTCAGCTATGTAGATACATATGTATATACCTAACCTTCTCTATGAATAGTCAACATTTCTACCTATCAAACTTTAAGCGATTTGGGGGTCCATTAATTAATCATTAACCGATAAGGCTAAAATTTTTTTTCCTCTTTTTTAAGTAAAAAGGAAACTTTTTCAGCCCGGCGCACAGTGCGTTGTCCCAGTACATCGATGGGACAAAAATAGAAGGAGTCGTCCTAGGGTAATAAAATTTGGCACAAGTCCCTAATATAATATAATTAAGAAAATTTCAAAGTATCGACAAAATTGGCCACGCCCATCGCCCACCGCCCATACAAACCGAAATTATTTTTGGCTGTAAAAATTTAACTATTGCCACAAATTTCCTGAAAATCGTTTGAAGAGCATATTTATGCAACACCTTTTAAAAAAAAATCATTTCATCAACATTGACCACGCCCATCGCCCACCGCCCATACAAACCGAAATTATTTTTGGCTGTAAAAATTTAACTATTGCCACAAATTTCATGAAAATCGTTTGAAGAGCATATTTATGCAACACCTTTTAAAAAAAATCATTTCATCAACATTGACCACGCCCATCGGCCACCGCCCATACAAACCGAAATTATTTTTGGCTGTAAAAATTTAACTATTGCCACAAATTTCCTGAAAATCGTTTGAAGAGCATATTTATGCAACACCTTTTAAAAAAAAATTATTTCATCAACATTGACCATGCCTAAAACAGACCATTCTAAAACATAAAATTTTGACCACTGCTTCCCATACAAGCACAACATGGGCTCGAAATCAATTCAAACTACAAACGTAGTTATAACCTGATATTTTTACCGTATTCATTTTCATGCCATATTTACAACAACTGTCATTTTGAAAAGGTTTCACTTTTATTTTATTTCAATTAATCAGAAGATGAATCATCACAAGTGCTTTCTCCTGACACTTCCATATCAGTACTCTCTACGGTTGTTATAATATATTTCGCTATATCTTCCATATTTCTGTTATTTTTGTTAATTGTTTTGTGCCTGTTCGATGATATTGTAGGATCGGACATTATTAGTAAATGATTCATTAAATCAGTGTTACAGTTTTTTCGAGAATTTTTCCTTGTATGGTTCAATCGAGATTTTCTAATAATTTTATGGGTAGCCTCCAAAGCTTCTTCAGATAAAGAACCTTAAAAAAAGAAATACATTACTTTTTGTAATTTAAAACACTGATTTACAAAAGGTTTACAATTTAATTATTCTATTTGATTCTTTAAACTGTCGTATACTTTTATGATATTGGTAAATCAAAGAAACCTATAACATCACATCCATGAACTAGTACTTTGTGTACACTGCTCGGCATGTAATACCATCCATAGTGAATTATATAATTGTTTCTAGTAATTCGTAGAAGTTCCTTGAATGTGTCTTTGTTAATTTCTTTTCCACAACAGAGCACCCTCAGTATTATTCCGAAATTTTCAATGAGATCTCGATTAATTCCGGTAATTTCGGCAGCTAGGTAGCTATTAGAAAAAAATCGACGAGCTGTATTGCCATCGTTGGTAGTGCCCGTTCCGCACTTGACCATGTCTATGAGCAAACCAGTTCTTTTCTGAAATTCGGCCTGTATTCTGGCTTTATTTTCAGAAAATTCTTTTTCATTTTCCTTACCAACACGCCATTTCTTGAAGGGAAGTCGATATGCTATGTGTAAAACACATTCAAAAAACTTTATCCAACAATGTAGCGTTGAAAGACCAAACTTATAGTTATCCACATTAGGAATTTTTTCTACGCTTAATTTGTTCATTTCAGTTGGTCTAGCATTGCAGAAAAAACACCTACTGCAAGAATTTGTCATTGTAAGAATATTTGCAACTGCCCCATCTATCATTGTGCAATGCATTTTGTAGGATATTTCCAAAGTCCTTGTGTCCAAGTCAATAACATCGCACTCAAGACTATTGATTTTCTCCGTTATTTTTTTGTATTCATCTTGAACTAATTCCCTACTTTCTTTTGAAAAACAAAATTTTACCGGCCTGCAGTAATTTGTCGATGATGGGGTTGGGTTTGTCCATACATCTTGTCCTGTTGTCAAATCAACCATTCTTAAAAAAGTAAATTTTTAGAAAAAAGGCACACCTATTTATTTACTTAAATACGAACACTTACTTGATCGGTACGAATGCAATGATAAACATAAATTCATCAGTTTGGTCATGATCTGTAAATTGTTGTTTATATCTGCTATGACCAGAACTTCCATCCATACCCCACTTGCATACGAATTCAAATTTGCCCAGGTTTTGCTGTATATCAGAAAGCTCTAAGACTCCCTCTGCTGTTCTGCGCATTATGGACTTCCAATTTACTTCAGCAGAATTTTCGGTAGCCGTCACAATTGGAAGAACTTGTCGTTTTTCTTGTCGCAGTGCATATAAGGAAGGCAAACAATTTGGGTGCACATCATTAATTACTTTACGCAATATATTGTACTTTCTCTCTGAAAGATCTAGGTCCAAATATAATGCTAATGCCTTAGTATTAGATAAACACTTTCGAACTTCGACAGTCTTCAGTTTTTTTGTGGCAAATTCCAGTTCATCCAATGAATATTGAGCGGTGAGTTGAGAAACTTTACGATTCTTAGTTTTTTTTGAAGAGTGCGTAAATGATTTCCTTGGTCTCCCGCGTTTTCCTTTTTTTGTTGGCGAAAGATGTTCACTGTCATTTGTTTGAGTCGTTATTGTAGCTGGAGCTTCAGCTGTTGTATCCATTGCTGTTGAGCTGTTTGGACTCGTGCAACAATTCTATAAGAATTTGTATTTTAATTATGCAACTTCATTTATTAAAACCATTTTAATCTCACCATCTCATCATCACCAAGATCAAAAATATTCCAACTCAACCACTTAGAGTATTTGTTGTTAAAGAAATTTCTATTACATTTACACTCACGCCAGTATTTTGACATTTTACTGTGAAAAAATCGTATATCTCGTAGGAATTTTTTATTGTTACAACAATTGATTCCCAATTTACTTTCAACGAATGCACGTAAAGCAGGTAATTTGTTATTCACAGGTGCTGAAATCCAGCAATCAATTAAATCTGCATTTTTTAAAGACATTTTAACAGAATAATTATTCGCAATGATCTTATTTAAAACTATTAAACGCACTTCTTTCAGCGTGTAAATGAAACGATAACAAATAAAGTTAAAAGCGAAACTGAAAAAATGTGGAAGCTAAAACCAACAACAATAAGACCCTGAATGCAAAGACAATGTTAAAATAGATGGTTGCATCTCTAACGGCCTCTCATGCTAACACACGTGTTGTTGCTGCAGCTTCGAGAGTTATTTTTAGCACACAAATAACATTGTTTGTTATTTGCGTTGTATTAGGCTGGCTCACCTTTCAATATTATTTATATTGTTTTTGTTATTATTTTAAATTAAATTTGAAATATTTAATTTAAAAAGATCACAAAAACCAATGGAAATACATGTAATTATATTTCAACTTATATTTATTATATTATAATATTGCTCTTACGAAAACTACAATATTTTTACATGTGACACTCTTGCATAAAATACTGTGATTTTTTTTTTTTTTTTGTAGCGTATGTAGGTACGTATTTATTCACCACAGTCTCTACTGGTAGTAAAATTTAATGGCTCTTACTAATATCCAACTATTTAATTTCGTATTCGATCTCGTGAGGGCTAAAAGTAATTATAGACGTAAAGAAAATATCAAAATTTTCAAACTTGTGGTTCAAAATTTTCAAACAACTGTATACGATCTGAAAGATAACAGAACGTAGTTAAAAAAACAGGAACAAAATTTTAGTCATCTTTTTTTTTTTTTTTATTGCAAGCCACTAAATATCAATATTTTTTTTTACTTTTTCAAAAAAAATTTTGTTTTAACCCATTTCTGTGGAAGGCTCGGATAACTATGATCAGGCGAACCATATATTTTTTTTTAAAACAACGTCATTGGCTACCAGAAAATAAATAACAAATATTACGATTTGCTAACTTATGACTTTTTATAAATTTTTGTGTTTTAGTCCAAAAGCTACCTACTTTACTTTAACGATTTAGCTCATATTTCAATTATATTTTTTTTACAGTTGTGGCTAAAAATATGAACGCAGCTAGCATTTTTTTTAAACGTCGTGACCTCTATTTCTTAAAAAGGTAATACAATTTTACGCATCTTTCGAAAAAAAAAAAATATTGTCCAAAAAAAAATAGCAACATTGAAAATTTTGGCTTTTTGTTTAGCCAAGTTTGAATGCAATTTCTTAGTAGCAAGTATTTTCTACTCAGAAAATAGTTATTTTTTCCGTTTCTTGAATACATTTTCACGAAGAAAAAAAAAAAAAGTTAACTCATTTCAATAAAAAACCAAGTTTTTACAGAGATTTTCATTAACACTTTTGGTGCTATTTTCTTCTATTAACTATGCCATAAAATCACCCCAACTTTAGCGCCCTCTGGTGGCTTTGTTTAAAGGCTAAAGTGCACAGTTCTTACACGTTTATTAAGTTATTATATTCTCAATCTGAAAATAATAATTATTTACTATTTTATACAACTAAAGAAATTTTGTATTTTTGTCCACTGACGAAGCACTGTGCGGCGCTCGTTGATATCGACACATGTGGCCAAAATGGCCACCCTAATAAGCATTATTTATAAATGATCTTAATTGTTCCCTGAAGAAGTCGCCCAACGTGGAGACGAAATACATACTACATATTACATATTATACATAAATACATATGTATGTTTAACCTATAATAATAATTGTTCTCTGCAGAAGTCGCCCAATGTGGCGACGAAATATTGGAAATAAATAAGCATTAAGCCTGTTTTTTTATTCCCTGCTAAACTAATTTTTCGACGACTTTGTATGGGGAACTAAGCGATTTTAAGGGGCACTCCATACAAAGGTGTCGAAATACAAGCTTAGTATGTATTTATAATTGATCTTAAGCTCGTTTCAAAAATAAGAAGAATTTCAATCGAAGATCGTGGAAAACTTAATATAATGTTTTTATTATTTAATTTTATAAGCATTGTTGAACAAAATACATGAAGATTAATTTTGTTTGGCCTGTACCCATATTTTTCTTTTATTTTACATTTACATTTTGTTGCCACTGGCTATTAAAGCATACGCCCTATCGTCTTCTCCATTCCTCTTTAATGCTATCGTCTTCTCGATTCCTCTTTAAGGCAATCGCAACAATAAAAATAAAGACCTTTTTTGCGGACCTTTTGCTTGCTTTGCTCACTTACTGACCCTCAGTAGCTGAGCGACGAACGGTTCTGTTCGTATCGACCGGTCAGTTAGAGACCGATTCGTGTGTTACGCTCAACCCGAAACCCGAGACCGACAACACGAACGCAAAGAAAAAGATGGTTGCTGTTCAGACACTGAGCGATTACGTCTCATTTTTTTCGGTCTTTTAAGTGAGCAGACCGGGTAGAAAAATTAGGTTGAGCATATTTCGAGAGCTCTGAAAAAAAGTACTCTGTCAAAATGTGTAATGTAAATATACAGTGGTCGACAAAAGTCAACATACGATCCTCGTTCTTCCTGCCAGAGGAGTACAAATATATTATGGAGAAAAGTAATGATGCAGTTTTCTTTGAAACCTTTTTTTAATAATATAATATTGTACGTGAATACAAGCTTAACAGCCAAAGTCACGATGTCGAACGTTAACGTTCGCTTTCTTTCTATGCGACAAACAGCTGATTTAGGAGTCACTAACAAGCGAACGAAAACATATACAATTCAGTACAAAATCGGACCCCACTTACTCCCTCTCCTACAAAATCCAAGCGAACGAAGCCAGTCACTCACTTTCGTTTAAAACAGCGAGTCACTATCTTTCGACTTGTCGTTTGCATGGTTTTACGTGTGTTTGTGTGATTGTTGTTCAAAGCAATAACATAAAGTTGACGTTCGCCATTTAATTTCGGAGCGAGAGAGAAGAGAATGAGGAACCAGTATCTGCAGTTGCCGCAAAGTTGTCGTTTTTCTGCTAAAATGGAAATATATTTTAATAACAAATTTATTATAATGACATTATATTCTGTCCATTGTGTTTCTTCCATTGAATTCTATGTATGTAAATTGTTTTTGTTTCAAGGTTTTATTTGATTTCCAGCTATGCGACAACCAAAAGACAAGTGACTGGTTTTGACATTTTCGTTCGCATAGATGACAGCGAAAATAGTTAGTGGCTTCCGATTTTGCAAACACACAACTACACAATAACATTTAAAGCCTGGGATAAGAACGAAAGTGAGTGACTGGCTTTCGTTCGCTTAGGTTTTCTTTCGAGATCGTAACTTTGGCTGTAAAAAAATATTCACGAAAAACGAAATAAAAGCATTGACAAAAGTCTACATACTGCCATACCTTATGATTTTTTGCGCTGCTGAATGGTTAGAGAAGTCCCGTTGGCTGAATTTCAATATTGTGCTTTGCATTAGGATCCAATAAATTGTGTTTAGGTGGAGTTTGGTTAGATTCCAGAAATACTTAATTGTGAAAGTGGCTCGTCAAAAAAAAATATAAAGTTTTGTCCGACACTTAGTTAATTTTTGTGTGTATATTGCAGTAAATAAATCTTTTCGTGTTCTGTTAATAAAATAGATTTTAAACAAAACTGCGTCATTAGTTTGCCTCATAATGTTTTCGGAGCTCATAATGTCCTCATCCAAAAATCTGTATATTTCAGCGAATTTAAATCAGGACAATTCGTGTCTTCGCATGAGAGCAAGTTTTGCATACTTTTTCCCATATGACAGTTTCAAGTCGCGTTTCATTATTTCTGTGGTCACAAGGCATAACAGCATATGTCTATTTTTGCAACTTTTTAGGAGAGCGTTTTAAGGGTTCAAATTTCATTTTTAATGTAGTGATTGATCGAGATTTGCTAATAAATCTATTTCAATATCTTGGGAACTACATATTGGATTATTCATATTTGGATTATATAGTGTGCAGTACGATATATACAGCTCGATTCTCGAAAAATTCAATTTGAGCATAACTCGAGTTATGCTGTTATGCCTTGTCACCACAGATTTGCTGAACACGACGCAACCCTGCTCCCAAGTTTAGTTCAGCAATAATTTTCTTATCGCTGAAGTTTTCTTTAGCAGCAACTCTTTTGATCTCTCTTTCGTCGTGGTCACTGATCAGCGGTGTCCTTCCTGGAAGTTTTGTGTTTCCATGTTGACCACCCTATTTTATAAAATGGTCAATGACACAGATAGATCTTTTCAATCGCTTCGAAACTTAGCTACTTTCAACCAGGCATTCTATATAATATATATATATATATATTACATTGATTTTTTTTAGTTTGACCTACGTTAATTTTAAAACAATAAAATATCAAAGAAAGAAAACTAACTTGTGTTTGAATTCCTATTTACTACTGTTCGAATACGGGTTCTTTTCCATGTTGCCTTTATATATATTTCGCACCAGAAACAGAAAAAACAACGTCACTTCTCATTTAACTTGTAAATGACATCGAATGATTAAATTCTCTGACATAATATGTATACCTAATGACACATAAATGCATTACAATTCTACACCAAAAATGCAGTGCATAAGAGTATCGAGGAAAAGTATATTGCCTTTATAATTATTTCGCTGGGTGTATTTTACTGCAGTAATTTGGTTAACAAAGAGCATTCAATCTGGCTCCTCTTAAAAAAGGACGAAAAGGATCCTTTAAACTTAGAAATATAGCATTCAAATATTCCATGAAAATAATCCATGTCAAAATCAAATTGTCAAATTTCACTGAAAACATATTATCACAAGAATTCGCTCCATTTAATATTTATTCTCGATTTTTAAATTAATCTCGGGTAAGAAAATTCAAACTTGCCACGCCCATAAAAAAGTGTAGCTACACAGCGGTCTAAATTTTTTGGGCTTGACTATACTCACCTAGTGGCGCATGAATCGTCTACCCCCAAAATTGTTGTTGCGCAGTGTTATTTAATAAAAGTATTTATTGTCCAACAATTATGAACGTATATTGTTATTTTAAATCTCGGGGTTATAACACACAGCCTGCAGATTTCATTAGATCCGAAAAAATTTATCTAAGCAGACGTAATTAGATCTCATTTGATCTGAAAACTGGTAGTATCTAATAGGTTCAAATTTTATCAGAGTTGAACTATAACTATATAATTAGATCTCTAACTTGTTCCGGTAATATCTCGAATAGGCCTCGTGCAATATAATTTTATATCTAGATATAATCGGTTAGATGAAATCTGACATTTGGGTAGATATGACCGTATCTCGCTCCAGATCTAATTAAATCTCACGTAAGATCTACTTTGTCACCTTATGTCCAATTATATCAGGCTGGACAAATTTGAGATAGAAATAGATAGTTATAGATCAGATCTGATCTAATTTGATCATATTCGATATGCAAATGTTTCCGATCAAATTACGGTTGTTCAGATATCATAATTCTAAATAATTTTACACTGTATTTTAAAAAATCCAAAGTACAGCCGTTGTATTCGGACTGCATTAGTGTTTGGAACTCGAACAAAAAAGCATTCAAGGAATAATTATTTACACTGAAAGAAAAATACAGCAGACAGTTGTCCGAGGCCTTCGGCCACGGACTGTCCCTGCAGGCTGTGTCAGAGACACGGCGATGAAGTTTAACGTAGAATACGCCATTCGTTAAGACAAAAAACGTATATAACAATAAATGATAAATAACATAAGCAAATGAATTTATTTATTTGATAGTTACTTTTGATATGGTAGGAAAAATAGGATAAATATGTTTTTAAATTAAAAGAGTAAGGATAAATAATAAATAACAGACGCAAATCAATTTGATTTATATTTTTTTTATAATTATGTATCCATGTTAAATTCAAATTCACATTTAACATTTTGTTTCACTTAAATACATAAGTAAATATACGAAATTTCAATATTTCATCAATCAAAACAACAGCCGAAGGATTGTGTCCACACTGAAACAGCAGCATAGTTTGTGTTCACGCTACAAACTCAAACACTCAACCAAAAACCATACATATGTTTGAGTGTATGTGTTTAAACAATTTTCATTTGAGAAATTTAAATATTAGGAAGATATCAACCAATATGAAATGTATATCAAACGATAGATAACATCTTCATTTACCTACAAAAAAATGTTTAAAAAAAGGTATCTCGCCGTTTCCTCATAATCAATGAAATAAAGATTACAACAATAACAATCTGACATGACTCCCTATACCGTAAGGTAAGACGTATTCTACGCCAAAAACCTTCATACCATTAATGAATTCGTACATTGCATCAATGAAAAGTGTCATTGTTTTTGAGCCAATGTCGGGCTTCATTAATGCTACGAACAATGCTACATTAAGCGAAAAATGTTTCATAGACCTGAAATTAATGTAAACTTTCTAACCGGAATGAAACATTATCATTGTATTAAAGAAATATGTTACATTGATATTATAAACCGTTTCATTGATATAATGAAATATAGTCATTGATATAATGAAATACAGGGTGATTCAGGAAGTTCCGGACAAATTTCTCCAGCGTATTCCTTGGCTCATTTCATGAAGAAAAGTCCACTAGGACCATGCAAGGGTGCGAAATGGCAGCGGGTTAAAAATTTTCGGATTGGTGGTCGGAGGGTAGTAGGGTAAAGTTGCTAACTTCTGAGCCAGTGTTTTTGGGCTTGTTGGAAAGATCTTTAAGAGGCCTTTCAGAATCAATAAAAAAAGTGGAAAAAAGTCAAATCGCCAAGATACTGAGATTTCGGGAAAAAAATGGGAAAAAAATTCATATAGCCTCAATTTGCTCAGCCAGATGGCAGGTAACTTATTGTTTTTTTTCTGTTGAAGGATACCCATACCTCTTACCTTTCCAAAATGACCTAAACGAAGCCCAGAGAGATGTCTGACCGTTCCAAAGTTATTTTACTGAAATGCAAAAATGTTTGTTTTTGTTTTTGGAAGCGAAATAACAGCACACATTTAAAATTTGTTTTTGTAAATTAACACGTTTAAGATTTTATTTTATTGAAATTTTTGTCTGAAGAATCAAACACATAAGGGGAAAAAACACAATTGCAGCTTCACGAACTTTCATCGCAGCTTCCTCAATGCGTGCAAGTAATGGCTCACGATTGTGGATCTGCACATAATACACACAATCTTTCATGTAGCCCCACAAAAGAAATCAAGTGGTGTGAGATCTGGAGATCGTGGCGGCCAGGCGATTGGTCCAGCTTGTCCAATCCAACGTAGAGGGAAATTGGTGTTAAGCCAATCCCGCACACTAAGCTCGTAATGCGCTGGAGCACCGTCTTGTTGGTAGAAAACATGATTTCGTACCGCAAGAGGTACTTCCTATAGGATTTCTGTAATGATTTCTTGCAAAAAAGCCAAATAATTTTGCGAATTTAACCTGTGCGGAAGTACTTTTGGCCCAATCAAGGTGTTGTCGATGATGCCAGCCCAAACGTTGACGGCAAATCGGTGTTGAAATGCTGTTTCTTTCTTGTTGTGGGGATTGTCATGGGCCCATTCGTGCAAATTGTGGAAGTTAGTTAGTTATGCCGTCTCTCGTGAATTGCGCTTCGTCGGTCCACACAATCGAACGTAAAAACATAAATGAGTGTACATCACGTTGCAACATCTCACGGCAAAAGTTGACGCGTAGTGGCAAATCTGCCGCCAAGAGTTCTTGAACTGGTGTGAAATGGAATGGATGTTTTTTTCTTTGTGAAGGACGCGCCATACTTTTGATTGTGCCACACCAACTTGGACCGCGATTCGTCTTGTGCTTGTCGTTGGCTTCTCGTCTATCGCATCCAAAATTAATTCTTCAACTGCAACGTCGTGTTGTTCATTTCCGGGACGCTCCATTTGTGTAAACAACGTATCTTCATGAAATCGGCGGTGGGTCTCGTTTGGTGGTCGTCGATTAGGAAAACGTAATGCATATTCACGCGCAGCAGCTCTTGCATTACCATCGCAGAATCCATACATGTAATGAATGTCTGCCAATTCTTCGTTTGAATAAGTTGCCATTTTTACTAATTCAAAACACAACGTACTCGAAACTGTTGCTGCAGCAGAGGTTAGCGTAAACTTTTACTTTTTTGTCGTTATTCACTTTTAAAAAACCGGACAAAAATCGCTTGTAGTTTTCGCGTTCGTAGACACTTCGTCGTACCGAAGTTATTTGCACGTCCATCCAAAAAAGTTTTTTTTGGGAAATTGAATTTAAAGTATCAGAAAGGTATATCAAAAATATGGAATGAAAAAAGTGGTCCAATATTTTTTTTAGATGCAATGGTGGGGACTCTTCATTGTTATATGGAATAATATCAATGGTCATGGAGAAATTTTTCGAATTATGGCAATTTTTGCCTTCAGAAAAATTATAGCATTTAATCGTATACGCCACTTTCGGTGAGGAATTGTTCAAAATGAGGGATATACGTGGCAATGAACTAAAAGAAACAGGTTAAAAAATGGTTACTTTTACATTTGTTTTTTAAAAACACTAATATTCGTATTTATATTGTTGCTATTTCATTTGTTTTATTATTCGAAATTAACCCTCAGTAGGTATTTAGTATTACTAACGTTACAGTGCTTTGGGTAAGATATGACCCAGTAGTAGAATCTTACTAAAAATTACTGAATTGATGATTATAGTTAGAAAGGTCTGATGTAGAATAATTCAGACATTTTTAATAATATTATGTCCAAAATATGTATATAAAAACAGAGTCAATATACATCGCCTATTTGCTGAAAAATTACCAAACAATCTTTTTGAAATTAAGTTTGATAATTCAGTCCGAAATAAAATTTCACCAGAGAAAAAAAGACATTGAAAGTCTGTACAATTTATCTTCCGGAAGAAGATGTTAAATACTTTTCTAACTTAATATCTGGTTAATAAGAGAAAAAATTGATTTTTTATTTTTTTTATTATTTATATTCAGCCGAATTTTCATAATGAAAACTTGTGTTCGAGTGATATGAATTTGTCTTTATATTTTGATTTTTATAAATATTGTAGTTTATAACATTTATTGTTCTATGGAGTATTGAAATTGAAAAATTAATTAAGTTTATGATTTGAATTCAGTTTTGTTTTTTAAATTTATAATAAAGTCGTTAAAATAATACTTACCACGCTTTTCTTTCATGAGTGATATACGTATTATTTGCACATACGTGGAGATAACGTAACAATTTTTGAATTCCCAAATTTCATATATTTTTCATTGTATGCCCACCAAATTGTTATATACGATGTTATAACGCGTTTTATTTTTTATTTTTATGGATATATAATTATAAATTTCATAATCTGTAAGAGGTAGCGACCTGGGGACTAGACAGATTGATAGATCTTGAAAAATTACCTTAGAAAGTGGTCTTATCTCAATTTGTTGGATTTTGTGATATACGTGCAGATAACTCCGGTACGACGACTTGTTGAATGACAAAATTCTATCACTGAATACCTATAAATACTACTTACTTTTTTAGGCACTGATGGACTCGAAAATGGACTGGAAAATAAAATCTTAAACGTGTTAATTTACAAAAACAAATATATGTGTGCTGTTATTTCGCTTCCAAAAACAAACATTTTTGCATTTCAGTAAAAATTTTATAGATTCTACTTTACAATGTCGATAAAATGTCTGCAATTTTACATGCAAAACATACTTCATTCCATCTTTTCTTAGCATTATTCTTAGCATTAATGACGGTCCACAAATTCAAAAACTGCAGCAATGAAGGAGTTCATTGAAGTAAGTAATGTAACATTTCATAGCATCAAAGAAACTTTTCATTGCATCAATGTAAACCCATTAATGTAACCCATTCATTGATGCTATGAAGCGTTTTTCTTTTAGTGTAGACTCAACACTTTTTGTATGCCGATCAAGTGTCGCAACCAACACACATCACAAGAGTCGGGTAAACGAATACTCTACACGCGGAATAATCGCAAAAAAAATTGCAACAAACCACAAAAATCCACAATAAGAGTACTGTCTGTTAATATTATTTCATCGCTACATTTCGAACACTCCGATCGATGCACATAGTTTTTTGGACATTTTGTGCATGTTTTGGAGTTTTGTATAAACGCTGATTTAAACATTCCCGAAACGACTAACCATCTTGAGCCGGAAGTACTAATTTAAGAATATTAAGATATAAATATTACTAGCTGACCCGGCAGTCGTTGTCCTGCATAATATTTCAAGAGATTTGTATGGGAGGTACCACGCCCCTTTGTCCAATTGGTCCGAATAGTAAATCTAAACTACCCAGGGCGCCACCCAAACGCATACAAAAAAATTTATTCAAATCAGTCCAGAAATTTAGGAGGAGTTCAGTCACAAACACACGTGCAGTAGATTTATATATATAAAGATTTAGAAGCTGCGTGAATAAAATATTTGTTTACCTTCGAATATCTTTTATGATTTTGATTTACTTTTTAGTTTTTTAAAATAAAATGAATCCGGTTTAGATAAAAAAATTTATATCTTATGAATATTTGTGCAAACTATTTCGATATTTGCGTACTGATACTTTGAGAATCGATTCTTTTGTTTCGATATTAACAAAGTATCGATATTTTGTATGTGAGTAGAGTACAGATTATAAGTATAATATCGATAATTTTAAAACGACACCAAGACCCTACTCTGAATGCAGATGCATTGCCAGGTCGTCAGCATATGCTGCGACTTTGCAACGTGATCGGTCTAGCTCAAACAAAATACGACTCCCGGTTGATGGGTTACTCTATTTACATTTCTAGTTAAGGTCGTGTGGCTCAGAGACGATGATGTGGGCTTACGCGTATGTAGTTCGTAGATCAAACTAGTGATCCCTTGTTCCGCAGATAGTGTCGACAGATGCTATCGATTCCGGTAAAACGTGTTTAAAAGCACCTATATGTGGCCGTCGGTGGTGCAATGGGTTGTGTGCGCGGCTCTTGTACATGAGAACGTTTCTTTCTTTCGACGACGATCACCTCGCCAAGTGATGGCGACACTATCGAGTACTTAGCCATTATCAAAATACCATTCGGAACCGGAAGAAAACTGTAGGTCCAATCAGTGAGTGTAAAATTGGAAAGCGCACATCTCACTGATTGTGAGAAGCTCTCCCCACTCACTTCATGTTATGGAACACCATTTAGTTTGTTTTATATGGACAAATACAACAAGGTAAATAATAGACATACATTAGACCGACTCACAAAAAAAAGTTCCTTTCGTTCACCCCTCAAAATGTACCTTGGTTTGTTTTATGATGATTCCAAAAATATTTCGCGTCTAGTATTAAGATCGTTTTTCAAAAAGGTATTGTTTTAGTTTTCCAAAGAATTTTGTAGTTTTGTTGTAGTCGTATACAGTATTAGTATTAGATTTTTTATGGCGCTTCCAACGGTATATAAAACATGTCCTGATACATCCATTTTTCAGGGATATTCTGCAAAAAAGCATTTTTAAGTTTTTAGTACGAAGGTTCTTCTGATTTAAACGTCAGATTGAATAATTATAAATATTAAAAATTTAGTCCAGGTCACCTTGAAAAATGTATTACAAAATAAAAAAAAGTATATCTATTAGAGTGTCCAAAAAACTGGAATATTTTAGAAACCCGGTTTCGGTTTGTTCGAAGAGTAAATTTTTTTTTCATTCAGTTTTTTCGTGTTAAAAACTCAAAATTTCACAACAGTATTTATTTATGACAATTACGTTTTAATTTTAAATAAAAAATATTTATCATATTCTAATTTATATAAATAATATTCTAATTTATAGAAATAAAATATAAAATTTAAAAGTTTTATTCAAATTCGCATTAATCTGATTCAAAATCGAAAATCGAAAGATTTTCATGTATGAAAAAATTGTTTGAAAAGCTTAATTAATTATTAATTAATTTTTAATTAATTCTAATTCAGGTCATAAAAGCATTTCGAAAAAAAATTGTTGAGATGTGTCATTGAGAACTTATTGAAGCATAAGGTCGCATTTCAGAATAGAAATCATGTTTCTTAATTCCATAATTTCATTAAAATTCGAGAATCATATAATTTATTATTAATTTTTTTAAGGATATTAACCCCAATTAAGTAAAAACCGATTAACCAACCGATTCAGGTTTGTTCGAAAATTAAGTTTTTTTTAAAAAACCGAAACCGGTCAACCGGTATTTCGGTTTTGGACACTCTAATATCTATAACACAATGATCTCCTTGTCCAAAGAAAAGATTTGATACCCATTTTGTCCTGTAGAGAACGTAAACGTAAACAATACGGCAACATCGTATTGCATTTTTGTTAAAACGCGACCTAGTGTGAATTTAAAAAAGAAAAGCTGAAATACGTATTTACTTAAATCAACTAGTGATTAAAATATGTCAATCTGACATTTAAATCCGAAAAATGTCAGCACTAAAAACTTAAAAATTCGCTTTTTTAGCAGAATATCCCTGAAAAGAGGATGCGTGTGTCAGCCCATGTTTTATATACTGTTGGGCGCGTCATAAAAAACTCTTTAAACATTGTTATTAGCTAAAGTACAAATTTGTTTGAAAACCGGGATCTCAATGCCAGCCACAAAATATTTTGGGAATAATCAGAAAACAAACCCAAACTCATTTTGAGGCGCGAACAAAAAGAACTTCCTTCCCCACCGTACAATGTGATTCGGGCTGATATATATAAATGTATTTGTCTATGAAGCTCTCTAGAGCGGTTTCCGTAGATTTGTCCTTGTTGTAAGCCTGCTGGAATGTATACAGCTGCGAATTATCGTTGACTGTACTCAGATATGAGCCCACCATTCTTGCAAATGTCTTCAGAAAGAAATATTGATTAGTCTAACCTCCTTTGAACTAATATACGGGTGGCTGATGAATATTGGTATATTAAGAAACTCAAATAACTTTATTTTTCAGTGTATGGAATTAATTTTTCTCTTATTCATGTTAAAGCTCATTCAATTTTATTAAATATAGCTTAATTAGTTTTAAAAATAATGGAATTTTAATGCCCCCCCTGCTCGTTGATGCATGTGCGGCATCTTACCAAAAAGTTGTTCATTACTGCTTGGAGAGTTGAGGAATAGCCGCAATTGTTTATAGTTCATTCAAATTTGATGGTTTTGCTTTGTAGACTTCCTGTTTGCAATAACCTCACAAGAAAAAGTCAGTTGCAGTAAAGTCAGGCGACCTGGGGGCCAACGGAATGTGGAGTTTCTGGATGTCAGCTTATTGGGAAATGTTCGTCGCAATTTTGTCATAACAGGCCGGAATATGTGAGGAGTTGCACCATCTTCAAAAGATATTCTCTTTCGGCGTAATTATAGATAGAAAAACTCTCTTAACATGCTCAAGTAACGGTCTCCAGTAATCATAACGGTGGGACCGTTTTCTTCGAAGAAGTAGCACCCGGTAATGCAGCGTGATGAAACTGTACACCACACTGTGACACGAAGTGGATGCAATTCCTTCTCATGGAGTATCTGTGGGTTGGAAGCACTCCATATTTGACAATTTTGTTTGTTTATGTTGCCGTTTAAATCGAAATGGCCTCGTCAGACATGAAAAGACAGTCCAACATGTTTCCGTCCTCTTTCACCATTTGAAACATCTTCCGGCAAAATTCCAAGTGAACCGGGAAGTCTGCTGCATTCAGTTTGTTGGCCATTTGAATTTTATATGGGAATAAGTCCAAATCTTTGTGCATAATTGACTGCAATGACTGTCTGCTAATACCCATTTGAGCACATAAGCTTCTTGTCGAAACTCTTGGATTGTTTTGTATGGCAGCAGTTACAACAGCGTTTGTTTCCTCCGTCCGCACTGAAGGGTTTCGATGGTAAGGTCTTCTGTTGACTGTCCCATGCTCGGCATATTTGTTAACAAGTCTCATTATGGTCCATCTGCTCGGAGGATTGCCGCTAAACGTGCGCCTATACTCTCTTTACGGACTCCAGTGCGCGATAGCGGCGGACTATCTAAATTCTTGTTTCAATGTCCCAGTCATCCATTTATGTTAAATTTAAAAATCAATCTGCAAAATAAAAACAAAAATTAACCAGATTCGTTAAATAGAAAAAAAGTTATTAAATTTTTTTTGGTAGCGGCTTTCATAGCCACCCTGTATGATGGTCTCCTGTTTGTCGGATTGAATATCACCTCGGATTCCCTTGATCTAACAGGAATACATGATAACTTGATACAGTTTGTATAAAGGTGCAGTAGCCGGAGAACCAAATTGTATTTTACTTTGTACATCCACTGGTGATAATACGCCAGAGCCGGGTGGAGAGACTAAAACTTTAGTAGCGGTTGTACCAAGATTATATGGTTTACCTAAAATACATAAAGAAAATTTTCCATTACGACCAATTTGTTCATCAATAAATTCACCTTCACACAATTTATGTAAATGCATAGTAAATTTCCTTAAAACATTAACAGAAAATTCTGAATGCAGGGTGTTTCTTTTAAACTGAGACGATGAAATATCTCGAAAAATACCCACTCTACGGAAAAAATGTCCATAATCAAAATTTAATCATACCGCGGGGGAAATACATTAGTGCCATATTTTTTATTGCAGATACGGATTATACGACTAAAAGTACGTATGATTTGAATGAAATATTTTGTTCGGTTCATGATAGATGGCGTTGTAATCGACGAAATTCAATTTTTTCAATTTCTCCTTACAAAACACGCATTCGATTGTGCAATACGTTTGAAATAAAAACATTATAAAATTCTGCATTGTTGATAATAGATATTTTCAATATGATGAAAAAATATATACACAACTAAAAGGACTTCTTATGGGTTCTCCAGCATCTCCAATAATAGCAGATATCGTAATGGAAATATTATTAGATACATGTTTAGAAAAATTGACAGTAAAACCTAAAATAATAATAAAATATGTACATGAGATGAAAAAACTGCAACCAACTTCAGACTGCTGTCATTTCTAAGCCACTCGTCCGACAGCTGTTAAAATTATTCCAGTGACAGCTGATTATATTGTTTACAAGCGTACAAAAGCATTTTGGTGAGAATTTTCCAGAAAAAAAGTTATTCGTGATGGAATTCAAGCGTGATAGTGTGATTTCTTTATATTTGGCTGGAAAACCACAAGTGGCTATCGTTAGAGCACTCCAGCATTTAAATGTTAATAAATCTTTTGTGTCTCGTACCATCGCTCGTTACCGTGATACTGGTAGCGTAGCCCGACGTCAAGGAAGTGGACGGAAGAAAACAGCAACATCAGCAGAAATGGTTCGAAAAGTAAAGAAGCGACTTGATCGAAATCCGCGTCGCAGTGGCCGAAAAATGGCTCAACATATCGCGAGCTCAACATATCGCAATATTCCATTCGGCAAATATTGAAAAATGAGCTCGGGGTAAAGCCATTGAAATTCCAAAAAGTGCAAGAACTTACACCGCAATAGAAAGAAAATAGACTCAAAAGAGCCAAAGAGTTGCTTCGCTTGGCCGCAAGTGGTGAACTGCCGAATTTGGTTTTCTCCGATGAGAAAACATTCGTTGTCCAGCAGTTTGTAATCAAACAAAATGATCGTGTTTACTTGCCAAAGAGGTCAGATGAAAATGTGCACCTTCGGTTGGCCAACAGAACTCAAGCGCCGGCCATGGTGATGGTGTGGGCCGCCATAACAGCCGATGGTCGCTCTCCGCTCGTATTAATCGACCGTGGCATCAGAATAAATGCCGAATATTATCGCGAAAATATTCTGGAGGGTGTATTGAAGCCTTGGGCACGCAAACATTTTGGCCGCAGACCTTGGACATTCCAACAGGACTCAGCACCATCGCACTCAGCACGCGCCACCCAAGAATGGTTACAAAATGAGGTTCCTCGCTTCATTTCCAGCGCACAATGGCCACCGAAATCTCCGGATACCAATCCGTTCGACTATTGTGTCTGGAGTATTTTGAAAAGCAAGGTTGGCACTAAAAAATACCAAAGTGTCGATCACCTCAAGCAAGCGCTTCGCCGGGAATGGGCCAAAATACCGCAGAGCAACATTCGGGCAGCGTGTGACGGTTTCATTGGCCGTCTGAAGGCCATAATTCGTGCCAAAGGTGACCAATTCGAACAAATCTAAACTTATTCTAAAATTTGATGCTATTTCCAACATTTTTTGCTTTCATTCAATAAAATTTAAAAAAAAATGAATAAATTATGGCGTTTTACTTTGTTGCAGTTTTTTTATCTCACCCTGTAGATGACTTATTTTGTATAGTGAAAGATAATGAGATTGACATTTTGTTAACAACTTTAAACTCATTTGATCAAAGCATCAAGTTTACTATTGAAAAAGAAGTGAATTCTTCAATTTCATATTTGGACACATTGGTGATAAGGAAAGGAAATGAATTATTAATAGATTGGTATCAAAAACCAACTTCCTCAGGTAGAATTATAAATTATTTTTCAAAACACCCAAAGAGAATTATTATTAACACAGCCAAAAATCTAATAGATAGAGTATTAAAAATAAGTGATAATAGATTCCATAAGAAAAATAAAGAAATAATTAGAAATATATTAATAGATAATAGTTTACCTAATAAACTCATTTGCAAATTAATAAGACAATACAATATTAGAAAATCCCGCAATGGGGATGACATTTCGGAAAGGATAGAAAACTCAAACATATATAACAAAGGGAAATATAAAATGGCATATAAGATAAATAATATTGCTGGTAGATTAACTAAAGGTAGATAGTGGCCGTCGGTGGTGCAATGGTTAGTGTGCGCTGCTCTTGTACATGAGATCCTGGGTTCGAACCCTGCTCTGACCACCTTAAAAAATTTCTTTCGGCGGCGGTCACCTCGCATAGTGACGGCGACACTATCGAGTGCATATATAGCCATGAAAAAGCTTCTCAAAATACCGTTCGGAATCGGTGTAAAACTGTAGGTCCCAATCAGTGAGTGAAAACTGGAAAGCGCACAGCTCAGTGATTGTGAGAAGTTCTCCCCTGTCCCTTCATGGGATGTAATGGGAAACCATTTATTTATTTATTTAAAGATAGATTAAAAAAATCAGATATGTCAAATTACCACCATGTGGTGGTAATGATATTGAACAATGTGAGAAAGTATATGTAGGAACAACAGGGACTAAATTAAAAACGAGAATAGCAGGACATAGACATGACCAAAAGTATAGGAATTATAATTCAACAACGAAAACAGCGTTATCAACTCACTGTAGAGATTTCAATCACTATCCAGATTTCGAAAATACATCCATTCTAAACACAGAGAATTATAAAAAACGTAGATATATGTTAGAAATGTTACAGATTAATAATGTTCCATTTGAAAAGAGAATACATTTTAAAGTAGACACAGATAACTTAGCTCAAAATTATAGATGTTTATTACATAAAAATAAAAATGTTAATAATAGGGGAAATTAAAAGAAAGGCCGCGAATTTTTGCGGTCTCGCGGTTTTATTTTTAACAATTTGGGAAATTTTAGAGTTTATTATCAAGTTTGCAATTTCTTGAAATTTTGCAATGTTAGCGATTTTGTGAGCTTTCTTACTCTTTAGAGCTTTGGCGATTTTTAATTAATGTTGGAAATCGTTGTCATAATGGGGTTGCAAGGTTTTGCAGATTTTCGCGAATTTGGCGGTTTTTAACAGAGTTTTTGCCATTTCTTTTGGTTATAGTGATTATTAGGTAATTTTGTAACTTGTTTAAAATTTTGGTAATTTTCGCAAGTTTTTATCAGTTTCACTAAAAATGGTAGAATCTTAATTAATAAAAACAAATAGGTTAATAATAGGATAAATTAACACAAATGTCTTAAAATATTTTAAAATTTTGTTCAATTTAATATTTCTACTTTTTGTAAACTTTACTGTATTATAATATGTATAAATAGTATTACTTTTCACAATTTGTCAAAAATTTTCATTTTAATTTGTATTGATGTTTGTTTGTTATAATTAATATAAAACCTTTCCTGAAGAAGATTTACAAAGGAAATCGAAATATGTATGTATCGAAAAAACAAAAAAGTTTTATGAAGTCTGAAGAGACCTTAAGCTGGAATAATTAGTCGAGAATAATTCATATTAACCTACATAATATTTTAAAATCATCAATTGCATTTATATATCGATGTATGCTGTTGAACCTCTGCTGCTCTTAGTCGAAGGGCATTTTCGCCGTCAATATTTTCCAATTTCTTTTATTAATCGTAATTACCTCGTATACAATTAAAAAGCAATTATTTTAAAAGCCTTTTCACACACAAATCATAAAGCGATCAAAAGTTTTTGAAACAGATTGCATTTTTAAAAAGAAACAGTTTGAGTCTTGTATGCCACTTTATTGATGGACCAACTCTTCTTCGTTGTTACGAGTACTTAAGTTGCTATGCATAATCCTCCAGAGAATTCCACTGCTGAGCAAATATTGTCGACGACGGAGGAGAAAGGAAAGGATGTTAACGCTTATCAAAGAAATTCACAAAAAAAAAGGAATAAATCTGCAACAACAACGACACGGCAACATGAGAAGATACAACTGGAAGCGCAAAAGAAAAGTGTAGCAAAACTTTAGAAGCCGGGTGAATTATGAGAGTTTGTGAAGATTTATGAATGACAAAAATATTTGATATTTTTTAAATCATCTCAAAAAGCAAACAATCACCAGCCCCTCCCCAACCAATCTCTTAGCACTTGCAAATCCCATAATACGGATTCCATTTGAGCACAGATACCACAACAAAAGATGCAGAAGCATGAACACAAAGCTGGAAAAAATCCATCACAAACAATGGCGGATGATGATGGCAAACATAAGGGGGAAGTGGTTAAAGGGAGTGGGAGGGCTGTGGTTATTATAAATTTGCCGCAATTAGGTTGGATTTCAATTTTCCATAAAAGCCACTTAAACGAGAAAATATCGAAATAATTGTGCGGCAGGGAGTTAAGGGTGATGGGCATGACGCCAAAGACGGATGTTATTAAAGAAGATTTGAATTTCATTCCAAATAGTAACTTTTGCCATTGTACAACAAACAGTCCTTTAAATCAATAGGTTTGAAATGAAACAGTTTGATTTACGGCGAAAAGATGGTATCACACGTGCTCATGGAAAATGTAGCAATGTTGCAGTTTTTCTGCTTGAATACATTTAAATGAAATCGATCTCATTGTTAAGTCAAAGGGATGTTTCATTGGGTTACCACGGCACAGTGCGAAGTATGAACGGAAATGTTCATATGCAGTGCGAGTTCACTTTTGCATTGATTGTTGGACGTTCTGTTGTTGTATTTTTGTGTTTGTGTTGGCGCTACAATCGAAGTGGTACTCTCAGGAACAATTATTGCCCGAAAAATATCAATTAAGACTTTGTTCCACCACAAAAATACGATGCAATTACTTTTTAATTGAGTCAATTACTTGAGTACTTGACTGAACAAACTTTGGCAAATAAATTCATAAATACAAATGGTACCAATTGTACTTGGGCCAATTATTTGTGTACTTGAAGTTACAAAGTTCTTGTTTTAATAGACTTTAAATCAAATTTAGTGGGAAAGTATTTTTGTTCGGAATTTTCGGACCAGTATGTGTTGAAGCAATTCTAATTGAGTTTTGTTTATCCATATAAGGCACTTGATAAGATGTCTTTGTGGGCATCGATATAGCGAAACAAATAAATTCTTGATTAACTTTGTACTCAACACAAGTACACATTTAATCGAAAATATTATAAAAGATAAATTGATCTTATACTCAAGCTAATTGCAAAATTAATTGAAATATAAATAAATATGTATGTAAATGGCTTTAAACATGCAAATTGCTTTAAAAAAAATGGGCGGAATAGCTAAGTCTATTCTAAAAATATTATAGTTACAAAATTCATGTTGATTTCTTCCTGCTACGTAGGAACATATGGTGTCTAACTAAACTAACATTTAGACACACATAAATGTTTGAAATAAGAATATAAATTGTTATTATTTTATGAATTTTACTTTAAATTGTACTTAAAATGCCATCATTGAATTTTTCTAAACTATTATACAAATTGAATTGTAGTTAAAGTTACCACACTATGGTGAAATAACGTCAAAATCTATAATTGCTAGAATGAAGTTACATTCGATCTTGAATATTGTTAAACTTTTACTTTCTCAGCTGCATTCTTACGGTTGGATTCCCCTGTGTTCCAGCAACAACCCCTTGGGGGAAAAATCGCCAATACAGTCCACTCCGCTCAAATATATTAAACCACACTAAAAAGTGTACACGGTCCTTCGAATTCGATCAAACTGATCAAACGTATCGTTGTTATTTCTCTTAAATAAATTCTCCTTCTCCCATACTCATTTATTGGCATAGAAACCAGCAATCGATCCACCACCATAAAGTACAACCGACACTCGTCAAACGGAGTATGACCAGTGAGAATAAATTCTTTTCTCTACCGCTCTAACATTTTCATCATATCCATACACACTCGATTCATACTAGGAAAATTGCTACGAATTACTCACGCCCAATAAACAGCGCAGAAAGCTGATATTGGATTGCCGTCAGTCACTCGGTGGTCGTCAAAGCGTAAGATTTTTTTGGGTCGTTATCGATTGTCGGTTTTCCATAAATCTCTCTGGACAAGCTGGCAACAACAAAAGTGTTTAAATACAAAAGAAAATTTAAAAGAAACAGTGGTAAAAGCTTGTCGGATGATACTATCTCATTTTAATTTCTATGACAAACCAACCATGCAATTTGTCATTTTTTAAGTCACTTTCCTAAAAACATCAATGTTAAATCCAACCTTTGGGTTTATTATTCGTTCGCTTATGTAAAAAATAAAATAAAATTATGTATGGAAAATAAAGCGTTTATGGTGCGGAAAGTGAAAATGAGAAATCACCATCGGCAATGAGGACCAACAGACTGAACCCAATCCGCGAACTCAGCGTAGCGTAGCGTTGTGCAGAGATTTGCACTCCATCCGGTATTTCAGGAAGTTCCTCATAATGAACCCCCGAGAAAGTAAGTCAGTGGTCCGAAGACATGGCTACTGTTTGAACTGTCTGGCGAAAATCCATTCTGTGGACGCTTGCCAATCAAGTGGCCGATGCAGAGAGTGCGACCGGCTTCACCACACGCTGCTACACCCAGCCCATCCAAGTTTTAGAGGACCAGTGACATCAAGGCTAACTCAACGAAAACACCCGCAACCGAAGTCGAAACCATCCCAGACGACGCGGGTTATCATGCCAGACCAAGCCATTATATCAGAGGCCATCAGATCGCTCGCTACGGTGCTATGCTCCTCTACAGCTGCATCGTTCAAATCATCCAAGCGCTAACTCAGCCGGGGGCATGTCTAAACTAACATGTCTAAGCATGTCCAAACTAACATAACACATAAATGTTTGAAATAAGAATATAAATTGTTATTATTTTATGAATTATACTTTAAATTGTACTTAAAATGCCATCATTGAATTTTTCTAAACTATTATACAAATTGAATTGTAGTTAAAGTTACCACACTATGGTGAAATAACGTCAAAATCTATAATTGCTAGAATGAAGTTACATTCGATCATGAATATTGTTAAACTTTTACTTTCTTAGCTGCATTCTTAATACCCCTGATACACATGTAGTATAGAACCCATGGTATGTATACTATGGTGTCACATACTACAATATAGTGACACACATGTAGTATGTATAGATTATGGTTTCATTTGACATTTGATCATATGGTATGAAAAGCTGATCATATGTTATTAAAAATGAATAAAGAAAAGAAGAGAAAAATTTTGCTTGCGTTTGCGCTATGCTCTTATTATGTACAATCCCGAGAATATTACTTTTGGACGTCTTAGACATTTTAATTAATTTACAAATGACAGCTGATCAAATGTTTCAAAATTAATTTTTATTTTGGGAAGTGTTTGGAATTTTATTTTTAGGTGTGTTCAATACAATACCACATTTATACTACGTACATGAACGTAGTATACATACCAGTTTGTACGCTGGTTTAATGGTGGTATAGGTTGACACGTGTGGTATACAATACTAGTATGGTAAGTATAATACATGTGTATCAGGGGTATAAGGTTGGATTCCCCTGTGTTCTAGCAACAACCTTTTGGGAGAAAAATCGCCAATGCCGTCCACTCCACTCAAACATATTAAACCACAGTAAAGTGTACATATGGTATTCAATGGATTAACCGCTAGTCGGATAACACTGTTGTAGTCGAAAAATATGTCAGCGTTCTAGAATATTGTATCGGTTAGAGGCAAACCTACTGAGTTGATCGGTACAACAGAAATGTCTGTATCACGTTAAATTTTTGAAAAAAAAATCAATTTTTACCAATTATCAGATATTCCTGCATATTTTGTGAAAAAAAAGATTTTTCTCACTTTTTTCAGCATAACTTGAAGGGACTCGAATATGTCAATGACAACATTTAGCACGGTAAAGCTGAATAACTGTTGTGAACATATTAATACAATCTGAACGTGTCTAGGTCCCCTAAATAGCTCATAGAGACCACTTTGTAACTTAAAAATTTAAATTCTTTTGTATATGTCATCATTACTCAAGAACGACGTGTCCGATTTTGTTCAAATAAATCTATAAATGTCAGAATTACAATACCTTTAATTTATTTCTACACTACTTCTGTAGGTAGGTAACCAACAGTTTCGCAGTTTTAAAAAAAATATGGCGAAAAATAAAAATTGTTGCTTAAAAAATTCAAATATTATGAACCAAATGAGACCTGGATCATGAAAATGGATGCACGCGTTTCGCTCTTATTCAGAACTTAGTGAAGGTATCTCATTTTGACATTAATTTTAATTTTTTGTTCGCGTTGCATAATGATAAGTAATAAATGGTTTTAATTGTATTGAATGAAATTTAAAACATATTATAAATAAAATACTTAATACATATTACACGCTGACACATTTGTCTCTTTTTATTGTTTGGATGCAAATATAACGTGTTTGTAGCTTGTCGCAAATATATGTAGTATACTTGAGTCCAAATACATTGTGTTTGCTATTCAATGTAACATGTTTGGGACACAATGATTACTAGGCTATAATATATGTATTTGTGACCCAAATGTTTGTTGAAAACTGCTGAAGACAAAAGACCAAAACAAAAGAAACAAAAAGCAGCAGATCTTCAATTCTCCAAAAAAAAATGCTTGCAAAAATGTACATAGTTGCCGCAATATGTTGCTGGGGCCGTTATTTTTCAGCGTGTATAAATAAGATACAAATTAGTTTTATAACAATTTAGAGGAATTAAATTTGTAGATTCCAGTTTCCGACATAGGTCGGCCAAAAGAGAATCCAATCTTTTGCCCTGTACCAGTGTTACAATGCGCTGAAACTTGGTGAAATCTCTCACCGTGCTCGTCAGATTCACTTGGCAATTGCTGACCAAATTTGTCTTGGTGATGATGTAAAAACTGGATCTTCAAAGAAATATTCACACCGATGGTTTCAAACGATGGCATCACACTCTCCACATAATCACGCTAGTTTTCTACTCACTGAATGCCAAGTACATTTTCTATGACGGCTTTTACACTGTTCTTCGTCTTTAAGAATATCGCTAAAAGTAACGTCTTTCATTAATTTTGTGCCATCTTAGTATAATAAAAATGTATTGGATTGCATGCAATTATTCACCTGATTTAATTATTCACTGGGATTTAATGAAGTTATTTACAATCGCCAGTTTAATGAGCAATGGAGGCAGGATAACTCTTTCCATCGCGACAAATTCTCTGTGAATGACATTCGCTTGACCGATTGTGTGGTTTTTCCGTGGTAACCCGTACCGTTTTTGATACTGTGCCTTATATCTGGAATCCCATTCGTATAAATAGCACATATTTTTTGTGTAGCCTGTTTGAAGACCACAAGGTAATGCTACTACTTTCAAACAAGCACAAATTGGCCATAGATGTTAATTGTACTTGACGGAATCCAGAATTAACTGCATGGCATCGTATGTTTCCTGTGTGTTTGTTTCAAGCGCGATAGGAACAGGATATTTTGTATTGTCGAAAAATAGGAGTACTGTTTTGAGGCTGCTATTCGAACTGTCTAAAAATAACCGCCATTCATCTGGTTTGTATGCGAAATTCATGGCCCAGATCAAGCCAGGAATGTCGTTGGAATAAGTGAAAGAATTGTTCTCGTTGCGTTAGAAATACGCCAAAAAGTGAAGGTAGCGGTCGCGAGCCAAATAAATTTGTACACCTGGTGCCAAGATGTTCCCCGCTCTCAGTTGTTGAGCGAGGATGATGGACCGTTCTTGAGACAGCTTAAGTTGTCATGTCAGTATGTCAAATTTAAATGTGATTGCACTACTGCGTGATATCGGACGAATGGTACAGGCTCACACTCGATTGTGGCTTAGAATTGGGCGATGTTGGTATGTATTCTGAAGTGGGACTCTGTTGCCTTGGAATCGTAACTGCGTCTGAATATGGTAGTGGAGTTTGTGTAGATGCAACTTTTTTATATTGGTGACTCCTCGATGCATTTCTATGCAAACCAAAGACATTATTCACACATACGTAGCACTTATCAGTTTCATGATTGGTTGGCTCTAGGGATGTTAAACGGGATTGATTTTAAAAAATTCCGGGATTCGGGATTTTCGAAATCCCGATCCCGGGATTTTCGGAATTCCATTTTTACATTTTTTGGGAACAGGTCTATTTTACGGCTTACACTCCAACAAACAACCACAAGAAGGGTGGATTACGTTATTCTAAGCAAAAACATATAATAACAAAATCGGGGCAAATGCATAGTTTCGGAGTTATGGGCCCCCAAATTTTGGATATGTGAGAGGGTTATGGCGTTAACGTACCGTGTAAAGCCGTGTAAAACAATTTCAAAAAAACTCATAAAATAATGTAGCACTTTTTGATAAGTCGCTTAGTTATCGAGTAATCGGATGTTGACATTTAGAAAAAATATCGAAACAATTAAAAAAAAACTCATAAAATAATGTAGCACTTTTTGATAAGTCGCTTAGTTATCGAGTTATCGGATGTTGACATTTAGAAAATATATCGATTTTTTTTACTTTTCTCAAACAAAAACAAAAATAATTTTAAAAACATTGCGCGATTTTTCGAATATTTTTTTTAAATCAAAAACAAAAATTATTTTAAAGAAATTTTTAAATTTTTTGTGTGAGAAACGTAAACATCCGAAAACTTGATAACTAAGCGAAAAATGCTACATTATTTTTTGAGTTTGTTATGACTTGTTTTATACCACGGTACGGTATAAAATATTACACGGTACGTTAGTGGAAAAAGTATCCGAAATGTCGGGGTCTTTAACTCCGAAACTATGCATTTGCCCCGGTTTTGTTATTTTACTTTCTTTGCTCAGAATAACATGTTCTACCCGACGCAATAAATTTTGTAATTTTTGGAGAGTAAGCCGTATAATAGACATACATATGCCAAGTATGTACCTCTTTACCTGTTAAAATGTTTATGCACAATTTTCCGTAAAAGTAGTTAGGAATGGGCGGTACTGTTAAGTGTGCGTCTGTTAAGTACATGCAAAAAAAATTGCATCCCTAATTTTACTTACAGGTACATGTTAATAGACGAATCTGTTAAGTGTGAAATATCTACCTGTTTCTGTGTCCTGATACAATATTATATTTTGGTTTCACCCATTTTTTTTTGGAAATTTCTCGAGAATGCAATCATAAAAATTAAATGACCTTTCATTATTTGTTTTTAATTCTGAGAGTCATAAAAATAATCATAAACGGTTGCGAGGGAAAATTTGTACAATTCATTCAGTATAACTGAAACCATTTATTACTTATCATTATGCAACCCAAACAAAAAATGAAAATTCTTGGCAAAATTAGATACCTGCATTTAGTTCTGAATAAGAGTGATTCAGGTCTCATTTTGTTCCTAGGTCTGATAAAAAAAATGCATGTCAAAGACTACAACACATAAAACTTTTTTCACTAACCAATTGTAGCAGCATTATAACAAAAATCTTTAATGGGATTTGTTACCTAAAAAGGGGGTCCCCAAACCAGCGAGTTGTGCGCTTTCTAGTTTTACACCAACTGATTGGGTACTACAGTTTTACACTGGTTTGGAAGTGCATTTTGGGAAGCTTTTTCATGGCTTAATACTCAATAGTGTTGCTGGCACAAAGCGAGGTGACCGCCGTCGATGGTAATGTAAGGTGGGCAGAGTAGGGCTCGAATCCACGTTATCATGTACAAGTTCTCATGTACAAACTACCATTGTATCACCGACGGCCACGGATGCCTTACATATAACATCTATAAATATCGAAGAGAATGGAAGGTCCGACAATGACATTTCATAAAATAATAAAAAGTACAATGACATGTCAAAAAGAGTATGTGGGAATGAACAATTATAGGGCGTGAGGATAAATACAATGCTCAGCTCGGAAGCTGACTACAAGCGGCACGCCGCAGGGTGGAGTGTAATCTCCACTGCAATGGCTTTTAGTGGTCGACGGCATTCTTAAGGACTTTGAGTTGAAAGGACGCAGAATTGTTCCCTATGTGGACGATTTTCTGTTATTCTTGTCGGTGGAAAATCTTTGCCTACGAACAGCGACCTCATGCAGGATGCCCTGGGTGAGTTGTCAGATTGGGCTAGGCATGGTGGCCTGGGTTACGCGCATGCGAAAGATTGGAAATTTTAGGAAACCATGGTTGAAGGGCAGTGAGAAGCACTCCGGAGGCGACGCTGGATATCATACTGAATTTGATTACTCTTGATGTCTACGCGAGACTGTGTGCGGCTAGAAGCTCCCTTTGCATGAGAGAATTGGATATCTGGAGACATGCCTCTGAGGGACATGCCAACATTCTCCAGGAGTTGATTGAGAATCACCCGGACGAGTGTTTGAGTCAGGCCACTGATTACATGCTGCCGACTGTAGACTCTCTGCGATGCCCGAAGATCTTGATGCCAGGTAGGACTGACTGGGTGCGAGGAAATACCTTCCTCCCTGTCTGGTCATTTGATCTTTACAGATGGCTCCAAAATAGAATCAGGCACAGGAGCGGGGATCTTTAGTTTTGAGAGAGTTTGATGAGATTGGGTGCGAACTGCAGTGTCTTCCAAGCGGAAATCGTGGCGATCATGCGAGATGCGACTGAGATAATGGACTCGTGCTTATATCCATCGGGTGAATTCGTCATCTGCGTTGATAGTAAGCCAACCCTCAGTGCGATCAGGTCATACATATGTAAATTCAAATTGGTTAGGGAAGCAGACTGTCTTGCTAGAGCAGGATGCACTTCTGCGGATTTGAGATTGATAGTCTTTGCCACCGATGTGTTAGTTGTATGGCTCGATCGATCGCTAGTCACTGGATGAGATCAACGCTGGATTTCACGAGACATATGGCCGGCAGTGGACTCAGGGAGGACTAAGTCGATTCTTCGACTAGGCAAGGCTGACTTGCAGCCTCTCATTAGGGTTATGCTGGAGTCTTCACTCGCAACTGGATTGTGAACGGGATTGAGTACTGCCTAGAGTGAACGGTTTTTTGCTATTAATCATGTGCCGGTTTTTTATAAAAACGTAATTTTCGGACAGACCGGGAACCGGTTATTTGACGTCGGTTAGCCGGTTAATCGGATTTTACTTAATTTGTGGTAATTTCCTTAAAAAAATTTATAAGAAATGACATGACAAACAACTTGAAGTAGAATTAGTTACAAATTAATTAAGCTATTTAAACATTTTTTTTATCAAATTTCAAAATTAAAATTATTTGATAACTAAATGTTTTAAACTTTCATACATTTCAAATTTGAATACGATTCACGATTTAAAACCAGGCTAATGCGAATTTTTGATAAAACTTTTAAATTTTATGTTAAATACGCATTCCAAATTGTAATATGATGTATATTTTTTAAAATGTGATGATTTATGCGACTTTTCGTATTATATTTAAAATTAAAATGTCCGAGCGTTAGGTCTATTTTAAATTATTTTATTCTTCGTTATTTCGCTACCTATTAGTTAGCACGCCAGGAAAATAAGCACAAATACTAATTAAAAATTTTAATTTTAATTTTTAATTTAATTTTAATTTCATTATATTTTTTCATTTAATTTTTAATTAATAATTGTGTCTGTCTTTCCGACGATGCTATTTGTTGAAATTTGCTGAAATTTTGTGTTTTCAACACGAATAAGAATATCAAATTGTCGTTAAACAAATGTATTGTAAGTTCTACATGTGTAATTTAACTTATAGCAAAAAAACCGAAAAAACCGGTTCCACCGGACAAACACAATGGGTCGACCAACCTCTGAGTGTAGTGACGATAAGGCAGTTGTAACCTATCTCATATTGTCACGTGTCCTAAACCTAACCTAACCTATCGGCCTTATTGATAAAAGGTTAGAAGAGGTTTGAGAGATGATTTATCATACAAAATCGATAACTTTTCAAGATAACTTTTTCTAATCTATTATTTTTTATTTTAATTCTACCACGAATATCAGCGACAGCTTTCGGAAGCAAACGCAAGCGCCATTTTTTGACTTTGGCATTCGCGTTCGCTTTTGCGTTTGTGTTTACTTTCGGGACTTGTAGAATACTACCTAAAGTCTCTATTTATATTTTTGCTGGCAATAATTTTCTCTGGGTCCTTAGTCTCAGCGTCTTTATGTCCGTCGGGTCATGTAGACAAAATAATAACAAACGGAAAAATTTCACTTATATGAGGACATTGAGTGGCTTTAGGTTTACTCTCCGGGTTGAAACTAGAGGCTATATGAAGTTTTTTTTTTGCCACCTATGGATCTGAACAGGGGAAAAAAGGTAAAAAAATCGATTTTTTTGACCTTGAAGATGAAGTTTTTTGATTTAATATGTTGACAATTTTTGTTGACAAGAGCTACAACTTTTCCTCTGAGAGTAAGTCAAACTTCCGAACAGTTTGCAAGATATGAGACTGACAAAATGATCTCTTTTTTGCAGAAATGACACCGAGGCCCCAAATCTTTGGGGGCCCATAAAAAAAGTGCATGAGTTTGGGCAAAACTGGGAGACACGGGTCTTTTTTTTGGTCTTTTCTCATGTAGTGGTGTCCGTATATACCCCGTGAATTAAAAGTGAAGGCAACACCATTTTTTGTATTTACCAAAGTTTGTTTTCATTTTATATTGTATTGGTACTTTCAAAATTAAGTACTTCTTCAATGTAAACCAACAAAAATAAATGAATTACTAGTGCAAAATATTTATAAAGGCAAAAGATTTATTTAAATATTCTAAAAAGTTTCGTAAGACGTATGATCTCCATTATCGGTGATAACTTCTACTAAGCATCTTGGCTTTGAGTTTATCAACGAATGAATATGCGCAGGATCAGTTATCTTCCAATTTCTTTTATTGCTACACTTAGATTCTTGACATTCTTCAAATGGCGTCCTGGTTGGTAAACTTGGGTAGGTAAAATAGACCAGAAGTTCTCGATCGGATAGAGATCAGAACTAAGTGCAGGCCAGTCGAGAGTTGGTATTATTTCTGGACTCCAGAAACTTTGGAGTTTTCTTAGACCGATGTACTGCTGCGTTGTCCTGCTGGATGATAAATTCTGGGACATAAATTTCCTCTCCAGAATTAACTAAGACGACATCCAATAGTTGAAAATAAAACTCGAAATCCATTTGTGTGGAAACGAAACATTTGGAGTGGTTCCTCTATAACTAATACCTGCCCAAACCATAAGGGAGCCACCGCCAAAATTACGCCGCTGACTCATAATGTGGGAAAAATCTCTGGAATGCCAATATTTGTCCGAGATATCAGGGTCACCCAAATTTTATTTTTTCCATCGGAAAATATCACCCCTCATCCAAAAATATGTATATTTCAGCGAATTTAAATCTAGCTAATTCGTGTCTTGGCATGAGACCAAGTTTTGCATACGTTTTTCTATATGACAGTTTCAAATCACGTTTCATTATTTGTTGAACACGACGCAACCCTACTCCCAAGCTCAATTCAGCATAAGTTTCCTTATCTATGAAGTTTTCTTTAACAGCAATCCTTTTGATCTATTTTTTGCATCGGCCACTGATCATCGGTGTCCTTCCTGGTTATTTTGTGTTTCCATATACATAAACCACCCTATTTTATTAAATTGTCAATGACACAGCTAGATCTTATCAGTCGTCTCGAAATTCCCTCATAGGACAGCCCTTCATCAAGACAATCTTCATTTTTTCCCATTTCTTCTTTACTTAGCCACTTTCCAACAGACATTGTATATAAATAGTTTTTTTTTAATTTGACCTACTGTAATTTTAAAACAATAAAATAACAATTTACACTCTAAACAGCAAATACTGTCAATAACTATATGTTAGGTTAGGTTCCCTACGTCTACTAAAATTTAACAGATTCAAAAATTACATGTGACACCGCTGTCAAATGTGTAGAATGGTGAATTTAAATTTGAAAAGTAGGCTGTGATCAAATGGTGTGCGTGTTGTTGTGATCGGGCTGAAAATACCAACGCAGAACAAACAAACCTAGCGAGAATTATCTCAAGACTCCTACTTGTGCGCAAACATCCACAACAAATACTTTGACATAATCATTTTATATTTGATATTGATCTTGAAGCAAACAATTATTAAAGAAAATAATTTTAAATTGTATAACCTAGCTGGTGTTTTGAATAAAATGTGGCAGTGTGTTCAAAACAGGAAAGGCGCTAATGAAAAATAGTCATTCTTATGTGATACCCTTTATCTAAAACGCAGTAAATTTCCCCCCTGTTGGATGTCGAAATCTAAGGCGACGGTAAAGATAAGGATGTAGTTTCAAATACATTGTTTTGTGTAGGAGCGGAAGAATTTTAAAAACGAGAAATACGCTCCGGCTTTCCAATACCCCGTAGACATATCTATAAATGTGGTTAAAAATTGTGTTAAGCTTTCATCTGGTGACTTAGTCACAAGTAGAAAAACTTCACATCCGTAAAGAAGAGATGATATAAGATACGTCTTAGCAAGCAAAATTCTGATCCTCAGAGTAGTGAAATCTTGCGTTGTCCACAGTGTTTGCAGTTTATTATATGTGGAACCAACGATATTGGAAAATAAATAAATGGTTTCCCATAACATTCCATGAAGGAATTGGGGAGCGCTTCTCACAATCAGTGAACTGTGCGCTTTCTAGTTTTATAATCACTGATTGCGAACTACAGTTTTTACACTGCTTGAGAACGGTATATTGAGAAGCTTTTTCATGGCTAACTACTCGATAGTGTCGCCGTCACTATGCGAGGTGACCGCCGCCGAAAGAAATTTAAGGTGTTCGAGCAGGACGCGAACCCAGGATCTCCTGTAAAAGAGGTACGCTCACTAACCATTGCACCACCGACGGCCACACCAACGATATTGTTGACATGATTATTCCATGCTAAAAATCTAACGCTGAATATCTGTATTTTTTGTTCTTTGGATGCAAATATAACATGTTAGTAGCTTGTTGCAAATATAGTATACTTGCGTCCAAACACATAGTGCTTGCTATTCAATATTACATGTTGAAGACACAATAATTAATAGCTTATAATACGAGTATGTATATGTGTTTGTGACCCAAATGTGGCTTTGTTTGTTGAAAACAACAATGTGATAGACAACAAAAAAGCAAAACAATTCATGAAAACAATGCTTGCAAACTTGTACATTAGTATGGCCCTCATGTTTTCAACTTCGGAAAAGTTAAGCTCCCATTGTTCATTTGCTCCAAAAACCCATTGTTCATTTGCTCCAAAAAACTGGTGTGTGCAAAATTTTCGCCCGATCGGATAACTCTAAGCCGTGCCGCAAACGCCCTAAAGATCTAACATCACTCTTAGACATTCTTATATTCTTCGTATATTCTCATACCCTCGTGTTTTATGTACAAAATAATATCTAACTATAGAGAGGTTATGTGTGTAAAATTTGGTGGAAATCGAAGATCATTAGATGTCCATCCAAAGTTATTAGTTAAGTCAAGCCAAATGGAGAAAAATTTAAAACCGTATTTTTTTTGTCTTTGTTACAAAGTTGTATGGGCTATGAATTTAGAAAACTTTGAAAATGGTATGGCTGTATTGTAAACAGTTGGAAGCTTAAAATAAGGCATAATATGTTACCTTAGTATAGTGCTTTCATAATCTAATTTGGGGTACGATATTTAAAATTGTAGAAAAATATTTTTTCCTATTCTTTTGGAACAAAATTTTAAATTTTTCATATATTCCATTGATTAAGTATAATGAAAGGTCTTAAAATTTAGCAGTCATACTGTTACATTCTGAACTTGCCACAACTATTTCACTCATTCACAAACATTAACAAGGGGCCGTCGCACAGTGGTTCAGAGTCGATTTCTACCGCCCAAAATTCAATATATCTTGATCTAGTAAAAACCTGATTATAGACAAGGAGTCAGCAATTATTGCTATATTCAAAATCGCACAGTGGGTTATATTTCAGAAAAAATTTCAAAGTTGATTACTTTTGGTTTTTTTTTCGGTTTCCAAGAAAACAACCATTTCGGACACAACAATTTCGGACAACAACACTTCCGATCTTAATGAAATTAGGTTATAGGCTTCATGTCATCAAACACGAGTCACCACGTAAGACAAGTGTGGTTTTGTCACGCCCATGTTTGTGCCTCCCATACATAAGTTGTTCGGCTGGCTGGTTGTTCGGCACTAGAACTCCCGCGAAACCGAACCAATCTTTATTAAATTTGGTACTAGCCAATATTTAGCCAAATGCCACTCTTCTACGGAAAATGGGTCGTTTTGCCATTCTGGTACCTTCCATACAATGGCTTGGTGGTTGTCCGGGTTGTCAATGAGATAAGTCGCGTGAAACGCTTCCGATTTTAATGAAATTAGGTTATAGGCTTCATGTCATCAAACGCCAGTCACCGATTAAGACAAGGGTAATTTTGTCACTCCCTACCGAGATAAGTTGTACGGCAAGAGAAATCCCGCAAAACCGTTTGAATCTTTATGATCGACACGATAACTCTCGTAGACTACAAGCGATATTAATGAAATTCGGTACTCGGCAAAGTTTTCCAAAAAATTAAAGATGAACTACTGTCCGCGCCCATTTGCGTGCCTCCCATACAAAAGTTGGCGGTATTCGGGCTGGTGACTCGATATCTCCCGTATACCACAACCGATCTTAACAAAATTTGGTACTGTTCAATATTTTGTGCAATACCGTGTAAAACCAGATGAACAACTTCGTCATGCCCATTTTTGTACCTCCCATATAAATATTGGGCGGACAATTGGCTGGTAGTCACGATAACTCTCCATAATCACTTAGGATGGCAATTAAGTTGGGTATTGGATAATATTTAGCGCGTTGCCACTTTGCTGTTGAATATTGGCTCATTTGCCAATTTTCAATAGGTTAAGACTGTTCACCCGACTGAAATTACTGTACTGGTTTCTTCTTGTATTTTTTTCCATTTGAACAACGGGTAACCGGCATCTTTAAATACACAATAAAAATTAGCACAATTTTGCAGCCGCATCATCGCTCAGAATTTTTCTGTGCGATTTCACTTTACCAAATATAAATACAAAAATAATTTTTAACCATCAAATGTACACATCTTATTTTTTTTGCTCAGCCCAAAAAATTAATGTCTATTGATACTGAAATTTAATTTGCTTACAACTTTTATCTACGAAGAGGCACGTTGGGCTGAGCTCAACAACTTTTATCAGCATTTTAAGTGGAAGCTTTGTTTTCTGGACAATGACATAGATGCTGCAGCTGAAATGATCGAGAAGATAATTTTGATTGGTATGAATTCATTCATTCCGACGAAACTTATTTCGGTTAAACCATCGGAAAAAAGTTGGTGTAACCAGACATGCCAGAATGCTGTCAGATCCAAAGAGGACGCGTTTAGAGACTGGCGTTCTAATAAAAACGTTGATACTGAACTGCTACGCAAACCGGCAAGATCCAAGTGTGCCAAAGTACTTCGACGCGAAAAGTTTCTTCACGAACAGCGTATTCGTGCTAAAGTCCTTTCTTTCCCTAGTGGAAGTAAGAACTTTTGGTCATTTGCAAGAAGAATAAAGGATAGTTCTTCCTCTATCCCAACTCTTCTTAAAGATGACATAACATTCACTGAACCGGTTGATAAAGCTAACCTCTTGGCTGAAATGTTTGCAAGGAACTCTTCCTTGCCGGATAGCAATCAACCACTCCCTGTGATCAATCACGTATCTTGTTCCATGCCCAAGATATTTTTTCGAACGCGAGGAGTTAAAAATGTTCTTGCGAATCTCGTCGTAGGTAAATCCCCGGGCCCGGATGGCATATCTGCACTGGTCTTGAGTAGGTGCTCTTCGACACTGGCGTGTCCACTGCGCAATCTTTTCAACCTTGCCTACCGTGCCGGAGTCTTCCCGGCGCGTTGGAAGGTTGCTAATGTCCAGCCAATCCCTAAAAAAGGTGATGCAAGTAACCCTGCAAATTACCGCCCAATTGCAATTTGTTCTGCGGTCTCGAAGGTTATGGAGAGCATGGTTAACCACCATCTAGTGAAGTATCTTGAGTGCAATGACCTTCTTAACGACCGGCAGTATGGCTTCCGTAGAATGAGATCTACTGGAGACCTGATGGCGTTCCTTTCGGAACAGTGGAGTCGATCCATACACCGGCTTGGTGAGAGTAAGGTAGTGGCTCTTGACATTTCCAAGGCCTTTGACAGAGTATGGCACGATGCACTCTTGTCAAAGCTCGCTGCTTTTGGTGTCGGTGATAACTTCACTCGATTTATATCGAGTTTTCTCAGAGATCGCACTATACGAGTTGTTGTAGATGGGGTTTCATCCGACGAGCATAAATTGACTGCAGGTGTACCACAGGGCTCAGTTCTTTCTCCTTCTCTTTTTTCTTATTTTCATTGACGATCTCCTGGGTCAGACTGTGAATCCAATCTACTCTTTTGCCGATGACAGTAATCTCTGCCATTCTTATTCATTCGATCGTAGGCCAAGTCTTCAAGAGATTGAAGTCAAACGCCGGACGATGAATGAAACACTCGACCGCGATCTGGTGTCCATTGTTGAATGGGGTCGAAAGAATAGAGTAGATTTTAATGCGAGTAAGACCCAGTGGTGTTTGTTGTCGCATAAACGTATTGCTGACCCAGGTGTGTCGTCATTGTCTATGGACGGTGTGGATATTGATGAATCAGACGCTCTTGATGTTCTGGGCATGAAAATACAATGTGATGTTCGTTGGGCAAAACATGTATTTGAAGTGTCGAGAGATGCATTCAAGTGTCTAGGCTTTTTAAAGCGGTGCAAGAAATACTTCACTCCCTCTGATCTTCTCAATATCTACACCACCTACATCAGGCCAAAGATGGAGTATAACTCCCATATATGGGCAGGTGCTCCTAGGACTTCTTTGGAGCTTCTAGACCGTGTCCAGAGGAGAGCGACGGTGTTAATAGGGGACAGTAGGGTATCCAACTCTATTGCCTCCCTTGAGCATCGTCGAAATGTGGGTTGCGTGTCACTATTCTATCAATATTTCCACGGTATGTGTTCCTCGGACATCCGTCAACTTATGCCGGACGTGAGGATATTTAGCCGAAGTACGCGGCTTTCCAGGAACTCTCATCCGTTTTTTATCGAGTGGCCGATTGACCGCACTACACACTATAGAGAAAATTCGTTCTTCAGCGGTATGTGGAATAAACTTCCGGCTAGTGTATTTCCCACCAATTGTGACATACAAACATTCAAGGCAAATGTCAACAGACACTACTCCCTCTTTCCACCCTCTACTACCTCAATTTTCCTTCACCAACACAATGCACTGCATTTATAGGGGGCATCCCCTGAGTGTTGGTCTGATAAAAAAAAAAAGTTAAATAAAGATGACAAAATGTTCAGTATTCAGTAATTTGTAACTGATAAGAAATTTTTAACTCGACATGGGACTGTTCTTGTAGGTGGAAGGTTTTTGGAAGTGGCCATTCACTTGGGAGTAGCCAGAAATAATGGCAGTCCAAGCAGTTCATTACTTCCACGCAGTATGTGCTGGGCAATAGCTTTATCGGAAACCTGCATTATGAACATCCTGATTGGTTATGCGATCATTGATGAGTCTCAGTATTATTAGGTGACCCTGTCACTGGAGCTCTTCGAACTAGTGGACATATTCTTCTGTTCTTTGAAGGCGGATGAACCAACACCCCTTGCCAGCGGCGGATCCAAATTGAAGAAACCAGTTTCGACTCACTGCTTTCTGGTCAGCGTCTGATTCATAATGGGCGGCTGAAGTATGGAGGCCGTGGGTAAATTGCAAACCACGGTGGGCTGGGTTTGCCTACCGCCACCGTTATATAGGCAATGGAAATACACATGAAAAGTAAAGAACGAACCCCCTAACTGTTGACGACCCTCGCAAACGTACCTGGAATGTGAGGGCAGTATCCAGGACGGGTACCACTTTCCACCCGGCGCATGTCCTCGGAAAATATAAAGCTGATATCACAGCTATCCAGGAAATGCGATGGACACGATATGGTTGCTCCAGAAAGAAAAACTGCGATATTTACTACAGCTGCCATGAGAGAAAGCACGAATTCGGTTGCGGATTTGAAGGTTCAACCCAGTGAGTGAAAGCATAGCCGCTATTCGCATCAATGCGAAATATTTCCACATTTCGTTAATTTGTGTGCACGCGCCGACAGAGGATAAGGACGATGAGGTCAAAGAATCATTTTATGAGCGTCTGGAGGAAGTATACGCGCACTGCCCTGACCACGACATTAAGATTATCCTAGGCGATTTGAATGCCAAATTGGGAAAGGAAAATGTCTTTCGACCAACCATCGGTAATCACAGTCTACATGATACCGCCTCCGATGATGGAATAAGACTGATAGACATCGCCGCTGCAAAGAACATGGTACTTAGTAGCACACGATTCTAACTTAAGGACATTCATAAGGCGGCCTGGTTATCTCCTGATCAGTGAACGAGGAACCAAATTGATCACTTGGTAATAGATGGCAGGTACTCTTCTAGTGTAATGGATGTACGTGTGATTCGAGGGCCAATATCGACTCTGATCGTTACCTGGTGGCTGCGAAAGTTCGCACAAGATTGAGCAGGGCGAAAAACGTACGAAGCCGAACACAGGAAAAGCTAGATATCAACAAGCTGCAAATACCGGAGATATCAAAGTCCAATTAACGGAAGCTCACTCTGCTGCTAGAGCAGAATAGTCCCTCTCCGGACTATCGTGGTATCAGTCTTTTAGCCACCGCGTATAAGGTCTTATAGAGCGTATTATGTGAAAAACTAAAGCCAATTGTTGAAAATTTGGTTGAACCTTAACTGTGTGGTTTTAGACCATGAAGTCCACGACTGACCAAATATTAACGCTACGCCAAAGCCTGGAAAAGACCCACGGAAAGCAAATCGATACATACCACCTTTTTGTTGATTACAAAGCTGCTTTCGATAGCCCCATTCGGGGAAAACTGTACGAAGCTATGTCTGAACTTGGGATTCCGGTAAAATTTATCCATCTCTGTAGAATGACGCTGACCAACAGCAACTCAGCAGTGAAGGTGGGGAAATACCTCGCCGAACCATTCTGTACCAAGCGGGGATTGAGACAAAGGGAGGCACTTTCGTGCTATCTCTTCAACATATTAATGGAGATAAAAATGATAAAAACTGCAGTAAATATGAACAAGACCATTAACATATTGTTTATCCCTAATGGTTTTTAGGGGAGTCTTTATCTTTATGGGCTGATTAACCTATTTAAATTTCGCTCAATAAAAACAATTATGCGACCGGTCGATTCGGATGTAAAAAACGCAATTCATTTATTATTTAAAAACGGAGATTATAAAGAAGATAGCCTATGACAGTATAACACTTTACACAGAATTTCCCTAGCGGAATGACAGTTAAACAAACAAAAGGGTTACTAATTAAGATTGACTTAAACCTAGGGAATTCCTTAACTTAATTTGGACAGAAAAGAAAAGAGGAAATAATTCAAATTATAGAGAAATAGTTCAGTTAAAAGAATAGAGAAAGAAGAGAAGAGAGAGAGAGAAGAAATCATCTGGCCAAACATCCCGGCCCCATTGAAGGACTCCGTCTTCAATCATCTGGCAGAAGAGCCAGCTTATGGATTGGGCGCCTATAAACGCCGCTGTTCGTCCTCACGTCTGCTACCCTCACTTTGCCGTCTCCGCCGGCGATTACGGCCTCTACTCGTCCTGTTGCCCATTGCAGGGGCGGGCGATTGTCGTCGTGAATGAGTACGATCTTGCCGACGACTAGATCTGGGCGCACCTCGGACCACTTGGTTCGCTCTTGCAGTCCTCGGACGTAGTCCCTCTCCCAGATGCGCCAGAATGCCCGCTTGAGTGCGGAGATACGCTGCCATCTCTTCAAGAACGTTAGCTTGGCCGGTTCTTCTAGCGCTGATTCGGGCAGCAGCGTGCCTTGAGCCTCCCCTATTAGCAGATGTGCGGGGGTTAGTGCCTCCCCGTCGTTGGGGTCGGTGCTGAGTGGCGCGATCGGTCGACTGTTGAGTACTGCCTCCACCTCGGCTAGTACCGTCTGCATCTCTTCTGTAGTGAGCAACGCGTTGGCGACGGTTCGCAAGAGCAGACCTTTGGCAGACTTCATTGCTGCTTCCCAAAGACCGCCGAAGTGTGGAGCTCTGGGGGGTATGAAGGCAAATTCTACCCCTTTCTCTGCGACGAATGACGCTACCTTCGTGTCGCTGGCCACCTTCTCCCTCCATTGCCGCAGCTCGGTGTTGGCGCCGCCAAAGTTGGTCGCGTTGTCGGCGTACAATTTCGCCGGCACGCCTCGCCTGGCCACGAACCTTTGAAGAGACAAAAGAAATGCATCGGTAGTTAAGTCAGACACTAACTCGATATGTACAGCCTTTGAAGTGAAACAAACGAACACTGCAATATACATTTTAATTGGAGGACGGCCACGTAACTTCAACGTAATGTTTACTGGGCCACAAAAGTCAACTCCACAAATTTTAAAAGGCCGTAATGCCCTCACTCTATCAGCGGGCAAATTCCCCATAATCTGATTCATTAACTTCGGTTTGTAATGAAAGCAATGAAAGCATTTACGGATTGTCCTGCTACATTCCTCTTTGGCGTTGACTAGCCAAATTTTGTTGCGAAGAAGCGCAATAAGTGCCTTGGTACCGGCATGACAATTTTTAACGTGCAAGTCTCGCAAATATATTTCAATAAATGGACATTTCTTCGGCATTAAAAGAGGGAATTTTGCATCGTATGGAATTGGCGCGTTAAGCAGCCGCCCGCCTACCCTTATTAATCTGAAAGTGCGATTTTCCTCCCTGTATTCGTGAATAAAGGGGTTCAGTCTTTGCAAATTAGACTGCAGTGGCTCTGATTTTCTAAGTTTTTTAATAACCTCAGAATACTCGTTTATCTGGACTATTTCAACAAATGTTAAGAATGACCAATTCAGTTCTTTTGGTGTGAGAATAAAGGAGCTGTATTTGGTTTTATTACGAGCTCCCTCGACAAATCGAAGTACATATGCAAATGTGCGTATCAGTTTTGGATGCGATGAAATTTTGTCGGCTAATTCTAGAACTGAGTTTGACGGGGATTTAACAGCGATAAATACAGCTGTCTCCCTTTTCTCTAAGGACTCTTGCTCTGCAGTGAGCTCAAAATTGGGGTTAACTGGCCATGATTGGCAATCCTGAAGTAGGAATTGAGGACCGTTGAACCATAATGAGTCTCCTAGTTCGTCGACGTTACACCCTCTTGAGACAATATCAGCTGGATTTTCTTTAGTTGGCACATGTCGCCAGTTGACATGGGCAGACAACTCCTGAATATCGCTCACTCTATTTGAAACAAATGTCTTCAAAGTTGATGGATGCGATTTTATCCAGTAAAGGGTAATTTCAGAATCGGACCAAAAAGTTACACTCTCGATTCTTCCAGGCATCATTGGATTAACCTTTGACCATAATTTGGCCAATAATTGCGCTGCGCACAATTCGAGTCTCGGCAGAGACTTCGTCTTGATAGGAGCCACTTTCGATTTTCCCGTTAACAAACGGCATGAAACTTCATTGGCGATATTGCTCCGAATATAAATGCAGCACCCGTATGCTCTTATAGAGGCATCTGCAAATCCATGGATTTGGTAACTAGCCGTGGTAGAAGTTAGGACATGTCTTGGGATTTCAATTCGGTCCAGCAAATATAAATTTGCCTTGAAATTCTCCCACGCAGTATGGAGGTGCAATGGAATTGATTCATCCCAGCCTAATTTTTGAAGCCAAAGCTCTTGTATTAACGATTTGGCCTTAGTTACCACTGGGCACACTAATCCTAGGGGATCATACAGTCTGGCTACAACTGACAAGATGTTTCTTCTTGTAGCCTTCACATTTTGAAACGTATAATCTAAGCGATATTTTAGTGTGTCGCTCTTAGGATGCCAGTATGTGCCTAACGCTTTAGTAGCATCGTCGCTGAATTGCAACATAATTTCAGAACTTGACGAGTCGTCACAGTTCACACAGTTTGAAAACCATTTCGTCAAATTGAAGCAGGCTGACAATAAAATTTGAGAAACTTCAAGTTTAATTTCTTCTAATTCCTCTAATGAGTCTGCTCCCGTCAAAAGGTCGTCGACATAAAAAACTTTTCTGATGACTTCAGAGCCTTTTGGAAATGTTTCCTGGTTCAAATCACTCAAATGATTTAAACATCTTATTGCCAGGAAAGGAGCAGACGAGGTACCATAAGTGACCGTGTTCAACCTGTACATGTTGAGGTTATCATCAGGATTTTCACGGTATAGAATAAGCTGAAAGTCTGTATCGGCCTCGTCAATCAGTACTTGACGGTACATTTTCTCGATATCAGCCGTCATTGAGTATTTATGCAAACGAAAGCGGATAAGTGTAGAAAATAACTCCTGTTGAATCGTTGGCCCAATCATCAAAATATCGTTGAGAGATTTTTGTGATGAGGTTCTACACGAGGCATCGAAAACCACCCGAAGTTTGGTTGACGTACTTTCAGGGCGTAATACACATTGGTGTGGTATGAAATAGTGAGGGTTATCAAAGTTAATATTGTCTGCAATAGACATGTGGCCTAAATCAATGTATTCCTTCATGAAGGCATTATACATCTCTCTTACTTGAGGATCTTTTGACAACCGACGCTCTAATGAGAGGTAGCGCCGTTTTGCTGTGTCGAAAGAATGACCCAAGAGGTTAGGGTCTTCTTTAAATGGTAGTGCCACTTTGAATCTACCCGACGGCATTTGTTGGATAGATTTTTGAAAATGTTCCTCACATTTTTGTTGTTCTAAAGAAAGAACTTTTGCCTCATTTGGAACTTCTTCAAGTTCCCAAAATCTCTGCACAATTGCATCTAGAGATTTATCGCTTTCTGATGGCGTGCTAGCGTGGCACGAAGTGATTTCAGCAGTCTTTGAACTTTTATATTTTCCAGACACAATCCACCCCAGCACAGTTTTCTGCAAGACTGGAGTGTCAGGACTCATTTTAATTTGTCCAACACTTAACAAATCAAAGAACATTTCAGCTCCGATCAAAATATCAACTCGTTGAGGTTTGAAAAATAATGGATCAGCGAGCTCTAAGTTGCGCGGAATATCCCAACCAGATGTAGAAATGATCTTATCGGGTTGATATTTTGATATCGACCGAAGCACCCAAAATTCCGATGTGAATTCTCGTGATTCCATTCGAGCCTTTAAAGTCGCTTGAATTTTTGACTTTGCAGTTGCATTTGTCTTGCCAATTCCCAGTAAATTTAAACTTGCATCTTCCCTCTTAATTTGTAGCCTCTGTGCTAGTTCCTCGGTTATAAAGTTTATTTGAGAACCGGAATCCAGTAAAGCCCTTGCGAAGACATAATGCCCAAATTTGTCCATTATACGAACTAGGGCTGTTGCCAAAACAACACTTTCTTCATTAGAAGATGAACAATTTACAAATGCCCGTGAAGTAGAGGGCTGGTCTGGATTAGAACTTGTTTCTCCTGTGTGCGCCGGAGTGGTATACTTATGCAGTAAAGTATTATGTGAGCGGCTACAAACTCGGCACTTAGACGCTTTGCATTTCGTAACTGTGTGTCCCGGTTTCAGGCAGTTAATGCAAGCTGAAACGCTTTTGACAAAATCAAATCTTTGTTGTACCGGTATTGCAGAAAATGAGGGGCATGTGGACACATAATGTTGTGTCGATCTACAAAATATGCACTTTATGCTGTTTTGTGCTGTGTCAGTTTGACAAGAAAGCGACTTGGCGTTTTTCTTCTTTGGAATCTCAGCTCTACTTGAGTAAGCTGGTTTGGGCTTCGAATTTGACGACTCATCAGCCGAAATGTGTTGATATCTTTTATTCAACGCGGCTTCGCAATCACTCCAAAGAGGCAGTTTATCATAATTCAACTGTTCTTCCCACTTTGAACGAGTGACTGAATCAACTTTTCCCATGACAAGGTGTATCAAAATTGCATTAGATATACTCTTATCCTCCCCGATTGACAAAAGCGAGTCATAAATGGCTGAAACTGTGTCAATCAAGCTCCTCAAGGCAGACGATGAGGGTTTCGAAATTTCTGGCAAGTCAAATTATAGAGAAATAGTTCAGTTAAAAGAATAGAGAAAGAAGAGAAGAGAGAGAGAGAAGAAATCATCTGGCCAAACATCCCGGCGCCATGGGGCCGGGAGTGGATAAATTTGAAATTGTGCACGTAATAAGGGCAAACAACGTACTGTGTGATTTACAAAATTGAAATAAATCACTTAAATTTGCAGTGATATGTTTACTTGCAATTAATTCACACACAATCTTGTTGTTGGCACTTATAATACCTGGCAATTGGCACTTTCCTTGCAGAGTATACAGGTGCAGCGGGGCATTTAGGATGACTTCCTTGCTGAGTTCTGCCAACGATCTTCCAAGCTTCCTTCTGTGATGGTGATGGATTGAAGATGATGGTGAGGTTTTTGACCACGGTGGTAACTTTATTAAACCGACTCGTAATCACGAATTGTACCGAACTACGACCGCAGTAATGCGCGAAAATCTAATTAATTAATCAAGTCCCTGCTCGGGCGCCAAAATGTTTATCCCTAATGGTTTTTAGGGGAGTCTTTATCTTTATGGGCTGATTAACCTATTTAAATTTCGCTCAATAAAAACAATTATGCGACCGGTCGATTCGGATGTAAAAAACGCAATTCATTTATTATTTAAAAATGGAGATTATAAAGAAGATAGCCTATGACAGTATAACACTTTACACAGAATTTCCCTAGCGGAATGACAGTTAAACAAACAAAAGGGTTACTAATTAAGATTGACTTAAACCTAGGGAATTCCTTAACTTAATTTGGACAGAAAAGAAAAGAGGAAATAATTCAAATTATAGAGAAATAGTTCAGTTAAAAGAATAGAGAAAGAAGAGAAGAGAGAGAGAGAAGAAATCATCTGGCCAAACACATATGTTGCTGGTGTATGCTGACGACATACATAGGCGTCATTGCACTTTGGGCAAAAAGTCCATATTTTTGGCATAAAGTGGAATTTTTTTTTGTTACTTATTTCAAAGTTGAACGAATATTTTAAATCTAGACACATAAGTTAAGCAAAATCTTGTTTGAAACCGGTAATGTTTGCAATACTTTTATGTTGACACGTTATTAAAGTCAGCTGATTGAACGTCACTCGTTTCTGTAAAAATTGGCGGGAAACATCAGCTGACTTTGAATGGATGTACTTCAAAAAGCTGAAACAATTGAAAAGTGTCATTATGGAAAACGTTAGTGCAGGTATGTAAAATTATGGCGGGATATTACTTTTTTCATTATTGTATGTTGTTGTTATATTGTGAAATGTTTTGTTTATGTATAATTGGATATAAAATCTAACAATTGTAGCTGTGTTCCGTGGAGTGTAACTTGTGAATGGCAAAGCATCGCCAAAACTTATAAATGGCAAGTTATTATCAAAAGTGTGTGGATTAATGAGTAACTAGCTGTTCTTGCTCCATTTTGTTCCATTTCGCGTTTTTTGTAGATAAATACGATTTTGTGTATGCAGCGCTTATTGAAATTTGGAGCAGCAACTATCGCTCAGAAGATGCACTTGTGAAGTATGTGTTACAAAATATCAATAATAGCACTTTAACCCGGCGCCGGGGGGGTGGATTTTAGCTACAAGGACATGGGGGTTGGGTCATAATGACCCACTTATTAAACTCGAGGTTTTTTGCTATATTTACGAAAAAATATATACAATTTAGATTGAATCTAACCTTATTAAGGAAATAAAACATGACTTTGTTAAAAAATAACATATTTACTTTTATTTTTAAACAAAAAACATTTCATATAAAAAAAGTTAACAAAGGAGGCTTCTTCTAGCTTAAATATAATAAACACTTATTTTGTTATTAGTCTTATGGGTCATATTTACCTTTTTTAACTTTGAGCACGTGTTACTCGAAGTACAATCGTCATGCAACTGATTTGAAATTTATAACATTCAGAGAGATTCAATATCACCAGCTACTGAGAAGAGCGTAGAGAAGAGAAGTACAGTTTTAAAACCACAATCCATTCGAAAAGTGACGGGTAATTTTGACCCATCCCCCCCGGCGCCGGGTTAAATGAAGACCAAATGCGTTTGATATCAAAACAAGTTAAAGATTTTATTAATTATATTAAAAAGCATTTGCCAAGTTGCAACCGTAACTTAGAGCGATTTAAAACAGAACACTCAAAATGGCTTACCAATAGTATAATTAGAAAAACTGATAAACAGTATGTTCCACCAAACAAAATTGGCCGCCCAAAATTATATTATGAAGATGCTGGTCGAAACGAAAATTAGCCTCCGAACTTCTCAAAATGAGCATGGAACGCCGTCGCTACTTCATGCTGCTACGCTTTCAGCCAAAAAATCCAACGACAGAGACATGGCCTTTGTTTTGAATAAAGCAGACAGTAGTAGTAACATAACCGAAGTTAGAAATAAACTTATTGCAGTTAATCCAACATCTATTTCTGCAGACAACGCATTAGCATTTTTAATAGAAAATAGATTAACAAAACAACAATATATAAACATGAAGCAACACACCAAGAATTGATATTTATCCTCCTTATTCGGAAGTCGTTGAATCAAAATTAAAATGTAGACCAGTCGGAATCATTTATTCTGAAACCAAGGCACAAGTTGCATTACAAAACCTATTACACCATACGACTTACCGAATTCTTACAATGCAAGACGAGGTGTTTGAATTCCTTTCAGATACAACAAATTGTAAACTAATTTTTAGTACCGGATTTGATGGCTCTACAGGTCACAGTTTATACAAACAGCGTTTTCAATCGAATGACAATTCTTGTCTTGATAATTCACTTTTCATAACTACGATTATCCCACTGAAAGTAATAGATGAACTTCAATGAGTTATTTGGCTGAATAAGTCTCCACAGTCTGTTAGATTTTGTCGTCCTTTGAAAATCGAATTTGTTAAGGAAAGTACATCCCTTATATTAAACGAAAGAAGTAATTTGGATAATCAGATACTAAACCTACAAGATTATTTATATCCCTACAAAACGAAACAAATTGTTGTGAAATTTGAAGGATATATGACACTTATAGATGGCAAAGTACTGAATATTTTAACTGGAACAAACTCCTGCCAGTCTTGCCCAATCTGTGGGGTAAAATTGACACAGCTACTAACTACAAAGGATTTTAACTCGGAGTCGGAGATTTTTAGTATTAAAACAAACAGTCTTCAATACGGAATAAGTCCTCTTCATGCATGGATCCGATTCTTCGAGTTTATATTAAGAGTCTCCTATAGGCTTGAGCTCAAGAAGTGGCATGTACAAGGTGATGATAAAGTTCAAATGGCTTCACGCAATCGGCTTATAAAAACAAAATTTTGGGTAGAAATGGGATTTAATGTTGATAAACCTAATCCAAATGGCAGTGGCAATACTAATGATGGAAATACTGCCAGAAGAGCACTTTCGAATTCAATAGTACTGTCGTCTATATCAGAAATTGATAACGAAATAATTCGTCGTTTTCACATAATTTTAATTGCCATTTCTTGCGAGTATGCGTTGAATTCAGACAAGTTTAAAGACTTTTGCGCTGATGGCGAAATATTTCTGGTACCCAATGTCCCCTACTGTGCACAAGGTATTAGTACATGGATATCAAATAATGAATAGCTGCTTACTTCCAGTTGGTTGCCTAGGCGAAACTGCATCGGAGGCAAGGAACAAATTATATAAAAGCGACAGAAGATGCCATGCCAGAAAATGCAGTCGACTAGACAATATTACAGATGTTTTCAACAGAGCCATGGATTCTTCTGATCCCTTATTGTCCAGTCTGTGTTGGAAGGAAAGCAAAAGCCAAACCAAAAATAAAAGCTTACCATCAGAAGTCATCGGTCTTTTACAAGCACCAAGTATCGAAATTAATCATGTAGCTAAAGATGGCGATCCCTCTCAGTGCCCTTCAGATGAAGAAGATGATGAACAGGACATTTTTCAAATAGATGATATAGTTTTAGAAGCTGAATATGAAGAGAACTAACTTCAACAACGTGGAATGGTGCGAAGCATACCCATTTTTTGACATTGCTTATGAATTTTAATTTATTTCCAGAATCACAAACAAATCTGCATCATACAGAGTCAATCTACGTAATATAAATTAATAATGACACAATTTTTATGTACTTAAATTGTAATAAATATTTTTCCAAAAATTGTTATATATGTCCTACTAGGGTGAGGGAACATACAAAACAAACTTTTTACAAACTGATTTGCGGATGAGTAGGTACTATTACCCCTTACCAAATCAATTAATCTTCCCAAAATGCCAAAAAGTAAATACAAACGTATTTCAACTGAATAGAATCAATAACAACGAATTTGGTACAAATTGATCAGATCGGTTATATAGCGGCTATATGGTATAGTGATCTGAACTTAATGAAATTTTGTAGGATTACTAAGAGTCCCAAAATACGTGCCCAAACAAAATTTGGTGTACTTATCTCAATATTTGGACTTTATGCCAAAAAAATCTCCTTTTTGCCCATAGTGCATTGGGCGAAATTTGCGAGAGGTTACTGGATGAAGTATTTTCAAGAATCGAAAAAGAATCAACGAAGGGCAAGACAAAATTGATGGTGTCATCGACTAGAGAAACCTTTCGACTTGGTCCGCACTTGAACGTTGACAAACGATTTTGTTTTGAAGTGGTAGATGAATTTGTCTACCTTGAATCCGCCGTGAACAAGGGCAACAACGTCAGCCTGGAGATGGATAGGAGAATTGTACTTGTACTTGTACTTTTGGTCTCAGCAAGCAGTTTAGGAACAAAACCCTCTCTCGACGGACAAAAGTCCAGCTTTATCAGACTCTCATTTTACCTGTCTTGACATATGGCTCCGAAACTTGGGTCATATCGGATGAAAAACACCTGGCGGATGAAAAACACCTAGGAATATTCGAGAGAAAAATTCTCTGTAAAATATATGGTCGATATACGGCGAGTACCGACGTCGTTGAAACCTAGAGCAATATTATTTATATTCTGACGTGGACATCTCTTGGCGAATCAATTTACGCCAGTTGTGGTGGCTAGGCCATGTTAGCAGAATGGATGAAGATGAGCCAGCGCGAAAAGTTTTCGATAAGAGCCGAAGAATCCCTCCATATCCTTGGTGTTACCAACTGGCGTGAAAAGGCGAAGGGTAGAACCAGTTGGAAAAATATGTTAAAATTAGTTTAATTTGTTGGTTTGGTTAATTAGTATGTGTAAGACATTGACCTCATGAAATGAAATTTAATGTGCGCTACCAGTAAAGATGTAATTTATTTTTACTGAGATTTTTTTCTGTTATCAGCAAAAATTTACTGGTAATACAAACTAAATTTCATTATCAGTAAAACTTTACTGATTACTGCTATTTTGAGTGCAGTAAATATAAACTGCAGTGTGCCCATGTATGGTATGTGCATGAGGGTTAGTAATTTTTTTAACTTTTTTGAATATCACAATGTTTCGCAATATGATATAAGGCATAAAAAATATGAATAACTGCGTCTTTACTTTTTTGATATTGCAAATTTCCGACATACAGTTTTGCTCCGCTTATATCTGGAAAGCTAAATGACCATTTATTGAGCGAACAATAGATTCGTAATCAGTGTAGTAATCTTAGCTAAGAACCGCCACAACAAATATTTAAAAGATTTAAAAAAATTTTCATATTTTAAAAATCACAAAAAATATCTGGTTTGAGTAAAAGTAATTGCATTTGGTGCGGAAGGTTTATTTGCAATATCAAAAATGTAAAGACACAGTTCTTCATATTTTTCCATTCCCTACATCATACTCCCAGAGCATTTGCGGCAAAAAAAGTGACTAACCCTATTTAATGAACGCATCTTTCAGCTTTTGCACAACCAAGAAAATACTATTACCGAAATACCGATCGTATTTCAGTCAAAAAAAATCATTGTCGTGTTTTTTCTGTCGAGGCACAGACAACACGACTCTAGTTTGGATGGTTTTAAAAATAAACTCGTTTAATTATAGAAAAACACGCATAACAATTTACAAAATTAAATAAAAACTAAATTACAATTTTCCAAAAATATTTTTTTATATTTATATAAAATAATATTTTCGCAAAAATATTTTGTGCACGGACCTGATGCGTCCTTAAGGCCGTAGTTGACATATCTTGCGTCTCCCACTGATTTGGCTACTACCTCTTGTGGGATATACGACCTTACGTGTTTTGGGTCTTTAATATCACTTTCTCTGAGAATTTACAATAAGTCGTTGACCAAAGTTGTGGGTTATCAGGGGTTTACTGACGAAAGTCTCTTTTCCCCCAAAAATTCAACTGGATAATGGGTTCCCAGAATTTATTTTTTTTGAGGATAATACTATGTTAGTATTCCATTATAAGCAGATTCCATCATTTGTTTTTTCATTTGCCTTTAAATATTACTGCTTTGGTCGATAACATTATAAATATTTTTATTTTAAATACACTCTTTTTATTTAAGGGACCTTAAAAATCACTTTTTACACACTTCTTCTCGACACGTCTGCCCTGATCCAAAACTGAGTTCAAAGAAAATAAGCAAAAATATCCTGGTCCTGTGAAACTTTTGTAAACATAACGATTAAATTCGCCTAACTATCGCCAGATTGCCTAATCGTCGAGTAACATAAAATACACGGATTAGAATCAATCGTCTAACATTCGTTAAAATGACTCGCAAAAACATCATGTGGAAGAGTCAACTACGATCGTTGACAAGTATCAATCTTTCAGCGCTCGCCAAACTGCGTAAACTGCGATACACTCTTCCAACTACTGTCAAAAATACTCGCAAAAGCATCATTTGGAAGAGTTAAATATAATTCTACTCCAACATTCGTCTGGACGATTTAAAAAAGAGTCGCCAAATCGCCAATCAGCCAAATGCCAGCTGGGGTAACATTTTTAAGGAGAACTCCGTATAAATTGTCAACGATTACAGCGATAAAATACCCAACACAACAATAAAATCACATTCTGGATCTGCCCAATATTATCATTTCTGAGCAACAGATGAAGGGTAAACTTCAGAAATTACAAAATAAAGGAATGCGGTGTAGTCTTCGATGCCAACGACTTACACACAGCGTTCAGAATGGCACCAAAACACTCGACACCGCACATTCTACGTGGTGATACAGTGTTGCTAATGGACACACAACACAAGTGTTTCAAAAACAAAAACACTTGCACACATAGAAAACAAAAACAAAACACTTTTGTGTGCACACAAATCAGTGCAGCACACATAATAGAACTCTCATCAGCGTGCAGCACTAATTTTTGACAAACACGGTCGCTTGTGTCCGATCGACGGTTCGGAAATAACACTTAATCGTGCACACAATTGTGAACAACACTGTTCGGCGCTGTGTTTCGACATCTATGACACAAAGCCATATTTCATTGTTTACAACATTCATTCATTTGTATTATTGTTTCATTTTTCTGTGTGCAGCCGAAGCTATTGATGCCCTCTCAACGACTGAATAAGAGAGAAAAACTATACATGTCAATTGAGCGAGCACAATTGTGCCACTGTTGGACGTCTATGAATTCTATTAAGAAGATTAACAATATTTTTTTTTAATTTATCTACTGAAGTGTATTTTATTTAGTTATTTTTTTTAATAAAGAATTTTATAAAAATGTATTTGAATGTTATCTACATATATGATAACCTGTTGAATATTAACATTTCAGTGGGTGGGTTTTTTTTTAATAGATAAGCTAAACATAAATACTATACATCAGAAATAAATAAAATGTATGTAATAAAATATTATAAATATTAAAAATTAAAATGAATAGTAAAATATAACAAAATAGGAATCCAAAATATGACACTGAGAGTTTTGTACAGAACCATACGATTTAACGACACCCATGATCACACATGCGGATCATACGGTGTCCACACAACACATCAGCTCAACACAAAACTGTGTGTTTGCACACAGGTTTCGCACAAGTAGGTGTTTCTTTTGGTGTCAGCTCAACACTGAGAGCGCAAGACAACGGTGCGACACGGCTTAGAGACACCCAACAGAGAGTGTTAGCATGCAGGCACGCACCATCACAGAGTGTTCGTGTAGCAAGAAAGCACAAACACTTCACATAACAGTGATTTTCATACTTTTTATGCACGATTTTGTGTTTCGTCCGAACGCTGTTTATACATATGAGGGAGATGTTAGGCAAATTGCAGTGGCTACCTGTGAATCAATGTATGAGACAATATTTGGTTTATATATCAACTATTCAACCCTATAATTTAAGAAAAGTTAATGATTTCAGATTAACTTTCAGTTCATGAAGTTTGTCTCAAAATTCCTTGTTTTACAAAGGGGTTCAATTATTTAATGAAATGTCTAACTTTTACATATTCAAACGCAACATTATTGAATATGTTAAACAAATTTAATGAATCAAAAATCCGTAATCAAAATATTATTCAATTGTTATTTAATACCATACATCTATACTTCTACACAATTATTATAAAGAGGAAATGTTTCTGAGGTTGTTAGTTTGTATGTAGGGGGCAATCTTCCAAACTACTCATCCGATTTTAAAAATTCTTTCGCCAGTGGAATGCTACGTTATCACTTAGTGATATAGGCTATTTTAAAAAACAATAAGCATTCATTCATGGCGGGATCGCAAGGTCTCTTTAGGAATCCTAGGAGAACTTTCATGAACTTGTCACTAAGTTCGGGGTTGGACTCCAATCTCTGCACCACAAGTGACGATGTTAATAGGAAAGTTTACAAAGTCACAGATCGTCTCTATAAATGTATTATTAATACATGCCCTCTTACCTTCCCGAGTTGTGTGCTCTGCGTAAATCCACTAGGAGACTCTTCAATAAGGCTAAGGAATCGAATAGAGAATCGGACTGGACTGTGTACAAAACGCAGTTCAAGAAGTATAGTAAAAAAGGCAAAACCGGCCGCCTGGATAAGGTTCTGTGAGTTTATAATCGAGGTATTTGACGCTGCACGATTTGGTCGCGTGTTGTCCAAGGACCATAGCGTTCTCGGCGATATTAAGAATTCCGATGGGTCATCGACCAACTACGGAGCTGTGACACTTGAACTACAGAAATGTGACGTTTTTGTCACCCCCATCATCTGAGTATTTATAAGGAAAGACTAGTCACGACACTCCTAAGGTCTACAGACCAATAAGCCTCTCATCCTATCTGCTGAAAGTTTTGGAGATAATGGTTGACTTGAATGGTTGTACTTGAGTGTTAGACAACATGCCTACCTCAAGAGTAAATCTGTGGAAACTGCTCTGCATGATGTTGTGGGTTATCTTGAACGCAACGTGAAGTTTGGAGACTTCACTTCTGCCTTCTTGGATATACAAGGTGCATTTAACAATGTGTCATCTAGAGCTATCAGGAAACGTCTGGAATCTACTGAGGTTTGCGAACATGCTTGATTGGATTGCGAACATGCTTGATTTGATTGCGAACATGCTTAGAGATCGCATTGTACAAAACAAGGAGCACGCCGCAGGATGGAGTGTTATCCCCTCTGCTGTGGCTTTTATTGGTTGACGGCATTCTTAGGGACTTTGAGTTGAGAGGAAGTATAACTGTTGTCTATGCGAACGACATTGTTATTCTTGTCGCTGGAAAATCTTTGCCTATGATCAGTGACCTCATGCAGGATGCCCCGGGTGAGTTGTTAGTTTGGGCCAGACACTGTGACCTGCGTATTAACCCGGCAAAGATGGATCTGGTTCTTTTTACACGCAGGCGAAAAATTGGATATTTGAGGAAACCAAAGTTGGTGGGCATGGAGTTATCTCCATCATCTGGGGCGAAATATCTCAGTATCGTTCTTGATCAGAAACTGAACTGGAAGCGAAATACTGAGGAGCGAATGAAGAAAGAATTGAACGTATTCGATTGGCAAAAGCTGGGATCTTTGTCATTGGCTTTTTCGGCAATCGTGCTTCCAATTATCAACTATGACTGAGTAGTCTGGTGGAACGCCTTGGGGAATAGCTACCAGTTGAAAATTCTCAGTAAGATTCAGCGCACTGCGTCGATGTGTATCAGTGGGGCGAGGAGAAACACTCCGCTGGCCGCGCTGGATATAAGTCTGAATTTGACTACTCTTGATATCTATGCGAGACGGAGTGCTGTCAGAAGCGCCCTTCGCATGAGGCAATTGGGTATCAGGAGACATGCTCCTGAGTGACATGCCAAAATTCTCCAGGAGTTGATTGAGTAACACCCGGACGAGTGTTTGTGTCAGACATGCTGGCGACTGTAGACTTTGGGCAATGCCCGCATGTCATGATGCCAGATAGGTGTGACTGGGTGGGAGGTACACCTCCAACACTCTCTGGTCATCTGATCTTTACAGATGGCTCCAAAATGGAATCAGGCACAGAAACGGGGATCTTTAGTGAGGACCTTAAACTCTGGCTTTCGATGAGATTGAATATCTTCCAAGCGGAATTCGTGGCGATTGCGAGAGTTGTAACTGTGATAATGGACTCGTGCTTGTATCCGTCGAATGAATTCATCATCTGCGTTGATAGTAAGCCAGCTCTGAGTGCGATCAGGTCACACATATGTAAATCCAAATTGGTTGGGGATTGCAAGCGGATCTTGATCAGTGTAGTGCACGGCAATTTAAGACCCTGCTGGGTTCCGAGCGTAGGAATGCCACGGGGAATGTTGAAGCACACAGCCTTGCTAGAGCAGGATGCACTTCTGCTGATTTGAGATTGATTGCCTCTGCAAATCCATCGATCTGTTACTTGTATGGATTGATCCATTGCTAGTCGCAAAACGAGATCAATGCTGCCTGGCTGGCCAGTGTAGATTGAAGGATTTCAAGAGACATATGGCTAACATTGGACTCTTTGTGGACTAAGTCGCTTTTTCGACTGGACAGTGCAGCTCCTCATTGGGGTAATCACGGGTCATTGTGATGCTGTCGGCTTCACTCACAACTGAATTGTGAACGGGGTTGATTACTGCCGTGCTTATGGTGATGACGAAGAGGTTAAGAACATTGACCACCTTCTTTGTTAATGCCCAGCCCTACAGCGTAGGCGTCGCCGTTGCTTTGGTTGGTTTCAGGCAGAGGATCTGGCCTATTTGCGTGATGTGACCTTTGATGATTTGATGGATTCTCGAGGTGTCTGGCATGGATCCGGGTAGGTGATACCATCGTCTGATGATTTGTCTATTAGTTATTTCTACCCCACCGGTTGATGTTTATATATACATATATTACTGGGAACATAATTGAGTGGTTCTTCTGTTTGTTCTACGTCTATCTATTCCTCTATCTATGGGAAATCTTTTTTCACTATTAGTGGGGCTCCTCATATATGTGGGCTATCACAATGGGTCGACCGACCTGCGAGTGTAGTGACGATAAGTTGTATGCTGTCGCTTATTGTCACGTGTCCTAAATCTATCATAACATATCCCTACTAAAATACAAGACGAAGTCTGGCGAGTTCGCTAGTCCTAAATAAATCTATCAAAACGAAACAAAAATCTATGCACTTGGAGTCGGAGTACGAGCCAGAGTTAAGCATTTTAAAATTGCACAGTTGGAGTCGGTATTTTCAGCATTTTAGGAAAACTCCACACCACTGATGGAAAGTAAGTAAGGGAATTGAGACACCTTTTAAATGGAATCGATGTTGGGCATGGCCATTAAAAACATTGAGATAAATTAATTGTAAACCATTATTAGCAACACATTTTTCCAAAAACAATCCTTTAGGATGTCTGACATGTAAGAAATAATGAAATATAACATTCACTATGATATTAAATAATAATGGCCCCAGAATACTTTTATTAAGGGACATCTGATTAAGGAATATAAAGCTCAGAATAATTTTTATCTATTAGTACAGAACAACACATATTCGTTAAATAAAATCGAAGCCGTATAAGTACTTTAGTATAGGTGGCATTCGGAGTTCCACCAGTGGAAACAGTAAAGTTGAACGTTGTGAACCTCCCGCAGACAAAGCCATGCCAAGCAAGATTTATGTATGATTTAAATTGAAAAAAAATCAGTCAATGTCTGTGTTGAAGAATGGAAAATTTGTAAACTGGCACCACTGTGCATCACTGGTTCCTAACTATATATTATTAAGGGTGAAATTGAGTATATGGAGAGACCTAAAATGGGCGTCATTTCAACTCCTCCTTTGATACCGTATCAGATATGTAATCTGATTAGATTGTACGCGAATGTCAAGTACTTAATACGATTATTCTTCATTCTTATGTATAAATATATGTGGGTGGTTCAAAATCGAATCCAATTTCTAAACGTTGCATTTCTATGAAAAGTTGTATACAAATGTTTACTTTTATTTTATTTACATTTTGCTGAAAATTCCTACTGAACCATGCACTTTTTTCAAAGATCCGGAATCCAAATTTTATGAGCTTTACGAATATAAAACTTAAATCGTTAAATTATTATCAAATTCTTTGTTATTTGAATTTTTCGGGATTAACCCAAAAACGGATGTTTGAAAATGAATCTTGAAATTTTTGAACTGCGGCCTCTTAGTTATTGCACGTGATTCAAATCTACTCTTTAACAGCTTTAATTACATATAAAATGTTTATCGCTTTAAAGCTGCATCACGCAGATATAATCATAAAATTTAAAAAAATATTAAGTTTGGTATTTTATTGGAAAGTAAAAATTCTACTTACACTTTACAACTGACTTATGTTACTTGTTAGTTGTTCGTATAAAAACGTTGGCCCACAGTACTTAAATAGTTAATATTAATAGCGTACAATCAATCGGCATCTAACCATCACAAAAATATTCTAAAATCATTAAAATCCTCTTAATTTATTTTTCTGTTGTTGCTTAATATACACTCCGGTTCACTTATTTCAAGGCACTAAAAATTCCATATTCAGCAGCCTGTATCTTTTGCAATTTGTAATCGATTGCAGAATTTTAAAATGGAAATGGAAGCTAGACATCTTGGGATATAAAATATCATGACAGTGGTAGTTTCTTAACTAAAGAACTTTTTTGAGCAATTTATAAAAAAAAAGTCCAAAAATCTGGTATTTTTTTTGGTTTACTTGAATAAAGGCACCTTAAATAATTTTAATGAAAAACAGTTTTCCTTGTTTTTTTAAATTTATTTTACTTTATTTAAGAGCTGTTAGTAATGGGTACAACCCCCTTTGTTTTTAATAACTTCAAATATACGGGTTTTCATTGAGAGATAAAGACGATTTTCATATGTGACTTGCTCCACGAAAAGAGACCTCTGCGCCGAAAAGAAGTTATTGAGAAAAACGCGTTTAAAAAAAGCGCTTCGTTTTTCCGTGTTTTGCGCATGGTTATGCAACTCTTTCTTCAACCTGATCATCTGGCGATGTATTTCGACTCTCTAAAAAAAAAAAAATTTTTTCGGCGCAGAGGTCCCATTTCGTGGAGCAGATCACATATGTAATCCAACGAAATTTGATTTCAAGCATCCTTAATGGCATGAATTAGTGACTGCTTGTCATCAAATTATCTACCTCCTTTATAGACCTTACGAGATAACCAACCCCTGACATATTCGATATTGGTTAGATCTGGGGAATAGGGTGGCCAGTCAAGAATATTAACATTAACACTCTGGCGTTGTGTGTAGGGACATTATCCTGTTGCAATACCCAAGATATGGGACCAAATAGTTCACTAAACTTCGGAAAATGTTGGAATGTTTTCTAGCTTGCACCAGTCATTTTTGCACTTTTAAATTCAAGATCGATGGTGCCATAGTACGTAATAGCACCCCACACCATAACGCCGCCCTCTCGGCTGTGATGTCGGTTCAAAAAACGCTTTTCTTTGGGTAGATCATGGAAATAATAGTTGTAGCCATCCGGCCCATACAAATTAAGCTTCTTCTCATCCGTAAATACAACGGTTCTCCAGTCATTTACATGACCTCTTAGCTGCAAATCCTGTACCATGTAGTCTCTTGCGAATTGAAGCCGCCTGTCCTTACGAGGAGCATTAAGTGGCGGCATTTTTTGTAATTTCAGGTATTTAGGATACTCCCAGCTCTTAATTACTCTGGGTACTGCTGACTTGCTTGCTTCCACTCCAGCTTGATCTCTTATTTTTGACAAGGATAAGGCAGAATTAGAAGCAATTCTGATGATTGTTCTTTTCTCATACGCAGATAAAGACAATGAAACCCTTCCCTTAAAAATTTTTCCATACCCCTCGGGCTCCAAATTGTTTAGCTATTCCGCGGTTAGAATATCCTTCAGAATGGTAAACATCGATGTTAGTTTTTTTCCGACAGATTTAAAATTTTTTGTTTTGCCATTTTGACTCGTAAAATGATTAAGATGTAATAAATTGTAATAAACAAACGCTCCCTACAAAAAATCATAGCTTACTTTAAAAATAATAAACAAATAATAAAGTGCATTTACTCAAGTGAACCAAAAAAATTGCACATTTTTGGATTTTTTTTATAAATTCCTCAAAAAGAGTTCTTTAGTTAAGAAACCCCTATAGTCACAATTTTTTTTATCTCAAGATGTCTAGCTTCCATTTCCATTTTAAAATTCTGCAATCGGTTACAAATTGCAAAAGATACAGGCTGCGGAATACGGAATTTTTAGTGCCTTTAAATAAGTGAACCGGACTGTAACTTTGTTAAATAAAAATACTTGTTGTTGTAATAATGCCTGCACTTTAACCGTTTCCGCGACCTTTAACCAACAAATTTTTAGATATTTTCATTACATTTTCGTTTAACATTTCCGCGCTTTGATGGAGCCTTGGTTAGGTGTGAAATTACGACTTTTAGGGTATTTACACAGTCTGCCATTATCGATTTCGCAAAATAGCCTTAAATCATATTTCTGCACACCTACAACTTCGTTTTGGTTTTCATTGTAACGGAAATCAATGAATGGTGTAAAAATTAATATCCTGGAAGAATCAGTGGCAGCATAATCAGTGATGCCGTCTCCTCACCCTCCTCATTACGTGTCATACCACCCTGTCCCATCTTAATTTAAATATTTGATGATGACAACGGAGCCAAGAACAGTTTATGTGTTTTTGTTTTACGCAAATGACTGCTGTTGTTCTTCGCCTCACTTTTCAATTTAACACCACAACTGTTGTCAGTGAGAGAAATCTATCATCTCACTCAGCAATTGTAATTTGGCTTGCGGCTAAGGACATAACGGCAACGTCTGCCAGTAAATGATTTATGAAATCATTTTTTTTCATCCTGTTCTTCGGTTTTCTTTTTTGTCAATTAAACGCGGTTGTGCGTTTTATGAAACCATTTTAAAGAATTACATATTTTAATTCACACAATCTTTACAAGTGTGATTCGAACTTCCACGCCATCCCCCTATAGAGGTGCGTTGATTATCCATGACGAACCGCCTTGATTGTCGTATTCTTCATCATTGTCACAGCTGCTATACTTGGTGCGTATTTTAAATTAGAGCAAATTTTACTAAATTACAGGTTTTACCACCATTGGATGTACGTATATTAAGTTTGATAGGTTCGGTTTGGTGGCTCACGTACACTGTTTTTTTGTCCAGTGTGCTAGTACAGCCTAACTATATAATGCACTAGGCCCACCGGATAACCATTCAGGTTGCTCCAAGAATCGCAATATCTTGTCAAGAAAGTCGAATCCGATTGTAGTTACCCTCCTGTTAGCTAGTTCTAGACACGTGCAGAAAAAATTAGTCTCTCCGTAGGCCTACCAATCAGATCGTTCCGTCAAACCTTGCACAAGCATTTATATGTTGGGGCTGTTTAGAAACAGAAGGTTCTCTCTTCATGTATGTATCTCTTGTGAGGTACCCCCGAGTCGTGCCACCTTCTTCAATCCGTTTTGTATTTCTCCAGAATATCCCTGTGTGCTGCTAGACAATCCAGTTAACTGATATCGGGCAGTCCTGCGCAAGGACGCCACCAAACTCTCAGTGGAGGGATTGACCTCCATAATTGCTGGGCTATTATCTCTCAGCTAGAGTGTTCCAAAAATCGACTTTTTAGAATAAACGGCTTTCGGTTCCATTCTTTGGAAATCCTGTATTCTATTTCGCAGAATTTGAAAAACTGGCGAAAACTGAGTAATTTTTCGGTTTTATTTACGATTTTTTTTTTGGTTTACTCGTTTGCATGGAAAACAATTAGGGGTTTCACAAGCTGTCGTACTTGGTCGTATTGTCGAATTTATATACAACAGTTGTACAAGTTTTGTTGTTGGCTTCCACATACAACTAATATACGACAATAAAGGGTTATCCATTTTGCGGTTTCAAAAGTAAACAGAAGAAATAAAAGACATATAAAATATTTTTTTTCATGATATTTCTTTTTTATTATAAAGTTTGAACGTTGACATTATGTGTGAAACACTACATCATTTAAATTACCACCACGCGAAGTGTTGCAAGCATTGATTATTTTGAGGTAATTTTCGACCACTTTTTGACACATATTGGGGGTATCTCAGCCATAACTTGACGAATGTTGGTTCTTAAGTGCTCAAGAGTTAAAGGTTTATCTGCATAAACACGTTCTTTCGCCTAGCCCCACAAAAAAGTCTAATGGTGTTAAATCGCATGATCTTGGTGGCCAGTTGATATCGCCACGGCGAGAAATTACGCGGCCAGGAAATGTCTCTTGCAATAAAGCATGTGGCACCGTCTTGCTGAAACCACATATTCTCCAAATCGTATTCTTCAATAACAGTCAAAAAAAAGTCGGTTATCATCTGACCATAACGCTCCGAATTGACGGTGACTGTCGTTCCATCGTCGTTTTCGAAGAAGTAAGGTCCAATTACACCTCCGGACCAAAGATCGTACCAAACAGTGACTTTTTCTGGATGTAATGGCCTCTCTTCAATTACTTGAGGATTATCAGAACCCCAAATACGACAATTTTGTTTATTAACATACCCACTGAGTGAGAAATGTGCTTCATTGAAGAAAATTTTGCTCGAAAAATCGCCGTCCACCGCCTGTTGTTCAAGCACCCATTCCACGTATCTACGACGTTGAGAATGGTCAGCTGGCTTCAGTTGTTGTGTGAGCTGGACTTTATATGGATGTAGGTGTAGATCCAAATGCAAAATACGCCATAATGTGCCATAAGACAGTCCTAATTCCTGAGAACGACGAGGAATCGACACATTCGGGTCTTCGACAACACTTTCACTTACAGCAGCGATACTTTCAGCGGAACGAGCGAAACGATGATGCACAGGCCTTACAATATCCAGAAAAATCAATACAAAATCAGCACAGAGTAACATTTTCTTGTCTTGTTTACTTTGCCAGTAAAATGAATCAATTTTATTCAGAAAATATAACACAATAATTCAGATTTTAAAAATAAATAAATGGTTTCCCATTACATCCCATGAAGGGACTGGGGAGAACTTCTCACAATCACTGAGCTGTGCGCTTTCCAGTTTTCACTCACTGATTGGGACCTACAGTTTTACACCGATTCCGAACGGTAATTTGAGAAGCTTTTTCATGGCTAGATACTCGATAGTGTCGCCGTCATTATGCGAGGTGACCGCCGCCGAAAGAAAATTTGAAGGTGGTCAGAGCCGGGTTCGAACCCAGGATCTCATGTACAAGAGCCGCGCACACTAACCATTGAACCACCGACGGCCAGATTTTAGTATATTTAAATTCTCTTTAAAAATATACAACCGATTGAATTGAAATTGATTAAATTGAATTGAAATGAATTGAATTTAACTGAATGGAATTGAATTGATTTTAATTGATTTGAATTGATTTTAATTGAATTGCATTGAATGGCATTGCATTGAATGGTATTGCATTGAATTGAATTGAACTGAACTGAATTGAATTTAACTGAATGGAAATGAGTTGCATTGAAATGAATAGAATTGAATTGAAATGAAATGAATTCGATTAAATTGAATTGAATTTAAATGAATTGAATTGAACTGAATGGAATTGGATTGGATTGAATTGCATTGAATGGCATTGAACAGAATTGAATTGAACTGAATTGAATATAACTGAATGGAATTGAATTGTATTGAATTGAGTTGAATTGAATTGAAATGAAATCAATTGAATTCAATAAAATTGAATTGAATTGAACTGAATTAAATGAATTGAATTGGATAGAATTGAATTCAATGTTCTTATTGGTGTTTCAGTTTCAAAGCTTTATTTAATATTGAAAATAACGTTTAATTTTTAAATTAAACTGTAAATCATATTCGTATGTGCAATGCCTGTTTAATTTAAAAATGGTAAGTTTAGTTTACATTAAATTTATTTATCATAATTTGAAATTCATAATCGACTCTGAGAGAAATTTTCATGTATGAAAATTTTAGAAAGTGTAAAAATTCAATTCATATACTTTACTAACTTAAATTACACAGTGCAACACGAAAAAATATATAGCCATATACGGACACTAGTACGTGATAAAAGACTAAAAAAAGACCTGTGTCTCCCAGTTTTGCCCAAAGTCATGCACTTTTTTTGTATGGGCCCCAAAAATTTGGGGGCTCGGTGTCATTTTTGCAAAAAAGTGATCATTTTGTCAGGCTCATATCTTGCAAACCGTTCGGAATTTTGATTTACTCTCTGAGTTAAAGTTGTAGCTCTTTTAAAGAACATATAATAAAATCAAAATAACTTCATCTGCAAGGTCAAAATCGCAAAACACTTTAAAAAACTCGATTTTTTAACCTTTTTTCTCCTGTTCAGGTCCATAGGTAGCAAACCTTTCCAAATTCAAGGAAACAATCAACTACAGAAATGTACCTAAGATCTCAATAAACAACTTTCTAGAACATATGAACTAGGAATGATTCTTAACACAGTTTAGGTAGCCTCAAAAATGAAAAATTTCCCGAAAATTTTTTAATTTCACTGTGTGTAATTTTTAAGTCATGGAAATATACTGGGAGACACGGTTTGTTTTGACGTAGAATACGTCTTACCTTACGGTATGAGGAGTCATGTCAAGTTTTTATTGTTGTAATCTTTATTTCATTGAATTTGAGGAAACGGCTAGATGAAATTTTTTAAATTTTTTTTTGTAGGTAAATGAAGATGTTATCTTTCGTTTGATATACATTTCATATTGGTTGATATATTTCTAGTATTTTAATTTCTCAAATGAAAATTGTTTAAACACATACACTCAAACATATGTGTGGTGTTTGGTTGAGTGTTTTTGGTTGCTCAACATTGCTTAGGAACATGTATCTAGTAAAAAGTGAAACGAACAGCAAGCTAATGTTGCTTGGCAACATGTATCTAGTAAAAAGTGAAACAAACAGTAAGCTAACGTAATAAAGTTTTTTTGCGAAAGCTTCAATAAAGCTGTTGTAACATTAATTTTGAATTGTAAAGCGTAAAGCTTTCACACAACGCTCGAATGCTAATGCGAAGACTCGATAAGGTAAACCTTTTTTAATATTAGGGTGGCCCTCTCAACATTCGCAGAACTTATTTCAATAAAAATATTAATTAAAATACATAAATTAAATTAAGTTTAAAAAAATTGAACATAATATTTTTTTTTTTAAACGGACTTGAATCAAATGCCGTTGGTAAATATAAAAATTAAACTTAATGGCCGTGTCTCTGACACAGCCTGCAGGGGCAGTCCGTGGCCGAAGGCCTCGGACAACTGTCTGCTGTAATTTTTTTGTCTTTTATCACGTAGTGGTGTCCGTATATCGTTATATCGATGGTGTTGCGTAAAAAGGGCCAATCTGCATTTTTTTACGAAGGCCGATCTGATTTTGTTTACCTTGTCACGACAAGTCAAAAGAGCGAAACTGCTTGGGTCTATCTGCAACGAAATAGGTAGGTAATTATACTGCTCGAAGAACCCAACCATAACTTTCTATAGCCATAACCATTTTTGCTACGTTATAATCTATGAATATCTTACAGACAATTGGAAACAGCAGATTGGCCCTTTTTACGCAACACCATCGATATTTCCATGACTTAAAAAATTACACACAGTGTTATTTAATTATTATTCAAACTATAAAATCATTTTGAAATTAAAAAAAATCGTTTACAATTTTATGTAGAACTCTTTCAAGCAATAAAATTATATTTGAAAAAAATATTGTGATAATATTCAAAAAATGTAGTAATATTTGAAAATTATAACTTTTTTTGTTTAATTTTAAAATTGTTGTAAGGGTATTTACACAAATTGAGTAAGAGCCGCTTAACCGATGTCAAATAACCAGGTTTCGGTTTAAAAAAAACCGGCACACGGATAATTGCTTAAAAATCGATAAACGGTTTCGACGGCATCGACCTACTCTGAAGACCCTACCTCATCGTTAACATGTCTGTCTAATAAACGTTACAATGATCATGTACTCTACGAGAAAGAGACAGCCCTAGTTCCGTAAAGTAGACCACATCCCCTACCAGTTTCGAAGATCGCTTTGGAACATTATGTTAATTTAGATGGAATAGTTGTTCTGCTTTCGTGTAGTTGACAAATGCAGGAATTTTAGGAAGAGCTTCCAACACTATTACATGACCAACTCCAATCATGCTGCATTGTTACAGTTGCCCAAAATGTCTGCCGCCAGCAAAACGTAACATTACATTCAGTGCATCAGTGGGTGTGGTGCGTTTGGTGCACCCTAGCTAGCTTTCTATTTAGTGCAAAGTTCCACAGAAGTGGGATCAAGGCGACTGCTACATGGTAGACATACATGGTAGAGGTCGAGATCCACAATTCGGCCGTGACTCGGCTCCTGGTGAGCATTTCGTACACTTGCCTCCTAAGATCTACATTCACTCCAAAGGTCGATAACGTCAGTTCTATTGCACTAGCCGTGACATTACTGAATTCACCCTCAATGCTAAGCTAGTCAATAATACTGTATACCGTAGCAGCCAATGATATCTCAATGAATCTCCAATAGTTCATGGGGGGCTGCACACCAGAGAACAATTTTACCAGTAAATGTCAATCTATCACATGTTACAAAATCTGCATGTGTTTTCCACCACTCTTGTGGCTCTCCATCATTTTGCTGTGTATCTTCTATACACGCGATGTAAAACCTTATCAGCTAGGGAAAGTGTATATAGGCTATAGCTTGAAGTTTCGCTTGTGGTTCTATACTGGACCAGGGATACTTAAGTTGTTTGAAGCTGCCGATTGACCATTTAACCCTATATTGAGTAATAATTTCCCTGCAACTATTAATCAATGAGAAGTATGCTTACCTATCCCGGCCTCTCGTTCAGCGGGTTGCCAAGGAAATTGGTATTAAAGAGATGAATGAGCTAATCCCTACCGCAGGTAGTCAAGTGCCCAGAAGATTTCATTAGGAAAGCTTTTAATTTACAATGTTGGTTTTAATTTTGTCGTTTTTTGTTAAGTATTTATATTAATATAGTTTTTTCTTCATTTTCCAAATTACGTCATGCTATCTTCACAACTTTGGTGCGAATTTTGATTTATGTGATTTAGTGCCACATTTATTCCGTAAAATCTGCCCATGGGTTGAGTCTATGTATAACTGGAGCGTTTGCCCAAAATGGCGCAATTATAGCTTTGCACGTCTGGCAATAGTTCTGATTCAAATCTAAGAAATACGATTTAATGCGGCATCTCGATTTCTAATTAATTTCTACAGCTGCCAATTCACATATAAAAAATGCCTTATGTGTTCAGGTCAATATAAACTCCTTGTTTGCTCGCGATTGTTCAGAACTATTAATAATCAAATTTAATTCACTGCCTGCATCATAAAAAGAACATGCTATGACATTATGTACTTTGATTAAGTGACACTATTAAGTCCGTCGGCGGTGCAATGGCTAGTGTGCGCGGCTCTTGTACATGAGAAAGTGGGTTCGATCTCTGCTCATTCCACCTTACATATCTTTCTACGACGGTCACCTCGCTTAGTGATGGCGACACTATCGAGTACTTAACCATGAAAATGCTTCTCAAAATACCGTTCGGAACCGGTGTAAAACTGTAGGTCCCAATCAGTGAGTATAAAACTAGAAAGGGCACATCTCACTGATTTTGAGAAGCTCTCCCCAATCCCTTCATGGGATGTTAAGGGACACCATTTTTTTTTTATTAAGTCCACTCCAATTTCTACCTCAACCCCATCGGATTTTCAAAATTACTTACGAGCTGTGGTATGTTCCAAGTTTCATAAATCTAGATTCTATCGTCTGATCAAAATTCTCATTAATACGATGTAAGGTCTAACTAAGGTCTACTTTGAAATGGGAATTAAAACTCCAAATATTATAAGTCTCGCTTTCCGTGTCTGATCAGAACGCTGATTAATCCTTTTTACTGCCACATCCTTGATTCTACTATTCTAACAAACAATTTTGTAAATCCCATTTTGTTAAGTTCTTCTTCCTGGGAAGAAAATGATCCCAAATATTATGATTCTAAGATCTCGAGTTTCGTCATAGCACTAATTAATCTGATTCAGTGCGATGACTCATTCTATTGCTACTAATAGAATTTAAAAACTTTCTTCTTACAAAAATTTAATCCTTAAAGGGAACATTCATTAAAAATTCCATACGTCTATCTGCTTGACCATTTCCCAAATCCTAACGCACCCAATTTGAATGTAGATAGACACACCATAGCTATGTCTACTTTATAAAAGGAAGAATCACACCACATTTTATGATTCTATGAAACTTGAACAGAATGCCAATTAATCTGGTTTGCAATTCACAATTCCAAAACACAGTTGATGTCTACTCGCTTTACTTATATGACAATAGCGTCTATTCAGAAGACTAATTAATCTTATTTCATGGTACGCCACAGATTTCCCGCGCACAATTCGACTATTAAATAAACTCTCATACAGAACGACAAATCCCCGCGCCAAACTTTAAAAGTCTAGCCTCGAAAAAATCCCTTAAAGCTCACATCTATACGCTGACAAATAACGGCTTCTCTAACATATTCTCCCTAACATATTCTCCCAAACATATTCTGCAGGAACCATGTATATGTTTGGAACACACTTCAAACATTAATATGTTTGCAAGTACCAAACTCAGATGTATTTAAATGTAAACAGCATCATGTTTACTGGCAAACATGTATGTTTTTACGTGGAAACACATGCGTATTTCCTCCTTTCTTTGTTGTCTCTCACGTTTTTGTTTTCGGAAGGTTTCAGCTATGCGTTGGTTATCACTATGCGTTGGTACACAAAGAATATATTTATATACAAATCTAGTTCATGCAAGCCAAGCGTTTATTTCACAAATGGTCCGCCGTTCCGATTGTCTCAGTAAAGGCTTGGACAGACAAAGGGCTTCCCGTTGTTGCCTTTTCCAGCTTCTTTCCTCAAAATCGTTTATTACTTACACACATGCATATATATAGGAAACACATACACAATAACCAAAGTAACATCATAAACCCATAGATTAAATCTTACAAGAGAGAATATTTGACTCATCTGACGTTTCCTTTCACACTCTTTGTGGTGCGGTCGGTGTGATAGGGAGATGTTTGACGAAAAGTGACTTACACCAGGTGGAATTACAAGAACTTCTGACTGTAATTTTTTATGTCGTTTCTGTGAAAAACTTAAATTTAAATGTGTTTTACACTTTTTTATTTACTGTTATTGTTAGCGTACATTTGTGTTGTATTTAATACAACAATTTTAACACACACATTTTGTTGGTTGTTTTGAACTATTGCCTCTATCTGGTATTATTGAAGAAATTCTTTTCAACATCCAACGTTCATATCACACCAGGCCAAATGTCCTAAATTTGCTGAGAGAACTGTTAAGTCTACTATAGGAATTAGTCTATGCATAAACCATTTAAGCGTCCGAGCCTTCGTTTATTCTTTTTTCACTGATCAAGCGCTTTTGGTATACTCTGTCCGATGAAGCATTGACGACTGAACACATGAAACTAAATGAAACTCAATACATCAGCCAAAACAAGAAACAATGACTTCATCTGCAATTTGCACTTACATTCAGGAATATTTATGACTCACTGACTGAAAGAATAATGCAAAAATACAGCTACACACTTACAAGATAGACTCTCTCCTTGTCCCTCTTTTATTCTCTTGCTCTTGAGAGAGCATAGACAGTGCAGCAAACACAGATGTATTTGTATCACAAACATAAATATATATGGGCCGCAATCACATATATTCGTGTCTCAAACATGTAATATTGAATAGCAAACACAATACGCTGGGTTTTCTGACCGTTTCTAATATGTGAAATAAAACGAGAAAAAGTACAAAATAATTCTGAAATTCATTCATTAAGTAGTAAAAAATTAACATACATACTCGAATATACAAATTAAATACTACAATTTGTCGGCAAAATGGGCATAGCGTAAGGGTTCCGTTTTCCTAGTGTTTTTTTTTAATTTCATTGAAACAGAGACGACAAATTCCTGCGTGCTTGCAAGGCTGCATGAGAGTGAATTTCTTATTTTTGAAACATATTTCACATAACACTCCTTCTGGAATAGTGAATATTGTTTCCGAATCACTGGAATCTGTCTCTTCGCATGCTCCAGAATTATGTAATAAGCAATAAGCAATTGCTTATAATTTACTTTGGTTATCAAAGACATGTAAGTATTGAAATCATAATATGTTATGAATTATATTTAAAATAAATATGTAAGACGTGAATAGTAATTGTGGATAGATTAAAGTAGAAAAATAGTGTGAACGATAGCGCCGCAGGCAAAAATTGGTTTTGAAAAAAAAATCGCGCGATTATTTTTACTTCATATTTTTTATTTCCGAAGAGGAATATCTACACCAAATTTCATGGCTAAAGGAAGATGCATTCGGAAAACGGCACTTTCCATTATTTAGTGTCATCCATTTTACTACCGCGGTGAATTTAAATTTCGAAAATCGTGAATTTATTATTTTTTAATCGCTAAGACGAAAATCTACAACAAATTATAGGATTCTCAGAGGGCACGTTTCGTCGAATCGGTAACTTCTCTGATTTAGTGCCACGCCCATTTTTACCGCCCAAATTAGAATTTACAAAAATCCCGTCATACCTGAGGTCTACTCCATAAAGCAAACACCCACCCCAAATTTCATCAATCTGTCTCAAGCCGCTTGGCCAGGCCGCTGATGAATCGCCAGGTCACTCAATGTGTCACTAAACAATTTGATGTACACTGTATGTATAAGTATATGTTCTCTTCTATCAGTATTAATTTATATATTTGTTCTACCGCATTCATAAAATTTATTAGTTTATTTTAATTACAATGTATTAAACTTATAGTAAATACAGGATTAATATCTGTGGCCACAAGGAATAACAGCTAAAGTTGATATCGGCAAGTTTTCAACAGATCATTTTTAAATTTCAAATCGTTGCCTAAAATCGGTGAATTTATATTAAGCTAATGTTTTTAAGCTGAATGTTAGAATTTTTATAATATTTTAATTTGTAGTTGAATTCATGACGAAAATATAGTTAACTTAGGAGAAATGGACAAAACAAACAGTTTAGTTATTTTTCCTTTTTCGTTTTTTAAAAGTTGTAAATCCTTTAGTTTTTTTTCCATTTTATTTTTTTTTAATTTTCTAAATCTTATCTCGACATTAGCCGTTATTAAAAACATATTGAATTGACTTTAGCTTTTATGTAAAATATACAAGATAGAAATAACAAGCTTTTTTTAAGAAAATAGGTTTTATTTATAAGGTCTACATACATTTTCGTATTTATTTGTACATCAATTGCTTTGTTTAAAGATAATTCAGGAACATAAAAACGTAAATAAGACCCATATGTGTGTCATGTTTAAATGAAAATGTAAGAAACAAATAAAATTTAATTTAATTTAATGAAATATCCATGAATATAAGCTACATATGTATATATATTTTATAAAATTAAAAAATAGGTAAACTCAATATCTTTAAAATGCTTTAATATATAAAATTAATAGAATTTCGATCATAAATTCACAAGATTATCTTAAAAAATCAAATTTGTAATAAGAAAATTATAATATTTATAATAGAAAATTATAATTATAATATAATTATAATTAAGTAGGCAGAAAAATTAATGGTTAAAAAAAACTAAACATTTACATCTTGCTCTTCATGTACTAAATCTGGATGAATACTATCAAGGTCATTTGAATTTTCATTAAGATTTTCATAAAAAGCGTGAAATTCTGGATCGATAAAGATTTTCATATCAAGAAGACCTTTTTTCTTTGCCTGTGATATAGCTGGAATAGCACTTATCACTTGTAAATTACTATTTCTAATAGAAGAAATTCCTCTTTTGCCTACTTTAAGTACTTTAAATGGCTCATCGATGTCTAAAGAGGTTTTATAAAAAATAGAGGAAATATCTGCCGTATAACGCAGCCAGCGCACTTCTTTCCAAATGAACCTTTCCCCGTTTTCATTATGACGCCTCCAAATAAACTGAGATTTTAATAAATCCGAGGAACTAAAAAAATTATTTGCCCTCATCTCAACTACGTTCATTTTTCGGTGAACCGATCTCACAAACTGGTACCAATCCCTCGGAATTTGAATCTCAACATTTGATTTTTTCTTCTTGCGTTCAATTAAGGCATGATCCGAATCACACTCCATACGTGTGTGCCCTGGTTCCAAAAACTTATGATCTATAAACTCAATATGGTGATTATTATCCAAGAAAGTGATGAACATTGAAGATACATGAGAGTTTTTGTTTTGTCCAGTGCAGGAATCACTAGAAAAGCATATTTTGGTTACGTTTTTTTCAATCATATTTAATTGTTTATAAGCACAGGACGCGATTTCGTTGGCACCTCTACAAGCAATAGCTTCATTCCACATGAAACACTGAACGGAGTCGTCTTCTAAGTCATGAACTGTAAGATTGTACGTCCACAATTTTCGCTTATAAAAGCTAAGTGAGCTTCTTAGAAAGGGTGTAGGTAAACACTGCTGTAAGTCAAATGCAAATACTTTTGTATTTTGGTTATCTTTTGCGGCATTTTTATCCGCTCGCTTGCAATTGTATGCATTGTCTGCTTTCTCAACGTGCTGTTGTTTCAATTGCTTAAACTTGCTTTCTTCTTCTTAATTTTTATTTGAAACGTGTCACAAGTGGAACAAGTGTCTACCTTTGGAGATTTGAATTTTAAATCCATGCTCCTAAATACTTGCGAGTATTTTGAAATGCTTACAGGATACTCAGTTTCATCAGTGTACAATTGGAACATTTTTGAAAGAGTTAAATCAGAGTGCAGGTATTTTTGGCTGGTGTCACGTCTAGTATAATGGCTCTCATAAGCCGGGAACTTATTGATATGGTTTTTAACTTCCTCCAATTTTTCTGAATTTATTTTATTCGGTGGTGCTGATTTCCCACGACAATTTTTGACTGACTTATATGGAGAAGTTAGCTTTTTCCGAATTACACTTTTCACAAAACTCTCAGTCTCATCAAAGCACTGGGTAAAGTGTCTACGGCATACTATTATTTCTTTTCCCTCCAAGCTTAAAGAATATTCTACAGTATTCTCCCGTTGCCTTTTTCTGGCAATAGAGTTTACTAAAGTATCGCATTTTTTGTCTTTAATATTCATTAATGATCCAATATAAAGAACTCTAAGATCATATGTACCCAGGCTCCAGTAGTGATTAAATAACATCTTGCAGGCATCGAAATTAACTTTTGTTTGGCAGTTTAATCGGCATGTATCAAAGGGTTTGCAAACTTTTTCTTTTATAATTTTTCCTTTTAATGTTTTGTACGATTGACCAGTATTGCGACATTTCTGGCGAATGATCTTCATATTTTTACCTGATTCTGCCTGCAAATCATTTTGCATTCCTAAACTCATTTCTAAGTCTTCTTCAACGGCATTTCCTTCTGTGTCACTTGAAGAAAGCGGAAACTCTTCAATTACGGCGTTAGCGTTTGTCGTTGTACCACAAAAGTCCGGATCCTTGACGGAATCATCAGAATCTTCTGATAATGATGATTCATTGTTGAATAAATCGATACTTTGCGATCTCTTCAACTCATCTTTGTTTCGAGAATTTGAATCTGAAAAAGACGCATTCAAATCTTTATTTGTTAGTCAGCGTTATAAGTACGGATCACGATCGAAATGCGGGCTTAACATATCAAAAGATTAAAATGTATTAATGCCTTGTACTTTGAAACTCGACAACAACAAAACTATTTCAATTACAGTTTTTATAACAGCAGATTGTTGTTGTCATGCTTTTCAGATCTAAAAATCCGCATTATTTCGATAGGAGTCATGACTGATGCTAATATTTGAGTATATATGTATATAACTATACCGTTTAGTATATTATTTATGTCAAAATCAAATCCATTAATTGAGGTTTTGGTCTCATTTTCCACAACGGGTTCATAAAATTTCTCCAAAAAAAACTCTCTTATGGAGTCAGGTTGATGTCTTCGAAAAACACTTCGCCATTGGTTCAAATTGTACTCCTTGATTGTGTCTCTACCCATTTGATACTGTCCTTCAAAGTTTTGAATAACAATAGAATTTCTCGAAGTTGTTTCCACTAAAATATGTAAGTTTAGAAACTAGTTCACACGTTTGCTTATAGAGAAACACAATATTTCAAACTTACGTTGATCGTACGATGACACTTCTGAATTTTGATTAACTTCTAACTCTGCAATTTCTTTCGCACTGTTGACATTTTGCAAAACTTCTTTATATACTTAACAACCAAATTTGATTTAAGATTTTATTGCGCTGTAAAAAAATTTTGGAAAATAAACTTAACTTCACTTAGGCAATTCTTTAATTAAAAATTAGTTACGGAAAAACGACTAAACTTAATTTAATATGTTAAATTTTTTAATTTAATTTATTGAAAACAAACTTAAGTGGACTTAGGATTTAAAACTATTATTCTTCACTTTTGGAATAATGACTAAATTCGACTTGCCTATTCCTCGAATCTTGAAAAATAACAAAATAATGACTAAACTCGTGTTTGGTTGTTATTCCCAATTTAAGAAATATTAATTTATCAAACGAAATAATGACCAAATTTTAATTAGGCAGAAAATTCAAGTCTGAATACACTCACGACACGGTTTGGACTAAAAACCTAATTCTACTTAAGAAACTTTTTCAAAAATATGGTGAAGAAAATTGAAGTAGGCTGTTATTCCAAAATCATAACAACAGAATATCGACTTTAGCTGTTTAGATTTTTAGGTACAGAATACACATTTTTTGAGCTACAAAGATAACATTTTGAGTGGTAGTGCATTTGAATGCAAGGAATACAATGGCGAATGACGAATTTTTTTTACATGGGTTTCTCATAACAGGGAGAAATCCGTTGCATCTACCGGCTCTAATTTCTTGGCAGCGCGCTCACCAACTCTCTCAATTGAGGAAATGAGGTCTCCGCTACATGTAGTTACAAAATATAATTAAAGAAAACATTCAAAATGGTAAAGTTGGCCAAATTTGATAAGAAACTAAGTGTTGAATCATACACAACAATAATGTTATTTTAGCAAACTTTCAAACAAATTCCTGAAAAGAGCATCAAATTTATACAACGCAGAGACGAAAAAAACTGTTTGGAAACATACTCTTCCAAGCATAAATTCAGAGTTTGCAATCGATGTGATAAAGTCCTTTGACAATTCCACGCAACGTAGGCAGTTTGACTATAATAGAATGGTGTTGAGCTTGAAAAATGTATTGACAAATATCAGGTCTAAAATGACAATCATCTTAGTTAACTCTAAATATATATTTAGAGAATTACAATGTTTTTACTTACCTGACCACCAACAACACCGTGACGAGAATATTTATACATTCTTTAACTTCTTTTAATATAAGTATAATATTTGTTTTTATAATTTTAAACGTCAAATTTTAAATACATAGAATTATGTTGTGGTAACCGAATTGAAAATGAAATACGATTGTACCACAGAATTCATGAGAAATATAGTTACAGCAACCGAATTGACGCCGAATTCGGTCGCTGCAACCGACTTAAGGATTAATTCGGTTATTTCGACCGAATTGATACCAAATTCGGTAGTTACAACGGAATTGATACCAAATTTGGTAGTTACAACCGAATTGATACCAAATTCGGTGGTGAAAACCGAATTATAATCAATTTCTGATGCTGCATCCGAATTAATTCCAAATTCGGTTGTGTCAACCGAAATTTTAGAAAATTTGGTTGACAAAACGAATATAATTCAAGATTCAGTTGTCACAACCGAATCAATAATGAAACGAGGTTGCTTCAACCGAATTTAAGTTGTGACTACTAAATTCGGTCGTGACAACCTCAATTCGGTTGTGGCGACCACAATTCGGTGGTAACAGCCTAATTTACCGTTGCTACAACCAGTTTTCAATCGATTAGTTCTCTGGGTGTACCCTTTATCCTACACTGATTTGGCTAAGCCTATGGGTGCGGTTCAACACACCACAGCAAGTAATTATTCATCAGGATGTGACGGTGATGGGGAGACCAACTAATGCTGAGATTTCTACAGATCCACTTCGATCACAATAAAGTGACATCAGCCACATTCAGCATTCGTCTGGCCTTTGGCGAGGCAGTACTGGGCTGTTAAAGGCAGAGTTTGTGGGTTGACGAAGAAGGCGTACAAGAGAAACGTCACTCTCATAGGTTGCATTGTGGCCAGATATTATTTAGACATCTTCTTGCTCTCAGCGTTTAACGACAGGGGTAGCGTTTCGGGCAGCCCAGAACTGGACAATTCCAGATATGGATGTTTGCATCCTATATGGCCTATGAAGAAATGGAGTATGAACATCTGTCTCAAGCGCATACGACCCGCTGACATCTGCAACCTTTAAGCGTCGTATAGATGCGGGGCGCGGATGCAAACGCACACCATCCATTATGGAGTAGTACTGATACTTACTAGGTGCAACTTTTGCCATATTCAATAAAAACAACGAGTTGATTTTTGTCACTTGCATCATGTACGAGATTTAAGATGTCACGTTTGCATCGATGGACGTATATGAAATGACCGGGGAATGGAAATTCTTTGAGAAAAATTCATTCTCTGACCATAAATACATTAAATTCCATTTGGACTGGAACATGACCCAGCCCGAATTAGTTTATCGGAATGTGAAAGGAGTGACTGGTAGGTCTATGGAAGAACCAAGAATGAATTTGGCTTTAGAACCATCTTCGGTGATAAGTTGCGAAGATGATATACATAGATACTACAGCGGTAAAGGCCCTCAGCAAGTCACTATAATTTCTTATCCGAGAATAATGCCAAGGGACAAGAAGATGAAACTTTCCTGGTGGAACTGAGAACTTTCGGGCAAAAGGAAGTCATGCCGGAAACTATGTAATTCAGTCAAGTGTATGAGGGACAAGGGGTGGAAGGAGGAATGCGCTAAGTTGAGCGAAAAGAATCTTGTGGATGCTCTTCTGTAAATCAATAGAACTTACATTCGAGGCCACAGTACTAAGAATTATAAGTATATTCAGTCGCCTTACGAATTCCCATTTTCCCAACAACTCTTTTAACGAGACGTTCAAGGACTAAATGAGCCATCGACAACTTCAAGCCTTTAAAGTCTCCTGGATTCGATATGGTACCAATAGCGCACCTTTAGGCTGTGACCAGTATTCTGATTCCCCTTTTGATAAGTTTATACATCGTGTTTGTAAAGTTTATATATTGATGATATTGAGACACATGGAGGGTAATTATTCCCAAAACGGAAAAATGCTCACACCCTGCTTCCAACGACTTATGACCTATAAGCTTGTCACCGGTCCTTATGATGATAGATAGATGGACATTTACCGGAGAGTATTAATATAATACTGTTATCTAGTACGCAGCATGGGTACTGCAAGGACAGATCTAGTCCTTTCTACAGGACGGTATAAGATTATCACCATGGAAAGAGTCACTCTGTTCGGGTCTGAAATTAAGCTTGCTGAGTCTGCCATATACATAGCTGGGAACTCAGTTGAAAGGCAACGAAAAGGCCACGCTATCTCTCTAAAACTGTAAGAGAACTATAAGTTGCAGATGGGGACTGTCAGCGGATTATTCGTAGATCTACATATTACTTTTACGTCTGCCATCAGGCTAAGGCATCTGTCACAATAGGGCATGGTCGTAGTGTAGGAAGGTGTTTCGAATATTCCGAAATGTGTCGATTATGCAAATACAGGGTCAATATTGATTGAAAAATTTACGCTTTCATACTAGAAAGGGATTCCGGGAACAAAGGATTTCTTGATCTAGAGGGCTATGTGAATATCAACATGGATGGTTCGAAACTGAATGATCTGGTAGGGTATTGGATTTACTTTGCGGGAAACTGCAGGAGACACATGAATTAAAACATGTTAGCATGCCCTATGTAAAATGTACTAGATACACAGATTGTGTACTCACAAAGTAAATCTGGTCGATATTGAGTAGGATGAGATCTATTAACCTACTGCCTTCTACAGGATCCTTCTTCTTTAGGGACCTGGTAGTTGGTGCATTTGAGCTTCTTGGATATTTCTCCTGTGGGTCTAGCGCTTAATCTCGATGGTCCGTGGCATCACAATGAACTAAAAGTTATAAGCGAGTCTTTCATCGACTGCCACCTATCCTAATCTAACCTAGTCCTGACTAGGGGCCATTATCACAATATCTATACTCAAAAAATAGGGTTTGTAATAATGTATGCTAGTTTTCAGCAGGTAATTTGTTTGTTATTACAGCAAATGTTCTGCCATAACAACAAACTTTTTACAGAGTTGATAAAATACCTGACATACCGTCTGCTGCAACAACAAACCTATGTTTGCTAAACCAGCAAATATATTTGCTTTCCCCTTTTTAGCAGACTTTTTTGAGTGCAGTAGAGCTAACTAACGGTTATAATTTTCAAATTCCACACAAACTGGCAACTATGAGTAAAACTGTTACTTAGCTTTGGCTGTATGATAAGTGGAGATGTTGATAATGGGAGTAAATCTAATGAAGAATGGTTAAAACAAAATATTTTGTATAGTTCAGAATTAAATTAGAAATATATGGAAACAAGACAAATCGTAGAATCGGTTATTCAAAATGCAGATTTATTTTAAATCTACATTTCTAAAAATTTTCTAGTATCACTGCAACTTTAAATTATAGGCCTTTTCGGAAATGCATCACTGCTCTGCATCTGATGCGCAACACGTTCGTAAATGCAACATGTGACAACTTGGCAGGTGTTTTGAGGCCGTAATTGCAAACAAAATGTGCAACAAACAAGCATCTGCACCAGCTGTTGCATTTCCGAATATCAAATCCTACTTCCGACGTGTTAAATTTGTTCACTAATTGTAGAAAACCCCTGATCGGTTACACCATAACAAGTTAAACTTTCCAATAAAAAACGCTTCCGATAGACTGATATTTAACTGAGGAATAATTTATTACTCCTGCCTGAATGAAAAATGTTCGAGATCGATGGCAACATTTGGTTTGTTTTATTTAGAATTATTAAATTCGAGCATTCTTATTTGAATTACACAACACGTTCATATATGTTAGATATTCTAATCAATTTGGGTAATTGATGACTCGTCCTGGCTGGAACAGCGACTAGAATTGCCATCTGTGCGGTATTTTATGGAATCAACTATTTCTACGTCTATATCACGTTCACGATTTGAGCTCTCATCCACATCGTTGTCTTCGGAGTTCCCTACTGAGTGCCGTTCATCCGATTCCCCATCACATTCGACATCGGATTTGTTATCCGATTCCAAGAGATCACTACTTGACGAGTTATTAAGGACATTCTCATTCTGGGCCTGAGCAATTAGGTCACGAGCTGCGAATTGGCTATACAGTCGAGGCAGATGCTGCAACATATAGTTGGCATTACATTTCGATATGTTCGGTTGGTTCTCCTTGCTCTCCCCGAAGTCATAGTATTTGGCATAGTTTTCAAATTTATTCGCGGCAGCTCCAGCACTTGAACTTAAATTGATAGCATCTGTTGTTGCTTGCAGAGCAGCCATGGCTTTCAGATCGTTGGACCTCGGTGTAGGCACTGTGAAGGCCGAACCATGCCTGTGCTTATTTGGCAGGGTCAGGGATTGTGAAGCGGGTGGGGAGTTTTCAGAGTCGTTCGAAGCTACGGTGTTTCCACTATTCTCAGCGTTAGTCAAAGGTGATACATTTTCCTTTTTGCGATCGTAGATGTGGCCAGACACACGTAGGTCTATAAAAAAGTGTAGTGGATCTATGCCGTAGGGTGGATACAAGGGTGGATACCAAACAGGTGGAGGGGGTGGAAGTACCAAGTCCTGAGGTGGCAAAGAAGCAGCAGGCGGTGTATTTTGCATTGTGGCATCTGCTACAGTTGCGCCACCAGCCAATGCGTTATTTATTCCCGGGGCTGTGGTTTCCTGATCTCTGTCGGTGGGTTTCGATGGTATCTGGAGATGTTTAATATCATTTTGCTCCTTATTCGTCTCCGACTCTAATTTTCGATATTTATTAGCCAGATGTTGCAAATAAGGTTTATGAGTTGTCAGTTCAAGTGGTTTCTCTGTGGCATTAATTGTTTGCTGATGTTGTGTTTTCTCCAAAATAGTTTCGGTGTCTTTGAAGTACGAGCGATGATGGGACCATGTCCGCTTTCGGGGACGCCTGGCCAGCGCCGCTGTCTGCTGCAGTTGTAAGTTTCGAACGTTTTCTTGGTTGCGAGCTGCCACTAGGGAACGAAGCATATCGCTAAAGAAGAAATTGTTGGGACCCATTGGAGCTGAATACAAGTAGGGTGGGGTGGCGGCCATCAGACGACTAACGAAATCCTGATTTCGCATTTCATGTATATTGGATTTGCGTGGTGGTGTCGTGGTGTTGGCATTGTTTGTGTTTGCATCCTTGGGGGATTTAATCTGGTGTTGTTGTTGCTGCTGCTGCTGCTGCAACTGCTGTTGCCTCTGTTGTTGTTGCTGCTGCTGTTGCTGTTGGTGTTCCTCCGACATATTTCTTGGCTCCACAATTTCTTTTGTTATTTGTTTAGTATCTGCAATTAAAACCAGAAGATAAAGAGAAAAAAATTATGTTTATAAATGTTTCAAATGGATTTTAAATGAATTTCTTAAATGAAAATATTGTGTTGCTGCTTGAGGGCCAAGGAAGACAGGCAATCGAATAAGTGGTAGAAATTGTAAATGCAAACAAAGACAAGACATTTTTTATTCACTCGAATCCATTAGACAAATTTCATATTTCATTGTACTCAAGTTGTTTCTAACATGGAAGAGGTGGTTTCAAATTATAAGATTCGTTCGTTCCATGAATTAAGAAGTACAGCTTCATAATGAAGAGAACAGCTTGAACAACTGTCACACAACTCACTCAGCATGTTGCATTAATATACCACTTTGTCTGAATGAAGTGAACACTCGGAAGGGAGTTTTTGGAAATGAGTGGGCTTTAATTCTTTTGTCTTCCACAAAAACACGTAGAAAATAGTTTTGCAATAATTAATTTAAAGACTGATTGTTATACGAGTTGGTAATATAAGTATACTTATGTAAGGTGCAGGAGAGAATCAAATGAATAGCAGGAACCACCAAGGACTGGAGGCTGTAGGACATATCGGGCAAAGAAATGTAGCTGTAGAAATAAAACAACAACAAAAATTTTATTATTTTTGGATTAAACTTCAAATGAAAGGTTTACAACTCAGATCGCATACCGGGAAGCGCTGGGGCGGCCACGCGGATTCTATGCGTTGGCGTGGCCTCCCCTGCATGAAGCGGCGAGAGCAGCAGTATCGTGGCGAAAGTATTTGATTTATTACAAGAAGGTATAAATCAAGAAGGTGCAAATAACTTGGACTACTCCAGAATGCAAAGAACACCACACAGACAAAAATCAAACCCATACTGCAAATCATATCAAACATATTTTGTTTGTTCGTTGTATGTATTATTATTAAATTTTATTCAGAACATTATTTAAAAAAGAAAATGAAATAAAATATACAAATATATTATTGTATGAGGAAAAAATATTAACCAAAAAAAAAACGACACACAGTGGGGCCATATGTGGTCGGAACATTTTACAAATTTAAAGTATTCGATTTTTGAAAATTTTGCATTTCTTTTTATGGATACATGTTGCTCACAACTGGGTGACAATACAATATTGCAATATTACCTCTCCTAAAACTGCTACACTACTGAAGTACGACGATGAGATTCGTCACATCAACGACTGGTGTGTAAGGAAATTTATTTTGTGCAAAAATTGTGCATTTGTGTAAAAATTAAGTAACGGCTAAACTGATGTACAGATTCGCCTGAACTTTTAACTGGGAAATGATACTCCTTAGAGGATTGCTCCTGGCTACGATTGGTGATGACGTACCAAAGGAACGTGCCCCCGCCCAAATAATACACAATTTTGGGAATATAATCTCGTACTCTATTTTAGGTGCCAGGATGAGAATTGGTGTAAATGTTATTGGGTGAACAATGGGTGATTCCACACCCTTTTTCTCGAAAACAAAATTGCCTGCAGTTTTGTCGTGCTCTACGTTCATCAGGGACGACTTTTATTTATTCGGCCGTTTTATTGGTAGTTTTTTTTTATTATTCAAGCTCAAGACAATTCTATATCTCTATTACTATAAGCCTCATTCTTTTCGTCCAGTATACGCGTTTCCCTATAAAAATGAAAAGTGTATACGTCACAGTCGATAATTTTATACTATAAGTCGAGCAGTGGATAGCATCGGGTTTTTCAATAAGTGCGCTACAAAAGTTTTTTTTAAATAAAACAAAACCGGTTTTAGATACCAATGAAATTCTTTATTCCTGTGAAAGTACGTTCGATGCCATTATGTATGGAACTCGATTTCTTTTGCATGGCCACCACGGGCACGCTTGCAGAAGTCCAGACGTTGAACCAAATTTTCGACGGTTTTCAAGAATAAATCGGAAGATACTGCTGCAATTTCACGTTCGATATTCGTACGAAATTCATCAATCGTCGCTGGCTTGTTGGCATTGACCATAGACTTGACGTAGCCAAGATCTTTTCGCAAAATTCGCCACAACGACTTCACAGGGATGCCCAGCGCTTGAGAACGACGTGTGAGAGACACATCAGCGGCAGCAATATTCTCGACACTACGGGCACTTCTTTGTCTCACTGGCACGGGAATATTTTGTACTGTGCCTGTGGATTCAAATTTGTCCACTAGACTCTCAATTGTTGATCTGGTAGGACGATAATGACGACCATAAATTGGACGTAGCGCTCTTAAAGTTGAGGGCACTGACTCCAAATTTCGGTAGTACATTTTAATAATTTCGACTCGTTGTTGGCTCGTATATCTTTCCAGATGAAATGGCAAACCTTACTGAAGAGAAATGTCAAACGAGCGGGAAAAAATATGGCGTCGTTTGCTGTCCCTATCGATTTACTTTTGTAGCGTCTCTGATGAAAAACCCTTTAAATAAAGGAGGTTGTACCAAGTATTAATTAGATCTAAAATGTTCAAAATCTATTAAAATATAATAAAATTTTGAATAAATACCATTTTCTATATAAATTCATACGTTTTTATTTGTGAACCTAATCAAGTGAACAGTAAAAAACCTTACATTCGCCAACGGATGAACTCAAAGCAAAATTGAAACTTAACGGTAAATTTTTGGAAGTATTTTTGTATACAAAATTGATGGCACACAGCCCCTCTACAAAACTTAAAAAATAAGAGAGTCAAATTCTCTTCTTTTTTAAGAGAGGAGAGAATAAATCCGATTAATTTGTTGAACCTAATCAAGTGACGAGCACTGTATATTTGTTTTTTTTTATACATGAAAATATACGATTTTTTTATATCACTAGAGTAAAAACATAATATTTTATATATTAAATATGATTTTTTACTATAAAATTTAATGTGTGTATTATTTCTTTCAATCTACATATAATTAAAAATATCAATTGCCATCAAAGAAATACATTTCGGAAATTATTTATAAAGCAGTGATATTATTAGTAGTGTGATTAGCTTTGAATGCTGCAAATCAGTACCTACAATTTTATATGTAGAGATATCTCAAATGGCCTTATACAAAAATTACTCAGTATATTGAAAAATAAGTGATAGATTTCCTAAACCGATAGCCTATGTCGCTAGTGCTTTAATTCCTAAGATTTATTGTAATTTTAATTATAATAAATATCAAATAAATAAATAAAGTGATAGATTTATGATCAGCGGACCAAACTGTATGAATGTGCATAAATGATATTGTGCTGAAAAAATAATTAACTTTTGCAAAATCTGACTTAGCGAATAACTACTCATCGTATTTTAGAATACGTGTGACATTCGTAATTAGAACTCAAAATTTACAAAACTTCATAAAGCGGTTAATGTAATGGCAAATTTTTATGTTTTTGCAAATTTTCAAATGGTCATATCTCGAAAACCACTTAATGGATTTTAAAATAAACAGCAGATTCGTGATCAGTTGATGGTTTTTAACAAAAAAATTTTTTGTCATTACGAAAATATGAGATTTTTTTGGAATTAAAAAATTCCCATTTTTGCTGCAGAAAATACATTTGGTGCGGAACTTTTTTTTAAGATATCAAAGAAGTAAAAACGCAGTTTGTCTTAGAATTTTAACCCGCATAAGTAAACCCTGTGAGCCTTTGTGTTTAAAAAATACGCATAAGCCTACATATAAAATATTTGAAAACCAAAACAACTATTTATGAAGGAAATGGTTTGAAAATAAGTTAAATTTTCATTTGTAGCGATAATTCAAATTTAACTACAAATTATAATTGCTAGCTTGGCGTCAATTAGGGATATTGTGTTACCTGTCCATAAAATACCCTATTTGTTGAACAAAATTCGCAAAAAAAAAATTAGGAGGTTCTGAACATTTTCAGGAATAATGACGGAGAATAATAAGAACGTATTTTACTACTTACATTTAACTCCATTTGACTCCAACCTTCCGTTTTGTAGAAAGTATAAATTTTAGAATAAACGTGGAGATTTGTGTGAATGTCGCGGTAACCAAATATAAAAATGCAATAATGGTGACCAATTTTAACGTGAAGTGATTATGATTATCGATGACATTTTCTGATTCATCGCCATCGCCCGGAATATGGTTATAGTTACTAATAGTTTTTCTGGGTCACTTCGGTTATACACTTTTTAACAGAAAATTAAGTAAAACGACAATAATGCTAAAATTGCTGGTTAAAAAAATCATAACGTTACGCTCCTTGAACCTATTTCGAAATTTTGCATTTGTTTAAAAGATCTGAGTTTTGCCTTTTAAACAAAAATAAAGTGTTGTAAATCGGCTACAAAATGGCTGAGTTACGGTTATTTAAGTAAAACAAAATTTTTTTTTAATTTTCATTTTCCTCACCCTCTTCTCTCTATCATGCGGTTGAAGGTTGAAAATTGCGCTTTTTTATTTTTGAAAGAAATTATATTAAAGTAGATTTCTAAAACATGTAAGAGCATAAAAATTGATTAAAAAATTAAAGAGTTACGATAAGTTCTGTCATAAAATATTTTTCAGCTTTTTTGGTGGTTTCTTAGAAATGGTTGAGTATTATTTATTTTTTTGTAAATATCGCTGTCAGAATCTCGCTTTATAGACCAGCACTAGCTGGAGAACATACTGACTTTTTTAACTTAACGCTGTTCAATTCTTGAAATTTCGTTATGAAATCGCTCACCTTGTTCATCACCAAGTTGACAATACGTATATGTAAATGTTATGTCGCTTATCCACAAAACAATCCACATTTATTATTATTTTATTATTATGTTTTTTTTTTTCAGTTAAATTTTTCGTCATCGTATTTTATAATGCACATTAAACAAACAATAATATTTGCTTAGTTTTCAATATTTTATCAGTTCTTTTAATTTAAACAAAATCAAAATTTCGAAAATCGGTTTAAGAAGAGTAAAGTTATGATCTTTTTAAACTTGTAATTTTCGTAAAATTGTCATTTCACTAAAGTTGCTGTTAAAAAGTTACTAAACTAAGTGACCGACAAAGACTATAAGTATTTCCGTACTCTATGGACTCCAATAAAACAGAATTGCTATATGAGAACCTCTGCATATTTTTATCTTTCACTTTTGTATCACTGTGTAATTAACATATATTTTTTGTTTTCCCTGCAGAACAAATATCGGGAATTTTTTCATTGTTAAAATTAAATCTCTGAATATGGAAAAATGTGTCATTCAATGAATGAACAATATTTTATGAATTTTTTATGAATAAATTCGTAAACTTTTACGAAAGTTTTTCAAATCTATTAAACTTTCGAAATATTTCATAGGGTTAGTGAAGAAATTTTCATAAACATTAGAAGGAACATTCTTTCAGTGTAGATGTTTGAAATTGACGCTAGAAAAATAACATATGAAAACACTTTGTAAGAAAACGGACCAACTGAATAATAGATATTTAGGGCCCAAACTAGTCGTTGGTGGCGCCTCTTGTACATGAGATCCTGTGTTCGATCCCTGCTCAGACCACCTTAAAATTTCTCTCGGCGGCGGTCACCTCGCATAGTGACGGCGACACTATCGAGTATTCAGACATGAAAAAGTTTCTCAAAATAACGTTCGGAATCGGTGTAAAACTGTGGGTCCCAATCAGTAAGTGAAAACTGGAAAGCGCACAGCTCAGTGATTGTGAGAAGTGACGTGGTCAGAGCAGCTATCGTTCTCATGTACAAGAGCCGCGCACACTATATACAATTAACCTATGTTATTTTTCACGCGTCGCCTTAATGAGCACACACATTTCGAGTCCTCGCCATATATGTATGTTTGTTTTTACATTCGTGTAAACGAATGTAAGTACATATTATGCCTTGGTTAAAATGCAAATGTTGATTGTCACCGATTTCCCCTTTCCGTTCAATAAACTCTGGCCGAAAAGTTTGTGCGAATAACAAACGAGTGAATGGCCAACTTTTGACAGCCGTCCACACTGATAAATTAGTTGTTTTTGTTGCACCAGCTTAAATTTTAAAATAAGCCATATTTAGAGGGGGAAACAATATCACCAACTAACTCTAACATTCATACCCGTTTCTTATGTATGGATATCGAAATGTGTATGAAGCTCTTCGTTATCCCTGTTAGGTGGAGCCAGTACAGCCACCAACACCGCCACCACCATCCCCACCCCAACATGACACATTTCCAAGCATACAATGAATGTCACAAACAAGACAATATTGTTGGCAATCATCCCACCAACGTGTTATTCCTCTCCGCCTGAGCTTAGTTACTAAGCCAAACATCGTGTAAAAAATTTTATGTTTTAATTTGCTGACAATCTGTTGCCACACTTTAGAATTTAGCGCTCTTTTATTTTCTCATTAAAAAAAAGTTGCTTTTAATTTTTGTTTGAGGACACCCTACGACGACAATTCATGTCACTCACTAGAAACACGTCCGTCTAGCTCTTTTCGTTGTTTGTATTTCCTATAGGTGTGAGGGAATGTCATTGTGATCAAATCAGCAACACGGCTGCTTTAATGGAATCCAAACTTTTATTGTTTTTTCATTCCGTTAAAAAAATAAACTTTTTGGGGATTTGACGAAAATGTTGATGTTGTGATGGATTTCCAGTGTTGGGCGATGGGGGAATTGTACACAAAATGAAAAACTCTCCCATAGATGAAGTTGAAATTAGATTATGCTAATTAAGCTCATTCAAGCGTTCTGAGTTAAAATTTAACGAGACTGTGCAACATCTTGCAAGAGCATGAAATTTGCATTACATGTAAATTGATATTGTTGGAAGGACGAATATTATCTGCCTACAATAAAGCAAAACAAAGTAAGTGCATGAGTCTTTATGCTTGACTCGAAATCAGAAAATTTATCGATTCGATTTAGATTGTACGCGGTCTAATACAAGTGAAATTTGTAATTTGGTCAATTTTCCGAGCATCGGGATTCAAAGGAACCTCTAGAAAGGAACCTCTAATTATTCACTATTACCCAAAATTTGCATTGCTATCTACTCCAAAGTTGGAACCGTATAGATGTTGGATTGTTTACAAACTTCTAGACTTGTAATCCAAATTCAAATTAAAGCAATTTCCAAAAGTTTCTGGGAAATCCAGTGAAAAATTCAGAGAACACAATCCGATTCAGAATATAGATCTAGATACAGTAAATGCAGTGAAATGTGTGCCGATGATATTTGATACTAACATACCCTCAAACTTGAACAATAGAATTCTCAAAAAAAAAGTCACCAATTGTAATTGTCTACACTGTGCTACAATGATTCACTGTGCAAATCTATTGATAACCAACTGATATCCAAGTATACGCCGTCACCTATACCATATGATACGGCAAAAATGTTAACGAATAGAAGGAGTCATATCGTACTAGACGGTAAGTGTCGTTAGACAAAACTACTCCACTCACAGAAAAATTCGGTTGATACAGCCGAATTAGCCGTGACCGAATTTAGAGGTTGTCTCAACCTAATTAGAGGTTGACACAACCTCATTAGAGGTAGACCCAACCTCATTAGAGGTTGACACAACCTCGTTGGAGGTTGATGCGACCTCATTAAAGGTTGACGCAACCTCATTACAGGTTGATGCAACCTCATTACAGGTTGACACAACCTCATTAGAGGTTGACACAACCTCATTAGAGGCTGTTACAACCGAATTTACATAGAGTCACAAATTAATTTTGAATGTTTTTTTATTATTAAGTGTTGATTTATTTTCCTGTACTCATATATTACAAAGCGAGGAAATAAAGTCATTTAAATCATTCTGAATTTGAAGTGCCGGCCATAATTTTGATGTAGGTCCTAAACCGTTGTACATATGTACAGACGATTACAGCATATCTCAACCGACCGACCTTGAAAAACTTGAAAACTCTTCATATCTGCTTGGGTATTTTCTGCAAAATAAGAAAGGCATTTTAATACAAATCCTGTAATTACAATATTTTTACTTACCTTCCTTAATAACCAAAAAAACTTGATATCGCCGGGACAACAATAATTATACATTCTTTATCTTTCTTCAACATAATATTTTTTTTAGAATTGCAAACGTCAGATTTGAAATACATAGAATTCGGTTGTACCTACAGAACTAATGACAAATTCGGTTACAGCAACCGAATTGACGCCAAATTCGGTCGTTGCAACCGACATAAGTCTAAATTCGGTTATTGCAACCGTATTGATACCAAATTCGATAGCTACAACCGAATTGATGCCAACTTCTGTTACTCCCACCGAATTGATGCCACATTCAGTCACTCCAACCGAATTTGGTGCCAATTTCGGTTGCCGTATCCGAATTGATTCTAAATTCGGTTGTTCCAAGCGAAATTTTAGAAAATTTAGTTGAGAGAACGAATATAATTGAAAATTTCGGTTGTCACAACTGAATCATCCCATGAAGGGTTTGGGGACCTCTCACAACCAGCGAGCTGTGCGCTTTGTAGTTTTTACACTAACTGATTGGGACCTACGGTTTTACTTATGTTCCGTACGGTACATTTTTCACGACTAAATACTCGATAGTGTCGCCATCACTAAGCGAAGTGACCATCGCCGAAAGAAATTGTAAGGTAGTTGAACAGAAATCGAACCCTCGTTGTCATGGACAAGAGCCGCGCACACAAACCATTGCACTACCGACGGCGAGCAGTCAAACAAATTCAAAATATAAAAAGCATTACATAGGGTGTTTCGATGAAACAGCTGTTCGTCTTTTTAGTTGGAGTACTGTAAGAAAATAGTGCAATGAACGAATAAGCGATGTGACTGGAAGTTAACCATATTTTAAATACATTCAAATGTTATTTGATTGAAGGTAATGGATATGAAATTACATTTGATTAAAGATAACGTCTTTTAAACTATCTCTGATTCTTGTTCTGCCCTCTAAAAGTCGAACTCTATGAGAACTCCAACTGTTTCAATAACTTTCAAAGGTTTCGGGTCCTAGAAAAACAGCTTTATACTACTCTATGGCATTACATATTTCATTACAATTGGTAGCCGATTCCACAACCATGCACTTGCATTGTCTAAGCAAATGGAAATGCTAATTATTGAATTGTAATTACGAACAATGCAGGAATTTTGGTAAAAAGATGAATGTAATTTATTTAAAATCCAAGGCAAATTAAAAAACTCTGAAATATACTTTTTTCTTTTTGTTTTTTCATATTTTCAACCAAAAATGGGGATGGGTTTAAATATGACCATTTATGCACCGGCACATATTTCAGACTCCGACAGCGAAAACTACACAGTAAATAAGATAAGCAAAAGCAAGGTAAATATAAACAACAGCTGACTGCTTGCAGCAACAGCTATTCTGTGAACAGCCATTGCTTCGCATGACTGCGTCAGCAAAATTCAACTACGCAAGAAAAAAGACTGCGCAGTTATATGGAGCCGATGATTTCCTTTCTCTTTTTCGCATTTTCTCTTAGCTCTTACTTGATTCCTTACTATAAGTTAATAAAGTATTTAAAACCCCATTTTCTTTATTTTGTCTAAAAAGTTTAAACAAAGAAAAAAATTCTGTTTGAGGACATAAATTCAAACACAGGTTAGTAACAAAGTTTCAATATATGCAAATCGCAGGAGAACAAAAAATGACATGAGGTGTCATGGGGCTCCCGGTTGGAACGAAGTTCCTTTCGCTATATATTATGTACAAGTTAGTTCCAAGTTCCAAAATTGAGAGTAAGCCGAATGTTATGACAACTTTGAATGAGGGGACAACGTTCAAATTTCACTTTAAAAGGACAAATTGGAAAAGTTTGACAAGGTAGTAATGCAGAAAATTCTGTTAGAAACCATTATACCGAACTATTGAAATTTAACGAATGATGAAATAGATGTATATATAATTATATTACATTTTCTAATAAACATTTTCTAATTTCTAAAAAAAATTTCACTCAGACAAAAGTAAAATATTAACGATGGTAAAAAGACATAATAGATTAGGACCAAAACTTACGCAACGAAAATTTTATATTAATAGGTAATAAAGAAATTCAGGAAAACCTGGAGAGATTAGATCATAGAGATATACTAAGAATTTTCCAAGGTATGCAAATAATTAAAAAAAATTAAACCACTCAATTTAACTAAAATAGTTGTGCACGAATCTGAATGGAATATACTAAGAAAAGTTGGAATAAACACGAAAGATCTAGAAAAGGATAATACGGACAACCTACTAATACGTGACCAAGAGGAAATGCATGATGCAATAGGAGCTTTTCTGGAATCAATACATTCATATAAGGATTTCGATGGAAATAATAATAATCAAACTAGTCGGCATTCGCCGATGATATTTTTATTTATCATGCTGATAGTCGTAAAACAATATCTGATATTAATAAAGGACTTCAAAACTCATTCAACATGGTTTAGTTTGTTTAAAATAAACACTAAGAAGTGTGAGACTATTGTATTTCGGCCACCAGTAGGAAAATGTAATAACGCCGTAAAACGGAATTGGAAACAATTCGGAATCAACTCAAACCTTTCGAATACGAGCATTGAGACAGAAAATTAAATATCTAGGGGTGCACCTGGACAAATTGTTATACTTTAATACACATATACAGGAAATAGTCTCAAAGGCAGGGAAAGCTTTTTTATACATGCGTCTTTTTCATTCTAAACATATAAAATCCCGAGTCAAAACTATTAGGTGTCAAACGTTAATTCATCCTGTCATAGCATATGGTTGTCCTGTCTGGTTCAACGTATCGCCGGCGGTCATGGAAAAATTTAGGATATTCAAAAGCAAACATTGAAGAGCCTCTACTTCTCTAAGCAGAACAGCACAAAGTCAGTACACAAAATATATATCAAACAAGAAATTGTATAAGTATAATACGACAAATGTTACTCGAATTGAAATTACATCATAAATTTAATAAGAAACCAAATACTACGTTGTACAACAAACTATGACAATAATTTAATAATGGCTCCCTACTATACAAATGCAAATTATTTAAGTGATGCACTACGAAAATGTTTTGCCCCACCCGAGGCGTTTATATACCTGGACAAACAAAAATATATCGAGGATTCAAATGGGATTCCCGTCATATATCACATACATACAGACGGACAAATATTAAAGCAGTAAAAAGTACAACGTACAATGTTGGTGATTTAAGAGACAATACTAACATATCACATAAAGATATTGCACTAACGTCAAAACCAAAAAATTGAGGTGGCTATCTCAATATTATTGATTTATAGAAAAAATTGTAGATTTAATTAGACTATAGATTTTAGTATATAAATAAATTATTAAACATTTTTCAGTTCATTGTTATCTTATATGAGTGTTAAATTGATTTCAACAAATTGAATTTATAAAACTGTACCAATGCAACATAGATGTTAATTAAATATACTCCAGAGCCCGATCTGGGGACAATGCATATAAAAAAAATATAAATTATTAAATTGCTATTGTTTATTATGGTACTCAATTTTTCATAATTACTTGAATTCAATAAACGTTCTGAAACAAAAATAATTAAATATGATTTTTTTTGTTAAAAAATAATGATTATGGGATGATTTTTTTAATATTACTCCAATTTAATCATTACCATTGAAAAAAATCCTTAAAACTAGTAATATAATCATTAGTATATCATTTTTATAATAAAACTCATAATGATTACGGTGCCTGACTTCTGAGGATGAATGGACAACAGACGACGACTGTTTCGGAGATAAAAAAATACTATCAAAATTATCCAAGTTAGGAGTTACTGGAACAATTAAATTACGATCACAAGAAGCTTTTATTCCGTCTTGGGAAGGACGAGATGTCCTCAGGCCATTTAAAAGTATCAAACATATCCTCCAACGATTTAAGTTTCGAACTAATAGAGACAAAATCAGAATTTAAATTTTGAAATCCATTCTTAGTCTTCTTAAAAAGCTTATAAAAGTCAACATCGAATTCCCTACACTTCCAACGTGTTCAGCGAAGCCCGCTTTCCTTAGTAATTATGCCATAATGCCTTCCATTGAAGCCAGCACACTTCACATGGGCATGACTATCACAAAGCCAACATGAAAGAAAACAACCCTCATATACGTCACTGACTGTACAAATCTAGTAATAATTATCAATTATGTCTAAAGGAATGCAATAAAATAAAATAACAAAACGAATTGGTACAACTTTCAAACACTAAACCACGAAATCCTAAAAGTATGCAGAATAATACTGGATTATTGCATAATACGGTTAAAAAAAAGTTGTTTAAAATTTTTGATGTGTTAACATCTACAGCCTCGTATAGGGACTAAATCTATCAAAGTCAAGATTTTGTGCTGCTGCTAAAACCAGAATTTATGCTGCTGCTAAAACCAGATTTTATGATGCTGCTAAAACCAGCTTTTCTGCGACTGCGAAAGAGAATAATGACGTGTTAAACAAAAATGAGCGAGCAAGAGAGCAATGAAAGAGTGGTGTGGCAGGGGTGAGGCAAACGAAATTGTGTCTATAGCGTATGTATTAACATAATAATGTATGTATGTATATACATGTGTCTGTTGCTGTTGTTGAACGGAGATATAAAGCATAGCCACGCAAAATTTCATTTGCAAGCCCTTCTCACACTTTTCGATCTTTGCATTCTCCTAACAGTGTTTCTTTTAGGTACACCCCGACCCCTCACACAAGTACTCATCGACTCCATTAGCAATGGAGTATATTTTAATATGTGTGATTGTGATTTTTATTTAAATGTAACGTCATCATATGATTGAACGCTGTTTTTTATTTTCCAATGTAACATTTACAAATGTGTTCATAGAAATCGTACAGGTACCTTGTAACAAAAAGTTGTTAACACACCGCCCGTGAGTTCGAACACTCATTGGAATTTTTTTTCATTTAACTAGCAACGTGCGATAAGGAACTTCGTTCCAAAAGTTTTCAATTTAGAACCATATAGAACTCTGAGCTAATGCAAATTGTTTCATTTTTAATCATGTGTACAAAAGTAAGTTAGTCAGTCGGAAACATTCGCTTTTAAAGAAAATCCTGAACTTGGGGTTTGAGTGGTAAAAATTTGGACGTCTCCAATACGGAGTTAAGACAAATACCCTAGGTTCCGCATCCATAATATTGTGTAATAATAATTCACTTGAATTTAGAGTGTTCAAATCCTTGTATTTTTCAGAAAATCCAAATTCGAGTTATTCGGAATCGAACCATTTTTTAAAACTAGGCGTTCAAAAGAAACACAGGATACCATGGTTTTCAATTATTTTTTCAAAAGTATCAAAAATCACTTCGCTATGAACAGAGGTCGTAAATAATTGCTAAATAATAATATAAATAATTAAGGCGAATGATGTCCAACAAACACATTTTATACTTGTATAGATGCCCCCTTCCGTTACACACGATATATTTCTCAATTTAGTTTATAGCTATCAAATTTTTTTTTATAATAATACATTTTGATTTTTTGGGATTCAAGTGGAGTTCATTAGCCATTAGCCAATTGCAAACTCTATCTAGATCGAAATTTACTTCCGATACTCCTTCAGACAGAAAAAGGTGTGATGAATTTTTGCACGTCATCAGCATACATATGTATTTTACAACGCCGAAGTTGGTCTGATAGATCGTTGATGTATAACGAAAATTAAAGAGGCCCTAAATATGATCCTTGTTGGACGCCCTTATTAATATTGAAAGGTGTTGACACATTGCTTCCAATTACGACAGACTGCGTACGATGATAAAGGTTGATTGACAATAACTTGACGGCAGTAGTAGAAAAATTAAATTGATTACGTAGTTTTGAACACAAAATATCATGGTCACCACAATCGCAGGCTTTCGAATGCTCCAGTAGAACTAAAAAAGTTACCCGGTTATTATCCATATTGTTCCTAATACAATTGATAATATCCGTAGGAGCTGTAATGCAGATGTCTTTTTTAGTTCTAAATCTAGACTGCCTGCCTATCCGTTAATAGATCATATTCAAATAGTCGGTAATCTGCATATGCATTATTTTCTCAAAAACTTTCGAGAGATATGGTAAAATTGAAATTGGTCGATATTCGTGGCAGGATTTTGATTTCGGTATTAAAATGAACTTAGCGTATTTCCAAGTGCTCAGATATGGGTTTGTAGTCAAAATTGTATTAAACACGTATGTAATATAGTGTAATAAATGTTGAAATAAAAATCACATTGTTGTTTTGAACAAACTCAGAAATGGAATGATCTTGCCATAGAGTAAATGAGAATAGAGAAGCCATTTCTCTCATCTGACGTTCTATTTCACAGTCTTTGTCATGGGGTATGCAAAGGAGGGAAGTTCGACGAAAATTAACTTACACCAGGTAGAATTACAAGAACTGTTGACCAAACTTTTTCATATTGTTTTAGTATAGAAGAGTGAAATTTAAATGTATTTTGCACTTTTTTATTGACTTTAATTGTTAGTATAAATTGGTTTACAACTAAGTTGGTTTACAATCTTAAAAATGTTACCAAATTATATTAAAATTTTCCAAATGTAAAATTGCGTCTCGTTTTTACTTCAAGTGCATTACGGGACGTTAAGGCGTTAATTGTTTTTCTGACATTTTGTGGGAGTATTCTATTTGACCCATAGAACGATTTTTTTTATTAGCCAAATCCCTGGAGTAATCTTACCTAGAGCTTCCATCTTTTTCATCTGACGTTTCATTTCAAACCCTTCGTGATGCGGTCAGTGTGATAGAGAATTATGTGACGGAAATTGACTTACACCAGGTGGAATTACAAAAATTGTTGACTTAAAGTTTACTTGTTGGTTAGTTTGAGTCATTGCCTCTATCTGGTATTAATAAAGCAATACTTTCCAACATGCAACGCCCATATGCAACCACACCAAACTTTGTAAATTTACTGAGACAAATCGCTACTCATAAGGATAGATCCATGATTTGCCACCTGTAACAATCTTGTACACGTCAGTCACCATTGTATTTCATGAATATTTGTTTGCACCAATCGACACGAGCATATTTTTGGGCTTTAGTCAACTTAAAGTAACACAGTGGCTAAGGATAGGACCTAGTCATCAACAGTCAATGAACGTTTATGTCTGCATCCTTGTCGATTTTCATGAGTTAACTCAATTTTTTACTGCTGATATACAACTTTTACGCAGCGGTAACAATAGTGGTAGTGCTGTATCATCTGAAAAGGTTTCCAATACGACTCCATCAGTATGTAGAGAGCAAATAACTCGTGGGACTCAAACACTACCCTGTGTAATACCGGCATTGATTTTAAACAGTGAGCTGATCTCTTATTCTTCTTTGACGTAATATACTCTATCATGAATCTAGGATTTTAAAAATAAATATAAATTTATGGGAAAAATCTGTTTAAAATTGTAAGGAGGGCACCGTGCCAAACCTTGTAAAATGCTTGGGCAATATCTAGAAATACACCTAAGCAGTACTGTTCAAACATATTATGGATAGTTTCCACTATTCGGTGGAATTGCTAATTTGGAATTGCATATGTTCTTCTGCTTCTTTACAAAAATATGACATCTATTAAAATGTCCACTTCATATCAAAATAAAAATAGTCGCCAACGAAAGTATAATTTGAAACAACCAAGGCTATTTAGTCGTAGTTCAGGAAATTTGTTCGGAGTAGGATTTGCAGTCGACGTTTGTAGCCCGTCTCCGGGTTAGTAAAATTATTGCAAATTTGAGAAATATCAAAATGTGCAGAAGATGATGTAATGGGATACTATCCTGAAGATGCCACATATTTGGTATTATTCCTAACAGCTAGTGGGTTCAAAACCCGAAACCGAAAACAGGCCCACCGATTATTTGGACATCTATCGACTCCCGGTTTACTGAAAATTTTATTCCTTTTATATTCTTCCAATTCTATCTTAAGAAAAATTTAATCCCAAGTTCAATTTTAAAAAATTAATTTAAAGGCTGTTGTATAAAATTTTTTCACTGAAAATTTAATTATACAGAAGTTTTTCAATGGAAATGGAAAAAATAATATGTATTCGTTGAATTTTTTCTATAGAAATTTAAAGATCTGTACCAAAAGAAACATCAAAAGAAAACACCAAAATTGTTGGAAAAATTTTTTCATAAAACTTAAATAAAAGCGAATTAGATATTTTTAAAATAAAAAGTTTCTATAAGTAAACATTTTGAATTATTTGAGATATTTCAATGTTGTTCTCAGAAGATTTAAAGATTTGTCCGATTAGTATCCATTTATTCTCACATTTGGTTACAGCGTATTTTATTAATAACGGGTTTGCTTTTTTCAATTTGAAAGATTTGGGAATATAATCCGAAACAAAATTTTGTTTAATACTCTAGTGACAGCACTGCCGTATACATTCGCCGGTGTCGGAATTTTCAGCATTTTCAGAAAACTCCACACCCATGCAAACAACACGTAACTTAAAATCGAATTTCTGATGTTCTTCCTCCGGTTCAGCAAACTTTCCTGATTGGCAGCCCTTCGATTCTCAAACGGTTTTGGAATCTGCGGCTACAGAAGTTACTGCAATTTTGGGGCGGTGGAAAGTTTAGATTAAAATGCCATAACTGTTCAGACGTTGGCCGGGCTTGCGGGCTACTTGTCTTGATAACTCCCACACCAGTCTAGTGGTTTAAAATAGTTTTTCACTTAAAGCAAATATTACGAACAATTATTCTCCTGTGATTAAATTTTTCCACAAAAATAAACGTCAATTAGAATTATCGAAAGTGGCACTACAACAGGACAGCACCTAGTGAATGTCTGTATCTATGGTTTACTTTTGAACTTGATTATCTTCATAATGTCACCACTATGTCACCACAACCAGTATTCTCTCGAATATTCAAGAACAGGTAACGAGACGGTTCTTGAAGCGGCTTTCGATAAGTTATAACTGACATAAATGAACCGAATAGATGGCGCCGCTGCAAAAAACTCAGGAAACTTCGAAGTAATGTTGTGCCAAGATGTTACCCATATATAAATAGCTGATAAAGGAATCTCTTGTATTTATCGTAATTTAAAAATAACCTTATTTTTTTACGGAAATAAAACGTAGTAAGAAGACAAAGAGCATTGTGATACTTTTTGGCAAAAATTTTCGAAGACAAGGTCGGTGGGGACGGCTTTATCCGAATTCGGGTATGAGGAATGGAACTGCAGTTTTTTGAGTTACAATTATTTAATAGAATGTTTTATTTTTGATTTTTCGATTTTGACTCAATTGGATGGCAACTAACTTCTATTTGATTGATTGTACAGGTAAATGTCATTTAACACAGTTGTTTCAAACTTTGTGGGCTTCAACTTTTGTAATTCAGAACATCGATAGAAAAGTAATTTCCAGACTTTCTTTGAGATTTCCGCGCACAAATTGCCGGTAACAGATTCTTTCGACAAATAATAGAAAGACTTTCTCTACTTTATAATTATAACTATATTCATTTACTCATCTTCATTTTCAATATCAAATTACACTTAATTATAAATTTCACTTACTTTTACTTTTTTCTACACTGAAAAAAGATTTTGGATAAAAACCACTTTGTTTAATTGGATTTTTTGTAGCAAATCTATATATAAAAAAGTTCAATGATTGAAAAAAAGTACTCTCGCTTACTTTGATATGGGTTATGCAGAAAACAGTACAACTAACAAAGAAGTACGCGTGCTGTTGAAAACGGTACGTCTGGCAAGCCTACATATATTTTGTATGAAACCGTAATTGTAACTCAAAAATCTAATGATCCAGTTACCTGAATTAGCGTAAAACCGTCCCCTCCCGCCTTGTCTCTTTTTCCGGCTTCCACAGTGTTATCAGTAATTAATAGTAGAAATGCTATGGTGAATGTTAGAGATTTTTTAAATTAATGATTTGTAGGTGTTGTGCTTATTATTTCTCAAGTTGTATTTTATTGGAGACAAATGCAAGTAAGTATATTCTGAACAAGGAGACTTGAGTCACTATTAGTGCTTAGTTCCAGACGTAAAACTCAGAGTTGCCAATTTGGTGGTTTTCCCGCTATTTGTGGTGATTTTTGACATCAAAATACCACTGTTTTCAAGATGTAGCGATTTCTTTTTTAAATCGCTACAGTGGCAACATTGACTGCTTCGGCGTAGCGCCTGTAGCGATTTTAGCACATTTCTTCTCCGTTCCATTGTGATCACTTTTGAGGCAAACACAATTGAGTAACCGACTTTTCTATATATGCTTTGATATAGAAAGGCGTGGGAAATGAAAACTATTTAAATTAATTAAAACCGATGAGGCTATGCCTACAAAAATGCCAATGGTGGCACCAACTTGATGGCTTTCAATTGAAAAAGACGTTAAGTCAATTGTGGGGATGTGGCTGGAACTAAAGACTCATTCCAACGTTATAAACGAAAAATATGTACAATGATTCAAAAAACTTTGTGTATGTAACATATTTAGCATCCATTTTATCAGAGATTCAAAAGGTAAATCTGGCGTTTGAATCACAGAATGCAGATCATACAAAACTTTTCATGGCTAAATACTCGATAGTGTCGCCATCACTAAGCGAGGTGACTGCCGTCGAGAGAAATGTAAGGTGGTCAGAGAAGGGACCGAACTGACGTCCTCATGCACAAGAGCCGCGCACACTACCATTGCATTGCACCACCGACGGTGTATGTGAAAAGTATGCAGTTAGCTTGGATACTGTTTCGAAAAATCTTGCCACGACAATAATTTTGCTGATATTGATAAAAAAAACAATAAAGACAGATTGTATAGAATTTACAAAGGCTCTTGTTAGAATTTACAAAGGCTCTTGTTAGAAAGAAATACAGCACAGAATTCCGTCAAATATGGAAATATTACAAAAAATTTCCTTATTTAGCGTAAATAATGTCTTATCTGTTCAAGAGCAAGACATTAGTCGTGTTTTGGTTACAAACAAGCGATCATCGCTTGCTAAGTTGTAACGAAAACGGCTATTTAGCGATAAGTGATTTTATTCCAAAATATGAAAAAAGGTTGAAGGAGGAGAAAGGTGCCAAAAAAATTTTTGTTAAAGTTAGCGAAAACTTCTCGCTAAGTCTTCGCTAAGTGCTTCATATAAAACAAGCGATTATATAAGCAAGCGGTGTAACCCAAAAACACGCTTATTATTAACTTCATTAAAATCGTCTTAACAGATGAAACTGAATTGAATGAAATTGAGAAATGTATAAAGAATATTAAGCATTGTTCTTGGAATAATTCTTACCGGTCTAATTTGTTTTGGATTAAAATCATAACTTTAAAAATGCATCAAATCAGTATCTTTTTCAAAAATTTTCAAACTTTGTAATAGATCTGCTAATCTATCCATATTCCAATGCCGAAGTGGAAGGAATATTTAGCGTAATGAACATGTTTAAAAACAAAGTTCGAAATCGAATGTCTTTGAATACATTTAATTCTCTAATACATATAAAATATGGGGTGGCATTTCAAAACGTTTGGTGTTCTGGCTATAAAATAGCTAACGAAATTTGTTCAAAAATAAATTGTAATGAAACGTATAAGAACTCAAAATACTATTTAAAATCAATATTATTTCCAGAGGAGGGAGATGAAAATAATATAACTCTTATTGATGAAGATTTGTTGTAAGTCAATTTGTAGCTTATTTGTGTGAATGTAAAAGAAAATTATTTGGCTTCTGCTCTTTACATCTAATATATTTTATTATTTGCGCATGAAACTGAAAAAATATATTTATAAAACATTTTATTATTTCAAATAAATGAATTGAATTCCTAAATATGCAAATGTTTTTTTTTTATTTATTTATATTTCAGTGTTTAGTACTTTCTACTATTTTTTAACTTTTATGTAGTGATTTGTAGTCTTCTTCAGTAGAGGTTTGTGGTGGTTGTCAGCGTTCTGTTTTGTAGCGATTTTTGGCTCAGAAGAGATGGCAACACTGGTAAAACTCCTGTCCAATCAAATTTTAAAAGTTCAAAACATCGTTTGATATAATCTGGAAATTTAAAACGAATGTTTTCCAGAAAATCACGTGCGTGTAAGTAGGAAAATAATGTGTAAGTAGCGACAAACAATCACTCTGCACAATAAAATAAATATCTTCGGTTAGTGACTGGTGTGAATACACACCGCAATGGCTTAACGGACTGGATGCTGCTGAAGATGAAGCTTCACAAACATCGAAACGATCGTCCAGCGAATGTGAGTTCGAATCCCACCCGCGGCATTTACATTTTTTTCACTAACCGGAGAAAACATGATCTCTTAGCCTTAAAATAAATTACACATCTATAGATTGTTTGAGGAAAATAAGTGATTTCTCTGTAGACAGAGATATATGCATTTTTGTAGATATATTTATAGAAATATTTATATGTTGTCTCTAAAATTGTCCTCACCTTGTGTTGTGTTTCTTTTGTCTAAATGTATGCTCCGTTTGATAAAATACCTTTCCTTCACATTTAGACTCAGATCACAAATGGTTTTTGAAGTGATATAACGACATTATTTTTCTAAATTTTCATGTTAATGTATGATAAGCAAGATTTTCAGGTCTGATAACTTTTTCTAATGAAAATATTGATGGTTTGTGTTGGAATAATATATTAATCAGAGAAACACTCTGACTGGCATGACTAGTTTCAAACTCCGTGTCAAGTTCATCATCAGATGCCCACATACTATCGGTGAATCAATCATTAATGTATAAAGTCTTTGTATGAAATTTACATATACGAATTATATCAATCGAAAGTCTCTCAGTTTAAACTCAACTGAAAGTCAGTTATTCCAAAAACAAAAGCCCGCCATTTTTCACTTAGACAAATTTATCAGACCTTGAAAGCTTGTAATATAAACTGCTCATACTTTAACACAAATGATTTTGTTCCGAAAAGCTTTAAGTTTGTTGGTAGACATGTTTTTTCTGCTTCTTGTGGCCGAGTTCGAAGTAAGTGCGTGCTTAGTAGTACAGCCGCAGAAATTCCATAATTTTTTGTCCAGCTTCTTGTTTTATTTGCCTGCAATTGCAGTCTCATGCTAAAGTTTTCTTTATTGCCAACAAATAATAATTTCTATCTTGGCACTTGGATAAATATGTCTTAAGTTTTCTAGAATAAAAAAACAGCATTTCGTTGACAAACAAGTGCAGAAACAGATAAAGTTTTGTGTGTATTTTCTTAAGGCAAGTTGAGTTTATAGTTTGTAATGCTTGGTAACGAATGAGACATTTTAAATTAATCGTGGATTTAAAATACGTAGATTAAACATTAATACGATAAAAACAAAGAAAAATGTATATGCACATAATTATATAGATTGACCCACAATGTATCAGGCTATCGGAAGATGCTTTAACTTTTAATAACTGTGAGCTTGGTTTTGAAATTTATGAAGTAAACAAATACTAAATACTAGGGTAACCATTCAATTAATCATTATTCGGTTAATCGATTAATCGTGCTATAAAATTAACCGAACATTTTAATAATTACATTTTTTGATTAACGATTAACTCGAACAAATCAGTGGGATTAATCGATTAATAGAATGTAAGCACGTGTTTATGGCAAGCAGTCCATCTGGAAACACTCCTAGAATGTGGTAACTCATATGACAACGATTTGCGATCAAATTTCATAACTTTACACATATTTCGAACAGATTTGATTATTGAGAGGTAGCGTCGCACTGTGCTTTGGCTCATAGACATAAATAAAAAAAAAATTGTCTCAAAATTGGTTAATTAAATTGGGTGTAATTATCTGATGAAATTTCAAGACCCACTGGCCACTTTGTATGGTGGGTATCAAAATGCCTGGTCCGATTCTGCACAAACTATAATAAGGAGTCAGAAAATTACGTTTTGAAAAATTTTTGTAAAAATAAAAAAATATAGTTGCAGAGCGGCCCTACCCTTTGTATGGGAGGTACCCGAAAGCGTGGCACTTTTGGGTCCAAACTTTAAGATTTTTTTAATTTTGGCTTGGTACCAAAAGTCACTAATTTTCATGTTGCTGCAACTACGATTTGTGAATTTTACCTACATATATTTTATACTTTATAATGAAGTTGCCTTTGTTACGTTTTGTTTTGTTTTAATAAATGTGCCTAGTACAATGTTTGAACACTTGTTTCTTTTTTGTTTAATTTTATGCGAATAATAGATTAATCGAATAATTTGATTGAGTTTTGTTCGGTTGATTGTCAGATTGAAATTTACGATTAACCGATTAATCAAAAAACCCGATTAAATGGGTACCCTACTAAATACACGCCGACAAGCTATACTCTACAAGAACGCGGAGTACATGCGACTAGTTTTTAAGCAATGATTCGTCAGTGATTTTGGAACAACGTGAATTTCTGCGCCAAACACTCAAACATAAAGGCCCAATTTTTGACTGGTTATTTAAATTGGTAATGAGTTAATTTTGATTTATGTTTGATCTGACATCAAATACGAAAAGAGTTTTTCAGTCTTTTGTCAAAAACTCTTACTACCAATATGGCAACAGTGGCAAATGCTACGAAAAATAACCGGTATTCATACCTTTATCGGGTAATCGTTACAACGCACCAAATTGCCTCCATTTGCAAAAAAAAGTGAAGGATAAAATTGGATAATATTAGAGGAGAGAAATAAAGTTCTAACTGCACTACGAGTTAAATGATACGTTTTTATTGTTACTTCAACTAGGATGGTGATTGTAATTGTTTACATTAACAATTAAAGAAAATTTGTGTTTGTTCATCTTTTTGTTTTTTTTTCAAAATCATATGGTCACTTGATCATAGTTTAAATGCCCAACATTGGCTGTTTAAACAGCAATCAATTATTAACCTAAAAAATTAATTCAAAGTTTAAATTATGTATGATCGTTGAACAAAGGTGATTTTCCACTCAACAATTAGGCCTAAGGCGTTCAGCCGGTTGCCTAGAAGAGAATGGAGTACTACGTCACAGAAGACGCATCGAAAGGCACCGTTGGGCTCGATCCGGCAAGAATATCGCCACTGTGGCGGCAGACGTCACAGATGAGTCGTTAATGTCGACTAGACGATGTTGGCTATTACACAGTTGTCTCTGCAACACAATTTTGCTGTAACACATGAAGATACTCCCCCACAAAGTGCAGGCAGTTCATCCGTTATTGCCTGCAGACCGTCAATCGCATCGAAATTTTTGCTGAGCGACGAGATCCATTTTCATCTGAACAAATAGGAAAACAAACAAAAATATCAGTTCGTATCATTCCCGAAGCGTCAGGCACGTAAATTAATACTTTTGGTGAAACCTTTAAATAACCAGAATTCATTTTGGAGGTCACATTTGCTTCTTTCTAACAAAATAAAAATGCTAATTTTATTACAAAATTGTATTATTTTTGAATTACGCTATAATATTTATAAACAACGCAAGGAAATACTGAAACCCGGTGGAGCAAAATATCAGATGCAAATATTTCGGGAGGGACATAGTATAGAGAATAAAAACATGTATGTACATTAGACCGACTCACAAAAAAGGGTTCTTTTGTCCACCCCTCAAAATATAATTGTGAAAATATTTCGTGTCTAGCATTAAGATCCCATGAGCTGGATCATTTTAAAAAAAATTATTTTTTTTTGGTTTTCAAAGAGTTTTGTACTTTAACTATGGACAATGTACACAATTTTAGTATAATATGAAAGGTTTTTAAGGCGCGTCCAACAGTATATAAAACATGCCAAAGCATGTCCTGACACATCCGTTTTCCAGAGATATTCTTTAAAATAATAGAGGCTTTAAGTTTGCGCACCTCTTGTACATGACATCCTGGGTTCGATCCCAGCTTTGACCACCTTAAATTTCTTTCGGCGGCGGTCATCTCGCGACACTGTCGAGTATTTAGCCATGAAAAGGCTTCTCAAAATACCGTTCGGAACCGGTGTACAATAATAGGTCCCAATCAGTGAGTCCAAAACAGGTCACTGGTTGTGAGAAGCTCTCCCCACTTCCTTCATGGGATGTAAAGGGAAACAATTTTTTTAATCGATTTAAGTAAGCAATTTGTTTTAATTCACACTAGTTCGCGTTTTATTAAAAATGCAATACATCATTGTAAGGACATCATATACATTTTCCGAGGTGACCCGGACAAAATTTTGAGTATTTAGTATTATTCAAATCTGACATTTAAATCCGAACAGTCTCCGTACTAAACACTGAGAAATACGTTATTTGAAAGCAGAATGTGCCAGGACATGTTTTGTATACCGTTGACGAGTCTTAACAAAAACCTTTCATATCATACTACTTAATATTTTATACACTGTCTTCAGTTAAAACACAAAGTTCTTGGAAAAACTAAAAAATATAAATTTTTTAAAAACGGGTCAGCTGACGGGATCTTAATGCTAGACCCGAACATAGACCAATACATACATATTTACTTTTATTCTCTCATCTGACGTTTCATTTCACACTCTTCGTCGTAGGTTTGTGGAAATGAGAGCAATTAAATTTAAAATTAACTAACACCAGGTGGAGTTACAAAATATGTTCACTTAACTTTTTCATGTCGTTTTGGTGTAGAACTGAAAAATTTAAATGTATTTTGCACTTTTTTGTTGACTTTTATCGTCGGTATACATGTTTGCTTTCCATCCTACCTATGACGTTTAATTTATTGAGCGAATAAAATTATCTATGTATGTATTGGTCTATGGACCCGAAATATTTTGGGAATCATCAGTAAACAAACCAAGGTACATTTTCAGGAGTGGCCATTGAAACTGAAAACACACTTTTTTCCCCACCGTACAATGTGACCCGGTCTAATGTACATATACGTATACTTATTAGGGATGCTAAACGGGACCGATTTTAAGAAATCCCGGAATTTGGGATTTTGGAAATCCGTGATATTATTTTTAAATTTTTTTGGGAACAGGTCTATTTTACGGCTTACACTCCAAAAACAACCACAACCCAATAATCACAAAAATTTCGAAAATTCAAATGTTTGAATATTGTTTGAATTTACACTTGAAATCAAATACAATAAACACCAAAATTCCGAAAATTCAAGTGTTTGAGTATTGCTTGAATTGAAACTTGATTTTAATCTTCGTTTTCAAACCAGTTTGAAGTTTTTTGAAAGTATTTTATTTGAAATTGCCATCAACAATATTTGTCAGCTTGGGGATATTTAATAGTAATTTAATATTCGAATATATCGGAAAATGGACTAAATCAAAAACGGTAACTCTAAGATCAATTCAAGGAATATGGTAAGTATTGATTTTGATTTCAATTAACAAATAAACAACATTTTGCAGCGCTTTTTTATAGGTCGAAGAAATGGAAGAGCTACAAACGAATCTCGTCTTTATATAACATTTACACATGGACTGCAACAACCCTTTTAGCGGCCCAGAATCGAATCTAGGCGAGCCATAAAATAGGTAATTAGATATCTAGATATCGAGGACCTGATTATGTTAATACTAATGCTATCATTGCAGATAATCAAAGGAAAAATTTGCAGCTCCATCAGATGCAACTCATAAAATTTGATATCTAAAATTAATTTTTATTTACAAATTATCCATTCGTTATTCCTAGTTTATAGGGTTATTTATGAATCATAACAATTTATATTCCAGTTAAATAAATATATGTATTTCTAATTATGGTCAATTCCAAGCAACTGTGCTCGTTCTAAATAGGGGGTTGAAAATAAAATACACGGCTTGAATTAGAGTACATTAATACTGATTTTGCTGGAATTAAAATGTAATTTCTTCCTTGAATTCCAGCGCACCGACTTACTTATTTTGACTTGAATTCAACTGTAATTCGAGCCTTGAATTCAACTATAATTACACTTTAATATTCGAATTGAATTCAATGGTTAATTTCCCTGGAGATTGCTATTGTTTTACAGTGTTATTGAAGTAAAATTCAACACTTGTAATTGGAAAATATGGCTGGAATTCAAGTTGAATTCAACTTGATTTCCAACACAAATGTTTATTGGGAAGGGGGATAGAATAGGTTATTCTAAGCATGGGCCACGAAATTTCGGATATGAGAGAGGATTATGGCTTTAACGTACCTTGTAAAGCCATTGATATCAGTTATTTGTATAAAACAATTCAAAACAAACTCATAAAATAATGTAGCACTTTTTGATAAGTCGCTTATTTATCGAGATATCGGATGTTGACATTTAGAAAAATTATAGATTTTTTTTTAGTTTTCTCAATTAAAAACAAAAATTATTTTAAAAACATCGCGCGATTTTTCAAATATTTTTTTTTTCAAACAAAACAAAAATTATTTAAAAAATTTTTTTAAATTTTTGTTTGAGAAACATAAACATTCGATAACTAAGCGACTTATCGAAAAATGCTACGTTATTTCTTGAGTTTGTTATGACTTCTTTTATACAAAAAAAAGTGATATCAATGTCTTTACGCGGTACGTTAGTGGAGAAAGTATCCGAAATGTCGGGGTCCATAACTCCGAAACTATGCATTTGCCCCGATTTTGTTATTTTACTTTCTTTGCTGAAAATAACTCGGGAGATGAATACCATTCATTTGAGTACCCGCACTTGCCAACTGTTTTTTTATTTTGACCCTGTGCCCCCATGGGTCCGACCCCAAGAATTTTATAAATTTTTCCACTTCTTATATTTTACTCTAATTTGTTTATTTTTTAAATATTTTTTTTACAATCGCCTGGAGGTCGGCAATTTTACTCAGTATTGTCCATATTTGAAATGTTCGGCAAATGTTTTCTTTAGAATTTTGTCCAAAGGCCTTTGTTCTTGAAAACACATTTTATATGTGTAGGCAGGCTTTCCACAAGTGTTGTCGGTGCTCGTTCGTTTTGGGAGAAGCTTCTTTTGACAATTGCTCACAAATTCTCGATTGGATTCAAATCGGGGCTTTGAGCTGGCAACCTCATTATTTTGAATTATTGTTCAGCAATCTATTTTTGCACAATTTTGGCAGTGTGCGCACTCTTCAATAAAAACGGGCAAATTGTTCTGGAAAATACTTACAGCCTGTTTCTCCAACTCGAACGAAAAGCTAAGCGAACGAAAGTCAGTCACTCACATTCGACTCAAATTCGGTTTAACTAAGTCGAAATTTTCGTTCGCCTAAGTGGCAGTACGTTCGAAATAGAGAAACCAAAATTTGTACTGAAAAATTTTATTTTTTCATTCGACTTGAAACGACAAGATTGTGAAACCCAAATAAACTTTCTTTCGTCTAGAACACTAACGAAAGCTTTCGTTCGAGATAGAGAAATAGGCTGTTAAATAGTACTCCTTATTCATAATACATTCTATTTTCACAGAGGACCAATTCTCTACCAAGTGAAACATTCCATCACAATGTTTTACGGGTTGCTCAGCATGGTGTCGCTGAATAGTTTCACCGAGCCTCTTCCAACAATAGTGTATTCCATCAGATTGGAAACGATTATTTTTCGCTTCATCCAACCAAATCACCCGTTTCCAATAGTCAGTTGTCCAGTTTTTATGTGTTTCTTGTCCACATTCTTGTTTCTACTTTCTTGTATCCACTTCAATCAACTACTGTACATGAAATAGTCTTTAAAAAGTAAATGGCAATCATTGGTTTATATATCTAGTATTGATTTATTTATCGTCGTCTTACACTTTTGTATTTTTCTGTGTTTCTGTTTTTGGAAATTAAAATCTGAACACTTTTCAGATCTACTTTAGATCACGTGATTTAAAATGAATCCGCGTTGGAATCATGGGTATATCTTAAAAAATGAGGTAGTAATTCTATTTATCCGAAGTCAGACATAAACAAAAATAAATAGTAAAACCTCATCTTTAAATTCGCATAAAATGGCAAGGAGTATGGGTACTACGAAAACCCGATGCATCCTTTCAAGTTTCCAGAGACTTTCCACTGCTTTGATGTGCCCAATAGTGGACACTCCCTCAGATGGTCACCTACTTTCAATGGAAAGTTATCAGAAAATGAAGCTTCAAATTTAACATTTTGTAATTGGCCGGAAAAGTTATGGTAGACAAAATAATCTTTAATATTGACCAAAATTCCGCAAAGGAAGTTGAAAGGAATCTTTATAATGTAAACGACTTTAGGTTATATACATATATTCGAAGACAACACCTATGCTAGATTTTTGACTATTTTTAAACTAAAAATGACTTCAGGATTGTATGGAATTGTTTCGAAATGAAAATTTTTTACTTGATAACTTCTTTCAAAAATACGAATTGCGTTTGCTTGCGTATTTTGTTGCGTGGGGTTCATAATAGAAAATACTCATCTATACATGCATTACAAGTGGGTACGTAAAACAAACACATTTAGGCCAACTTCTCAAAAGGTTATTTGAAAAGTCACTTGAATTTTTAAAACAATTTTTCGCCTACGGGACCTATAAACATTTCTTAATAGCCTTTTCACACTAGCGTACATTTTGGGAGAAGGCAAGGAAGATGTTGAAAAACGAAACATGTGTTCACACTTGCAACATCTTCCATCTGCCATTTTCTAATATTCATTTAGTAAATGCCACATTATTAGTTTTTCGTTATTATAAGCATTCTTTAGGCTAAAATTGACCGGTAAGCTAACGTAAGGTTTATGTATTTAAAGTTGCCACATTTTCTGATATGTATATGCAGGAGAAGAAATTAATTGACATTAATTTAGCTTTGAAAATAAAAACTGAAAATGGAAAGCAGTCCACGTTTTGTTTTATATAAACGAGCTAGAGGATATTTTTGAAAACTCGCAGCATAAAAGAAGAGCCTCCACCAGATCTACCAACAGAACCTCTTCTTCTGCCAAGTAGTTTTTGGCTCGTTTTCTTGTTGTTTCCTTGTTTGGCGTCGTCATTTTAATATTCTTTCAAAAATTCACAAATTTTTAGATTGCTTGTAAACAAACAAATAAAAGTACGTTGCCACTACGTAACTATTTTTATTACAAACCAATTCATTTGGTCAAAAGTAATCGGTTTTTTCTTTGGTATTGCCACATTATCAAAAATATTAATTTTATTTTACTGGGAAAAACATTTAATGGCCACTTTATTGCTCACTTCAGCTAAAGTTACCTTTTACTAGCATTTACTTTAAAGGCAAGTTATAATAATGGGCCTAAAATGGTTTAGGAAATATAAGTATTCATGCAGTTGTAGTCTATTTGGACCCCAAAAATGGAGAATGGCATTCATCACACGTGTATTTTTTAGCATTTCATATTTGTTACAATTGGTTTATTCCTACATTTATTTCGTCAAGATGTATTTATATCAAAGGGTGTTATTGCGACAAGACAATAGATATTTTATACATATTTGGTTTCATTCCAGTGCCAAATTCAGAGCAAATTTGTTATGCAATTGCAATACAAGAAAGCAAAAAAGTATGAAAACAAACCACACATGAATTTAAAAGTCAATTGAGGCAAAGATTTGAAAATATTTAAATCAGCTGTTCAAGCGCTACCACCTGATATAAATGTTTTTGAATTTCTGTCATTTTTTTAATATTATTCTAGTGAAGGACTCAAAATTATCGACTGATGTGGGGTGAAACGAAATGGGATAGAAACATTTTTCAAAGATGTTGTGCTCACAAAATGCCAAATTTGTATGGGGAAATGTTAACATCTTTGGCAAATTGATAGAAGATGTAGGATGTGGCCTAGTGTGAAAAGGCTATAAACATTAAAAAAATTTTCGCAATTTTCATTGACCACAGCTGTCAGTTTGTAGGGAATTCAAAAATTATAAATGTTAGTTAGTTCTAACTAGATACTGTGATAATGGTCATTAGACACATTAAGCGTGTTTTGGTTACACCGCTTGCTTATATCATCGCTTGTTTTGTATGAAGCACTTAGCGAGAACTTAGCGACGCGAATCATTTTCGCTAAGTTTAGCGAAATTTTTTTTTTACATCTTTTACCGTTTTCAACCCTTTTTCATATTTTTGAATAAAATCACTTATCGCTAAATATCCGTTTTCTTTACGACTTAGCAAACGATAATCGCTTGCTTGTAACCAAAACACGACTATTGTTTTTATGTAGAGCTACAATTTCTGCATTCCTTTCAAATGATAGTACTAATACATATCTAGTCAAATTTACATATTTTAACAATTCGCTCCAAACACTGGACATATGTATCAAAAATAAAGGTAAACGAGTATGCTGAATTTCAAACATAGTCAGAGTTGTCACATTACAAAATTTAAAGAAACTGGGTGCGACTATTTAAAAAGTTTAAAGTGCGTGAGTTTATTTCCCATTTGGTTTGGTGTTTAGCAGGTCCCACCCGTAGACTAATTAATACTTATAGTAGACCTAATAGTTCTCTCATAAAATTTATGGCATTTGGCCTGGTGTGATATTGACGTTCGATGTTGAAAAGAATTGCTTTACTAATACCAGATAGAGGCAATGTTTCAAAACAACGACCAAAATAACAACAACGGCAATTCGTTTTGTGTGTTAAAATTATTGTGTTAAATACAACACAAATGTATGCTAACAATAACAGTCAATAAAAATGTTTAAAACACATTTAAATTTCACGGTTTTTCACCAAAACGACATGAAAAATTAAAGCAAGAAGTTATTGTAATTCCACCTGGTGTATGCCACTTTTCGTCAAACATCTCTCTATCACACAGACCGCATCAAGAAAAGTGCGAAAGGAAACGTCATATGAGCCAAATGTTCTCTCTAGTATGATTTACTCTATGGTCCCACCCATATCGTATACATTTTTTTGAACTCTTGGTATAATATTTCCTGATCGGGATGGTTGTATTCCGCGACTTTTTCCGGGTTAATCACAGAGTAGCGGGTAATACAATTAATAATGTAATTTGCTTCGATTTAATTGTAAATAATTGTCTGTCAATTTACAAATTAATCAATCCGCTGTTCACTTTTTTCCACTGACGATTTCGAACTCTTTTGCTCAAATGCCTCTTTTTATTAAAGCCCCGTTCTCTACAACAGTTACAAATAAACTGTATCAACAAAAACACTGTATCAAGTAAAACAAAAACTTAGAATCCCGGTTTTATTCGTAATGCAATTCCTTCGAAAAATTGTAAACGAAAAACCGGCCAGACATATTTTGATTTTTCATTCATGTTTTTGGGCGATTAGTTATTATGAAAAATCACCCAATTTGCATCAGTAAAACTTCGCCCGAAAATAATAAAAAAAACCCAACAATTTATGAATAATGTTGGTCGACTTCAGATTTTTATACCCTCACCCATTTGTATGAGAGTATCATTAGACGAAATTCGATTTAGGAATTTTTAAAAAGATTTAGCCATGTCTGTCTGTCTGGCTGGCTGACTGGCCAACATGATAACTGCTGTAAATTTTTACCGATCAGGATGACATTTGTCAGTGACTATCATTTGTCCAAGCATAGTTGGGGATTGAAACCGGCCGTTTGGTACCTCCCATACAAATCCACACCTTTAGTACAAAATCATATTTCTTCCACAATTTTTTTCTGGTAGATGTGATTAGCTTCAACTCATACATTGGTTAATAATCTTTAAATATATACTTAACTAGAGAAAATGGACGAGATAGCCACGCCCATTCTGGTACCTCCCATACAAAAACTTGTTGAAATTAGGTATAAGGCTTCACGTTATTCAACGCCAATCACCGATTACGACGAGGGTGATTTTTCCCACGCCCATTTTGGTACCTCCCATACAAAAGTTGTTTGGCCGTCTGGATGTTCGGCACGAGAAGTCCCGCAAAACCGAACCAATCTGTATGAAATTTTGTAATAGACAATGTTTCGTCAAATGGCATTCTTCTATGGAAAATGAGCGGTTTCGCCACACCCATTCTGGTACCTCTCATACAAAAGTTGGACGGATGACCGGTTGATCGACACGATAACTCGCCGACTTTAATGAACTTCGGTACTAGGCAACATTTTGATAAAAGCTATTGTATAACAAATAATTGACTACTGTGCCATGCCCAGTTTTGTACCTCCGGTACAAAACTCGGGCGTATTTACGACTGGCCGACTCGATATCTCCAGTAAACCACAACCGATCTTTATAAAATTTGTTACTGATCAATATTTTTGCAGCAGCTACTGTGTAATAATAAATCAACAACTACGCCATGCCTATTTTTGGGCGCACAATTGGTTGGTAGTCACAAAAATTCACCAAACCCATTTAGGACCCTAACTAAGTTGGGTATTAAACAAAATTTAGCGCAATGTAAATCTGCTATTGATTATGGTCACATTTGCCACGCCCATTCGTTCAACGTAAGGGTGAATATAGGCGTTTTTTTAACAGAACTCGGTGCAATGGATGACTTAGGGTGAGGGTATGTTTAAGTTTGTTCACCCGACTGAAATTTATGTAAATACTTATTTTTGAACATTTTGACTTACATTTCGAACAGTTTTACTTTGAAAAACTATTCATGGTCATCATAAGGTGGAGTTTGAGTCTGTGTTCTTGTTCTTACCATAGAGTAATGACGTATAGAGACGCCAACTCTCTCAGTAAATTGATGGCATTTGGTGTGTTGTAGATAGGCGGTTGGATGTTGGATGTTGGAAAGTATTGCTTTCATAATACCAGATAGAGGCAATGGCTCAATCTATCCACCAATAAATCAGCAACGGCATTTCGATTTGTGCGTTAAAATTTTTGTGTAAATATACCACAAATATGTACTAACAATACAATATATCGAAAAAGGTCCAAAATACGTTTAAACACGACATGAAAAATTTAAGTCAACAATTTTTGTAATTCCACCTGGTGTAAACCAATTTACGTCAAATAACTCTCTATCGCACCGACCGCATCACGATTAGTGTGAAAGGAAATATCAGCTGAGAAGAATGGCAGCTCTATACGTCATTACTCTATGGTTCTTACCAATTTTGGTTACAAATTTTGTCATTGATCTCTAAACTGAAAATTTCGTTTCACTGATATACCTTGTAAATATTTATATCATTATATCATTTATAATTCCTCTGCGTACTCCATTTTATATTTAAAGCATGGTTCAGGTTGATAAAATTATCGAAATGTTAAAATTTTGGACACAAATAATTGTTTTTGTACGAAATAACTTTGGTGTAACAACCCTGAAATTGATTTAATTGAGCGACTACCAAGCAAATGAAGAATGACCGAAATTTTCGATTCACGAAATTTTCGTTACTCTTTATACACGTACATACATAGAATAATACAATAAATTAAACGTCATAGGTACGATGGAAAGTAAACATTGGATGGTTGAAAATATGGGTTCAATAATACCAGATAGTGGCAATAGTATACAGCGACCAACAAAGGAACAACAACCGAATTTTGTGTTTTTGTGGCAAACTGGTTGTGTTAAATACAATACAAATGTATACCAACGATAAATGTCAACAAAAAAGTGCAAAATATATTTAAATTTTTCAGTTCTACACCAAACGACAGGAAAAAGTTAAGTGAACACATTTTGTAACTCCACCTGGTGTAAGATAATTTTAAATTTAATTTCTCTCATTTCCACAAATGAACGTCAGATGAGAGAATAAGATTATCTATGTATGTATTATTCTATGCGTACATACTTCTTATGGCTACGAAAATATCGGAGGAACTGAATACAAGGCTTAAAGACGAAATAATGATGAATAGCGATTTGAAACTCGAGAAACTATTGAAAGGTTTTAATTCAACGCAGTTTGAATATTTTCCAAAAACTAAAACAATTGATTCTTAAAAACATCTCTGATCTTCCGCAGGAGGTATGTATGTTAACATGGTTAATTTGCATGGAATTGTATTGTTAGAAATTGCACAGCTTCGTCTGTTATACTGTACCCCTGGACACCTCTTCTACTTTCCTGTGGGGTGAGATTTTCAAAAATATTTCTGCAGATTATGTTAATGTGGAAATTTTAAATGTAAGTAATTGTAAAAAAAGTTATATTCAAAAACATTCGTGGTATTAAAATTGTACAACGGCCCATTACTTTAGGGGTTGCTATGCGCCAACCCAGAGTGATTGATTCGCGACAACTTATCCACCCCGAGATTCTTCATTAAACATTATCCCAACACTTTGCTAGTAAACAGCATCAAAACTTAATTGTAATGAACCGTTTTCGACGCTTTACTACCCCTAAGAAGAATCGTCTCACTCAAATTCAAAACGAATTCAATTTCAAATATAACATAAAATCATAGATATTAACATGTCAACATATATTCAAGAGAACATTTACGTTTCACAATGGATAACAAGGATACGAGGACGAGTATGAAGGCTCTTGCGTAAATAATGTGCCACTTGTGGCTTGTTCACGTTAACTGCATACAGGATTTCAACCACAAATTTGTAAATTCGATTCCAACATTATTCATGTAATTACAGCGAGTATTTGCCATTGAAGAGAAAGGACAAACTTCGCATGGAAGTGGTCACATGGACTGATTCACTGGATTCATGGAGTAACATCTAAACAACTCACATGCGTACACTTGTGTGTGTGTTAGTAATGACACTGTAGAACTTTCGAGTTTACCCTTAAATCAAATTTGGGTTCATGAAGTCCTTCCATAATAAATGAATGTGCAACTGAGCTGGTGTATCGCAGACACACACACTAAGTGTGGAATCTACATATGTGTGTGTGCGGCGTACATCATTCAGTGGCATTTGAGTCCTTTGAACACTTCATCATTTTGTATTTAAGCCTTTGGCCTTGATATCATCACTGCATTCACATGAAGGTGCGATGATGTTGTACTTGAATTTGTATATAAAGACATAGAGTCATGTGGGTTGGATATGTTTATAGTTTGTTAGTACGTCGACGTTCGTAGTAGGTGATTGATGGGCCGCCTTTATAAAGGTCCAATGTTTTACTTTACAGCTAATAGAGGGGGATTATTTTTCAGACAACTTACACATGTGTTACTTGATCTTGGCCAGCAATGTCTATGATATCTCCCAGGAATTATAAGTCAATTGTGTAGTTGGCTTTTGCAAATTATGTACTATTTATAAATTCTGCTGATGAAACTTCGATATTTTTATAATATAAGTAGTTATGTTCTCGTACTTTTCAAATAACAAAATATACGGTAACTGATAAACATTGCTTCCAAAGATCTAGTTTTAGTGGATGATTCTAACAACTTTGATGTTTCTCGAATTGATCCGTTAATTTCTCCTGAGGTTAGTTACCATCCAACGCTGGGAATTAATTATACATATGATACCATGCAGGTTGGTTGCAATCGCTCTTTGTCCTATGTTGGCCTATGCTTTTCGCGTGCGAACTTTATTCCTTTGAATAATCTTATATTTGATACCGACTGGAATAGTATATGTCAGTGTGATAATGCTGTTGAGTTTGAAATCGCCCTGGATGATTTCTATAATATTATTAATGACTATATTTCTAAGTCTGTACCCAAGAGGGCTATAATGGGTAATACTGGTCCCCCATTGATCTTCAAGGGCTCTAAACTGTCTTAAGAATGTAAGGAATAGATGTTCGAAAAAGTATAAAAAATCTGGACTGCTAGCAGACTATGCTAGGTATATTGTTGCTAGGAGTAGATACAACTCTAAATCTCGTGAGAGTTACAGATTATATTTGAATAAGTTGAAGGCTAATTTTAAACGGAACCCCAAATCATTCTTTAGATTTGTTAACTTGAAGCGTAATTCCTCTTCCACACCGTGTAGGATCAAAATGAAAGGTATTGATTATTCAGATGAAGAGTCTATTGCTAATTGTTTCGCCGATTTTTTCGCATCTATTTATTCCACCCGAGCCTATGATGTTTCCAAATCATACCCGTACACTGCCCGCTCTACCATTCCGTTTGATGCACCTGTCGTAAATTCTTCGTGGTTGCTAGATAACTTGATCAGATTGAAAGCCTCGAATAAAGCTGGTCCTGATGGTATCCCGGACTCTATGTTGAAATACTGCTCGAATTCTCTCAGCTTACCGTTGACTCTCTTATTTAACGCTTCGTTGAAGTTCGGTCATTTTCCTGCACATTGGAAGAGCTCTTATATAATCCCTCTACACAAATCTGGTAGTTTAGGAAATGTTGCAAATTATAGGGGAATTGCAAAATTGAGTGCCAATCCTTAACTTTTTGAGAAGTTAGTCACAGAGATAATTTCTCATCATGTTTCCTCTATTTTAGACCCATGTCAACATGGCTTTCGGAAGGGTCGTTCCACCTTGACTAATTTGCTTCAGTTTTCCTCTTCTATTATTGACGGCTTTATTAATGGAGATCAAACTGATGTGATTTTTACCGATTTTAGTAAGGCTTTTGATAAAGTTAACCACAATTTGTTATTATATGAACTCGGGTCAATGGGTTTTAATTGTAACATGCTGAAGTGGATTAGTTCTTACTTAATGAACCGAGAACAGATGGTATCATTTGGCCGATCATTCTCAAGATCTATTTTTGTGTTATCTGGGGTGACTCAGGGCAGTCATCTTGGCCCGGTTCTATTCTTGTTATTCATTAACGACTTACCCGACTCCATAATGCACTCTGAATTGTTAATGTACGCTGATGACGTGAAGATCTATTTTTCTTACAAGGATCCTTGTCAATATACTTTACTTCAGAGGGATTTGTCTACCTTCCAGACGTGGTGCGAAACTAATTTGATGGAGCTTAATTTTGCGAAATGTAAGCATATGCTGTTCTCTAGGTCATCATTAGTTTCGGCAAAATACATTTTAGGTGGCAATGTTCTTGAATCGGTGGATTCATTTGTTGATCTTGGTGTTCTCTTGGACAGAAAATTGAATTTCAATTCCCACATAATTATGATGGTAAATAAAGCTTATGGCGTTCTGAACTTTATTAAAAGTTGGGCAAAAGAATTTTCAGATCCCTACGTTACGAAAAATCTTTTTACTTCACTAGTCCGCCCTATTCTCGATTATGGATCTGTTGTTTGGGACCCCCACCCAGTACAATTTGTATGTTAATATGATTGAATCGGTCCAGAAACAGTTTCTCATTTTTTGTCTGAGAAACCTTCAATGGAACCCGAACCATAAACTTCCTTCGTATATTATAGGAGACTAGCATTGATCAGATTACCGACTCTTAGTAGTAGACGTACCATGATAAACTCTATTACACTTTTAAAGATAATTGATGGATGTATATGTTCTGAATTTCTGTTATCTAAGATTTTCATAAATGTCCCATTGAGACCCACGAGGTACTATAAACTCATTCACATCGAGTTTCAGCGTTCGAATTATGCGTCCTTTGATCCAGTTAGGAGACTGTGTCGTGACTTTAATGAGCTATATCAGTTTATTGATTTCACTGGTAGTTGGGAAACTACAAAGTCTAGGATAATTTGTCATTTGAACCGATTGCATTAGTGTTATATATTCCTCTACATATGTAAATTTACTTTATCCTTACTATCTGTCTGTCTGTCTGATTTATAATTTGGTTTTCCTTTTTGCTCGTAATTATTATATATTATGAAGTCTATTATATTAATATCTCGTGATGTACTTTTATACTTATTTATGTTAGTGTAATACCAACTGGTGAAGCATTTCTGTAGTTGGTTGCAACGTGTGAACTTATGATCCTCGCTCTCCCGTTGTAGACCGGTCTATAATGTGTACGCTGTCCTCACGTTATGGGGACGTGGCCCTCTTGGTCGGTAGGGGCGGGTAAGAGTGGCGGCGATGGGTTCGCTCGATTAAAACAAAAAGAAAAAAAAAACATCAACCTGCATGTGATGAAAATAGATCGAGTCAAAATCGAACACGATTTGATTATTTAAACGATATTTATTGGATTATTCCAAATATTGGGAAACATACGATATTATATAACATTATTTAATGGCAGGAAAAAAGAAATGAATTCATTGATATCTAATATTTGCACAAAAAAAAACATCATTATTATGTCAAATCGTATTCGACTTAAATCGATCGATTTCCATCACAAGCCCGATATATTTTTCTTGTGTAATTAATTGGTTCCGTTCTTTTTTATTTCAGTGATTGGTCGTTCAGTTTAAGGAAAATGGGGGATTGGGATGATTAAACAAGAATTCGGATTGTGCGTCGCTATCACGCATTCGAGTCTGTAAATTCCGTCCAAACAATCAATTTTGTCGAATGTGGAACAATCGCATAAGTATTTAAATCTATTTTATTTCAAAATTCAAACAGCAACGTATCAGACTTACCGATTCCCTGGAAATTTTGCCAGAAAATCATTCAAATGGTGGTTTATTACGAAAACATGAGGAACTGCATTTTTAACTTTCACGAGGCCCATTTTGATCTAGATGAACAAAATTATAGAATATGAACCCACAGATACTCCATGACACGCAATAGCATTCAGCTGTTTGAGTCCCTTTTTGGCGTGCAGTTTCATTAAGCTGCATTGTCGACCCATACTTTTCTAAAGAAAACAGTAGTGATGTTACGGTTAATGTATACGGTTAGTTAAAAATGCTGAAAGGGTTTTTAATCCAGAGGCACACCTAAAGAGAATCTCCTTCAACTTTGTGTGGTTTCAGCAAGATGGTGCAACGTGTCACTTTTCGAGTTCTGTTGTGGCTGAACTGCAGTGAAAATTGCCCAATAAGCCCATTGGGAGAAACTCCACATTCCATTGGTCCCCAAAGTATCCTGACATTACTGCACCTTTTTTTATTGTGGGGTTATTGCACACTGGAAATTTACAAAACTAAACCAACAAATTAGATTCATTCAATCAGTCCGTTCGAACGATAATTGTAGCATTTCCCGTTGGACCCCCAGGCTGTAATGAATAACTTTTTGTTAAGCTGTTGCACAGGCGTCACCGAACGTTAAGATCATTTATATTCAAATATTTTAAAAGGTATTTAAGAGACTTCATAAAAAATATAATTTTCTCAAAAAAATCTTATTTTGGTTTCTGAATGCAGCTACATTCATCACCCATCCTGTACTTACCAGAGAAGAAGAATGACTTTGTTCTCTCATCTAAAAACTAGACGAACGGCATCCAGTAAAATAAGAACTTTTGCCAGAGTATATCGTTAGCTAAAATGCAAAAAGGCGTAACTAACAAAAATATAATTTCACAGGAGAAGCAAAAAACTTTGTAAAATGAAATCTAGAAATATTTTTAACGAAGTTTTTTCGTATTTCACTTTAAGCTCAAAGACAGATGTTTGATCGCAGAATTGTAAAATTTTTTCAATACATGTAGTTTAATGGCATTCATAACAATCAATCAGAAACTCGATTTTGAATTTTTGGTTAGTTACGCCTTTTTGCATTTTAGCTAATGATATGATTTAGAATGTTGACATGTTTTTTTGTCCATGCTAATTGTTATATAACTTCGTTGAAAGTAATTAAGAGAAAGGAACAATCATAGAGTAATGACGTATAGAGCTGCCATTGTTCTCATCTGACATTTCCTTTCACACTATTTGTGGTGTGGTCGGTGCGATAGAGAGTTATGTGACGTAAATTGGTTTACACCAGGTGGAAGTACAAAAATTGTTGACTTATATTGTTCATGTCGTTTTGATGAAAACTGTGAATTTTGAATCTATTTTGGACTTTTTTGATATAGGGCCAATCTGCCGTTTCCAATTGTCTGTAAGATTTGCATAGATCGTACGGTGACAAAAAAAGTTATGGCTATAGAAATTTACTATATAAATAGTATTTCCTTGCAGATGAGCGCAAGCAGTTCGGTTCTTTTTACTTGTCGTGACAAGGTAAACAAAATTAAATTGGCCCAGGAGAAGCATGGAAATTGGCCCTTACAACGCAACACCATCGATATATTTGTGGTGTTTTTACACAAAAATTTTAACATACAGATCGAAATTCCGTTGCTGATTTATTGTTGGATGGTTGGAGCCAACATCCAACCGCGCATCTGCAACACCCTAAATGTTATCAATTTACTGAGGGAGTTGGCGTCTCTATAGGTAATTACTCTATAAAAACAATGGTTTTTAGATTAGAAAAAATTTCTGTCTATAATTTTTTTTTGATTATACCCCATAACCATAGAGAAATACTTAAGAGTTTCCATTACTCTCTTCGATTCCTCTTTATGACGACGAGGTAGTAGGCCATTTCATAGAGTTTTATTTGCTGCGGTATTTTACCAATTTTACCCTTTCGTTGGCCAAAAACGGACAGAAAACAAAGGGAATGTGTTTTTTCGTTCAATTCAAACAACATAAAACATAATTTAGCTGTCATTAGTATCAATAAACACTATTTAAAATTAGTTCCTGTCTTCTTTGCTCTCTCATTCTCTGTCATCGGCCTAGTACCTTTTCGATCAGCTGTGCCATAGATACCCCCTGATACAACTCCATACCTTAAGGCAAGTGTTTTACCTGGTATAGATAAAACAAATTTTGTGACCGGCTGTGTGTGACCGTCGGTGGTGCAACGGGTAGTATGTGTGCCTCTTGTACATGAGATCCTGGATTTGTCCCTGCTCTGACCACCTTAAATATTTTTCGGTGGCGGTCACCTCACATAGTTACGGCGACTCTATCGAGTATTTAGCCATGAAAAAGCTTCTCAAAATACCGTTCGGAATCGGTGCAAAAATTGTACTTTAGGTCCCAATCAGTGAGTATAAGCCTAGAAAGCACATAGCTGGTTGTGAGAATCTCTACCCAATTCCTTCATGGGATGTAATGGGAAACCATTTTTTTTATAGATACATTTTGTGAGTATAATTTTCCTAAATATTCGATACTTTTCCAAAATATAGCATTTGCAGCTTAAACGAAACCTTTTCTAAATTAAACGAAACCTTTTCCAAATGAAATGAAATCTTTTCCAAATTAAATGAAACTCCTTTCAATTGAAATTAACCCCTTTCCAATTGAAATGAAACCTTTCCAATTGATGTGAAACATTCTTTTAGATAACAGAAATCATTTTGACAATTAAATAAAACACTATAACAACTAACAAAAAATTCAAAAATCAATTTAACGATCTGGCATATCATTTAATTTTTAAAAACTCCTTTCTATGGGCTTCAGCACAGGCGAATATGGAAGTAAAAATTCTAGGAAAATCCCTTATCTGGAACGATAGATATCATGAATATCTCAAATATTAAATCATGTTCTGGATCAATATTGAGTGCCGATACAACTGAACACAATATTATATATGTTATTGATCGAAGTGTTTAGCAACTAAACGAAAACGACTGCTTCAACTATATGATTGATATGGTTTCACAAATTCCCTAATCAGCAAATCGCCAACCAGTACCCTAATCTTTGAAATTTTAATTAATTTATTCCTCTTTCGTAAGTATTTCTGAAAAACTACATGTTTTTAATTTTATATGTTCGCAATTTTTGTTCTTTATGACAAGAGCTACAACTTTGCCTCAGAGAGTAAATCGAAATTCTGAACGGTTTGCAAGATATGAGCCTGAGAAAATGATCACATTTTTACGAAAATGATACCGAGGCCCCAAATCTTTGGCGGCCCATAAAAAAAAAGTGCATGACTTTGGGAAAAATTGGGAGACACGGGTCGTTTTTTTTTTAGTCTTTTATCACGTAGTGGTATCCGTATATGGTTATTGTTTTTCGTGTTGCACTGTGTTGGTCACCACGATCATGTGATTTGATACTGTTGGACTTCTTTCCTTGAGGATATTTATACATATAAGATAATTCTCTGAAAACTTTTTGTTTTATTTACAATTAACATCGTGCGCTAGGCCTTTATACTGGCCTAAGCAAAATACGAGCATTACAATAAGAACGTAAATCAAAACTCTCATGATCTGTCAAATGCACCAGCGTATTTTTGTAACACTTTTTATACATTATTAAATCACCCAAGAATGCTGACTGCAAAGTTAAGGTCTTCCCAAAATGTATTCGTCTACCCTCTGTCATGGCTCTACCATATGATTTCTCAATTTACTTTGTCTTCGAACCGAGTTATTTTTAGAAATTTGTAATTACTTTTAGGCTAAAGATCGTTTAGTGAACAAATTAGCCCGATAAAATAAATATCTCAAAGAAATTGCATGTTTGGCTTGTACGAAACGTTCGTGTCTAAGTCTGAGTCACCAATGATTGAAAAACTTGATAGGCTTCCTTCAAAACATTTGGAAAAACTAGAAGATCCGGACTTTTTTATATAGCATTTCCACATTGAATGAAACCTTTTCCTAATTAAATCAAACCTTTTCCAAATGAAATGAAACTTTCTCCAAATTAAATAAAACCTTTTCCAAATAAAATTAAACCTTTTCCAATCGAAATGAAACATTTCCAATTAAAATTAAACCTTCTTTCCGGTTACAGAAACAATTTTACAATTTAGTCAGCTGAGTACTATAAAGTTCCATACGCCAATTTCATTGTTTTTAAGCTAAGATTAGAAACAGAGGTTTCGAACGCTGTCTTCAGAATTTCGCTATCTCACTCCGTTGCTAAGATACTCAGTGTCAATGTTGCTCTATAATCTACTTTCACCTCTAAACTTAAATGCTGTTTGTCTCGAAACTATATTGATGGCGTATGGAGCTTTAAGTACTCAGCTGACAATTTGTTCCGCAAAACAAATGTAAGAACAAACACAAGCAAATATTATTTACGTTTTTGGTGAAGCTGTCAAAGCGTTGAATAAAAATTCGTTTGCAAACAAACTTTGCGTAAATATTTACAAATGAATATTTATAAAATTAATATTTAAATAATTGTTTTATTAATTTATTTATAAAATAAATATTATTGTCTAATTGCCAATTACTTACAGAAAGAAAAGTTATTAATTGTTAATCCCACTACTCGGTTGCAACTGAAATTCAATTTAGGTTAAGACGCACAAATATAGATTGGGTTCAATGCTCCAAATAAAAATTGATTGATTTGGGGTGCGGGATGTTGTAGAATACATTATTTTCAGTAAAAATATCTAATAAAATAATTGTCGGCAGCCCATATTTATAGAGCTGTGTACCTTTATAGGGCGTTTACATGCACTCGATCTTGCAGGTCGACCCGATAATCGACAAATCACTTTATTAACATGTGATTTCCCATATATTTTTGTATCCAAGATCGAGTAAATTTACCTCGGTAATGTTATTATCCTGTCACAAATCATTTCAACCGGAAAGTTGTATACGCACTTTCAGTATGAGATTGTGTGAACATGAAACGGAAATGGGAATGCAAAGGAAACGTACTTCACTGAACATGCATATTAATGACAACACATATAAACATGATTAATATAAGAGGCAGTGTTATAAGAACATCGGATAATGATTTCATTCTTTATTTCTAAACACTACCAAAATTTTAAGAAATTCTAACTAAATTCCACATAAAAATATCCTTAATTAAATAAAAACTTATTTCTACAAATATCGCGACCTTAGAACCACAAGGCTCTGACTGACAATTGTTGATAAATTCATCTGCGTATTTCACCGTACGAAAAAAAGCATGTCCTTTCAATTACTGATATCGCCATAATAATATATCGTATCGTTTACGAGATATCTACTACTACAACAAGTTTCTAACCACACATTTTCCTGTAATAATTTGGTTAATAAAGTAGATTTAAACTGAATTTTCTAAAAAATATCCTGGTGCACTTAAAACCTTGTTGTTCTAAGGTCGCAATATAGGGATAGGAAAAATTACTGACTGACATAATTGTATGATGCTAAAACATACAAATCCTCCTGCCATCACCTGTTATAATTCTATAATGGCATCACGAAATATGTGAAATCTAAATCGAGTAAAAATGCGTGTAAACACCTTTTTGCCTTTTTTGAATGATAATCACTATTACCGTTTACATATGGGTAATTACACCGACAATGACGTTACAGTCGCAATCATTTTTTATGATTGCATTAATAATATCTAGTTATTCTGATGTAGTGGCCGTCGTTGGTGCAATGGTTAGTGTGCGCGGCTCTTGTACATGAGATCCTGGGTTCGAACCCTGCTCTGATCACCATCAAAAAAAAAAATTTCTTTCGGCGGCGGTCACCTCGCATAGTGACGGCGACACTATCGAGTATATAGCCATGAAAAAGCTTCTCAAAATACCGTTCGGAATCGGTGTAAAACTGTAGGTCCCAATCAGTGAGTGAAAACTGGAAAGCGCACAGCTCAGTGATTGTCAGAAGTTCTCCCCGGTCCCTTCATGGGATGTAATGCGAAACCATTTTTTTTTTTTTTTTATTTTTTTTTTTCTGATGTAGTGCATGTCATTTTTATTTCTAAATCCGATGTTGGAGGAGGTTTGCAAGGTATGAAAATATTTTATTTTCAATTTTTGTGTACATTTACCGATTGAAAAGGGAACTTAGTCACTATGGACCACCTACTGCCTTCGATGTTTAGTTTTCTGTGTCTGTTTTAGAAATGTAAGTATTAGTAAGTGAAGTGGTGTTCAAAACTCATTAGAAAATTTAATTGGAGTATGTTGCGTCAATGACGTTACATAATTATTTTTATTTGTTTTCGCGATTTGTGAATTCGCCAAAAATTCGTTTAGGCATTAATTCATCGTATAATAGGGCACTAAGTCACACTATCCCATCTTGCTATCTTGCTATTATTGTTGTTGTTACAAGAAAAATACCTAAAAAACGAAATTCTAGATTTTTATAACAATGTCACAATTTACGTACAATTACCCATATGCGAGAGAGTATTACATTATTCTTAAGCGTTCCATAGAGAACTTTTTTGTGTAAAACAAGTCAAAATAAATAGAAAAAAATTCATGAAAATTTTCCACAAATCGCTAGTTATCAAGATATCGAAAGTTGAACTTAAAAAAGTACCATGATTTGTATTTTAATTTTGGCATATGTATATATTTTTGTCTCCTATGGGAAAACTAGAAATAAAGGAAAGTAATAAAGTAACTTTTGAGAACTTGATATTGAATTTAAAAAATATCTATATGTCTAAAAACCTTTTTTACCAATTACGTCAAAACCTATTGAAAGTTTATAAAACCCATCTATAATATTTTTATGTCTTACGTTAGAAGGGTTATTAAAACTATGCGGCCCAATATATAGGGCGCCGTCACAAAATAATAAATGTTCCGGATACTGATAGTCACTTGGTCCGCGATAAATAAAACATGTCAAACTTTAAATTCAGGTCGAAGTGAGTACTATAGCCTACCAACTAGAGTTGGGAATTTTAGTGCATTCAAGTGAGCGCTCGTTTTAGTTCAGCTCAACAGAATAAACTAGTTCATTCAGTTAGTTCATTGTATCATTTCAGTTTAACAGTTCATATGAGCTGTGAACTAAAGAGCTCATTTCAGTTTAACTTGTAGTTTTAGTTCAATCGGAGCGAATAATCGTGAAAATGATCTGATTTTTGCAGATTTTTGAAGTGTTTTGGGGACTGTGATATTTGGTTATACCAAATCGGCCTGTTGAAGATCGACTTAACGATTAGGTTATTCCGTTTCTGAAATATTTTGGAATGGTCATTAGCGCTGTAGTTATTGTGTAGAAGCCGGCAATATGTCCATTCCACAAAGATTGCAACATTAGGCACCTTTGTGCAAATTGAGTGAGACAAAGAGAGCATGAACTAGAAAATGGCGGAGATAACTGCACAATTGAAATACAAAAAACTACTGAAACAATTGAACTACTGAAACATAAGAGCGGAACAGTCTGAACTAGATCATCTAGTTCACAAGAGTGTATCGTTCAATTGAACTAGTTCGTTCGTGAACTACACAACTCTAATACCCACAAAATTTGATCGATAATATACCAAATGCAACCATTGCGTTTTGAATTTTGCGCATACCCATTTGGTTCCGTCGACATATCGGTCGTGTGACTACCCTGATGACAACATTTTGGTCGTACAGAAATTTGGCAAAAGTCATACGATTTTATGAAACATGACATTTTGTGCAAAATTTATTTGCGTGTTTGACCTTAGCTTTACTTATAGAATGTTAACAAAAACAGGGTGGTTTATATTGCAGCTTGATATTGTTACTTGTGCCTAAAATTTTGCGTCACATCAAGTGGAAAACCTACCTCAATACCGTCTCACCAGCACATGATTACCTCAAACAGTGTTGCCAGATACCGAATAAAAAATTTGGCATTTTAGTCTTTTTGTGTGTCCAGAACACATAAAGTCACTGCAAGACCAACTGGCTGTGAACAAAAGCTGTGTACACAGATTTTTGTTAAAATAAGACTAAGGGTGGTATTCTATAACTCGTGAATCAGTCACTTCGCGTTGTTTTTGTAGTTTTGGTATTTTATAAAATGTTACACCTGCTCGGTGACTACCTGCGTTGAGTTACTTTATTTCATTGGTAGTTTATAATACGTAGCGCAACGTTTTTGATCACTTCAGCTGTCAAATTGACCACGCCACAGTTCCTCGCGTTATTTGAAAAAATTTAATTTAATGAAAAATTTCGATCGAGGATGGGCAGATGGTAGTATTTTGCATTTCATTTCTTATAAGTAGTTGGCAATTTTGGATGAAATGCAATCGACGGATAGGCTGATTTTTTTTTAATAATTATAAATTACTACTATACTATATTTACTACTACGATATAATAAATTAAACTACTGTAATTATATTTAAAAATTATAGACATCAGTTGATGTTGACATTAATAAATACATTTTAAATACCGCCAAATGATACGTGTTTTTGAAAAGACAACTAATTTAATATAGATTGGAAAATTTATTCACCATTGCAACCCAAAATAATATGGGTTTTTTTACACATTTTATGTGACTATTGTTGGTATTTGCACTATTATAAATAATAGCAATCTTAAAATTTGTTGATCTATTGAAATTGAGCTAAATTTTTTTTTAATCTTTTTCATTCTGCGTATTTCACTCAAGATAAGTTTTTCTGATCTATTATTGTTGATTTTAGTTGGGCAACTCTACTATAAACCACAAATGTCAGTGACAGCTTTCGTAAGCGAACGCAAGCGCGAAGTGATGTATAAACTACCATTTTTTGACTTTGGCTTTCGCGTTGGCTTTTGCGTTTACGTTAACTTTCGGGACTTTTAGAATACTACCCTAAATATATAAAGAAAATCGATTTATTGTTTATATAATCAAGTCAGGCAGCAACACCAAAATTGCGGGATAATCGCGTAAAAATATGAATAATCTCGCAGAAAGCGGGGTTATCCCGCCAAAAGCGGGACGGTTGGTCAGGTTAGTTATACCTTAACTCTTCAACTTAAAAATAAGTATTAACATGATTTTAATTTGTTATAGCATGAATATGAATTTCATTAAAAAAATAACTTAAAATATTTTTTAATTTTTACAACATTAAAAGCTAACTATTTTCAGCCCCAATAAATGTCAAATAGTTATAAATTCAATTTTCTTGGAATATAATTTTCCAAGACTTGGATAATTGCATTTGGAATCCGTTGCACTTATCCTAGAGAATAGTGATCAAATCGTTTACTTCGCGGAAGAATCATAGCTGTATTGTGCGAACAAGTTGACCCAATAAATATTAGACCTTGTGATATGGGATAATGCATAAGAAACAGTGGGCGCTATTTGGTGAAGCCGTTGGTTTGCCGAAAATACGCTTACATAGGTGTGTAGCAAGCTGTTTAGGAACAAAACCCTATCTCGACGGAGACTCACTCTCCCTCTATATCAGACTCTCATTCTACATGTCTTGACATATGGCTCCGAAACTTGAGTCATATCGCAAGCGGATGAAAAACACCTGGGTGTATTCGAAAGAAAAATTCTCCGCAAAATATATGGTCGTGTTAGAGAAAACGGCGAGTACCGACGTCGCTAGCACCAAGAGCTAAATAATTTATATTCTGACGTGGACATCTCTTGGGGAATCAAATTAGGCCAGTTATCAGAATGGATGCAGATGAACCAGCGCAAATGGTTTTCGATAATGTACCCGATGAAAGCAGGAAAAGAGGACAACGAAGATTCTGCTGGAAAGACCAGGCAGAAGAATTCCTCCGTATCCTTGGTGTTACCAACTGACGAGAAGAGCCAGTTGGAAGAATATATTGAAATTTGTTTGTTTAATTAATATGTGTAAGACATCTGACCTCATGAGGTTGTAAAATAGGCAATAAAAGTAAGGTGTGTAGGATCCTTAAAATGCGGAACTATACCACAAGATACCGATAAATATCCTGTAGAAATAGATTTGCCAAAAAAATTAAATTAAGAAAATTTTGGTATGAAAAATTGTGCCGGTTGCAAAAGAATTGTGCTAAAAAATTAAACTTAAATTGGAAAAATTGTGCTAAATAAGCTTTCAAAAAATAAGTGCCAAAACCGAAAACATTGTGCCAAAACGGCTCAAATTATGCCAACATGGTAACACTGACCTCGGATAATCGAGATCAAACAGGGGGATTCTATGACGCAGCTGATCGAAAAGGTACTTGGCCGATGATGTAGAATGAGAGAGCAAAGAAGACAGGAACTAATTTTAAATAGTGTTTATTGATACTAATGACAGCTAAATAATGTTTTATCAGGGGGATTCTCAAAGACGATCTAGAATTAGACGACCAGAAGATGTGAACAATTTGGCAACCCTGGTAAAAGAGAACCAAAAAGTGCTAGCAATTCACTCAAAGGCATTTCTCTCACGCGTCATATCTTGATCCTTTCATACTTTTTGCATAGTTTGTGTAATTTTGCTTCAATATGGTTGGAATTTGTATCGTTATATATAATAACATTATCAAAAAGCTGCTGATCGAAAAGGTACTAGGTCGATGGTATAGAATGAGAGAGCAAAGAAGACAGGAACTAATTTTAAATAGTGTTTATTGATATAATGAAAGCTAAATTATGTTTTATGTTGTTTGCATTGAACGAAAATATGCATTTCCTTTGATTGTTGTCCGTTTTATGTCCAACGAAAGTGCAAAATTGGTAAAATACAGCTGCAAATAAAACACTACGAAATGGCCTACTACCTCGTCGTCATGAAGAGGCATCAAAGAGACTAATGGAAACTCTTAAGTATTACTATATGGATCAAATAGAGCTCATCTGCCATCTCACCACACCGAGTCTTTCGAATATATGAGAAAAGTGACAACTACGAGATGTTCTGCAAACGTCTTCCGATAAGTTATAACTGATATAAATATAACTGATATAAATAGATGGCGTCACTACGAGAAGTATCAAGAACCTTCGAAATGAGGTTGTGCCAAGGTGTTGAACTAGTACAAGTAGCTGATGCGCGGCGAAATTTATTCAGTCTCAGTTTAACCAGGTAAAAGTACAGTTCGTCGGCAATAGTGATATTGAGTATTGTAAAGTGTTTAGTAAAATAAACTAGTGTGCTTATCGTTATTTAAAATAACCTTGTTTTATTATCAGGAAAAAACAATGCTTAAGACACATAATTTGAAATTTTTTTCATACTTTTGTTCTAGGAAACCAACTGCGAACAATTTCAAGTTTTTGGCACCATTACCAGGAATATATTTGCAGTCTATAGGCGTTGCAAACAGAAATAGTTTCTGATGATAGAAATGAAAGAAACACGACTTTGGAGAACTTCGAACCCACGACCATTGCGATGATAGTCCCACATGCTACTATCTGGGTTATTGTCAGTGTTGGGTTGTTGCAATTTGCATTGGATTTTAGTTTGCATTACTTTGTCTAATGCAAATGCAAAAGAATTTCCATTGTTCACAATGACAATTAAACAATTATGAATTCCCATTTGCCATTTGCAATGTAATTGCAGGTTATCCCTTAAATGCATAGCGAACCATATATGGTACACGTCTTTAAACATGGGAGATTCTAGCAGTGATGCCAAATGTAGGGAAAATTCCCTTTTTGTAGGGATTTTTTCCAAAAAAATTCATGTGTAGGGCAAAAAGGACAGATTTTTTAGTTTCGGTCGAGACGTACATAGGTATTTTTTGGTCGAGTTCAAAACGTTCAATTTTGTTATGTATATAAATTTTTGAATGTGACTACGACACCACGCAAGTTCAAAAATTATAGTTGTCTTTATATTGCACGTCTGAAGGGCCCTAATCATTTTCAAATTGATTTCACCGCCGTCAAATATGGGTGGCCCAGAACTCTGGCTGCGCAAATAATTTAAGAATCAAAGAAAAGTCAAGTGAAGAAAAGAGTTTTTGAAAGACAGTGTGTAGTAAATATATAAACTTTAAAAGAAAAATTTCTCAGTAGTTACAGATGTTCGTACAAAGAAAAGAAATATGTTAAGTCATGACAATCTAAGCTCAATATGTATAATGAGATCTCACCTACAGTCTAATACAAGTAATTGTATAAGTTTTAAATGAGCCTATAGTCACTTTAACAGAATGTTTTTAAAAAATTGTACAAATAATCTATTACAATTATTTAAAATTGAATGAGTTAATAGTTTTCATATTATTTAATTTTGTGTTATTAAATATTAATGAAACCAGAGCTAATTTATAAAACAATAGTTTTGAGCAAAATAAATATAATTTAAATAATATTTGTTTTGATGTAGAAAGAAACGAAATAAGTTGAGTCAGGATAAACTAAGTTCAATACGTATAATTATATCTCATCTACAATCTGTTATAAGTAATCGTATTACCCTTATTACGGTTGTCGCTGTCGCAATACGACTAGTGTTAATTTTGGGAAATTTTGACAAAATTAGCACTAGTCGTATTTCAACAATGACAACCGTAATAAGCTTGATACGTTTTAAATGCACTGATAGTCTTTTTAAAAGAATGCATTTTAAAGAACTGTACAAATAATAAGTTCCTATTATTTAAAACTGAACGACAAATTCATTTATTTATTTGTTTTTATGTTATTTAATTTTATTTTAATTTTTTGTTCTACTAAATATTAATGGAACCTGAAGTAATTTATAAAACTATAGCGTTGAGCAAAATAATTTTACATAATTTAAATAATATTTGTTTTAAATCCAAAGAACTTGACGTAGGGGAAAATGTAGGGAAAACGAAACTGCCTGTAGGGTAAAAAAGGGATTTTTTTTGAGATACGTAGGGATTTTTAAAAAAATGTGTTGGCATCACTGGATTCTAGTTAATCAAACAGAAGCGTGATATTGCATGCTTTAAATTAAAGCTGACAACAGAACCTTTCATACACATACCGTTTCAGCTCTTTCAAGAGTTGTTTTAGTTGTCAGGAAGCAGTCGAATTGGTTGAATGCACTTTTTGCAAATTATTTCAAAAGTGAGCTTCAATAGTGAAAAAAAATTGATGCTATTCGTGTGGAAATAAGTGTTGGTGAGTACATTGGACTTTGTTTTAGTTATCTATAATGAATCTTGATCAAATATGATATCTTTGAATAGTTTTTTCCCGTATTTTTCTATTTACCATATATGGCACACCATGCATCTGGGCATGAGGTTTATTGTGTGTTTAGTGTATAAATCTTTTTGACTATTTTTAATTATTTACTAGATATGGAAAGCCTTATTATAGACGGAAAGAGGTACATAGCTGATCAGGTGGCAGACATGCTTCATGATTACGACGATGATGAAGATTATAAAGTGGTAGGCTTACCTAACAATGGCGTTTGTTCCGATGATGAACAAGAATGGGTGGATGACGGACAGGATGAATTGATTGATGAAACGCAAATACCACAACGTGTCAGAAATCGAGTCGAAACGATTATGCCATATTGGATGAGGAGGAAATATCTGACGAATATCTCTACACTGACGACCTGGACGTATCTATTCTTGATGCAACTGCAATTCCTGTTCATGATATTAGTTCGTCAATGTCAGTTGATTTGCCTATATTGATGGTTTCTTCGACCCCTGTGCCTCCTGTGAATAAGTTCACAGAAAATGCTGCCACGAAAAATGCTATCATGGATCAGAATGACAAGTTAGGCCATGTACGCGAAGAATGCTCCAAATATAAGGACGTTGTTGTTGACATAACTTCAAATGATTTCGAGAGAGCTCTTTGGTAAAAAGGAAACCTACAGTTGAACGAAGATCAAATCTCTTTTCTCGGAAGCTCTAAATTGGAACCAGAGTCAGCAGACGAATTCGCAACTGCTTACTCATATTTAAAATATTTTTTCACAGATGGGCTTATGACAAAAATAGTCGACGAGACCATTCATTACCCAAAAGTTGAAAGGAACAATCATAACTGCTGTTTCGATGACCTGGAACTCGGTAAATACATTGGCATTATTTATTATATGTCTTACCACAAACTTCCATGTGTGAGAGATTATTGGAATAGGCAAAATGGAGTTGATGCAGTGCGTAATATAACGACGGTCAACCAATTTGAAAAGATTAGGAAATGAATATCTCCACATAAATAACAACGATGAGTACGATGCCATAAATCCTGATCGCTTGTTCAAAGTAATACCAATGGTGAATTCCCTCAACGACCGTTTTCAATCGATTCCAATGCTGTCTCGTTTATCGATAGATGAGCAGATATGCTCCACAACAATTGGGCATTATATGAAACAGTATCTACCAAATAAACCCAAGAAATGGGGATTAAAGTTCTTAGCCCTTTGCGATACAACCAGTTTCATGGACAAGTTTGAAATTTACACTGGAGAAGAACATCGCTTATGACCTAGATAACCTGATTTGATGGCCTCTGCGAATATTGTAGAACGCATGACTCGTAAAGTTCCCAGTTTCGAAAATGACATCGTCTATATGGATAATTATTACACGTCCATACCATTATTGATTTATCTGCGGACCCAAGGCATTCATAGCATTGGAACAATCAAATGTAACAGAATAAAGAATTGTAAACTTCCTGACCAAAAGGCTACGATGAAAATGAATAGAGGCGTTTCGGCAGAGTTTACAACTAACATACAAGGTGTGGAGTGGAGTTGACATCAATATCCTGGAGAGATAACAAGGTCGTTATCCTTGTGTCCACTTTTGTTGGCATGAAACCATTACTTGCGGAACATATGAGTTGAGGTTGACGTCCATACTGTTGAACGATGGGATAAAAAGCACCACGTAAAAATTACCTTTACCTGCCCCCAAATAATCAAAGACTACAATCTACACATGGGCGGTGTAGACCTTATGGACTCTTCTTTGGCCCGTCTAAAAATTGGATTATAAAGCAGAAAATGGTACATCAGAATTTTCTACCATTTACTCGACCTTTAGATGGTAAATGCGTGGCTACTTTTTAAAAGAGCAAACCCTAAAATACTAATGAGCCAAAAGTTGTTCCGTTTGGAGGTAGCCCACGTGCTGACAAACATGACACAAATGAAAAACAAATGTAGTCGGCCAGACGTACCTTTGCCAGTCCTTCGAGGCCAAAGCGAAATGCAGACTGCTAATGATTTGAAATACGATGGTGTGGATCACTTGTCAGTTATTGACGAACGAGCACAGTGCAAAAATTTAAAATATATTGACGACAAAAAAGTGAATAACCGTTCCATTTTTAAATGCAGAAAGTGTAATATTCACCTTTGCTTGAACGAAAAACGCAATTTTTCCATCGATAATCTTTCTAAAAAAGAATACAAATTATTATATTTAGACTATAAACTACCAACCTTGTTATTTGCACTCACTTTTCATTTTCTTTTCATTCGTTGTAAATACTTTTTTAGTATTTTCTAATAAATAAACAAATCATTCCTACAAATTGTATCTTTATATATATAATTCTACTGCACGTGTGTTTGTGACTGAACTCCTCCTAAACTTCTGGACCGATTTGAATATATTTTTTTGTATGCGTTTGGGTGGCGCCCAGGGTGGTTTAGATTTACTATTCGGTCCAATTGTACAAAGGGGCGTGATACCTCCCATACAAATCGCTTGAACTATTATGCAGGACAATGTCTGCCGGGTCAGCTAGTCTTATTCTAAATATGTAGAGAATGCATAGTGTACCATATATGGTACACATCACAAATTGCATATTTTCAGAATTTTCGGGAAAATGGTGCATTTCTCAGGGAAATGAATGTCCAATTCGTGCTTAGCGAGCGATGTTACATAAGGGTAGCTTGGTCTCCATACTGGGTGCAGACCTCATGCATTTAAGGGTTATGGAATCGTAATGAACTTCGGGAATGCTTTTGATATTTTGAATTTGTTTGACTGCTGACAATTCTGGTTGTAAAGTATTTCACATGGAGTAACATACCAAGAATATGCAACAGTTTTTTTTCTTGGACACGAAACCTTTGAGAGCCACTGGAATAGTTGGAGTTCTCATATATTTCCACTTCTAGATGTCAAAACAAGCTTCAAAATAATTTAAAACACATTATCACTAATCAAATGAAATTTAACGTGTATTATTATCATTCAAGCCCATAACTATCATTTAAATCATGGTTTACACTCCAGTCACTTAACAGCTGTTTCATAGAAACACCCTGAAATTTTATATGTAAAGGTTTGTGGCTTCGATTTGGAAATGCTTTGAAAAGCTCTATTCTCGTACGTAACTTGTAAAAATAGTAAAAGCAGTAATAATATTAGGTACGGAATCAAAGCTAAATAAATACAATGGCCAACGATATTTAACTGTCAATGATATTTAAAATTTGCATTTGTAGAGGTAATTCAAATTAATCTACAAATTATAATTGTTGCATAATTAATTTGACCCATGTGTGGCTATTGTCCACTACACTTTAACCAGAACAAAAACTAATATTGAGAAGAGTTGGGCATTGTAGTTCATTGAAGTGATCGCTCTTTTTAGTTTAGCTCAGCAGATTGTACCTGTTCTTTCATTTAGTTCACTAGTTCATTGTATCATTTCACTGCGATAGTTCATATGAGCTGTGACTAAGGAACTGATTTCAGTCCAATTTGTCGTTTTAGTTTAATAAATGAGAGCAGGAACTGCAGACCATAAAATGAAGCATCGCAAACATAGTCGCATGTTTTGCCTATTTCTGAAGTGTTATGGATATCCTGATAACTTTTTATAATACTTTGGGATATTTAAGGCATTATTTGGCATAAGCTTACTCGGGGACAAAATTGAGATGGGCCTATATCTTGAAACCAAAGTCGTTAATATCGCCGTATTTAATGTGTAGAGACTGAGTACTCTTTGATTCCACAATTATAGTAACATTAGGCACCAGCTGTGCGAATTTGGTGAGTGAAAGAAAGCATGAACTAGAAAATGAGAGAGAACTTCACAACTCAAGATAAAAGCTGCTGAAACAAGTGAACTACTGAAACAAAAGAACGGGCATTTGAACTAGTTCGTTCGTGAAATACACAACTCTAATATTGAGCTTCAACCAAAAAAATATGCAAGCACCTTCGGACTTGCCTTCCAAGAGTAGGCATAATATTAGGCCTTCCTAAGAAATGATTTATAAGATAGATGGCAGGTATGCATGAAAGACTGCTTATAGGAGCAAGACAGAACTAGTATGCTAGCATGACTTTTTAAAGAAATGCGATAATAATGAGTATCGAATCTCTCAGCTCTCCGACGTTCTCGTCTCATCTTGTCGGGTGCATCTCCCGAGTGTGACAACGCAAGCTGGTATAAGGGCCGCATAAAATTAATGCGGTTGAGCGATGACCGCTCTGTTGAGTGCTATCGCTGGGCTCTGAGTGAAATAGGTGAAATATGGCCGGACGCGGCACTTTATGTCGTCACAAAAGATTATCCGATGCGGATTCAATCATAAAACGTCTACAATACTGCAATCCCGTTCTTCCGACCTAAATCTGAAAGGTCGGTCGATTGGAAGATGTAGATGGGGATCCCAGGTATGCAGTTTTCATACTAAATGCCTGGGATCTGTCTCACCTCGTGAGGTTTGGTAGCCGGGTGTCACACGGATTCATTAGGATCCACCTGCCCACAGAAATGGTTGCAATAACTTCATTTATGAATATGTTCCCACTATTTTGGACACATTTTGTTATTCTGTAAAATTTTTGAAGTTTAATGAAATTTTGTATACCCCCACAACAATACAGCTGAGCGCAAAAACAAATTTAAGCGGTGCCCGAGAAATAGTGGGCAATCCTATAAAACAAATATGGCAACCCTTTAAAATAAAATTGTTTATTATCCAAAAACTATAAATATATGTGATATATTTTGGAATTAAGTTTGAGATTTAACTAAGAAAATGTTATTTATTTCCCCATAGAAAATAAGAACAGATATTTATATACTTTTATTTACTACCTGCCTCATTATTATTTCAGCTTGCCAAGATTATTTTTGATGACAAATATTCAGTCCGAAAATATAATTGAAATTCGCCTTGAGATGCCATACATTGTAAGGGTTGTCATTTATTCCTGCTTGCAATCCTGAGCCATAAATTGTATATTTTTTCGAGGTCACTGCATGCATTTTATCTCCATATGCATTTTTGAATAAATTATTTAAAATAATGCCCTATATACCCATTTCCATCAATAGAATCACATTAGGAAATATTATTCACTATATTCGATCCGCCGTTTTGAAATTTTAACATTGGACCATGATGGGTCTAATCTGACTTCGACTTCAATATCAGGGGCCAATAAAATGTTTTAATATAACCACGTTAGATTTTTTTGCGGAAGTTCCAAATACAAGTATATTTTTAAAAATTAAATAAAATTAATTAAATTAAATTTAATTTATTTTGGTGTATTATGGCTTTATTATGGCTTATATTTTCTGGCTTATTCACATAGCATCGGGCTTTAATGACACCCAACAAGAAAAAATCTAAAGCAGTCGAATCGCCGCTCCAAAGCGACCAATTTACATCGCAAAGACCGTTGATAACACGATTATCGAACTTAGTGGCAAAAGATCTATTGTTTGATGGGCTGTGTGATATGGTGCGCCTTCCTGCTGAACCAAAGATTATCCAAGTTCCTATCTTCCATTTCAGCCCATAAAAATTCCGTAATCATGGCTCTGTAGCGCTCGCCGTTGACTGAAATGGCGTTACTACGCCCTGAAAAATCTGTATTTTTTGTTGTTTGGATGCAAATATAAAGTGTGTTTCTCTATTTTTGCATTATTCTCTCAGTCAGTGAGTCTTAAATATTCCTATATGTGCGTGCAAATTGCAGATGAAGTCAGTGTTTCTTGTGTTGGCTGATGCATTGCGTTTTAGTTTCGTGTATTCAGTCGTCAATACTCCATCGGACAGAGGGCATCAAAAGCGCTTAATTAGTGAAAAAAGAATAAACGAAGGCTCGGACTGTTAAACGGTCTGTGATGTTACTTTGGTTTTTGTGTATGTGTTTCGTATATATGTATGTGTGCTACCAAAGTGAGAAACGATTTTGAGGAAAGAAACTGGAAAGGGCAACAACATGAAGCCATTTGTCTGTACGAACCTTTACTGAGAGATTTGTATGTTAATATGTTTATTATGTTCCAACGCAATGTGATAACCAACGCATAGCTGAAACCTTCCCAAAACAAAAACGTGAGAGACAACAAAGAAAGGGGAGAAATACACATATGTTTCCACTTAAAAGCATACATGTTTGCCAGTAAATATGATGCTGTTTATATTTAAACACAAGTGAGTTTGGGACTTGCAAACTTATTAATGTTTGAAGTGTGTTCCAAACATATACATGGTTCCTGCAGAATATGTTTGGGAGAATATGTTAGAGAGCCCGTTATTTTTCAGCGTGTTGCAGCATTTTCGGAAAAATTGATCAACAATGCTACCACTCCGAAACCACACCAAACTGCCAGTCTCGTTGGTCCGAACTACATGACGACGGAATCCGTGAGCGCTGACCACTAGCAAACCAACTTTTATTCACCAAACGCACAGTTTAAGCTCATTTTGGAAATGAGTTTGCAATATTTCCCAACGTTGTATTCAAAACTGAAACCGGTTATTCGACCGGAATTCGGTTAACCGTATGTCGGTTTTCTAACCGGTTTCACCGGATATTTCAATATATATTTTTACACAACCGATATAACGCCTCAGAATTACACACCTAAAGCCTCTTTCATAGGTCACTATGATTAGTGACTCCATCAGACAGATAAAAAAGACTTAGCCAACGAATTATTTCGCCGATAATTTGCTGAAATTAGTTGTCCAGTGGCAAAGAAGTGTTATCTGCTAACTCTGATTTAGATGTAAGTTCCGGAACTAATGATAACAAAGGTGGTATGTTAGCAGAAAAGTAAAAAAAAAAAAACAGTATTCATACGTAAACGTAAGAAAAAAAGTAAAACGTTCAAAGGAATATTTACTCAACGATGATATTGCCTAAATGGGTAAGTCAATTATGTATAAGAACAGATCGGTTGAATAAAATAAATATATATATATGGGGTGGGACATGTAAAATTTGGAACTTGAACCTCCCGTTATTGACCCATTTGAAATCTAGGAAGTGACAGATTATTTGTTGAACGTTAGAAATTTCCTTTCCTTAGAATTTTTCCTTTCGCAAAATTTTGGGCGTTTGTACGGAAAAATCATAGTATTTCCCAATGAAGCTCATTTTCACCTCGGGTGTTACGTTATCAAACAAAATTGTCGCATTGTCGGCTCGGAAAATCCACAACGAGTGACTGTTGTGTGTGGTTTTTGGCATGGCGGCAAGGAGCCGCCATAACCGTCAGTCGATCTTGTACGCGTCGCAGTTGCGATTTGAACCCGTTAGACTGTTAGACTCTGAAGCGCCGTAAAATATAAGTGTTACGCAAACAGTCCCGAGTCCTTAGAGGCGTTAGATACGAAATAGAGTACCAAACAATCGAAAATGTATTCAAATTTTGACTAGATAATATTAGGTACTATAAAGCAAGTCATGGAAGCAATTCGAACGATGTGTTCATTCATAAATATCAATAATGGCCTAGTAAATGGGTATTTTTTAAAGCGAAACTAAATTCCAAATTTTACATTACCTACTCTTTAGTTTCCCATTACATCCCATGAAGACATAGACTCACACACTTTGATTGGGACCTATAGTTTTACACCGGTTCTGGACGCTATTTTGACAAGTAGTTCCATGGCTATGTACTCGACGAATTAAAACTATACGATGTTTATAAAACGCATAGTTGTCCATTTTGTTATAAAAACCGGAACCGGTTTCTACACGTCGGTTTCACCGAAAACCGGTTTCGGCAAAATCGGCATATTCGAAGAAACCGAAAACCGACATTTTTGAAAACCCAGTTTTTTTAATACACTAGTTAAGCGACTCATTTTGGTCAGCGGAGGTATGACACTGAGTCATTAGTCAATATTTTGAACAAATTTATCAGTGTCAATATAACATATGATTTAAAATATGTATTTGGACCACCCGTTATATTGAATTTCTATGTGGGGTAGAGTTCATCTGAAGTTATTGGTCTCTTCGGCAAAAATTCCCGCGTTGATCCAAGCTTTATGTTTTTACCTGAGCGTTACTGCAACATTTCTCTTCCATACAATACGCCCCACCCTATTGTTCATAGGTTAGGTATGGAAAATTGTATCACTCTTTTTATAGACATTGATTAGGTTTACTTTAAAGTGAAATAGTATTAAATACTTCTGCCATGGCCTAGGCCGTGGAAAATGTCCCTACTTTCACAACAATTATCTCGAAACTTATAACAGACATCGAAAACACCAACACTTTATTGTTTGGTGTATTACCTCAACATTCTAACGCCATATAAATTATTTCCCAGCCTGTAAATGATAAAGAACTACCGATGATAAACACATGTTGCAGACAAATGTGAACTTGGGAATCTTTGAGGCAGCGTCACACGTCAAACTATCAATGAAAAATTTACATAGCATATGTATACATTGGTGGTAAATTCAAAAATATATAACCGGGAGTTTCAGAGTTCGCACAAAGCATATAGTATAACTTTTCATCGAAAATGAAAAAAAGCCATATAAGACAACCAGTTGAGGTAATAACGATGTAAATTCTACATCAATAACTTCTGCGATTAATAAGGTTAAATAGCCTTCAAACAACTGTCAATGGCTGAAGTGAAATCAATCAGTACAATCGCTTGGAGTCCGCTACTAAAAGGTGGGTCATGTACAATTTGCAATTTAATTTCGCTTTTAAAAAAATACTAATATAACTATTATCAAAATTATGATTTTATTGGGAAGGTCCATTGACAATTATGAATGAAAACCAACATCGTTCAAATGGCTTCCACAACTTGCTTTGCAGCTCCTCATCTACCCAAATTGCTTGTGCATTTTCGACTGTGTATATCGACCTATATCGACTGCATCATTACGTGTTTTAAGGCCTCAATGGACTCGGGACTGTTTATATAATACATATATTTTACGGCGCACCAGGGCCAATGGACTACCGAGTTTCGGCCGATTATGCGGTTATTGAATACAGTCCGCAAAATATCGATTGTAATGTTGGCTGTGTGGTACGTAGCGCAGTCCTGTTGAAACCATACATCGTTCATGTCACCGTCTTCAATTTTTGGGAACAAAAAATCGCTGATCATGACAGGGCAATGCTAGCAATCGACAGTTCCGTGGAAATTTTCGAAGAAACTAAAAATGCTAAAAATGAGTTTCATGAGAGAATAGGATTTTTGGTAAAAATTCTCAACTTCAGCCAAGAGGACCTTCAGCGCATTCATCGAAGAGAAACCTATTGGATGGTCACGAGGCTTCAGTTCTTGGACTAATTTGACTTTATAAACCTCCATACCGAGACCTTTATGCAAAATTCTGTGCAACGAACACACTTTCAGCTACAGCGTCAATATTTTCCACTGAACGCACGGTACGAGCACGTACACGAGTAGTTTTGTCCAATACGAACTCGCTTCACAAATTGATCCACAAACACTAACACTGACACTCTATTTCAATCGAATTTATTTCGTAGATTTCTAACAGTTTAAGTTGAAGATTTAGAAATTGTTGGCTGAAAGTTTTTAATATTTCCAATTTTATTTCCCAATTAATATTTCCCAACGTAAAGCGACTCATTTCGTAAGTTTTTAACTTTTAAATGTCAAATTGGCCATCAGCTTCGAAATAACGCAGCGATAAAAGTCCAAATTGTATTATATGGCCCACCCGTTAAAAGTGTAATAATCCGCCACCAAATGAAGCTCTTAAATAATATCGGCATCTAAAGACGTGTATATGTGACAAATGGAAAGGATAGCTTATGCTGGTATCTATTACCTTGATCCCAAGGAGATATGCAGCAAATACTCAATAAAATGATTCGTTTTATTTCGTGATTAAAAATAGAACGAATAAGCTTTTGTTTCAGTCCTTTGCACTTGCAGTTCAAAAGTTTTTCGAACTCTCAAAATACATTTTGAACCTACACGTTTCAGTTTGAAAATTTATTTCATATGACATTTTCCAAAAGAAGGCTTTTTGGTTTCTCAAACACCAGTTAGTTGCGATTTTTTAATAATTTTAGAAGCCGTAGGTCGTCACATTTGCATGTATGTGTTCCACTTGATTCTCCGCCATGTAGAAATACAGGCCGGGCTAAGCCAGAAGTAGATACAATAATTGTTAGAGGAAATTCGTTACACTCTCAGCTGCAGTTATTGCAACAGATTTAAAAGTGCGTGGATTTTAATTAAGTTTTAAAAACATTATTGAACTTTCCTCATAAAAAGACGTACTGAAATTATTCGCTTGTAATGTGGAGAAAGGAATAATATTAGAATCATTATTTGTTGGCTTAGTAGGTTTAACACTTTCCTTCAGTTTAGTCCGTTCACATCTCCAAATGAGTTATTATTTTCATTTTAAACTGTCTCAAAACGATTTACTTCTTTACTTCTCTTGTAGATTATATTAAATTGTACTCAATTATTTTCGTATTCTAGTTAAACAACATTACGGGTTTACATTATTTGCAGATTTTATTTAATGCGTTACGTTTCATTATTTTTCCCCGTTTATCTTGTTATATTTTCAATCAAATATCACTTACATCTTGTTCACTAAATGCACATCAATTGCTATTTAAATCAATTTATTTTATAAATTCATGTTTCTCCATTAACAAACGGAATTATTAACAATTTTAATTAATTTCGATTCGAATCAGGATTTATTCAAAATATTATCTGACAAGAGATAATAAAGACCGTGCGATTTAAAACCACCGACGACTGACGTTGATGACAGTTGGGAATCAAATGAAATGTGTGCAAAAGTCTACGGCTATTTAAAATTATTAAAAAATACTTATTCTAACATACGGAAGAAATGCAGAGCAACATAAAACGGCACGAAGACCCAAACAACAGCCAGGCAACCGAGCCAGACGGCAAAAGTATTGTAAAGTGTTAAGCTGAAACAACCAACAGCCAACTACCAACCACCACCATCACCTCCATCATCATCGTCATCGTCATAGCGAAAGCCCCACGTGGGAGATTGTCGGTAGATGCAACCACACAGCAGCAACAAATAACAAAAGGAATGAATACTCGTACATTGAAATAAGACTAAAAGCGGTGTTCGGAAACCACCCCCAAAACAAAGATCCTTTGCAGCATCATTAGCAACACGAAGCAACATTGGGAACAGCAGCAACGAGTACTTGTATTTTGGCGCGCAACATTTTCATGGCACAAAGCTGACAATGTCGTAGTAAAAGCTGCAAAAGACCGACCACCAATAACAATTGTTAGAGAAAGCAAGAAATGAAAAAAAGCAAAATAAAAGAATAAACAAGTGTAAGGGATGATGTTGCCAGGGAATAATATACTATGTGTAGAAGATGCTTCATACTGGTGCTAAATAGTGTTGGTTATTCCAACTAGGCAGTAGGACGTATCAAATCATGATTTCTCGCAGCAGTGGAAGTGTAAGGCCTTCAATTACATTAAATAAAAGTGTTGGATGTCCTTTCGTGAAATGCGAAGCGCATACTAAATGGTATTCATCTTCCATGGACCTTGTCCGAAATAAAAGTGGCGAAGCTGGCGCAAATTCGTGAAACAATATTTTATAGAAATATATGGGACTTGCCGTCATTGTTGTAAAGAATAGTGTGTGCGAGTCTTTTTCATGAGAACAAGAGTTCGATCCCTGTTCAAACCATCATATACATACTTATATATTTTTCGACGACGCAGAGTGGAGCTTTTCCAGTGCTGTGGAGTCCGAGTTGGAGTCGGAGTCTTGGAGAGTGGGATATTTCACTGTAGTCGGAATTGGAGTTGAAGTCGTAGTAAAAACTCCGACTCCAAGTTTAGCATTTCAATCAAAAGTCTACATTTTCGAAAATACAAATCTGTTGACCGATTTCTTCGATTAATACACACTTTTATACCGTATTAGATAAAATCAGATTTCCTTAGTTGTAAATCGATGTGTAATAGGTATCTATGCGAAGAACGTCATGTTTATGGCGGTCATATCTCGCAACAAAGGCGATACATTGTTTAGTTCTTGGTATCGTTAAAAATGTCCAACTCACATCTAAATTATACTCCCAAAAAGACAACAAGACAGACAATAAGAGTAATAAAAATCGAACTTAAATTTTTTTCGAATCTTTGATAGGAAAAGTGAATTCGATTTACCTCTCGATCAGATGTTTAGAACCACTTACATTTCTGGTTTTAGTAGGTCATATCTTTTTAAAGTTTTTGTCGACAGCTAAAGTCGGTGAATTTTCTTAAGATTACAAATATAAAATCAATTGCATTAAACTTTAATACGACAGTATTATAAAGGTCCTTTTCCAAAAAAAAATACAAAAGAAACTAACATTATTTTCGTTCATATGATTGTAACCCGACCACTGGCTCAGAAGTTAGCAACTTTACCCTACTACCCTCCGACCACCAATCCGAAAATTTTGAACCCGCTGCCATTTCGCACCCTTGCATTTTCGGACATGGTCCTAGTGGACTTTTCTTCATGAAATGAGCCAAGGAATACGCTGGAGAAATTTGTCCGGAACTTCCTGAATCACCCTGTATACATCAAACAATTAGTAATAGAAAAATATTACTTTCTAATAAAAATTTGTGAAAAATGAATAAGAAAAGTATTTTTTTATACACAGCGGAAAGAGTCCAACTCGATGTTTATCATTCGCAAGGTTATTATTATCGGGCCCTTGCGCGGGAAAATGGGCGAAGTCATAAAACTGCCCTGGGGTAATTAAAATATGTTGAAAACTATGGACGGAATTACAAACGAAGAATTCCAACCGATTTAACTCCAACCGAACAGAGAAAAATCTTGAGAATTGCGTCAAACTCTGCTTTTCAACACCAACAATCAACTTTCAAGCTGGTATTCAGGCAAGTATTTTTGACAAGCAGTATTACAAGTTGTAAGTACTATTATGATGTTGATTGGCGACCTTTTATATTATCTCTGTTCAATTAGTTTGGCTTGAGGTCATAAAATGAAAATACCAGCGGGTTCGACTGTTTTTTCAAGATTTATTAAATTTTCCCAATATTTCGATTAGCATCGTTAATCATCCTCGGGGTTCTATATACAAAAATATTTAACATTAATAACATATTGATTGCCAATAATTACATGTAGTTATTATAAATCATAAAAAACAAATTACTCGTACGCAGTGTGCCAGTTTTCGTTAACTATTGTCTCTTTTCTCTGTGTTTGCTTATTGTGTGACGATATATTTGAGCGCATCGGTCAGTGTCGGTTTTGTAATTGAGTCTTTTCTCTGAGGGAACGTTAATTATGTGCAACATTTCGAGCGTGAGTCGTCGTGAGTAATGTGTCTCCTCCGTAAAAATGATTATGGCCCGTCACAGCACAGTGGGCCGCTAATGCCGTTTTCTGTTCCATAGGTATATAGGTGGCCCTTAAATCTGATTTGTGGGAAGGCAATCTTGTCTTCAATTTTGTCATCGTGGTGCCAACCTAGACCTTGAGGCATACGTCAGTCTTATCCCCATTGCATTTTATCTGATACACAATATTAGACTTATCTTTTTCCGTCACTTTGGACTTTGTCCGGCTAAATAATCTGCTCGGGGTATTGTGTGATGTCAACGCCAACTCATATGACATTTTGTCATAGACATCGGAATGCTTCAGTCTCTCGGAATAACCAGGTATATACGTCAGGGATTTGTAAATTTTTGGTCGGGTTGCGTCTAGAGTTGTGTAGTTCACGAACGAACTAGTTCAATTGAACGATTCACTCTTGTGAACTAGATGAACTAGTTCACACTGTTCCGCTCTTTTGTTCCAGTAGTTTACTTGTTTCAGCAGTTTTTCCGCCATTTTCTAGTTCATGCTCTCTTCGTCTCACTCAATCTGCCCAAAGGTTCCTAATATTTCAATCTTTGTGGAATGGATATATAACCGACTTCTACACAATAACTACAGCGCTAATCACAACATTTGCTCCAAAATATAAAAAAAATACAGAAACACCAATATTTTAGAAACGGAATAACCTAAACATTAAGCAGATCTTCAATATGGCGATTTAGTAGTTTATCACAGTATCCAAAACACTCTAGAAATCTGAAAAAATCAGACCATTTTCGTGATTATTCGCTCCGATTGAACTAAAACTACAAGTTGAACTGAAATGAGATCTTTAATTCACAAGCTCGTATGAACTGTTAAGCTGAAATTATACAATGAACTAGTGAACTAAATGAATGAACTAGTTCATTCTGTTGAGCTGAATTAAAAAGAGCGCTCACTTGAATGAACTAAAATTACCAACTCTAGTTGCGTCTGGTTGATTTTGTCCTCGTTCCGTAAAATGTCCTGTGTGTCCATTCCGAACCAGTACACCATTTACTGACATTAAGTACCTGAAATTTTAAATACTGGAGAAAAACAGCTGCTGAATAATGTGCGCATAGAAAATCGGTTAAAATTTGGTAGAGAGCATATGACATAGCACATTCAATAATACTGTGGTATTTTGTCCCGAAAGTAAATTTAATGTCGATGTCCCAGATGGCTACAACTATTAGTTTCACGATGCGAGAAAAGATGTGCTATTTAATGAGCTCAGACCACCACTTTAAAGCTTCTCCAAATACCGTTCGGAACCGGTGTAAAACTGTAGGTCCCAATCAGTGAGTGTAAAAACCAGAAAGCGTATACCTCATTGATTGTGAGAAGCTCTCCTCAATCCGACGATGGCAGACAATTCGACGATAAGGAATCACTAATTCAAGCCATTAAGGACTCTTGGAATGAGATTTCTTTGGATTATTTAAGAGCACTTTATGAATCAATAAAAAGCCGTATATTGAAAGTTATATTAAACAAGGGCGGTACGACCCACTAGTAAAAAGTCGTCGATATTAGGAATAAATTACATTTTAATGGTTTTTATTCTTAAATTATAACATAATGAATTTTTAATTAAAATTAGTTAAATGGTTCTAATCATATGAACGGAAAATTGTAGTATTTGTTGTCTTTTTATATGGAATATTTTCGCACGATTTTTTTAACATAATTTTTGTTTTTTTTTTTTAGGAAGGTAAAACAACTATTCTATAATTTTTCAAAATTATAATTTTTCAAAATTTCAACATCCAATAACTCGAAAACTATATCAGTTTTCAAAAATTATACATAATTTTTTGAGTTTATTTTGACTTGTTTTCTACAAAATGACTTGTTTTATACACCGTACCTTAACGACATAATCCTCTCACATATCCGGAATTTCGGGGCTCATAACTCCGAAACTATGCATTTGTGCCCATTTTAGAGAATCAATAATCTCAATTGAAAATTCTTTATCTTCTGAGTTAGTTACAATTAATAATATTGGCGATCTTGAATTTATTGTGGTGTCTATTAATTTAGGCAATTTGAAACTGTTTGTCACGTGTTCTTATATACCGCCATCTTCATGCTTTGAGGTATATGAAGAGCATATTGACGCTATTGCAAAAGTTATTGCGTTAGCCAGTAGGAAGGACCGTATTTTAGTATTGGGTGACTTTAACTTGCCGTCTGTGACATGGGTGACTTTACCCGATACCAATTGTCTGACTCCATTGACACGATGTGATTGGTCATCTGATTTTATTACGCATATTTCCGAACTTGGGTTGATTCAATTGAACGACATTCCCAATTCTATGAATCGAGTCCTTGATCTAGTTTTAGTGGATGATTCTAACAACTTTGATGTTTCTCGAATTGATCCGTTAATTTCTCCTGAGGATAGTTACCATCCAACGCTGGGAATTAATTATACATATGATACCATGCAGGTTGGTTGCAATCGCTCTTCGTCCTATGTTGGCCTATGCTTTTCGCGTGCGAACTTTATTCTTTTGAATAATCTTATCTTTGATACCGACTGGCATAGTATTTGTCAGTGTGATAATTCTAATGAATTTGAAATCGCCCTGGATGATTTCTATAATATTATTAATGGCTATATTTCTAAGTCTGTACCCAAGAGGCCTATAATGAGCAATACTGGTCCCCAATGGTCCTCAAGGGCTCTAAATAGTCTCAAGAATGTAAGGAATAGATGTTCGAAAAAGTATAAAAAATCTGGACTGCTAGCAGACTATGCTAGGTATATTGTTGCTAGGAGTAGATACAACTCTAAATCTCGTGAGAGTTACAGATTATATTTGGATAGGTTGAAGGCTAATTTTAAGCGGAACCCCAAATCATTCTTTAGATTTGTTAACTTGAAGCGTAATTCCTCTTCCACACCTTGTAGGATCAAAATGAACGGTATTGAATATTCAGATGAAGAGTCTATTGCTAATTGTTTCACCGATTTTTTCGCATCTATTTATACCACCCAAGCCTATGATGTTTCCAAATCATACCCGTATACTGTCCGCTCTACCATTCCGTTTGATGCACCTATCGTAAATTCTTCGTGGTTGCTAGATAACTTGATCAGATTGAAAGCCTCGAATAAAGCTGGTCCTGATGGTATCCCGGTTCGGTAATTTTCCTGCACAGTGGAAGAGCTCTTATATAATCCCTCTCCACAAATCTGGTAGTTTAGTAAATGTTGCAAATTATATTGGAATTGCAAAATTGAGTGTCATTCCTAAACTTTTTGAGAAATTAGTCACAAAGGTAATTTCTCATCATGTTTCCTCTATTTTAGATCCTTGTCAACATGGCTTTCGGAAGGGTCGTTCCACCGTGACTAATTTGCTTCAGTTTTCCTCTTCTATTATTGACGGCTTTATTAATGGAGATCAAACTGATGTGATTTTTACCGATTTTAGTAAGGCTTTTGATAAAGTTAACCACAATTTGTTATTATATGAACTCGGGTCAATGGTTTTTAATTGTAACATGCTGAATTGGATTAGTTCTTACTTAATGAACAGAGAACAGATGGTATCATTTGGTCGATCATTCTCAAGATCTATTTTTGTGTCATCTGGGGTGCCTCAGGGCAGTCATCTTGGCCCGGTTCTATTTTTGTTATTCATTAACGACTTACCCGCCTCCATAATGCACTCTAAATTGTTAATGTACGCTGATGACGTGAAGATCTATTTTTCTTACAAGGATCCTTGTCAATATACTTTACTTCAGAGGGATTTGTCTACCTTCCAGACGTGGTGCGAAACTAATTTGATGGAGCTTAATTTTGCGAAATGTAAGCATATGCTGTTCTCTAGGTCATCATTCTTTTCGGCAAAATACATTTCAGGTGGCAATGTTCTTGAATCGGTGGATTCATTTGTTGATCTTGGTGTTCTCTTGGACAGAAAAGTGAATTTCAACTCGCACATAATTATGATGGTAAACAAGGCTTTTTGGCGTTCTGAACTTTATTAAACGTTGGGCAAAGGAATTTTCAGATCCCTACGTTACGAAAAATCTTTTTACTTCACTAGTCCGCCCTATTCTCGAATATGGATCAGTTGTTTGGGACCCACAGTACAATTTGTATGTTAATATGATTGAATCGGTCCAGAAACAGTTTCTCATTTTTTGTCTGAGAAACCTTCAATGGAACCCGAACCATAAACTTCCTTCGTATATTATAGGAGACTAGCATTGATCAGATTACCGACTCTTAGTAGTAGACGTACCATGATAAACTCTATTACACTTTTAAAGATAATTGATGGATGTATATGTTCTGAATTTCTGTTATCTAAGATTTTCATAAATGTCCCATTGAGACCCACGAGGTACTATAAACTCATTCACATCGAGTTTCAGCGTTCGAATTATGCGTCCTTTGATCCAGTTAGGAGAATGTGTCGTGACTTTAATGAGCTATATCAGTTTATTGATTTCACTTGTAGTTGGGAAACTACAAAGTCTAGGATAATTTGTCATTTGAACCGATTGCATTAGTGTTATATATTCCTTTACATATGTAAATTTACTTTATCCTTACTATCTGTCTGTCTGTCTGATTTATAATTTGGTTTTCCTTTTTGCTGGTAATTATTATATATTATGAAGTCTGTTATGTTAATATCTCGTGATGTGCTTTTATACTTATTTATGTTAGTGTAATACCAACTGGTGTAGAATTTCTGTAGTTGGTTGCAACGTGTGAACTTATGATCCTTGCTCTCCCGTTATAGACCGGTCTATAATGTGTACGCTGTCCTCACGTTATGGGGACGTGGCCCTCTCGGTCGGTAGGGGCGGGTAAGAGTGGCGGCGATGGGTTCGCTCGATAGAAAAAAAATGTTGGGGTATCTTTTGTGGCAAATCATGTCTTCTAGAACTGCCCTCAATTTCTAATACAGTGGGTTCAAATCAGGGCTGCACACAGAGCCATTCTTCACAGGAAATTAAAGCTGGCAAATTGCTTTGAAGTCAGGTCTGGGCTTATGGCTTGCGCAAAATCCTGCTGGAAAGTCTAGGGATTAAGTGAATTCACAACAGCTTTCAAAATAGTTTCTTGCGTAACTTTGGCCGATGTGTTGACCCCTTGTTTGCAAATATGGAAGACAGTGACACCATCGTAAGAGACACCCCAACATGACTGAAGATGGGTGATGACCCTTTTCGACCACTGGGATACACTATATCGTTTTGCTTTTCAAATTTTTCCCGCATGGTATCAATTTGTTAATCGGTGAACACAATTTTTCTTTGCACGTTGTCAGCGTGCTTCACCAAAGATGCCTGCATTGTTCTAACAATTTTGTTTAAAGCTACAGTCAATAAATCTGCGGTACGGCGTTTGAAAATCCCAGGTCCCAAAACTTTTTTAATAACTCTATCAAGATTTTCTGATTTGATGGCATTGATAACTTTTGGCGTTCTAACTACACCCGATCGGTGGCGGTCTTCAACATCCCCAGTCTCCTCAAACAGTTGTATGTCCTGGTAGAAGAATGTGCGACAAATCCCGAGCGGGAGGGACGTTTTGGAAATATATCCCTTCTCATTTCACACTTAAAAAGCGATATAACAGTGAGCCGCTTAGCCGCTCATTGCCTGGCCACTTCAATATAATTTCACATGCTTTAATTTTTTGCCGCTCCGCCGCTCATTGTGTAAAAATCGAATGCATTGCATTAACCCTTCTCTTAGTGGTGTGTTTGATTCCGATATATGAGTGGTGAGGTCCCTAGGGACCCCATGTTAATTTGTATGGCATCTGTATCTGGTAGGTATACCAGTGTGATTTAATGTAATATTTTATTGCATTGCAATGCGTTTCTTGTATAAAAACAATGAAAAAACGTTTGTTTAGAAAATAAGATTATAATTTTTATTGTAGTTGTAATTCAGTTCGATTTGAAATTAATTTTAAAAATTTAATACTGTGTTGCTTCTCATGACTCAAGTAGAATTTGGTTGGCAATTTTCGCAACGATAAAATTGTTTAGAATGTTCTGCACAAACTGGGTTTTTGCAGCAAGAACAATATGAGCGGGTTTTTCTACGACGATTGTTTTGTGCACGGCATAAATTGCATGTTGGTCGATTTGACCGCGGCGCAAATTCTGTTTCGTCTACCGGAATCGGCCTGGTAGTTGGAACCTGTGAATTATAAATACAAAGAATTTTAATATTTTATGATTTTCATAGTCTTTTGTTCTAGTTGAGTTTTACCAGCACATCAAACGCCTCCATTGCATATCGAATACTGGGAAAGCGTATTATGTTAACATTGGTGGATCTTTAATCAATATTTGGGGTTACCAGTTGTCTTGTCAGCAATTTTAGAAATGTGCGTCGTCTATCGTTTTTTTTTTTTGAAGGAGAAATACCATTATAAATTATAAACGCACCCAAGGCTGCAATATCTAGCATGTTATAGAACATTGCTAGTGGCCAGCGAGTTGTTGATCTTTTACATGAGTAAGTTCCTAGCATTTGGTCCATAGTATCCACTCCTGACTTATTTGCGTTATAGTCTAATATTGCTAATGGTTTTTGCTTTTCCGATGAGCTATCTACCTGGCATGTGTAGTGTACTGTTGACAAAAGGAGAACCGCTGTGTTCTTTTTTGGCACATATGAACACAGTGAGACATCCCCTTTGTAAAAGTCAAATAATGTGCTCCAAACCGGACGTGACGATTTTTTTAAAAACTCTTTCGGAACATATGGTTTGTTTGATCGAACCGTTCCGACAAACGCAGTTCTCTGGCCAATCAATATTTTTCCACATCTAACGTCGAAAAGAAGTTGTCGGCATATATTGTGCGACCTGTATGCAGATATTTCTCAGCTAATCGAAGCAAAACATTCTGGCCCTGATTGACCTCACGTTGCTGATCTGCTAATTTACCAGTATAAATCAGGGACGTGAACCAGGTGAACAATTTGGTCGGTTCGGTTCAGCGGTTCGAACCGTTTTTGCACTTTTGGATTGGTTCATGAAATCGGTTTTTTTTTTCTTTGAACCGTGGTTTCGGTTCGGTTCAACGGTTCGGGACTTAAAAAAAAAAACTGGATATTTGTGTTATGTTTATTCAGTAAAAATACAAATGATTATAGAAACATACCAATAAGTATACATATACATATAATTTATGTAAAACGCTATAAGTATGTAAAGTACGTAGTAAAACAAATCTTATTTCATAAAAATTTTTTAAATTTATCAGTTGAGATTGATGAGAAGAATATCTTCTAGTAAGTCCTCGTTAATATTTCCCCGCAGGTCTCCGAGAATAAATTTTAGGGTGGAAAATGCCCTCTCCACCGAGACCTGGGTTGCAGGAACACCCAAAATAATTTGAGCTAATTTAGATAGTACTTCGTCTGGGTAGTTATGCCAAAATTTTAAAACATCAATATTATTTGAAAGCCGCTTTGTATTATCAAACGATTTGATTTTATCTATTAAAGATCTATTTTTGAACTTTGTCTCATTCTTCCCCATTTCTTTCAAAATTTCATCAATTTCGTCATCGGTACTAATTTTTGAAGATATTGACGAGTCTTCACTAGCCTGTATACCAATCAATTTCGATTTTAGATTAAAAACATTTATAATCTGTTCAATTGCAACAGTTTTTTGAGAATCAGTAAGGAATATTTGATACCGTGGATCCAAATATACAGCAGCCAAAACATACGGGTTCCGAAGCAAATTTTCCCCACGTTTTTTTAGTGATTGAGAAAATATAGCGCCATACTTTCCCCAGATTTTATCAATTTTACGCTTGCATGAATACCATGCAAAATATAAATCGCTTAAAAGAAGTTCTTTTTTTTGAAGTTTAACAGATGTTACATAAACGGGCTCCAGAACTGAACAAACGCTTTTGATAGTCAACCAATCTGTTTCGCTTATAAGCAAATCTGCAATATCAGCAGCGCTTTTCTCACAAAAACTTTTAAGCTGCAATAAACTTAGAAACATGTTGTAAGTGGAGCCCCAACGCGTTACACATTCATTAACAGGTTTACGCAGCTTTTCTGCACGTAACAGATGCAATAATGTTGGAGTTCTTAGTTTTTTAACGACCGTTTTTACTTTGCTGCGGATGTCTTTGATTTCCTTTAGAAAATCACATACAGCTAAATTCAAGGTATGTGAAGCACATCTTATAACGATTATGTTATCACTGGCTGCCAAATCAACTTCCAAATTTGAATAAATTTCACAATAGCTAGCGTCTAAAGCAGCAACATTCTTATTTTCTCCATCACTTTCGTCATCTTCATCAAACTCTAAGTCTATCATGTTATGATCGTTTTTGTCGCTATTGACATTGTCAATATTTTGTAGTTCTTTATTGACAAAATTTCCTAGACTGACCATATTTGCAGCGTTGTCTATGGTGATAGAACAAATTTGGGCCAGGCTTACACCATACGATTCTAACACCTCCATTAGCATATGAGTTAAATTCAAACTGGTATGTTTAACATGGACTTCCTTCATAGCTAGTGTTTGTATGATAATAACTCCATTCTCGCAGTACTGCGCATTTATTCCCATTATAGAGCGGTCCAATCTTGTGACGCAATCAAGCTTCAGAGAAAACAACCTGAGTGAAATTAAATAGTTAGTACATTTTTTAGTCCAGAATAAAAAAAAGTAATTTACCGGTTGCGAAGGCTTGAGCGAAGATTGTCACGTAAGTTTACTGCCTTTTCTATGACTTTTTGTCTTATGTTGGATTTGTTAATACATATTCCCAATGACTGGCAAAGTGGCTCAATAATTTTTCGGAAGCCACTGTCTTCGATCAATGCAAGAGGGCGACCATTTTTGGTAACTAGCTCGACGCATCCATCAAACAATTGATCTTTTGTTACACTTATCATATGGGACGACACTTTAAAATATTTTTCTAATTTTTCCTGGGCGGAACTAGAATCCGATTTTACCTTCTTGGGCTCTTGCATTTTTTCGTAAACATCTGTGTGCTTTCTTTTCAAATGGCGAAGTAAATTTTGAGCATGTTTTCCGCTCATTTGCACATTGCAATGTTTGCACTCGCTTTTATCAATCGACTCGCGATAAATAAAATAATTGCGAACTGGATGATGATTCGACATTTTTACAAGATTTTTCAAGTTGCACTAACGCGCCATGTTAAGTAACAAGTGTCAAATGAGATGGGTTGCCATTGCTCTTTACATATGATATTGCCACATGGCAAAATAACTAAAAAGAAGAATCAAAAGAATAAGTGTTATAAATCGTTTTGACTTGACCTAGGGTCTACACTTGCGAGAAATACTGTGATTTGCTGTAAACAGCCAATCAGAGCGTACAAATCTGCCAATCTGCCAATCAGACCACAAAATATCACAGTATTTCTCGCAAGTGTAGACACTAGGTAAGGTAAATTATTATCGATACTCAGATGGTCCTTATTGTTGAATCTGGCTTCAACAATGGAAAAATTTAAAAATTTGTCTATTGTAAATTTATCGAAACGAACCTTTGAACCTTTATAAAAAGTGGTTCGGTTTTCGGTTCGGATCAAATATTTGTGGACAATTTCGGTTCGGTTAATGGTTCAGTCAATAAGTAGAAAAACGCGGTTTTCTGGTTCAAAACCGGTTCGGTTCAAAACCGGTTCACGTCCCTGGTATAAATCATACCTTTTAGGGGATAGAAGGTTTTTGAATCACATATCCACCATACTTTGATTCCGTACTTGGCCGGTTTGGACGGAATATATTGGGTAAATCTCGTACGACCTCTGTAGGCAAACAATTGCTCGTCAACTGTGAAAGATTCATGAGGAATGTAAGCTGCAGCCAAATTGTTCTGCAGCATCTCCCATGTCATCGATAGCAGCTGACTTGCTGGTTTGTAATCTCTCATGTCTAGAATTTCCGTTATCAAACCGTATGTATTTTTTTATTGCAACAAAGCGGTCATATGACAACGCAGCTCTGAATAATGGATCACGCGTTTTGCCCCAAAGTTCTAAAGCTGGTTCATTATTGGATTTGGAAAGTCCAGCATGTAAAACGAAACCAACAAATGCATTGAACTCTTTCAGAGTAAAAGGCTTCCATTCTTTCTGATTTGTTGGATTTGCGGTATTCCATGTTGTTAGTTCCTGATTTGCTTTTCTGTTTGTTTCGCGGATGACAATGTACGCAATATTATCTGTAATCAGAGAGGTAAAAATTTTTATAGGATCGTGGATTTGTGTAACAGGCCCTGATTTGCTTCTTGTGAGGTCGACGACGTTATGAGAACGAATGCGGCTTTTAGGAGGAGGCTCATTTCCCCATTTTGTATTATTTTTCGAAATAAAATATGTGGTGTTATACTGAGGTTGACTGGTAGCTTCTTCTTCATCCTCCTCATCTTCATCAACTTCACTGTGTATTTCAACATGAGCATTGGCCTCAACGTCGGAAGCTTCTTCTGCTCCATATAACATATCAATATCATTTTCCCCCTCGACGTCACGCTGGTCCGTATCATCATCGGTTAATTCGTCCAAAAAATTAGCAAACCGAGAATCTATTGCTTGCCTTTCAGATTCCGCCATTCCCTGGTACCGTTTACCGTTTCGCAGCACAATATCCACAACATTTCAATCTGAATCTGACATGATGCTATCGAAAAACACTACGTAATAACATAATGCACCGAACCACACTAAAAAACTTACCATCTTGTTGTTCAACACAATTGTAAACAATAAAAAAAATCTATTCAGACACTTAGTTTATGACTAATTCAAAATTTGTATTCTAGTTTCGACCACGTCATTCGCACTTGCTTCGCAAAAAAATATAAGAATGTCATACAGAGTAAAAGTTGGACTATTCGCATGTATGTACATATGTAAAAAAAAAACAGTACAGAGAGCATGTAATAACCAGAGGCATTCTATGGGACAGCTGATCAAGAATGGAATCAAACTGCATGTTGAGTGAGAGCGCAAAACCAACAGACGAGAAGATAGAGCAGAATTGATGCTAATGATAGTTGAGTTGACGATAATGACTGCTTGATGCTGGCTGCTGTGAACAAAATTACACACTGCCTTTTGTTTTTTCAGTTTTATATCCAACCAAAGAGTAACAGAGTGAAGCAACTCGAACTCTATGAACTTTTCTACTAAGTACCGTTCCATAAGAGAACGCATAAGAGCGGAACGGATATTCTTATATATATATATAAGTCATCAAAGAAAACATTGAACACGACCAATGTAAGATTTCTCTTTATATTTGTACTGGGTCCCTCGGGATCTCATCACTAAGTTCCGCACTAAGTGTATTCAAACGTGTACAAATTTTGAATGGGTATTCGTAACATTTCAGAACCGGTTTTAATTGATTGAGAACATTTGTTTCTTGGAATACATATAGCACCGTGTTACTAAGCGACCACAGACAAAAGTTATTACCATTTAAAAATCAAAAAGGTCCCCAGGAACCTCATCACTAAGAGAAGGGTTAAAAATCGAATGTGTCGCATTCCAGAAGGACATAAACAGAATACCTGATGTGCGCTCTTGCACCGCCTGCAGTTTGTTTTTATTGCGAGGTTTCTGCGAGTTTGTATTAGCATGTAAACGGTTAAAATTTGGCAGCCAATTTTAGATTAATTAGTTATTGTATTGAATAATAAACCGTGGTTAAGAAATATCCTCTCTTACAAACCGTCATATTTTTATTTCTATTCTACCACAGCTCAAAAAAATTATCAAGTAAAGTATAGTATGTGAGCAAAACTGCACCGGCTGGAAATGTAAATAACATAAGGACCCAGTTTTTATTCTATTACATTGCAAATTAACATACTTTCCAATAGACACCACAACATGTTGATGGGCTATATAGTTTGCCTGGGCGCGAGTGCAAAGTTGGCAGAACCGAAGTGCGTGCACTCAAAAAAAAAACATGTCCTAAATATGAGTTCATTCAATTCATAAAAAATTTACTCAATTTTAGTTAATTTTTACTTAAAATTATGAATTTTAACTTAAGTTAAGTAAACTTTACTTGGCCGGAGTATCCGTAAAAATTGTCTGAACTCATAATAAGAAAGTATATTTCCTTAAAAAAAATTCTTAGAAGTGAGTACTAGGTTACTTATATTGAGGGAAAATATACTTAATTTAAGTAACTATTTCGTAGATTTTAGTTTATATAGTACTAAATACAAAATTGTATGCAAAAAATTATGTTTTGTTCGCTGTGAACTGAAAGTAATTCCAAATCCTAAAATTGAGTTTATAGTTGTACTTGAATTGGGTACATTCCCCTGTCAAATATTTATATGTATGTGCAATGTATCATGTTGAGTTGGAGCTTTGAAAACTAAAAGTTTTTTGATTTTTATTTTATATATTAGTATATATTTGTGTGTTCTTTAAAATTATCTATAAGAAAACTTATTTTTTCATTTCTTTTTTAGAACAAAAAAAAATATTTGATATATTCTTCAAAGAAAATATTTATATATGCAAAAATTAAACTTAATTCTAATTCTTATTCTTATCTAATAAAAATACGTAATTAATATGATATAAGAACTTGTTGTAGCCTGCGTGGCATAGAACTCACTAAGTTGCTTGAAGTGGACATGCCAATTTTCCCCCATTCCGCCAATATTGCTAGTTTTGTTTCTTTAAGCATCGTATACTGCTTCGACTTTGAAAATACCTTGGCGGAAAGTATCGAGGTCTTCAATTGGGTTGAGGTTGGGACTTATGGCTGGCCACTCCAGTAATGGAATATTTCGTGACTTCAATAAAATCCCTTGTGAGCCGAACAATGTGGATCGGGGCGTTGTCTTGTTGAAAAGTCCAGTTATCTCCATATAATTCACCAGCAAAGTTAATTAAATTGCTGTCCAACAGATCAACGTATGCTTCCGCATTCATTTTAGTTGGTACAAAGCATATTTCTGACTTCCCTCGTGCTCCAAATGCAGCCCATATCATAACAGATCCACCACCGTGGTTTCGCTTGTAGCACGTTTGCCGAGGATGTCGTAAATCTCTCCAATATTTATGGTGACCATCAGGTCCGTCCAAATTAAACTTTTTCTCACCACTAAATATAACGGTTTCAAATTCATCCTCCCAAAACTTTTACTTTTCTGCAAAAGCAATACGCGCATTTGTATGGCGCTGGGTTAAGCGTGGTTTGGCCATTTTGCTTTGGTAACGAAGACATATCGTCCTTTAGCCTGTTGCTAGACACGCTGTCTCGTTACATTTAGACCCAATTCCACCTTTATTTCCCTGCAACTCATATTCTCATTAGCTGCTAAATGCCGAATGCGCCGCTTAGTCCTCTGGTCTACAGTTGGGATGCGTCCACTGCGCTTAATACAACCATAGTTTTCGGGGTCTTTGAGGAATTTCGAAACTGTATTGCGATGCCGATTTACCGCAGCTGCAATCTCGCCAATTCCTTTACCTGCAAGTCTCATTCCAACAATTTTCCCGCGCTCCTCATCCGAACGTTCACTTCCACGTGGCATGCTCGACTAGAAACAAAACTATGAATAAAACGTTTCTTAGAATATATTCATAACGATCACTTTAGTCACGTACAGAAAGATATTTTATACTAAACACCCGAGAAAAATAGAGTTGTTCACTTTAAAGTGTCAGGAACGCGACTGCATATAAAATTATTTTCTATTGAATTGCAAACTTACAGCGATAATCATAGATAACGGGACTACAAATAAGGTCCAAAAGAGGAAAAAGTATATGATAAAGAGAGAGAGAGAGATATTATCGAAAAAATTGCATATGGTCAACCAAGATGTATCTATTACAGGTGGAAGCATTAGAACAGCTGATTTAATTTTTTTTCTTGTCGTTGTGGTCCGACCTTGTCAATTGTTGTTTATACTAATTCCAAGATGTATCTAGTACAGGTGGTGGCGTAAAATAGAAGACGAAATATATTCTTGTCTTTGTGGTTGTTGCCGAAAATTACAACAATTTCTCCTGATATAACCTGAAATAAATACATCGATCGACTGAATTTGACAAGGTCGGCTCCTGAAATAAAAACAAAATGCCTTCAATTCCTACTGCTTCTACCTTGCTTATTTTGCCATGTGGTCGACATGAAATTACAGTTAGTTTTCAGAAGGAAAGAAAAAAAAATTATTTTCCACATATAAATATTTGACAGAGGTACGTTGCATGGTTCGTAAGAAAATTATAATGCCTTTAAGTTAAATATACTGACAATAAGGACGGCTGAACTTGATAATTTTCTGAGTAATTTAGGAAACAAAAGTCTTAACTGCAGTACACTTGTCACTGCATTTAGAATGTGTTAAACTCAGGCAAAAAATGTGTATAAACTTTACGACAGTTTATTTTAAAAACTCTTTTGGAGTAAAAATAAACTACAATTCAGGAAAAATGAAATGAAATTCAGTTAATGTTGAACTACAATTGAGATCATTTGACCTTAAAATAAGAAAGTAAAATAGCATTAAAAATTAACTTAAAATGGATACAATAATATTTGAATGTATGATTTTTTGCAACCAAAGTTAATAGAAGTTTTAAACAATTTTCCTTAGTTTGAGTTCAGGGTTAACTAGAATTTAGTTCACTAAAGTGTAGCTAATTCTAGTAAAACTTAACATTAAATAAGAAAATTTAACATAATTTTGCTTTATGTTGTCGTGCATTACGTTCAATACATACTTTTACTGATTAAAGAAAAATTTCCTACATTTTAGTTAAAGAAATTAATTTTACTATATCCGAAGTTCAAACTTATATCAAGTTCAAACGACATTCCTAATTGAATAACATGTTCCTGAAGAACAATGTTGCGTACACACCCAAAACCCCCATATCCTAACGTTGATTTCAGAATGAACTTAAAATTAGTTCACAGTATGTACTCAATTCAAGTTAATTTTTACTTCAAATAAGGAAATTTAGCACAATGTAAGTTCATGTTTTCTTGGATTAGGTACAGTATACACATTTCGTAATTAAAGAAAAATATCCTACATTTTAGTTAAAACATTATTGAGTGTTTCTATTTCTGAGTTCAAATTTACTTATATTAAATTCAAAAAGTTTTCCTAATTCCATAAATTGTTCGTAAACAACAATGTTGCGATTACAGTCAAAAACAGCATATTCTAAATTTGAGTTCAAATTGAACTTAAAACTAGTTCAGACTATCTATGTATTTACTCAGAACAAGTTAATTTTTACTCAAAACAATAATAATGTTGAGTGCATATGTATTATTCTGCAGATATGGAAACCCCAATGTACGATATTATTACTGCTATATAACTAGTCTATCACAGCTTCACATTTGTATAAGCAAGCTTTCCAAAATATGTTAAAACACATTTTTGATGTTTCAAACGAAAAATATTTATAATGGGTAAGTTCGACGAAATTTCTTTTGTTTATTAAACAATTTTTTTGATTAAAACAGACCAGCAAAATTTCTACACCGAAACCGTATTGGAGCAGTGCTACTGGGATAAGTCGGATGACGAAAATATTATTGGAGCATTTCAAAGAAGGAAAGAAGGATTATATGTAAGTAAAATGTTGAAGCAAGTTACACAAACAATTGGCAACCCAATCCATGAGCAGTTTCTCCATCGCCAGGCAGAATAACTACAATATCGTGTAAAAAATATTGTCCATGTTTCAGTTAAAATTATGCCGATTCATTTCGAAAAATTTGTATTGCCATTTCTGCAATATAAGAATGCTATTAAATTTTACTTGATTGAATCGACATACATATTTATTTTTCACAACTAATGCTTCTCTTTTATTTCAAAATGCAGCTCTGTTTCTTACATTGGTATGATTCTGGACGTTCAATGACTTCATCAAGCTGTTCTGGTGTCAAATCCTCAACGGATTCAATAAAACCGGACAATTCGGTCTCTGACCGAATAAAAATGTATTTGTGTATTTAATGTTTTATAATTTTAAAAAATATTAAATTATAGAATATAGTATATATAGTATATGAAAATGTTATTACGTATTAAAAATGTCATTGTAATTATTCTTTAACATTTCGATATTGTATATATTTATTTTCCTATTTAACAATGTAATATATTAAGTAAAAATGTAATAAAAATAAAAAATAAAACCAAATTGGAGTAACATGCTTACTCAAATACAGTCCAAATAAACTAAAGTTTAGTTTATTCAAACTGGTTTTTCCTAATCATTTTATTCAAATCAAGTATATATCGTCCCCTCAATAAAACAATAGTGTATAATTTTTTTGTCGATTCGAGATAATGGAGTTTAAAGTTTTTGTGTTATTAGACATCTGGGAAAACAGTAATATTTCAGAAAATAATCAATGTTTTTAATTTGTGATCATTTAAATATGTGGTGGAATAGTCAGGCTACTAGTAGATGATATTTCATTAATCTACAAATGCTTTAATTGCAAATAAATGGGATTCAAAGTATCATTATGTCAGTTAAGCTATTTTATTTGTTTGATAATATCTATGAAAATCATTATACACTATTTTATTTTGTATGGTATACACAATTTTGTTTGAATCTTTTATGCCATTTATCACGAAATACTTTTAAATTGTCGGACGAATGTTCATCCAGTAAGACAAAGTATTCGTGCTTAACAATCCATTTTATTCATAATTCACAGTAATTTTTTGGTATTTCAATGACACGATGTTAATTGTTTTGCAATTTTATTTTTACACAGTTTAAGTAATTAGAAAATACATGAATAAAAGGCAATATTCATCAATATTCATCTTCGGGAATAACCTCCTCCACATCAGGCTCATCCAAGCAATTTTGATTTCCCCCGGGTTGAAGGTTCAGATAAAAAGAATGAAATTCCTTGGGAATGACATTTTTGGAGATCATTGTACTTTGAGGAAGATATGGTAAGCTGTTGCTTAAATTTAGGGCACAAATTTCGGGTATCACAATTATTAGAGGTTGATTTGATCCTCTTTCGTTCCATTATATCAATTGTTTGCCACTCGGAGTTCCATTTCTCTTTGTAGAGCAGCAAATTAGGATTAACTTTATCCACTTTAATTTGCTTAACCTTCAAGCAATTCACTGAGATGTTTTCGTTATTCTTTTTGAATATCTAATCTGCTGAACCATTCCTTGAGATCAAAAATGTCGTACTAGAACATACTTTGCACAATGTATGGTTGGTTTCTTCGGGACAACCTCAAAATCGTTGGCCATTCCTCGGGAGAGTAAATGGATATATTTCGTTTGTCTCGTTCAATTGTCGAGTGCATACAATCGGCCTCCATTTGTGTGTGGCCACTCTCTAAATACTTGATTGTGACCGCATTTAAATTAAACATACGGATTGCGTAAAATAAGAGCGCAGCAATATAACGATTCCTATTCTGCCCACCACAACAATCAGAATACAAAATTACATCCGTTACAAATTTAGTTTTTTTAGATCCTAGTTATGTTTAAAGTTGTAATTTCCTTTAAGGCTGTAAGAGATCATGTTTTCTCCGGTTAGTGAAAACAATTTAAATGGGATTCGAACTCACATTCGCTAGACGATCGTTTCGGTATTTGTGAAGCATCATCTTCAGCAGCGTCTAGCCCGTTAAGCCACTGCGGTGTGTATTTTCACAAGTCACTAACCGGAGACATTTATTGATTGTGTGTAGAGCGATTGTTGTCGCTACTTACACATTGCTTTCCTACTTACACGCACTAATGCAGAAGTTTTGAAAGTTCTATTTATAGAACGAACTATTCTAATTGTAGTTGTCTCGTTCTGTTTTGGTTTGGCCCTACATTTTCGTCAAATGAGCTCAACATTTTTATAATTGTGGTCCCAATCTCGTCCGAACCCCTTTGTCCCTGCGTTTCATCCCACAAGAAACAGTAGCCTTCCTTCGACGCAAGGTCGAAAAATGTATTGTTAAAACTAGCAAACTTCCTTGAATAATACAATGAGCTTACATTGCTTCATGGGCTTGTCAAAACAGATTAAAAGTCAAAAGTAAATACTCTCAATTTGCTATTAATTTTCTTTATCGGCCTCCTTTTCCTCATGTTCATTTTTTACATGTTCATCATATGCTTCCTGTAAAACCTCCTTGTCATCAGAGTTACGATATCGTTCGCATGTGTAGCATGTATCCTTCTTCGGCTTATGAAAAGAATAATTATATTCGTTGCAGAAAATACGCCTGTACATACTTTCCTTAATGGAATTGCCTTCATGCTTTTCATTAATGAGTTGAAATATTTTTGAAATGTTTAAGTTAGAAGCAAGGAATAAGCGTTTTGATTTCGATCGAGTAAAGTGGCTCTCCACAGCCGGAAACGATTCAATATGCTCCTTAATGATTCTTCTAGTTTCTACATCAATTTTTTGGTGATGGCCATGGTGTCCCCCCCGTTTATCTATAACTTCTTGACATGCACTTTTCTTTATGAAAACCGAAATAGCTCCATCAGATATATTCATTGTTTTCAGAAAGAACTGCTTGCATACTTGTTTAGACCTCGGAGTGTATGTTAGAGTCTTGTCTCTTTGGGAGCCGTCAACAAGAGCCCTCTTGCATTTCTTTAATTGTATGCACTGGCTTAAGTACATCTGTTGTTTTGCGTAGCCTTAAAGTTCCCAAAACTCGGCGTTGATCGCAATACGTTCTTTATTGTTAATCTGCTCAATGCATTTGTGACGACAATTGCAATTTACCGATTTTGGCAGTCGCTCCTTAATTAATTTCCCCCTTTTGGTGACCTAAGCTTTTCCTGACTGCCTTTTCTTCCCTCCGAATATTTTGCATGCATGCATGCGTCTTCGTTTGTAACATGTAATATAACCGTAAATATAAATGGATGCCATTAATCATAAATAACCCAAGTCGTTCCGTCCGGAATTTACCTTCCTCTTCCGAGTAGGTGTCTTGAGATCTACCTGCTCGTTATTGGTGACGTCTGCAATCAGACCCTCCATGTCTTGGTCTATTTCAGGGTTCTCTTCCCGTGCCGTACTGACTATGTCCAATTCCTCTGTTTTCGACTCAGCATATGCTTCTTCCCCTTCATCTGTTTCCGGAACGTAATCGCCCGAAGATCCTGCGAAGAAATCTTCTTCGTCCGTTGTACCAGGCACATAATCATTGAAGAATTCCTCAGGGAAGATATCCCTTGCCTCCTTATTGGTCTCCGGAATAGTTTCATCTGATAAATCTGCAGATAAATCTATTTTGGCTTCAGCGTCACCAAAATCTGTCGAAATTCCATTTACCATGACTTGATAGATCCATTATTTTCACGAAATGTTCACAATAACACACTAACAAAAGCACAATTGTCCAGTCTATGCCTTCTCTCAGCAAAGTCTACAATCTTTCAAAGAGTTGACAATAACAGTGTAAACAGATTTTAAGTTATTGTTTACGTCAACCGTAGAACACACAGAGAAATTTTGTATGATATATAAAATAGTGTATAAGTGTAATACGGGTTGACTCCAAATATTATTTTGTCAAAAAATAGTGTATATCAATATATGTACGTAATTTTTCGATTTTATTTTGTTATGAAAATGGATTGTTTTTAATAATAAAAATAGTGTATGCTTTTATAGACTATTTTACTTTGAAATTATATTCAGAGTAACAACTAATTAAACCACCATACCTGCATTTACACAATTAGATATTAATGAAAAATTTCAAACACGCAAATATGCGCTAATAGTTCAATTGATCTTTTGACCCACTTTGTGGAAGTAGAATTTCACCAAATTTTGACCAGATTTAGAACCAGTTATGTAGATTATTATTATACAATAAAAAATAATGGCGTACATGCGTATACACTATTGATTTATTGAGGGGACGATATGAACTAAATTTTACTTCACATATACTTATTTTGAGGAAATACCGAACTGATTTTCAGTTAAAGGAACCAGCATTTAAACTGATTTCTGTTCAATTTGAACTTGATTCTAGTTCATTGGAAATTAGTCCAATTTATACTCCATGTAGGTTCAAATAAACAACATGTTATTTAAATTGAACTGTGTTTTAGTTAACTTGAATATGACAAATTTTTACCCATTTTGAGTTCAATGTATACTTACTTTAAGTACAGCTTTTACTCAATTTAAGTTCAAATATACTCATTTTTAGTTTATTTCTAAAAAAAGGATTGAACTGGTTTGTTTTAACGTATAACTTACATTGGGTAAATGTTGCAGATGTTTGTACTGAGTAGGAACTAATTCCAAGTTTATTAATATACTTATTTTACGGAAATAATGAACTGTGTATGAGTAAATAATATCTTTGGCTCTATACAAGATTTATTTTTACCTAGAGTTATTTCAATTCCACTTGAAGTTAGTGAAATATGATGTACATCTGAACTGAAAACAAGTAACGGTTTTCTATATTTGCTACAAAAATTTACTCAAGTCTAGTTCATGGTTAGACTTTATTAAACCAAAAACCAATAAATTTGAACTAACTCCCAGTTAAAATTATGAACTATATCCAAAGAAATTGATGAACTAAAATTGAGTTCAAAAATCTATGGCTCCATTCGAAGGTCAATTTTCCTCAGTTTTAGTTCATTTTAACTCAAAATTAGTTCAAATTTTTTTGAGTGTGGTGAAGACCCACATCCTGCTCCAGGTGTCCCTGCAGTTTACAAAAGACTTGCAAGTCGATAAAAATACTTCCCTAATACAGGGTGTATACCTGACTAGAGGTTATTGGCAGCCCCAGCACTAGGATCGGATGCGGTGGTCTAATGAATAACTCGTCTTAAATTTCAATCATTATAGAAACAAAACGTATAGTTTGCCTGCAATTCAATTCAAAAGAGAGAATTTAGATTTTGCGGGTCCTGCTGCAGGTGAACAATTATTGCAACGTTGAGCGGCTGTACCACTCATAGTCTTAATCTCTGAGGAATTTTTTATCCAATACTTTCCTTAGTTCATAGGATATCATCGATAATATATATATGGTGACGCGTCATAACGCCCATGGGCGTTATGTCACACCTAAAAGTGACATAAAGCCGGTGGGCGTTATGACCATTCTAGGTGCAACATAACGTCCACAACTTGGTAAATATGCTCTACATGTAAAAGGACCATTCTGGACCTAAGATGGACATAAAGTCCATGACCGGTGTGACACAAAGCCCATTTTAGGTGTGACATAACGCCCATGGGCGTTATATCCATGGGCGTTATGACGCGTCACCATATATATATTATATTTTATATATTTATACTAGTATATCAATAAAACTTACGATTATAACCAATTTGTGTTGGTGGTATGTTTAATTAATATTTATTATTAAGATATGTTACACACTACCGATATGATGTTGAGATTCCATAATCCTTAACATCTCGTCTGACAGTCAGGCTGCTACAACGACATCCCGTCCTGTCAGGTTGGAGAGTTGGATGACGCTAAAGAACTTCGGCGACAAGTCATGGTTGTCATCAACACTGAATCACTTCCGTTTCTCAGAAAACCTGAAGGCGTCATTACATATGGCTTCTGTCAGATTCATCTCAGGGTGAATAAAAGCGACCAGGAAGTCATACCTGACAAAATACCTTGCGAAGGAATACTGGCATTGAGCGGTATGTAGCCACCTGGAAGATGAGGTCAAAAACACACTGGTGGAGTTGTTGGGTGCGCTGAAGAAAATGCAGATTTGACAACCATGATTTTGTAAATATGTGTATGTATGTAGTACTTAGTTTGCTCATTATGTGATTAGGCCGTTAATAAAACTTTTTTAATTTTCAAAACATCCATAAAATGTTATTGCAGTTTTCCACCACAACTCAAAAAAAAAATATATTTAAAAATCTGCAAAATCCTCAAAACTTGTACTGGAATTCTTCAATGATTATGCGCCTGGTACAACGGACGAAGAAGATTTCTTCGCAGGATCTTCGGGTGATTATGTTCCGGAAACAGATGAAGAGGCAGAAGCATATGCTGAGTCGAAAACAGAGGAATTGGACATAGTCAGTACGGCACGGGAAGAGAACCCTGAAATAGACCAAGACATGGAGGGTCTGATTGCAGACGTCACCAATAACGAGCAGGTAGATCTCAAGACACCTACTCGGAAGAGGAAGGTAAATTCCGGACGGAACGACTTGGGTTATTTATGATTAATGTCATCCATTTATATTTACGGTTATATTACATGTTACAAACGAAGACGCATGCATGGATGCAAAATATTCGGAAGAAGAAAAGGCAGTCAGGAAAAGCTTAGGTCACCAAAAGGGGGAAATTAATTAAGGAGCGACTGCCAAAATCGGTAAATTGCAATTGTCGTCACAAATGCATTGAGCAGATTAACAATAAAGAACGTATTGCGATCAACGCCGAGTTTTGGGAACTTTAAGGCTACGCAAAACAACAGATGTACTTAAGCCAGTGCATACAATTAAAGAAATGCAAGAGGGCTCTTGTTGGCGGCTCCCAAAGAGACAAGACTCTAACATACACTCCGAGGTCTAAACAAGTATGCAAGCAGTTCTTTCTGAAAACAATGAATATATCTGATGGAGCTATTTCGGTTTTCATAAAGAAAAGTGCATGTCAAGAAGTTATAGATAAACGGGGGGGACACCATGGCCATCACCAAAAAATTGATGTAGAAACTAGAAGAATCATTAAGGAGCATATTGAATCGTTTCCGGCTGTGGAGAGCCACTTTACTCGATCGAAATCAAAACGCTTATTCCTTGCTTCTAACTTAAACATTTCAAAAATATTTCAACTCATTAATGAAAAGCATGAAGGCAATTCCATTAAGGAAAGTATGTACAGGCGTATTTTCTGCAACGAATATAATTATTCTTTTCATAAGCCGAAGAAGGATACATGCTACACATGCGAACGAATATAATTATTCTTTTCATAAGCCGAAGAAGGATACATGCTACACATGCGAACGATATCGTAACTCTGATGACAAGGAGGTTTTACAGGAAGCATATGATGAACATGTAAAAAATGAACATGAGGAAAAGGAGGCCGATAAAGAAAATTAATAGCAAATTGAGAGTATTTACTTTTGACTTTTAATCTGTTTTGACAAGCCCATGAAGCAATGTAAGCTCATTGTATTATTCAAGGAAGTTTGCTAGTTTTAACAATACATTTTTCGACCTTGCGTCGAAGGAAGGCTACTGTTTCTTGTGGGATGAAACGCAGGGACAAAGGGGTTCGGACGAGATTGGGACCACAATTATAAAAATGTTGAGCTCATTTGACGAAAATGTAGGGCCAAACCAAAACAGAACGAGACAACTACAATTAGAATAGTTCGTTCTATAAATAGAACTTTCAAAACTTCTGCATTAGTGCGTGTAAGTAGGAAAGCAATGTGTAAGTAGCGACAACAATCGCTCTACACACAATCGCTCTGCACACAATCAATAAATGTCTCCGGTTAGTGACTTGGGAAAATACACACCGCAGTGGCTTAACGAGCTAGACACTGCTGAAGATGATGCTTCACAAATACCGAAACGATCGTCTAGCGAATGTGAGTTCGAATCCCATTGAAATTGTTTTCACTAACCGGATAAAACATGATCTCTTACAGCCTTAAAGGAAATTACAACTTTAAACATAACTAGGATCTAAAAAAACTAAATTTGTAACGGATGTAATTTTGTATTCTGATTGTTGTGGTGGGCAGAATAGGAATCGTTATATTGCTGCGCTCTTATATTACGCAATCCGTATGTTTAATTTAAATGCGGTCACAATCAAGTATTTAGAGAGTGGCCACACACAAATGGAGGCCGATTGTATGCACTCGACAATTGAACGAGACAAACGAAATATATCCATTTACTCTCCCGAGGAATGGCCAACGATTTTGAGGTTGTCCCGAAGAAACCAACCATACATTGTGCAAAGTATGTTCTAGTACGACATTTTTGATATCAAGGAATGGTTCAGCAGATTAGATATTCAAAAAGAATAACGAAAACATCTCAGTGAATTGCTTGAAGGGTAAGCAAATTAAAGTGGATAAAGTTAATCCTAATTTGCTGCTCTACAAAGAGAAATGGAACTCCGAGTGGCAAACAATTGATATAATGGAACGAAAGAGGATCAAATCAACCTCTAATAATTGTGATACCCGAAATTTGTGCCCTAAATTTAAGCAACAGCTTACCATATCTTCCTCAAAGTACAATGATCTCCAAAAATGTCATTCCCAAGGAATTTCATTCTTTTTATCTGAACCTTCAACCCGGGGGAAATCAAAATTGCTTGGATGAGCCTGATGTGGAGGAGGTTATTCCCGAAGATGAATATTGATGAATATTGCCTTTTATTCATGTATTTTCTAATTACTTAAACTGTGTAAAAATAAAATTGCAAAACAATTAACATCGTGTCATTGAAATACCAAAAAATTACTGTGAATTATGAATAAAATGGATTGTTAAGCACGAATACTTTGTCTTACTGGATGAACATTCGTCCGACAATTTAAAAGTATTTCGTGATAAATGGCATAAAAGATTCAAACAAAATTGTGTATACCATACAAAATAAAATAGTGTATAATGATTTTCATAGATATTATCAAACAAATAAAATAGCTTAACTGACATAATGATACTTTGAATCCCATTTATTTGCAATTAAAGCATTTGTAGATTAATGAAATATCATCTACTAGTAGCCTGACTATTCCACCACATATTTAAATGATCACAAATTAAAAACATTGATTATTTTCTGAAATATTACTGTTTTCCCAGATGTCTAATAACACAAAAACTTTAAACTCCATTATCTCGAATCGACAAAAAAATTATACACTATTGTTTTATTGAGGGGACGATATATACTTGATTTGAATAAAATGATTAGGAAAAACCAGTTTGAATAAACTAAACTTTAGTTTATTTGGACTGTATTTGAGTAAGCATGTTACTCCAATTTGGTTTTATTTTTTATTTTTATTACATTTTTACTTAATATATTACATTGTTAAATAGGAAAATAAATATATACAATATCGAAATGTTAAAGAATAATTACAATGACATTTTTAATACGTAATAACATTTTCATATAAATATTTTTCGTTTTGATACGTTTAAACAAAACATCAAAATTTTATAACAGAAATTTGTTTGTTTTTTTCGATTCCCCTTTATGCTTTTCGTATATATTGACATTTACATGGACAGAGCTGCCACTTAAAATCAATTTCAGTAAACACAAAAAGTCAGCTGTTTACTATCGTTAAGTATGAGTTCGTGAATCACACAATCGTTACTGCAAGCGAAAAAAATCGTTAAGTAACTTAGCGATTATCGGTTCGCTAATAGTTAGTGAATCGCACTACTGGCCAAATGTAATAACTTTGCTGAGCGAAATGTAATCTATAGATATAATAATTACTCTATCGACTATACTGATATTCTCTTTGCATTCAGCGTCTTATTGTTGTTGATTGTAGTTTAAATATTTTCCCAATTTCTCTTTCAACTTATATTTGTTTCCAATTTGTTGGCACGTTGTACATATTTTGCACACACTTCTAAATGAATTCCGGTTTAGAAACTCATAAATTCAATATTAAATTCTTCTATTTTAATGGTCAAGTTACGATAACATATCTTTGTATGAATCATTCTAAAAAATGTTTCTTCTACAGAATAATTATAAGAAATATATAATATGAAAATTGACCAATTGCGTAATGTTCATGATAAACCCCATCTACATTAACATAAAACAATCTTGAAAAAAGTTAATTGGGTTGAATTTGTTTACATATTGATGTGAATATATTAGTTGAAATAGAGATCAGTGCGAGTGAATATTTTATTACAATGTCTTTAAAAAATGCTGACTTAATTGATTGTTGGATTTCAGCTCCATTTAATAACAAAGTGTCTCTTTTATGTGTATTCGTTGAACAGAAACTGGGAAATAAATGTTATTAAAAAATCCAATTATATCCAATTATAGAAAGAACTCAACAGGAAGCCAGATGACGACTACAACAAATATCAGTGTATCTCTTTCCCCAAAAAAAGAAAACGCGGAAGGCCAATGAAAAACTATACGCACTCCTCTAAGAAATCTAAGAATCGTAAAGTTTCTGACATCATCGACATATTGATATTCAGTGACTGTGAGAAGCTCTCCCCTATCCCATCATGGGATATATTTGAAAAGGTGTACATAGTTAACAGCGAATGGTACGTTTATTCAGGATCAAGTTGTCATACTTATGTGCAGTGACAGACAATTTTCCATGACTCTCAATGCAAGCGAAGGTGGCATCTTCTTGGCAAACGGTAAGAAGATTATAGCCCAAGGCTCTGTGCATGATTATTGTAAGAAGAAAAGGATGTGCTTTTCGTTCCCGATCTTGATGGAAATCTGCTTTCAATTTCAATGTTGGCTAAATCAGGTTTCCAAGTCCAGTTTGAAAACCAATCCTGTCAAATTCTTCAGAATGGAGATTGCGTCGCAACTGGAAGTTTAACTAGCAATGTTTACAAGCTGAATCAAGACAATCATTCGAACATGGTAAAATCCGATGAAACAGAATGTACATATTCACACTTTTCACCGTACGTTTGGTCATCGTGACATAAATGCTATTAATGGAGCGGGTTAATGTAATCGAATAGGCGGAGTCAATATTCTCAATTGTCAATGTTCGGATGCATGTGAACCATGGTTGTTGGGGAAATATGTAAAACACTACATCAAGTGCAAACAGGTACATGCCAATGATGATCGATGTTTATACCAGGTACATTTTCTAGGCGTAGCGTCAAAATACCCAAAGTCATACCGCCCAAATCAAAAAATGACACGTCGGCCGAAGTCTACCAAGTCACCCAAAAGTGTTGCGCAGAAAATACCATTTCATCCAAACGCAATGTCATAAAACCCAAATGTGTTTTTTTTTTTGGGCAAACTGACGGCGCAGCGTTCTTCACCGAATGTTATATTGCCCGAAACTAGAAATGACAAATCATCCAAAAACTAACAATGTAAATTGTTTTTGTAAAATTTTGCAAACTTTTGGAGAATATGAAGTTAGTTTAGGATGCAATGACGTTGTCTTGTAATATTAATTTTTACCAATTTATAAACCAAAAACTTTATGTGTAGTTGTAAATATGCCGCAAAACTTAAAATATACTCAGTAGCAGATTTGATTTCATTTTGTGACTGAACTCCTCCTAAACTTCTGGACCGATTTGAATAAATTTTTTTGCATGCGTTTGGGTGGCGACCTGGGTGGTTTAGATTTACTATTCGTTCAAATTGGACAAAGGGGCGTGGTACCTCCCATACAAATCGCTTGAAATATTATGCAGGACAACGTCTGCCGGGTCAGCTAGTATATTTAATAAATTTTCAAAATCATTGTAATAAGTTCATTCACATAAATTCACAATAATTGTTCAAAACAAAAGCATGAAATAAGTAATTTCTTCCAAAAAAACAAACAAAAATTTCCTGTAAAAGAACAAATATATAAATAAAAGTATTTCAAATTTCTTGTACGATTTTCAGCTTATGCAAATACATTTAGTACTGGTTTCAGTATTAGATATACCTTATGCTTGTAGTACCAAGTAGCATTCGCTACACATTTGTAGATGCCTGCATGGCATTACCAAAATATTTGGTGGAACATTATGTCATGACACATAGCGTATTAAAATTATTGGAATTTTCACATATTGTTCCTTCGTCATCCCCACTTGATTCATCTGGCGAATCATAAGCAGGAGCCTCTTCAAATATGTCATCATTAGGTTCCATTATAGAACAGATATGATTATTAAGAAAAACCAATCTATTAATGTATTAATAGATTGTAATTTCCCCATTTTCTAAATCATGGATTGCATTAAGAATTTTCAAATGGTTGTCTCTGCTGCGCTTTCGTTTTTTTACGGTTCCAAAAGAACCCCCACTTTCGGTGAGTAGACTGAAATTGCGGCTTTTTTCAAATTCTTCTTTATTTATCGCAAACCCAAATTTGAAGAAGTTTCCATTAGTATGTATTAAACGCCCTAAGTCACCATTGTAGGCTTCCACTGAAGACGTTGTTCTAAATGATTCCTCATAAACACATATATTTTCCGGTCCAACCTAGAAATGTCAAAATATTAATATATTTGTATAGTGCAAATGAAATTATTAAGAATAAGAATAAGTATAAAACACGCAAATAAAATAATTACCTTTTGCAGATACTCCTTCTCAAAGTATTCAAAAAATTTATCAACATTACCATCTTTTTCGTGTAATTTCATCTCGTGTATTATGCTCCCAAAAACATCGAGTATGCCGTAACCTGGTAAAAGTGGAATGGCACACACAGGGAAAAGGTTAGTTGGAAATCAATTCAGGCATTGGAAATTCCATGATAAATTCTATTTTTTAATTAGAATTCATAATTGTCAAACATCAGAATTATTTGTCGATGTTATTGATAGATGTTATTGATAAATACAAGTTGCTACTACCGAACTTTAGTTGTATTAACCAATTTGAGTATTTCTAAAACCTCATTCATCTGAAATGGAAGATACAACTAATAAAAAGTACAATATTTGAATTCGTGTTGAAATATTAGTTACTGTAATCATAATTTAGTTTCTGTTACAAAAACACTTGTTGCAAAGTTACGAGTATGTATTCGATTTTTCACAAGACGCTTTGTTGTTAAAGAGAAACTACGTATATTGGAATGTTACACGAGGACTTTACAGAAAAACTAATATTTTAAACAGAAAGTGATAAACAAAGTTGTGTAAAAACAATAAAGTGTATAGATATCAGCCACCGAAGAAACATGTTATCCTAAATTGAGGTGAAGTGAGACTTTGAAACACAATCGTTGAATATGACGCCACTATTGACGCCTTCACAAATATGCAGACAAATTAACTTAAACATACATATGATACCCAGGGTAACCCATCCCCATTTTTGATCGAAAATATGAAAAATTTAGAAAGATTGTCTGTATTTGTTTTTCGAATGGACGCTCCGTTTTCGAGATATACAAATTGTCTCATATTTTCGATAAAAAAATGGGCACGAAATACGAACCCTGATTACAAATAATAATAATTTTGTTTATATTTAAATATAAAATACACAATTTTAATAAAAAGTTATTTTTTTTACTTTTTTTCTATAAAATTCATAAGGGGTTAAAGCATCACCAAATGGTTGTGACAACCATCAAATTCAAGTAATTACTTTAGTTTAGCATGCCAATATATTATTTGGTACAACCGAATTAGTTTTTAAATTTTTTGTTCATCCAACTAATTGAATATTCACCACTACAGGATAATTTGATTATAAATAAATGGTTTCCCATTACATCCCATGAAGGGACCGGGGAGAACTTCTCACAATCACTGAGCTGTGCGCTTTCCGGTTTTCACTCACTGATTGGGACCTACAGTTTTACACCGATTCCGAACAGTATTTTGAGAAGCTTTTTCATGGCTAGATACTCGATAGTGTTGCCGTCACTAAGCGAGGTGACCGTCGTCGAAAGAAATTTTAAGGTGGTTGGAGCAGGAATCGAACCCAGGATCTCCTGTACAAGAGGCGCGCACAGTACACATTGCACCACCGACGGTCACACAGGATAATTTGATTGCTAGAACTAAAACTCGATTGACAGATCACATTTATTTATTGTTGCTGTGGCTTCAACTAAATATTTCAGTTCTTGCAACCAAAACCGAATTACAAATCAATTGATATGCACAACATTTGGTGATACTGAACACAATTATTGGTAATCACAACAGAATAGTGTGATAGTCCAAGGAACCGCCAAATTTTAGTTGGCTGTAAATATAGTTGTGACAACGAATCACTTCTCTGTGTGCAAGTTTTTTATGATACAATAAGACAAACTCTTTGCTAATTGATTTGAACTTTGTAGAAATTTTTCGCCGAATTGCTTGGCAATAATCGAACCAACATCCTTTTAAATTCGTTTGGGGAAAGCAATTTCTTAGGGACTTGCGCAAACCTTTCTCATAGTCCAACATAAAAGATAGCGGATGGAATTTAAGTATAGAACTGTCTATATACTTTAATAAATGCGTATAACATTTTTTGTCGATTTATGTGTAGTCAAAATGAAAAATACCGGAAATATCTGACAGAAGAACCAAAGTAAATTAATATTTTTCAAAGATTTGTTAGAATATTAAATATATGTATTTACTTGCTCATCCAAGTATTGGATGTAAATGACAAGTAGCTGCTTAAAACAGCCTACTGGTACTACTTTCAATGTCCCATCAATCAAGAATCGCCTCTGACCAACGGTGATATTTTCGGTTATACCATTCATTATTGCCTCCGACGCAAATATGCAGTAAGAAAATTCTGCCATTGTCTCTTGATAATCCATAGTTTTTCCAAATAAATTCGGTCTGAAAAGACTCAATTACTTCCAATGGAGTTTGCGGGGACTTGAGAAATGTTCACGGTGAAAGTCTTTCTAGTGTCGTTTTCAATCTAGAGGAAACTAAGTGTTTTGTACCTTCCTGATTTCTACAAATAAAAACAAAGTATACCATTTGAAAACAATTATCCTAATGCGCCTCGATTCGCTTCGCGGCCGCCGCGCGATTCGCGTCGCGAATTGACGCGCCGCTTGCGTGTTGACAACGGACGTGCACTTACCTTTCACATTCACTCCTAAACACTTTTCTAACTTCGGCCAAGGAATTGGAATCATTAAAAAGCAATGTAGGGCTTCTACATCGTTTTTTAATATTATTAAGGGAGTTCAATTCCATGTATAAATCTTCTTGATTTGAGTGACTATTTTTTTTACTTTGCCTTTTAGAAAGATTTTTTTTTTGCACAATTGCTTTTCACTTATTGAATAAACCAATTTCGAGCCACTTTTTTACCGCCTACATATTCAAAACGCTCGGACTCCATTATAACCGCACTCTACGAATGAATAAATGAATGAAGTAACATAGAAACAAATTGTGGGCACAATATTTGTAAAAGCAACGGTAGTTTACCATGTTCAATGTCTTCGCGATTTGCTTACTTTAAGGGAATGTCAATTCGCCCAAAAAGTCATTTAGGAATTGTAACATTGCATTCGGGTGATATGTTATTTTTAATATACAATTTTTGGGCAGTGTGGCACCTTTTGGGCGAATTGTCAGTTTCAAGGTAACATTTTTGGGCAATATGTCAATTTTTATGATGACGTTGCATTTTCAGTTTTGGGCGATTTAACATTGAATAATATTTAGCTTTGGCGTCAACTTTCCAAATATTGCCATTACATCCAAAACTTATGCCATATTCCCGGAATCTTTGAAAATTTTACAACAACAGTTTGGATTGCAATTTTTTGGGCCACGTGTCATTTTTGGATTTGGGCGAAATGGCTTTGGGTGTTTTGACGCTACGCCCATTTTCTAAAAGAGAAATGTGGGGTAATGGTAAAATTAAGGAATTTGTGGAGTATTGTGAAACACACTATGCTACAAGAATGAGAGTTTGAGGGACTGATAGGGGTGGTTAATTTATATCCAAAGCATTCAGTTCGTATCTGAAAGGACACGGCATTCAACAGGAATATATGGCACTATACACAACCGAACAAACTGGTGCTGCCGAAATTACAAATCGTGTTGCCGAACGTGCAATAAACCAGTCGGGATTGGATTAGAGTTCACTAGATCATTGTAATTTTTACAATTTATTTAATTCAATTTCTTGTTGAAATCACATACATACATACATAAAAGCATCCATCGATTTTCATGATCATAGTCTCATTTTATTTATAACTTTCGTTGCTTTACGATAACGTAGTAAAGTTGAACACTTGTGTGTGTTTGTGTGTTTCCCTCTTAACCCCCAACTTTGACCCGATCATGTGCCATTTGAATACACCCCACCTCCTCCATTTGTTGGCTCATGATTTTTTTCCCAACCTCACAAAATAAGGGGATGACTCATATCCAAATTTTGTTACCAAGAATCTCCATACAACCCTATCCCACGCCTAGTGTACATTAAGTATTCGACTTTGAAAGAAGACAACCACAGTTGTCTTCAGCTTTTGGATGCCTAACAGATAAATGCTCGAACGAAGCACATTGATATAAAGTACTACATACTATCTTCATGAAGTTAAGCAATCACAAGTGGGCAAGTTTCAATACTGCCCTACATGTGATTTGGTTGCTGAACTTCTAACAAAGCCGCTACACAATATTATGCTGTCAAAGTCCCGGACTATGGTTGGACTGCAAAAATAATACTGCAAGTGTTTCTTGAGAAGGGATGTTGGACAAATTCTTTGATTTTATATATACAAAAACACTTTGTAGAGAGCGGATCAATAAGTCCGTGACTTTTTGAGTAAAACACAGTTTTTTTTTCCAAAAAAATATTTATTTTTCAACATAATCTCCTTTTAGCTCAATACACTTAGTCCAACGTTCCTCCAATTTTTGTATCCCTTCCAACAAATACGATTTTTCGAGGTCCATAAAATAGGCATTTGTTTGATCAATTATTTCATCGTTGGAAGTAAATCCCTTTCCACCGAGCCATTTCTTTAGGTTTAGAAATAGGAATAGTCTTACTTTTATTGACTATATTACAACCTCATGAGGTCAGACGTCTTACACATATTAATTAAACAAACAAATTAAACAAATTTCAACACATTCTTCCAACTGGCTCTATCCTTCGCCTTTTCTCGCCAGTTGGTAACACCAATGATATGGAGGGATTCTTCTGCCTGGTCTTTCCAGCGGAGTCTTGGTCGTCCTCTTTTCCTGCTTGGATCGGGTACGTTATCAAAAATCTTTCGCGCTGGCTCATCTTCATCCATTCTGATAACATGGCCTAGCCAACGAAATTAGCCCACTTTGATTCGTCTAGCTATGTCCACGTCAGAATAGAGATTATATAGCTCTGCGTTCCAGCGACGTCGGTACTCGCCGTTTTCCCTAACAGGACCATATATTTTACGGAGAATTTTTCCCTCGAAAACTCCCAGGTGTTTTTCATCCGCTTGCGATATGACACAAGTTTCTGAGCCATATGTCAAGACAGGCAAAATGAGAGTCTGATATAGCTGGACTTTTGTCCGTCGAGAGAGGGCTTTGTTCCTAAACTGCTTGCTGAGCCCAAAATAACATCTATTCGCAAGCACAATTCTCCTATCTATCTCCAGGCTGACGTTGTTGTCCTTGTTCAGGGCGGATCCAAGGTAGACAAATTCATCTACCACTTCAAAATTAAATCGGTTGTCAACGTTCAAGTGCGGACCAAGTCTAGAGGTTTCTCTAGTCCTTGACACCATCAATTTTGTCTTGCCCTCATTAACAGCAAGACCCACCTTCGCTGATTCCTTTTCGATTCTTGAAAATACTGCAGTAACCTCTCGCAAATTTCGCCCAATGATGTCTATGTCGTCAGCATACGCCAGCAACATATGGCCTTTCGTGTTACTGGTCTTGTTCGTATTTACTGCAGCCTTTCTCATTATTATCTCCATTAAGATGTTGAAGAGATTGCACGAAAGTGTGTCGCCTTGTCTAAGTCCTCGCTTGGTACAGAATGGTTCAGTGAGGTCTTTCTCCACTTTCACTGCTGATTTGGTGTTGGTCAGCGTCATTCTACAGAGGCGAATCAGTTTTGCCGGAATACCATGTTCAGACATAGCTGCGTACAGTTTTCCCCGTACGGAGCTATCGAAAGCAGCTTTGTAATCGACAAAAAGGTGGTTTGTATCGCTTTTCTTTTCGTGGGTCTTTTCCAGGATTTGGCGTAGCGTGAATATTTGGTCAGTTGTGGACTTGCCTGGTCTAAAACCACACTGATAAGGTCGAATCAGGTTTTCAATAATTGGCTTTAGTCTTTCACATACTACGCTCGACAAGACCTTATACGCGATGGATAAAAGACTGATACTGCGATAGTCGGAACAGACACAACGGATCACTCTTTTTGAATACATAATACACTGAGACTCCAATCGTCGGGCATAGATTCCCCCAGCCATGTACCGCATATCAGTTGATGCATGTGGGTTATCAGTCCTTCGCCACCTGCCTTAAAAAGTTCAGCGGTAGGCCATCCGCACCAGCGGCTTTATTATTCGTCAGGCGGGAGATCGCCGTTCTAATCTCATCTTGGTTGAGGGGGGGGGGGGGGGGGGGGGGTGTACAATCTATACTATCTTCCACTATCATTACCTCCTGATCTTCAGTGGAAGAATCTGAGTGGAGTAGTGCTGAAAAGTGGTCTCTCCACATTTTGAGCACACACAGCTTCTCAGTCACCAGATTCCCATTCTCGTCGTTGCAGGAGGGCAGCCCATTATTAGACCCGTTGGTAGATCTTCTCACCCTCTGGAAAAACTTTCGGGATTCACCATTCATCATACACATTTCGGTTCTTTCACTCTCTCTCTGCTCCCACTGCAATTTTTTCGCAATAGTCACTGGGGCTAAATCCGGAGAATATTGCGGATGAGGTACCAATTCGTAGCCCAATTCATGGAATTTTGCCATTGAGACCATATGGGCTCGTTTTATTTAAATCCTCGTTAAATCGGGCCAATAAGTTGACATAATATTCGCCGTTTATTGTTCTTCCCTTTTGAAGGTAATCGATGTGGATTATCCGGCCTGTTGCTATCACCTTATTGGCCGACAAACTTACCTTGGCCTTCTTCGGAGCCGGTTCAACCGTACAAACCCATTGTTTAGACTGCTGCTTGGTCTCCGGAGTGTTGTAATGAATCCATGTTTCATCCACAGTTACAAAACGCCGCAAAAACTCCTTCGAATTGCAGATAAACAACTGCAAACAATCATTTGAAGTTGTCACACGATTACGTTTATGGTCAATTGAGAACAAACGCGGCACCCATCTTGCAGACAGCTTTCTTAAATCCAACTGATTTTATTTAAAATTGAAACTACACTGCCATATGAAATGCCTATGACATCAACAATCTCACGCACTCATACTCTTGGATCGGCCATATCGTGGATTTTTTCGACATTCTGGGGTATATTGACCACAATTGGCCATCCAGAACGTTCAGCGTCATTTGTACTTGTGCGACCACAACGAATGTCAGTAAACCACTTTTTTACCATTGAAATCGATGGTGCCGAGTCCCCATAGGATTTATCAAGCTTTTCCTTGGTTTGATTGACCGTTTTTTTTTGTTTGGCAAAAAATAATGTTTAATGAGCACTCGAAATTCACTTTTTTCCATTTTTAACAAATGCACGAGGTTGAATGTTTTGAACAGCTGTTAAACGCAAAGTAAATGACGGAACTTGCTCAAAATTTTACAGTAGTTTATTAACAGGTGGTACTTGATGGGAGCAGTGTTGCATTTCATATAACTGCGAGGGAAGTTCGAAAAGTTACGGACTTATTGATCCGCCTCGTAATATCCTACCGAAATAGCTTTGCAAGAATGGATTTACGTAGAGAAAATTTTGCGTCTTTCGTTTCTAGATTTCATTCAGAACAGAGGTTCCATTTTGTTTAATAAATTACAATTAAACTTTTACCAATTGCAACTTTTACTCTTTATATTGGATTTTACCAAGCTGGATTCATAGGTGGTGAACGCATAAGCAAAGCTGATTTGCTTTGTTTACATTGCGAACCACTTTCGAACTGTCAAATTCACATGTATTTTGGTTTTGGATGTGTCTGTTTACATTTATTATTGGTATACGCATTTGTTGGATTTGCCACAGCGTAAGTGAGGAGCAAAAACGAAAAGTATGTTGTTGTTGGCATCAATTTGCCACCAGCTACAACATCACCTCCTGCGTCTACCATGAGTATTTTTATCATGGGCTTTACGATCACTCAACGGGTTGAATTAGAGACTAGATGTCATAGACTTTGGCCGACTACTTATCCACACACAAATATTTCATGACAGTTATTTGGTTTCTTCTTTTATGAGTTTAATTGTCATTGTCAACGATGGCGGTTGTCAAAAACATGTCAACGCATTTTAACTACTGTTAAAATTTTTATTTCAGCCGCCCAATATTGATCAGACGCCGAGCTGGGTACAACTCTTACTGAGTCTGCCGGACCTGGATTTGGTTTCCGTTGAAGTTTTTCCCCTCGTAACTAGTAACGTTGGCCCACCTTGTCACCTGATAACCTAAGGTACACCAGCATTAGTATGCCATGGTCATCCAATCGCATTCTCACTATAGCTACTTTCCAACGGGAATCTGAATATGGCATTACCAGGGGATACTTCGATTAAAAGAAGTAGGGTGTCGCTTGAGAAATCCCCACAGGAATTGCTATAAAGGGCCTTTGTACACATTGATAAAGGCCCCATCCCCATATCCTGTTGTTTAATCGATTTTTAGTTTCCCATTACATCCGTACGCTCTCTAATTTTTCTACACTCGCCTATATTTTTATACCAATTCCTAATCGTACCAATTCCGAAGTCTTTTAATGGCTTATTACGGTTAAATTTTATGTTTCGGGATTAGAGAACAAAAACAAATATTAATCATTGTTAATCACTTTATTGTTTTTCAAAATATTCCCCATGAAGATTTATACACTTTTGCATGCGTTTCAACCAATTGTCTAAACACTTTTGCCACTCTGATTGAGGTATCTCCAAAACATGCATTCTGAATGCAGCAACCGCTTCTTCAAGTGTCGAAAAACGTTGACCTCTCAGTTTTTTTTTACGTACGGGAATAAAAGGAAGTCATTCGGTGCCAAGTCAGGACTATACGGCGGATGACCCATCAAATCGATGTTTTGGATGCTCCAAAATGCAGTTGTTTCAGCCGATGTGTGAGATCTCGCACTGTCGTGGTGAAGAGTGATCCGTCTTCGGCGGTTGGTTTTCCTGATTTCTTGGAAGACAACTGGCAAACAAATGGTTGTGTACGACTCAGAATTCACTGCTCTGCGTTGTTCTAGTGGTACGGTTGCGACATGTCCGATTTTTCCGAAAAAACAAGGCGATCAATCTCACGATAGGTCACATGACGATCTTGCAAAATCAGTTCGCGCACAGCATCAATGGTTTTCGGAACAACAGCCGATTTTGGACGACCTCCACGAAATTCGTCTTGGAGTGAACTGCGACCACGATTGAATTCAACATACCATCGAGAAACAATGGTCCTTGATGGAGCTTCATCGCCAAAAATTGAACTAAGTTCGTCCATGCACTGTTGCTGAGTTAATCCACGTCGAATGTTGTAAAAAATAATCGCACGAAAATTTTCACGATTTAATTCCATTTTTGGGCCGAGATGAATCTTTTAAGTTACTCTAAACAACACAAATAGCGCTCGTATGTCAAAACGCTCTGAGTACGCATAACCTCAAAAATGTCCAACTTTACGATAGAGCTGTCAGTTGCCAGATTGCAACACTATGGTTGCTAAATCCCGAAACATAAAATTCAACCTCTATCAGTTCACTGAAATAAACACGATTATTCGTAGATATGCGACATTTTTGATAGATTGTTCACATTGCTACAATGAAAAGTTTAAACTTCCCACGATTTTTATAATGTTCATCGTTGCGTTGCTCCAGCAACTCAATTGTTGTTGCCGCAAAGAATATGTATATCAATTGTGCATTTTGAGGAAAAATGTAATTGTTAAAATTTGAGGTTAAGGTTTTGAGCATCTTATGCTTTTTTCAATATTTTTTTTTGTTGAGTCAAACATTTAAAGGTAACAAAACTAATGTCAAACATTTTCAAGCAAATAGTTCTGCGAGTGTAGCTAACACCTACATTCATTTTTAAGGCCTTCCACGCCATTCTTTGCGCACCTGGTTTTTGTACTACAAGGAGTTATGATGTCAGTTTCTATTGTTGATGCTGATGTTTACAATCAGATCACATTAATGTCTGTGTATGAAATGCATAAGGCAACAACATAGACGTCATGTGAGCTGTGATTTTTGTCACTCACTAGAAATGTTTCCAGTTAGGACACTTTCATGATGTACAGGAAGAAATCATCAACTAAGTCGGGGAATTGTGACATGAAAGTTCCATCAACATCAACGGTGACACCGTCATCTGATATTAAATCTTCTCCCGTATGTATGGATAGGTTTCAGTTTATGTATACGCAGTCGTGAATAAATCTTTGCTAGCATAGTTTGATGTTTTCATTGTATCACCTAGCAACATGTTGCCGAGCGGTAGAATGTTTATTAACCAAATTAAGAATTTTTACTTTCATTGTCGTTGTAGAAATAGTTAAATAATTGAACCATGTCGCTCCTATGGTGTAGCCAAAGTCACAAATTACATAGGCATTGTTTAAAATTTTGCACAATCCCATTGAATGACAGGTATAAATAGAGTTTTCAAAGCCGAAACCGAAAAATTATAAACAAAATTTAATGAAAATTTAATTTTCAACTATACCGATTTTTACTCAATTTGTGTTAAATATCTTTACAATCATTTTCAAATGAAAGAAAACATAATTTTCAAATATACTTATAAATGAAATTTTTTATTTTAATATTCAAACTCAAGACCATTCTATACTTCTGTTAATAGAGAAAGAGTTTTCAAAAGAAGTTTAGCAAAACTGAATTCAGTCCACAGGAAAAATATTAACTGAAAAAAAAAAATATTAAATATATTAAAATCTGAAAATCTGATGCTTTTTACGTTAACCCTTCAATGGGTATTTTTTTGCTTTCGAAAATATATTACTTTTGCATCGAAAGTCTGAAATCAACTTAGTTTTTTCATAAAAAATATTAAAATTTTACATGTTACTGTATAAAAATATCAGACGTCAAGCGTACAAGGTCAGAGACTTTTTTATAATGGCCATTTTTTCAGACAGTGGTAATCAGTGTTGCCAACATTTTGTGAGCTAAAGGCGTAATTAAAAACCAGAAAAGCGTAAAAAAGGGTAAAAATTTCCTTAAAAAAGCGTAAAAAGCGTTTGGCTTTATTTCTACTCAAAATGACTAAATTTTCAATAGAGCACATTTTTTAAAACTAAATACTGTTCTCGAAATGAATTTTGCCCTACGGAATCTTTGAACTCATTTAGTTCTATCCAAAAAAGATCTGTTCGATATTTGTTCTTCCATACACAGTTTCTAATATTATCAATACTTAGTTCCATATTAGAAATGACATCCGCTTCTCTAATATACGATTTAATAAATGCCAGTATTTCGTCTCTATTGCTGTTATAGAGAATGGTATTTACACTAAACAATGATATTTTTTGTTGTGTTCCAAAGTTGGTTGGAAGTTTACATCGGATTTCGTATATAAGATGTTTAGTGAATATAATACATTTTTCCTTCATTCCTTTCTTTTCGTGTTCTGAAATCAGTGAATCCTTGCACGCTTTTTCAAAACAATGCCCAAGATAGCAAAATTCGTCTAAACAATTTTCAATAGGATCTTTTAAATAATTAAAACTTTTTTTCATTTGTTCTTTCGGTGAAAACATAAAAGCACAAGAGGATGACATTTCGTCAGTGCTGTTAAAACAACAAACATGTATACAAATTACAACAACTCGTCTTATACCATATAAATAATTATACCATAGCAGTAGCAGTACGAGTATATGGGGTGCTTAAGACAGACTGAAGGAATGAAAGAGACTTACATACATATGTATGTATGTAAAAACTTGCAATAGCAATAAATATTCGAATGTATACACGTTGCCTCATTTGAAAAGCCAAAAAGCGCTAAAAGCACCAACGGAAAACATGAAAAGCGTACGCATAGCGCTTTTTTTCCTTTTGGCACTATGGACCCTATTTTCGCGTTTTGGAGGGTCTAAAAAGCACCATAAATAGTGCGAAAAGCACCAAGTTGGCATCGCTGGTGGTAATCTTCGCTCCTTAGTTAAATTGTTGTTAAACATCGAAATGTATTTGTCAGTCAAAGGTTGACAATAATTTAACCACCCAATGTTGGTTGCTTAACCTGTGGTTAGAAACAAATGTTTTTGACAATCATATTACTGATTGTCAAAATAAGAAATGTCGGGTTGTATAAAATGCCAGTTTCTGTTTTGACTATTTGCACTCATACTGCGAGCCTAGATCGTTAAATTATATTAAATTAATTAGCTCAGAATTACTATTAACTAAACCGATAGTTAACCAGCAACTTAAAAACTGGTCACAAGTGAAAAATGATAGGTTGGCATGACTAGTTTTGAACTCCGTGACAAGTTCATCATCAGATGCCCAATTACTGTGTCTAAATTTATATCATCGCTAGAACATCAATCTTACGTAGTATATATATAAATTCTTATATGAAATTTACAAATGCGAGTTAGTGTGGATCGAAACCCCCGAAGTCCTACTCAGATTAATAGTCAATTATTCCAACACAAGAGCAGAACGATTTTTTGCTCTATGTCGTGCTTTCCTCGTTCATTCTCACAGAGTTGCAGTGATTTGAGGATAGTTTTTTTTGAAGCAGGTCATCCATGCATCCGATCACAAACCTAATTTCAGGGCGATTAATAGAATTGTATCGTTAGGATCTTTATTTCCCACCATACTCAAAATATTTTTCAATATTTAGCTAACATTTGTCTGCATACTCTATTTCACGCGGCTCCCAAAAACTAATATATTGTTCTATGTTAAGTTCTTCATGGATACAATTAAATTTATCTAACTAAAGGGTTTTTCAATAAGAGCGCTACAAAATTTTTTTAAATAAAACAAACCCGGTTTTAGACACCAATGAAATTCTTTATTCCTGTGAAAGTACGTTCGATTCTATTATGTATGGAACTCGATTTCTTTTGCATGGCCACCACGGGCACGCTTGCAGAAGTCCAGACGCCGAACCCAATTTTCGACGGTTTTCAAGCATAAATCGGCCGATACTGCTGCAATTTCATGTTCGATATTCGTACGAAGTTCATCAATCGTCGCTGGCTTGTTGGGATACACCATAGACTTGACGTAGCCCCACAGGAAATAATCTAACATCGTCAAATCGCACGACCGAGGCGGCCAATCGACTGTGCCATTTCGTGAGTTAACACGTTCACCAAACTTGGTTTCCAATAAATTGATTGTGGCATTCGCTGTGTGGCTTGTGGCGCCGTCCTGTTGGAACCACACGTCCTCCAAGTCCATATTATCAAATTGGGGCCAAAAATATTCGGTTATCATTGAACGGTAGCGATTCACATTCACAGTAATGCGCCGGTCTTGATCATCACGGAAGAAGTACGTCCCAATGACGCCGCCGGCCCATAAACCGCACCAAACCGTAATTTTTTCGGGATGCAATGATGACTCATAGATTACGTGTGTATTGCTGTCTGACCAATAACGCATATTTTGCTTATTGACGAAGCCATTCAGCCAGAAATGAGCCTCATCGCTGAAGATGATTTTCCACTCTTAAAGTTGAGGCCACTGACTCCAAATTTCGGTAGCAAATTTTAATAATTTCGACTCGTTGTTGGCCCGTATATCTTTCCATGATGAAATGGCAAACCTTACTGAAGAGAAATGTCAAAAGAGCGGGAAAAAGTATGGCGTCGTTTGCTGTCCCTATCGATTTACTTTTGTAGCGTCTCTGTTGAAAAACCCTTTATTTAGCCACTATTGAATTCAAAAGACAATGTGGCAAAAATATAGCCAATATGTTCCCATCACCGCCATTAATTCAAATTCACACTTTATTTCTGAGAAATGTTTTAATCTGAACATAACTTAAAGTATTTTCCAGTAGTGATTGATAAAAAATGCTAAAAATCGCCAAGGCTGATATCGAATTTTATATTAAGTAGGCAATTGAAGTTCCTAAAGCAGCGATTGTTCTAAGCCTTTCCAATTACCTAAAGCTTAAGCCTATGCGAGCCTGATGTATTTGCGCAACACCAGAAAGTGATTCGCCGCTTCTTCAATACGCATGAAGCAACAGCTTGCGGAATAATACAGACTAATCAATTTTATAATGGGTGATTTTTTTGATATTTGGTTTTTGAAAATTGAAGAACACACAGAAAATTTATACAATTGAATGAAATATTTATTTCGATCCATAAACCAATGCCTGGCATTTAATTTTTAAAGATTATTTTATGCAAATGCTGCTCACAGCTACGCTTCAGGTGGTCCATTCTGAAATTCCAATTTTGGCACACTTCCCAACATTTCGGCCGGTATCTCACCAATGACACGTGTAATATTGTCTTCCAAGACAGCAATCGTGGTTAGTTTGTCTCTATAGACGAGAGACTTTACCAGCCCCCACAAAAATATTCTAGTGGGGTTAAATCACGCGAGTGAGGCGGTGACCATAAAATGGACCTAACTTGACAATAAAACTCACTTATGTATATGCACGCGTTGTTCGTCTATAAGTCCATTCATGATGGCAAGGCAAGGCAAGCTGAACATTTGTGACTTTGACATATGACACGAATCACGAGTGAACCGATAAAAACGTAACACTGAAAAACAAAATAGCAAAAAAATAAGTGATTTTCGGAAGCCCAACCTCCAAAGACAGATAATTATCCACCACGCCAGTGTGAGCTCTCACACATCGATTCAAACAAGTAACTTTTTGAGCACTCAAAACATCGAATGAACATTGTACGCAATGACAACTAAAAAATTTTGAGTTTTTAGTTACCGAGGCCATGCAAATGTAGGTTGTGGAATCGGATGCCAATTGTAGAAAAATATGGGAATACTTTTAATTATTTTGAATTTATTTGACTGCTGGCAATTCTGTTTTTAAAGTATTTTATATGTAGAGGTTTGTGGCTTCGATTGGTGTTGCCTCGTAGCATAGATAAAGGAAAAAATGGATATAGCTGTACCGTTGTCAAGTTTTTTCACTAGGTGATGTCCTATATTACTGTCACTTTCATTGAAGTTTCCCATAATTCTCATTGACGTTTAATCAGAATTGTGAGAAATTTTGTACAAAAAAATTAAGCAAGGGGAAATATGGCAAGCCTTCATTTAATTTATACGCAGAAGGTTTTATAAATAACTAGCTGACCCGGCAAACGTTGTTTTGCAATATATGAAATTCATTGGAATGACAGTGGCGCCATCTGTCAAAAATTGGCCGTACCAACTCAGAAACCTTCGTGGGCTCATGCACAAGTAGGGTAACCATTCAATTAATCATTATTCGGTTAATCGATTAATCGTGCAATAAAATTAACCGAACATATTAATAATTCAATTTTTCGATTAACGATTAACTCGAACAAATCATAGCGATTGATCAATAAAATATAAGTCCGTGTTAATGGCAAGCAGTCCGTCTTGAAACAGTCCTACAATTTGGCAACTCATATGACAACGATTTACGAACAAATTTCATAACTTTACACACTTTTCGAACAGATTTGACCCGGCAAACGTTGTTTTGCAATATATGAAATTCATTGGAATGACAGTGAAATTCTGTCGAAAATTGGCCGTACCAACTCAGAAACCTTCGTGGTCTCATGCACAAGTAGGGTAACCATTCAATTAATCTTTATTCGGTTAAGCGATTAATCATGCAATAAAATTAACCGAACATTTTAATAATTCAATTTTTCGATTAACGATTAACTCGAACAAATCATAGCGATTAATCGATTGATAAAATATAAGTCCGTGTTTATGGCAAGCAGTCCGTCTTGAAACAGTCCTACAATTTGGCAACTCATATGACAACGATTTGCGAACAAATTTCATAACTTTAGACACTTTTCGAACAGATTTGATAATTTGTTGAGAGAAAGCGTCGCACAGTGCTTTGGCTCATAGACATAAATAAAAAAAATTATCTCAGAATTGGTTCATTAAACTGGGTGTAAGTCTGATGTTTGGGAGTATCGAAATGCCAGGTCCGATAGTGTGATATAGTTTCAGATCCCTACCCTTTGTATGGGAGGTCCAAACTTTGACATTGTTTTTAATTTTGGCTTGGTATCAAAAGTCACTAATTTTCATGTAGCTGCAACTACGATTAATGAATTGTACCTACATATATTTTATACTTTATACTGAAGTTGCTTTTGTTACGTTTTGTTTTGTTTTAATAAATTTGCCTAGTACAATGTTTGAACACTGTTTTCTTTTTTTTTTGTTTTATTTTATTCGAATAATCGATTAATCGAATAATTTGATTGCGTTTTGTCAGATTGAAATATACGATTAACCAATTAATCAAAAAGCCCGATTAAAACCCGAATTATGCACAACACTGTGCAAAAGATCATCATATGATCAAATGCATAGTTTACGATTCTATAAAGGACATACAGACAAACATTCATTTTTATATACATATTCAGATAGATAGGTAGATATAGAGTTATCAGTAGCAGAAAGCCGTCGGTGGTGCAATGGTTAGTGTGCGCGGCTCTTGTACATGAGATCCTGGGTTCGAACCCTGCTCTGACCACCTTCAAATTTCTTTCGGCGGCGGTTACCTCGCATAGTGGCGGCGACACTATCGAGTATATAGCCATGAAAAAGCTTCTCAAAATACCGTTCGCAATCGGTGTAAAACTGTAGGTCCCAATCAGTGAGTGAAAACTGGAAAGCGCACAGCTCATTGAATGTGAGAAGTTCTCCCCGGTCCCTTCATGGGATGTAATGGGAAACCATTTATTTATTTATTTTAGTAGCAGAAAGCCCGTTAGCCCGGCCAAAGTCGAAACAAGTAGGATCGCGTTTTCTAACTATAAACTTCCAACCCAAAAACTTCAGTAACTCCTTTGCCCGCGGATTCTATAACTGTTTGTGTGTCTAAAGAATGGTGACTGAACCGGAGGAAGAACTACTTTATAGACGGTGGCGGAATGGATTTTCAATTCGATAACCATCAAAAATTCGATTTTAAGTTACGTATTATTGTATTCTTCATTTTAAATAATTTTTGCTTTTGATTTCAATTCCAAATTTTAAGATTCTGTTTTGTGTGTCTAAAGAATGGTGACTGAACCGGAAGAGAACTACTTTATAGACGGTGGCGGAATGGATTTTGAATTTGATAACCATCAAAAATTCGATTTTAAGTTACGTATTATTGTATTCTTCGTTTTAAATAATTTTTGCTTTTGATTTCAATTCCAAATTTTAAGATTCTAATAAATATCATATTTTCTTTTTACTTTTTTTGGGAACAAAAAATCCCAATTATTGCTTTCAGCGACACCTAGAAAATTACCCATTCCACTAAATATATCCACTAAATATATCCCAACACTTGTGCTTCATCTATTATTTTTCTTTATCTATGCCTCGTACCACAAGTGTTGGGAACATTTTAGTGTAATGGGTAATTTTCTAGATGTCGTTGAAAGCAATAAATGGGATATTTTTTGTTCCCAAAAATAAAAGTCAAAAAATATGACATTAAAATTCAAAAATTTCATATCAAAAGAAAAAAATAACAAGCCTGTGTTAGATAACACGGGCGCATAGGTCAGACGTAGAATACGTTAGCGTATACATCGCCAATCCTTTGTATTAATGTACATACACACACATTTACACGCTGCTCGCAGAAGTAAACAAACGACAGCAAAGATCTGTAAACTTTCAAGCACACACAAGTGTCCACGCTCCCCTCCCTTCATTTTATGTTCCCCTCCAAACGAACTAATAACCGACCGATCCAACAAAACGAAATGTACACACACACACATTTACACGCTTCTCGATAAATAAACAAAGCACAGCAAAGCCAAAATCATTTGATTTCACAACAACAACAAAAACAACAGCGGCATTTACAAACCAACAACAACAGCGGCATGTAGAAAAAAAGTCTAAAATATCATGCTCTTAAATATTTATTTCCTTAACTACATAAAACTTTTATATATAGACATATATATTTTTTAATGTAATTCGAAACAAAACATATTACCAAAACTGAGTAACATATAAAAATTGCTAAAATATGTTTTAATATTTAAGTAAAAGTGGGTGAAAGTTGACAAACATTTTCTCAAAATTTTGTGCTCCAGATCAACACCCCTACCTTACCGTATAATGTATTCTACGTTAAAATAATTTTCAATAAATATATCACTTCAAAACAAGAATACAACACGTTACTTAAAATAGAATATCTCATGGCAGTCGAATTGCAAATCCATGACACCACCGGATAAGTCATAATAAATTGGTTCTTCCTCCGGTTCAGCTACCATTCCTTGTTGAGAGCCCTCAGACAGTCTAACGGTTTTGGCATCTGTGACCACAGAAGTTGATACAGTTTTTGCGCGGGGAAGTTTTTGGATTAAAAAGGCGTTACGGGTTTTCTCTTATAGATATACCAACACCGGTCTAATGGGTTTGAAATTGATTTTTATATAAGAAACAAATGCTATTATATAACATCATTTAAAGTTTGTCACATTTCACTTGTTTAAATTACTTTAAGAAAAATTTCCCAAAATTTTGAATAAACGTCAATGAGAATTATGGAAAACTTCAGTGAAAGTGACACTAGTACAGGACAGCACCTAGTGAACAAATTTGACAATGGGCGAGCTATATCTATTATTTCCTTTATCTATGCCTCGTAGTACTTTCAAACATAGATAAAGTAAATCAATAGATGAAGCACAAGTGATGGGAAATTTTTTGTGTAATAGGAAATTTTCTAGGTGGCGTTAAAAGCAATAAAAGGTATAATTTTGAAAAGCACTGTGACATTAACTGAAATTACCAAATTTATTTGTCATTTTTCATTTTTAAAAAATTTAATATTTGGGAGTTTATACATTGAGTATTACAGTATAAAATGCATGAGTGCCACAGCTTGTAGTCATTATGGTAGCCATGCCTAAGCCGGATGGTACAGGCAATGTTTGCGCTGTTAATTGCGCTGTCGCTTTTTCCAACTAGCTAAAATTGGCTAACGCCTCACTCTCCCGTCGCAAAGAACATCTAATAAGGATTTGGGTGTTCACTGATGTCTCGTAGTGGATCAACAATCTGTCAATCTTACGAAAAAAAACTCAGAAGGAAACTTAAGATGAGACAACTCCTTTACAAACGATGTTGCAAAAGTGGAAATTACCAGTATTTAGGAACTGGTACGTTCGAAACTCATCTATAAAGGAGGTCCTGCACAAATGCATGTGTGTTCGGAAGAGGATCGCGATAAACTGTACTTCACCATAGAGTTACAGTGCAGACGTGCAAAAATTTACGCATGAATTAACCAAAATATATTTAAGGTGGAATTGCCAAAGTTTGGTTTGGCACATCAACGGATCAGAGTGGAGGACGATTCATAATTATCTACATGTTATTTTATAATTACGGTTAAAAATTTGTATATATATAAATATGGAATAACATTTTGAAAAATTGGTGGTAAACATGTCTTGAGAATATACCGCGATTTCTCAGTTCTCGGAATTTCACATCCATAAAGATCTGATTTGTGTATGGCAAAACATTTGTTAAGTGGTCTGAAATCTCGAACACTCCGAAATCGCGTGTACTATTTCCGTTGCATAACAATTTATTTTTATTTTCTACGTATATCTGACATTGTATAAGTAAATATGTATGTATATACTTCGGGAGCTGAAGCAGAAAATTAATCTGGGGTTCTGGAACGACTGCCACTGTCTTTCGTCTACTAGACGACATTCGAGTGATGCTTGAGATAAGCATTTATATCCGCTAGTATTTCCGTCACTATTCACCACTGTTACACCGTTAAACAAAGCGCGTACGGTTGGCGAACTGCGTTTAGGATTGATGATCTCGATCTCTCCGATTCAGTCCTATTATATTGGCATATTAAGGTGCACACTTCCAGCTTTTGCTTCATCATTTTGATTGTGCCATAATATCGTTTTTTACATGATAATTACAAAATAGAATTAAAAAATAAATGAAATGAATGTTTGTCACATTCATATTATTCTTTATTTAAATATCCCTTGTTTACGTTTATTATTGAAAAAAATTCCCACAGTGTTGAATAAATGTCAGTGAGTGCTAAGCGAAACTTCAGTGAAAATGACAGCCGCACAGGACAGCACCTAGTGAAAGTAATTAACAACGGTCGCGCTTCATCTATTATTTTCCTTTATCTATGCTTTCAAATTCGAAAACCTGTACCATGGTACAAAGAAATGGTAGATGCACTAGACCATCTGATTTTAACTTTTTTCTGGACTGAAGCCATAAACACATTCGATGCTAGTTGCGAGAGCGGGAAAAAAAGAGCTTTCACGCATCAGATTTTTTTGTTATTCTCTGGTGCGTAGAAACACAATGATCTCGTTGCGAGAACAGCTGATTGTCAGTTGGAAAGTAATTAAAGTTTTATGCTTTGTGTTTTAATTTTGCAAGTCTACAAAAATGGATTCAATAACAATATTAAATGGTCTTGCGAACATTATAAATGTAATTTCTGTGGTATTTGACGCGCATACTAGATGTAATGAAAGTAACAGAAGATGGTGGGTGAGGCCAGTTAATTTGTCCAGAAAAGAGGAAGGATTCTTCTGTACGTGTACTGAGCAACTGATGACTTTGGACGAGGAAGATTTTTTGGTGGCAACAAGGATATCACCCAATAATTTTGATGTGTTGCTAAATCTTTTAAAAGAAAAGTTGACACGTTACAGCAACAGAGAAGCAATACAACCAAAGGAGCGTTTATCTCTTACATTATTGTGAGTAATTTCATTGATCCATGTTGAAAATAATTTTGTAATATATTTTTATTAAGGTATTTAGCTCAGGGCTGCACCATTAAAGTATTAGCGCTGTGTCACAAAATGGGTGCTTCAACTGTCCGGAAGGTTATTTATGAAACTTGCCAAGCTATATGGGAGGAGCTGAGTTCCATTTATTTATCGCCGCCTAATGAATCAGAATGGAAAAGAATAGCACATGATTTTTACTTGGGAACTGGGATGCCTAATTGTATTGGTGCGATCGACGGTAAACACGTTAAAATTGTATGCCCAAGAAGAAGTGGATCGCTCTTTTATAACTATAAAAGCACGTTTAGCATTATCCTTCTAGCAGCTTGCGACAGCAAAAACACATTTACGTTTGTTGATGTCGGTGCGTACGGCAGCCAAAGTGACGGTGGTGTTTTTGCAAATAGTGTTTTTGGCCAAAAAATCTTAACCCAGAACTTAAATGTGCCACCGGACTCCAACTTGCCGAATAGTCAAGTGAAATTTCCTTACTATTTTGTTGCAGATAGCGCCTTTCCACTGAAAAGAAATATAATGCGACCATACCCTGGACGCAATTTAACTTGCGACAAAAAGCATTACAATGAAAGAATGTCAAAAGCGAGGGTACGCATTGAACATACATTTGGCATCCTGTCGAGTAGATGGCGCATTTTAAACAACACCATTCACGCTGCACCAAAAAATGTTGACAAAATTATTTTGGCGACCACGCTCTTACATAATTTTTTAATGCTCAACAAAGATTCTGCTTACACAATGGATGTTGATGATGTCACTTTAGACAATAGTAACGATAATTCGCTAGGTCCTAATCGCTCCACTTCGGAAGCATTCGAACTTAGAAATATCTTAAAAGATTATTTGGAATCTAACATGTAATTAACTTTTACGAAATGTAATAGAAGATGAAATAAATACGAAACAAAAATTTACAAGATAACACTTTATTTATTTTGATTTGTTGATGCTATTTTATCATACACCATTTTGGATAACATTAACTTCAATTCTCTGATGTCAGCAGTTGTTAAATTGGCATCAACAATATCCGCTTCCAGGGAATCAAAAAACTGGCCCATGCTGGTTGGTTTCGTTGCTGCTGTTCTCATGGTTTCGCATGTTACTTGTATAGTCTCCGTCGCACATTTTAAAAATTGCTGAAAGTCCTCCTTAAAATATATGACATCCATGTAAAATTGCTTTTGTAAAATACTTTAAAACTCACGTTTTTTTTCTTGCTTGATCTACACTCCGTGCTTGATTCCTTGCTTGATCTACACTCCGTGGTTGTAAAACTAAACGGTTCACTCTCTGTGGAAAGTGGCGATGCCAAAGCGTCCTCGTCCTCACTAGCCAAGTTTCCAATAGTTCTGAAACACATACATAGACGGTAAATAATTTTGCATAGTAAATAAACATTTGGTTTTTCATTAACTTACGCTCGCAATTTAGGTACTGCATTTAGAAAGCTGCAGCTCTCCAAGTGCTTCCATTTTTTTCTCTTGGACGCAGCACTTCCTGAAGGCAGCTTTTCTGCCTTTTTAATATAAAAAAAGTAATCTTTTATATTTCTCCACTTCCGTTTTGCCACATCAACTGTATATGTAGAAGTATACAAATAAAATTAGGTATATAAATTAATTCAATAAATAAAGAAGATCTCTTACCAGTTGTACAAAGGGCTTCCGCAACTTCACGCCACTCTTTTTCTTTCCTGTCTATTTTTTTATAGTCCGGCAGACTTAAATTATAAAGGCACTCATGTTTTTTTACCTCTTCAATGAGCCGTTCTTCGAAATCGTCCTCCTAGAACCAAATTTTAATAATTTTAATAATTTTCCATTTCAAAGATCACCATTTACACTCACCATTTTTCCCACGCAAATGCTCGAACAAGTGTAATTGAAATCAGCTGATTGTCATTTGTCTCTTGCTTTTTGAGAAAAAATCGCAACAAAAATAGAACCAGTTCTATCGCATTGCGAGAACTTTTGTTAACATCGTTGGCAACGCTGCACGGTAAAAGCTACATTGTACCACTCGCTCTAACATATAGAAAACATAATGCTTTCTCTTTTCATTTTTTCCCGCTCTCGCAACTAGCATCGAATGTGTTTATGGCTTGAGTGTAAGTAAGTTTTTCTCTTATGTCAAAGTTTGTTTACATTTGTTTGTCTGCAACCCCCGTTCGCCAGCAACTGCTGTTTTTGAAATATTTCTCTGCAAAAATTACATAGAAGCGATTTAATTTTCACACTTAAACACTTTCAATATCTCAAATAACACTCAATCATTTTCTAAATGGCACTTTGGTAATTTCAATTAATAGTTCTATTAAAAGGTCGAACTATGGGGTTTCTATGCCAAAGCTACTCAACTTTAGAGCCGGAAAAACATGGAAAATACCGTAAGAAAGAGAAATAGCAATAGATGACTGGAAGTAGTAAAAGTTGCTCAAGGCGTTTTTCACACATCTGCCTTTGTGCATTGATCCATTGAACGTACAAAAAACTCATCAACTGAGAGTGTTTTTGAGATAATTAAATCGAGGAAAAAATGGGTAACAAGTGGAATAAAGCAAAATGTAATGAAGTGTTGGAGCAAAATTATTTATAGCGCATACAATTGAAACACAAATTTATTAAAATAAAGATTTTTCTCATTCTACGTGAGCTGCCAAGTTTGTATTACTCTATGCTTCAGCTTTTCCAGTGACTTTTCTTAGTTTCCGGTCCAAGAAAAACAGCTGTTGCAGACTCTTGGCATATTGCTCTACGGATGTAGCAGTAGGTGTTGTGATAGTATGCAATAATTACGTACATTGAATTTTTATTGAAACGACCTAATCTGTCAAACTCAACATGAATGTATAATATAAAGGTGAACAAAAAACTAAACAAGAGTGTAGTTGCATTAGTTGTCCATAGGTATAAATTCATCTAGAGCAATGTTTAAATACAAAAGGGGTTTTTAGCGAACCACATTATTGTCATTCATGAGCATGAGCTTGGTCGATAACTCTTTAACTGGCTGATGAATTTGAAAAAATATTACCAAAACATTTTGTAAACATGATAGTGATACGGACAAACAACTTCGATTACATTCTTATTTGGTATCAAGAAGGGCGGTAATCCACCAATAAACATCAACGATATCTGATGTTCATGAACGATATCTGTTCATGTTCAGAATAGGTTCTGAAAGTGATAATCTGGGCTCTTATGCCTTTGTCACTTTTTGCGAGGCCAGATTGCGAAATTCCAAGATATTTATGGTACATACTGGATTCGATTTGGACTAGAGTATCCAAAAAACCGGCATTTTTTAGAAATCGGTTTTCGGTTTGTTCGAAAAATCAATTTTTCATGAAATCGGTTTTCGGTTTTTAATTTTGGTAAAAACCGGTGGATCGGTTTTTCCGTTTTTTTTTGCTTTAAATTAAATTTAACATGTAGAACTTACAATACATTTGTTTAACGACCATTCATTTAATATACTTATTCAATTTTAAATATATACGGTCTTATTCATATAACGTTGTACGAGATTTGAGAGACGTTTTTAGTATGACAAATCGTCTCTCAAACCTGCCATAACTTTTTATGAATAAGGCTGGTAGTTTATAGTTCGAGCGTTAGATCTATTTTAAATTTTTTTATTAATCAATATTTCGCTAACCACTGGGTAGCATCATCGAAAAGATAAACACAATTATTAATTAAAAATGAATTGAAAAAAATAATGAAATTACATATTAAAATTAAATTTGTAATTAATAATTGCGCTTATTTTCGTGACGATGCTAGCCAATGGGTAGCGAAATATTGGAGAAGAAAATAATTTAAAATAGACCTGACGCTGGAACATTTTAATTTTAAATATAATACGAAAGGTCGAATAAATCATCACATTTTAAAAAATATATATCATATTCCAATTTTGAATGCGTGTTTAATATAAAATTTAAAAGTTTTATTCAAATTCCCATTAAATGATTTAAAATCGAAGCTCATATTCAAATATGTTTACAACATTTATGGCCAGTTTCACAGTTGCCAGATGTCATTTAAATGTCATTTAATATTTAATATGAAAATTGTCTATGAGCTTTTAAATTGAGCTTTTTAATGACGAGTGTGAAACTCACCCTTAGTTATCAAATAATTTTAATTTTGAAATTTGAAAAAAAAATTTTGTAAAGCTTAATGAATTCTTAATTAATTCTAATTCAAATCATTTTGAAAAATCTCATTGATATCATGGCATATTTAGATCATATTTTAAAATGGAAATCATGTTTCTTAATTCCAAAATTTCACTAAAATTCCAAAATCATATAATTTGTAAGGATATTAACACAAATTAAGTAAAATCCGATTAACCGACGTCAAATAACCGGTTTCCGGTTTGTTCCAAAATTACGTCTTTTAAAAAAGCGGCACTCGGTTAATAGCAAACAAACCGATCATCCGTTTTCCCCGGTTTTTCGGTTTCGGTTTTGGACACTCTAATTTGGACCCAATCGCTACTATATTTATCACGGGTCACTGTAATGAGAGAGGCCAAACCAGTAACTTGCGTAATAAGAGGATTGTTTACTTTTATATTTGTGAGGATGAAGAGGAAATGGAGTCCATCAAACACATTCTCTATCAGCGTCCATTTCTGCAACTAGGTGGTGGCGCTGTTTTGGAAGGTTTGTATTCTCGTCGTATGTTTGATGTTGGGGTACTATTGGAGTTCGTGCGAGGACTGAAATAGTTTAGAGACTCTAACTAGGAGTTCGTGCGAGGACTGAAATAGTTTAGAGACTCGATCGATCCTCTAACTACACCGAGCTCTTATTATTTTGTTTAGTATACCTATATACTTTGTATACCCTTACTAATAATGATGGAAGGCATAGAAGGAGTTATACTAAACCCGAAGTATCGATGGACGAAATTTGTTTAAGGGCTTTCTAAGACGATTGATGTAGATATTTACTTTTCAGAATCAGTTTTTATTGTCCTTATTATTGTGTACATATTCTTAGTTTGGGATTGAAAATGGGAGTTGTGGTCATGGCCCTTGTGTGTTCCTCCAAAACAAGTTTACAAATTTAGTACAAAAAATGTTCCTTGTACTTTTTTTTTTGATATATGTGACTAACTTCAACTGTTGTCAGATATTCTGAAAATATTATTCAACTCGAGAAAATACCGGCTGGTTTACAAAATAACTCCCGTAAACTATTGGGTTGGCAAGAAGGTAATTTCGGTTTTCTCATATAGACGGTGCTTTTGTTATTTTTGAAATGCTTTTGATCAGCTGACTAAATTCTTTATTCTACAGTTACACAGCTGACATTTCGACTTGTGATATGTCACACTATTTTCAGTGGTCAGATTTCATTTTAATCGTGTTGTGAATATGGATGATTAAACCCAGCATTTTCGTTATATATTGCTTCATGACAACACTAGGCCTCACACATATTTGCAAAAAATATTGGAGCTTGAATGGGAAGTGATGCCACATCCACCTTATGGTCCTGATCTGGGACCTTTCGATTTTCATTTATTCCGGCGTTTGCAAAGCTTTTCGAATGTTGAACTTTCAACAAAAAAACCGAAATTACTTTCTTGCCAAACCATTAGTACCGATATGAACGAAATCTGGGGGCTAATTATGTAAAAAACGATATCGAATTAATTATCGATATGTTTGTAATGAAATGATTGATACGTATGGAGTTTAAATGTTTGTACGATCAGCCTTATCGATACAACGATATCGTTTGGACGATTATCGTCATACATAAATAGGCTCCACATTTTGTCAAACGACAGTTTCATAATTAAAAATTGAGATTTTGCACTCCCATTTTGGTACCTCCCATACAAACGATGTGTACTGGGGGGTAGTTCTCGGAAACAAAATGGAAGCAATTCAGCCGATTGTATACGTCTTGTACGATAAAGATGAAATTGCATATGGACATAGTCGAGGTGTTTCAATATTGAAGAGAATTTTATTGTTTTATATTGTTCATTTTGAGGTTAAACAAACTGCCAAATTTCATTCCGTCTTCTATATTTGTTGTTAAGACAAACTTTAATTCACTTCGCACAAGCAACAATTTTAAGAAATTTTAGACTTACGATAATAAAATCTGAATAAAAGTCTGTACCTGGCAATATTTAGACAACAGCCACCCTATACTATTAAACAAATATTGTCAACCCCATTTTGGGACCTCCCATACAAATATTGGTCGTATACTTGGCTTGCAGACACTATAAAATGCAAAAAAAATTGATCCTTATGGCATTTAGGACTAGTAATCATTTTGCCTAATGCAACTCCCCTATTGAATATGGGCGAATTTGCCACTCCCATTCGAGAACCAAAGATTAGGTGTTGGTGGCAGTCGATGACGACTCGCTTAGACTTATTAGTCCATTGTGATACGGCTAACGATATTAAGCGTTAACTCCACCGTAGAACCATTTAGTTTACTCCAAGAAGATCTAGAGATCATGTCTACGCCTTACTTACTTACTTACGTATCCAGCCGCACGCCTTATAATCGACAAATAGACAATAGATTTCGATTTGTTTTTATAGGGTCTTCTCCAGGATTTGGCGTCGCGTGAAAAACTGGCAGTTATCGATTTTCCAGTCCCAAAGCCACGCTGGTATGAGTATCAGAATCGCTGTTAGCTCCTCTGATCACTCGTACGTCCATTAAACAATTAGGTTCTTCGTTCTTTGATCAGGGGATTTCCAAGTAGCCTTGTGGATGTCTTTATGCAGGAATCTTGTACCATTAACGACCATGTTTTTTTGCCTCGGCAAAGTCAATCAGTCTCATACCAATGTCGGAACTGTCAGCATGTATACTGAAATTGCCTATAGTTGGATGCCTACACCTATCCGAAATAATTCTTTCAGGTCCCTAAATAAGTAGGATCCCATAGGAGAAGATTCAACAGAAGTCAATTGCCATGACCTTCAGTCCCGCCGCATGTCTAGAAATCAGACAGTGCCCCAACAAAACTGACATTGGCATTGACATCTTGGGCCTGCCTAAGGCAGAAGATTCATGAATATCCTACTATCCCATATCGACCACCATTATATAGGAGCGTTCTTGCAGTATATGCGTACAGATTGCTAGGTTCATGTCAACACGTTCCAATTCCTATATAACCTGCTTGGTAGGACTATTCTGGCCTGCTCATCCGGAGTGTAGTTTACCACAATGTTGCTGTGCCCTGGGTGAATATAGAGTGAATATCATACAGCTGGACCATGTCTGCGATTGTATTGGGCAGATGTTGAGTTCAGTCACTGATCCCAAGAACTCGATTACCGCCTGAGTATGAGGGAAGACATTGATTCCAATGACTTCTGGACTATTACCCTCAGCAAGACGGGCACTTCACTAAGAGCAAAATTCCCATCTGATACACGCTACAATGATCAGATTGTCATATAGAAATAGACAGGCCAAGTTCCCTAGAATATACCCCATACCCTACCTGGTCATTTACACTCCCTCTATACCAGGAACTTCTTTGTTCCAGAATGTTGCCTATTCCACTATGTTTCAGAATTAATTAAGCACGACGAAACTGCAGACAATTGTATTTCCTGTATGAACCGTTGATGAGAATCTGTGGCTAGCACTGAAATAGTTATACGGCTTGCCAAGAACCACGAGGATGCATTTTGCAAATCTTCATTTTGAAAACTACTTATACATCTCTGTTAATATATATAGAATGGTCTTGAGCTTTAATACATAAATTAAAAACGTATTAATTTCAGAACTAGGTAGTTATACCTTCGGGTAATAAGTACCAGCTCGGTATTTGTCGGGTTTACACCTAGTCCATTTGCACCTATCCATGAGTCCAAAAACCGTAAGCTACCCTTAGGGCACTGAGATAGGGTACGGATGGCCAGAAATGAAAAGAGTTGTCGTAGGTCAAAGAAATTTGGCGATGGCAATGTTTAGAAGCAAACAAGATAAAAAAAAACAAAGTTCAAAGGACACGATAACCTCCCATATATCCTGGAATACAAAAAAAATACATGATTTCATCGACTGTAAACCGCATTCCACCAAAATGGCCACAATAAATGTCTACGCTTTTTCAATTTAGAGCCAATATCGTTTTGAAAGAAGTGCTCATAAAATATGCATATACGAGTATTGCCCGAATACTTTGAAATTCAATATGTGGCATATTTTTAGTAGATTAAATACATCTGCATTAAAAGTTTACTGACCTCAAAATAATTAAATTCTATACATTTTGGTTATAAAAATGTATTCCTAAGTTTGCCAAAGTTTTTCGAAATTTTCTATATTGGATGTAAGCTTGTATCATAGATTCCTCTCCGCAGCTGGAATTAACTTATTTTAAAATATCAAACCCAGCAGACTTCATCCTGAATTTTAGTAGGGGGAAAACCAAAAAAAGCCTATAGCACTCAGTGATAACGTAGCATTCTACTGCTGAAAGAATTTTTAAAATCGGATGAGTAGTTTAGAAGATTACACCCTACATACAAACTAATAAAGTCATAAACATTTCCTCAGTATAATAAGATAACCTACTTTCAGCTAAAACCAAAAAAAAAAAAATATCGTTTATATGTCCTTATTTCACAGACTGTAAACGTATATTTCATATGGGTAATATTTAAACCCAAAAGCAGTGTTGCCATATTGAAAACACATTGTCCTTACAATAAGACTATATACATACTTCAGGCTATCGTTTATGAAAAAATGTGAATTTTTACCCTTATATGATTTTAAGCGGAATCAACACGTTGACCAATAACTTCAACTTTGAAACCTCATATCTCTGAAACGACATAATATGTATATCTAAAAAATATTTGAAGATCTTTCCAATCAAACTGTTTTCCATCGAATCGTGGTATTATTGTGTAAGCAATTCCTACATCGAGTTCAAGAATTTAGGAATGCTCATGACACTGTGCGTCGTCTGCATAAGCAACAAGTTTCGCACCAGCATTTTCGAAAGTGACCAGAAATCCATTCAGCGCAAGGTTCCATGGAAGTGGAGACAAGACCCCTCCTTGAGGTGTGGTTTCCTAAGTGATGCCCGTACATTTTCAGCGTACAATTATTTATACTAACAAATTCAGCAGACGATCGATTCGACTTTATTGGCTCTTCCCATCCTCGTATTAGCATTGTCACTGGCCTATACTTTAAAACCAATTAACGCTGATGTCTTGTTCAAATATGTCCCTAATTAAAATTTTTGTTTTTAAATTCTTTATATTGTTACGAGTTTACTTATTCGTCCTTTTTGCGTTGTTTTATTCCCAATAATAAAACAAGGCTCGTGTTAAATTACGATAATTACAACGGTTTAACTTCCTTCTATTTTACGTATATAGTACAACAGTTTACTTCCTTTATAACACTTTACCAAGTCTTGTATTTCACTATCAAATCGCGTTGCTTACTTTACGGGGCTTAATCACAAACTGAACTCTCCATTCCAAAGACCTCCGTTATTTATACCAACTCACTATGCTCAAATGAATTTATATCTAGCGAATTCAACAACCTTCTAGCCGTTCCTTATCTTTGTAGAATCATCTCGAATGGTGGAAAATTATCTCTGAGGCGAAATCGTGTTACTGGTTAAGCGAGCTGGTACATTTTTACAATGCATACTTTCAGGCGCAGCACTAACCGCCTGTTATTTACATAATGTTAGTAGAGTAATTAAGAGCAAGCAAAAGCTTTTACTTATTCGTAACAATATTAACTTCACCTGGTTGTATGCATATACGTATGCATGCGCACCGAAAAAACTTTTGATTGATTTTTAACCCTTTCGCCGTGATCCAATCGAGCTGAAACTTCGCAGGCAAACTAATGGCGACGACAAAAATTAACTATCAAAATATGGGCGGGATTGGGCAAAGGGGCGTGGTACCTCCCACACAAATCACAAATTAAAAATCCATTATTTCTGCTCCTCTTAACGGTATTTGAACAAAATTGGATATGTTGGTTAGGTGTACATATTCTAAGATCTGCTGCAAATATGGACGGGATTGGACAAAGGGGCGTGATCATATATAAAGAATTTATAGTCAAAAACTATGTTTTTTACGGGTTGGTTTTTTCTCTCTTCTATCTCCCTCGTGTGGATTATTTTATATTATTACAAACACGTGTTTCTCAACACGTGTTCTCCCACCATCTCAACGATCCATTCTTTTTCCCAACGATCCGCGAAACCTCGCGTATGTGGCAGACCTGATCGCATAGTCTTGCCGACTTTCAATTGAATTGTAAAAATTTGACTTGATAATTTTGTCAAGTTTCTCAAAAGATTAGATTTGTCTGTGCGGTCGGGGTTGTATTTCAGTGTGCATATTTTGTGTGGGTTGTACTGGCAGTGGCACACGAATTTGCGTAAGATTGTCTTTAAGTGGAAGAGAATATTACCCGATATTGCTCAACATGAATCCAACGATTATGGCCTTTGGTCGTGGCCTGGTACTGAAAATTTCTAATAACTCATAAGAAATTAAAAAATTTCTAATAAAAACAACTTAGAAACGATTGGTTGTAGAGCCCGACGTATAGCACTAACAAAAATAGTTCGATACATATGTATATTATATAAATAGAATTACATTCAAAACGTCAGCACCAGTGCTTGTCAACATAATTATAATTTCCATCAACGCCGACGACCTAGTATCGATGTTGCCATCTAATAACGAAATTAACATATGTATATGTAGTCTCAATAAGAAAATATAGAGTCGAAAGGATGATGTCAATAATTCGATTTGTCAATCGATAGCAGTTCCTGAAGGAGTTAGATGTGATAAATTGCAAGCCAGCTACATTACTTAAAGCCTTCTAAGTGATGAACCATGGAACATTAGCTACTAATCTTAATACCTTGTACTGAAATCTGCACGATATCGATGTTGGTGTTGCTGGAAGTACCCTATAGTAGTATGCCACAGGTCCAGATAGATTTTAAACTTGTTTGTTAAAGCAGAATTTTATTTCTAAGCTACAATATGAATATATTTCTTCCATGTCAACCTTCTGTCAAGCTGCAGCCGTCAGTATTTCACATCGTTTGTGGAAACGATTTCTAAGTCATTCAAATGAACTGGTTGAAAAACTTCTCACTTAAGCCAATATTGAAAAAATTTTGTCCCGCTTTTTGCGTGATTCTCTCGCGTTTTGGTGTCTCCTCCCGACATGAATCTAAAATAACAAAGTGATTGTATACAATATAAAATATTTTACTTTATATACGAGTGTCACATCTGGCAACCCTTCCGAACCATCATGCAACTGCGCAATAGAATGCATAGAAGAGAAAAGTAGTCACTCAGTTCGTAACCGTCGTCGCGCAAGCACACATTCGTTTCAACGTAATTAATATGTTGTTTCCCTTCTTGACTTTAACTAACTTGATATTGATAACTAAATAAAACCCTATTTGTTTTGTTTTATGAATATAAGCCCTGTGTTCGTGTTTTTTTTATTCAATCATAAGAAAGGAAATCGGCCGTCCCTTGGACATATCAGAAGTGGAATATTCTTACAGTGCGTGTTTAATGTAAGAAAAGAACAAACGATAAATATATGTACGTACATACATACATTTCAAACTGAGCGCTAAAACAAAAACAAAACCCCTACGATAAACACTCGTGTACTTTTATACGTTTCAACGAAAAAGCAAAAGGAGAAAACGAAACCAAAAAAAAACAAGTAAAAGTGTTAAATTCGGCTGTGCCGAATCTTTGATACCCTCCACCTTAGTGTTAACCAGCAAAATATTAAATTTTAAAAAGGACCTTTTTTAAGAAAATTTACTTTTTTAAAAAAAATAAAAATAAGTTACTTGTTCACAAATGCAATTACTTGTTCACAAATGCTCACAAATGCAGGATGCTCACAAATGCATTGCTCACAATGCTCACATTGAAAATGTACTTAAGAAAATGTACTTTGAAATGTTCTTAATGTACTTAATGTACTTTGAAATGTACTTTCAAATGTACTTAAGAAATGTACATTTCTTAAGTACTTAAGAAGAAATGTACTTAAGAAGAAATGTACTTAAGAAATGTACTTAAAAATAAATGTACTTAAGAAATATACTTAAGAAAGAAATGTACTTAAGAAATGTACTTAAGAAATGTACTTAATGAAATGTACTTAAGAAATGTACTTAATGTACTTAATGTACTGAATGTACTTTGAAATGTACTTTGAAATGTACTTAAGAAATGTACTTTTTTTTAAGAGAATGTACTTTTTTGAAAACAATAAAAATAAGTTACTTGGTCACAAGTAAAATAAAAAAGCATTTTTTAAAAATAAAAAAGCATTTTTTGAAGAACTGTTAAAAAAAACAAGCTGGGACGAGACTTGAACCAACAACCCCCAGAGTCCAACGCGCAACCCTTTACCCATCAGGCCAAGGCGACCTTAGGTGAAGTGTGACAAAATTCATATAAATGTAGGAACACATGAAACACATGTAAACATTCTAAAGTACTTACCTATTATAAAGAATAATAAAGATTTTCAACATGGAAATTCACCACGCGGCAAAAGGAGTAGTAAGTAAAGTAAAAAAGCATGTTTTAAAAATAAAAAAGCATTTTTTGAAGAACTGTTAAAAAAAAAAAAAAACAAGCTGGGACGAGATTTGAACCAACAACCTTCAGACTCCAAAGCGCAGCCCTTTACCCATCAGGCCACAGCCACCTTAAGTGAAGTGTGACAAAATTCATATAAATGTATGAACACATGAAATACATCTAAACATTCTAAAGTACTTACTTATTATAAAGCACAACAAAGATTTTCCACATGGAAATTCACCACACGGCAAAAGGAGTAGTTTAGTATAAAACTACAAAAGTTAATGTGAAAATTTTATGAGTTTTTTTACGTTTCCAATCATAAAATTTTTTCCAATGGACCAATTTCGCTGATTTTCAATACCAAACTGCTCAGGAATACGTGGAACATTCTGGCCAAAAACCAAACCGCGTTATCGCCGATTGAAGTCGTGAGAATGTTTTCAACAGACGGACAGACGGACATGGCTATATCGACTCCGGTTGTTATAAGGATCAATAATATATTTACTTTATGGGGTCGCAAAGCCTTATTTCTATATGTTACAATCAGAATGACAAACTGATATATACCCTCTATCACTTACAGTGGAGGGTATAAAAAACTGTTTGAACGGGTCGCGACTTATTCGGCTTTCGGTGTGTAAGCAAAACGAAAAACTCTCCGTGTGTGTGTTTGTATTTCATCGAACTGATCATAGTCTAATAATATAAGTCGACGCGTGGCGTGTTGTTGTAATATGAAACGATTTTGACAGAATTTTGTTGTACTATTGTTATGACAATACACTCGATATGTCAAAATCATTTTATATATGAAGAAGAGGCAAAGGAAAAACGCCAAAGTAAATAATTACATGCATAGAATTACATGTATTAAAAAAAAAGTAATAGGCAGAAATTATACAATTTACAATTATATTTATATTTCAATTTAATTTGCACTTTTCAAACGTTTAATAACGAACAATAAGAATCAAAACAAATGAGACAAGTTTGACACTTCGAGTGTACTACGTAAACAAAGAATGATAAAAAGAAACAACCCAATAACAAAATGCCTGATCAGCTGGGCTTATGCTTCCACTTATATTATTACACTATGGAACTGATCGTTGACATTTGAATTCGAACCAACTACGTGCTTCAGCAGCAATGCGTTTTTGTTGTTGTTAGTTTGTTGCAACAATACGTTTTTGTTGTTAAATCATACTCAGTCATACGTTTAATTGAGTGAGTGCGAAAAGAAACGAAAACGTAGGAGCGAGAATACGTTACAAAATTTGGTAGAAAAAGCGAAAAATTACAGTGGCACAAAAAAAAAGAAAACAAAGTTTTGAAAAATTATATTAGAAAAAAAAATAAGAAAATGATGAAAATTAATGCCTTAAAAGTTGAACAGCTAAAGAACTTCTTGCGTTATCGAGTTCGGGTAGGAAATCTGAGCTGGTTCAACGATTATCTGTACACGGCGATGAAATTTTAATTTCAGACGAAATGGAAGAATCTAAAGACTGTGGTACAATATTAGCGTCGGGAGTGGACGAAAACACGAAAATGCTACAAGCGCAAGTGAATTCTCTAGCGAGTATGATGCAAAATTTAATGTCGGTAGTACAAACGCACATAAGTAACTCCGGTAATATAAACAATACAGAGAATGATACACCGCACGACAGTGGCATGAACATGCAAAATAATCGGGCCGTTAATTCATGTGAAAGTGTGCGCGACATGGCATCGTTACTTACTTACTTATCCGGTCTCGGACAACCCCGGGGGGTCAGGGACCTTACAAAACGAAGATAACATATTTCGCCAACCAGTTCGATCTTTTGCTTTATCTCTCCAGTTGGCAATACCAAGTGTACGCAGGGATTCGTCAACCTGATCCCTCCAGCGGAGTCTTGGTCTTCCTATTTTTCGTCTTCCTTCGAGTTCGGTTTCGAAAAGCCTTCGCGCTGGTTCATCTTCATCCATTCTACTGACATGGCCTAGCCAGCGCAATCGCGTTATCTTGATCCGCTTAACTATGTCAATGTCAGGATAAAGCTCATACAGCTCATGGTTCATGCGTCGCCGATACTCGCCGTTGTGCACTATAGGGCCATAAATTTTTCGGAGTATTTTTCTCTCGAAGACTCCTACAGATGTTTCGTCTGCTTGCGATAGGACCCAGGATTCTGCGCCATAAAGCAAGACAGGTTGAATGAGAGTCTGGTACAGCTGGACTTTTGTTACTCGAGAGAGGGCTTTATCTCTAAAGTGCTTGCTTAGCCCAAAATAACATCTATTCGCAAGCACAATTCTCCGTTTGATCTCAAGGCTGACGTTGTTGTTTTTGTTCACGGCAGATCCGAGGTATATAAATTCGTCCACTACCTCGAAGTTATAACGGTTATCAACGTTCACGCTTTGGTCTAATCGCGTGGAGGCCCTGTTCGTTGAAACCATTAATTTTGTCTTGTCCTCATTCACCGTCAGACCCACTTTTGCCGACTCCTTCTCAATTCTCGAAAAAACCGCAGTAACTTCTCTAATTGTGCGCCCAATGATATCTATATCATCAGCATACGCGAGCAGCATGTGACTTTTGCTGCTGATGGTTTTATTCATATTGACTGCAGCTTTTCTCATAATGATCTCCATTAAGATGTTAAAGAGATCGCACGATAGGGTGTCGCCTTGCCTGAGGCCTCGCTTAGTTTCGAAAGGTTCGGTAAGATCCTTACCAACTTTCACTGCGGATTTGGTGTTCGTCAAGGTCATCCTGCAAAGGCGTATGAGTTTTGCAGGAATACCAAGCTCAGACATTGCTTCATAGAGTTTCTCCCGTATCGGACTATCGAAGGCTGCTCTATAATCGATAAATAGATGATAGGTGTCGATTCGTCTTTCGTGTGTCTTCTCCAGGATTTGGCGTAGCGTGAAAATCTGGTCAGTTGTCGATTTTCCAGGCCCAAAGCCACACTGGTATGGTCCAATCAGGTCAGCGATAATTGGTTTTAGTCTTTCGCACATTATACTTGATAGAACCTTATATGCTATGGATAAAAGGCTTATTCCACGGTAGTTGGCACAAATACTCGGGTCACCTTTTTCAAATATGGGACATAGTACACTGAGACTCCAATCGCCGGGCATGCATTCATCTAACCAAATTTTGCTAATGAGCTGATGCATGCACCTTATCAGCTCATCGCCGCCAGCCTTAAACAGCTCCGCCGGTAATCCATCGGCTCCTGCGGCTTTGTTGTTCTTAAGCCGGGCAATAGCTGTTCTGACCTCGTCTTGGTTAGGAGGGGGGCAATCGACGTCGTCGTCCATATTGTGATCGATTGTCCCATCGTCATCGGATATCTCAGGTACTAGTAGCGCGGAGAAATGCTCTCTCCATATTCCCAACATGCTCTGCACATCTGCGACGAGATTTCCGTCTTTGTCTTTACAGAAGGGGGGCCCTGAACCATGTCCATTAGTTCCGTTTTCAACTTTTTGGTAGAATTTTCGGGCTTCGTTCTTCCTTCTGTATGTCTCAATTTTCTCACTCTCGCGTTTTCTCCACTGCCGTTTCCCACGCCTAAAGAGACGGTTTACCTCCTTTCTCTTCTCCCTATACCGCTCAGTTGCAGCTCGCGTTGCAATTGACTGAAGCATTACCATACGTGCAGCGTTCTTTTCGTCATTTGCTATGCGACACTCTTCATCGTACCACGGTTTGTTGCGAAGCGGTTTTTCGAAACCAAGTACGGTTGTTGCGGCAGTTTTTATAGAGTCGGAAATGGGTTTCCACTGCGCATCAGGATCGTCATCGGGAGGGGGTGGGTTCTGTGCCAAAAGTTGCGAGAGCTTCCTTGAGTAGGCTGTGGCTACCTCTGGTAATTGCAGCTTTCCGATGTCCAGCTTCCTCTGCGTCTGGTTTCGTACGATTTTCGCCCTACTCAATCTTGTGCGAACCTTTGCCGCTACCAGGTAGTGATCAGAATCGATGTTAGCTCCTCTGATCACTCGTACGTCCATTACACTGGATGAGTGCCTTCCATCAATTACCACGTGATCAATTTGGTTCCCAGTTCTTTGATCAGGGGATACCCAAGTAGCCTTGTGGATGTCTTTATGCTGGAATCTTGTGCCACTGATGACCATGTTTTTTGCCGCGGCAAAGTCAATCAGTCTCATACCGTTGTCGGAACCGTCAGCATGAAGACTGAAATTGCCAATAGTTGGATTAAACACATTCTCCCTTCCTACTTTGGCATTAAAATCTCCTAGTACAATCTTAATGTCATGGCCAGGGCAGCGGTCATACGTTTCCTCTAGGAGCTCATAGAATATGTCTTTGGCATCATCATCTTTCTCTTCTGTCGGGGCATGCACACAAATTAGGGAAATATAAAAATATTTCGCTTTTATGCGGATTGTGGCTATTCGTTCACTCACAGGATTGAACCTAGAGACTAGATGTCGCAGTCTTTTGCCAACTACAAATCCACAACCAAATTCATGTTTTTTCCCACGGCAACTGTAGTATATATCGCAGTTTCTTTTTCCTGTGCAGCCATGTCCTGTCCATCGCATTTCCTGGATAGCGGTAATGTCAGCCTTATAACTTTCGAGGACATCTGCCAGTTGGATACTTGCACCGGATCTACATAGAGTTCTCACATTCCAAGTGCATATCCGTAAATCGTGGTCCTTATAACGTTTGCGGGGGTCGTCAACAAATAGGGGTCGTCCACGTTCCCCGCTTCGTCTTTGTATTTTCATGGCATCGTTATTGCCAGAATTTAACCCTACGATGGACACTTCGCTTAACTCGCAACAATTTATAAAGCGCATAGAAATGTTGAAAGTTGCTTACAAGTGGTCTGATAATACATTATTATTCGTGGTACAACAGAAATTATTCGGTTCGGCAAAATTATGGATCGACTCTCAAGAAATATTTGTGTCATGGCAACGATTTAAATTAAAATTTTTACAAGTTTTCCTTGCGACGATAGTGTTGCTAATGTTCATATCAGACTAGCTAACTTACGCAGACGTGCAAATGAAACACCGCAGGAATATTTTTATAAGATGATGGCAATCGGTAACAAAGCAGAACTACGTGAAGAGGACATCGCACGTCACATCATAAACGGTGTAAATGACAGTGATTTGAGAAGAATAATTTCGAAAAATTATCAAAAATTAAACGATTTGTTACGCGATATTAACACCTACTGCGAATATAATTCTGTGAAAAATGAACAATCGACCAATCGAAATAAAATTGTTGAATATAATTCTACGAAAAATTTACAAGTGTACCATCAAAATAAAAATACCGCTAATTTTGACGATAAACCGGATATTCAAAAATATAATGACAAACGGAATTCTCGCGAAATTGAATGTTTTAATTGTCACAAAAAAGGTAATTTTTCGATTCAATGCCCCGAACCACAACGTAGACCACGTTGCATATATTGCCAAAGAACCAACCATTAAAGTGACGAGTGCCAGAGAAAACCACCAAACACAGCAAGATCAAACGTGAATAAAATTTCGGTCGGTAAATCAAACAGCGACGTTGTTAAAGAAATCAAGATAAACGGTAACGCGATAACATCCTTTATTGATTCGGGTAGTCAAATATGTCTAATTCGTAAAAGTCGGGCAAAAACTTTCGGAGAAGCGGAAAAATGTGTGAAGTCTTTAGCCGGTTTTGCAGGTGGCAAATACGTGTGTAACGCTAAGATCAACACATCGTTAGAGATTGATGGCAATGTTTTGACAACTGATTTGTATATAGTAGACGATAATCTTTTACCTGAAGACGTTTTGCTCGGTCGAGATATATTATGCCGTGATGGTAATAGATTTGTAATCGAAGGTGAAGAATGCTGGATAGAAACCGATGACAACATCAACGTGGACAAGTCAGTTGATCAAAAGCACCATTCGGAGATGAAACAAATTCTGTCTGCTAATCGAAAGTGTTTCGCCAAAAACATTTCTGAACTAGGTAAGTGCACAGTTTCGAAAATGGAAATAAAGCTAACGAAAGACGAACCAATAAATGTAAAGGCATACCGAATACCATTCGCAAAACGTGAAGTCGTTAACAACATCGTACGTGACTTACTGGAAAATAAAATAATACGAACATCAAATTCACCATATGCTTCGCCAGTTGTCCTAGTCGAAAAGAAGAATGGCGAAAGTCGACTTTGCGTCGATTACCCCCTTCTTAATAGCATAACCGTAAAGGCGCCGTATCCCATGCCAGTTTTAGAAGAACAATTTGCGCAATTGGCCGGCAGTAAAATATTTACTACTCTTGATCTGCGAATGGGCTATCACCAAATTGAGATCAACGAATCTTCAAAACAATATACCGCGTTTGTGACTACTAGTGGTCACTATGAATATAATCGCATGCCATTCGGATTAGTTAACGCACCCGCCTGTTTTCAAAGGGTAATGAATCGTATTGCTGATGAGATGGATCGTGGTGAAATTCTAGTATACTTAGACGATGTTATTATTCTGAGCAAAAGGGTATATGAAGGACTGTATTGTCTCGATAAATTTCTGCAGTTGCTTCGAAAATTCGGCTTAACTCTAAGACTCGACAAATGTAATTTTTTACAGAACGAAATTGTTTATCTTGGCCATGTTATAAACGGAGACGGGATAAAACCGGGCGAACACAAAGTAAGTGCGATTAAACATTTCAAAACGCCGACAAACGTAACCGAAATTCGTCGTTTCCTTGGGCTAACCGGGTTTTTTCGAAAATTCGTACCTAATTATTCGTTAATTTCAAAACCGCTTACTAAACTTTTACACAAATCGGAAAAAGACAACTTCATTTGGGCCAACGAACAGCAGCACGCATTCGACCAATTAATACGTAAGTTATCCAATGCTCCCGTACTAACCCTATACGATTCGTCAGCGACACACGAGATACATGGGATGCGAGTATCGTTGGATTGGCTGGAATATTACTTCAGTCACACGATGGCAAGACCTATCAACCCGTTTTTTACTTTAGTCGGCACTGCACGGATGCAGAACAACGCTACCATAGCTACGAGTTGGAAGTTCTAGCTGTAGTAGAATCGCTGGAAAGATTCCGAATTTACGTACTGGGTAAACATTTTCGACTTGTAACAGACTGCTCCGCCATTGCCAAAGTCCGAGAGAAGAAAGAATTGAAACCAAGAATCGCTAGATGGTGGATGAAGCTACTCGAATACAATTTTGAACCCGTACATCGACAAGGTAGTCAACTCGCTCAAGTTGATGCCTTGAGCCGATCCCCCGACGAACCTGGTATAGAAACGGAGCCAGCTGGATTTATTTTCACCGTTGCTGACGATATCGAAGACTGGGCATTAACGATGCAGCTGCAAGATCAGCGGTTAAATCATATTATTGCAGTATTAACCGGAAATGTAAAATCTTTCGAGCAAACACAGTTGAAAACGGACTACGAAATACTCAATCACCGATTGTACCGTAAAGTGGACAAATAACTTAAATTCGTCGTTCCTAAAGCAGCGAGATGGAGAATAGCCAAATATTTTCACGATGACCTGGGACATTTTGCAGTCGACAAGACCTTACAGCGAATACACAAATTGTTTTGGTTCCCAAAGATGAGGAAATATGTTAAAGAATACATCGCTTCCTGTGTTTCTTGCTGTTACAACCGGACCCAAAGTGGAAAACCAGAAGGACGTATGCACTCCGATCCTCCTGAGCCGATACCATTTCATCTACTCCACATTGATCATCTGGGCCCGTTCATACGATCGAGAAAGGGGAATACCCACATACTGGCAATTTCTGATGCGTTTTCTAAATTTCTAATAGTAAAAGCCGTCAAGAACACTAAAACCGTTCCTGTAATCAACGCATTAAATGAAATAACTGGATATTTTGGACTTCCTGCGAAAATAGTCACCGATAGAGGAACGGCGTTCACATCCAATGCGTTTGAGAAATACTGCGACACTCATAACATTCGACATATCAAAAACGCCGTCCGTACGCCCAGAGCCAATGGACAAGTTGAGCGGGCAAACGCAATTATCCTTAACTACCTCAGAACGACAACCGAAGATGTAAAGGATTGGGACATTAAACTCAGCGAACTCCAATGGATTGTAAACTCCCAAAGCAACTCGACAACCGGATTTTCCCCAAATGAACTTATTTTTAACTACAAGATAAATGACCTCGTCCAGAATCATCTCGTCGACGCAGTTCAAGATGACCTTGCTGAAAACTATACTGACATCACCCCCGGCGAAAAACAGAATCAAGCTTTGAATAACATAACGCGTGAACGAGAAAAGTGGAAGACTAGATTCGATCAGAAGCATGCAACTCCGCGAACATATGCTGTCAGCGACCTCGTAGTTGTCACAAATGAACCTAGTGCTACTGGTGAATCGCGCAAGTTGGAGCCAAAGTTTCGAGGCCCCTATATGTTCACACGTGTTCTTGGAAACGATCGCTTCCTAATTGAGGACATTCAGAGTCTTCAGGTAACCCTACGGAAATTTAACTCTGTTTTCTCTTCAGACAAACTTAAGCCCTGGTGTGGAAGTTACCCCGAATTGGACGCTACCGAAAACGACGACAACGATACCGAACTACAAATCGAGGACGATTTGAATGCAGGAAAGGCCGAGCTGTTACATCTGGCAACCCTTCCGAACCATCATGCAACTGCGCAATAGAATGCATAGAAGAGAAAAGTAGTCACTCAGTTCGTAACCGTCGTCGCGCAAGCACACATTCGTTTCAACGTAATTAATATGTTGTTTCCCTTCTTGACTTTAACTAACTTGATATTGATAACTAAATAAAACCCTATTTGTTTTGTTTTATGAATATAAGCCCTGTGTTCGTGTTTTTTTTATTCAATCATAAGAAAGGAAATCGGCCGTCCCTTGGACATGAGTATTTAGTCGTATTCTAACTAAATACATGTACTTTATTGGAACAAAGTCCCTTATCGCACGTTGCGGGATAGGGGCTAAATGAAAAAATTTTAAACAACTTTTTTTTAACTGTATTATGCTATAACCAGTATATAACCCAGTATTATTCTGCATACTTTGAGGATTTCGCGGTTTAGTGTTTGTACCAATTCGTTTTGTTATATTATTTTATTGCATACCTTTAGACATAATTGATAATTATTACTAGATTTGTACAGTCAGTGACGTATATGAGGGTTGTTTTCTTTCATGTTGGCTTTGTGATAGTCATGCCCATGTGAAGTGTGCTGGCTTCAATGAAAAGCATTATGGCATAATTACGGCTAAGGAAAGCAGACTTCGCTGAACATGTTGGAAGTGTAGGGAATTCGATATTGTCTTTTATAAGCTATTTAAGGAGGCCAAAAAAGATTACAAAATGTAAATTCTGATTTTGTCTCTATTAGTTCGAAACTTAAATCGTTGGAGGATATGTTTGATACTTTAAATGGCCTGAGGACATCTCGTCCTCCCCAAGATGGAGTAAAAGCTTCTAGTGATCGTAATTTAATTGTACCAGTAACTCCTAACTTGGATAATTTGGACAGTCTTTTCTAATCTCCGAAAAAGTCGTAGTCTGTTGTTCCCTCATCCACAGAAATCAGGGACCGTAATCATTATGAGTTTTATTATAAAAATGATATACTATGATTATAGTATTTTTTCCAATTGTAAAGATTAAATTTGAGCAATATTAAACAAATCACCCCATAGTCATTATTTTTTTAGCAAAAAAAAAATATAAATAATTATTTTTGATTCAGAACGTTTATTGAATTCAAGTAATTATGAAAAATTTAGTACCATAATAAACAATAGCAATTTATAATTTGTTATGCATTGTCCCCAGATTGGGATCTGGAGTATATTTAATAAACATCCATGTTGCATTTGTACAGCTTTATAAATTCAATTTGTTCAAATCAATTTAACACTCATATAAGATAACAATTTGCTGAACATTTTTTAATAAAAAAAATTAATGTGAGTCCGATCACAGGGGAGATGTGTAAACATCTAGTAATGAAGTTGGAAGTACTTATGCTTTTAGTATATTTTTTTAATTAATCAATTAAAAGTATCAAAACTTTCAATATTGTAAATACATAGGAATTTGCTGGTTTTTGTTTGTTTTATTTAACTTATTTGGTTAGTAAATGGGCACACTGCAGTATATATGTACTGCATTAAAAATTACAGTAAGCAGTAAATTTACTGATTACTGAAAAAATTCAGTAAATTTTTACTGATAATGAAATTTAATTTGCATTACCAGTCAAATCATAGGTATTCATAATAATCAGTAATCGGGCATTACTGATTACTGAAAATTCAATGCACCTCATCATAATCATGTAGGCACTTTATAAAAATTGCTGAAAAAAATTTTAGTAATCAGCAAAAATTTACTAGTTAAAGAATTATTTTTACTGAAATTTTAGTAGACCTGCAGAGTGCCCATCTATGGTAAATGCCTTAAGTACAAATAGTTAATATTGGCTTATGGTAACTAATATAAGATATAAAAATTTTTGACTCGATTGTGTTTAAAAATCTATGGAAAGCGTAGTGGAATTGTTAGTTGTGGGGGTTTGTGGAGAATTGCTCACATGCAAGTGGAAAACGTCAAATAAAAATTTTGATAAAGCTTGCGACTGTGGGTTTGCACAATTTGTATTAAAATCTCCACCCATAATAATTGGCATGAGATGGAGATTGTTACCCAATTGTCGTGCACCAGTTTCAGTGTAAGGCAACAGTACGTAATGAAGATACATACGTTATAATCTTAATTTATATTGGAATCTAATAGAAATTTTATTAGAATTAACATTACCTCCATTCAGCTTTGATACACTTTGTGTTGTTTTATGTTCTGAGTTATAATTTTTTTGGTGTTTTGTAAAATATTTTATTATTTTGTATTTGTTGCGGTTGACAAGTTATTAATCAGCTGTTTACTGAAATGTAATGTTATTTTACAGCAATGGTTTTCAAAAATTAGTAGCTAATATTGCACACTAGATGGTGCTTATATGCAGCTGTTAAGTATGAATGACAATCTGAAAGATGAAGAAAACTTTTAGTTTTTAGTTTTCCTTATATTTGACAAGTTTAGTTTTTAGTTTTCCTTATTTTGCTTTGTTTTAGTAAATTTTTTATTAAAAGTGCAAAAAATCTTTTTAAAAGTTATTAAAATTAATATTTTTTTGTATTCATTTTATTTATTTGTTTTCATTTGCCTACGATAACATAATGTACGACAATTAGTGAAAATTAGTCGCTACTATTGCACACTAGATGGTGTTGAGTATATTGTATGCAGCGTATGAGTACTCTAATCCACTCATACATAGCTCACACCGATTTGATAACGCTTTACGATTGGTTAACAATTACATCGCACATCTTACTCTAAATTTGTGATTGTATTGTGAAAAAGATTTTTACCCCCAGCGTATAGATGTTTACACATCAAAAATTACATAAATATCGTATTATTTATATACTAAAATCTATGGTCTAATTAAATCTAAATTTTTTTCCTTGACTCTCAGTATATTTAGCCTGGAATCCGTTATGTATAAATCGTGGTATGAGCCCGATCGAGAAAAGGATGGTGCTACAGAAGCATAAAGTTTGCCAAATATCATCAAAAATTGTGCTGTTTGAAAAACCATTATGCTAAAATTAGCTTTTAGTGTTTTTTCTAATTCTGAGTTCAAAACACATACAGTCCCTCCAATAAATGGATGCTCATTTAGCCCTTAAAAAGTTGTTCAACGTTAACCGTTTAACTTAAAAATAAGTATTATGGTTTTAATTTGTTATAGCCTGTGTCTTAATTTCATACAAAACACTAACTTAAAATATTTTAACAAATTCTACAACAATAACGAAAGACAGACGTTAAATAAAACTTAAAAAAAAGATTTTATTACTTTGTTTAAGGACCATTATTTTTAACAATTTCTTTCAATCATCTTAGAATAAAATTTCCCAGGTTTTGGATAATTTCAGCGAACAGTGGTCAATTCGTCACTACTTCGAAAATTTCTTTGTCGGATATTTCTCTCATAATGAACACATTTTCCCTGGAGTTTGTTTGTGGAGTTTCGAGAAGAACTTCCATCGGATATAGACGATTTTACAAAAGTCATGCCTTGATATTGAAGGAACTACTGTCCAATACGACTAATTTGAAGTTTGTCGTCCATATTTTAATTCCAGGTAAAAAAGTACGTCTTGCAACAGGTTTTCACTCCTGAGTTGAAGAGTGCATTATGGTATCCCTAATAATATAAGTAAATTTATAAGGAATTTTGTCATTTATCTCTATATGGAATTTTTTAAATAGTCAATCTGTTTCTGATATTTCATGAATTAAGTTTTTTGCTTTTAAGCCTGTGGAGTTGCATTGTTAACCAGTAACCTACGTGATATTGTACCTTCTATACCGATAAATAGGATGTAACATTTTCAGATAAATTAAAGGGAGAAACTTTCAGTTCGAAAAATTGTGCCGTTTGCAAAAATATTGTGCTAAAAATTTGCACAAATATTAAAACAATTGGGAAATGTTGAGGAAATTGTGCTAAACGGCACTTGGCATAATTTTTCAAAAAATAAGAGCCAAAACCAAAAAAGTTATGCCAAAACGGTACAAATTATGCCAACATGGTAACACCATAGAGTAATCTCATACTAGAGAGAATATTTGGCTCATCTGACGTTTCCTTTCACACTCTTCTTGATGCGGTCTGTGTGATAGAGAGATGTTTCATGAAAAGTGACATACACCAGGTGAAACAATAACTTCTTGCTTTAATTTTTCATTTCGTTTTGGTGAAAAGCTGTGAAATTTAAATGTGTTTCAAACTTTTTTATTGACTGTTATTGTTAGCATACATTTGTGTTGTATTCAACACAATAATTTTAAAAACATAAAACGAAATGCCGTTGTTATTATTTTGTTCGTTGTTTAGAACCATTGCCTCTATCTGGTATTAGTAAAGCAATTCTTTTCAACATCGAACGGAAATATCACACCAGGCCAAATGTCATAAATTTGGTGAGAGTACTATTGGGTCTACTATAAGTATTAGGGTGGGATTCAATAAGTCGTGAAACAGTCACTTCGCGTTACTTCTGTCGTTTTGGTAGTTTATAAAACGTTACAGCTGTTCGGTGACTACCTGCGTTGAGTTACATTATTTAACGGTTTTGATCACTTCAGCTGTCAAATTGAACACGCCACAGTTCTTCGCGTTAGTTGAAGAAATTACAAATTTAAAGAAAAATGTCGATCGAGGATAGGCAGATGAAAGTATTTTGCATTTCATTGCTTATAAGTACTTGCCAATTTTGGATGAAATGCATTCTACGGATAGAGCTCAAATTTTTTTTTTAAATAATTCAAAATTATACTGTTTACGCACTGAAATTCTAAAATTAGAAATGGAACGTTCAAATAAATAATGCGTTGCAAAATTATTACAATTATATTTAAAAATTATAGACATCAGTTGATGTTGACAATAATAAACAAAAGAACCAATACATTACAATCAGTACATACCGCCAAATGGCACGTGTTTTTAAAAGACAACTAATTTAATATATGTAGATGGGGAAATTTATTGGACATTGAACCCCAATATATCACAGGTTTTTTTCACATTTTATGTGAATATTGTTGGTGTTTGCAGTATTATAAATAATAGCAATCTGATCTATAATTGTTTATTTTAGTTTGGCTTTTACATTAACTTTCGGGACTTTTAGAATACTACCCTTAGTCTATGGGTAGCACTGCAGTGGTAGGCAAACCCGAACGCACGCACACAAACGTATTATGTGCTTGGTGGGGTCGCAAACGCACAGGCATAGACTGATGCTTCGAATCAGATATAGTTGTTGTGTACACGTGATTTGCCGATCGTGTGTGTTTGAAAAATACGAGAAAACTACGGATATTAACTGCCTCGTGAGGCTATGGGCTGGTTGCCACTGTTTTAGACTATTGCCTTTTGCGATATTAACAGTATTACTCCATTCTCTGTGCTTGCAGTTCAAGTCTCCCGCTAGTACATAGTAATTATTTGAATTTTTAAGATTCATACAATCATTCATTGAATTTTATTGCCGTACGCACATCTAATAACTAAAAAGTTGTTGCAGTCAACGGGTATTTTTCTGGCGCTTGTCTCTAAAGCATCTAGCGAATATATATATATATACTTTTGTTATCGTAACTGTAGTATTGTATGTTATTCTTGATTAATATAGCAGTTCCTTGGACGTGTTGGAACTAACTAATACATAATATATAGCGAAATGAACTTCGTTCCAACCGGGTGTCCCATTACACCTCATGTAATTTTTATTTATTTATGTTTTTATTTAAAACCAAAAAATTCAGATATTTTATCCATTGTGAACCGGTTTTAGGTCACAACCATTTGGTCAAGTTTGTCATATTACACCCTCTGTATCTATGGATCTAATTTGATTTTGGACTTTTTAAGATGATTGCCTGATCAACACGATAACAATAGCAATTATTTACCTATCGCAATGACATTTTGTCAGTGACGATTATTTACGGAATCTTAGTTTGTGATGGAAAATGGGCTTTATGGCTTTATGGTACCACTTCTGGTACCTCCCATACGAATCGAGACATTTTTAAACAAAATATTGTTACGATTAAGTAAAAGCTTTTGCTTGCTGTTAATGACTCCACTAACAGTATGTACATAACAGGCAGTTAGTGCTGCGCCTGAAAGTATGCATTGTAACAACGTACCAGCTCGCTAAACCAGTAGCATGAATTCACCTCAGTAAAGATAATTCTTCGCCATTCGAGATTGTTCTACAAAGATAAGCAACAACAACAACGTCTAGAAGGTTCTTGAATTCGCTAGATATACCTTCATTTGAGTATGGTGAGTTGGTATAAATAGCGGGGGTCTTTGGAATGGAGAGTTCAGTTTGTGATTAAACCCCGTAAAGTAAGCAACGCGAATTGATAGTAAAATACAAGACTTGTTAAAGTGTTATAAATAAAGTAAACTGTTGTACTATATAAGTAAAATAAAAGGAAGTTAAACCGTTGTAATTATCGTAATTTAAAACGAACCTTGTTTTGTTGTTGGGAATAAAACAACGCAAAAAGGACGAATAAGGAAATTCGTAACAATATTGTTACTGCTAAAAATTTTACTTGACGTATTTGATTAAGCTCAACTCTGCTGGTGGTAAATATTTTGTAAGTATCTACTTAACTATAAAAAATTGGCGGATTTGCCACGCATTTTCTGGCGTCTCCGTCAATTACATAGTGCAAGAACTTGTTGGGGGGTGAATGATTCCTTTGCAGAATAAGAGCCTTAGTGTCACTATTCTTTTATTGCCTTATGAAATTTTTATTTCGAGTCAAAATAGTCTTTAGAAATTTCCAAAAAACTATGTTTGTCAGTATCGTAGGGCATTTTCGAGATACAATGTTTCCAGTGAAATTGAATGAGTCGTTTCCTTACGTCCCGTTTTCGCCATTATTTCGAGAAATGTCAAAAAAGTGTCTTGTGGGCATTTAAATGTTCCACGAAATTGGTGCACAGAAATTTTAGTAAAGGTTGTCAAAAACAAGAAATCGATATCTCCAACTGTTGCCGGTCCTTGAATAGCCAGTTTGAGGGTTCAAATATTCTATATAATGTTTACCTGTAGATTTTATAATTGACCGAGGAAAATAAAAGTGCGAGTCCTTTTCACTCTTCCTCTTTTTAAAATAGTTTTGAATTTTAACTTAAAACGCAATATGTGTCCTGTACCTGAATATCTTTAACCGAAAATTCGGATTAAGGAAAATTATGTATTTAATTGCGTTCAAAATAATGAACCAAAATGTAATTATTGTTTAATAGATTATTTGGCAATCCTTGTTAAAAAAGTAGTCGTCATTATTGTTTTCCTCAGCATGGAATATGTGGCTACTCCAATAACAAATTTCAGCAACTATTAAATATCTAATATAGAAAAATATCAAATTTTCGTTCTAAGACATTCAGATGTAGGACCCATACATATTGAATTTAAAGCTAAAATTCACAACAAATTTAAATAAGGACGAAGGGACTTGTAATCTGTATAAATATCCCACTTTTATTTTCCATCGCTTATTCTAAAATCATCATTTAACCATTTTATAGAATATTTAAGCCCTCAAACTGGCTATTCTAGGTCGATATCTAAACACTGCTTTGAAAAGGTACCAAATGGACTGTTAAAGTTTAAGGTATCGATTTCTTGCCTTTGAAAATCTTTACTAAAATTTTCTGAACAACATTTTCGTGGAACATTTGAATGACCAAAAATCCCGCTTTAATGTACTTTTTGACATTTAGCGAAATAAGGACGAAAATGACATGTAAAGAATCGAGATAGAGAATTGAAAGGTTATACGAAAAAAAGTTGAATTTCACTGAAAAAATTGTATCTCGAAAATGCGCTACGGTATTGAAAATCATAGTTTTTGTGCATTTTTAGAATGCTTTTCAGCTCAAAATAAAAATGTCGTCAGGTCATAAAACAATAGTGAGACCTAAGGGGGCTGTCCTTCCAGAGTTTTAATATACTCACCTAAGACTGTCATTCTGTTGGGGAATCATCTCATCAATCTCTCGAAGACTCCCAATGAAGTTTCATCAGCATGCGATATGAATTCTGCGCTAAAAAACAAGACAGCTTTGTATGAGAGTCTGATGTAGTTGCATCTTTTTTTATCGAGAGAGGATCTTATATCTGAAGTGCTTGCTTAACACTCCATATTCCACTATTTTGTTTAACGTTGATGTTTAGATAAAAAAGGAGCCTTGTTCAGATATAAAAATTAAACATGATTCCGTTCTCAACCACAATTTTAATGATCTTCTGATAAAAATTAAATCCTCGTGCAGAATTGCCTATAGTAACTCTCTACTGATACCCATTTGAGCAGATAAACTCCTTGTCGAAACTCTACGATTAATTTGTTTTACAACAGCAGTAGATTCTGCATCAGAAATGTGGCCCTCGATGATAATTGTAATTGTCCCATGCTCGGAAAAATCGATTACGAGTCTCGTTATAGTCCATCTACTCGGAGGAGTGCCGCCAACCGTGCTCCTAAACTATATTAGGGTGGAAGCGACATACCCCAATGTATGATAGCGGCACATAACCCAAACGCTTCCTCTAAAAATTTAAAAAAAAATTGGATCATATTAATTATACAGAAAATAATGTATAAAAGAAACTAAGTTCATTGTGTGGAGACAATTTACGATATATATAGCAGTCCCAAAACTAGCCGACCTAACAAAGAAGACACAAAAAAGTTGGGAAATTTTTTCTTTATTTTTCAACATAGTTTTAGTTCGATACCCTTTTTCCAGCGATATTCAATAGCTTCGATACCCTGTTTATAGTAAGAACTCCTTAAAATAAAAATCTCACCACCGGACCATTTTTTCTACTTTGGAAAGAGAAAATAGTCCGAGGGAACTAAATCTGGCGAAGAAAGTGCGTGATGAAGCAATTCGAACTTTAATTCATTAATTTTGGCCATCGCAAGAGTGGATGTGTGAACTGGAGCATTGTCTTGATGAAACAACACTTTCTTTTTCACCAAATACGACCTTTTTCCACAAGTTCATCATTTAAACATCATCATAAAATTAGCATAATATTATTCGGATTTTAAGAACTCATTATTTGGTTGTAGTTTTGTAATTTAATTTCATTTCCTTCAATATCTTGTGTCAAGTATGTTTCTGAAATTATCATAAAATCGCGTGATTCGGAAGCAAATAATATGTATTTCTATTTGGTTATAGTAGTTTAATAAGCCTTGGGTATTTGTATATATCACACAGCAACAACGACAGATTTTAAGAAACGAAAAATTGATATTCCATCATGACAGCGAACAGCTACATACGTACTCGCCGTGGGAAAAATCCTTAAATTGTGCTACGAACTGCTACCGCTTCCCCCATATTTTCAGGAATTAGGTCCCAGTTACTACTTTCTATTTCCAAAACCTGAGCAAATGTGTCGGCGGCAAGAGATTTGGGTCGAATGAATAGGTACACTCAACGGAAAAGCATCGTCACACGGATGAAAATGTTCATCACCCCAACAACTTTTGTCATCGAAAGTGAGCTAACGTAACGTTTCATTCCCGCTATGAAAATGTGTTCATCAACTGCAAATTGTTCGTTACTTTAGTGAAAGAATGGTTGTTTTCGCTTCATTATTGCAGCGAATTTCTTTCGTTGCTGCAATGAACTTGTTTCATTGTTGCAATGAATAAGTATCGTTCTTGCAAGGAATTTGCTTCATTGCTGCTATTAATTTGTTCATTGCTGCTATGAATATGTTTCATTGGTGCAATAAATTTGAGTTAGTGTTGCAATGAATTTGTTTCATTATTACAATGATTTTGTTTCATTGCTGCAATGAATGTTTTGAAGTGTGTTTGAATTTTTTTATTGACAATTATACATAAATACACTGTTAGTATTACATTGCAGGTGTTTTGATAACAGTTTTTTGAATATTTGTTTTTGAAAATCTATTTGCTAAATAGATTATATTCATTCCTCGTCTGGAGAAGATCGTCTGGAGAAGATTGTGGTAGTCGAGGGGTTGAGTGTTATTGTGGCCGTCGTGTTCAGGTCCTGCAATTAAGAACATATACGAGGAGTTTATTGATATGATTTGTATTTAAGATATGTACATATCTATGGCTGTACTTACCATGAACATAAGCTCTACTCCCCTATGCTCTACTCCTTTAACATAGAACAACATCATTGTTTTGATAAATCATGCAATTGTTGTTGTGTTGAGGGTTTTGATTTTCAATTGTAGCGCCAAATCTCCCCATCATTAAGCCAGTGATCGCTCTGTATGCAATTTCTTCAACTGCTCTTTTACATATTTTAACCAAATTTGTTAAAATTTCGATTGGATTCATTTGATTGTACGTTGAATTGTTATTTTTTATGTTCGTCGTACTTGAAACAGTTTGTTTCTTTGACTTCTTCGTTTTCATTGACTTCGATTGCTCGCAAAAATGTATGTGTCTTCGCTTTTTCCTGAATCCGAAACAACCCAGCGGACCAAAACTTCGTACACGATATCGCATACGAGAGTTACGCGAAACTTTTGCGGGTAAAACTCTCGAAAACAGATCCGAAAACGATCGGAAAATGAATCATCAGTCGCTCAGTTTGTGACAGTAAAAGTTTCGTTTACGATGTCTTGCAAGAGATTCGTTTGCGAGACTTTTGCAATATCTTTTGCGAGAACAACACAAAAAATAAAATAAAATGCAATAGCCAAAACTTTGTTGTTGTGTCGTGTGCCTGCACGTGTGTGCCTCTGTTTGGCGCACGACACAACGACAACAATGTTTCTCTCTTTTCGTCCGTTTAGCACCCGTTTTTAAACCAGTTTGCGAATATTTGGGCGAGTTTAATTTCTCCCCCGGTTTTGGTCCGGTAAATACTCGCTTCTGAGCCCGTTTGCGAGCATTTAGCGTAACACTCGCTAAGGCTCGGTTTTTTGCCCGCTGGGAGGCGCGACCGAATTATGATTAAAACACGAACACTTTGTTGCGACTTGTACCGTCACGCGCATACACACACACAAATGTTCAGTTACATATTTTGGGGTAGTTTTTCTGCTATCGATGCGTCACTTTCTTTGCTGACGTGTTGCTCCTTGCATTCTCTTTATTTATCTATGTATTTGATTTATAGATTCGCAAGTTACACAAACGATCACAGCAAGCACATTAATTCACACAATAACATATTATTACTAAGTATAACTAATTAAAAAAAAATAAATAAATGGTTCCCATTACATCCCATGAAGGGACCGGGGAGAACTTCTCACAACCACTGAGCTGTGCGCTTTCCAGTTTTCACTCACTGATTGGGACCTACAGTTTTACACCGATTCCGAACGGTATTTTGAGAAGCTTTTTCATGGCTATATACTCGATAGTGTCGCCGTCACTATGCGAGGTGACCGCCGCCGAAAGAAATTTGAAGGTGGTCAGAGCAGGGTTTGAACCCAGGATCTCATGTACAAGAGCCGCGCACACTAACCACTGCACCACCGACGGCCACATGTTTTAACAAATTTATTTAAATTATTCCGGCGGAGAAATATGTCTACCACTTTCGGCTGTTGCAATGGAACTGATTTAAGATGCGTACGTGACGCACCACTCACGCTCACAATTTTCTCTTGCTGGCCTCTTTTTTACGCTCGCTCATTTTGTCGACTGCTTCTCTCTCTATACCATCATACAAATTAGTTTCGTTACAATAACGAAATTGTTTCGTCAACTAAAAATGTTGACAAACCGCCAAAATAAATAAATAATAAATATAAACTATAAAAAGTAAGAGATAAACCAAATATCAGTAGTTTGCATTTTTCTACAAAATTCAAATTAAATAAAATTTTTGCAGGAACGACAAGTAAGTTGTTGCAGCAACGAAATGAAAAATTGTCAAGTATGAAATTTTTCGTTGCAGCGACTACCAAATTGTCGGATATACGACACTTTCACTATAACAACGTAAAAACATTAACGAAAATGTTTCATCCATGCGACGAAGCGTTTTTCTTTCAGTGTAATCACTGAAACAAACGAGAGGACTTTGAGAAAGCCTATTATTTGGAAGGAATACCAAAAAAATTGGAAGAACGATGACCTAAATAATTATTATAATTATGAGAAATAACGCGTTTTTTGTCAAAACAAAATATATTTTAGTTTTTAGTTAATGTATGAGAAATTCACGATCACGAACATTTTTCTAATTGCAAAATGGTTGGCGAGTATGCATGAGGAAAAGAAGAACATGGCGGAAAAAAGCTATCGTTCTTGTGTTGAAATGTGCTGATACTTCGGGATCTTCGATCGATACTAATTCGCATATGTACATATACGATTGATGATCTACCGATGGTATCAATTCAGGCCCAGTAGTTAGGCATCTGATGGAGTTCGAAACTAGTCATGCCAGTGAGTATGCTTAACCGTATTGTATATTATTTCCAACAAAAACCAACCATTTTTCAATTAGAAAAATGTTCCTGACCTTGTAAGCTTGTACATATGAATTTCTCATACATTAACTAAAAACTAACAAAAGCGGTCATAAAATTCAAATTCAAATAAATATATTTTATTCAAAACGTCATGGAGTTGCCAAACTGTCCTCTACATGTAAAGTAAAGTTAACAAATAAAAGGCATTCTAATAAGAACGGCTTGGAGCCAGTATTGCAGCATTATAAATATGATATTGCATTCTTAAATTTACAATTCAGTTCTCCTCGAAAACGTTACAAATATTATTTCTTTATAGCGCTCAACCAATTAAGCGTTTTTTCGCTGTGCAAGGAGTTTTATGTATGTAATTGTATACTCACATTTCTATCCGCTTCCTTTGCTGTTTTTTTCTCTCCCTTTTCCTTTTTTGTGGATGGGTGCGGCAAAGGAAGCACTTTGATTGTGATGCGTCGAGATTTGTTGCATTTGTTGTTTACACTTTGAGTTTGTGGCGTTGTTATGGAAATTTATACGAATGTATTGTATTGCTGCATGTATAGACCGACAGTCTAGGAGTGCCATGCTGTAAATGTGTGGTTAGAGATTATGTTTTTTATTGTTAAAACACTTTTTTCCTCCGTGCTGAGTTGTCAGTGTTTTACCAATTTGTGATGAAACATTTCCCATTCTATTGCTGCACATGAATACTGGCGATGATGAAGGCACATCGTAGCACGAGGATTCATGCAACAAACAATCATCATAATATAACGAATATGGGCGGAAGGATACATTACAAGTTTTGATTGAAAGTTGTGAGGCGTGCAACATTCACAGACACAACCATACATACCTGCAAACATATGTATAAGTTCAATGTTCATGTACATATATGGGCATACACTCGCCCGTATGCAGCTTAGCAATCTTTTTGTACCACTTTTAAACGCTCATATAGTACGTACGTCTAAACACACAGATGTTGGTATGTATGTATGTACACTTAAAGAATGATAAATTAAGGTGTATCGAAAATAAAAATAAAAACGTGTAAGCGGAAATATATAAATTAGACAAAACATGAATATTTGGCGATTTCCTTAAAACTGTTTGTTTGTGCTATTTTCTGATAAATGGCAACCCTCTGACAAATCATACACTCCGGTTCACTTATTTGAAGGCACTAAAAAATCCATATTCAGCAGCCTGTATCTTTGCAATTTGTAACCGCTTGCAGAATTTTGAAATGGAAATGGAAGCCAGACATTTTGAGATATAAAAAAAATCATGACAATAGTGGTTTTACTTTATTTATTTTACTTTATTTTAGAACTATTAGTAATGGGTACAACCCCCTTTGTTTTTAATAACTTCAAATATACGTGTTTTCATTGAGAGATAAAGAGAATTTATGCAATCCAACGAAATTTGATTCCAAGCATCCTTAATGGCCTGAATTAATGACTGCTTGTCATCAAATTGTCTACCTCCTTCATAGACTTTACGAGATAACCAACCCCAGACATTTTCGATAATGTTTAGATCTGGCGAATATTGTGGCCAGTCGAGAATATTAACTTTTTGGCTTGCAATGAACTCCTTTACTACTCTGGCGTTGTGTATAGAGGCATTATCCTGTTGCAGTACCCAAGATATGGGACCAAATAGTTCACTGAACTTCGGTAAAGCCGTTTCCAATAACGTTTTATAGCTTGCACCAGTAATTTTTCACTTTGAAATTCAAGATCTATGTTGCCATAGTACGTAATAGCACTCCACACCATAACGCCGCCCCTTGGCTGTGATATCGGTTCAAAAAACGCTTATCTTTGCGCATAACATTGAAATAATAGTTGTAGCCATCAGGCCCATACAAATTAAACTTCTTCTCATCCGTAAATACAACGGTTCTCCAGTCGTTTACATGATCTCTCGGCTGCACATCCCATACTATGTAGTCTCTTGCGAATTGAAGCCGTTTTTCCTTACGAGGAGCATTAAGTGAGGGATTTTTTTGTAATTTCAGGTATTTAAGATACTCCCAGCTCTTAATTACTCTGGGTAATTCTGATGATTTTTCTTTTCTCATACGTAGATAAAGACAATGAAACCCTTCCTTTAAATTTTTTTCCATACCCCTCGGGGTCCTTGATCTAATTGTCGACAACTGTTGGGCTCCGTCCAATATTTTTAGCTATTGCGCGGTTAGAATATCCCTCAGAACGGTAAACATCGATTTTAGTTTTTTCCGATAGATTCAAATTTGTTTGTTTTGCCATTTTGACTCGTAAAAAGATTAAGATGTAGTTAATAAATTGTAATAAACAAACGCTCCCTACAAACAATCATCGCTTACTTTAAAAATAATAAATAAATGATAAAGTACCTTTGTTCAAGTGAACCAAAAAATAGCATATTTTTTGACTTTTCTTATTATAAATTGCTCAAAAAAGTTCTTTAGTTAAGAAACCACTATTGTCATGATTTATTTATATCGTATCTCAAGATGTCTAGCTTCCATTTCCATTTTAAAATTTTGCAATCGGTTACAAATTGCAAAAGATACAGGCTGGAATATATAATGTACAGGCTGGAATATAATTGAATATAATATGGAATTTTTAGTGCCTTTAAATAAGTGAACCGGAGTGTATATCGGGCATTAAAAGTCCGTTGAAATGGAGAATTTCCAACTGTGAAACTGGGCATTAATTTAATGAATTTTAGGAAATAACATGAATTTTAAAATCAAAAAATCAATGGTTAGGATATGGTGGGAACTGTTTTTTCCTTTCCTTTTACTAATTTTTCCTTAGGAAAATTTAAATATGCCCTTTAATTAAAAAATGGGGTTTTAATTAAAAAATTGTAAATTGATATTCATTTACAAAGTGTATTGTGTAAGATTAAGTATAGAATATCATATCGGTAAATGGCATCCACGGCATTGCTGGCATACACACTATTTTGCCGCAAATTTGCAATAAACATTTTGCATTAATGAGGCTGAGTTTCATCGATGCAGAGCTCTATTTCCACCTTCAAGGCGTAGGTGATCTTAGAATAAACCTTGGGCTTCAAACCAACCCAAAAAAAAAGTTCAACGACATTTAACGAAACAGCGGTTTTCGCAAACTTGTTTCGTTTGCCATAAATGGTTTATTGTACACGTTTTCGTTCCTTGTAAACGAGTTTAGTTATTTATTCCAAAGGATTCGCAGAATGTTCGTTAGCCTCAATTCCATTTGCCAAACGAAGATCATATATCTGAAGTTTAATTTAGGCGCAGCGAAAGTTTTCTTTGCACGATAAACCTTCTTTTTTTGTAAAATATTTCTTTGTTCTTTCGTGTAGCGCTCTATGTTTAATAACCTCGAACTGTCGTCAGCTTCCAAGGTGTTTTTGTGCAACAGCAGCACTAAACCATACAAATGGCTCCAAGTTTAAATCCGCCATGAAGTTTGAGACTCTCTACATATACGAATCTTAATTATTTGTCATCTTAATTATTTTCCAAAAATGGAATATTCTGAATCAGTCGGAGGTGCCCGCACGGTTGTTGTACATGAAAATGTGGATTATAGACCCGCTCAGGACAAATAATTCGCTTAGGTTAGCATAGGTAGAAGTGGCTGTGACCAGTGTGACCAGATCTAAAAAATTGTTGCAGCTAAATCGGTTCCATAATAATGGTACATTTTTTCTTTTAATGCTAAAATATACAAATTTCTTTTTAATTTCTATATTCTTTATAACGTGTTTATTATTCATAGTCCGTCTCTTGTGCTTCCGTACATATACGTTTTAATTCATTTGAGTAAAAAAAAATCGATTATATAAACAACAACAAATATTTTATACAATAGTAAACTATAAGTATTAAGGAACACAAATATTTCAGAATTGGTTACATATTTTCTTGATTTTAAAAATGTTTCAAAATGCTTTGGAACAAAAAGGTCTAGATTTTGAAACTATTTGATAGCAGAGCCCTTTACAAAGATCGTATAGTTCTGATAACAAGAGTGTAGGGTCAACATCATTACTTTCAAACATTTTATTTAATCTTTGTACATCAGACAGCAAAGGTTTCAAAAACTTTAAATAGTATAAATTCTTATCGATTTATAAATTTTTCAAAATATTTGCTTGATGGCATGATCCTGTCATTGCGGCAATTTCAAAATGAGTTTTTACGTTAGCCATTGCTAATCGAGTAAAATTTTAGCAGACGCTTTTACTTACAAGTATAAAAGAAGAATAAAATTAAATTATTTGAGATTTATTAGATTAAAAAAGATAGAAGATGATAAATGAATAATTCAACATTGCTAAAAAAAATGACAACTGCTAAATGGAAATAAATAATGCTAAATTTAGCAGCAAAAATGTTAAAATGGTCACACTGGCTGTGACTATTGATACACTTAGTCATTGAACCTTCAAATTGACCTGTTGTGGTTAATGGGGGGTCAAGCCATATGATACCCCATCCCGATGTTCCAAGATTAGGCTGACAAAATGAAGGTATATTAATCCCTGACGAACCAATTTTTGATTTTAATCCCAGAATATTTTTTCCAACACACAAAAAAGGCGGAGCACATCAGACGTTCAACACTGACGTCACTCTCGTCATCCCTGCAGCTTCTGCAGTAATCATGAGCTGATATAAGTCTAGACGCGTATCTGCCTATCAAAGAGTTCCTAGTAATAACAGCTTCTTTCGTAGGGACATCGTGTCTAGGAGTGGACATCAAGTTTTTCGAACTATTCTGGTCATACCTTGAACATACTTGTCTCGCGATCCCCCAATTCGTGCCTCCAGACCATCTATCATTCACATGTCTGGGAGGAGGTTTGATTTTAAATACTCAGCCAGAGTGAAATTTCTCCGACGGCCATAACTTCTGCCTGAAAAACACGATCTGGTGGCCTTTGTTCAAGGCCTTCTAGTTTGGAGCCATTCGAGAACAGTAAATACCTTGAAATGGGTTTTCCAATAGGTACTTGACAACTTTGAATTTAATTTGTGAACGCACTATTTCACTGATCATCTGTTACTTTCCTTTTTTTTCAGTAAACTCAACATTTTCATCTTGGTAAAGTACACGAACTAACAACGTAGGTAAATTATAAAAATGTACTACCGAAATTCGGAGTGGGTGACCGCAACTTTATGAGCTTTAACTCCAATTTTGGATCGTTATTCTCGCCCTAGTAGACAAGCAATAACAAGTTTAGTGCAAAAATGTGAGTCTACATATTCATTGTGTGATGCTGACGTGTCAGTGAGACAACGGGTTGGTCGAAGTGACGAAAATATCGCTGCCGTTCAGGCGTCCGTAGCAAACGATCCAAATCAGTCGATTCCGCGGCGTTCTCAAGAACTAGGCATCGCGAAGACCACTTCATGGCGAATTTTGCGTAAAGATCTTGGTTTAAACCCATACAAGATCAAGCTGACTCAAGAATTGAAGCCGATGGACCATTTAACGCGACGTACGTTCTCCGATTGGGCTCTGGAGAAGATGCGCCAAGATGATGAATTTCATCGCAAAATCATCTTCAGTGACGAAGCTCATTTTTGGCTCAATGGGTTCGTCAATAAGCAAAATATGCGTCATTGGTTTGGTGAAAATCCACATGTGCTTCATGAATCACTACTTCATCCACAAAAAATAACTGTTTGGTGCGGTTTGGATGCCGGCGGCGTCATTGGGCCATATTTTTCGCGGACAATAACGATGCTCACGATACTGTGAATGGCGATCGTTATCGCGCCATGATTACCGATTATTTTTGGCCCGAATTAGAAAACATGGACTTGGACAGAGCACACGTAACAATCGATTCATTGAAGAGTAAGTTTGGTGAGCGTGCTATCTCAAGAAATGGACCAGTCAATTGGCCACCTCGTTCGTGAGATTTGACGCCTCTAGACTTTTTTTTTATATTAGCCAACAAACCGACGACGTTGGAAGAACTCATATCCAACATTAAACGCGAAATATCGGCCGAGTCATTGAAAATTGGGTCCAACGAATCGACCGTTGCCGACGTGACCGCGGTGGCCATATGATCGAAGTCGAGTTCCATTCATACATTTTTTGATTGTATTTCAAGTCAATCATAAAGTTATGAAAATATATCCAATGGTTTGCGTTATATTTAAAAAAAAAGTTGTCAAGTCCCTATTGGAAACCCCTTTATTACCTGGTATGTGTACCTTATATTACCCAGTACTCTAGAAGAGACGCAAGTTCTGCAAAATTTACTTGGAAGAGAGAAGAATTTTAAACGGGTGATTAAAAACATTTATATTAGCTAAAAAAAAGTTGTATGTAGATGTAGTCACTTTCAGTCAAATTCAAACCGCCGGGCGCACTAAAATGGTCCAGCCGCCGCTGACGACAAATTGGGGTCGACTTTGAACCCTGCCTTCCAGTCCTGTCTGTCTGGTATATAAATGGAGAAGTTTCTCTCAAAGGTAGACGTTCGTGCCATGTAATCCACTTCTAACGTGGAATACCGTTGAAAATCGCACCGTGACCATAGCTAGGTACTATTGATATGTAGAGGAAAAATAGTGGGCGGATTGCATGCATTTGTTCTGCTGAAATGTCTCACGGCGCGTGATTTCAAAGAATCTAAACGCCGTTATAACTCATCATTATTCTGTTGATCGATTAATTGTGTTATAAAATTAACAGAACAATTTAATAATTAATTTTTCGATTAACTCGAACAAATCGGTGCGATTAATCGATTAATAAAATATAAGTATGTGGTTGTGGCAAGCCGTACGTCTTGAAACACTCCTACAATGTGTCAACTCATATGACAACGATTTGCGAACAAATTTCATAACTTTACACACATTTCGAACAGATTTGATAGTTTGTTGAGAAAAAGTGTCGCAAAGAACTTTGACTCAAAGACATAAATCAAAAAAAATTGTCTCAAAATTCGTTGATTAAATTGGGTGTAATAAATAAATAAATGGTTTCCCATTACATCCCATGAAGGGACAGTGGAGAACTTCTCACAATCACTGAGCTGTGCGCTTTCCAGTTTTCACACACTGATTGGGACCTACAGTTTTGCACCGATTCCGAACGGTATTTTTGAGAAGCTTTTCCATGGCTATATACTCGATAGTGTCGCCGCCACTATGCGAGGTGACCGCCGCCGAAAGAAATTTTAAGGTGGTTAGAGCAGGGTTCGAGCCCAGGATCTCATGTACAAGAGCCGCGCACACTAACCATTGCACCACAAAAAAAATAAAAACGAAAAAACGAAAAAAAAAAAACCAAAAAACCAAAAAAAAGAAGAAAAAACCAAATAAAACAAAGAAAAACGGAAAAAAAAGAAAAAACAAAGAAAAAGCGAAAAAACACGAAACAAAAACGAAAACGAAAAAAACCAACGCAAGTCAAAAAAAAACAAAAAATTTCATAGATTGTTGTGCCACTCTTAGTTGGAAGATCCAATTGAGCCGCTTATTCTCTGTGCATGAATACATACATATAAGGTAATAGCTGACAAACGTGTAAATCATTTACACGTTTGTTGTAATAACAAACAACAACTATGTTTCTTTCATCTTACAGAATTACCTTTTATTAAAAATCGATTAAAATTAAAGCATGTTTCGACGGGCGCCATAGGCGCGTTCCAATCCACTAGTAAAGATAATAGTTAGAATATTACATTTTGCAAAATAAAGTTTCAGAGCTAACCCTAGCCTTTTTATGGGAGCTACCTGAAGGCGTGGCACTTTTGGGTCCAAACTTTGAGTTTTTTTTAATTTTCGCTTGGTACCAAGTGACTAATTTTCATGTTTCTGCAACTACGATTTGTGAATTGTAGCTACATATATTTTATATAATGAAGTAGCTTTTGCTACATTTTTTTTCTTTTAATAAATTTGCCTAGTACAATGTTCGAACACTGTTTTCTTTTTTTTTATTTTATTTTATTCGTGTAATCGAATAATTTGATTGCGTTTTGTTCGGTTAATTGTAGAGTGAAATTTACGATTAACGATTAACCGCTTAATCAAAAAGCCCGATTAAATGGGTACCCTAGTTGTGACAGTGACTTCGTACCCGAACACCTCGAATGGACTGTTAATATAACTTAAAAAACTGGGGGCTAATTCCCGCAGTCGTGATCGAAATTAGATTTGAATCGAAATTAATTTCAAAAGCGTGTAATATTCTAATGATATTACTCGACACGAAACGAATCGAATTATTGTGTCAGCGTTGTAAAAAACCCACCTAAATATGTTAACCAGCACTGAGTGTATTTTAATAAAATTTAAACAAAAAACATGATTTTACAAAAGAAAAAAGTTTAAGGTGTAAAAGTTTTGTTAAAAAAGTAAATTGAAATTAAATTCAAGAGTGGATCCCGTAATTTTTATTTTATTTATCTTCTTCTGATTCCGATGAAACGGAAAACCTTAATGTTATAAGGAAAAAGATTAGAAGAAGTACCGATCCCTTAGGTTTAGCAAGTTTAAGAAATTGTTTGTATAAATAAAGCTAATAGTATTTATTTCATAGATTTAACAAATTACAGCAGACAGTTGTCTGCTTCATTTTGCTTATATTATTTATCATTTATTTTTATATATGTTTTCTGTCTTATCGGATGGCGTATTCTACGTTAAACTTAATGGCCGTGTCTTTGACACAGCCTGCAGGGACAGTCCGTGGCCGAAGGCCTTGGACAACTGTCTGCTGTAATTTTTATATTTACCAACGGCATTTGATTCAAGTCCGTTTAAAAAAAAAAATATTATGTTCAATTTTTTAAACTTAATTTAATTTATGTATTTTAATTAATATTTTTATTGAAATAAGTTCTGCGAATGTTGAGAGGGCCGCCCTAATATTAAAAAAGGTTTACCTTATCGAGTCTTCGCATTAGCATTCGAGCGTTGTGTGAAAGCTTTACGCTTTACAATTCAAAATTAATGTTACAACAGCTTTATTGAAGCTTTCGCAAAAAAGCTTTATTACGTTTGCTTACTGTTTGTTTCACTTTTTACTAGATACATGTTGCCAAGCAACATTAGCTTGCTGTTCGTTTCACTTTTTACTAGATACATGTTCCTAAGCAATGTTGAGCAACCAAAAACACTCAACCAAACACCACACATATGTTTGAGTGTATGTGTTTAAACAATTTTCATTTGAGAAATTAAAATACTAGAAATATATCAACCAATATGAAATGTAGATCAAACGAAAGATAACATCTTCATTTACCTACAAAAAAAATTTAAAAAAAATTCATCTAGCCGTTTCCTCAAATTCAATAAAATAAAGATTACAACAATAAAAACCTGACATGACTCCTCATACCGTAAGGTAAGACGTATTCTACGTCAAAAACGTTTTCGACTTACTAAGGAAGCATTCAATTATGTTCTTGGAGAAATAAATTTTGAGGGGCACCTTTCTACCACAGTTCCACCTAAAATTCAATTGGCAGCTACACTTTCGCTCTTGGCTTTCGGAGGTTTCCAACATTCTGTTGGAAACGACTTTTTAATTGGTGTAAGTCAGAGTGCAATTTGTAAAAAAAAACAACGCGTGTGGTAGACGAGAAAGAGCGTAAGCTTTGTAGCCAATTTATATAGTTCAATTGTATTTTATAGTAAAATACAAGATTCCTGGAGGTATACAAATAAAATACGTACATACATATGTAATCGTATATTTCTATATTTTTTTTACAGTGGTAGAGTGTGTGGACGGAACACATTTTGGTTTACAGAAACCTCCAAATGAGCATATTGTTACGAATTTCCTTATTCGTCCTTTTTGCGTTGTTTTATTCCCAATAATAAAACAAGGTTCGTTTTTAATTACGATAATTACAACGGTATCACTTCCTTTTATTTATTTATACAGTACAACAGTTTACTTTATTTATAACACGTTAACAAGTCTTGTATTTTACTATCAATTCGCGTTGCTTACTTTACGGGGTTTAATCACAAACTGAACTCTCCATTCCAAAGACCTCCGCTATTTATACCAACTCACCATACACAAATGAAGGTACATATATCTAGCGAATTCAAGAACCTTCTAGAAAATATTGTTGTTGTTGTTTATCTTTGTAGAACATTCTCCTACACAGGAGAATTATCTTTACTGAGGTGAATTCATGCTACTGGTTTAGCGAGCTGGTACGTTGTTACAATGCATACTTTCAGGCGCAGCACTAACCGCCTGATGTTTACATACTGTTAGTAGAGTCATTAACAGTAAGCAAAAGCTTTTACTTATTCGTAACACTGCCCCCCACTTAAGCCTGTTCGTCCCGAGCAGGCTCAACCCTCCGTTTTCCATACAGAGCTAGTCTTTCCAAATGCACGACTTTCATTTTAGCTCTTGGACTTTGGCTTTTCTGGATTCGATAAACCACGTCATTTATTCGTTTGACAACCTTGTAAGGGCCTTCCCAGTGAGTCTGAAGTTTTGGAGATAAACCCTTCTTGCGCTGTGGGTTGAACAGTAAAACTAGCTGGCCTTCATGAAATCCTTCTGAATTTGCCGCTCGGTCGTATCTGGCTTTCATTTTGTTACTGACCATTTTTAATTTGTTGCGCACAAATTCATGGAGATCATTAAGATCCCTCGTATCATGGTAATTGACATCACTGTTCGCAGGGTCAGACGCTGGTATGGTACCGAACTCTAAATCTCCAGGCAGCTTCAGCTCATTTCCAAAAATTACTTTAGCGGGTGTTCGCGAAGTGGAGTCATGGGTGGCCGTCCTATATGCCAAAAGGAACTTCGGTATGTGTTCATCCCAATCTCTTTGATCTGCGCTGACTACTTTTCTTAGGTATTCTTCAAGAGTTCGGTTGAATCTTTCAACCATTCCGTCAGACTGAGGATGCAATGGTGTTGTTCTTGTTTTCCGAATACCGTATGACTCACACATTTCTTTGAAGATGGTCGATTCAAAATTCCTACCCTGGTCCGAATGGAGCTCCGAGGGGACACCAAAACGGCATATCCAGTTATCCACAAACACTTTAATTATAGTCTTCGCTTCCTGATTTGGAACAGGGTATACTTCGGGCCATTTACTGAAGTAATCCATAACCACTAAGACGTACTGGTTTCCAGAGCTACTGACGGGAAATGGACCAGCCACATCCATAGCTATACGCTCAAAGGGTGCACCTGAGTTGTATTGCTGCATGTGGCCATGACTTCTTCGCGTTGGTCCCTTAGCTGTCATGCATTGGGTGCAATTTGCTATCCAATCGGCTACCGCTTGTTGACAGCCAATCCAGTAGAACCGTTGCTTTAGCTTTTCAATGGTCTTGGTTATTCCTAGATGTCCTCCGCTCGGGCCATTATGGAATTCTGTCATTATCTCTTTTTCCTTGGAGGAAGGTACCACTATTAACTTTTTGACTATTTTACCATCCTCACTTTCCCATAACCGGTATAGGCAACCATCCAATAATTTTAGGCTGTTCCACTGGGCCCAGTATGCTTTCATCAGGGGGCTCTCTGAGGCGATGTCATTGCGTGTTGGTCTTTCACCTTTTTCTTTTGCAGAAATGATTTTTGCCAGTATAGGGTCGCTTCTTTGTGCTGTTGACCAGTCTTCGTTGGATTCTAGTCGAAGCAGACGTACGTCAATGATGTTTTCTTTCACCTCTGCTTTTGAGCAGTGTTTGCATTCCAGCTTGCATGGACGACGTGACAGGGCATCAGCATTACCGTGTTTTCCTCCTTTTCTATGCTCAATGCTGAAGTCATAGCTCTGCAGTCTTTCAATCCAACGAGCAAGTTGGCCTTCGGGGTTCTTAAATTGCAGTAGCCACCTTAGCGCCGCATGATCGGTTCTTAACTGAAAAGGCTGGCCGTACAGATACTTGTGGTAGTGTTTGACACACTCTATGACTGCCAGTAGCTCTCGTCTCGTAACACAGTAATTTTTCTCTGGCTTTGAGAGTATTCTGCTGTAGTACCCAATAACTTTTTCTTGGCCATTGATTTCCTGCGAGAGCACGCCCCCTATTCCGTAACCACTCGCGTCAGTATCCAACACGAATTTCTCTCCAGCAACAGGATATGCAAGCAAAGGAGCCGTGCATAAATATTGCTTCAGTTGGTGGAATGACTCTTCTTGTTTTTCGCTCCAACAGTACGGCCGATTTTTCATTGTCAGCTCGTGAAGACTTGCAGCCACTGTGGCGAAACCCGGCACAAACCGTCTGTAGTACGTACAGAGTCCTAGGAAACTGCGTAATTCATGGAGATTCTGCGGTCGTGGCCAATCCTTCACTGTCAGGATTTTGTCTTCATCGGTGGAAATGCCATCTGCTGTCACTCGATGTCCCAAGTATTTTACTTCTTTCTGGAACAGAGAACACTTCTTCGGGCTGAGTTTCAACCCAGCCGCGGTTATACGTTGAAGGACTTCTTTAAGATTCTTCAGGTGTTCATCGAATGTTTTCCCCATGACAATGATGTCGTCTAGGTACACCAAGCATGTTCGCCAATGAAGTCCTTTCAACACGCACTCCATTAATCGCTCGAAGGTGGCTGGAGCGTTACATAGTCCAAATGGCATTACTTTAAACTGCCACAGACCAACCCCTACGCTGAATGCAGTTTTCTCCTTGTCTTTCTCGCTGATTTCTACTTGCCAATAACCACTTTGCAAGTCCAGCGTGGAGAACCATTTTGTTCCTGACAACGTATCCAATGTGTCATCAATTCTTGGTAGTGGATAACTGTCCTTTTTGGTGACGTCGTTGAGCTTTCTATAATCCACACAAAATCGGGTACTTCCATCTTTCTTCTTAACTAGTACCACCGGCGAGCTCCATGGACTTGAAGAAGGTTCGATTACACCATCGTTCTGCATTTCAGCTACCAGTTTCTTTACCTCATCTCTTTTTGCAAGTGGAAGACTTCTGGGCGCCTGTTTTATTGGTCTCGCTTCCCCTGTATTGATGTCATGCTTTACCATTGATGTTCTACCTTGGCATTCTTTTTTCAGGGCGAAGGCAGACGCATGCTTCCACAGTAATTGCTTTGCTTTGCTCCTATCAGAAGGCTTTAGTTCTCGCACCCACTCACTGAGATGCGACTCCAGCACTTTCTGCTCCTTTTCTGATAGTTTGCTGCAGTCAGAATTAACTTCACAGTTGATGACCGCTTCGGCTGGTGTACATTCTGCAATTTCTGTGCGGTCGCCGATCACCTCTTCGTTGTTGGACAAATTTAGAACTCGTACAGGCAAGTATCCTTCATTATTAGTTCTTACTAGAGCTTTGGCAGTGATGATGTTATAGTTGTTTATACTTGCCGGTTCAACTACCCACAAACCGCCGATCTCACAATCTCCCTCCATTCGGGCCCATACTATGGTTTCTGAGTTTGGTGGAAATTTTACATCTTTGTAAGCGATCAGCCTTTTAATCTGTGTTGTATTGTCGTATCCCACATTGAGAGGAATTTCCACATTAGCCCACGTCAAAACTTGCTGCCCCATATCTAAATTGAGGCCTTGGGCAATCATAAAATCTGCGCCAATTATCACTTCATCTACAATGTCGGCGACAATAAACACGTGCTCGATGCTCATGTTGGCAATGGCTAACTTCAATTTAACTTTACCATGTACAGTTGCTGGTTCACCCGTTGCTGTGCGGAGTCTTACACCATGTAACGATTCCTTTGGTCCATTTATCAAATCTGATCTGATGATAGATTGTGACGCGCCTGTGTCCATAGTCAATATGCGCTTCCGACCACCGATAGCTCCGTAGACAGTGAGGTTGTTGTTTTTCTGTTGTATTATTGAGATGGAGATCGTGGGGCCCTCGGTTGTGGGAGCTAGTCCATGCCCCTCTGGGCTAGCTCGTTTTAGTTTAACGGAGATTCATTTTGTGTAGTAAAATTTACCCGTTTATTGCCACGTTGGGGTGAGCTCGATCTTGATCGTTTTCGTGGCTCTCTGCAGTTTCGTGAAATATGACCAGGTTTGTCGCAATTGTAGCACTTTGGTCTGGGCTTACTTCCGCCTGGTAACGCCTTGCTGAGGGTTTGGGTGATTTCTTTAAGATCGTTTATGGCACCCTTCAAATCTCCTGCCTCCGACTCCATTTCAATTTTTCTAACTCTTTGTATTTGAGGCTTGGACACAAATTTCGCTGTCTCCTGTGCCAAGGCGAACGAAACAGTTTCGGCGAATGTAGCTTTTTGTGTGGCACAAGTCACGTATTTTATGTCAGGATCACGGATGCCGTTGACGAATGCTTCAATCTTAAATTGATCCAAGAATGGGTGGGACTCACCAGGATAAGTCATCAACACCAAACGTTCCACCTCGGTTGCGAAGTCCTGAAGCGTTTCATTATGCTTTTGCACTCGGCCTCTCAATTCCATGCGATATAAATCCTTCTTGTGATCGCCACCATACTTGCGTTGTAACGCAGCCAGTATATCCTCGTAGTTGTTTCTGGCACTGACGGGAATGCTCTGAAGGACTTCTGCTGCGTTGCCTTTCAGTGCTAAAATTAGCTCTACTGCTTTGTCGTTGCTGTTCCACAAGTTCTTAATTGCGACCATTTCGAATTGGAATTTAAAAACGTCAAATGGTGTAGAGCCATCGAAACTGGGAGCTTTCAATCTACTAGAGGCTTCAGAAATTACTCGCACTGGCCCCTCTTGTAACTGAAGTTCATTAATTTTTCTTTGCAATTCACTTACATCATTTTCGACTTTCTCAAACTTCTGTTCAACTTCTTCGAACTTCTGTTCGAAGTTTTCGAATTTCTCATTAACATGTATTTCCATGTTGTTCATAACTTCCGAAATTTGTTGAAGTTTGTCATTTGTGGCGTTAGATGTCTCTTGCATTATTCTAGAATTCTCGTCCAGCTTCGCGTTAATAACTCTAGAGTTTTCGTCCAATTTTGCAAACTTTTCCATCATGGCCGCAAACATTGTAGAAACATCTACATTACCAGTTGCTTCATTTGCAGATATCTCCATTTCTTCTTTGCATTCAAACTGGTATTTGTCAATGTCAATGTTTCGGCGCTTTAATTCTTCTATTAATCGCCTCTGCAGCTCTACCTTATTACCAGCTGTCGGTTGATCCAATTTACTCAACTCCTTTTTTAGTTGTTCAACTTTGAGTTCTTCAAACTTCATCGTTGTCCTTAATTCGTAATTTCACTTCTGACACCAATGTTACGAATTTCCTTATTCGTCCTTTTTGCGTTGTTTTATTTATTTATTTTTATTTATTTATTTATTTATTTATTGATTAATTAGTTCCTGTACACAAGACATAAGTCTTATATTGCAGCACAGGCATTTAAAACGCAAATTACGACTAGTGTAAAATAAGACAGGAAAAACATAAAGACATAACTGTAACAAAAATTATAAGTCGTAATATATAAAAGAGAGAGAAAAAAAAAAACTTTGTTTTAAAACATAAATATAATACCAATTAGCATAGAAACATGTAACATAATCAAATTTAAGAAAAATAATCATTATTAAAACAAACACAAAAGAAAATTAATTCCGTTATAATTAAGTAGAAAAGGAAAATAGTCAAAAAAAAAAGCACATAAATCATTAATCACCATCAAAGGAGTTTCAACAAAAATTATAAACCAAAAAAACAAAAACTTAAGAATACAGATCAGTAATAATATTTCTAAAGTGCAGTACATTATTTATTAGCTGTATATTATTTGGGAGCGTGTTCCAGAGACGGATTCCATTTATGAAGAACTGCCATTCTGAAGTGTGAGTCTTATATTTGAATGAATTAAGTTTCCTTCCTCTACATGAACGGGAGAAAGTAATACGTCTATAGAGGTGTAGTGGCTGTTTTGTGTTGATGATTTTGTGTAAAAAAACCAATACCCTTATATTAAGCAAATTGTCAAAACTTACATCATAGAGCTGATGAGAAAAGGACGAAATGTGGTCGTATCTCTTTAAACCGTAAACATAGCGTATAACGTTATTGAAAGTGACGTTAAGTTTTCTTCTACTTTGCGAATCACAGCTAGCAAACAGTTCGCTACCATACAATAAAACAGGCATAATATACGTTTTGGCTAGTAAATTTCTAATTCCAATGGGGGTACAATGTTGTGTTTGCCATAGATTTCTGAGCATTGAGAAAGTGCGTCCACATATGGTGTTAATATGATCCGACCATGTTAAGCTGGAGTTAAAAATAATTCCTAAGTTTTTCGCAGTTTTAACGATTTTGATTTTCTGATTATTAAGCATAATTTGTGGAGTTTGTGTGGGCAATATTGAACGTTTTCCAATAATCAAACATTTAGATTTTCCGGGATTTATGGCAAGACCATTTCCCGATGCCCAGCGATTTACTCTGTTAAGATTTTGACTCAGGGTTCTAATACATTGATCAATATGTTCCGGCTCGCAGCTTAAGTAAAGCTGAATATCGTCCGCGTACATACGTACTCTACATTCACAGATATAAGTTGGCAGATCATTTGCATACATAGAGAAAAGTAAGGGTCCAATGATTGAGCCTTGTGGAACACCTCGATTTATTGATAGCATTGACGATTTTGACTTCCCTACGTCGACATATTGGTACCTATTTGTCAAGTAAGATTCAATTAAACGTGTTGCAGTACTGCAGAAATTAAACTGTTGTTTTAATTTAGTGCACAAAATCGAGTGATCTACCGTATCAAAGGCCTTGGAGTGGTCTAATAGTACTAAAAAAGTAAGTCTGCTTTCATCAAGGTCTTTTCTGATATCCTCTGCAACGTCAATTAGAGCAGTAATGCAACTCTGTCCTTTACGAAAACCTGATTGACGGTCGGTAAGTAGAGATCTGGAGTCCAAGTAGTCGAATATCTGATTATGTAAAATACGTTCAAATGCTTTTGAAAGAAATGTCAGAATTGAAATAGGCCTGTAGTCAGAGATAGATTTTGGTATAGGTAAGATTCTAGCTTTCTTCCAGTTGCTGGGGAAATGACTAGTATAGAGTATCTTATTGAATATACACGTTACAATTGGCAGAAGTTTCGGCAATAACATTTTAAAAAATTTAGGATGCATGTAATCTATTCCAACAGCATTAGATGTGATCGACAAACAGGACGCTAACACATCAGATTGACTGACACCAGCAAAAGAAAAAGTTTCAGTGGCAGTACACTGCTGTTCTTTATAAAATTCTACATCTGTCCTAGTCAATGGTATGTTCAAAAAACTTTCGTTAATCTTATTAGCATCTACATCAATAGGAACGTTTTTGCAACTTTTCCCAATACCAATTTCCTGAATAATTTGCCATTTTTTCTTAGACCCCACAGCAGTAGTGAATTTATCGGCATAATACTTTGATTTTGCACTCTTAATAAGTTTGTTCGCAAGTTTTCTTAATCTGCGGTAAATTTCATGAAACTCAACGATTTTAAATCTCTTCCATCGAGTAAAAGCAATGTTACGTTGCATGATGGCCTTTTTAATTTCATCAGAAAACCAAGGACGTCTACCGTGTCGTACAATTTTGGTTTTGAGAGGTACTGTCAGATTGAATAAGTACTCCAGATTTTTCTCAAGAAAAGATACCTGTTCATCAACTGACATCATCGAGTATATTAAACCCCAATCAATTCTAGAATACTCTTCTTCCAAGAGCTGTAGATCAATATTTTTAAAATCTCTAAAAGTAATACACTCTTCAGTAATGGATAACTTGAAGTCATATGTTGTGAAAATGAGGTCATGTTTTGAAAAGCAAGAAGCAGTAAGTTGGTCATATATTAGGACTTTTGAAGTATCAGAAACTAAAAACAGGTCAAGTAGGGTATTTCGGGTAGAAGAAAAATGCGTTGGTAAGATGGAATTAACAGGAGAGAGGCCGAGGGGTATTAATTTGTCGATTAAGTTGGATTCAATTAGTATGTTAGAGTTGAAATCGCCTGCGATTAGGATGTCGTTATACATAATGGAGTATGATTCTATATTGGAAACAAATAAATCTAAACTAATGTTCCGATTTGGTCTATAGACTGCGCCCACAAGTAGCTTACCGTTGCTACTTTTAATTTCGACAAGAACATATTCAACAAGGTCGGGAGCAGCTGACGTTGAAACAGTATGAAAAACTATTCCCCTCTTAATGTAAATTGCTACTCCTCCGCCATGACCAATTCTATCGACTCTCACCACACTATACCCATCCACTGAAATTATACTATCATCTATATCGGAGTTAAACCATGTTTCGGAGACACATATAATATCAACGCCAGAGTTTTCAAATATGTACCGAAATTCGTCGATTTTGTTCACCAGACTTTGAGCATTTATGTGGCAGATCTTCAAGCCTTCTTTTTGACTGCATAATACTCTAATCATATTAGCTGTTCCGTCTTTGGTGGCTTCCCTCAAGCTATTTAAGGTAGCCATAACTGTAAATTTTATATTTGATAACATAAATAAAGCACTTTAGAAATTTGAGAAATAAACTATATAGTATTGAAACTAGTAAGATGTCTGTTTTAAGAAAAATAGGATTAATTGTTCCGAAATTATGAAAAATAGTGATAAAAATGATTATAAAAGATTTATCTTTACAGAGTAATATATTATTAAATAATAAAGTCATATCAGTTTTCCTGTTCGATGAAAGTCTGCTGATGGTTGTCAAAAGAATGGGTCCCAATACAATCAGGAAATAACAAATCCAAACAGGATAGTTGGTCAAATTCATCAATGCGATGTGCTTTATCATCAGGGTGTTTCTTGATGTATACTGAGCCTCGTATGGTGAAAGCACTATGTAGTTTCTTCTGACGCTTCAAACGAACGGCGGCTTGTAGAATCTGGTAGTTGGTCTGCGTAAGATTCTCGTTAACAAAAAATTGACTGATGGAATCAAAACCGATATGTCGAAGGCAGAAATGAAAGTTTTTATCATTCTTTTTGAAACGCGATAGGATTTTTAGAAAGAAATTTTTGTCGTGTGGAGACCACATACGAACAATTATGACCGCGTCCTGTGAGTTATTATTCCGCTTATTATTTTGGTTATTCAATCTAAAAATGGATTCAATAGCAGGAACTGTTGTGTTAATGGCTTTACAAATCCTTTGGAAAATAGTGTACAAGTTTTCATTATCAGTGTACGGAACTCCGTTTACGCGTAAATCACGTGCAACAATGTTATTTTCATTTATTCTTATTTTTAGTTTTAAGTTTTCAATATCATTTATTAAGTTTTGATTTTTACTATTTTCCGTTTCCAGATGGTTTATTTTTTCCCTTGCAATGGCTAATTCCCCCTTAAAAGAGTTTATTTCACCTGCCACTGCTTCTAGCACACATATTTTCTCATTTAACATAGAGATATCTCTTTCTATTAATTGAAGTTTGGACTCAAAAGCGTTAACTATTCGCTCTTCACACTCAATCACTTGTTTACGAGTCGACTCATTTAGTTCACGTAAGAGTTCATATTGTTTGTCAATTTTATCGCTCAGTTTTAACCACATGCGTGTAGACGACGTCTGATCAGATATTCTCGGAGTGTTGATAGTGATCGCTCTATTTAATGTTCTGTTTTCGCACTCATCAATATTTTGTGTGTTGATACGCGAACCCGAGGCTTGCTCTCCAGGTATAACAGAGCTTTGATCTGACAAACTTGCATCTAGTGCACTTCTCTTGGCTTTTGTGTGGCGCTTGACCATTATCTCAATTTTATGTTCTGGTTATGTGTGTATCACTTTGTATGGTTGCGTGTGTATCACTGTGTATTACAAATATTACAATAGCTTTTTTGTTGTTAATATTTTATGTTATCTTGTAGCAATTATGTGTGTATGCATATCTTGCTTGTTCTCAATGCGAATGCTCTCCTTTAACGATCGTTGTTTTGGTTTAGTTTGTTTGACTTTTTTCTTTTTTATTGTGTTGTGTTGTCTATTTTGTGTTTAAGTGTTAACGATTCTAACTTGTTTTGTTTATCTTGGATATTTTTATGTAAAAGTTACTTTGGATTATTAAAAGATTGTTCACAGAGGTTGTTTTGAGATATTTTGACTACTATTTGGGCCACTTGTATTTATAAACTATGGAGTTTACGGAGCGGACAAAAAACACATCCGAACAGAGCAAGACACACAAAAAACACATCCGAACACATCATGACGGACAAAAAACACATCCGAACAGAGCAAGACACTTTCCAATAATAAAACAAGGTTCGTTTTTAATTACGATAATTACAACGGTATCACTTCCTTTTATTTATTTATACAGTACAACAGTTTACTTTATTTATAACACGTTAACAAGTCTTGTATTTTACTATCAATTCGCGTTGCTTACTTTACGGGGTTTAATCACAAACTGAACTCTCCATTCCAAAGACCTCCGCTATTTATACCAACTCACCATACACAAATGAAGGTACATATATCTAGCGAATTCAAGAACCTTCTAGAAAATAAATGTTGTTGTTGTTGTTGTTTATCTTTGTAGAACATTCTCCTACACAGGAGAATTATCTTTACGAGGTGAATTCATGCTACTGGTTTAGCGAGCTGGTACGTTGTTACAATGCAGCACTAACCGCCTGATGTTTACATACTGTTAGTAGAGTCATTAACAGTAAGCAAAAGCTTTTACTTATTCGTAACAATATGATAAATTATCCAAGAATCTATTTTTGAGCAAAGTTTAATTTCGTTAATTTTGACCTAAAAGCAGATAATGTTATACTTTTTTTAAATATACAAGTGTACATTTCCTCTTTTGTTGTTAACCTGTTTACTGCAAATAATTATGTCGATTGCTTTTGTTGATCGTTCGTTATCGAATGCCATCATAAGCATTTTCGATACATTTTATTCGATATCGAGTACGAGAATCCCAAAAGTAGAAAAACTTCCACATTCGAATAAGAATTCGTGCGAATACGAATGCGGGAATTAGCCCCCTGAGCTTTCTAAATGATATAACAAATAAATAAAAATTTTGATATCTAAGCGATCCTGTTGATCGAATAAATGATAGAAATCACGAATTTTGATTTTACTGATTGTTCAATAACATCACAAAATTTTTGGGTAAATTTTCAAAAAAAAGCTTTCTAAAATTTGATTGATTGATTTGAAAAGATGAAGCAAACCTATGCACAGCATTAATGAAACATGTGGCATTTTTGTATATAACAGCATTTCATAATACAACCACCCTGTTTTAAAAACATTTTCAAATGCGAATTTTTATGGCTCTCGGCGGGAGCCAGGTTTTGATTTTAGACCTATAGTTTCTTGGAGTAGTTTTCTTAGAACTCTTCGTAGATGACGTTTTTGCTATACGCCTTTTACGACAGCCCTAACGTATACACATAATTCGAAATAATAAAAAGCATATACATACATATTAGTATAAGGGGTTTATTAGACGATTATTATCCGTATCATAGTTATACCCTCACCCATAGGGATGGGGGTTGGCCGGGCCGAAAAAAAGTTGAAAGTACAGTATTAGGTTAGCAAAAAAAATCGTTCTATAGGTCAAGTAGAATTCACACACAAAATTTCAGGAAAACAATTGGTACATTTTAATATATTTTGGTACATTTTAATATAATTGCGATACATTTTCACAATTGTAAGGATGGTGAAATGTTGCACGTATCACATTAGTGTGTATGTAAATAAATAAATGTACATCAAAAGTTTTGAAGAAAAAAGTAATAAGTATGCAATAAATGCAATTTCGCTAAATTTTAAAGTAGAAAACGTACTTTTTTGCTGTTTTTGGTCTTTAAAATTGCAGCGGCACAATTCTGAGGGGTTGGTGTCGTATTGATTGATGCTCTATCTCACATAAACCACAACCGAAAATATCGAAATTTGGTTCTGTGCAAAAATTTTGCTAGAACATACCTTGCCCACTTTTCACCTCACATCCAAAAAATGGGCGACTCTTCTGGTGGTTAATGCGATATCTCCCTTCAACTGCAACCGATATTAATTACATTCGAAAGTGAGCCATGTTTAGTCAAACACTACTTTGTAATTAAAAATTGGCATCTTTACCACAACCATTACAATAGTTGGGCGGAGTTCCGGTTGGTCGACACGAAATCTCCCGTAAACCAAAACCGGGCTTAATGGAATTTTATACCATCCAATATTTCCTCATAAGCTACTGTGTAATAGACTTTGACACGCCTATTTTTGCACCTCCCATGGAAATGATGTCCAGGCAATTGGCTAATTGTCACGATAAAACACAACAGGCTCCAATTTATTTGGTAATTAGATTTATTTGGGGCAACGTCAATCTGCTATTGAATATTCGGGTAACTCAAAGTTGGTCGACTCCAAAAGTAATGTAATGCCTTTTTAATGGGTGAGGGTATGTTTAAGTCGGTTCACCCGACTGAAATTTCTGTACTGTTTTTATGAATACTACTGTCGAAAAATTAAATAATTTTAAATATTAATAATGTATTAAATAAACGTATGAACCATTTTATTTTTGCAAAAAAAATTAAAATCTTGAATTTTGCGTCGGGGAGAAATGTTGTTTTCAATAATTTATGTAGCTCAGTATTGCTTCGCGTACCTGTTGCAACTGGTCTATTTTTTCGTTTGGCATAGTTTTTTTCCAATACACCTTAATTTGCAAACACCCATTCATAACGTAACAATGCACTGCAATGCTTGTTTTTTTCGTATTTTTTTATCATCCAAACCGAAAAATCCTTGGTTACATTTTTTATTCAAAATGTATATGTATACGTAATGTATGTGTATAAAGAAGTTCAGAAGTACACTGTAAAAATATTCGGTTTTTGGTATAGAATTTGAGAACCAGAATAAACAATCATTCAGCTACAATTAACATTTTCTTACATTTAGCATTTTGTGAGTCTTTGCATTGTTACGAACTATTATTTGAAATTGAACATTTGAATCCCAACGAAATATTTGAATCTGGTTATTATCAGATAAGTGAAAAAAAATAAGTAAATGGTTTCACGTTACATCGCAGGAAGGGATTAGGGAGATCTCCTCACAAATCAGTTAGCTGTGCGCGTTCTAGTTTTATACTCACTGATTGGGACCTAAAATATTATACCTGTTCCGAACGGTATTTTGAGAAGTTTTTTCATGGATATGTACAAGGTGGCGCAAAAGTAAACTTCCGATGTTTTTTGGCTGTAATTTAAAAAAAAATTAAAAACTTTGATTCTTCTTGTGGATTATTTTTATTTGGTCTTTTAATTTTTTTTTACATCAAGTCGAGAATATGATGTCATGTAAATGGCCGCCGCCACAGTTGATTGTCATTTGAGCCCTTTTTATGGCATTTTCCATCACTTTGGCCAAAACTTCCGGCGATAGGTCTTCACATTCTTGACGGATATTGTCTTTAAGAGCTGCAAGACTGAGGCTTGTTGACATAAACCCGCGACTTCAAAAAAGCCCCACAAAAAGAAGTCTGGAGCGGTCAAATCAGGCGATCTTGCTGGCCAGTGCAAATCGCCAAAACGGGAGATTAGGCGCCCGGGAAATGCATCCTTCAGGATATCGGTTGTGGCACGTGCAGTGTGTGCCGTTGCACCGTCCTATTGGAACCACATGTTTTCCAATCCCAATTCATCAAGTTGCGGCAAAAAGAACTCGTTGATCATTGCTCTGTAGCGTGGCACGTCGTCTGGTCGATGTCGACGGCGCTTCCATGACATCCTCGGCTACAGCAGCAATATTCTCTGCAGAACGGCTACTCCGGGGTCTGCCATGCCTGGCAGCATCTCGTGTTGTGCCAGTCTATTCGAGGCGAGCGGCTAAAAGTCGCAGTGTTTCACCAGTAGGCGTTGGACGGCCAGGAAATCTGCGACGAAATTCACGTTGTACCAAAGTCACCGACCGATTATTGGTCAAATAAATAGTCAGCAATATTCCGCGTTCTGGAGCAGTGCAGCGTAACATTGTTTATTAACGTGTATTTCGCATGTGTTTACTACACAAATGTCAAAACAGAACTGACATTAGGGGCCAATCGCAAAATTTATAGCATTTTCTGATAGGAGGATTACTTTTGCGCCACCTGTTACTATAAGTACTATTGCCTCCCTTGAGCATCGTCGAAATGTGGGGTGCGTGTCGCTGTTCTATCGATACTTCCACGGTATGTGTTCCTCGGACATTTGTAAACTTGTGTGTTCCTCGAACATCTGTAAACTTATGCCCGACGTGAGGATATTTAGCCGAAGTTGGTTTGATAAAAAAAAACGGACGCTTTCAAATTACAGCCACGATGTGTTTATCGACATGTCATAAAGTCTCCCTGGTTCACTCACTCGTCGGTGGTGCAATGGTAGTGCGCACGGCGCTTGTGCATGAGAAGGTGGGTTCGATCCCTGCTCTGACCACCTTAAATTTCTTTCGACGGCAGTCACCTCGCTTAGTGGCGGCGACTCTAACGAGTACTTAGCCATGAAAAACTTCTCAAAATATCGTACGGAACCGGTGTACAATTTTAGATCCCAATCAGTGAGTGTAAAACTAGAACGCGCATAGCTCACTGGTTTGTGAGAAGCTCTTCTAATCCCTTCATGGGATGTAACGGGCAACCATTTATTTTTTTTAAGTACTCGATAGTGTCGCCGTCACTAAGCGAGGTGACCGCCGTCGAAAGTAATTTGAAAGCTTCCGTTTTTTTTTTTATCAAACCAACTTCGGCTAAATATCCTCACGGCGGGCATAAGTTTACAGATGCCCGAGGAACACACACAGTGGAAGTATCGATAGAACAGCGGCACGCAACCCACATTTCGACGATGCTCAAGGGAGGCAATAGAGTTGGATATCCTACTGTCCGCTATTAACACAGTCGCTCTCCTCTGGACACGTTCGAGAAGCTCCAAAGATGTCCTAGCACCTGCCCATATATGGGAGTTATATTCCATCTTTGACCTGATGTAGGTGGTGTAGATATTGAGAAGGTCAGATGTAGTGACGTATTTCGTGCACCCCTTTAAAAAGCCTAGACACATGAATGCATCTTTCGACACTCCAAATACATGTTTTGCCCAACGGACATCACATTGTATTTTCATGCCCAGAACATCAAGAAAGTCTGATACATCAATAACCACACCGTCCATAGACAATGACGAAAACACCTGGGCCAGCAATCCGCTTATTCGACAAAAAACAACACTGGGTCTTACCCGCATTAACATTTACACTTTTCATTCGACCCCATTCAACAATGGACACCAGATCCCGGCCAAGTGTTTCATTCATCGTCCGCCTTTTGACTTCAATCTCTTCAAGACTTGGCCTCCGGTCGAATAAATAAAATTGACAGAAATTACTGTCATCCGCAAAATTAAAATAAGAAAAAGAGAAGGAGAAAGAGAAAGAACAGAGCATTGTGGTATTCCTGCAGTCAATGTATGTTCGTCGGATGAAACCCCATCTACAACAACTCGTATAGTGCGATCTCTGAGAAACTCAATATAAATCGAGTGAAGGTATCACCGACACCAAAAGCAGCGAGCTTTGACAAGAGTGCATCGTGTCATACTCCGTCAAAGGCGTTGGAAATATCAAGAGCCACTACTTTACTCCCATCAAGCCGGTGGATGGATCGACCCCAATGTTCCGAAAGGAACGCCATCAGGTCTCCAGTAGATCTCATTCTACGGAAGCCATACTACCGTTCATTAAGAAGGTCATTGACCTCAAGATATTTCACAAGATGATGGTTCACCATGCACTCCATAACCTTCGAGAGCGTAGAACAAATTGCAATTGGACGGTAATTTGCAGGGTAACTTGCAGCACCTTTTTTAGGGATTGGCTGGACATTAGCAACCTTCCAACGTGCCGAGAAGAATCCCGTATGGTATGCAAAGTTGAAAAGGTTGCGCAGTGGACGCTGTTACGATCTCACCACGAACGGTGATAAATTCGCGAAGAAGCTTTCGGTACGAATCTAGTAAAAAGCTAGATGCATCAAGAAACTTGCAATTTTTCGAAGTTGTAAAGGCACTGCTAAATACTAAAGCAAAACAAATTGCAAACAGTAAACAAAATTAAATTCAACTAAGTGCCCCGTGTTTTTCAAAGATTGATTTACTTTTCCTCACATTTCATATAAACCGATCGCTACAAAATCAAACTCAAACTATTCCTGATTTCCGCAAATCAAACTATGAATTTAATAAAATGATCAGCTAGAATTTTTTAACCAAAATGTTTTAAAACTCTTTGATATGTCTGTTCCTATACTTATCTGTTCCTAATTCTTATATGAGTATTGAACTTATAATCTACAGACGTCATGCGGCGTATGCTCAATATAAACATTTACAAGGGTAACTACACACCATGCGTTAGAGCGAGATGATTACATGTACGAGGTTGAATTTTATGTTTCGGGATTAGAGAACAAAAACAAATATTAATCATCGAAAATCACTTTATTGTTTTTCAAAATATTCCCCATGAAGATTTATACACTTTTGCATGCGTTTGAACCAATTGTCGAAACACTTTTGCCACTCTGATTGAGGTATCTCCAAAACATGCATTCTGAATGCAGCAACCGCTTCTTCAAGTGTCGAAAAACGTTGACCTCTCAGTTTTTTTTTACGTACGGGAATAAAGGAAGTCATTCGGTGCCAAGTCAGGACTATACGGCGGATGACCCATCAAATCGATGTTTTGGATGCTCAAAAATGCAGTTGTTTCAGCCGATGTGTGAGAGCTCGCATTGTCGTGGCGAAGAGTGATCCGTCTTCGGCGGTTGGTTTTCCTGATTTCTTGGAAGACACTGTTCTGCGTTGTTCTAGTGGTACGGTTGCGACATGTCCGGTTTTTCCGAAAAAACATGCGACCATTTGCTTGGAAGTGCTTCGGGCGCGAACAACTTTTGTTGGATTTGGCTCATCTTGAAACACCCATACAGTTGACTGCTGTTTACTTTCGGGCTCATACGCGTAAATCCAGGATTCGTCACCTGTCACGATGTCATAGATCTGTTTCGAAGCACCGCGATCGTAGTTTTGGAGCATTTCTTTCGACCAATCGACACGAGCCTTTTTTTGAGCGATTGACAAATTGTGTGGGATCCAACGCGAACAAATTTGTTTGACAGTCAATAATAAGTTAAAAATAATCCCACGAAAATGTTCACGATTTAATTCCATTTTTTGGCCGAGATGAATCTTTTAAGTTACTGTAAACAACACAAATAGCGCTCGTATGAGAAAACGTTCTGAGTACGCATAACCTCAAAAATGTCCAACTTTACGATAGAGCTGTCAGTTGCCAGATTGCAACACTAGGGTTGCCAAATCCCGAAACATAAAATTCAACCCTCAATTTCTGGTTTAAACAGGCGGAAAGTTGCCAGTATGAAAAAATCAGAAAAACAGTGTTGGATATCGTTATTGTGAGCCAAAGCCAAGGAAAAGAATATACACATTTTCAAAAATGCTCCCCGCTTTATTAAATCATATGACTCACATTTTTATTACGATAATTACAACTGGTTGGTACCCAAAATTATGGAAACATGCGAAAATCCTGCCAATACCTAAAAAACAATCTGATGGAGATTATCGACCTATTGCTATTTTGCGACATTCGAGAAAGTACTGCTTCATCAAATGATCATATATATATTTAAATGATCATGGTATTTTGTCAGAGAAACAATCCGGGCTTAGACCGAAACACAATTGTATTACTGCAGATGTAGATAGTTGGGAATACTAAAAAACTACAGACGATAACTTAACCACCCTACTTGTGCTGGACCACTCTAAAGCTTTTGATTGCGTTGATCACTATATCCTATGCCACAACCTGAAAGAGTTATTTAATTTTTCCAACACGTCCTCCAAGTTAATTTGTTCGTACTTGGATCAACGAGTTCAGTCCGTAGTCGTAGGAAACCTGGCATCCAACCCACTGCAGTTAAGCCGGGGTGTACCACTGGGCTCTATACTAGGTCCACTGTTATTTCCTTTAAAAAAAGTTTTGGTACGCTACGTGCTTTATACCCTACTCAATCCTTTACACAACAACATATCAGCCAAAAACATATTTAATGCCATCTTTGTTATGTGGATGTGAATTATTTGGAAGCTTAAAATTTTCACAATTTAAAATTTGGCAGATGAAATAGAGGCGTAATGCTAACGCCCATTAAGTAACAGTATCTTTTTTCAATACTATAAAACTTTGGAACTCGCTACCAACTTCAATATAAATAAAAGACAGCGAGCGCATTTACCTTCAAAACCTCATTGTTCAATCACTTTTGAAATTATTTTGTATCCTCGAAAAGGAAACACTAAATACACTTATCGCTGGCTTAACATGAAAAGGCACTAAGTCCATATTTTAAAATTTTACAGGAGAGACTAAAAACAATCACATTTCTTTTTGCACAAACATTTTTGAATTCCTTAAATGCATTTTTTTGTATTTTTCTTTCTTTCTTTTATTTTTTATTTGCGTAAAAGCAAAATGAATCAATAATAATTTGCCGAGATAAAAGCTTTTTTGGACTTCGAGATTTTCTACATCATCACTACAAAACTACAACAACAAATGAGATAAGTGTAGTTTTTCGATGTACTCGATGTATTTTTATTTATTGCATATTACTGCATTAAAATCTCAATTTCGAAAAAAAGTGGACTTAGAGCCTTTGCATGTTAGGCCAGCGTTATAACTGTAAAATATCATAATTAGTATTATTTACTTTTATAACAAATTTATATTAATTATTATGCCATTTAAAATCACATGCTTCAATTGTAAGATTTATATGTCTTGTTGTACTATGTGAATGCGATTAATAAATAAATGAAAAAAATTAAATTAAATCTCAAATAGAATGACGAAAACATCTGATTTATACGTACAATTTGTAGACAAACATTTCTTATGATATGAATTTGGTTTCTGAGTAAGATACATGACCTCATACCAACGGTTAGAGTATGTACATATAACTGTACAAAGAGGTTGTCCAGGGATTTATATCCATTCGTTGTGACTTGGCCAGTACCTCAATCTACATACTACAGAGAGAGTAAATTCTTCAGGAAAACAGTCCGTATTTGAAATAAGCTTTCTCTAATGCTAATGCAAAAAATTACCATTGTTCGCAATGACAATTAAAAAATTGTTGAATTCCCATTTGCTCAGGCAATACAAGTGTAGGTTGTGGAATCGAATGCCAATTGTAATGAAATATGTGGTTGGTTGGTTTTCGTGGCTGCTAAAGATACTATTTAGCATCAATTAGTGCCTTGAGACACCGTTTTGCATACCACATCACTCCGGGCAGTCCAAAGTACCGTGTCTATACCCAGCCTGTTAATCGGATATACCTCATTAGATCCCCTAAATCTATCTCGTGTATCTTCAGGCGTCTATTCTTCAGAGCCGGAAAATACCTCTTTTGACCGACTCTATAGGCGGGCGTTGCGCCTGACACTATATGCAGTTCGGTGGAAGAGGATTCTGCCCTAGCTAGTTCGTCTGCCTTTTCGTTCCCTAGGAGACCCCTGTGGCCTGGTATCCAAGTAAGAACCACATTGGCCAGCCGGCCTAGCTCGCCAAGTTTTTCCCTACATTCACTAACCAGGTTAGATGCAGTGTTGTAAGATTTAAGTGATAGGAGAGCCGCTGGCTATCCACAAATATTCCAATGTGCTCTGTTTTTCGCTGTAGTATAAGTGCGGCGCAGGCTTCTTTGATGGCCAATACCTCCGCTTGGAAAACGCTGCACTTGTCTGGGAGTTTGAATGATAAGTTGAGGCCTGCCTCTTCGGAGAAGACACCCAAGCAGGTTCCACATTCCATTTTGGATCCGTCCGTAAATACTTTGGTGTCAAAGCCTGTAAGAGGTTCCCCTTTATCCCACTATATTCTCCTGGGAAACCTGACATCGAATAGGTTATCGAACGTCAATCGGTGGTTATATGGAGTTCTCTTGGGATTGCCTGTAGTATACTCGCATATCCATACGCGTTGCTCTTCCAGAGTCCCAGAGCGTTTAGTCGGGTGGCACTCCATGCCGCACTAGCTGTGATGTGAAGGTCGATTGGTATAATATGAAGCATTGCATTAAGGGCTTCAGCTGGACACGTCCTCATTGCCCCTGTTCAGCCGCTGCAAGCTGATCTCTGTACTCTATACAACAGTTTCATGGTGGACGTCTTCCCTGCGACAGACCACCATACCATTGCTCCATAGGAGAGTATTGGTCTGATTATGCTAGTGTACATCCATAGCACTATTTTCGGTCGGAGACCCCACCGGCTTCCGAAAATTTTCCGATAAGCGTAGTACGCCACGGTTTCCTTCTATGCGCGGTGCTCTATGTTACGCTTCCAGGAAAGTTTAGGGTCTAGAATCACGCCCAAGTACTTGGCGTGAGTTGACAGTGGAATCTCTATTCCACTTAGCCGAGGAGGATTAAACTTTGGTATCATGGTTAAGCATGACCTCAGTTTTCCCTGGATTTACTCCAAGACCACTCCCAGTGGCCCAATCGCTAAGTGATTTCAAGGCCCCATTCATGATTTCGCTTAACACGGATAAGAACAAACCAGACACCATTATTACCACGTCATCCGCATACGCCACGGTTTTGATCCTCATATTGTCTAGTTTCAGTAGTATTTTTTTGATGACGAGTAACCAAAGTAGGGGAGAGATGACTCCACCCTGCAGAGTTCCCCTATTCACTCGCTTTGATGACTCGCTGTTTCCCATAGAGGTGTTGATAATTCTGCTCTGTAGCATTGTCACTATCCAACTAATGAGGAATGTTTCCACGCCTAGATCTGCTGAAATATGTGAAAGCTATTGATATTTTTAATTTGTCTGACCGTTGGCAATTCTACTTGTACAATGTTTTATATGTAGAGGTTTGTGCCTTCGATAGGTATTGACTCGTAGTACTTTCAAATTCATAAACCTGAACTATATAAAATATTTGAAAACCATAATTGTCAGATATGAGGGAAATGCTTTGAAAACATAGAATAACACATACTATAGAAGAACTTATTCTCTCATCTGACGTTTCATTTCACACTCTCTCGGTAGGTCTGTGGAAATGTTTACATACACCAGGTGGAGTTACAAAATATGTTCACTTAACTATTTCCTGTCGTTTTGGTGTAGAACTGAAAAATTTAAATGTATTTTGCACTTTTTTGTTGACTTTTAACGTTGGTATTCATTTGTATTGTATTTAACACAACTAGTTTGCCACAAAAACACGAAATTCGGGTGTAGTTCCTTTGTGGATCGCTGTATACTATTGCCACCATCTGGTATTATTGAACCCATATTTTCCACCCTCCACTGTGTAATTTCCATCGTACCTATGACGTTTAATTTATTGAGCGAATAAAACCTTCTACGTATGTGTTATTCTATGTTTGAAAATAACATAGAATAATACATACCATAGAAGCTTTTATTCGCTCAATAAATTAAACGTCATAGGTACGATGGAAAGTAAACATTGGATGGTGGAAAATATGAGTTCAATAATACCAGATGGTGGCAATAGTATACAGCGATTCACAAAGGAACAACAACCGAATTTCGTGTTTTTTTGACAAACTAGTTGTGTTAAATACAATACAAATGTATACCAACGATAAAAGTCAACAAAAAAGTGCAAAATATATTTAAATTTTGCAGTTCTACACCAAAACGACATGAAAAAGTTAAGTGAACATATTTTGTAACTCCACCTGGTGTAAGGTAATTTTACATTTAATTGCTCTCATTTCCACAAACCTACGATGAAGAGTGTGAAATGAAACGTCAGATGAGAGAATAAGTTTATCTACGTATGTATTATTCTATGGAAAATAAGTACAATTGCCAATGGTATTCAAATTTTGTTAAATTTGTATTTGTCGAAGTAATTCAAATTAAACTACAAACTATAATTGTCATATAATCAATTTGCCCCATGTATATCAATTTTGCTGATAAAGTGCTCTACAAATATATTTGGCAAAACATTTAAGTTTAAATTTTGATTTTCTTGTAGCCCTTTTTGAAGAAATGTCTACCAAAACAGACACATATTGTATGAAGCTTAACACCAGTGTTTTAAGAACTCATTGTTACCCCATTTTGCGACGTGTACATAAATTGAATATACGTTGAAACGTATAGAACCCTTTGTAACACTATATTATTTGGTTTTTGAACTGAAATCATGCACATACCGTACTCTTCGGTGTAGTCAAGAACCGTCAACATCAGATTTTTTTATTTGTTTCTCGTTTTTCCTTAATATTAATAAAATTTGTAATAATTTCATTTAAATTTAAAAAGTTTCAGCATATCTTCCTTCTTTGTTTTGATGTTAGAGACGGCTGGTAATATTTCTTTGCTTGTTAGATAAACAACATTCAATTTAAGAAACAACTGCATTTGTTATATTACAGTAAAACCAAATTCATGTAACGGTGTCAATTTAATCACTTGCTTCAAATTCTCAACGGTGAATATCGAAATTGTTTGCTCTGGATGGCAATGTGTGCTGAAGACAGTCGTCAGTTAGGTAAACATTCCATTTGAACGCCATGTGTTGCAAATTCTTTTACATTTTTTTGTAAAATGACAATCTATGGGATTTTGTTACAGAGTTCTAACACCAAATCGCGTCATTCGTAATCACACACGCAGCCACACTCTCGCACTTAACCATTTATTTGATTCTATAAAACGATTATTTGCATATGTATTCAGACACAAATATCCTCACACACACACACATGTAAATGTTAGAATCAAATTAAATTTGAACAGGAAACAATTGCATATTGTGGTATATGTGTCTCTTAACAATTCAATTTTCATTCGTTTTATTTTTGTGTAGTGCTATTGTCAAACAACTGGCGTTTTTAGACGAAACGTCCTTGCGTCAATATATGTTTTCCAATTGAGGATATGCTCGTAGAACTGTGGATGTGTGAAATTGATTTTGATTTTGCTGAGATTTTGGCGTATAAGTACCAGGAAGGGAGAATTTGGATTTTGCCGGCACATGTGCTTCGAGTTGGGTAGTTCATTAACTACATAGCTAATTTAGGGTGCAGAGAAATAATCCTCACAAACATAATTTACGTATTCGATATGGCACCTTCATTGAATGAATTCGAGAACTCTTAAACGACCTCGACCCAAGTCTACATCTGCTAAACCTTTGGTTCGGGCCCCACTGTATTTTTTTTAGACACCAGAATATTGGTAGCTTAGAAAATAATTTTTCTATATAAAAATCTTCGGATTCTAACGTGCTCTTTGTTAAGCGTTTTGGTTTTTATACATCCGAAGTTTACGGTGTATAAGTATATCACACTAAAAAGAAAATCGTTATTGGTAAAATGAGAATTGTAAAGCTAGAATATTACTCCACACGCTTCAATACTGCCGTGGGATCGAAAATAACCAGAAGCTGATTTCGTGGCATTGATATATGTTGGTATGGGTGAGCTGGAGAGCCTGATAGCATTAATACTTATAACCACAATGAAAGAAAAACGCTTCGTCGCATGGATGAAACATTTTCGTTAATATTTTTACGTTGTTATAGAGAATAGTGTCGTATATCCGACAATTTGGTAGGCGCTGCAACGAAAAAATTCATACATGACTTCTTTGACAATTTTTCATTTCGTTGCTGCAACAACTTACTTGTAGTTCCTGCAACAATTTTATTTAATTTGAATCCTGTAAAAAAATGGGTCGAAAATTAAAAAAAGTAAAGGCATGAGTTTTAAACTACTGATATTAGGTGTATCTCTTACTTTTTATAGTTTATATTTATTATTTATTTATTTTGGAGGATTGTCAACATTTTTAGTTGACGAAACAATTTCGTTATTGTAACGAAACTAATTTTTGTGATGGAATAGAGAGAGAAGCAGTCGACAAAATGAGCGAGCGTAAAATGAGGCCAGCAAGAGAAAATGGTGCGCGTGAGTGGTGGACCATGTACACATCATAAATTAGTTCCATTGCAACAATCGAAAGTGGTAGACATATTTCTCCTCCGGAATAATTTAAATAAATTTGTTAAAACAGACTAATTAGTTATACTTAGCATTAATATTTTATTGTGAAAACTAAATTGTGTGAATTTATGTATGTGCTTGTTGTGATCGTTTGTGTAACTTGCGAATCTTTAAATCAGATAAAATAGTGGTTTCCCATTACATCCCACGAAGGAATTAGGGAGAGCTTCTCACAACCAGTGAGCTGTGCGCTTTCTAGTTTTATACTCCCTGATTGGGACCTACAGTTTTACACCGGTTTCGAACGGTATTTTTGAGAAGCATTTTCATGGCTAAATACTCGATAGTGTCGCCGTCACTATGCGAAGTGACCGCCGTCGAAAGAAATTTTAAGGTGGTCAGAGCAGGGATCGAACCCAGGATCTCAAGTACAAGAGGCGCGCACACTACCCATTGCACCACCAACGACGCGCGCACAGTACCCATTGCATCATCAGATAGATAACTAAATAGAATGCAAGGAGCAACACGACAGCAAAGAAAGTGACGCATCGATAGCAGAAAAACTACCCCGAAATATGTAACTGAAATTTTGTGTGACGGTACAAGTCGCAACAAAATGTTCGAGTTTTTGTGTCTTAATCATAATTCGGTCGGGCCTGTTTCGTTGTGTTGGTATTTGGATTCAGAAAAAAAACGAAAGACATACATACATTTGTGCGGGCAGTCGAAGTCAATGAAAACGTAGAAGTTAAAGAAACAAAGGGTTTCAAGTACGACGCACATAAAAAATAAGAATTCAAAGTACAGTCAAATGAATCCAATCCAAATTTTAACAAATTTGGTTAAAATAAATAAAGGAGCAGTTGAAGAAAATACTTTCAGAGCGATCACTGGCTTAATGACGGGGAGATTTGACGCTACAACAACAGCAATTGCATGATTTAACAAAACAATGATTTGGTTCTATATTAAAGTAGTAGAGCTTATGTTTATGGTATGTTTATAGTACTAACAGTATATTTGTGTACAATTGTCAATATATAATTTCAAACACACTTCAAAACATTCATTGCAGCAATGAAACAAAATCATTGTAGTAATGAAACATATTCATTATAACAATAACTCAAATTCGCTGCACTAATGAAACAAATTCATAGCAGCAATGAACAAATTCATTGCAGCAATGCAGCAAATTCCTTGCAAGACGATACCTATTCATTGCAACAATGAAACAAATTCATTGCAGCAACGGAACAAATTCGTTGCAATAATGAAGCAAATTCATTGCAGCAACAATCATACTTTCACCACAGTAACGAACAATTTGCAGTTGATGAACACATTTTCATAGCGGGAATGAAACGTTACATTAGCTCACTTTCGATGACGAAAGTTGTTGGGGTGATGAATATATTCATCTGTGTGACGATGCTTTTCCGTTCAGTTCAATCTTCATTAACTCGCTCCTTTTATAACTCGAAATCCGGCACAAAAATATTCGATAATAATAATAAGATTGTTATCGAAGATTTTTATTTGTTGTATCGCTCACGATTCAGCGCTAACTGTCAAGTTCAGTGCATTTTGTTATTCTACTCTTTTGTTTACTCTGTTTGTGTTGAATTTGACAGAGTGATGAAACAAAATAAAATGTCTGTTGTTGGTGCCCACAATTACAACAAATCTTTATACGTTAACCCCTATTAGTTTAGCCATGCTCGCGATATACGGTAAGATTTTGGTTTCAAGTTGATCACACATACAACTTGTCGTTTGAATTGGCAGCTGTGACGTAGGCCTCAAACAACTTTGTTGACATTGCAAAGTGCAATGATTTTGTTTCACTGCAGCTATAAATGTTTTGTACTGTGTTTGAAATATTTATTTATTAATATTTAAATACAGGGTGGAGCTCGGTAATTTGCTTATTTGGGAATGGAATAAAAATAATGATGAACCTTAGAAAAGTTTATTTTAATTATAATTATATTGAACAGTAAGGGAATTTTTAAACTACATTGTTTTAAATAGTATATCTGGCAAATGTCGATCTTCGCTATCCAAACACTGCTGCATACGTTTTCTGGAGTTTTCATGAACTCTAACAAGCATGTCGACTGGTGAAGTTCTCTGGGGTTTGTTTCACTCCAGTACCGCATATTTTGTTTGTTTACCCACTGAGGTGAAAATGTGCCTCATCATAACGTAAACGAAAAGCACGCTGCACTGCAATGATCGAGTGCGCATTTGAAAAATACGCTTCAACACAAAATGATCTCTCCTCACAGGTCCAATGCGCGATGGCAACTGAAAGGTAGACGAATACAAATCTCCCGTCAGCCACTATAAGCCACGCACACTTTCCACTCTCTTCGACCAACAGTGCCGCCACAGCCTGCAGTGCAAAAAAGCAAAATACCGCGCTCCACCCTGTATTACATTGGTGGTATGTATTTTTAATAATAATTTTTTAATGATTTAGTAAACTTATTTTTTTTCGTTGAATATGTTTCGTTGAATAAATGGTGGTACGAGTATTATTTAGACTGTGATAACCCGCTATACTGGTCAATGTGAGCAAATGTAAATAAAATACTTTTATTTCATTTATTTCTCCGAATTTTCTTTGGTAATTTCCAACTTCTTCAGGTAGTTTTTTTCCTTTTATTAAACAATTCACAAAGAACATAAAATATATATATGTATATATTAGGGCGGGTCGATTTAAAAATCACCCAAGTGACAGGAAAAATCGTATTCTAGGGATGAAAATGAGAAACTTTGCCCAAGGAACCATAACCAAGGAACCGAACCGATGTTGACTTAGACTTTATAAAAAACCAGATATAAACTTTAATTGCACAAGTTACACGGAAATGATCAATTTGAATGATATAAATAACGTATTTGAACCACCATTCACGCGAAGCATTCCGTACAATACATTGAAAGAATATTTGTATCAAGATGATACAGCGTTTAATGATCCAAAAATTCCATTACACATACAAGGAACGGAACGACACGTTCAATTGCTAGCTAGCGTTTCCAAACGAGTTATACCGGAAAATGTAAAGGCTGTTATGGCGACGACATTAGAGCCGTGCGAAATTGCCAAGACTTGAAAGCAAAAAAGACTTGAAACAATAATTTGCTTTAGTTTCTTTTCTGTTACTAAGTTTAATTAATTTTTTCATTTACATACATATGTTCTGACTAAATAAATTTCTAAAGAAGAGAAGAAACAAAACAGCCATTTCGCTGATTTTTTCATGTAAAGTGGCAAAAATTGTGATTTTTTGAAATGTTTGTATGGGGAACCCCCCAGGGGGGTTCCAAAGGGTGTGCCAATGGTATGAGATTGTCGGGCCGATTTTCGAGTCGGGCCGACTCATCTCCCAGTGTAAGGTGAAGTCGGGCAGTCGGCCGACTAGTCGGGCAAAAATCTAAACTAGTTTGATTTTCAGAAAATCGGTTAGTGTAAGGCGAAACAATGACTAACACAAAAATCGTCCTGACTTACTGATGGCCGAACAGTCCGCAGGTCTAAGGTTCTATAGTTTGAGTTTGTAAATATTTTTGGCAGGAATTGTGGTGTGGAATTATGGTGGTATCAGTGTTACCATGTTGGCATAATTTGTGCCGTTTTGGCATAATTGTTTGGGTATTGACACTTGTTTAGTTATTTTAGTTAAATTTTTTACCACAATTTTTTTGCAAACAGCATAATTTTTCATATTTATCGGTATCTTGTAGAATAATATCACATATGCGTAATACAATTCCACTCGATGACTATATGTTCACATAACTGGCATGAATTCTGAATTGTTTGGCGTATACTTTGCTTCTGTGGAATTTATATGCCTCAACGAAAAGACAGACGCTCGCATATGGTTACTTTTTTTACCTGGAATCAAAATATGGACGAAAATATGTCGAACCACAAATTAAATGAGTCGGTTTCGACAGTAAGTACAGTGCCTTCAATATCAAGATATGATTTTTGTAAAATCGATTAAATCCGATGGAAGCTCTTCCTGCAGCTCCAGATATAAACCCGAGATCTTCGGGTTCATTAGGCGAGAAAAGTCCGAAAAATAGAATTTAAAACAAGAGACGATTTGATCACTCTTCTCTAGGACAAGTGAAACGGATTCAATGCGAAATTATCCTAAACTTGGGAAATTATATTCAAAAGGGTTTGAAAGAATTTGTTACTTTTTTTATTATTTTATTAACTATCATCTCACAAGTAAAAGTATTTTATTACAAAATTATGAGATACTACATAAATAAATTTATTGCAACAAATTAAAACTAAAATATACACAAAAGTTTAATTTTTTATTGAAATTACATTTAAAGGCAAAAATATAGAAAAAATCTTAGAATTTGTTAAAAACAATGAATCTCAAACAAAATAATAAATAAGTTTTTTAACTAAACCAAATGCTCGACCATTTTAATTTTGAATATTTCACAGTTTTTACCATATTTTGTATTTCTCTTTCGTTTGTGTAGATTACTTTCTGATTATTTGTATAATATGTTTAGAAATTAAGCAATAAATATTAAATAAAATATGTACATACAATAATAATTCGTGCACATTTTGATTACTAAATGTCAACAACATGAAAATAGAACATCTTTGTTTGAAAATTAACTATTACGAAAGTAAGTAAGAAGCATAACAGGGGATTAAAACACGACATACTTTTACTAGGGTTGCCAAGTTGCGCACATCTTCTGGTCGTCTAATTGTAAATCGTCTTTGCGAAGAGCAAAAAGGATGTACAAGTAGAGAAGAAAAAACCGGCGCAATTTGGCGACCATAGTAGAAGAGAACCAAAAAAAAGTCGACGCGATTCACTCAAACGCATTTCTCTCTCGCGTCATAACTTGATTATTTCATACTTTTTACATACTTTATTTAATTTAATTTTAAACATGGTTGGAATTTCTATAGTTATAGACTATTACATCATCAAAAAACTGAGAGCAGAGAAACTAGGCGCTTCACTCGTTTTCTTTGTTGGAATTCCACTTCATGAGTAAATTTTCTTCTCTATTTAAAATTGCATAATCGTTGCGAAAAGCGAGCTATAAAGGTCGGCTCATGGACGAATTTAGTATAGACACATTAATTCTTTCAATAAATTAAACGTCATAGGTATGGTTACGAGTGAACATTGAATGGTAGAAAGCATGGGTTCAACAATATCAGATAGAGGCAATAGTACACAACGTCCAACAAAGAAACAACAACCTTATTTCGTGTTTTTGTGGCAATATACTTTACAAATGTATACCAAGGATAAAAGTCAACAAAAAGTCCAAAAAAGTTCTATACGGAAACGAAATGAAAAAGTTAAGTAAACAGTTCTTATACCTCCACCTACCTGAATTTCTCTCATTTCCACAAACATACGACGAAGAGTGCGAAATGAAACGTCAGATGAGAGAATAAAAAATTATGGTAAATGGCGGAAAACTTGTGCAAAATGCAAAAAAATCATGCTCAAATTAAAAGAAATGACAGCCAAAGTCACGATCTCGAAATAACCCCTAAGCGAGCGAAAATTAGGGGGATAGCTACCGTGGGACCAGGCGGGCAGTGTCACGGGCCTCCCAAGGCCTCCATGAGTGACGCTCGAAAAAAGTCATACAATATCCTAGTTTAATAAAGAATTTTCGACCTTCAACTTTTTGGCACCTGGTCAACAAACTTCGAACGGTTCGAAGTGGATGTGGCATCACTTCCCAACCAAGCTCTAATATTTTTTGCCGAGCCCGCAAAGATGTGTGAGATCTATCGTTGTTGGATGGAAAGACACAACTTTGCGTTTATTCTTTAAGTGTCCCATCAAGGATCGTCAATTGGTGACAATATACGTCCGAATTTATGATTTGATTTTTATGAAGTAGTTGAAAATAAATTATTCCCATGGAATTCCAGCAAATGGACAAGTTAACCTTTGTTTGGTGCAGTTCTGTCTTTAATGAAGTTTGAGGGCAACATTGTTGTAAGGAATCCACTTTTCATCTCCAGTGAGAATGCGTTTCAAAAATGGATAATTTTTCTTTGGTTTGAGCAATAAATCGCAAGAGCTTTCCTCTTTGTTAAGTGGATTTCCTTAAACTCGTTCGGTACCCAAATATCAAGGTTTTTGACAAGTCCAAGCCGCTTCAAATGATTTTCAATGGTCGTGTGCGACACCTTCATATTGTCTGCAACTTGTCAAACAGAAACGAGTCAGTCAGATTTAAATGGCGTTGATTTTGTCCTCATCAACCTTATTTGGCCTACCGCTCCTGTGGCCACTTTGATCGTGAAATTTCCAAAACGAGATTTTTTTGAACCAGGTTTGACATGTGCGTTCTGTGAAAGCATCTAAACTATACACGTCGCAAAAGTCTCGGTGCGCTTCGCGTCGTTTTTGCCTTTTCGGGAATGAAATACCAAAATATGACGAATATGCTCATTCATATGCACAATACGACTTTAATGAAAACTGACCACTGAAAATAATGTCACATATTAAAAATTGAAGCTTGAAATGTCAGCTGCGTACCTGTATAACAAAGAATTTAGTAATAAAACACCATCTATGTATATGAGAAATCCGAAGTTACTTTCTTGCCAACCCAATATTAAATCAAACATGATTAATGATTAAAACTGATTTGTGAATTCATGCATCAAACATTGAATGATATCAATTACGCATTCAAAATCCTACAAAAACGCGATATCGATTTAGACAAGGCAAGTGGAGCTTTCCAGATGTTAAACTGAAATTGGAATTTTATAGAAATGGCTTAGAATCTTTCCTGAGAAAATCTTTCCTTGGTGGGACACTGAAAAAAAACACGACCTGATACGCAAAGGCGTTATTTTCCATCACGACAAAGCTACGATACACACATCTTTGCAGGCTCGGCAAAAATTATTAGCGCTTGGATGGGCAGTGATGCCATATTCACTTCGAACCATTCGATGTTTGTTGACCATGTGCCAAAAAGTAGAAGGTCGAATAGTCTTTATTAAACTAGGATAAACTGAAATTGGAATTTTATAGAAGTGGCTTAGAGCCTTCCCTGAGAAAATCTTTCCTTGGTGGGGCACTGAAAGAAACACGACCTGAATCGCGAAGGCGTTTTTTTCCATCACGACAAAGCTACGCTACACACATCTTTGCAAGCTCGGCTAAAATTATTAGAGCTTGGATGGGAAAAGATACCATATTCACTTCGAACCATTCGACGTTTGTTGACCATGTGCCAACAAGTAGAAGGTCGGAAATTCTTTATTAAAGTAAGATATTATATAACTTTTTCGAGCGTCGTTCATGGAGACCGAGGAGCCCCGGTGCACTGCCCGCCTGACCCACGGTAGTTACCAATGACTAGTTTTGACATTTTCGGTCGCATAGATGACTGCGAAAATAGTTAATGGGTCTCGATTTTGTAAACACACAACCACACAATAACAATTAAAACCAGGCGACGACCGAAACTGAATGTCTGGTTTTCGTCCGCTTAGGTTTTCTTTCGAGATCGTGACTTTGGCTGTTAATTTTTTATATATTTACGTTAGTGTATGATACTTAGTACATACTCTCAAGCAAGTTAAAGAATGAATACCAAACTATCGTTTAGGTGACAATGATGTTGACACGAAGTGATGTTGACCTAACAACGAAAACAACTGTAGTAAGGGCGAATAACGAGGATATTTCTTTATGTTGAACTTTTGCAGAACTACTACTTGGTTCGCCAGGGACTAATGCGTGACTTTTTCAGCCACATCCTGGAATATCGGGATGAGGTATAATATGGCTTAAGCACCCCTTAACCATACAAGGTTAAATGATAGGTTCAACGATGGGGACGGAATGTTGCTTACCTTTGTAGAACAATGTTGCTTACCTTTGTAGAACAATCTCGAATGACGGAGAATTATCTTTACTGAGGTGAATTCATGCTACTGGTTTAGCGAGCTGGTACGTTGTTACAATGCATACTTTGAGGCGCAGCACTAACCGTCTGTTATTTACATATTGTTAGTAGAGTCATTAACAGCAAGCAAAAGCTTTTACTTATTCGTAACACTGCCCCTCACTTAAGCCTGTTCGTCCCGAGCAGGCTCAACCCCCCGTTTTCCATACAGAGCTAGTCTTTCCAAATGCACGACTTTCATTTTAGCTCTCTTGGACTTTGGCTTTTCTGGATTCTATAAACCACGTCATTTATTCGTTTGACAACCTTGTAAGGGCCTTCCCAGTGAGTCTGAAGTTTTGGAGATAAACCCTTCTTGCGCTGTTGAACAGTAAAACTAGCTGGCCTTCATGAAATCCTTTGGAATTTGCCACTTGGTCTTACCTGGCTTTCATCTTATTACTGACAAACTTCATTCTGCTGCGAACAAACTCGTGAAGTTCGCTAAGCTCTCCTGGGATACCTTCATTCTCCCCACTGTCGGATGTTAGGCAGTTGCCAAACTCCAAATTTCTAGGGAGCTTTAACTCTGTCCCGAAGACGGCACTAGCTGGTGTTCGGGCAGTGGTATCCTGGGTGGCCGACCGGTATGGTAGAAGGAATTTTGGTATGCGTTCGTCCCAGAACTTTCTATCCTTACTGGCGATCTTGCTCAAATATTCTTCAAGAGCCTGATTAAATTTCTCTACCGTGCCGTCAGTCCGAGGGCGCACTGATGTCGTTCTTATACCATGAATTCCATTCCTCTCGCATATTTCTTTCAAGATGGCAGATTCAAAATTCCTACCCTGCTCCGAATGCAGTTCTAAAGGGACACCAAAACGACTTATCCAGTTGTTCACGATAGCTTTGCTTAATGTTTTCGCTTCTTTATTCGGAATAGCGTACACCTAGAGTCATTTACTGAAGTAGTCCATAACGACTAGAGCATATTGGTTCCCATAGATACTTGTTGGATATGGACCAGCCACACTCATGGATATTCGCTCGAAGGGAGCACTTGGGCTCTCCTGATGTCTCTGTCCGCAACTCCTCCGCGTTGGTCCTTTAGTTGTCAAGCACTGGGTGCAACCTGCAATCCACTCGGATACAGCTTTTTGACGACCAACCCAATAGAAACGTTCACTTAGTTTCTCCATAGTTTTGCCTTTACCGAGGTGCCTACCACTCGGACCATTATGAGATTCTGCAATTATCTCTTTCACTTTCAAGGCAGGTACTACAATTAGATTTTTCTCCGTTTTTCCATCTTCACTTTCCCATACATGGTATAGACAGCCATCTAGCAATCTCAGGCTATTCCACTGGGCCCAATATGATTTTAAAACGGGGCTTTCTGAAGCGATTTCATTCCGCGTTAATTGTCTATCCTCTTCCTTTGTCAAAATATTTTTTTCCAGTACAAGATCACTTCTCTGTGCCGTGAACCACTCGTCGTCCGATTCAATTCTCAGGGATCGGACGTCAATAATTTGCTCTTTTATCTCAGCCTTAGAATCCTGCTTACGCTCGATTACATGTGGACGGTCATTTACTCGTCCGGTATCGGCCGTTATCGCTGGATATCTTGACCGTTTTCGTGGCTCTCTGCAGTTTCGTGCAATATGACCAGATTTGCCATGATTGTCACCTTTCAATTTTCTTGCTTGCCATAGCGCTTTCGTGAGAATCCGAATCACTTCTTTCAGTTCACTACGGCGCCTTTCAAATCTTTTGATTTGCCTTCCGTTTCTACCCTTCGCACTTGATGTGTCCGTTGGCTGGAAACAACCCTCGCCGTCTCATACGCCAAAGCAAAAGAAACTGTTTCCACAAATGTAGCTCTTTGTGAGGCAAATACCGCATATCTAACGTAAGGATCGTTAATGTCCCTAACAAATGCCTCTTTCTTAAATTGCTCTAAGAAAGTTTGGGGTATGCCATCAACACCAAACGTTCCACCTCGGTTGCGAAGTCCTGAAGTGTTTCATTATGCTTTTGCACTCGGCCTCTTAATTCCATGCGATATTAATCCTTCTTGTGATCGCCACCATACTTGCGTTGTAAGGCACTGACGGGAATGCTCTGAAGGACTTCTGCTGCGCTGCCTTTCAGTGCTAAAATTAGCTCTACTGCTTTAACGTTGCTGTTCCACATGTTCGTAATTGCGACCATTTCGAATTAGAATTTAAAAACGTCGAATGGTGTAGAGCCATCGAAACTGGGAGCTTTCAATCTACTAGAGCCTTCAGAAATTACTCGCACTGGACCCTCTTGCAACTGAAGTTCACTCATTTTCCTTTGTAATTCGCTTACATCATTTTTTAGTTCCCGTTCGACTTCCTCGAACTTATGTTCGACTTCTTCAATTTTCTGCCCCATTTCCTCGATTTTTTCTTCAACCTTTTCGAATTTATCGTTCACTTGAATCTCCATATTGCCCAAAACTTCAGAGATTTCTTGCAGTTTCTCATTTGTGGCATTTGATGTCTCTTGCATTATTCTTGAATTTTCGCTCAATTTCTCGTCCACAATTCTAGAATTCTCGTTCATAATTCTAGAATTCTCGCCAAAAGTCTTTTCCAGTTTGTCGTTAATTATTCGAGAATTTTCGCTCAATTTCTCGTCCATAATTCTAGAATTTCACCAAATTTCTCGTCCATAATTCTAGAATTATCGTCCAATTTCTCGTCCATAATTCTAGAATTCTCGCCAAATTTCTCGTTCATAATTCTAGAATGTTCACCAAATTTCTCGTCCAATTTGGCCATCATGGCAGCAAACATTGTAAAAATATCTACATTATCAGTTGCTTCTTTTGCACAAACCTCCATTTCGTCTTTGCACTCGAACTGATATGTGTCAATGTTGATGTTTCGACGTTTAAATTCTTCTATTAATCGCCTCTGCAGCTCTACCTTATTACCAGCTGTCGGTTGATTACTCAACTCCTTTTTTAGTTGTTCAACTTTGAGTTCTTCAAACTTCATCGTTGTCCTTAATTCGTAATCCCACTTCTGACACCAATGTTACGAATTTCCTTATTCGTCCTTTTTCCGTTGTTTTATTCCTAATAATAAAACAAGGTTCGTTTTAAATTACGGCAATTACAACGGTTTAACTTCCTTTTATTTTACTTATATAGTACAACAGTTTACTTTATTTATAACACTTTAACAAGTCTTGTATTTTGCTATCAATTCGCGTTGCTTACTTTACGGGGTTTAATCACAAACTGATCTCTCCATTCCAAAGACCTCCGCTATTTATACCAACTCACCATACTCAAATTAAGGTATATCTAGCGAACTCAAGAACCTTCTAGACGTTGTTGTTGTTGCTTATCTTTGTAGAACAATCTCGAATGGCGGAGAATTATCTTTACTGAGGTGAATTCATGCTACTGGTTTAGCGAGCTGGTACGATGTTACAATGCATACTTTCAGGCGCAGCACTAACCGCCTGTTATTTACATACTGTTAGTAGAGCCATTAATAGCAAGCAAAAGCTTTTACTTATTCGTAACAATATATTTAAACTCTTTAGACAAACAGTTATTCCGATTTAAAATTTTAGATCATTATATCATGGGACTGTCCTTGGAGGTGGAAAGTTTCTGATAGCCATTCACTTGGGATTGGCCAGAAATGATTCCTTCATTGGGCAGTGCAAGCAGCTCACTACTTCCACGCAGTATATCCTGGGAAATGGCTTATCGGGAACCTCCGTTAGCTAGCTAAAGTGAGAAGGCGAAACGAATGAGCAACCTGAGTGGTAATGCGATCGCTGATACGTCTCAGGATTATTAGGTGACCCTGTCACTGAAGCTCTTCGAAGTAGTGGACATATTCTTCTGTCCTTTGAAGGCGGATGAGCCAACACCCCTGGCCAACGGCGGATCAAAATTGAAGAAACCAAAATCCAGTTTCGACACACTGCCTCTAATCCATAATGGGCGGCTGAAACATAATCATCCTGGCAGTAGGTAAAATGCAAACCACGGTGGGCTGGATTTGCCTTTACCTACAAGGAAACCCCCAACTGTTGACGACCCTCGCAAACGTTATAAGGACCATGATTTAAGGATATGTACCTGGAATGTTCGAACGTTATACAGGACTGGTGCCACTTTTCAACTGGCGGATGTCCTCGGAAAATATAAAGCTGACATCACAGCGATCCAGGAAATGCGATGGACAGGATATGGTTGCACCAGGAAGAAAACCTTCGATATTTACTACAGTTGCCATGAGCGTAAGCACGAATTTGGGTGCGGATTTATAGTAGGGAAGAAACTGCTACACCTAGTTTCAAGGTTCAACCCATTGAGTGACCGCATAGCCACAATTCGCATCAAAGCGAAATATTTCAACATCTCGTTAATTTGTGTGCACGCACCGACAGAGGATAAAGATGATGAGGTCGAAGAAATATTTTATGAGCGCCTGGAGGAAGTATATGAACGATGCCCTGACCACGACATTAAGATTATTCTAGGCGATTTTAATGCCAAATTAGGAAAGGAAAGTGTCTTTCGACCAACCATCGGTAATAACAGTCTACATGATACCACCTCCGATAATGGAATAAGACTGATAGACTTCACCGCTGCAAACAACATGGTAGTTAGTAGCACACGATTCCAGCATAAGGACATTCATAAGCCGACCTGGATATCTCCTGATCAACTGACGAAGAACCAGATTGATCACTTGGTAATAGATGGCAGGCACTCTTCTAGTTTAATGTCGATTAGGATCATTACCTGGTAGCTGCGAAAGTTCGCACGAGATTGAGCAGGGCGAAAAACGTACGAAGCCGAACACAGGAAAAGCTGTATATTGCCAAGCTAAAAATACCGGAGATATCAATGTCCTATCGACAGTATCTATATCTCCTGCTATCTCCCCCTCCCGAAGACCCAGATGCGCAGTGTAAGCACATCTCCCATTCTTTGGAAATCGCTGCAATGACTGAACTTGGCTATCAAAAACCGCAGAAGGATAAGCCATGGTACGACGAAGAATGTCGGATTGCAACTGATGAAAAAGACGCTGCACGTATGGCAACGAAATAGTCAGTTACAACGCGTGCTGCGAGTGAGCGGTACAAGAAGCTGAGAATGGAGGAAAACCAACTATTTAGGATGAAAAAAATAGCAGTGGGAGCAGAGAGATAGTGAAAGAACCGAAATGTGCAGGATGAATGGTGAATCCCGAAAGTTTTTCCAGAGGGTAAGAAGATCTACCAATGGGCCTAATAATGGGCTGCCCTCCTGCAAGGACGAGAATGGGAATCTGGTGACGGAGAAGCAGTGTGTGCTCAAAATGTTGAGAGACCACTTTTCAGCAGATTAGAACGGCGATCTCCCGCCTGAAGAATACTAAAGCCGCTGGTGCGGATGGCCTACCCGCTGAACTTTTTAAGGCAGGTGGCGAAGGACTGATATTATGTCCTGTATTCAAAAAGGGTGATCCGTATGTCTGTTCCAACTATCGCGGTATTAGTCTTTTAGCCAAGCCAATTTTTGCCAATTTTTGAAAACCTGATTGGGCCTTATCAGTGTGGTTTTAGACCAGGCAAGTCCACAACTGACCAAATATTCACGCTACGCCAAATCCTGGAAAAGACCCACGAAAAGTAAATCGATACATACCACCTTTTGTTGATTACAAAGCTGCTTTCGATAGCTCCACACGGGGAAATCTGTACGAAGCTATATCTGAACTTGGTATTCCGGCAAAACTGATCCGCCTCTGTAGAATGACGCTGACCAACACCAAATCAGCAGTGAAAGTGGGGAAAGACGTCACTGAACCATTCTGTACCAAGCGAGGACTTAGACAAGGCGACACACTTTCGTGCAATCTCTTCAACATCTTAATGGAGATAATACTGAGAAAGGCTGCAGTAAATACGAACAAGACCATTGACACGAAAAGCCATATGTTGCTGGCGTATGCTGACGACATAGACATCATTGGGCGAAATTTGCGAGAGGTTACTGCAGTATTTTCAAGAATCGAAAAGGAATCAGCGAAGGTGGGTCGTGCTGTTAATGAGGGCAAGACAAAATTGATGGTGTCAACGACTAGAGAAACCTCTCGACTTGGTCCGCACGTGAACGTTGACAACCGATTTGATTTTGAAGTGGTTAATGAATTTGTCTACCTTGGATCTGCCGTGAACATGGACAACAACGTCAGCCTGGAGATAGACAAGAGAATTGTACTTGCAAATAGATGTTATTTAGGGCTCAGCAAGCAGTTTAGGAACAAAGCCCTCTCTCGACGGACAAAAGTCCAGCTATATCAGACTCTCATTTTACCTGTCTTGACATATGGCTCCGAAACTTGGGTCATATCGCAAGCGGATGAAAAACACCTGGGAGTTTTCGAGAGAAAAATTGTCCGTAAAATATATGGTCCTGTTAGGGAAAACGGCGAGTACCGACGTCGCTGGAACGCAGAGCTATATAATCTCAATTCTGACGTGGACATAGCTAGACGAATCAAAGTGGGCCAATTGCGTTGGCTAGGCCATGTTATCATAATGGACTCCGCTGGAAAGACCAGGCAGAAGAATCCCTCCGTATCCTTGGTGTTACCAACTGGCGAGAAAAGGCGAAGGATAGAGCCAGTTGGAAGAATATGTTGAAATTTGTTTAATTAATATGTGTAAGACGTCTGACCTCATGAGGTTGTAATAAGTGAATAAAAGTAAATATCACGTAGAAACTAAGGGTCTTATCACATAACTCTGAGTGAGTGAATCTAACTCAGACGCATACTCAGCCACCGGATGTGAAAAATGGTATCACATAAATCACTCCGCGCTCGAGTTAGAATTTTTTTCACCGGCGTTACACAATCGGCTGACTTTGGGATTTTCATACTTTTTCGCGGCAACAGTTGCAGTGTCAACATTTGTAAACAAAACAAAAGAAAGTGAGGTGAATCCTTTTATGTGATATGACCCTAATACTCATATAATCTTTGATTAGTGAACAGCAGTAGAGTGAGCAGCTCAGATATATGTCACAAAGGTATGCAAAGTCACACGTACACAAAAGTTTCCATCAACTTTTTCATTTTGGCTTTAAGAAGGTGATAGAAACTTTGATGGATATATCCAACAACAATGACAGAGACAAAGGAATTAACTAGATATCGCACATGCCTTGGGAAATTTCTTGTTCAATGGGATATTTTCTAGACGGAGCTGGATGCAATAATTACAACGTTTGATCCCAAACAAAATATACCTTGCAAGATGTATTTAGGACAGGTGATAGCAGTTGGTGTTGTAGGCAACATCAACAGGCGTTTTGTTTTGTTTAGTGGGCCGATGCTGTACAAGTCAACACAAACGAATACCAACAATAACAGTACAACAAAAAAGCTCATAACCAAAATGCATTTGAATTAGAAAGTGGGGAACACAACGACATGAAAAAAAAACTAAATTAGTTGTTTGAATAGCACAACCTGGAAAATGATTCTATTTTTGTATTGAAAAAATGTCCCACACTGTTGAATAAACGTCAGTGAATGTTATGAGAAACGTCAATAAAAGCTACAAAACGACAACACAGCACCTAGTGGCAGTACTTAACAACGCATGTGGGATATCTACTTATTTCCTTTATCTATGTCTATGATTACCACTTACAGTGGGCGCCAAAAAAAAATTATGTAATCGTACTTATATTACACCCAGCCAAAAAAAAACTTTTTGCAGATTTTCAGAACGATATACATACATACATTCGTTTATGCATATGCTTTTATGTAATGATGAATGTATGTATAAGTATATCTGTTTCTACAATACATACACTTGTTTTTTCATACCCAAAAACAATTAATCCAATTATTAAACCAAATCCATTTCTCTCTATATTGTATCAGAGTTAGAGTACAGATTGTACAAAATAAATTGTATTGTATCAATTGCACATGTTAGTTGTCATCAGTTTGGCTACGTTTGCTGCATCAAAGACGAAATATCTTTAGTTGTAATTTTCAATGAATATTGGAACAAATACAATATATTAGGTTTTGGAAACAACTAAGACATTTAAAAAAATATTAAAAGAATTTCTGATCCAAGGGTCTTATCACATAAAACGATTCACCTCACTTTCACATCATTTTCCAATTTTTTAATCACATAAAACGTAGAAGGGTTAACCTGAGTTGATAAACTAACTTTGCGTTGGATCACTGTATCACATTTAACGCAGCCGTGACTAAATCGTCATATCTACTGTCATAATTCAACGCTGGAAAATGTGATGTGAATGTATTAGAAATACAAGTGATGGTTACTAAAATTAATAAATAATTTCTCAAGATAATTTTTTTTGAGTGTACCGTTGGCAAATATTTAAAAATTTATGTATTATTTGGGTATAAATACCAAAAACAACTCATCAATTCAAACCTCAGGGAAGAATCAAACAATAGATTATGTGGATTTTGTGTATTCATGTGCATTTATGTGTATGTTGGTGTGTTTTTTGTTTACAAATTTTGACACTGCAACACGTGTTGCCGGAAAAAAGTATGAAAATCCCAAAGCCAGCCGATTGTGTAACGCCGGTGAAAAAAATTCTAACTCGAGCGCGGAGTGATTTATGTGATACCATTTTCCACGTACGTTGACTGAGTGTGCATCTGAGTTAGATTCACTCACTCAGAGTTATGTGATAAGACCCCAAATGTAATGATTTATGGCCAGTTTTTAAGTGGGTGGTTAACTATCGGATTACTTAATCTTAGTTCTAAGTTAATTAGAAGTTAACTTTGCGTTTTGTTTTTCAGTGGTGAGTTAATGTATGTCGCCATATTGTTAACGAGTATGGCTACCCTTGTATTCTTATTGGGAAAAACATCTAAATACCAAAACAACAAAGGGGAACAAACAAAATGGAATTATGTAAAATAATAAATAGATGCATAAAATCGAAGTAATTTTAACAAAAATATATTAAAACTATATAGGCGTAATAATGTAACGATCTAGACTCATCGTATGTGTACAAATACGCATATCAGAAACATGTATTTTATACAATCTTCATTTCTCATTTTGACAGTCAGTAATTTGATTGTCAACATCATATGGTTCTGACTAAACGTTAACCAGCCAACATTGGGTGGCTAAATCATAGTTAAACAATGACTGAAAAACACAATTCGATGTTTAACCACAATTTAACTACGAAACTAAGATCACCACTGACTGAAAAACTGGCCATTAGAGTTTTGGAAAAACACTGACGACATTCCTTTACAAAAAGAGTTGGCTAAGCGGATTCTGAATATACATGCAAGTTCTGCAACTAGCGAACGCGTTTTTTCTACATTTCTACATCAAATAATATAGACAACATTTTATTTCTCCACAATAATATGTACACGATTAATACTTAAATATATTTATTTCATACATTTTTACAACTTTTATATATAATCAAGTGCAAAAAACATTTTACTTCATTCAATCGAATCTATTTTATAAAATTGAATTTTAATTCACTAAAATGTAATTGTTTTTTGATAAAATCAAATTATTCGTTCCTTAATAAAATAAGACTATTTGCTTCTTAATAAAATAAAAGTGTTTGTTTATTTTAAACAAATATTTTCCGTGATCGTGCCGTCACGTGAGTATTTTTCTCCGTGAGCGTGCGTGAACGTGAAAAAGTCAAAAATAATACAAGGTGGAGCGCGGTAATTTGTTTTTTTTGCACTGCAGGCTGTGGCGGCCTTTCAGTTGCCATCATGCATTGGCCACGTGAGTATAGGTCATTTTGTGTTGAAGCGTATTTTTCAAATGCGCACTCGATCATTACAGTGCAGAGTGCATTTCGTTTGCGATTCGCTGTTCCCCCACGCGGAAGTGTTCCTGGACGGCAATCAATTGTAAATTGGGTAACTTCATTGAGAACAGCAGGGAATGTGTCATGTGTACCAAGTGGACCTGAGAGAAGGATTACAACACCACAAAACAACCTGAAGTCGAAGGTGTATATCAAGCGTCCCAACATCTTGGAAGACCTAATTAAGAATATTGAGGCTGGAATTGGCAGAATACCAGGCGACATGATTGTTAAAGTTCATGGAAACTTCAGAAATCGTATGCAGCAGTGTGTGGATAGCGAAGGTCGACATTTGCCAGATACACTATTTAAAACCATGTAATTTAAAAATTCCCTTACTGTTCAATATAATAAAAATATAAAATAAATTTTTCTAAGGTTCATAATTTTTTATTTCATTCCCAATTAAGCGTGACCATGAGTCAAAATCACTCAAGCGCACATCTCTAAGCAGAATCAAGAAAATTTGTTTCATTTCCCATACATTTTGACAATCGAGAAATCGGTTATTTTTTCTGGTTGCCTGAGAATCAAGAAAAAAATTATTGATTTGCTTTATTCAACGCTGTTTTATCTCACACTTCGCATGTAAATAAAGTTTATTTACAATCATTTCAATCACGGCTCTCTGATGTACCACTTGAACAGCCGACTTATTTATTTTTTTCATTTCGGCTGAAATGCATGAGCACCGGCCCGGTTCAAGAAACAGAACCAAAAAAAAAACCGAAAATCGAGTAAAATATGGCAATTTCAGAAACCAAAAAAAAATGTTAACGATCGGACCCATGGGGCCCCTAGGGTCCAAAAAACGGGTATACCTAGGTACATTTTAAGATATTATACCGGGTCTGGTGAAATTACAAAAATAAAAACTGCAAATAACAAATAATGTAAAATTGTTTGCAAAATTTACCCGATTAAAAAAAAAATTTTTTGTCATATTTTACTCGATTTTCGGTTTTTTCTTTTTGAACCGGGGCCGGCCTCATGCATTTTTGCCTTCATTTCTTAGGTATTTCTTGTTTTTCCTTTTTAAATATATTTTCCATATAATTTTTTGTCTACTTTTATTCTTGGAATACATTTGTGCTGAATTTAATTGCGGAAAAATACCAATCAAAACAAATTGTCTATTGTTGTAGACTTATGGCCTTATTCATAAAAAGTTATCATGGGTTTGTTAAAGGTTTAAGAAGGTAAAGCCTATATATTGTAGTCATAATCGGAAAATTCCTCTGTTAAGAGTTCTCTAGCGTCGCCATTTTTGTTGAACTTTTAACCCCTCTTTAAGGCTATTTTATCCGCATTAATATACAAAAGAAATAATTTTTTTAGATTTCAAGCATGCCGTACTTAAATATTTATGCGATATAAACAATTGGAATTATTTTGTGTATATTTGCAGCGTTTATAGTGTCACATTATCCTGCTAAGCAAGCAAAGTTGCAATATTTATCATTGTTCAATATGATTTTTAACACTTCTTCCAAATTTATGAATATACTTTTATTGACTATATTACAGCCTTCATGAGGTCACACGTCTTACACATATTAATTAAACAAACAAATTAAACAAATTTCAACATAATCTTCCAACTGGCTATATCCTTCGCCTTTCTTCGCCAGTTGGCAACACCAAGGATACGGAGGGATTCTTCTGCCTGGCCTTTCCAGCGGAGTCTTGGTCATCCTCTTTTCCAGCTTCCAACGGGTACGTTATCAAAAATCTTACGCGCTGGCCCATCTTCATCCATTCTTTTTGACTTTGATTCGTCTAGCTATGTCCACGTCAGAATAGAGATTATATAGCTCTGCGTTCCAGCGACGTCGCTACTCGCCGTTTTCCCTAACAGGACCATATATTTTACGGACAATTTTTCTCTCGAAAGCTCCCAGGTGTTTTCCATCCGCTTGTGATATGACCCAAGTTTCGGAGCCATATGTCAAGACAGGTAAAATGAGTCTGATATAGCTGGACTTTTGTCCGTCGAGAGAGGGCTTTGTTCCTAAACTGCTTGCTGAGCCCAAAATAACATCTATTTGCAAGCACATTTCTCCTATCTATCTCCAGGCTGACGTTGTTGTCCTTGTTCACGGCGGATCCAAGGTAGACAAATTCATCTACCACTTCAAAATTAAATCGGTTGTCAACGTTCAAGTGCGGACCAAGTCGAGAGGTTTCTCTTGTCGTTGACACCATCAATTTTGTCTTGCCCTCATTAACAGCACGACCCACCTTCGCTGATTCCTTTTCGATTCTTGAAAATACTGCAGTAACCTCTCGCAAATTTCGCCCAATGATGTCTATGTCGTCAGCATACGCCAGCAACATATGGCTTTTCGTGTCAATGGTCTTGTTCGTATTTACTGCAGCCTTTCCCATTATTATCTCCATTAAGATGTTGAAGAGATTGCACGAAAGTGTGTCGCCTTGTCTAAGTCCTCGCTTCGTACAGAATGGTTCAGTGAGGTCTTTCCCCACTTTCACTGCTGATTTGGTGTTGGTCAGCGTCATTCTACAGAGGCGGATCAGTTTTGCCGGAATACCAAGTTCAGACATAGCTTCGTACAGTTTTCCCCGTATGGGGCTATCGAAAGCAACTTTGAAATCGACAAAAAGGTGTTATGTATCGATTTGCTTTTCGTGGATCTTTTCCAGGATTTAGCGTAGCGTGAATATTTGGTCAGTTGTGGACTTGCCTGGTCTAAAACCACACTGATAAGGTCCAATCAGGTTTTCAATAATTGGATTTAGTCTTTCAAATAATACGCTCGACAAGACCTTATACGCGATGGATAAAAAACTGATACCGCGATAGTCGGAACAGACACACGGATCACCCTTTTTGAATACAGGACATAATACACTGAGACTCCAGTCGTCGGGCATAGATTCCCCCAGCCATATACCGCATATCAGTTGATGCATGTGGGCTATCAGTCCTTCGCCACCTGCCTCAAAAAGTTCAGCGGGTAGGCCATCCGCACCAGCGGCTTTATTATTCCCCAGGCGGGAGATCGCCGTTCTAATCTCGTCTTCGTTGGGGGGGGGGGGGTACAATCTATACTATCTTCCACTATCATTACCTCCTGATCTTCAGTGGAAGAATCTGAGTGGAGTAGTGCTGAAAAGTGGTCTCTCCACATTTTGAGCAGACACTGCTTCTCAGTCACCAGATTCCCATTCTCGTCCTTGCAGGAGGGCAGTCCATTATTAGGCCCGTTGGACGATCTTCTTACCCTCTGGATTCACCATTCATCCCGCACATTTCGGTTCTTTCACTCTCTCTCTCTCTGCTTCCTCTGCCATTTTTTCCGCCTAAATAGTCGGTTTTCCTCCCCTCTCAGCCCCTTGTACCGCTCACTCACAGCACGCGTTGTAACTGACTGTGTCGTTGCCATACGTGCAGCGTCTTTTTCATCAGTTGCAATGCGACATTCTTCGTCATACCATGGCTTATCCTTCCGCGGTTTTCGATAGCCAAGTTCAGTCATTGCAGCGATTTCCAAAGAATGGGGGATGTGCTTCCACTGCACATCTGGGTCTTCGGGAGGTGGGGTATTCCGCTCCAGCAGGAGATAGAGTTTCTGTCGATAGGACATTGATATCTCCGGTATTAGTAGCTTTTTTCTTTCTGGTGCAACCATATCCTGTCCATCGCATTTCCTGGATCGCTGTGATGTCAGATTTATATTTGCCGAGGACAGCCGCCAGTTGGAAAGTGGCACCAGTCCTGTATAACGTTCGAACATTCCAGGTACAAACCTTAAATCATGGTCCTTCTAACGTTTGCGAGGGTCGTCAACAGTTGGGGAGTTTCTTTGTTCATTATATTTTCTGTGTATTTTCATTGCCGATATAACGGTGGCGGGAGGCAAATCCAGCCCACCGTGGTTTGCATTTAACCCACTGCCAGAATGATTATGTTTCAGCCGCCCATTATGGATCAGACGCTGACCAGAATGCAGTGTGTCGAAACTGGATTTTGGTTTCTTCAATTTTGATCCGCCGTTGGCCAGGGGTGTTGGCTCATCCGCCTTCAAAGGACAGAAGAATATGGCCACTACTTCGAAGAGCTTCAGTGACAGGGTCACCTAATAATCCTGAGACGTATCAGTGATCGCATTACCACTCAGGTTGCTCATTCGTTTCGCCTTCTCACTTTAGCTAGCTAACGGAGGTTTCCGATAAGCCATTGCCCAGGACATACTGCGTGGAAGTAGTGAGCTGCTTGGACTGCCGAATGAAGGAATCATTTCTGGCCACTCCCAAGTGAACGGCTATCAGAAACTTTCCACCTCCAAGGACATTCCCATGTCCATATATATGAATATTTATGAATATAGCAAATATTAATTGATCTTTTTATTGAATAAAAATGAATTGACACATTCTATTGGTTATTGTCATGGTAGAAATATAATGGTAGATGCAGTACGACAACAAATACAACAAGCCAAAAACAACAGGCATTTTGTTTTTGATCAGTGTCTGTGTTGTGTCAAGTCAGCTGATAGAAAAATGATGAAAATGTAAACAAATTTGCAAAAAGTGTCATTTAGAAAATGATTGAGTGTTATTTGATATATTGAAAGTGTTTAAGTGTGAAAATTAAAACTTTTCTTTGTAATTTTTGCAAAGAAATACTTCAAAAACAGCAGTTGCTGGTGAACGGGGGTTGCAGACAAACAAATTTTGACATAAGAGAAAAACTTAATCACACTCAGTCCAGAAAAAGTTAAAATCAGCTGGGCTAGTGCTTCTACCATTTCTTTGTACCATGGTTATTGTTCATCTTGGTTTACATCACAAGCACTGTGAGAATACATAAAACAGGGTTGTCAGTCATTCGTCAGTACTCCCAGTGCGAATGAGCATAAGGTCGATAATATATATCATGAAATTGGGTTAAATTAACCCAATTTTTTTCTGTGCACGTAATTTTTGAAATCGGCCAACGGCAACACTGCCCACTCCTATTGTGTGCAACTTTGTTGTTTACAAACATTCCATTAAACATTCTAAAAATAATTAAATATTTTAGTTACATTAACTTACAAATGGAGAAAATAAGTCGAAAACGCTTGCGTTCTGAAGAATCGCCATACATTCTACAAACCAAACTGCATGTAAGCGAAAAAATTATGGATTCTCGCGACAGCAAGAAGATGATGCAAATACACGGTAAAGATTCTTTCCCCACAACCTGATTTTCAATGCATATTCTATTATGATATTGAATTCGGATAATTTGCAGAAAAAACTACAAAGTTATTGTTCCAGGCTGCACGTTCAGTAAGCAATAATAACATACAACCCATTAGTAACAAAAAGACTCCACTCCACCATTTGGTTGTTTTATATGGAAACGGGCAAATCGAAACAGCTAAAGAAGCTGAGGAGCAGGCCGATGAGTTCCTGTGGGTACGTCGCAAAGCCAAATGCTGTGCTCGTGGTACATATGTCCAAAGTAATTGTATAAACTGTCAAAATCATTTATGCGAAGAATGTGGATATTCTTGTATTGAATGTGGTCAATTTATATGCAATTCTTGCATTTCAGTCTTGTGAGTATATTTCATAAAGTTTGGTGTGCTATTTCCGTTTGGATTGCATTGTGATAAATCTCTTTGTTTTATAGCGGCAACAGCGACGCCGAAAAGCCAATGTGTGAAAAGTGTTCATTATTCACCTGATATAGAGAAAAGTGAAGTTAGGATGTACAAAATAGATTTGTTTTTAATTATATTTAATTATTATTATTAAGTACTCATGAATTGTGAATAATGTGTCCAGATATGAATTGCCGGCCAATCAATCATTAAATATATTGTTTTTTTCGTCAATATTTAATTTTTTTCGATAAATGAGTGAAAGAGAAGGGTAATGTCCTATACATTTCATAATTTAAATAATTAATGGATCGTTGCGTCAAATGGAGTAACAATAGTTGGGTTTTTTTTTGTACACCATATAACGGATGGCCCAAATACATATATCTTTTTAAATCATCTGTTATTTTGACACCGACATTTTAAAAATAATCGCTATCAGTATCATACCTACACGGAACAAAATGAGTCGCTTTACGCTTGACCAACGTTGGGAAGTGTTGTAAACTTATTTTCAAAGCTAGATCTGTGCTGCCCAAACTATAATTTTGATGTATAATTTTTTCTTTGGCAGAAATTATGAAGTTTTTTATCGCCTAAAGATGATTTTGTTAATGCGTATTAAGCTCTAAAGTTATTAATTAAAAATTTAAAATAATTTAACAAAAGTTAACTAATAACGGGTCGATTATCGGTAGCAACCGAACCTCGGTTGCGTTGCCGAAAAGTTATTACATATGGCAACGGACAGTCAGCAACTTCAGTTGCCTGATAGAGGTTATATTGGGAACCACGATTTTTTGGTTGCTGTATAATTTTTAAAACAAAACGTCCAGGTGAACTATAAGGAGTGAAAAGCTATGGTTCTAAAGAGAATCCTAAGTTTTTGTTTTTAAATTGTAATGTTTATAAAATTATTTATATAAAATAGAACCTAGTAGCGGCAAAATTGTCGGAGCTCGGGCAGCTCAAAACTTATGAAAAACGAAATTAAAGACAAATATAGGAACACGAAAAATATATTTTTGTTGTCGGACAGACATATGGGGCCCACAACGTCCAGAATACGAGTCCAGTTAGAAATGAAAGATATTTTTATCCCAAATTTAATGGTGTCTTTATTTTTGTGGAACGGCATATGTGCACCCAGATAATCCAAATTTACCATATTATAGTATGTCTTGGCATTTAGTGTGGGTGTTCAAATTATAGGGAATGATGAATCTGCTTCATTGCTAGTCATTTTAAAAACATTCAAGAACAATTTTTTCAGACGTTAAATAAAAGGTCTGGAACAAAGGTCCGTCCGACAAAAAATATTATTTATCAAGTTTAGAGCTGCGACCGAACTCCGGCAATTTAGCCCAATATTCATGTGTTTGCCTGAAATCAGCAACATGTCGATTCAGTGGACCAAATGAGGTCATCGTGAGTAGAACCAGGATGTCTGGCGTCAACATACCCGATTTGCATTTCGTAATCGCACATCTACAATTAGATCATTGTTATGAAAATAATTATTATAGTGTTATAACTTACCAGCAAAACATTCAAACTAAACTAGCCTTTCCTATTTATGTATAAATGGCGAACCTCTTCCTTCGCTCCAATGATACGTACGTGTCCCATCTATACATCCGACAACTTAGTTTTCTAATAAAGCCGGATTTTATTTTGGGTATTTTCTTCCTCCGTCATTTTTTTTTTTTTTTTTTTGGAATAATCCACATCTTTTTAAGATGTTTTTCAATTAGATGCACCATGCCAAGGTTGAAGTCGTTGCCATGGGACTTTTGGAAACTTCCCTCCGCCAAAAACATTAAAGCTACACAAACTTTTAAGAGCGGAGGTATTGCTGTCGCCGATGAGTCATTTTTAGTCATTTTCTGAAATATCCACAAAATTAACTATTCCATCTTTTGGAAGGCGAAAATATGCCTTGAACCTAATAGGGAATTGTTTATTAACAATTATTCTCAGAAATAACATTCACACATTGTAGCCGGCAATTCTAAAGGATTAGATTTGTATCTTTTATGTGTCTTCTAATAGATGCCACGTTTTGTACTTTGTCTTCCTCGGCAAAAATAATTCCACTAAAGACACGTTTATTTCCCACACACTTGAGATTTATTGTTTGTTTAGAATATTTACAGTTGGCGAAGTGTCAAAACTCTGTTATCGACGGAAAACACTGTTACCTACGGCAACTGGCCAAAGTTGCCATACATAATACTAATTTTTATTTCAGTGGTGTTATCAGTTGACATCGCAACTGAGGTTCGGTTGCTTTCGATAATCGACCAATAAATTACATTTTGCGTTTGCGTTTTTCAGCGAAAATCTGTATACAATTGGCGTCTCGATAACTGCAGAGCTGTCGAGTGACATTTCGATTGCCATGATGCAAAAATTGAACACTTCGATCAAAATCTGACGATCTCGACAGCTATGATTAGGCCCCTGAACACATTCCTTTCGAAATCTCGTGTTTGGAGATTTCGTTTAACCCAACAAGTTTTTCAGTCAATAATCAGCTGTTAATTGACTCGAAATACATTAACTTTATTTTTAATTTTGTTAAATTTGTATTTTAGTAGAAATGTGTTGCAGAAATTTTATAACCAAATAAGGCCTGATTGGTTCGGTTATTGAACTGTATAAAATAAATCTTCAAATGGGATAACCCTGTTGCAGTGTGGATGCAGTACAAAGGAACTAACTTAATATGCCGTTTACAATGCGAATAAATTCAGTTCGTGCTAAATTTTCGGCATTTATATCCATACGGAGATTTTCAGCCAAATTCTCAATAGCAATTCCCTGGGAGTTTTTTCCCTATTCTTAAAATCTCCCTGGGAGTTTTTCCCTATTCCCTTATTCTAAACGAAGTGCGAAAAAGGAAATCTTTTTCCCCGGGAAAATAGTAGGTATTCTAAATGTCAATAAAATGGAGAATGTGAAAACAACTTTTGGGAGTAATTCCCCCAAAAAATTGCTAGGGAGTCCTGCTCAAAAATGTAAGTATTAAATATTTTCTATAAAAAATTAAATAATTACTTTTATTTTAATCAATATTATGGCATTATTCATACGGAATAAATTTACTTTAGCACCAACTCTCAGATCTACACCAAAATGTCACCACCGAGACAAGCGTCTGCACTGAGTTCAAAAGATTTAAAAGATTATCAAAATTAGTAGAAATGGGTATCATGACAAAGGTCTTTCTAAATTCTATAAATCTGTGTATGCACATATTTATTTTTAATAATCCATTGGCGGTTAATTAAAAAAACAATATTTGTTAACCTCCCTTTTTTAATAATAATTTATTATTTTCCAAAAATGGGTATTTTTTTGGTAGACTCCGATAATAGACTTAATGTATAATTCTTACCAATTTAATGTATAATTCTCAACAATAACCCTTCAAAGCTTTATAACACAAAAATACTATGAACTTTAATATCCCCGGTGTTTCAAGGGCTACTGAGCCGTATTATACCTTGAAAAAAGCCTGAAATATTCTCTATTATCGGTGTGTAGAAAAAATGTAGCAACACTACGGTCTGTTTTTGAAAAATAATGATTTTAAAGAAAAAAGTGAGGTTATCAAATATTTTTTTTTAAATTATTCCACAATGGGTTAATAAAAAGTAAAATATTTTTAACCTTTTTTGTAGAGTTTAAAGACCTTTCTAATAGCATTAATTTGAACAAGGTAGGAAAAGTAGTTTCAGAGATATAGCCGACTATACACTCAAGTTTGCAAGCCCATATCTCAAGCTCAGCTTAAAAATATTTATTGATGATAAAATTTTGATTCCATTCCAAGAAATGCCCCTGAACTAGAGTTAAGCCAAGTAAATTGTGTTCCCTTATTTGTATACAAAGTTTGTAGCAGCTCAAGTGAATCGTCGCTTCGCATCCTTGCAAACGTTTGTTGTTCCTTCTCCTGCTCCCGGTCGTTCTTCTGCTGCCATTCTAAAGGCTATGGTGTACATTTTCAATTATTTTGATTATTAATTAAGTTTTACTTGCTGGAAATGATTTGCATTTAACAACCAAAACCAAACGCCATAAAGCAAAACTGCTGACTTCGAAAATTCGTAATTTTCTCTCCCTTATTATTCTATTCCACACGTCTGTTTAGAATAGGAGGATTTTATTCCTGGGAAAAATTAATTCCCCGGGGAACTCTTTCCCTGGGAATATTTAAAATTGGGCTGTTTATATTTCGCAAATGTCACGAACAACTCCTCTACCCACTTCCGTGTTATTTTTAACGCATGTAATGTTACATTTGTTTGAAAAAGTGATGATTTATCCGACCTTTCGCGTTATATTAAAATTTAAAATGTTCGAGCGTTTGATCGTTTTTTTAATTTATTTTATTCTTCGATATTTCACTGCCCTTTGGGTAGCATCATCGTCAGTAAGATAAATACAATTATTAATTAAAACGAAAGTAGTCAAAATTCCGGTCCCAACAATTGGTTTCGTACGCGTTTCGTTTATACACATGCTGCTTATAAAAACTGAGTACGGGAATTTGGCCAAAAATTATATTTTATTTTTTGTTTTCATCAGATTTCGGTTCTACGAGAGTCATACTCGCCTCGCTGACCATGATATTTACCTGATTTCATTTTTTGTTTGTTTATAAATTAAATCATTGGTCACTTTGCCTGTAAACTGTAGTTGTTACATTTTGCAAACAAATTCCAGAAAATAGCCGAAGAAAAATACAGCTAAAGTCGTCATCGGCAGGTGGACTCTAATACAATTTAAAACTAATTTGAACGGTTTCCCTTGTTTACAAAACGTGTTAGTTTTTCCGTAAAGTTTATGGTTCAACCAGCTGAAAATGCACGTTTATTTCAGTTTTACGGAAGTTTAGACAAATGTTTAATAGAAGTATAAAAATAAGTTAAATTAACACAACTTAAGGCTAACCAATAATATTTATACTTTTCCCTTAAACTTATGATATTTTTGGTAATCCTTAACCAACAATTCGTATAATTGTCTACCCGCTTCGTTGGAACAACGTAATATAAACCGGCCAACACGGTGGTCACAAATACCAATTAATTGATAGCAAATATTCTCAACGTGGGTTTTAATCTGGAAGGAATAAAAATATTAGAATTTTTATATATAATTGGAAATATAGCATACCTTATTGTACAGAGTAGTTGGCCTTTTATTGGCCACCATCAGGTTAATAATGAATGTCAAAACGAATGGTGCAACTCTTTTAACACCCACACTATGTTGGCCTACTAAATGCATTAGGGATTCCAATTTCATTGCTAGTTCGGAAAGTGCATCCATCTCCCCACTGGGCAACGCTGTATCTTTCTGCCGATCACTTTTATACCACACTATGGATTGGATAAGGTCTTTAAATACATGCATATATTGTGGAACACGATCCATCAGTAATATATGCCGCTGTTTTATCAGCGATGCGCATACATCGGTCATGGCCAAATGTAGGGAATTGAAAATATCCAATTTGGTACCATACAAATTAAATTTTTTAATGTTTATGTCCATTAAAAATGATAATATACTGTCCATGGTGTCTGTAGAAATTGGAACCTTAAAATGTAGTATATAAAGGTGTGATAGAATAAATGTAGGTGATGTAGATTGTAACATAACTTCGACAAAAACTCACCATTTTATTGTCTACAATAGCCTGGTGACAATGCAAAAGATTTACGACCAAATCGTGATTGTCAAATAGCTGTTGTTCATCTCTGGTCAATCGCAGAGTAATATTAAAAGTTATCTGCTTGTATTGCTCGTTAAAAATCTATAAATTTGAACTTCATTGTCACTTCCGTTTTAACATATACTTTATAGTACAAGTTCTTCTTACCGCTCCTTTAATGGTGCTAAAAGGACATTTAGCTATTAAATTCAGCAGCCTCAATATATTGGGGAAATTCGTCGCCTCAACATTGTTTCCCATTGATTTAAGAGTGATGAGCAGATCTTCATTGGTTTTATTGCCAATAATCATTTTTATAGCGGACTCCATGGTTTTGTTGTTATGCTGCTGTTGCTCTTGAGTCTTCAAGTCTTCATTAATTTGAGTCCAGAAGTTTGTTAAAACGAACTCAATTTCATCCTGATCTAAATGCAACACTTCACGATGATTCAATGCCACATGCATTAATCGAATAGCATAAGGATTTCTATAGTCCATCTGCAAAGAAAGTGGTTAAATAAATCTTGTCTGATTTTAACAATTGTAACCTACTGTATGTCCGATGTAAATTTTACTGATGCGTCTAAAATCTTCATCGATTATCTCTTTCACCTCTACACCGCTGAGTGTTTCAGTATCTTTTTCGTTAACTGCTACTGTCCTGGATGCTTTTGTCAGTATTGCCGAAGCGTATGGCGCAAAACCAGATAATGTTTTTTGTACAAATTTTTTATCTTTCTTAGAGGTACCATCATTATCAGTATCATTAAAATGACTGTTCAAGTAATCAGAGAATATTTTTAGAAACATGTCCAAATATTTGCGCATTCGTTTGGCACAGGGACCAACCAGTGAGGATAGAGAATCAATTGCGGCCAATAAGAGTTTACGTTCAGGATCATTTATCTTTTGAAGTGAAACCGTATCTTGTAATATTTGTGCCAGCCCCTCTAAAAATTGTTCAGTACCCTTTTCCTCATTTTTGAGAGTTGAAAATATAAACTCGTAAAGGTCCCAACAAGTATCGGGCGGCAAAAGTTTTATAAGACAGGAAGTAGGAAAATATTTAAATATTAACACTTGTTGGCCGAAATGTAACAAATCTGCAAAATATCAAAACCTTGAAATATAATCTTTATATGGAAACTCGCTAAAAATCGTTTCGTATAAAAGTGCAGTAAACATATTAACTAAAAAGACAATTCTATAAAACAAAAGGTCTGCTTGACAATTTTCATAATGAAATGTATGAAGACTAGAACTTTATAGAATGAAGAAATCCCTCTGGCTTGAGAATGAACTTACCTTTCAGTATATTCAAGGCTTGTGTTGCAAGTTCTTCCTCTTGCGCGCACTTCAGGTCAATGTATAGTGATACATGAAGAGCAAACACAATTGTTTTACGTTGCCTTCTAAGATGACCCAGTGGAATTTGAGATAGTAAATTCAAATTGGTCCTTATTTCACTTGTGTTTAATTCCTTCATTTTGCACTCGTCTTCAGCTCTAGCACTGATCACTTCTACTAGCTGTTTTATTAGTAATTCACAGTCCGATGTCAGTGTTGTTTGGCGAACTTTATCATAATCACAAGGTAATGATTTCAGCAAAGAGTACTTGGATATTATGGATGTACTAATGTTTTCATAGATTGCTAAGGAAACAAATTCTAATAGTTCCAAGTCGTCTAGTACCATGCTCAGTAAATCGGTATTCTGTACAACGTGTGCAGCAATGAAGGCTTTTTTATGTCTGGGCAATTGTGTCATCAAAAATTTTGCATTGACATCTTTTAGCAAGGAATTTATTGTATCGTTATCTGCAGAGGCGAGAGGTACATCTAATGGTGGTGTTTCCTGCTGTGAAACGAGTAGCAGCATCGTTGACTGTGATTTCTGCAATTGCAGACGTTGCAAGAGGAATTTGCAGCTGGATTTACCAAAATTCAACACCCTTTGTTGTATTAAGGTCCACTCATCTGGCGTAAGAAAGCTGTGCAATTTTGTCAGCCCATTCATAGGCGTTAGCGACTCATGATAACAACCGTCTGGCCTATAGTAAATCAGCATTAAATCAAAACATGTTGCGTAGAAGGAGATTTCTAAAAATGCAGTCATGGTTCGGGGATTGTGTTCACGTTCCAGCAAGCACTTTCCGAATGATTGTAACACATCTAGCGTAAATTGGCGCTGAGTCGCAAGCTCCTCCAAGAATTTATTTGATTGCTCTGCTAGCTTACAACCCGTAAAATACTGCGCTAGTAAAGCAGCGTGAAAGTCCAATAGGAAGAGAGATTTTTCACTTAATTCTTTCTGATCACCGAAGCTTGCGATTAAATCTTTTAAAGCAAACAAAAGTGTCTTACATATTACCAGAGATGGTTTTGAAACCAAACCTGTAATGATCTTTGAAAAGGCGACACCTACTGGGTTGCTGGGCCAAATGTCGTGTAATTTTGGAAATGACGCTGAAGCGGATAGTGTAGAATTCGCACTCGATTTACTTTGAGACAACACTGGCTTGAAGAAATCTTGAAACAAGACATTTAAAAACTTGGACGGTACGTCAGACTTTATTCCCGCCTTCTCCGAATTAATATCTCCCTTCTTCTTTGGCGGAGCTTCTTCCGAAACATCTTTATGTTTCCTTTTCTTACAATAGGCAGAGGCAGGACTGTTTACGTTCTCATTCAGCGTTCTGAGAAGGTTAGAAACGAATTTTTCAGCTCGGCTCAAGCGCCGGAACATATCCATTAGTAATACAAGATATTCTTCAAACAACTGACGCTCTGTAATGTCTCCGGATTTCGTCGACAGCATCATCCAAACAGTGATTTCAAACACGTTCGCCTCAAGAATCAATGGGTTTAGACGCAAAACTGCGCACAATAACATCAGTACATCTTTCAAATGAGAATCTTTCCATTCTTTTACGGCACTAAAAATCCTTTTACCCAAAAATTGCAAGGCCGTCTGACCTATCATATCAAAAGTTAAGCTAACACTGTGTCGACCCAGCATCTCAATAGTATATGCGGCCACAGTCACAGACAATAAGGGATCCAGATCTTTACTGGATTTCGATAAAAACACGTGCTTTAATAATAACTCTAAGAAGTTGTTAATTCCCTTACGATTCACAATGGCACATTCCAGAACTAAGAGTCGGACATGTAGAGGCATTTTCATAATGCGGATCATCAAATTTCCGTCAGTTAACTCAATAGTCAATAAGCGTTCAATTTCCAAAAGCTCCTCAAAGAAGTCCACCTTAAATCTTCTCATCGTCAGTAAAACATTTACAAGTCCGATTTGGCTGAACGACGTAAATGCTAATTCGTACTCTTTCACATCTCCACAGCGCTTGATTGTCTTTTTGATATTGCTTAAAACGGAGGCAAGGAACTCAGATTCGTATGTATTTAAAAACTGTTTTCCAGAAGTGTCCAAGTTTTCCAAGTAATTTTCGTAGCACACAAAAATGCACCCGTATACCCGAGCTTGCAATTCATAATTCATTCTGTATATGTCCTGTAGCGGTTCAAATTCCACAAGCAATGACAACAAATCACACCACTTTCTAGTACAATTGGTGTAGCTGCTTGCCATCTGCAGGCACCATTCAACGAATTGCTGTTTAATTTCCCGGTCCAATAATCCTGGCTGAGCCCGTAGCTTCAAAAGTTCTTTAAAATCTTCCTCTACAATATGCTCATCTTTGGCAAGTCCCTGTTCACTTAACCACTGAAGAATAACTTGATATTTTGAATTTAACGTAAACTCCACAGATTGCCATGATTTTAAGGCAAACTGAAAATTTTCTTCAAATGATTTCTCCTTGCGTCTCAGCCATTTAGAAAACTCTGCAAGTATTGTTTTATTAAATGTATAGACGTTAGTTTGATATTGTATCTGAACTGTTGGAGAACATTCACACTTACCATCCTCTGTAGACATTTTAGCAGAAAGTTTACTTTAACGAAAATGTATGGAAAATAACATATAATTGTTTAACGAACTCACACTTGATTTGTAAACAAACAGCACGTGGAGCGATGTCATAGCGCACATTTGGACAATATTGGCAAAGCTGCCACACTTCGATAAAAAACACAATGGCTTAGAGCATAATTACACTATGGCTTTCACGCGCGTGTTCAATCTCTACAAAAAAAATTACCAGCAACACACGAATGCAAAAGAGACAGATAGAAAACGTTTACGAATCAAAAACGATGAAAGCTGTGATACACATGTCTGTTTCGATTTCATTACGGTTTGAGCTGAAATCGAATTCGATTTCATATTCCATTCCTTCTATGAAGATATGGATAAGAAAGAGTGTGATAGAAAACGAATTACCGTTTTGATTTTCGTTTTTAAATCGAGTAGTCTTAAGCATGAAACACATAGACGACGACAGGCTACATGAACACACGACTACAAATGCCGCTGACTGCAAATGTAGACGTGTGGCAGCTACTGAATTATTTTCAAGACGGCAACTGCAAAGTAAACAGCTGATCTGTAATGTTGACGTTTGTGTTATTGGGAAGAGTACGGTTTCCGAGGCCCCTCGATCCGACCATGTTTTTCATTAGTCGACCCCAAAATAAGTTTTTCGATAACTCGCTTACTTATCGAATTTATCGAAATTTTTCGATAACTCGCTTACTTATCGACATATGGAGTGTTACAATTTTAATTTTTTTTACAATTTTTTTTTAAGTTTTTTGGCTGAAGTTCAGGAGCAGGCAAAAAAATAAATTTAAAAAAAAACCAAAATTAAAGAATGTGAGAAAATTGAAAACTAGCCGTCGCACGGACCTATGGGGCCCACAGGGTCCAAAAAACCGTCACACCTAGGGACATTTGGCTATGGATTAGTGTGGGTACTTCAACGAAAGGTATTTGTGTCACGAATTCCGTGGTGTCATTCTTTTTTTCGTGGGATGTCTATAAGTCCATATAAGTCCACTTTTGTGCGTACAGTAACCATGAGATTGGTTATGGTAACCATCCAGAAAAAAATTTTTTTAAACAGTACCGAGTGATTTTTCCGATTTTGCCACACATCGACTTAAGGTACAGAGGGAATTGTAACCCCCCTGCCTGAGCCCGGCCGGACGGCCGGGCGACTTAGTGCAATATAAATTTAACGATTTTTCAAAAGTTCTACCACACGGTACGAGCAACATAGGTCCCTGCGATGACTACTTTTCCATGTTCTCACATTCTTTACCTTTTCTTTAATTTTGGTTTATTTTTAAAATTTTTTTTTTGCCTGCCCCAGGTCCTGAATTTTTGCCAGTTTTTTAACTCTCAAAATAACCTCAACAATTTTCTAAAAATTTCGATAACTCGTTTAGTTATCGACATATCGTGGGTTAAAGTTTTAAATTATCGACAACTTTTTTACCAATTTAATGTGGACTAGCGTGGTACAATTCAAAATAACCCCAACAAATTAAATAAAATATATCGATAACTTCTTTAGTTATCGGGGGCTGCAACCTTTTATATGTACAACTTTCAGGAATTTTACTTCTTATTTTTTACCACTCAAGAAAACTACACAAAAATGAAAAATTATTTTAAAAAAATTAAAAAAATTTTAAAAAAAATAAATTATGAATATTAATCAAATGACAAAAAAGATTGATTTTTTAAAGTTTCAACGCCAATATCTCGATAACTAAGCGAATTATCGATAAATTTAATTTAATTTTTTCGGCTTATTTCGGGGTGCTCCAAAAAAAGTTATCGAAATTAATAAAATGGCGAAAAAAGTTATTGATTTTTAAAAACTTCAACGTCCTATATCTCGATAACTAAGAGAGTTATCGATAACTTTTATTTTATTTTTTCGGCTTATTTTGGGGTGCTTGAAAAAAAAGTTATCGAAATGAGGGGCCTCGGAAACCGTACTCTTGCCGTGTTATTTGTGTTAGAAGGAAATAAAATGTCTGGAGAATATTTAATAAATATTATTACAAACATAACAAAAATTCTGTCAGTGGTGCCACTTCAGGCATTGACAGCTCCAACCTGTTGATTGTCGCCCACACAAATAGAAATTAGTTTAATTCAACTACAGCTACATAATTAGCATAGACAACAACCTGCAGTCGTGTCGCCTTGCCGTCGTTAAAATATTCACTTGCATATAAACGCATGTATTTTATTTTTGACAGGTTGTGGTCGGTAGCCTGTCGTCGTCTATGTGTTTCATGCTTTAGGGTGACGATTTTACAATAGCACATTTCTTTCTTCGCAACAAAAGTGATAAGTTGAAAGCAAAAGAAGAATTTGGTATATCGATATTTTCACGGTGCGTGTTCCTCGGACATCCGTCAACTTATACCAGATGTGAGGACATTTGGCAGAAGTACTCGGCTTTCAAGGAACTCCCATCCGTTTACTATATATTGGCCAGTCGATCGCACAACACACTACAGAGAAAATTCGTTCATCAGTCGTACGGTCCGTATGTGGAATAAACTTCCCGCAAGTGTATTTCCCGCCAATTGTGACATACAGCGATTCAAGGCAAATGTAACTAAGCACTACTCCCTCTTTCCACCCTCCTCTACCTAAATTTCCGTCGCCAGCACAATGCATTGCATTTATAGGGGGCATCCTCTGAGTGCTGGTCTTAAAAAAAAAAAAAAAACTATTATTGGGACGCCCGAAAATTAATTCGGAACGTGGCGTCAAAGGTGAGATCCTATGATCTCTTAAAGGCTGGGTAAAGAATTTCCCGGAACCGACAGAAGACCAGTCGAAGAGTAATCCGGAAGGTTCTAATCCGTTTCAGTGTGTGTAAAAAGTTGTATCTGTTTAAATTTTGTTTACCCAGTAGTTGTAATTAGGCCCTACGAGCTTTCTTTTTATGATTCCAACGGTTAATCACCCAGCTGGCAAGGATTCAAAACTTTAATGTACCGCCAAAATGAGGAAAAGCCAAAGTCCTGGCAAGAACTTTTAAAATACACTTCCGCCCCGATGAGCTCTAGTCGAGCATGAATATTGCCAGTGCAGCCTAGACTTGGTGAACGAATAAGAGTAAAGCTGTGGACGTTAAATTTTATTCGCAACAGTTTTCTCTTAAATAAATAAGGAATCCATCGTCATCTAATTAGAATCAGTTCCTTCATTTCCCCACTTTCGTCGAAATTGAATACGCTGGCAATTCCAGCCAAAGATAATCTCTGCGCTAGCAGATTAGACGCATTGAATTCCAATGATGCATATGGATGAAAGCCATAAAGTGGCATTGCGGCAAGAAATTTTTGGAGTCTTGGACTGTAATGAATTTTCAAATTTTTTCTCGGTTTCAAAAATCACTTCGGTCATTTTTGAACGAACCCCGTTTCAGCAAGAAAACCCTCGTTTCTGTATATCATAGAAATAATTTCAATAATATAACATTTATTATTATTTTTTTTATTTACATAACATTAGACGTTACTTTCCTTGAATGTTTAATGTTGTGTAAATTTTCTTCATGTTAGAATTTTTCTTGAAATTTCTAACATCATTTTCAATTACATTTTTGACATTAAACATGACGTCAATGTTCAATGTTTTGTAATTTCTTAATTTTTGAATTTTTCATCACATGACAAATTCAAAATTTCTCTACAAACTGCTGAAACAAAAGAGTGGAACTGTGTGAACTAGTTCATCTACTTCACAAGAGTGAATTGTTCAATTGAACTAGTTCGTTCGTGAACTACACAACTCTACTAAGAACTTCGCATTAACATTTTTTTTATCATTTTAATTTGTCATCGTTAATGAAATTATTTTACAGAATTGTATTTTATCCCTTGCTTTTCGGACTACTAATAATACGTTTCCCATATGTGTATAATGAATTTATTTGTTTTTATTCAACTCTTCTTTTCTTAAGAAGGCTTCCTAATAAGTCCGAAATTGCCGGCAATTCTGGTACAGATTGACCAAGATGATGATTGCCAGCAGCCAGTAGCGGTTTGGTGGCATTGTGCTGCAAATTACGATGTTGTGGAAATGTAGGCATTAACTTTGGATCACACGCTGAAATAAAAATCAAAGATATAACATAAAACTAAACAAATTCTGGATGAATATTGTAAATCATTTGAATTCATACTCACGTAAGGGTGGCTCTTTGAAATAACTGCTGTGAAGGCATTCCTCTGCTGTTGCTCTTTTTTTGGGGTCGAACATAAATAAGAAATTTAATAGTCTCAAACCACACGCGGATAGGTATTGAAATTTTGTTTTCAGATTGTTGTAAGGCTGTTTCTTCAATGTAAAGTTCTGTACAGCTGGCATTTTTGTGAAATCGGGCCATATTGCTTCCGAAGGAGTTCCCAACAATTCGATTATTAATTCCAATTGAGCAATTTCAGTGTTTCCGGGCAGTAGAGGTTTATGGGACAAAAGTTCGCCCAAGATGCATCCAACAGCCCACATGTCCACTGCAGTTGTCTGTGTTGGAGACCCCAGCAATAACTCCGGAGAGCGATACCACAATGTCACAACTTGTGGAGTCATAGGCCCAGATGGTACACCAAAAAGACGAGCTAGACCAAAATCAGCTATTTAAAAAAACAAAAACTTTTATAAATGTATATGATCTTAAAATCACATTGTTGTACCTATTTTAACACAACCTTTGTCAGTCATTAGCAGATTGGATACTTTCAAGTCACGATGTATCATGTAGTGTGAATGCATGTATTTTAAACCCTGCAAAACTTGCAATACAATGCATTTTACTTCCGATACTGAAAATGGTTGGGACATATTATCTAGCAAGGATGCTAAGTCCTGCTCACAATATTCCATGACTAAAAAAATGCTAAAAATACAGAAATGTCTCGCGGCGTTTAAATTAAACATCTAATTACATAGTTCAATGTAAGTCAACATAAAATAAATCTTGGCAAAAGTCCAGTCTACCTTTCCAAACTTTTTCCAACAACCACATCAAGCAAATTAACTATATTGTCATGTTTGCACTTCTTTAAGATGGTAATTTCCCTCAAGCCACTGACGGGAAGACCATCCTTTTCTTGATCCATGCGCACTTTTTTGAGAGCAACAATATCATGGGTGCGAGTGTCACGGGCTCGGTCTGAAAGGTCAATGCGGTCTGAGCAATGTGCCTAATGAAATTCACAGTTACTTACACACAATGCCGTAAGTGCCTTCGCCAATGCGATTTAGTTTTTCAAATTCAGTCACAGCCCGACATCGTCCGTGCTTATTTAAATCAACAATGTTATTAATGAAACGTATCCATATGTAGGTACTGTGTGCATAATACATACCACATCCCGTTCTTTAATTTCAGTGGGTTCGCCGGTTTTAATAGAAATAAGAAACCCTTTTCGCGTGACCGGCGCCTGCGGATCTGAAGGTTTCTGTTCATTGGCTTCTGCTAAATTCAAAGAATTTTCAATTTGATTGTTTTTAGCTTAACTTACATTCATCTTACCTTTGCTCATATCAATCTATTCAAAAATTTAGTTTAATTACCTATATGCATAAAGGGTATAAGAAACGAAAAGTAAACAAATCTTAGCATTGTTTAGCCCGTGGCAAAAGAAGAAAGGTAAACGCAGCAGCAATTGTTGTAACTATGGGCAACAATAACAGGCATTTTGTTGTTGGTTCTATTTCTCTTGGTATAATTATCTATTAGGTAGTCTCATTAGCAATTCCGTGGTTAAGCTGTCAAAATTTGCTGAATAATGAAAACACTATTACACCAAATGTGAAAAATTTAATAAGATTATATTACTTGATACAAAGTATATGCTATTAAATTGAGTTTTGATTGAAATTCTTTAAATTTTATTAACAAATAAAAAGAATCAAAATCGAATTTGACAGCTTACACCCGGAAAATATGAAAAAATCACAAATCAGCTGGGCTGACGTGTTTATCCGATAGTTAATTTTACCATGTTGTTTAGTTAGACCCCTTTCACACTCGGCAAGTTACTTGCGCAAGTCTCTTGCCCAAGCTTGGTTTGCTGATGAGAGGTAAGGTCGGGATAGGGGAATAAATTTTGAGTACAGACTTGCTTGTACTCGGAAAGTTGAATAGCTGACTTGCGCAAGTAACTTGCCGAGTGTGAAAGGGGTCTTACTGTCACCAAGTAAGCCAATCTTATAAAATTTTTCACATATAAGTGGTCTTCATGAAAGATCGAAAGAACCTCGTAAACTCGAAAACATCGTAAACTTGCACAGCAAACGTCAAAACAAACAAATTTTCCATACAAGGGAAAGTTTTCGTGGCAAATTTGCTGCGCAAACGTGGGATGGAGAAACGTGTAAACTTTTGACATTTCGATGTTATCTGACTAGGATGGATAAATAAGGTGATAGCACTAGAACAGTAGAAAAAGTACACATACATAATACATGCAATTGCTACTGCTTCCACCTTATGTATCCATCTTGGTCAGCTGATATGGGTTTGAGTACAACTACGCTGAGCAACTTTACTTGGTGCCTCATGCAACGGTGCGAGGGAAACTTGCGCTGAGCAAAAGTTCTCGGCTTTCACGTTTGCATGAATGCCGCTATAAGTGTACATAGTGGTTTTCATTATTCAGCTAATTTTGACTGCTTAACGACGGAATTGCTAATGCGAATACCTAATAGATGATTCTACCAAGGTTGCTGTCAAATTTAATGCATGTATGTCAGAGTTGCCAGGAGCTATTAAAAAAACATGTTGAAAAAAGTGCAAGTTGCAAAAAAATTATAAAATTTGAAAAACACAAATTGCTAAACTACGACTTTCTTAGGTGGAGTTCAGATTATCAGACGGATTTGACGATCTGTCGAATCTGAAGAAAAATTGGCAATGTGAACACGTGTTGTCAGATAAATCTATCTGATGGTCTTCAAACCAGTTAGAAAACCAAACGATTTACTTGAGGTTATCGATAAAACAGAAAGCGAGAGAGAATAAGCGAAGAGAAAAGCGGAAAACTATAAATTAAAAAGCATTTTTGGAATTTAATGTGAAATGAAAAAAATCAAATCTTCAGTGTAATTTAATTTAATCAAATGAGATATTAATAAATAAAAAACATAAATGCTTGGTAAAATAAAGAAATTGAAATAGGATGTGTGCGTGCTTCCAAGAAATTAGTTTGTGTAATTACATATGTATGTATATGTATGTCTCTTCCCTTTCGCTTGCTGTGGGCAATCAAGAAATTGTTGCGAGACATTTGGAAGCGCAAACCGTTGATGTTGACACTGTGGTGAGTTGCCGCAAATGAAGTCTGTCAGATAAATTTTTCTGTGTGGACGAAAAATCGATATCGAAGTTATCGATACTTCTTCATATATGTCTGTCAGATCTGTCTGATAATTTGAACTCCACTTTACGCATCATTTTCGATAGTTATCGTTTCTGTCTGTTAGTTATCGTTTCTGTCTGCTAAAAAATACTTTTCTCAGTTTGTTTATGTAAACGATATTGTCGGTTTAATTACCGTGGTATAAAATTGTATGTATTCAAACTTGATACATCGAATTTAATATATTGGATATGCGTTGCCTATAACCTCAAGAACGGTTGACCATGTAAATTATTTAATAAAAGCGGTGTGCGTTTTTTTAACCTATTTACCATCTACTCGGTTTTGACCAGTAATACATTAGGACAAAATTCATAAAACAACATACAATGGATCAATCAATTCCTTTTTCTGTTATGTTATGAAAAAGTATATTTTTTAAATGTCAGTTCACAAAAATATTTGACATCTAAACCCTTGATAGTTCTAGTTATGTTATATTTTTTGATTGTAAATTAACGTTAGTTTAGAGTTTCTTTTTACTAAATCACAAAACTGGCCAACCGTTGTATATAAAATGCAATATATTGGCAAAAAGTTCTGAAAATGTACGGAGAAAAGTCAAAAGTTAGAAAAAAATGCCCCAAAAAGTGCTAAAAGCATCTAGCGTATTTTTTCGAAAATAATGGACAAGCCAAGAAAACAATAAGGCTGTTTTTTTATTCCATTAAACTATTGCCACTTACGACTTTCCAATAAAACGAATACTACAAAATGTGGCAACATTTGCTGTAATGGGCCAGTGCCAACAAATACAAATACATGGTAGCAGCAGATGTTGTTGTAGTTGTAGGCAGCAACAACAGACATTTTATTTTCGTTCATTTGTTTCAGTTCAACTTATAAAGATTGGTTCGGCTTTGCGGGAGTTACCTTGCCGAACAACCAGCCGGCCGCACAACTTATCTTGGTCGGGAGTGGCAAAGTCACCTTGTCTTAATCGGTGACTGGCGTTTAATGACAAAAAACCTATAACCTAATTTCATTAAGATCGGAAGTGTTTCACGCGACTTACATACATATCTCACTGACAACCCGGACGACCACAAAGCTTTTGTATAGGAGGGACCAAAATTGGCGTGTCAAAACGAATAATTTTCCATAAAAGAGTAGCATTTGACTAAATTTTGTCTAATATCCAATTTCATAAAGATTGGTTCGGTTTTGCGGAAGTTATTTTGCCGAACAACCAGCCGGCTGCAAAACTTATCTTGCTAGGGCGTGGCAAAACCACCCTTGTCTTAATCGGTGACTGGCCTTTGATGACATGAAGCCTATAACCTAATTTCATTAAGTTCGGAAGTGTTTCACACAACTTATCGCATTGACAACCCGGAGGACCACCAAGCTTTTGTATGGAAGGTACCAGAATGGGCGAGGCAACCCCGCCAATTTTCTCCAGTTAAGTAGATATTTACAGATTATTAACCAGTGTTTGAGATGAAGCTAATTACATCTACCAGAAAATAGTTTTAGGAGAAATATGATTTTGTACTAAACGTGTCGGTTTTTATAAGGGTTACCAGAACGGGCGTGGCCAAAACCCCCATTTTAAACCACAATCTAAGTTTGGGCAAATAATGGTGACTAACAAAATATCATTGTAATAGGCAAAGATTTACGGGAGTTATCTGGCCGAACAAGCTTTGTATGGGAGGTACCAATATGGGCGTGGCAAAACCACCTTCGTCTGAATGGGTGACTGGCGACCTCGCTCATTTTCTACAATTAAGTATATTTTTATAGATTAGTAACCAATTTTTGAGTTGAAGCTAATCACATCACATACATATGTCGCCGTTAGCATATATAATGAAAAAAATGGAGAAAATATTTTTGCTGCTGCTGCTGTAGTTCATCAGAATGGTTGTTGAAGGTGTAGTTACGCCTTCGGCTGCGATATAATAAACCAGGTGGTGGCCATAAGGTTGTTGTCTTTTGAGTTGGGTTTTGACGGCGGTATTCAGACGCCACATGATAATCGGTAAGACGTTGGTTGGCGCCGACTTTATAATCGACACAAAGCCGTACGCCTCCATCTGTTTCCGGTATGACCACCAAAGGTGACCCCAATAACTTTTTGTCGATTTTGAAATTATGCCCGATTACTCTAACATATCTAACTATTTATCAACCCGTTCTATTTAGGAGTATGGTATTTGTTGAAGGTGTAGTTACGCCTTCGGCTGCGATATAATAAACCAGGTGGTGGCCATAAGGTTGTTGTCTTTTGAGTTGGGTTTTGACGGCGGTATTCAGACGCCACATGATAATCGGTAACACGTTGGTTGGTGCCGACTTTATAATCGACACAAAGCCGTACGCCTCCATCTGTTTCCGGTATGACCACCAAAGGTGACCCCAATAACTTTTTGTCGATTTTGAAATTATGCCCGATTACTCTAACATATCTAACTATTTATCAACCCGTTCTATTTAGGAGTATGGTATTTGTCGCTCTTTGTTATATCTTGGTGATGATCTATACCGAAACTTTGTACTGTGGTGTGTACCCGATGACACTCACCTGTTTAATAACAGTCATATTTGTTGCATTGTTGTTGTCCAATTCGTAAAGGTTTATTTTCATCTACGTAGCAATGATAATGCTACCTCAGGTGTTTTCTTTAAAATTTTCCCCGGAAGTAGTTCGCGTACTTTCCGTGCAAATTTTCATATGGAGAGTAAAATCGTTCTTATTGTCAAGGGCTACCGATGAGACAGCTGATCAAGTTAGTACTTGGAGAACAAGTAGAGAATGTGCTATCAAAGAAGATTCGTTGATAGGGACTGGGTTGCATGGTGTGATTTTCAAACTTCTGCTGCCGAGTGTCAAGCCAAAAGTACAAAACACATCAACAGGGAGTAAATTTTGCCAACTAAATCGATTAAAAAAAGGGATATTCAATGAAAAAAATCAAAATGTAATGAAGTGTTAGAGTAAAATTATTTGTGTAGATCCCAATTAATACGAAAATTGTTAAAATTAAAGATTACTCTCATTCTCTATATGTTTTCCTCGTAGGCCTCGGAACTCGTTGGTACAAAAAGCAACTAGTGCACACTCTTATATATTACTCGGTGCTTTATTTAGTCGAAGGAAAAACAACTTCGAGAATGGTATTTCACATTCACTTTTAAATAATAAAAGTGAAGTGAAACGAAATGATAGTGGAAGCAGGCATATGGGTTTATATGTATGTAGAAAGGCAGGAATAAATTGAAGTTCTATTTTGAAACATTTTCTTGGTTGTAAATATCCAAATAGCATATATAACACTGACGTTTATTTCCATGCTGAGTTAGTGTTCAGTAACATACTGGGGAATTTAAGCTTATTTTCGCTGTTAGAAAAGCTGCTCAATTCTCTTAGTGTATGTTACGCGTCATAAACTACACTCTCAGTAATATATCTCAGGCATCCTTAATAAAACTCAGGGGTTGCACAATAGTATGTAGCAAAACCAGTGTGATGGATGTCCTTTGTTTTCATAGTATTGCATTTAAGAAAATCAGTTCATCTTAATGACGTATCATCTAATATTAGGCGTTTGCCGATAGCACAATTTATAGGTGTGCCCGGTAAAGTGTTTTACTCTAAGTTCATATACATATGTATATATTCAAAATATACCATATATCTTTCCGAAGTATATTTTCTTCTAATTCGATCACTAAGTGAGACTGGTCCCACATTTACTTTTCTATGACTTCCTAGAAGTCAATTTACTTCCTAAGGAGTAATTGTTATCACATATTCTTGAATAACGAAGGTATGAATATCATACTACTTTTCCAATTTCCACTCTTTATCTACTTATAGCTAGCAAACGATAACGTTTTATTTTTTAACAATTATTGCTTTATATCAAATTAACATTAAACTAATACACTGCATCTAATCTCGTAAATCGCACTGTTACAACCGATTTTCTGTACTATACTTTAGTTCCTTAAATCACTCAGTATTGCATATAACATTCTGGTATTCGTCCGCTTTAATAGACTTCATATGCTATTCCTAGCTTTTCATGGCCCAACGTAGGTTACACCCACGATTGCATCTTATACCACCCAGAGTTAGCTGGGCAACAAATATCCGCAATTTCCGCACCACCCTCCTTATAAACAGGGGGTTTCCCGCAGCTTCCGTGTGCAACGGAAATGCGGATTTAGAAAAAAATGAAAAAAGTTTGCGGAATAAACACGCATAACTCTGCCATTTATTATCCGATGAAATAAATTTCATAAATCGTTAAATTTATATTCCAACTAGTCGCCCGGCCGTGCTCTGGCAGGGGGATCAAATTCCCTCTGTAGCTGAAGTCGATGTGTGACAAAATCAGAAAAATCGCGCGAGTTTTTAGAAATAATTTTTTTATTTTGGTGTGTAAAAACTACAACAAAGGACAATAGAAATAAAAGACAACAACAACAACGACAAAAGAAAACAACACCAAAAGTCAAGAAAAACAAGCCCTCAATGGGTTAATAAAAGGAAATACATATACATATTTATATACAGAGTTATAGAGTTTCACAAGGGCTTTCTAATAATAAATATTTCAACCAGATCCGATGATAAATACATGAGATATGACCGATTATATACTCAAGCTTTAAAGGCCTATATCTCAAGAAGTTGGATCTAGCGCAAAAAACAAAACTTATTTTTCAACTCAGCGCAAAAGCCTTTACCGTTGGTGAAGTTTTGGTGCAGATCTGATTTTGCTGCTAAAATAGTTTTATGCCTATTTTTTTAACGAATATGTGAGATTATTAACATATTTTGTTATATTGATTTTACAGAGTGGCTGTTTCCCAATTGGCTACTTTGAGTTGTCCTGAACTAATCGCACCCGCCAAGAATACCAAGAAATTTCCACCCGCTTGGGTACCGATCGCGAATATCTCAAAAGACTACGGGCAAAAGTGTGGAAGGCGCAAGATGAAATCCCGCTTTTTGATTGCCAGCAATATGCCTAGACATTATTAACATAAGGTGATCAGTGAAAACATATGTACTCGAGGTTTTTTCTGTGCGTATTCGAAGAATACTTATATGTATACAGGCATGTTCTGTGAACAGAATCCAGGCAAACATAAAAGTTTCAGTATATTTGGGTTTCTGTAAAACTATTCAGAAGAAAAATATCAGTTTTGAATTAGAATGCAAATGCCTTGTGATTTTAAAAACAAAACAATTCAGAACAAAAATATTTTATGTTTTAAGAACATCAAAATTGTAGGCTTTTTATTCTGAAAGGAAATCCTGATTCAAAATAATTCTGTATGCAGAACATGGCCCATTATTCAACAAATTTAGGATTTTTATACTTACAATTTTCAATAAGATATTCGGCCCTGTTCTGTAAACAGAATCCAGACAAACATAAAACGTTTCAGAATTTTTGGGTTTCTCTAAATCAATTCAGAAGAAAAATATCAGTTTAGAATTAGAATGCAAATACCTTGTGATTTTAAAAACAAACAATTCAGAACAAAAATATTTCATGTTTTAAGAACATCAAAGTTGTAGACTTTTTATTCAGAAAGAAAATTATGATTCAAAATGACTTACCGGGTCACTAATTTTGTTTGTAAAGTCTTTATATTAACTTCACCTGCATGCATGCATGCATGCTGAAAATAAACTGTATTGATTTTTTCCCTTTTCCCGAGGTCCAATCGAACTAAAACTTCGCAGGCGGGATTGGACAAAGGGGCTTGGTCATATATAAAGAACTAGCTGACCCGGCAGACTTCGTTCTGCCTAAGAAAGTATAGATCTATATATTATCTTATTCGATCCAATCAAAAACAAGTGTCAAGATGCTTGTCGAAATGGCGCACCAAATATTCAGTATCCAAAATTGACTCCAAGTATAAAAATAGCTTATTTCATCCACAGATATTCTACTATAATCTGTGAACATATAATCTGCATACAAATAAGTAAACCAACACAATTTAATTTTTACATGTACTGTCCATTTCACTTGAATAGGTGCAGTTCTTTTTTTAAAGATACACTCTCATATCTTATCTCGTATCTTCTGAAAAGCTTCGTTTAAGCTTTACTTCAAATAATGACAGACTTTAAAGAAATGCTGTAAAAATAAAGAATATAACATTATCTCTAATTTAATATGAAAAATAGAATAACATGAAAAATATGCTTTTTTCTTAAGTTAAATGTTAAAATATGTCTGAATATCGACATAGTTGCATATATCATTTAATATTAAGACTCAACTTTTTAGAACATATGTTTTGATTTGAAATCGTGTAGATTTCCACACCACCGTTGAGGTACTACACCTGGCGCGTTGTCAATTATTTTTCATGGCTGACATCCCCTGTAGGCCTGCAAAACAAAGTACCATATTAAGTATCATTTTGAGACTTCTCATCCCATAACCGAAACGTATACCCCAAAATTACTAATTCCATATCCAGCCGTTTGGTTTTTGATGGTACAGAGTACTTTAAAGAGAATATAAGAGAAATAGCAAAGATGGACGCAAAAGGTACTAAAAATGGTACCAAAAAAAGTACATAAATAGTACCATTATACGACATCTCATCTCATAAGAGAAAGGAAGACCCCAAAATTCCTCATTCCATCTCCAGACGTTTAGTTTTGACGATAGTACTATATTTTGCCACCTTTTTGCTATAATTTGATCCCTTAAGTACAAATCTTGAAAAAAAAAACTTCTTCTCCTATGTCTGCGTTATAAGAGGAATGCGTAACCCAAGTTTCATGATTCTGCCTTCAGCCGTTTGGTATTTACGATGGTACTATTTTTGTCCCCTTTAGTACTATTTTTATCCCTAAGGGTAGAAATTTCGTAAAACCACTTCCCACTCCGATTCTGCGTCATAAGAAAAAATTACAAACCAAATTTCTTGATTCTGTCTCCAGCCATTTGGTCAAGACGATGGTACCACTTTTTTCCCCCTTTTGCCCTTTTTTCTCCCTAAAAGTAAAAATTTGGCAATGTTACTTCTCCTCCCCATTTTCATGCGTTAAGAGGAATGTACAACCCAAGTTTCGTAATTCTATCTGAAACCGTCTGGATTTTAGTGTAGTACCATTTTTTCCACTTTTTGCCCTTTTTTCTCCTTAAAAGTACAATTTTTGAAAATTCACTATTCCCCCTCATTTTTATTCGTTAAGAGGAATGTACATACCAAGTTTCGTGGTTCTGTCTTTAGCCGTTTGGATTTTAGTGCAGTACCATTTTTTCCCCTTTTTGTCCTATTTTTCTCCCTTAAAGTACTAAATTCGAAAAATCTTTTCTTATGTCGTATATTCACACCTAAAGCAATTTATAGTTAAAATTTTATTATCCGAAACCAGAATGTAAATAAAAAGTACCAAAAATGGGCCCGAGCACTTTCATGAGAGTATCAGACAAATAGCATAAAAGGATGCAAAAGGTACCAAAAAAGTACAAACACACGATCCGACACAGTGACAGAAACTGACAGATTGTATCAAAAAGTGATAAACCTAAACCCAAAAAAAAAATGTTCCAAAATGTAAAAGAGTACAAAAAGTACTTGTTAACACCAAAAATTTACGGAGAAAGATACCAAGGAAGGCCAAGTAGAACAACCTAGATGTTAAAAATAGGAACAAAATTGTACCAAAAAAGGTACCAAAAAGTACTTAAAAAGTACCAAAAAGTACAAAAAAAGGTACAGAGAACTTCAAAGAGAGTATAAGAGAAATAGCAAAGAAGGCAGCAAAAAGTACTAAAAATGGTACCAACACAGTACAAAAAAGTACCAAAAAAAGTACATAAAAGTACCAAAAAAGTACATAAAAAGTACCATTTTCGGCTTCTCATCCATTAAAAAAATTTAGATCCCTATATTCGCCATTCCATCACCAGTCGTTTGGTTGTAACGATAGTACTATATTTTTCCCCTTCTTGCCATATTTGTATCAATAGAAGTACAAATCTTGAAAAAAAAACTTCTTCTCCTATGTCTGCGTTATAAGAGGAATGCGTAACCGAAGTTTCATGATTCTGCCTTCAGCCGTTTGGTATTTCCGATGGTACTATTTTTGTCCCCTTTAGTACTATTTTTATCCCTAAGGGTAGAATTTTCGTAAAACCACTTCCCACTCCGCTTCTGCGTCATAAGAAAAAATTACAAACCAAATTTCTTGATTCTGTCTCCAGCCGTTTGGTCAAGACGATGGTACCACTTTTTTCCCCCTTTTGCCCTATTTTTCTCCCTAAAAGTAAAAATTTGGCAATGTTACTTCTCCTCCCCATTTTGATGCGTTAAGAGGAATGTACAACCCAAGTTTCGTAATTCTGTCTCAAACCGTCTGGATTTTAGTGTAGTACTATTTTTTCCCTTTTTTGCCCTTTTTTTCTCCCTAAAAGTACAATTTTTGAAAATTCACTTTTCCCCCTCATTTTTATTCGCTAAGAGGAATGTACATACCAAGTGTCGTGATTCTGTCTTTAGCCGTTTTGATTTTAGTGCAGTACCATTTTTTTCCCTTTTTGCCCTATTTTTCCCCCTTAAAGTACGAATTTCGAAAAATCCCTTCTTATCTCGCATATTCACCCCCAAAGGAATATACAGTCCAAATTTCATTATCCTACCTTTAGCCGTTTGGCCAGGGCGCTGATGAATCAGTCAGTCAGTCAGTCAGTCAGTCATTCAGTAACGCAACAATTTTATATATATAGATTTATAGTCAAAAACTATGTTTTTTACGGGTTGGTTTTTTTACTTTTATTTAATTATTTGTATAAAACTAGATTTACATGATTTCTTAAATTATTTTTTATTAAAAACAGATGGTTTAGTGAAACCTTATATCTAGTAAGACAAAAATAAATATTTAAAGTATTGTAAAATACTATGCAGTCAGTTAAAATAGGTATTAAATTTACTCTTTACTCTCCAATTTTCAAATGATCAAGAGTAACTTCAGGTATTTTGGAACTCAATTTTTTGTTTTTATTTATCAAATATATATGTATATATATTATTATATTAACAAAAATTGCATCTGATTGAATCTAATATGTGTGTTGATCGATTGGTTAAGTGAATTTATTGGAAAAAATATATTTGGTTAATATTAAAAAGAAAATTGGAGGACAATGTGGAAAGATAACAATTTAATACTATTTTAACTGATTTTCCACAGTTTTTTTCAATATTGACATTTTTCAATACTTTAAATATTTATTTTTCTAGCTTACTCTCTTTATAATAAAAAGTTTAACAAATCATCTAATTACAATTTTAAGCAAATAAATAAATAAAAGTAAAAAAAACAAGATAGAGAGCTACAACCACCATCCACATTGACCGATTAGCAAATAATCCACAACAAAACTTGTAAAAATTGTAAGGAATATTAAATCAACGTATTTTCTGAATGAAATTGTTACGTAGCTCATCTTTTGCAATATCTTATTGTAAGTTTTAGAAAAATCCTAAATATGTTGAACAATATAAGATTTGTAATACAAACCAAAAACCCGAGAACATGTGTTTTCACTTTCAGGCCAACTGAAATCTGCAGGTACGTATTGAAATAAAGGGTAGTTCCACATTACCCACATATTCCACAATACCCTACCTCATATTTTTGGAAAATGACTTTTTTTTAAATAATATTAACCAAATGTATTGTTGGTAGGGAATGTGTTCAAACCTTCACAAAGAATTTCTTTCATATGTACATGTGTGTGTACATATTCTAGCATAAAATACAAAACGACAGCTTTCAGTCACAGCAGTCAAATACTATGTATAGAAATTATTATGTAAGTATATGTACAAGTCTGTCATACAGAGTTTAGAATTGCTGTGCAAGTTCTTTTGACCATGCGAGCAAATGATAGGTGCAATGAACTACAGCAAAAGTAAATAAAGATAAACACAGATTAATGTAAATTGTAAATCAGCAATAATTTGGCAAAAGTAAACAAACTAAACAGAAATTAATCAGCAATAATTTAGTATTTAAGAGTCAATCAAATCAAATCAATAAAAATTCGAGAAACATTGAAACCATTGTTGTGTTCATTTCTTCACTTCACCGGCTAACCAAGTTTCAAGTGCTTGTGTTAACTTTTACATTATCTTGGTGTATCGCCTTGATAATAAACAATAAAAAAAACTCAAACAATTTAATAGGCAAAACAGCCTTCCAATTAAGTCCTTATCCTGGTGCATTCGCTTGGACAAGGCATTCAACAACAGTTAGTTAATCGGCAAAACAGCCTTTCATTAACATTTTTCCCCCCACCAGTGGTAAGGAACTCTTAATACTCTAAATCACCTTTGCACGCGCAGTCCATTCATCAGGCACTACATTAACATTGGTGTCCTCGGATTCTGTAACTTGTCACAAACTTGGCACTAGCAGACCTCACAAGAATTGGCATTGTCCACTTTTACGTCAACAAGCTGACCTTCAGGCAATATCCTGATTGGAAACATAGGACAGCGGCTTTCTAATCGTCACGTACACACCGGTCATTCTAAAAATGGCAGATGATCAAAAAGACTCGAATATGGCTTTGTTCGATCAACTCATAGCGTCTCAAAAGACAACGGGTGATTTAATTGAAGGCATAATTCGCAACGTCAAAAAGGACTCAGCTTCCAAAAAGACGGTCCAGTACTATGAGCAACGACTCAGGAGATTAGATACGGCATGGTCTGATTTCGAAACCACCGACAACAAAATACGGTGTCTCGAAAGCACACCTACAGACCTCAAATACTTCACCGAGAAGTATTACGAAAAAATGTCGGAACTCACATTGAAATACCGAGAATATTTCGAAATAGCCATGATGGAATCCTCGAATGGGCCGGCAGTGGAAACAAATCAACACCATGCTGCCAATAAGCCCACTGCTCCTAGCAGGACAATATTGAACAACAGCGACACAACAGCACCCCTCTCCACAATCAATTCTACAATCAGAAGACAAAACGTGATGATAGGATCACTGAAACGATTGCTCATCATGGATCCGACATCTACAAATATGACTTTGAAGACAAAATTGTGGGAGCAACTCCAAAATTTGCATTTCTCAATATGGGAAAACAATCCTGATCCACTTAGAGAGGGATATGACATGGATTCGTACACCAACCTGGAGAAATTAATCATCGAAAACTTTAAGATGTCATCAAATATTGCTCCAGAACGAAGAACCCAATACGAGCAAAACAGCGTGCTACCGCTGCCTAAAGTAACTATCCCACAATTCAATGGGGATTATGTCACATGGAGAACATTTTTTGAACTGTTTTCTCAACTCGTCGACAAACAGCAAATTCCCACGGTACAAAAGATGTGGTACCTTAAATCTAATATCGGAGGAGAAGCGGGGAAACTGATAAGTCACCTTTCCGCTACAGCTGACAATTATAAAACAGCTTGGAAAATGTTACAAGAGCGCTACAATAATAAGCGAGTTCTTGTCGCAACGCTAATACAGCAATTGCTTGATCAACCATCAGGCGGGTCATCAGCAGCAGCCATTAAGCAGCTGCACGACGTCACACAGGAATGCTTGCATGCATTACAAAACATTGACGTCGACACAACCTCTTGGGACCCTATTTTGCTGCACCTGCTAGTTAAAAAATTGGATCGTGGAACACATGTTCTTTACGAGCGATCAATAACAAATCCAAAAGAACTTCCTCAGGTCAAACATTTTTTGGCTTTCCTGGAAACCCACTTTCAATCAATGGAAGCAATGGGTCAGAAGGAAAAATCATCTTCAAAGGCATGTGCTTCTGTGGCTTCATCCAACCAAACTGAAAACACATGTAAACTTTGCAAAAATGGTGTTCATCCACTATTTCGGTGCCAGGGGTTTCAACAACTAACACCACAGGAGCGACTGAATTTCACACAAAAACATAAATTGTGCGTCAACTATTTGAAATCGGGCCATTCCACAAGGGTTTGCACATCAAGGTCATGTACAAAATGCAACAAGAAACACAATTCAATGCTACACCTTGAATCAACAAAATTTTCATCAAGGCAAGAATCATCTAGCGTAAACAACAACATAAACAAGAAGACATCATCAGATGCCACAGCACTAGCTACAAAAGATAAGCCAAACACCACCTCTTCGAGTACTTGTTTACCAGAAGGATCAGAAGCCACCTCACTAGCTGCTGCCAATAAGCAATCATCAAATTCATACGTTCTACTCGGCACAGCAGTGGTAAAGGTTAAGGGTGAACATACAGAAGTTGAGTGCCGCGCTTTGCTAGATTCAGGATCCCAAGTCAATTTCGTCACTGAGCGTCTAGTAAAACGTCTTGGCATATCAATGCAGCCATCATCCGTAAACATTAGCGGAATTGCAGCAACAAACACCAGAACACAACATCGGATCAATGTGGCATTACACTCTCGCATTAATGGTTTTTCAACTCCACTTGAAGCACTTGTATTGCCTCGCATCATTTCGCCGCAACCATCACAATATATCCACACTGATGACTGGTCGCTACCCAAAAATCTAGTACTAGCTGATCCAACCTTCAACCGCCCCAACAAAATCGACATTCTATTGGGTGCCGAACATTATCATCAATTACTATCGATTGGACAAATTAAGTTATCTGAACAACTTCCGCTACTACAAAACACAGTATTCGGGTGGGTCGTTTCAGGTAAACTTCAAGAAGAACACCGCTCAAATGTAGCATGTGGAGTCTGCACAGCCGATGAAAGTCTCGAGCTTTCCATAGCTCGCTTATGGGAGTTAGACGAAATCAAACCCAATGACAAACCGCTCTCTATGTTAGAAAGACAATGTGAAGAACACTTCGCGCACAACACCCTCAAAAACGACGAAAATCGATTTGTAGTAAAGATACCATTCCATCAAAGCCCTACTGCTCTAGGCGATTCACATGGAGTTGCTCTTAACAGATTTCTTTCGATTGAGCGTCGACTGCAGAAACATCCTGAAATGAGAACTGAATACATCAAGTTTATGGATGGATATGAGGCACTGGGGCACATGACAAAGATATCATCAGATGCAATCCTTTCACCTAACTATTTCATTCCACATCACTGCGTGTTAAGGCCTGAGAGTTCCACCACAAAACTGCGAGTTGTATTCGATGCATCAGCCAAAACTACATCAGGACACTCACTAAACGACCTCATGTACACAGGGCCGACAGTGCAAAGCGAACTATTCTCTATACTGCTAAGATTTCGATTCCCACGATTCGTATTTACTACTGATGTCGAAAAAATGTATAGACAAGTCGTAATGTCCCCCGAAGATCGCAAATTTCAACTCCTTATTTGGAGAAAAGATGCCAACAAACCCATAACGTACTACCAGCTCAACACAGTTACATATGGAACAAGAGCTGCACCAGATTTAGCAACAAAGTGTTTACAGCAACTGGCGAAAGAGAACAGCGTTCGTTACCCGCAGGCCTCGAAATTTCTTCAAGAGAATTTCTACGTGGATGATGGCCTGGGTGGAGCAGATAGTTTAGTGGCTGCAATGCAATTACAAGAACAGCTAACGCAGATCATGAGGGAAAGTGGTTTCAACTTACGAAAATGGTGTGCAAATCACCCGCAACTGCTCAGAAACATTCCACAAGGAGATCTAGAAGTAAATTTAGATTTTGAAAACACAAAAGCTGACTCAATAAAAACTTTAGGACTCACATGGCTGCCGAAGGATGATAAGCTCTGCGTTAAGGTTAACGTCGAAGCGGTCAAAAGGATTACGAAACGCAGCGTCACGTCAGATCTTGCCAGACTTTTCGACCCGTTAGGAATCCTGTCTCCAATCGTGGTAGTAGCCAAAATCCTTATTCAGAGTTTGTGGGAACTAAAATTGGACTGGGACCAATCTTTACCTGAAGAATTGCACACCAAATGGCTCACATTCCGCTCAGACCTGAACGTATTAAAAACACTACAAATATCAAGGCACATCTTTAAGGGAGGAGTCCCAGAAGCCATTCAATTACACATTTTTACTGACGCATCGGAGAAGGCATATGGAGCAGCAGCATATGTTCGATCGGTGTTCAAAAACGGAACGACTATAACACGATTGCTATGCGCCAAATCTCGCGTAGCACCACTTAAAAAACAAACAATACCACGCCTGGAGCTGTGTGCAGCAGTACTCGGAGCGCAGTTAGCAGCCAAAATCACAGCCGATTTACAGTTCACAAGTCCAATATGGTTTTGGACTGATTCGGAAATTGTATTGTCATGGATACACTCATCCTCAGCATTATTCAATACCTTTGTGGCGAATCGAATATCAGTCATCCAGGAAACGACATGAGCAGATCAATGGCGTCACGTCAGCTCAAAACATAATCCAGCAGACATTCTATCTCGGGGAATGTCACCGAAGGCATTAAAGGAATGTACCTTGTGGTTCTGTGGACCATTATTCCTACATGGCAAAGAAACAGGTTGGCCGCCAAAATTCAACCCAAGTTCTTCTACTGATAGCAATTTGGAAAGAAAAAAGAAGGCACCCGAATCACTCGCCGTGGCAGTAGCAGAGCCTGATTTTATATACAAAATCAAACACAAGAATTCTTTCCAACGACTACAGCGAATTGTAGGATACGTTTTGCGCTTTATAAACCATACCAGGCGTAAAAGGGAGCACCGAGAGGCTCAAATATCTTTAACGACGACGGAATTAGACTTATCACTAGTTCCAATTATCAAACAAATACAAACGTCAGAATTTAAAGATGAAATTCAACAGCTAAAGAGATACAAGGAATTACGTGGAGCATGCAGTTTAAGTAATCTTTCACCGTTTTTGGACAAAGATGGCCTAATTCGTGTTGGCGGTCGACTTGACGCTTCATCGTTAGCATATGACTCTAAACACCAGTTGCTCATCCCGTACAATGATCCGATTTCAAAAATAATATTTGAAGTGGTTCACAAAAGCAATAAGCATTGTGGTGCACAAACATTACTTGGAATTGTTCGACAACGGTATTGGCCAATAAAAGGAAAAATCATGGCCCGAGCCACAATTCATCGCTGCACTGTATGCAGTAGAGCCAAACCAATGCTATTTAACCAAGTAATGGGAAATTTGCCTTCTACACGAGTAACACCAGCACGACCATTTATAAACGCTGGAGTCGACTACTGCGGTCCAATAACAGTACACTACAAACTGCGTGGAAAAAGGCCGCACAAGGCTTACATTGCAGTATTTTGCTGCTTTGCTACGAAGGCGGTACATTTGGAACTTGTGAGTGATCTCACCACCGACGCATTTATTGGGGCTCTTAAAAGATTTATCGGCCGGCGTGGGCACTGCCAAAACTTATATTGTGATAATGCGACAAACTTTGTTGGAGCTAAAAATCAATTGCCTGAACTGTCAACGGTAATTCACTCTTCCGACGCTCAAGCAGCAATCACGAATGCATGCAACAAAATGGGTATACAATTCAATTTCATACCACCAAGAGCACCACACTTTGGTGGCCTACGGGAAGCAGCTGTTAAATCCGCAAAGCACGTTCTTGTCAGAATCTTGGGAAATGCATCATTGACATACGAGGAACTAGAAACGCTGGTAATCGAAATTGAGGCAATACTGAACTCCCGACCAATTTCACCCATGTCAAATGATCCCAACGACACAGCTGCCCTTACTCCGGGACATTTCCTCATCGGAGAACCACTAACAGCCCAAATTGATGCGGAAGCTAAACCCACAAACCCGAGCTTGGCAACCAGATGGAAGTTAGTTTCTTGTCTGAAACATGAATTTTGGAGCAGGTGGTCGAGGGACTACCTCAACGAATTACAATACCGGAATAAATGGCAAGAGCGGTCAAAAAACCTTAAAGAAGGTGATATTGTTGTCGTCAAGCAAGATAACGTTCCAGTCATGAAATGGCCTTTAGGACGAGTAATAAAAACCTATAAGGGAATCGACGAAACAGTAAGAGTTGCAGATGTTAAAACGGCTTCAGGCGTATTTCAGCGAGCAGTTCGATATTTGGCACCACTTCCCAGAGTTAATGACGAAAGTGAAGAATGGCAACAAAAATCAAATCAACAGGCTACAACATCAAGCGACAATTGAAAATTGCAGCCCTCTGGATCACCATCTGATGAAATTCCAAAAAATAAAAAACGGCGGCTATCAGCACTCCCCAGCATGCCTATATTGCTTTTAGCATTGCTCGCACTTCCACTAATTTTCGCAGGAAAGGTGGAAATAACGGAACTCGAATCGAACATGGGCTTACACTTCGAAGGAATTGGCAATACGCGAATATCACGGTCCGAATCTAATATTATAACCTACTACGAATTAACACCATATTGGCGAGAGATGGCTGCGTTCACTAATGGAACTATAGCTCTGCAACATTTATGCAAGCTCATAAATCAAAAGGGGACTTGCATAAATACTCTACAAACTCTTGAATTCGGCTTAGCAGACTTGAAGGATAAAAATATTCTACTGAAAGGCAAGAGAACTAAACGTGGCGCAGTAAACTTTGTCGACAACATCGCTAATTCACTTTTCGGTGTCTTAGATTCGAATTATGCAGAACAAATGTCGAACACCATCAAGTCAATCAAAGAAGACGAAGGAAAGCTTAAACAGTTCATAAGGAATCAAACATCAATTATTGATGCTACTCTGAACGTGAACAAACAAGATGAGAACAGAATCAAAGAAAAGTTCGACAATCTGGATGCTCAATTAACGGAAATTGTATCAAGGCTACACATAGATGAAAAGGACCATCATCAAACAAAACTGTTTCAAATCTTCATATCACTATCAGTCCAACTTTCAATCATATCAGCCAGATTACATCGAATTCAAACAACAATAGTTGCAGCATTATCCGACTCGCACCACGGAAAAATCAGCCCACTGCTATTAGAGCCATCACAACTTCAATCAGAATTAGTGCAAGTGAAAAATCACATCTCAGCAATTGCCAGTAAATGAAGACAACCTTCTACAACTCTACAAAATAATGAATGTGAAGGGCGGAATAACAGACGATCATGTTATCTTTCACATAACCATTCCTTTATGTGATCCAGAGAATTTTAAACTCTTCAAACCACATCCAATTCCAAATCGAATGAACAACACGATGTTTGCGATCCAACCATGCAGTGATCTCATCGCTATTAATGCCCATAGGGATCAATATTTCGTATTAACCGAAAAACAGTGGATATCATGCATAACAATAAAAGAAGATGAGTTCATATGTCCAAACATACAAACCAAATTAAACGCAGACGCGGACAGATGTTTGTGTGAAATTGCACTTCTCAACAATGACAGTCGTCCCAACTGTCACATTGTACCGACCATGGACAACACTTCATTCATACAGTTGGAACACAATAACCACTGGCGGTACACAATGCAGAACCCCACTCGAATAAACGCCGTGTGTGGACAAGAACATTCTCACATCACATTGAAAGGTTCTGGTCTCCTCAAAATAAGTCCAGATTGTGTGCTCAAGCATAAGTCATTTGTTATCCAAGGTCATCAAACATGCACATCCTCGTTTCAATCATAATATACAGCCATTGCAAACATAAGCAACATCATGTATCCAGTTGAAACGCAATCATTTTTTGAAAAGTTCCACATCAAAAACTATTCTGATCAACTTCAAAATATATCTGACATCCAGCACAAGCTACATCAACAAGTATTAACGGATTTGCCATTACAAATCAAGCACATCAAATACCATCATGCAACGATTGCCTATGCTGCCCTGAGTCTAGCAATTGGAACCATCATACTAATTATATACAAACGCGCACAACGTCGAAAGATGGAAATAAACCGGCAACCTCCATGTCCAGCAGTTCGCCACCACGTGACACCGGCAGATTTTGTAGTGACTGTAACTTGATGACGTAGATTGACCTAGAATCCAGAGAAGTGGATTACAATTTTTACATTTATAAACACATACTCACTTATTATTTACACTCATTATTCAATTTTGTTTAGAATAATCCTCATGCGTCGCTATTTCAGCGACCAATAATATCAAACCAAGTAAACTGAATGACTCAGAAATAAAAATGCCATAGAATTTGAAAATGCTAATTTGGCATTTTGAACAATGATAAAATAATATGTAAGAGAAAAAGAATTCATTCATATTAGGAAGGCAAAACAATATCATTTATAAACAAACTGTCGCAACTGATATCTGTCGTTTCAGCACATTTTGTTTCTTTTTTTTGTGAGCGTAGCTCACGCCGGGGTGTATGTTCAAACCTTCACAAAGAATTTCTTTCATATGTACATGTGTTTGTACATATTCTAACATAAAATACAAAACGACAGCTTTCAGTCACAGCAGTCAAATACTATGTAGAGAATTTATTATGTAAGTATATGTACAAGTCTGTCATACAGAGTTTAGAATTGCTGTGCAAGTTCTTTTGACCATGCGAGCAAATGATAGGTGCAATGAACTACAGCAAAAGTAAATAAAGATAAACACAGATTAATGTAAATTGTAAATCAGCAATAATTTGGCAAAAGTAAACAAACTAAACAGAAATTAATCAGCAATAATTTAGTATTTAAGAGTCAATCAAATCAATAAAAATTCGAGAAACATTGAAACCATTGTTGTGTTCATTTCTTCACTTCACCGGCTAACCAAGTTTCAAGTGCTTGCGTTAACTTTTACATTATCTTGGTGTATCGCCTTGATAATAAACAATAAAAAAAAATCAAACAATTTAATAGGCAAAACAGCCTTCCAATTAAGTCCTTATCCTGGTGCATTCGCTTGGACAAGGTATTCAACAACAGTTAGTTAATCGGCAAAACAGCCTTTCATTAACAGAATGCAAATTCCCGGAATTTTTTATTTCCCGGGAAAGCGGGAAAAATAAAGAAATTTCCGGGGAAAGCGGGAAAAATAAAGAAATTTCCCGGGATGTATTTCAATGTCTTACGAAATGTAATATTAGATGCATGTAATACTGACGAGGTTGTACTTCTACTTCAAATTTTAAGTCAACTTTAATTTCTGTGAAACTTTGCTAATTTTACACCAACCATCCCTAAATATGTAGATACGTGATGTGGTTAAAACCATAGATAAAGGAAATAATAGATATAGCGCGACCATTGCCAACTTTGTTCACTAGGTGCTGTCCTGTACTACTGTCACTTTCACTGAAGTTTCCCATAATTCTCATTGACGGTTATTCAAAATTGTGGGAAATTTTTGTGAAAGTAATTTAAACAATGGAAAATGTGATTTTACATAATAGCATTTGTTTCTTATATAAAAAACTATTTCAAAGCCATGAGGCCGGTGTTGGGATATCAGTAGGAGAAAGCCCGTAAGACTGCCCAAAGATGAATATCCCGGAACGCCTTTTTAATCTAAAAATTTCCCCGCCCAAAAACTGTAGCAACTTCTGTGGTCGCAGATGCCAAACCCGTTTGAGTGCCTGAGGACTCTCAACAAGGAATGGTGGCTGAACGGGAGGAAGAACCAATTTATTAGGACATAGACGGTGGTGACATGGCTTTGCAATTCGATGGCCATCAGATATTCTACTTTAAGTATCGTGTTGTATTCTTGATATTTTTGTCGAAAATTATTTTTTCTTTTAACATGAAATTTTAGTTTTTTATTGTCATATTTTTTTGGGAAAAAAAATCCCATTTATTGCTTTCAACGACATCTAGAAAATTACCCATTACACTACAATTGTCCCAACACTTGTGCTTCATCTATTTGTTTACTTTATCCATAGATAAAGGAATTAACTAGATATCGCTCATGCCTTGGGAAATTTCTTGTTCAATGGGATATTTTCTAGATGGAGCTAAATGCAATAATTACACCGTTTGATCCCAAACAAAATATACCTTGCAAGATGTACTTAGAACAGGTGCTAACAATAGGTGTGGTAGGCAACATCAACAAGGATTTTGTTTCTGTTTTGTTGGACGTTGCTCTGAAAATCAACACAAACGAACACAAACAATAGCAGTAAACACAAAGCCATAATCAAAATAACAAATTTTTAACTTGATAGCGGGGAACAAAACGACATAAAAAAATTAAGTTAGTTGTTCGAATAACACAACCTGGAAAATTATACTTTTTTTGTATGTATCAAATTTCCAACAGTGTTGAATAAACGTCAATGAAAGTTATGAGAAACTTCAATGAGAGTTACAAAACGACAACACAGCACCTAGTGGTAGGACTTGACAACGCCTGTGCCATATCTACTTAATTCCTTTATCTATGGTTATGAGAAACGTCAATGAAAGTTACAAAACGAAACACAGCACCTAGTGGCAGTACTTGACAAAGCCTGTGGGATATCTACTTATTTCCTTTATCTATGCTTTATCTAAGCTTAACCATAGATAAAGGAATTAACTAGATATCTCACATGGGATATTTTCTAGATGGAGCTGAATGCAATAATTACGACGTTTAATCCCAAATAAAATATACCTTGCGAGATGTATTTAGAACAGCTGATAGCTGTAGGTGTTGTAGGCAACATCAACAGGCATTTTGTTTTGTTTAGTGGACCGATGCTGTACAAGTCAACACAAACGAATACCAACAATAACAGTACACCAAAAAAGCTCATAACCAAAATGCATTTGAATTAGAAAGTGGGGAACACAATGACATGAAAAAAACTAAATTAGTTGTTTGAATAGCACAACCTGGAAAATGATTCTATTTTTGTATTGAAAAAATGTCCCACACTGTTGAATAAACGTCAGTGAATGTTATGAGAAACGTCAATGAAAGTTACAAAACGACAACACAGCACCTAGTGGCAGTACTTAACAACGCCTGTGGGATATCTACTTATTTCCTTTACACGGCGTCTACACGAGAGATAAAACGTAAAATTTTTATGTTAGCAAACGTCAAATTCAATTGCTGAGAGAATTATGTTACGTGTAGACTCCAAAAAAATTTCATAATATATATTATGAAAACTCTTGGAAGCAATTTTTAATGGCAATCATTTTATGAAATCAAAACTGTCAATCGATACAAAAAGATAAACAACAGCGCGAAAAAGGTAAACATTGTGAACAAAAACATAGACAAGGTGATAACAATTTGTTTAAGTGAAATAAAATTAAAAATTAAAATAAAAATACAATGTCACAAAAGTATTTAATATCCGGCATGTTAAAAAAAGAATTTGTTGATTATAAAATTCCTTATACTTTAGGAAAGCGGAATGGAGTGTGGAATAGTGTGTGGAATGCTCGTTTTCTTCATCATCAGCATCCATAAGATCTTTAAGATTTTTTAACTGCATTAAAAGGTGAAAGCTTTTTCCGATGTCCATTTTTGCAAACTAAAACGCGCAATCAACAAAATACAAAACACAAACACTTAACCCTTTTACAACAAAAAAAAAAAATAACAAACAAGAAATTACAAAAATACACAAACAATTAACTCTTCGAGCAAAGAACACATGTGTTCTCTATGAGAGTCAGACAATTGTGAAATTTCATAAAATAAACGTAAATACGTGTTCCCCTTATCTACCATTACCATTAACAGAAGCAATATTTTTTCATTATTCTGTCGACGTTATCTCTCATATTATTTTACGTTTTATCTCTCGTGTAGACGCCGTGTTATCTATGGCTTAACATTAGACTTTGGACAAAAGGTGTATAAATGAGGTAAATAATAAAAAACGACTGAAACACAATTAAGGCTAATATTTCACTTCGGCGACTACCCAAATTGAATTTCAGTGATCTTCTATTATATTCTTATCACCTCTTGGTAAATAATTCTCAAAAAAGCTATCTTAAAACACATTACATTGTAAATATCGCAGCTCGACATTTAACATTGGACACACTTCAGGGTGTATAAATGGTTTCCCATTACATCCCATGAAGGGATAGGGGAGAACTTCTCACAATCACTGAGCTGTGCGCTTTCCAGTTTTCACTCACTGATTGGGACCTACAGTTTTACACCGATTCCGAACGGTATTTTGAGAAGCTTTTTCATGGCTATATACTCGAGAGTGTCGCCGTCACTATGCGAGGTGACCGCCGCCGAAAGAAATTTTAAGGTACACACATAAACACACAAAAAAAAATTGTGGTAATATTGCCTATAAACAATGTATAATATCAGCCACTTGAGTGGGTAACATAGAGTTTGCTTTGTTTTGTGTTCTAAAAAGCAAATTTACCCATAAATTTCGGTTGAAACCATAACCATTTTCATAGATTAATACACATACTTATATATATTTCTAACTTATCCTTCACATAATTTCCCCTGAAAATTTAGACCCTTTTTAAGTGGTTAATGTATTTATTTTAAAATAAGTTTTGAAAATGAAATAATTGTTAACATATAAGTGAATTTAAATCTAATCTAAATCTAATTTGGTTTAATGTTATAAATGATTAGATTCTAAGTTTCTTAAGAAATCTCTCGTTGAGACGCGTCGGTTTTCTCTTCTACAATTCACTTTGAGCGGGTGTAATGGCTCCTCGTGCATCACTCGTGAATTTTCGGTGCCTCAGAAGCGATTGTTTTGCTTGTTTACGTACCCGCTGAGGTGGAAATGAGCCTCATCGCTCATTATGATTTTCAAATCATTATGAACAAAAATGCCATAAAACGAGTCCGTATGGTAATTACGATTTGGATCCACCACTTAAGAGAGTGCGATTTGCAAGTCCAGGGCCATCAACATTATATACATAATACGAATATTTTTTTTTAATTTTTGTAATAGATAGCATAGGATTGTAGTGCCATCCCTGCAGAGACTACTAATCCCTACAACACTGAATCATTATTACTAAATATCCATGCTACTACTCTTTGTTACAACCCTAACTCTAAATGTCAACCCATACCACCTAAGGACCAATATTAATAAAATCAGTAATAGTATAACCAAGGCTGATCTACTTCAGGTTATAGCACGCGCACAGCTGATTCATATTCTGAACAGCTGATGCCAAGGCGAATTGAGCTCGAATTGTCAAACTTATTCGTTTTGTTTACATTGTTATTGGCAAAGTGAAGTTAATTTATAAACTTGTGTTTTTTGAAAGTTTCCTCTTAAAAGTGAGATGATGAGATGATTTAAAGATGGTAAAATGTGCTATTTGCAACAAAAAGTTTGAAAGCGGTACGGGACCGATGTTTCATGTTCCACGCGACGACAACAAACGCTTGTTGTGGGGCAGTCATTGCCGGATGCAAACTGGGCGAACTGGTGATTGGGCTGGCGTTTGTACCACAAGCTGTTGCAACTGATCTACAGTTCCCGATTAGTGATGCTATAACCATGATCCGCAGATGATAGGAACATCTGTAGTTATTATGTATCGTCACTTGCATATCCGGATGCCTATTACGATCTTTTGTTTAATTAAAATAAAAATTTCGTCACAACAGAAACAGCACAAACAAATGAAAAATATGTATGTATATACGTATACGCATGCAATACAAATGTCATATTTTGACATTACCACAAAAGGCGAATTCAAGGCGAATTGCTATTTTTGACAGAACCAGCGCAAAAAGTAAGGCGAATTCTAGTGTTTCTACCAGGTAATAAATTCGCCTTGAGTATAACAATGAAACCTGCAACATGCCTTTTCACTTACGGGAGAAAGCTTTATAGTATCTCAATGTTGAAGTAAAGAAAAAACAAATGAAATTAAAAAATTTTCGTGAAATTTTTCACTTTTGCGGCTATCTAAGGGCTACCTAAACGGTGTTAAGAATCATTCCTAGGAAGTTCATATGTTCTAGAAAGTTTTTATGACAAGAGCTACAACTTTGCCTCAGAGAGTAAATCAAAATTCCGAACGGTATTCAAGATATGAGCATGAGAAAATTATCACTTTTTTGCAAAAATGACACCGATGCCCCACTTCTTTTGGGGCCAAAAAAAACCTGAGGACTTTGGGCAAAACTGGGAGACAGGGGTCTTTTTTCAAGTAGTAGTGCCCGTATATGGTTATTTTGCCCTGACTTAAAAAATTACACACTGTGTAATCAAATGTGACGGCGCTCATTAAACCGATACCATCTTCTCAACTTAACCAATAAAATTCTAAAGGTTCAAATAAACAATCAAAAAACAGAATCCACGTTTTTCATTTGGAACGAAAATGAGAGCCAAACAACATCAGATGACTTCTTTTGAAACACCTTGTATATTGTATTATTTACCAAACAAATAGGCAAAGCGGCAGTGTATAAAATAACTATTGGTATATTAGTGCTACATGATATTTTTTGTATTCCATACAAAAATAAAGTACCTATGCCAGCAAAGGTGTAGTAGCGGTTGCGGACAGAATTTTAGTAGTTCGTTATATTTTCAAATATTGTTTGAAATTCAAATATGTCAGCCAGGTTTTGAACCACATGCACATCCAGTGTTGCGATGTTTTCCATAAATTATTTTCATTTGTTTCATTGTATTCTCTCTCTTGGATTTTGTATGCAAAATACCTCAAATCGGTTTACTTGCATTGGAATGAAAGCGAAGTGTGTTGGTTTAGGATTTTCTTGACGACATTTTTTCAGTTTTAAGAAGTGTTTAAGAGTGCATCGCTTATGCTAAAGTGGTTTATTGTGTTGTGTGTAATATTTAACTTATTGCAATTTGAGCTCGTGGTGCTAATTGGATGAGTGAAGTGAGAAATATAAGTTTTATTTGTCCTCGCATGATCCTGAGAATACCTACGAGGATATCGCAGTTACATTTGCACTGTGAGCACTATTCTTGGATTTTAAAGCCTAAAATTATGGAGCTGCCATCAGAAGGATGTTAAGTGGACCATGATTTAGCAATTCCTATGAGTATTACTAATAACTAAAATGGAGTTTGAAGCACGAAATCAAGCCTAGATTCTTGTTTCCATTGGCTATCTGGTTGTATCTTCTTTCTTATGGGGGAACTTTCGGTACTTTTATGTACTTGCTAATGCCATACATTTTGACATAACATTTAAACTTTTCCTAACGAACTGCGTTTTAGTTACTTGCGGTATTTTAGATGGATTTTGGAAGCAATTAAACTGAGGAGTTACAAATCTACTTCATTCCATATTAAGTGTCCACATTCAAACCTATCGAAGTAAGTGTTGATATAAGTGTGTGCGGTTAGTTTTTCTTGTTTTCTCAGTTTTTTTTGTGATGTACGTACCTACCTAGGAAGACTATTGAACTCTTTGAAAAAGGAAGACTGACACGAAGAGTAAACTACGTCATTAACTTGTTTCTTGTAATTTCTGGAGGGAAAAGAATACGAGAGAATAACTGATTCCTGAAATTTTTAGATTTGGCATCAAGTATTACGAGCATTAAACATCAGTCTCGTGATTATTCTGTGGTCGTCCATACAGCTTTTTGCGTCCTCTTTATTATTTGTGTTTACGCGGGTCACCTGGTTTTGGAAACAATAGCGGCATTCATGCAAACGTGAAAGCCGAGAACTTTTGCTCAGCGCAAGTCTCCCTCGCACCGTTGCAAGAGGCACCAAGTAAAGTTGCTCAGCGTATTTGTGCTCAAAACCATATCAGTAGCAAAGGCATGTATTATGTATGTGTACTTTTCCTACTGTTCTAGTGCTTTGTATGGGAAATTTGTTTGTTTTGACGTTTGCTGTGCAAGTTTACGATGTTTTCGAGTTTACGGGGTTCTTTCGAGCTTTCATGAAGACCACTTTTGTTTTTTTTTGTCTTTAACAGTGGTGTTGCACCCAAACAATATCACTTACATTTAGAATAGTAAAGAAAAGAAAATCTTTAGTGTTTCAACGTATTGTGTCAACGTGCCAATGGAATTCGCATTTTAATAAGATGTTTAACATTATAATCCTAATAGTATAATTTTCAGCTGGAAAAAAAGTTAAGCATATCATTTTTGGATAATGAGCAACCGAACCCTGATACCGACCACTGTGGCTGATGTCTCTTCAATGAAAAGTACTTTTGTCGTTGGACTCCTTTGCTGACACCAAGTAAGTTAACAATGTTTAGTTTTGTCTCTGTTGGGTCGCGTACACCATCGTTACTTACGTACGTACATAAGTATAAAGTCTCTAGAAAGAAAATACCAAATCATATGTTGCCTATTAATGGTATTCTCTTAGGTCACTGAACCTCTCTGGCGAGTTACAAACATGTTTTCTGTGCTAGTGTTTTATTGAATTATAATAAGTTAAAGCTTGATAGATGTACAATCTCCTTATTGCCGGTTATTTTCCCGTTTTTTTTACTTTATCTGAATTAGTTGAAATACTAAGAAACTTTCGTACCATTCATACTTAGATTTTATAAGTAGTATTTTGCTTTGCTAATTTTATTTTTTTTTGTGCATCGTTTGGAACAGGAAGAAGATAACGAAACGTTTTGCTCCAAATTTCACAAGTTGCAAGTAACCGAATTCAAGTTAATTTATCGGTTTGTTTTCCAAATCCTATATGGCAATAATTGCATTTATTATAACATAGTAGCTTTAAGATCAATAGTTGGCTAATTCATTATATAACGTTTAAGATACTATGAATTTGGAGTCGAAATATATTGTTGCAATGAAGACTATGATCCGTTAAACATTTAATTAATTTGGTTTCCCAAAACCGGTAAGAAGGTTGTGGGCATCAGACATATGGGTTTACCGACGGCATATCTTCCGGGATGCGCAGTAAACAGGACGGGTGGTCGAAAGTTTGTACCCCAACACCACAGTACAAACGCTTATAGCTACCATATGTGATTTTCATTCTTCCAGTGCTTTTCAAACACACCTCGCTTCTCAGGGGATCTCTTCGTTTAAGAGAAACATTTTTTCCCCCTGTGCACGCAACAACAAAATTTGCTGTAGTTTAGTAGAAGTTATGTAGTTAAGCAGGAACCTTCCCCACCGACGAGCAAAGCGACCGGAAACAGTGCGTGCATCCGCTTTTACTACATCCAACAACAATCTATTCAGTTAGAAAAGTTCAAACCATCGTTATATGCTACAAAGGTAATATAATCACTATTAGTTTAAACTTACACGCTGTAGAGGAAATAACTACTAACTATCTTTCGATATTAGGCTTATTTCTCTCTTATCCATTATTCTCCAAGAAATAGACGCATTTAGCACTTCTTGAAAACTAAGACATCTACTCTCTAAGTATAAATTTACTTCACTCCAATTTGCATGAACAATTAATAGGAATTAAGACAAGCTTCATGTTCTTTTCTCCTCTTCTATACTATTTTATCTGTAATTTAAAATTTAGAAAGGCAGCAGTGGTTAAAATGTAACCTAGCTGTCTGGTTTTCCGATTGGTCGCCATTAATATTGCGAAATCCCTTTCCAATACTGCAACCGGCTATAGGGATGTTTGGGCGTGGTTTTTCTACCCGCAGTACACTTCAGAATACAACAAGAAAACTATTGAAAAAAATCACTTGACAGTTCACACACACAAAGATCATTTACGGAATATAAGATGGAAATCCTCTGTCTGTACCCACCCAACCTGGCCATAGTACGAGTGATTGAGTTAATATGGCCCCAATTTGTTAGGTATCAAGCTTAAATAACTTTCTTACTTTTAACGCCATCTTAAGTCCATATTATCCTCCCTTTTTCCGCCTAAACAAATTTAGCCACACGTATTTTATTTTCTATTTCACTTTATAATGTTCATTTATTAACACCAGTACATATGTAAGTTTCAGTCGGGGCGACCGACATAATCACACCCTCACCCTAAGTCATCCATTGCGTGGGAGTTCTGTTAAATAAAATACGCCCATACTCAAAAGTGACCATATACAATAGCAGATTGACATTGCGCTAAATATTATTGAATACCCAAATTAGTTAGTTTCCCTCCCAATATTTATATGCGAGGTACAAAAATGATTAATGATTTATTGGAAATATAGAGTCGGCGAACGGCAAATACGCGCAACTTTTGTATGGGTGGTACGAAACTGGGCGGGGCACAATAGTCAATTATTACTTGCACAGTAGCTTTTGGCAAAATATTGCCTAGTACCGAATTTTATTAAGATCGGTTGTAGTTTACGAGAGTTATCGTGTCGATCAACCGGTCATCCGCCCAATTTTTATATGGGAGGTACCAGAATGGGTGTAGCAAAACAGCTCATTTTCTATAATAGAGTTTTATTTGTCTAAATATAAAACTTTCATAAAGATTGGTTCGGTTTTGCGGGACTTCTCGTGCCGAAAACCCAGACGGCCAAACAAATTTGTATGGGTGGTACCACAATGGGCGTGGAAAAATCGCCATTGTTTTAATCGGTGATTGGCGTTTGATAACGTGAAGCCTTATACCAAATTTCATTAATGTCGGGAGTGTTTCACGCGATTTATCGGATTGACAACCCGGACGAACACCCTGTTTTGTATGGTCTCGCCCATTTCCTCCAGTTTAGTAGGCATTTACAGATTAATAACCGGTGTGTTAGTTGAAGCTAAACACATCTACCCGAAGAAAGTTTTGAAATAAATATGATTTTGTGCTAAATGTGGCGATTTGTATGGGTGGTACCAGAAGGGGCGTTGCCAAAACGCCCATTTTCAATCCCAAACTCAATATTGACAAATAATAGTCACTGACAAAGTTTCGCGGTGATCGATAAAGATTTACGACAGTTATCGTGTTCACCAGCCAGACTGACGGACATGGCGCAAGCATCTTAAAAAGTCCTAAAACGAATTTCGCCCAAAGATACTAAGGGTCTAATATGGCTCCTTCTATGTGTTAAATTTTTTACGTATTAAATTATAGAAACCCCCATCCCTATGGGTGAGGGTATAATTAATACTTATAACTACAATGTTGTTGAGAATGCATAGGCTGTCGAAATGTTGACTTCAGGCAACGTTCATTTGCCGGAATCCGTTGTCTTATAATTGGAGAAAATTTCCATTTGCATACGATGGAAATTAATATTACTCTTCCATGTTTAATTAGGCACATTTTCCAATGTAAAATACGGCCAAAATTATATGGAAAAGATCGAAATTACATGTTAATTAATGCAAATAAACGGATACAGTACCTCGTTTCTGTACTTCTCGAATCGACAAAGTTTTCACATGAAACATGTGAATTGAAACAAAAACGCTAGGAATCGGTACAAAAAATCGCTTCTCACATGTGACTGTTTCTACAACGTTTGTTTTGCGAAAACTTTCTGTGACGTACTGCTTTTTTCATTCTTATTGGAAAAATGCGAGAAAATCTGTTTCTAAAAAGAAGTGAGTCGAAAAAATTAAAATGTGAAACGTCAAAAATACTCCCAAATTAAAACGGTGCGAGATTTTAATATTGTTTCTACAAAAAGGTTTTTTAAGAAAATAAACCTTATTTTTTAAGTGAAGAAGATATATCTTTTCTGTTATGTATTTCAATTAATTTTTCCAAAATATTACAGAAAAGTCAAGAAAGCAAAAATAAAATGCAGTTGAATTCATATCTATACTTCTTTTTGTTGTTCTTTTTCGCACTACTTTATTTTGTTTGTTTATATTTTTCCGTAGAATACGTCTTACCTTACGGTATAGGGAGTCATGTCAGATTGTTATTGTTGTAATCTTTATTTCATTGATTATGAGGAAACGGCGAGATAACTTCTTTTAAAAATTTTTTTGTAGGTAAATGAAGATGTTATCTTTCGTTTGATATACATTTCATATTGGTTGATATCTTCCTAATATTTAAATTTCTCAAATGAAAATTGTTTAAACACATCCACTCAAACATATGTGTGGTGTTTGGTTGAGTGTTTGAGTTTGTAGCGTGAACACAAACTATGCTGCTGTTTCAGTGTGGACACAAACCTTCGGCTGTTGTTTTGATTGATGAAATATTGAAATTTCGTATATAAAAGTAACTTTCAAATAATCAAATTGATTTGCGTCTGTATATTTCCCTTTAACTACGCAAATAAACAGAGACTTCCCCGTTGATACAGCTGTCAGTATGCTTATTGGTGGTGATTTTAACACAGATATAACTTCAAATACCAGATTGGCGCAATATATGAGCGATACATTTAATTCGGATTATATTCGAAACGATGCTCCCACAACTATTGATAACACAACCATTGACTTAGTTTTTGCGAGAAATTTGAATGTTAATTTAAAAACATATTTATCCTATTTTTCCTATCATAAGCCCATATTATCAAAAGTAACTTTCAAATAATCAAATTGATTTGCGTCTGTTATTTATCATTTATCCTTACTCTTTTAACTTAAAAACATATTTATCCTATTTTTCCTACCATAAGCTTATGTATATTATCAAAAGTAACTATCAAATAAATAAATTCATTTGCTTATGTTATTTATCATTTATTGTTATATATGTTTTCTGTCTTATCGGATGGCGTATTCTACGTTAAACTTAATGGCGGTGTCTCTGACACAACCTGCAGGGACTGTCTGCTGTATTTTTTTTTTCTTACTTGACAGCTTTCTTGGAATATTCCAATCAAAACTTCATCAGTGTTGCCTCTTTTCGCATTGATATACACAAACACTTTTTACTCACAAATCGAGAAACGATGGAATTTTTTGTTTCATGCTTAATGTGAAAACTTTTTCGATTCGAGAACTACAGAAACGAGGTACAGCTTACGAGGCCCTATTATACTCGGCGACAATTTTTGGGAAATGGTACTGGAAAACTACACACCTGAAAATTTGCCATCCCTGATAAAGTGGCCGAGTAAAATACCACATCCCCCACTTCTTGGGGAAAAAGGTGGAATCTCTGCGGAATATTATTTTGTAGTAGACTTACGGATGTACAGCTAGCATAAACCTCTAAGGCCCATTATTATAACTTACCTTTACAGTAAATGTTAGTAAAAGGTAACTTTAGCTGAAGTGAGCAATAAAGTGGCCATTAAATGTTTTTCGTTATTACAACCTCCCAGTAAAATAAAATTAATGTTTTCGATAATGTGGCAATACCAAAGAAAAAACCGATTACTTTTGACCAAATGAATTGGTTTATAATAAATATAGTTACGTAGTGGCAACGTACTTTTATTTGTTTGTTTACAAGCAATCTAAAAATTTGTGAATTTTTGAAAAAATATTAAAATGACGACGCCAAACAAGGAAACAACAGGAAAAAGAGCCAAAAACTACTTGACAGAAGAAGAGGTTCTGTTGGTAGATCTGGTGGAGGCTCATAAAAATTGCTCGTTTATATAAAACAAACGTGGACTGCTTTCCATTTTCAGTTTTTATTTATTTAATTTATTTAAGCTAAATTAATGTCAATTAATTTCTTCTCCTGCATATACATATCAGAAAATGTGGCAACTTTAAATACATAAACCTTACGTTAAAAGTTAAAGGCAACACTATCTTCCCTTTAGCTTACCGGTCACTTTTAGCTTAAAGTATGTGTTCACAGCAGTTGGTTCCCGATGGCTTGACCAGATTGACAACACAGGTTAGGATTGATGAAACATATTTGTTTCTTTATTGCCAAATTGTGGCGCAACCTAGTGTTTAAATTCCTTAAAAAATACAACTTACTTCAATTAGCTAAATCGATTTTTACTTTAGTTTATACATACTTTATAGTATCGAAACCATCAAAATGTAGATGTTTACAGAATTAGGAATGTTGCATGTGCAACCAACTGATGTAAAAACGGAAAAAGGAAGTTAGCTCTGCGAAGTTCATTTAAAGTAAATGAATGTAAGTAAATATTATGACAAAGAGTAGTGATAGACAACTGTCAAAGAATTCATTTTACTTCAAAAATGATAACTCTGTAAAGGGTTGCTGTAATAACTGAATAGTTTATTTAAGAAACAGTACAAGTCCAAAAATGTAAATTTTTCAGGAGACACAAAAAACTGTTTATCTGGTCACATGGTCATTTAAAGAATTTGAAAAAAATTATGTAGGCACGTTCTGGTATCCCCAAGATGATGCAATGACTAAATTTTTCCAATTTCAACTGCCACTCGTGTAATTGCAAAATATATGCGCTGGACTTACACTGTTTCAAAAAAAAATTCAAAAATTAACTCATTTTATTTAAGAAACCATACAAGTCCAGGACTTGTATTGTTTCAAAAAAAAAACAAATACACGTAAAATCAAAACAAACTGAAATCGGATTATCGTAAGATTAATCGCTCGATTTGTGCTCGTATTAGAAGTGCCCTAAAAATTTCCTAGAGGGATTGTACAAACTGAAAAGCTATATCAGCTGGTATAGATTTTTCTAGAAACTTAAAATGTAAACAAACTACAATGTAGTAGATGTCATGTGTACATGTCATGTACATTGGAAAGCTGGGTAGATTGTGATTGTAAATTTGCGAAACGAAGATAACATAAAAAAAAGTTTTTGCTGCCACGCTGTATTACTGCATTGAATAATAATTTAATATTATGGATGAATTTGAAGGAGCCCCTAAAAGAAATAAAAGAGGAGTGGTGAATGTTCACAATTACAAATCAAATGTAATAAAAAGATGCAGAGTTGAAGGGAAAAGTTACACTACCTACAGTGGCAAGGAGCGGTCTCAAAGGAAGACTGGAAATTCTTGCAGGTAATCAGGATAACCCTTCTTTTGATAATTACTTATTTGAGTATCGTTACTGTTTATATTGCAGATGTATTAAGAAGTGCTTTTCGAAGATAGATGAAGAACAAAGAAATGAAATCTTAAAGTCGTTGCTCTCATTGAAAAACAAAAATGAGCAAGATTTGTATATTCAGTCCCACATTAAGGCATTTGATGTTCAGAGAAGGAGACCAAGAAAATTAGATGTGAATAGAAAGAAGGAAATACAAGTAAGGCGAAAAGCCTTTAAATTTTTTATTAGCGTTAACACTGAAAAAATTGAAGTTTGCAAAGCTGCTTTTATGAGTATGTTTGACGTAACTAATGTTCAAATTCAACGTCTTCAAAACCTAATTGTAATGGGTAAATTACCTCAAGATATGCGAGGTCAACAACCAAATCAGAAAACAGTTCCGGTAGATATTGTTTGTAAAGTGGTCGACCACATTAATTCTTTTCCTAGGAAATCATCTCATTATGGTCCCACTGACATTGAATACTTGAGCTCGAAGCTCAATATTACTATAATGCACCGAATGTTTTTATTGAAATATCCGAACCTGAAGGTCAGTTATTCACTTTATTATAAAATATTCAAAACTAGGTTTAATCTCAAATTTGGGAGGTTGCAAGTGGACGCTTGCTGTGAATGCGAAAGGTTGGGTACACGATTGAAGAACTATTGCTTAAATCCCGAAGTGAAAAGACTTGCTGCCACAGAAATGTTGATTCGACTCAGAAAATCCAGGAGTGGTGACAGCTTGCGAGTTTATTGATGGATTCACAAGCCGACGGTATACATTCGGCCATGCGAAACGTTCAAAAGTTAACCCACCGACAAACAAAGCGTACAACAGTCGCATACCTATTCTTGCCTCAAAAATGGATGATTTAAAAAAAACATTGCAATACATTCCAGACAGTAATAAAGAATTTTTGAGTAAAATAATTACTAAGTGGCCAACAAGATTGGATACCCAACAAGATACAGATAATCTTTAAATTTTAAACTTAATAATTTAACTTATAATTTACATTTTTGGACTTGTACTGTTTCTTAAATAAAGTACCCATTTATAATTTTTTTTTTTTTTGAAACGATACAAGTCCTGGACTTATATTGTTTCTTAAATAAACCAAATATTGAAGGCTCTCTAATGTCACTAAAAACTGTTATTAAATAAAATTTTGTATTGTTTTATAAAGAACACTTGTGGGTCTTGGACCAAAGATGGCGAAACTTCAAAAAACCGAAAATCGAAAAATATGGACTTGTACTGTTTCTTAAATAAACTATTCAACTATGTAGAGGGTTGCATTAAACGGTGATGGAGACTGTGGCGGTTACAGTATGCTTATAATAATAAATAAATAAATTATGTACATATATTTATCGATGTAGTATTTTTTCATTTATTTAATTTGTATGCCTTTTGTTTGTGTCTGTGAGGAGGGCTGTGGATGTTGATTATGATTGTGATGCATGGTGCAGGGAAGTGGTAGAGGCACTAGCCCAGCTGATTTTAACTTTTTTCTGAGCTGAGTGTAAGTTTTTCTCTTGTGTCGGGGTTTGTTTGCATTTGTTTGTCTGCAACCCCCGTTCGCCAGCAACTGCTGTTTTTGAAATGTTTCTCTGCGGGGATTACATAGAAACGTTTTAATTTTCACACTTGAACGCTTTCAATATATCAAATATGCAAATTTGTTTACATTATTATCATTTTTTCTGTCAGCTGACTTGACACGGAGCAAGAACAGGATGCGTTGTTTTTGGCTTGTTGTGTTTGTTGTCGTACTGCATCTACCATTATACTTCTACCATGATTGTGATGGTGATCATTTTCATTTGCCAATTTTGGAGTTTGTTCGTAGTTGTTTTATGGTTGTTTTTCTTTTTAATTTTGCAATTATTGACGTTCCGCGCTCGGATTATAATTGTGGATGGCACAAATCTTAGTTTCCTTTTTGGATGTTTATAGTTTGTAAGGACAATTAGACGACCAGAAGATGTGCGCAACATGGCAACCCTGCTAAAAGAGAACCAAAAAGTGCTAGGAGTTCACTCAAACGCATTTCTCTCTCGCGTCATATCTTGATTATTTCATACTTTTTGCATAGTTTATGTAATTTTACTTCAACATGGTTGGAATTTGTATAGTTATATACAATAACACTATCAAAAAGCTAATCGTGTATTGAAATATTCAATGAAGAGAGTAAGAGAGAGAGTAGAGAAGTACTAGGGTTTCACTCGTTTTGTTTGTTGGGATTTGAGTGAAGAGAAATTTAGACTGTCTACCACACAGAGTTGTTTTTTTGCTGGTGGTATACGAGGGTCAAAGAGAATCCAAAGAACAGAGGAAAATTTCTCTTAGCCCCCGTAAATACTACCACATAAACGGGAAAAGCAAGAAAATATGTGTCAAGGCCACTGAAGTTGTATGTATTGTATTGAGGATTGTTTTGTTAGTAGGAATTGCTGTTAGTGCGGTTGACAGAGAAAAGGAAATTAGGTAAAGTTGTTTGCAGAGTAGTTTAATAGATTATTCGTGAAGTGGCTAAGATCGAGTACGGTGTTGTTTCAGTAAAGGAAAAAATTTTAATCCTAAATTAAAGGGTCTTGTTACAAATAAAATAAAGTGTCATTTAAAAGGAATTATTTCAATAGCATAGCCTATAGACAAGTTTAAATTTATAGGGAAATTAAGACTCGAGGAAAATTTGTTCACTGGAGTATCACCCGAATCTCCTAAGAATATACAGAGTGTGTGCCATCGAACGTGTGAAAATTTTGGTTCTATCAGCCATCTGTGTAAGTTGGAAATGAAAACCTCGGACATTTTAAGAGGAAACCGAAGAAAATAGAAGTGTGATTGGTTTTATTGTTTTCCAGTTAGCAATCTGTTGTGGTCAGGAGAAAAACGCCTGGACAGCTGCTGGAAACTCAATGTAACCCATAAGCAAAGAAAATCCACAGGGTAACAACAGAAGCTAAGCTGATAGAAAAAGGTAACGTTTTTTTTTTATAATTTTAAATTATTTGGTGCATCCGTCCGTAAGTGGCCATACCACAGAAGGGAACCAATTTGGTAACCCTTATCTTTCCATTGTGGATTCTGGCTATCAGATGAATCCGTGTGGAACCTAAGTTAGAAAAGTTTATCCACTGAGCCGAAACACGATATCCGCGACGAGAACCAGAGATAATTGTGGATATTCAGATACTTGTCAGATAAAGTGTGAAAAGAAGTCCCCAGTGGATGGCCATACGAAATTTGTAAAAGAAAAAATTGTCTGTGCTAAAACGGAAATATTCGTATTCGTATTGTGTCGTCCGTCTAGTGACAAAGTTAGGTAGGAATTATTTAAAAATAGGGTAGACTAAGAAATCTAATTATTAAATAGAGTGACCTTTGTTTATGTGTTTTAATTGTGTTAGTGGAGTTTGTAAAAAGGATCTAGCGAAAAAAAAATAGAAAGTGAAGTTAGAAAAAATCTTATACGTAAAAAAAAAAATAAAGGTTATATAACTATCCTTATAAGAGCTCTGATAGGGAGAAGTTAGAAAATAGTGCGAATTAATAAAGTAGAAAAAAAACATAGTGAAAGAAAATTCTAAATAAAGTAGTTCGGTCCTTTGTTAGGTTTTTGTTGTGATTCGAAAAATTGGTTAGAATAAGTTGGTTAAATATGAAGAAATAAAAATTTATAGGGTATCCTAAATAGTTAGGTTTAAGACATTTTTTTTTGTTAGATGATTTTGACAAGATTTACCATAAGTTTTTTTATAATTTGTTTTTTTTTTTAGTTTGAACAATTTAAAACAGTTTTAGATATTTTTTTTCATGTCATTGGTTTAGGTTTTTCTTTGTTTGTGGTATTCTCCACATAATACTTAAATTTTCTTATAAAAAAAAAAGAAAACTCGATAAATTCAAAAGTACTATTTTTTTTGAATAAGTATGTTTAAAGTCCAATCGATTGTTTTGCGCCTGTCTGTCTTATGACAATTTCGTTTGATAGCATAATCCAGTTGGTCGAGAATTGCACCGCTGAAACGGAAAGAAATCCGTAACTTTTAAATTTTTTTTCTGTAGTAGAACCCAAATGGAGCATTTATTTTAAATAAAAGAGAACAAAAATTAAAATAATCATAATGAATGAAACTATCAATGTATGTATGCCACGATTAGGTTAAGAAGATAATTCTTTAGTTTTAGTTTATCGTTTAATAAATTATGATTTTTGTAATACTAGTCAATATGTGTTGTGATTAAATTTTCAAGGATTTTCAGTGGTGGTGATCGGACGGAGAATATGGATTGAGGTAAAAGGTAAGTTGCGGATAATATCAAATGGGGCCATCTGTTATAGATGGCCAAGGTAGGGTATGGGCTACGTAGGTGGGCATGACAGCTGTCCCACCAAAAATGTCCAAAACTAACGATAGCTTGTGTGTTTCTGTTTCTTGTAGTATTTCAATCGCATACATGATGTTAGTTCGATTTTTTTAATTCAGTTTAAAGTAAAGAAAATGTTTTATTGTTTGACCGTGGTTCTGTGTTTGCGGGTTGGGAAGCCACGCCAAGCTTGAGCTAGCTGAGGCAGCACCACAGAACAAGTTGTGATCATCCGGATAACGTAACAAGTACTACTACTTGGTTATTTTACTATGGGTAGTGTGAAGACATGTGACAGATGATTGTGGAACGTAGCTGGATAAATGAACATAGTTGTATTGGAAAACCCAGATTAGCAATTTTTCGTATTGAAAAGAGGGAGAAATTCTCTCTCCACTATATGGCAACGTTCAAGGGCAAAATGTAAAGTTAGTTGAACTTCTTGTTTGTTTGAATTTCGTACTAATGTTGTTGGTAGTGTATACAGTTATAGAATTCCACTATTTACAATCGCATATGTAGGGATATGTTGTGCCAGCGGAAATGTAAAGCTGAAGAGTGTTTAAGTTACCAGTGGCCAGACAACAACTTAAAGTGATCAAGCGTGTAAAAGAAGTTGAATTTGAAGACAATTTTAAGTTTTTGCCGAGTGAAATTAATTCAAACAACATCCGGAAATTTAGTGGCACTTTAAGGTATAAGTTTTTGGAATAGAAGAATGCCAGTGAATTTAAACTAATTTTTGGAATGAAATGTTATAGTGCTCCAGGGAGAATTCTGTCTTAAAAGAGAAAGCCAAGTGAAGAGGGAAGTCTGTGCATATCGCCTTCGAAGTTTCGTCCCACCACCTTATTGGGAAAAACCGTGAGTTTTTGGTGAAAGAAAATCCCGACAGTGTAGTTAATAATAATTTATATTTTTGTAGTGCGGTCACGGAAAATTAAATATATCGAGGATATATCCGAGGTATCAGAACCCTGAATATTTCAGACGAGCGCCGTAGGTTTTTATTAAGGTAACCAAAGTAGATTTGGATTGGTGACAAAATTCCATTGAAAGATAGTTAAAGTGCTTCCATCTGTCGTCCAGTAGAGATACTATATTATTAGTTCCACAAACAGGGGATGCCATATCTGGAAGAGAAAATAGCTTCCATTAGTTAAAAGGCGAAGTCAATATTATTGCATACTTTTCGGGGACAAATTCTCCGTTTCCGTGAAAGAGGAGAGGCGACCGGTTATTTTATTGATTGAATAGTATTATAGGTTGAGATTTGTAGATGTAACTTAGTGATTACTCTAATGATTGTATTGTAAGGGATCTATCCATGTCACATACATCTTTCGACAAAACATCTAAGATAATTAGGAAATAAGTGGGTAAGGTCCCACATTCACTCACTGAAACTCCAGAGAGCTCTTTAGAGGAAAGATTGAGGAAATTGTTTGGCTAGATCCTACGAGTTAGGACTCTTTTAGTCTACTTTATGTATGAAATATTTTGTTAAGATAGGGTTATAATAACTATCTTGAAATTTTGCTTCTTTTGATTAGTCACAGATGTATATCAGTACAGGATAGGGTAAAAAAAGGAAAAGGCCTAGCGCTAGTGTACTAAAACAGAGTTAAAAATTTTTTTGTATTGATAATTATTTATTAAACTATTTATTTCTTGACATCATATATATATCGTTTTGTTTGCTAGAGTTTTGTGTTTGTCCTCTCTAAAGGTCTGAATAATCTGAAAGAAATTTGAATGAAATTTTTATTAGAATACATATATATCAAAAATTATTAAATCAAATTGATTAGTAAATATATTAGACGAAGAATTTTGCCACTGTAGTATAAGATGCGAATTGAATAAATGTTATATAGAGTAAGTTGAATTAAAACGAAATGTGTCGTTAATGTTATTTTTTCAGGGGGGAAAAGGGGGATAGTGATTGTTAGAAATGGCGACTAAAGGTACGGTCAGATTGGGCAAATATGTGACGAAAAACGTCAAATATTTCTTGGCCCCAGTCTGACCACAAAATATTTTTGTGTGGCAAACAACAAAAGAGCTGATTTTGGTCAAACAAAATTATTTGCCATCAAATAAAAATGTGCTCAATGTGACCACAGTCTGACCACTAACGAGCAAATAGTTATCTCTTTTTTGAGCAAACATTTATTTGATCTTACAAAAGAATTGTAAGGTCTAACAAAGATCAAACAATGGTAAATAACAGGTGGTATAAGCAGTGTTGTCAGCTTTTACGACTCAAATTATAAAATGAAAAAAAATCACCAACATTGAACTAAAAAGAAGAATTGGTAAATATTATAAACATTTTCAAAAATATTGTGATAATTTGGTTCAACGGCTTTAAAACTGTGTACATAGTTAAAAGGACATAGTTTTAGCATTGTTAATCTGTACTAACTTTTCAAATCGGATCTAAACCGACTAAACTGCGACTAATTATGATAATTTGGCCATATTTAGAATTTTGAAGCTACTGAAAATGTTGAAAATGGTGTTCTAATCTCCTCCGTCAGACCTTACAATTATGCTAGGTGATTTTAGAGCAAGCTTGTCAAACTCGCAAATAGAATTTAAAAAATATTCGACTATATTTCAAAATTTCAACATAGGATATCTCGACAACTAAGCGAGTTATCAAAAAATTTCATTTATTTTACCTTCGTTTATAACAGAAATATATTAGAGGCCACATAAATCGCTTAAGGTGGCTCACTCAGCATAATAACTTCCCGTAGATCCGAACTTTGGAGGCACATAACTCCGGAAATAGGGGCCGTCACCAAAATTGGCATTTACAATTTTTTGCTTAAAACAATGAGTTCTACTTCAAACCAGAGAGTTTTTTGGCTATGACAGTGGGAGCTAAACTTGCCAAATTTTGCTTTTAAGATTTCTCCTCTTCCAAAACTAACTGCGTCGCTTCTCCACAGCATAAAACAAGAAAACATTCATCCTCCTGCATCATAGTTATTTAAAATATTTTTTGCAGTTTGTTTAAATCTTTTGGAAAAACAAAATCGTATTTACTGCTAATTTATTTAAAATTGTTCATAAAAAAATTGACACTATCGCTGCTCCACAGCATAAAACAAGAAAACATGCATCCTCCTGCATCATATTTATTTAAAATATTTTCTTGCAGTTTGTTTAAAACTTTTGAAAAAACAAAATTGTATTTACTGCCAATTTCTTCACAACTTTTCAGAAAACAAATTTGCGTTTTCTGACAGCTTGCTTAAAATTTTTGAGAAAACAAATTTGTATTTTCTGGCAGGTTGATCAATCAATTATTTGTTGCAAATATTTGTTCAAGTGTGACCACAGGGCAAATGTATTTGCCCTACTGTTTATTTGATGCTATTTGATACCTGTTTGATCAAACAAAAAGAGGCAAATAAATGTGCATAGTGTGAACACTAAATCAACCCTGTATTGATTTGACAACATTTTGAGCAAATATGAGGAAACATATTTTGATCAAATATTTGCCCAATCTGACCGTACCTTAAGTAAGAGAGAATGGTAAGTTGGTGTCTGACGAATAGGGTTCCAGTGAAAATTCTCCTGATTGGGACTTGGAGGGAGGGTAAAGAATGGGGGAACTTCACCAATTCTTCCGAATGTATGATTTTGTGTGCTACTTCTAATTGTCGGGTTTTTGTTTAGTACACGACAGTTGAAATAGTTTTGTTGTTAGCCTCCAGGTGTTACGGGTTGAGATACCACGTCCCATATTAAATGAGCTACCGGGCGCAACATGAGAAAGGGGATATGTAACAATGTCTACGAATACTATATCATGTCTAATATGTATATGAAGCTACTAACTTTAAAATTCTTAAGATTCAATCTCTTAATTTTAGCAACAAAGATATTTCCAAGGAGTGGCAGAAGCGTTTAAAGGAATCAACCCTCGTATGCTGTCAATAAATATTAAATTATACTCATTTACATAATAAAATTTAACATATTAAATTGTCTGACATAATTTGTTGGTTAATCTTATTCCCGAATACTAAAACAAACATAGTGTTACGAATAAGTAAAAGCTTTTGCGTGCTGTTAATGACTCTACTAACAGTATGTAAATAACAGGCGGTTAGCGCTGCGCCTGAAAGTATGCATTGTAACAACGTACCAGCTCGCTAAACCAGTAGCATGAATTCACCTCAGTAAAGATTAGTCTCCGCCATTCGAGATTGTTCTACAAAGATAAGCAACGACAACAATGTCTAGAGGGTTCTTGAATTCGCTAGATCTACCTTCATTTGAGTATGGTGAGTTGGTATAAATAGCGGAAGTCTTTGGAATGGAGAGTTCAGTTTGTGATTAAACCCCGTAAAGTGAGCAACGCGAATTGATAGTAAAATATAAGACTTATTAAAGTGGTGTAAATAAAGTAAACTGTTTTACTATGTAAGTAAAATAAAAGGAAGTGATTTCGTTGTAATTATCGTAATTGAAAACGAACCTTGTTTTATTATTGGAAATAAAACAACGCAAAAAGAACGAATAAGGAAATTCGTAACAATACATAAAACAACGAAAATTTCAAAACAATTAGAATCTGGCCAAAAATCTCATTAATGGATGTAGTTTTTCATCTGAATATACATATTTATTCAAAGCCCTTACAATTTTCCCTATAGAGCTCTATAGATGTTGAAAAAAAGTTTATGGCAATGCGACTTGTTCATCAGTCGTTATATTATAATTAATTATTTTGGACAAATCCGTTACAAAATTGTGTAATTTTACTGCAAAACTCCATTAAATGAGAGTCACAGAGAGCGAGCATTTTGGCAGTTTGATATACGAGATCTTGCAAATTTTGGTTGGTGAAATTTAAGCCAACAAAAATGTGTAAGATAGAAAGAACAACTGTTTGAAATAAGCTGTGTTATGTAAAAAATAAAAATTTAAAAAAAAAGCAGATGTGTAACTTATCACCGAAATTTAGAAAGAAAATGAAATGCAATAATGTGCAGTGGCATTCAGTAAATTCTGGTGAACCGACTACGTCAGAATTGGACAACTGGCCCAGCGGCGGAATTTGCGAGGCCTTCCACGAATAAGGCATGCGGAATCATTCTTTGGTAATTCCTACTTTAATAATGCCTGCGAAATGCATGATTTTAGAAGGCTTCCACAGGCCTGTTAAAAGAATACCAGAAGACGCTATTGTTCATGAAACCCTGTCTTTACACATGTTCGCAATTCGTCGTTGCAAAATCATAACATCCGATAGCCTAGTAGATAAAGCGTCCGATTGTAAGTTCGTGTCGTGTGTTCGATTCCTGTGGCTGCAGAATTTAAAAAAAATCATTAATAAGAATTACAATTGGTTAAAGTATAAATCTGAAATATGAAGCTAATTTGCATACATATATTTTTATTTTTACGTAAGTCCTTCTATTTTACGTAAGTACTATGAATTTTAATTTCGCCAGAACAAATTCTGCCTTACTCAGATCTTTTCTACATAATGCAAATTGAAATTATGATGGTGGTCTTGTGTGCAAAAATTGAAAATTTTTATAATATTGTGAACTCTGGGTTTTCTGCTTCAATACCTTATCATCCTTCAAGTTTGGAATCTGGGCCTGCTTGGTTCACAAAAGAATTAAGGGGTCTACGTAATTTAAGAAATAGAATGAAAAGTAGATATGATAGTTGTGGTTCATTAATTTTTTGGGCGAAATACATAGTTGCTAGGAATAAATTTAACGTTCTTAAGAGGAAATGTTACTCTTTTTATATCACTAAAATGAGAAGAGTTCTACTGAAGAACCCGAAACATTTTTTCATCTTTGTAAATTCAAAGCGGAAAGTGGTTGGTTATCCGCGTAGTATGAAATTCAACGGTTCAGAGTCATCAGATGATGCCGATATTTCTGATATGCTTGCTAACTTCTTCCGTAAAATATATTCTTCTTCTGTTGCTTTACTCAATTACCCCTATAATATTAATACGTTTAATGGCATTCCGGATATTATCTTGTCTGAGGATGAAGTTCTTTATGGATTGCAAACTTTAAAACATTCAAATTCGCCTGGACCTGATGTTATTCCCACATCAATTCTTAAAATGTTTGCTCATGAATTGTATATTCCACTCACAAATATATTTAATGAATCGTTGACATCGGGTAAATTTCCCTCTTATTGGAAATCAAGTTTCATAAGCCCACTCTTTAAGTCTGGAAGTCGATCCAATATTGAAAATTACAGAGGAATTGCAAAGCTGAGTGCAATTCCAAAGCTATTTGAAAAATTGGTTACGAATAGACTACTTCACTTTGTTGGATGTTTGGTTTCGCCATATCAACACGGGTTTGTTAAGGGCAGGTCGTCTACGACTAACTTACTGGAGTTAACGTCTCATGTTTTTGCAGCTTTTCGTGATAAATGTCAGATGGATGTAATTTATACAGATTTTAGTAATGCTTTTGACGCAGTTGCTCACAATTTGTTAATATACAAACTTGATATTATTGGTTTTCCACCTAAATTGTTGCACTGGGTATCTTCTTACCTTAGTGGTCGTACCCAAAAAGTGCGGTTTAAAAATGTATTATCTTCAACTATATCAGTAACATCTGGTGTTCCTCAAGGCAGTCATTTAGGTCCTCTACTTTTCGTTCTTTATTTAAATGATCTACCGTCTATTGTTAAATCCTCTAACATTTTGATGTTTGCAGATGATGTTAAGTTATATATGCCTATATGCGATACTGAGGATTCTACCCATCTTCAATATGACTTGGATGGTCTCACTAATTGGTGTTTGGTAAATGGTATGTCGCTAAATCAGGGAAAATGTAAAAAGCTTTCGTTTTGCCGTAGTACACCGTTGAATTTTGATTACCTTATTGGTTCTTATATATTGGATAATGTGTCTTCCTTCATGGATTTAGGAGTACTTCTTGATCAGAAGTTGCGTTTTTATCTTCATATTGATTCCTGTATAGGCAAAGCCAGATCACTGTTAGCTTTTATAAAAAGATGGGCGAAAGAATTTGCTGATCCGTACGTCACTAAACGTCTTTTGGTCTCTCTCGTTAGACCTGGATTAGAATATGCTTGCATTGTGTGGTGTCCGTATAATGCCTGTTACATAGACCGCATCGAATCGATTCAAAGACAATTTTTACTTTTTGCTTTACGTGGTCTCGCTTGGAACATTGATGATTTGCCACCTTATAAAAATCGACTGATGCTTATTTATCTTCCTACACTTGAAAAACGCAGGTATATGTTAAATGCTATGTTTATTGTAAAACTCATGGGGGTTGTATAGATTCAAATTTTCTCGTGAGTCAAATAAATTTTAATGTTCCCTGTAGACAAACCCGATATTTCTATCCTATAAAACTACCGACTGTCCGTTATAATTACGCTTACTACAATACTTTTCGACGCGTTTGCCTCATTTACAATGAGATCTATAATTCCTTACCCGCTTCAGATTCTTTGAATATAATTAAGCAACATTTAATTCGTAATTAATCGGGAACTATTATCCAGCTTGTGTTGCCAACCATAACCATAAACCAGTCCTGCTTCTATTAATCAATCTTATTATAAATTCTGAATTCTACAATGAATTGTAGCTGACGCTGAATAGATGGATGGATCATTAGCGGTTGACGCCAGATGCTGATATTCTTGTCCCTTATCTTCATGTTCCAGATCTTCAAGTCCCTACTCTTCCTGTTTATCTCCCATTATGCTATTTTTATGTTCCTGTTTATCGTTCCACACATATTGTTGCGACGTTCCTGCTCCAGATGTGACTGCCTATGTTATCTCCTATGATTTTATCCTAAAGTTCTTGTGAATCATTACACTAAAATTTGTGGAGTTTGTTTACCATTTCTCTTGTTCCTGCTCATCCCCCTGTTGTTCTACTCCACCTGATGTTCCTGTTCATTATGTTCCAGATGTTCCTGTCCCAGCTCCTGTATTGCAACTGTTTTAATTATAAGTTATTTTTTATTTTTGTATTTTGTATTATTTTTTAACTATTTTGTTTCATTTTAATTATTTTATGTTAATATTTTTTTTATTTATATTTTTCTTTTTTTTAAATTTTTAAATTTTACAAATTTTCTTCATATTATTTTAATTGTAAATGTATGTTAAATGTATTTTAATTTTATTAAGTATTTTATTTTATGTCTACTACGTATATAATATTAATTTTATAACGTTGTTGAAAACATATTACCGGCTGTATCCTATTGAGGATTGTAGCTGTGAGATAAATAAATAAATAAATAAAGATGTCAAAAAAAATCTACTTTTTTTGCAGGCCTTCATAAGGCCTTCTAGTAGAGAGGGATGGAAGGCCTTGCCTCCCAATCTCACGCAATGTTAAAAAGAAAGGAGGAGGTAATGTGTAGGGAAGGCCTGCCGTATTCTATAGAATGCCTTCTTTGTCATGATTTCAGGCCTTCCAGCTCCTGATTTCCGCCGCTGGGGAGGCAGTAGATATGTGATGTAACTACAAGCCAAAATGTATGTAGCACGGATAATGCTACCACAGCTGTTTTCTTGCAAATTTTCCCCGGAAGACGTTCTTCCAAATTTTCGCTATGAAAGCATAGATAAAGGAATAGACTACCCAGCGGCGGAAATCAGGAGCTGGAAAGCCTGAAATCATGACCAAGAAGGCATTCTATAGAATACGGCAGGACTTCCCTACACATTACCTCCTCCTTTCTTTTTAACATTGCATGAAGGCCTACAAAAAGAGTAGATTTAGAAGGACTTACGTAAAATTAAAAAAATATATATGAAAATTAGCTTCATGACCTTAGAACTTACAATCGGACGCTTTATCTACTGGGCTATCGGATGTTATGATTTTACAACGACGAATTGCGAACATGTGGAAAGGCAGGGTTTCATGAACAACAGCGTCTTTTTTTTTTTTTTTAATCGAGCGAACCCATCGCCGCCACTCTTACCCGCCCTACCGACCGAGAGGGCCACGTCCCCATAACGTGAGGACAGCGTACACATTATAGACCGGTCTATAACGGGAGAGCAAGGACCATAAGTTCACGCGTTGCAACCAACTACAGAAATTCTTCACCAGTTGGTATTACACTAACATAAATAAGTATAAAAGTACATCACGAGATATTAATATAACAGACTTCATAATATATAATAATTACGAGCAAAACGAAAACCAAGTTATAAATCAGACAGACAGACAGATAGTAAGGATAAAGTAAATTTACATATGTAAGGGAATATATAGCACTAATGCAATCTGTTCAAATGACAAATTATCCTAGACTTTGTAGTTTCCCAACTACCAGTGAAATCAATAAACTGATATAGCTCATTAAAGTCACGACACATTCTCTTAACTGGATCAAAGGACGCATAATTCGAACGCTGAAACTCGATGTGAATGAGTTTATAGTACCTCATGGGTCTCAATGGGACATTTATGAAAATCTTAGATAACAGAAATTCAGAACATGTACATCCATCAATTATCTTCAAAACTGTAATAGAGTTTATCATGGTACGTCTACTACTAAGAGTCGGCAATCTGATCAATGCTAGTCTCCTATAATATACGAAGGAAGTTTATGGTTCGGGTTCCATTGAAGGTTTCTTAGACAAAAAATGAGAAACTGTTTCTGGACCGATTCAATCATATTAACATAGAAATTGTACTGGGGGTCCCAAACAACAGATCCATATTCGAGAATAAGGCGGACTAGTGAAGTAAAAAGATTTTTCGTAACGTAGGGATCTGAAAATTCCTTTGCCCAACGTTTAATAAAGTTCAGAACGCCATAAGCCTTATTTACCATCGTAATTATGTGGGAGTTGAAATTCAACTTTCTGTCCAAGAGAACACCAAGATCAACAAATGAATCCACCGATTCAAGAACATTGCCACCTAAAATGTATTTTGCCGAAAAGAATGATGACCTAGAGAGCAGCATATGCTTACATTTCGCAAAATTAAGCTCCATCAAATTGGTTTCGCACCACGTCTGGAATGTAGACAAATCCCTCTTTAGTAAAGTATATTGACAAGGATCCTTGTAAGAAAAATAGATCTTCACGTCATCAGCGTACATTAACAATTTAGAGTGCATTATGGAGTCGGGTAAGTCGTTAATGAATAACAAGAATAGAACCGGGCCAAGATCACTGCCCTGAGGCACCCCAGATGACACAAAAATAGATCTTGAGAATGATCGGCCAAATGATACCATCTGTTCTCGGTTCATTAAGTAAGAACTAATCCACTTCAGCATGTTACAATTAAAACCCATTGACCCGAGTTCATATAATAACAAATTGTGGTTAACTTTATCAAAAGCCTTACTAAAATCGGTAAAAATCACATCAGTTTGATCTCTATTAATAAAACCGTCAATAATGGAAGAGGAAAACTGAAGCAAATTAGTCACGGTGGAACGACCCTTCCGAAAGCCATGTTGGCATGGGTCTAAAATAGAGGAAACATGATGAGAAATTACCTCTGTGACTAACTTCTCAAAAAGTTTAGGACTGGCACTCCATTTTGCAATTCCCCTATAATTTGCAACATTTACTAAACTACCAGATTTGTGGAGAGGGATTATATAAGAGCTCTTCCACTACAGGAAAATGACCGAACTTCAACGAAGCGTTAAATAAGAGAGTCAACGGTAAGCTGAGAGAATTCGAGCAGTATTTGAACATAGAGTCCGGGATACCATCAGGACCTGCTTTATTCGAGGCTTTCAATCTGATCAAGTTATCTAGCAACCACGAAGAATTTACGACAGGTGCATCAAACGGAATGGTAGAGCGGACAGTGTACGGGTATGATTTGGAAACATCATAGGCTTGGGTGGAATAAATAGATGCGAAAAAATCGGCGAAACAATTAGCAATGGACTCCTCGTCTGAATAATCAATACCGTTCATTTTGATCCTACACGGTGTGGAAGAGGAATTACGCTTCAAGTTAAAAAATCTAAAGAATGATTTGGGGTTCCGTTTAAAATTAGCCTTCAACTTATTCAAATATAATCTGTAACTCTCACGAGATTTAGAGTTGAATCTACTCCTAGCAATAATATACCTAGCATAGTCTGCTAGCAGTCCAGATTTTTATACTTTTTCGAACATCTATTCCTTACATTCTTAAGACTGTTTAGAGCCCTTGAGGACCATGGGGGACCAGTATTACCCATTATAGACCTCTTGGGTACAGACTTAGAAATATAGCCATTAATAATATTATAGAAATCATCCAGGGCGATTTCAAATTCAACAGCATTATCACACTGACATATACAATGCCAGTCGGTATCAAATATAAGATTATTCAAAAGAATAAAGTTCGCACCCGAAAAGCATAGGCCAACATAGGACGAAGAGCGATTGCAAGCAACCTGCATGGTATATGTATAATTAATTCCCAGCGTTGGATGGTAACTATCCTCAGGAGAAATTAACGGATCAATTCGAGAAACATCAAAGTTGTGAGAATCATCCACTAAAACTAGATCAAGGACTCGCTTCATAGAATTGGAAATGTCGTTCAATTGAATCAAGCCAAGTTCGGAAATATGCGTAAGAAAATCAGATGACCAATCACATGGTGTCAATGGAGTCAGAGAATTGGTGTCGGGTAAAGACACCCATGTCACAGACGGCAAGTTAAAGTCACCAAATACTAAAATACGGTCTTTTCTACTGGCTAACGCAAAAACTTTTGCAATAGCGTCAATATGCTCTTGATATACCTCAAAGCATGAAGATGGCGGACTATAAGAACACGAGACAAACAATTTCAAATTGCCTAAATTAATGGACACCACAATAAACTCTAGATCGCCAATGTCATCAACTGTAACCAACTCAGAAGATAAAGAATTTTCAATTGAGATTAAAACACCACCACCAATTTTACCAACACGATCTTTTCTATAAACTATGTACTTATTGCAGAACAACTCAGAATTAAAAACATTAGGTTTAAGCCATGTCTCAGAAAATGCAATGACATCAAACTCAAAACCAAAGCTATCAACAAATAATCTAGACAATTTTGTATTCAAACCGCGAACATTCTGATACGCCATATTCAAACTCCCAATTAGTTTTTTGGAGCTGCCTTATCTCCAGACGGTAATCTAGTAAAATTATCATGCCTACCATTATCCCGATACTCAAATTCCCTTCCGAATGTTCTGTATGGAATCGTTAGAATTATTCCCGACTAATTTAGACGATATGTAAAGACGTATATCCTCTTCGGTCGTGTCGGGGGAAAGTCTAGACACAAAATCGAATTTGACAGCTTCCCGACGGAGAAGATGAAAAAAAACACAAATCAGCTGGGCTGACGCGTTTACCCGATAGATAATTTTACCATGGTTACAACGTTCGATCCCAAACAAAATATACCTTGCAAGATGTATTTAGAACAGGTGATAACAATAGTTGTGGTAGTTAACATCAACAGGGATTTTGTTTTTGTTTTGTGGTCCGTTGTTCTCAAATTCAACACAAACGAACACCAACAATAACAGTAAACAAAAAGACACATAATCAAAATAACAAAATTTTAACTTGAAATTGGGGAACACGACATAAAAAAAATTAAGTTAGTTGTTCGAATAGCACAACCTGGAAAATTATACTTTTTTTGTGTGTAACAAATTTCCCAGTGTTGAATAAACGCCAATGAATGGTATGAGAAACCATAGATAAAGGAACCCTACAAGAAATGAATGATGGAAACTAACACACACAATATTTTTGCACTGATACACTTGCAACTATTTTATACTGAGTTCCATTTGCAAGAGTGAAACAACCCTACAAGAATAGTTTCGGTCATTCGACTGTCAGTGTTGATGGAAACTTGTATTTGTTGACGTTTAAAAAGTAAAATTTTGTGAATCCTCGGCAAAGTGCAACGACAAAAGTTTCATTATCGTTAAATATCGTGGAATAAAAATAAACAGTGGAAAAGAATAAACTTATGTGATCCAAAAACAAAGATAATGCTTATGAAAAATTAAGCATTTAAAAGCCATCAAAAAGTAGTGGAAGATTCTGTCTGGCATGCCTGGCCAAACTCAGGACAAATCATTAATGAAGTCGGCAGCATGCTCCCTTTCCTGACCATTACAGCGGTGCATGAGTTAGAGCAGAAATTGGGAACCCCAGATTTTGCTCAAGCAATATCAACAAACTAAAATTTATGGTTCGATATTTTAATATTTTGATATTTATACATACTTCTTCACAGAAAATATACTGAAAGAGGCGTCAGAGGATGTCCGCAGAGTCTGCCCCCCAATGTTCACGGATAACCTGCTTGATATATGTATACAATTGGGATGGGAGGTTGGAAAAGCATACGATAGGGAAGCTTATGTGGTTCAACAAGACTGCGTGGTATGTACATACATATTTTTGTCTATAAATGATTAAATAATTATTAATGTATATACATTCATATATACTTATTATTATTAATACATATATTTATATATCTCCTTTTCAAATTTTAGATGTGCTAAAAGACAATTGAACGAAGCCACCATAGGATGAAGCAGAAGATTTATTAAAAACAAATTGTAAATAAGTATTTTATTTTGCCCAGTTACTACTTTATTCATTTTGAATCGTTTATTCTTATTCATTCACTCCCATTCTTGACTAAGAATCATTCATTGCCATTTATTATACAATTAGATATTAAAAATATATATATAGAAATAATAAAAATATACCATAAAAGCATATATCATCTTTGACTGATATATCCATCAAATTTGAATAGCTCGTTGAAATGGTAATTTAATTGGCAATTCGACTAAATATTAAAAATCAACAACTAAAACTAGTTTTATGTATTAAAATTTAAGTATTTCAATAAAAACATCGATTTTTCCCATATATTTCTATATTTCAAACTTTAAGTCTTGGGCGGCAGGCTCAAACGTTCTCCGATCGCTACCAAATTTTAATGCTAAGCATTTGGTATCAAAAGGAAACTTTTCCGCCCAGCAATCGGAAATCGAAGGAATTTTCTATAAATAAGGGCCAGTCTAATGTACACAGAAAAAAAACTTTGTGTAAAATTACCCAAATATACATAGGGTCAGCTATTTAATTGGGCTATATTACAAATTAACGAAGGCAATTTTACGTTGTCAAACCATAGTGTCATTTGCTTGTATATTTACCCAAAGAAGAAAAGGGCAATTTACAGAATTTATGTAAGTGAATTATATTCAATCAAAATGTGCATTCATACCAAATATTTAGCCCATATTTACAGAAACAAATTTTGTTGTATTTTAATATAGAACCATTTATTGAATAATCAGATTTTTTTCTTACAATAAAATTTAAACAAACGATGATATTATAATAAAGAAATCCCAGGCTCCACCCTTGGTTTATTTCTGTCGTTGACTCCAATCACGTTCCCTCAATTTTCCTGTGAAGAAATTAATTAAAGATGAGATAAAACTATCAAACATTTATATTCTCCAAGTGACTAAGAGGTATTTATTTTCCAGTCGCATATTAAAAACATTTCGCCATTGATCGAGTGTTTAATAAGAGACAACCAAAACAAGACACTTTTCTAATTACACAAATTTGACCATAGAATCTTGGCCAATGCAAATGTGTTGGCTATTAAAAACACTTGGAAATCTAATTTTTACTGACAATTCTTTATGAAAATGAAAATTTGCAGTTATTTTTTTTTGGGACATTTAATAAAATGGACGCTGAGAAACTTTGGCAAAATTCTTGTTTTGTTTTTCCTTACACAAATTAATGGTGTACATGCACAGCGACGCAGTAGTAATACAAACTCTTGTAGTTGTATATTCGTCTCGCTTTAACGCACGGTGTCTGGTGGGTATGCTGCTGCCTCGCCGCAATTCTTGATATACAAATAAGAAGCAGGGAATTTGCCAACATTAGAATGTAAATTCTGTATTGCTGTTGGTAGTGTGTTTTACACTTTTGATTTAGGCAATAATGCCACCATTTCTTGTCTTCATATAAAAAAAATCACCAAACACAAACTGGGTGATATTACCGATGTTTATTTGTTCTGTGTATATACACAGGACTCAACAGTAATACAAATTCATATAGCTTTATATTCGTCTCGCTTTAACGCACGGTGTATAGACGGGATGCTCTTGCCTCACTGCATTCTTGATATTCAAATATGAAACAGGGAATTTGCCAATATTGTAATGTAAATTGAGCATTGCTGTTGGTAGTGTGTTTTGCACTTCTAATTTTGGCTATTGCTATAAATTCATTGAATATTTCAAGACACCAGCAGTTTGTTGATGATGCTATTGTACTTATATATAGAAATTACACACATGTTTATGTAAAATTACATAAAGTATGTAAAAAGTATGAAATATTCAATATATGTAAGACGCTAGAGAAAAATTAGAGAAAACGAAAAACAAAAAAAAAATCGCATAAGTCCAAAAAAATGTCTCAAAATAGGTTAATTTAAAAAAAATATCGATTTTTCAAAAGCTTTGTTATATAAACGAGTCAAAATAAGGAGAAAAAAATTCAATTGTTTTTTCGATAATTGCCTTAGTTATCGAGTTATCAACGGATTCTATAATTCTATTCTGTACATGATTGTGAGAAGTTCTCCCTAATCCCTTCATGGGATGTAACGGGAAACCAATTTTTTAAATTATTTTTTGCAGAAAGGTTCTAAGTAAGGCGAAAATATTAAATACTTTCTTTTGATATTTCTCTTAATTAAAAAAAAGAAAAAGGTTTTAAGGTTTTTAAAAAAACCTTGTGTAAATTATTTGTGTTATAGTAGTAGTATTTTTGTGTTATAAAGCTTTCTGCGTGAACGGCCTTCGGCCGGTGTTAAGGATTTTCTCCTCTAGAGTAGGCCCAACTCCGGCTTCGGTATAGAATTTTTGTGGTATACAGGTTTCTGCGTGAGCGGTCTTTGGCCGGGCTAAGGGATTTTCTCCTCTGGGGTAGGTCCAACAGCGGCTTCGCGGTTTCGGCATAGTATTTTTGTGTTATAAAGCTTTCTGCGTGGCCAGCCTTCGAAAGGGCTAAGGGATTTTCCCGTATAAAGCTTAGATTGAAGCGCAATTTCTTTTTAAAAATATTTTAATTTTGTGGAACTTGTAGGAAATTGCTTTCAATTAAATGACTATATTATTCCCTTTCATATGAACACACACACACTCCTTGTTTTGTAGTTGGTCCCGGATATCGGGTCTCAAGGCCCCATATTACATAGTAGAAGTGGACTTATATGGACTTACAGATATCGTACGAAAAAAGTATTGGTGCCGTGGAATTCGTGCGACGAATACGTTTCGTTGAAGTACCCACACTTACTTATACCCAAGAGTCCCTGGGTGTATCAGGTCTTTGGACCCTGTGGGCTTCATAGGACCGTCGGCGGCTAATTTTTCGATTTCTCGCCTTCTTGATTTTTTCTTTAATTTCAATTTGGTTTTTTTTTGTCGAAATGAAAGGTGATGAGCGCACTACGAAAAAATCACCAATTTTAAGAAAAAGCACTATTTTTATAATATCTGAATATTTACAAACAATACTAGCATTCATATTTATTTAGTTTATATTTTTCCGATAATGTTTATGTTATTTATTTTGTGGATTATTTATTTGCATTGCTTTAGCTTCATGAAAGTTCCTATTCGAAATGCGTATGAAAGTTGTTGCAACTTCTCCGTACACTGATAGATACGTTGATATCAACTTAAAAAAATCAAAATCGCTTTGATTTTACCTCAACTAGTTTGTACAAACAACCAACGTCACCTTACACCATGGATAAGTTGATATCAACTAGAAGTCGCTGCAGCTTATCCATGGGTCTAAGGGCCCCTTAATTTGCTCGACTTGAAGTTGATGTCAACTTCGATTATTTCACATCAACTTCGATTTTGCCCTTACACTCTCAAACTAGTTGAGGCAACTTCAGTTGCTTTTCAGATGTCGAAATGAAAGGTGGTAAGCCAACTGCGAAAATACCATAAATTTTAAGAAAAACCACTTTTTTTTTGATTTTTTTTACATATTTATAAATAACATTACAAATCATATTTATTTAGTTTATATTTTTCCGGTAATGGTTATGATATTTATTTTTCGGTTCATTTATTTACATTTTACTGATAATGTTGCCCCATGAACGTTGATGCAACTTCCCCTTACACTGACGTTTAAGTTGATATCAACTTAAAAAAATCTAAATCTCTTTGATTTTACATCAACTAGTTTGTACAAACCATATACGGTCTATAGACGTAAACTAATAGATGAAGCACAAGAGTTGGGAAAATTTTACTGTAATTGACAATTTTCTAGATGTCGTTGAATGCAATAAATGTATTTTTTTGTTCCCAACACAGTAAACAAATAATATGACTTTAAAATTTTAAAATTTCATATCAAAAGAAAAAATTATTTTCAACAAAAAAATCACTTCGAAACAAGAATACAACACATTACTCAAAGTAGAATATCTGATGGCCATCGAATTGCAAAGCCATGCCACTCAATGAGAATTATGGGAAACTTCAATCAAAGTGACAGTAGTACAGGACAGCAACTAGTGAACAAAGTTGACAAAGGTCGCGTTATATAATTATTTCCTATATCTATGGTACAAACATAGGTAAAGGAAATAACTAGATATCGCACATGACTTGGAAAATTTCTTGTTCAATGAGATATTTTCAAGAAAGAGCTGAAAGCAATAATTATAACATTTGATCCCACACAAAATATACCTTGCGAGATGTATTTAGAACAGGTGATAGCAGTAGGTGTTGTAGGCAACATCAACAGGCATTTTGTTTTGTTTAAGGCCGTGACTCACTATCCTAGATAGTGGTGCGATTTATTCAAAATATAATCTGACAGAATCTTATCACACTTGGAGAAAATCGCATCACACTTGAAAAAATCCGATCCAAGTGTGTTGTGGATGCCAGACCATCACACAAAAATGATGCAAAACCATATGTTTTCAACATCACGTTGGTTCTTTGGATTACTTTTGATAATATTTTGATTTCGTTTGTATTTACAACATACTCACTTTAATATTTTTCGACATATTCATTTATTTATTCTTTTGCACAACTATTATTTATTCCTTTGCACAACTAACTCACGAAAACTGAAATAATTTTAACAGAATAATAGTGCGTCTAATTTTGTATCAGCTGCCGTTGTTGTTATTCTTATCAGCTGTCTCCCAAAACACAACCCTGATCGCAGAGAAAATATTATTTTTTTGCAACTTTTCAAAAAATGAGCAAACCTAAAAGACATGTCAAAATTATTTTCGTTTCTCTTTCATACTTATTCGCATAAAATCCAGACTATCCTATTTTTTCAGCACATATACGATTTTTGACAGATCCAAAGACAAAATCTGATAGTGAGTCATGGCCTTTTGTGGGCCGATGCTGTACAAGTCAACACATACAACGTTTATACGCACGCCTTACTTGCGAGTAACAATATCGCGAGTAAAAAATTTGAGCGTATAAACGGTGAGTTATTTCCTTACTCGCAAGTAGCTAACTCACGAAAATAAGTCATGAGTAACGACGCTACTTGCGAGTAAATTTTAAAGTGCTGCCATATGTCTCAACAATGAAAATCTGGTAGCGCATCAGATGTTTCTTTTACAAACAATTCAATTGTGATTGTGATATTGACGTGCATGTATGTCTGAAATGTCTGACAATAAAAATCGATGCACATGGTCCAAGGAGGAAACGAAACATCTTCTTGAACTTTCTTTCTTTCTTGCATTAACTGCTTTGCAATAACAAGCTTTTTTGTTGCCGACATTTAACACTTTACGCACTGAAAAGAATTTCACTCAATGAATTATAATTAAATATCAAAACAAACAAAACATCTGTTGATGCTGCCACAGTTATATATTTTGTTTAGTTAGGCAGCACTGAAGGCGCTGTTACTCCTGAATGCAAACTACCGTATAAACAGTGAGCTCAGTACTCGCGATTAATTTTACTCGCGAGTTGGCTGCCGTATAAACGTAGTAACAAACGAATACCAACAATAACAGTACACCAAAAAATCACATAACCAAAATACTTTTGAATTTGAAAGTGGGGAACACAACGACATGAAAAAAACTAAATTAGTTATTCGAAAAACACAACCTGGAAAATGATTCTATTTTTGTATTGAAAAAATGTCCCACACTGTTGAATAAACGTCAGTGAATGTTATGAGAACGCAGCACTTAGTGACAGTACTTGACAACGCCTGTGCGAGATCTTTATCTATGGTAAATAGCATAGATAAAGTAAACTAATAGATGAAGCACAAGTGTTGGGAAAATTTTAGTGTAACGGGTAATTTTCTAGATGTCGTTGAAAGCAATAAATGCGATTTTTTTTATTCCCAAAAAAAATCAAAAAATATGACAATAAAATTCTAAAATTTCATATCAAAAGAAAAAAATATTTTCAACAAAAATATCACTTCTAAACAGGAATACAACACGTTACTTAAAGTAGATGGCCATCGAATTGCAAAGCCATGTCATCACCGACTATGTCCTAATAGATTGGTTCTTCCTCCGGTTAAGCTACCATTCGTTGTTGAGAGTCCTCACACACTCTAACGGTTTTCACATCTGCGACCACAGAAGTTGCTACAGTTGTTGGGCGGGGAAGTTTTTAGATTAAACGGGGGTTCCGACAGGTTCATCTTTGGGCGGGTTTTCTTTTATTGATATCCCAACAACGGTCTCATGGCTTTGAAATAGTTTTTTATATAAGAAACAAATGCTATTATATAAAATCATATAAATTTTGTCAAATTTTGCTTTGTTTAAATTATTTTCAACAAAATTTTCCCTTAGTTTTGAATAAACGTCAATGAGAATTATGGGAAACTTCAATGAAAGTGACAGTAGTACAGGAAAGCACATAGAATAATACATCCATAGATACATTTATTCTCTCATCTAACGTTTCATTTCACACTCTTCGTCGTAGGTTTGTGGAAATGAGAGCAATTAAATTTAAAATTAACTTACACCAGGTGGAGTTACAAAATATGTACACTTAACTTTTGCATGTCGTTTTGGTGTAGAACTGAAAAATTATATGTATTTTGCACTTTTTTTGTTGACTTTTATCGTTGGTATACATTTGGATTGTATTTAACACAACTAGTTTGCCACAAAAGCACGAAATTCGGCTGTTGTTCCTTTGTTGAACGTAGTTTACTATTGCATCTGTCTGGTATTATTGAACCCATGTTTTCCACCATCCAATGTTTACTTTCCACCGTACCTATGACTTTTAATTTATTGTGAGAATAAAAGTATCTATGTATGTATTACAGCCTGTTCAGCGAACTTTTTTGTTTAAGCACACGTGCGATTGCACCCAGGCGATCAAGTTTATATTTGAGTTTTTGTTCCATTTTCGTCCGGGAGTAAAAGCTCATTTTACTAGCTGCCCTTATGGCAAAGTACATTGTTGCCAATGTGTTATTCTTGTTGATTTTAAAAGCTCTTTCTATTGGAAAATACCAAAATTTAGCAAACTGCAGGCAACACTGCTCTATCAGCTGTTTAATTGGAAGCAGATGATTGCAGACAAAATAAAATAAACAAACAACAAATTGCAAGAAATAAAGTGGGAAAAATTAAAGTTAGTGAAGTGAGATAATTAAAGTGTTTTTGAAATGATTGCATCCGTGGTATTTGGGGCGACATGTAGCGACTTTTTTTTGTTAGAAATAGCCATATTAAACAACAATTTTAATTAATTTTCTTGTAAATGCGTAAAGAAACACATTTGTAAACAAACTAAACGATTGACATTTTCTGATTGTCTAATCTGGCGTTTTGTTTCGTTCGTGTTTGATTTCGCTGAAACAAATTTTTTAACCAAAACGAAAGCTCTTTTCGTTTCACTCAAAACAAATCGTGCAAAAACCAAAAGTTATCTAGGCTAGTCATTTGGCGTACGAATGATCAAAAATGAAGTTACAAAAACAGGCTATTAGTCTATTGGACAGCACCTAGTGAACAAAGTTGACAATGGGCGCGCTATATCTATTATTTCCCTTATCTATGGTAAATAGCATAAAGCAACTATTGTATAGAGAAGAAAATTTACTCATGGAGTGGAATGCCAACAAAAAAAACGAGTGAAGCGTGTCGTTTCTGTCCTCGCTCTCTTACTCTCCTCGTTGAATATTTCAATGCACGAGCAGTTTTCTGATGATGTTATTATATCTAGCTATAGAAATTCCAACCATATTTAAATAAAATTGCATAAAGTATGTAAAAAGTATGAATTATTCAAGTTATGACGCGGGAAAGAAATGCGCCGACTTTTTTGGTTCTCTTCTACTAGGGTTGCCAAATTGCGGGTTTTTTCTTCTCTACCTGTACATCCTTTTTGTCAATAGTATGAAATAATCAAGCAATGACGCGAGAGAGATATGCGTTTGAGTGAATCGCGTCGACTCTTTTGGTTCTTTTCTACAAGGGTTGCCAAATTGCGCCGGATTTTTCTTTTCCACTTGTACATCCTTTTTGGAACAACCAACATATACTTACGTTGGAACATGTGTGTACGAAAGAAAATTAAAGAAAAGGGTTAAAAACGATTTATTTTTAAATACAATACAATAAAAGTGAATAAAATTTTTTAGAAGAAGTAAAAATAATTTAAACCAGTGCAACGATAATATCTTTCCAAACTTTCAAACAAATTCCAGCATCGCACAGCGCAGCGTGCCTGTTTTAGTTAACGCGTAGAAAATCCGCAGATGTAACGAATATGCAAAGGTATTCACACCCAAGCGTATTTGACGCCAGCAAAAGTCACAACAAAATAATGAAAATTGATTTAAAAAAAATTATTTTAACGATTTAAATTTCAATATTTTGTCAAAAATGCACTTGGTCGGCCGAACTCCAAATATTTTTTTAAAAAACTCCGAAATTAAGGGAAAATGTAAGAACACAAAAAACAATTTTGGCGGTCAGGCCCATGAAGCCCACAGTTCAGAAAGCGGGCTAACTGAAGGACAACTAGGAACAGAAAAGTTCGGCAATAAAGTTGAAGTTATCCTCCTTACGGATTTAATAGTGCCTTTACTTTTGTGGTGCAAGATCTGTGGTGCAAAATATCCAAATTGTTATCATATTATTGAGGCTTTCAGAATCAGCGTGGTTTTTACCTCGCTAAAGTTAAGTATAGCCTAATTTGTACGGGACAGCTAAGCGATATTAAGTGGCATTTCCATTTCCTACTTAAATTCCGACTTCAGCAATGTTCAATTCAAGAAATGGCAACAAAAAGTTATCTGTTATCGTTTCTTGTGAATGAAAATGTTATCAAGGAGAAACCAAAAGCAGAAATTTGCTAAATTATTTTATTTAATGGAAAACTACGTATTCTACATTTGAAGGATATATTTTTATTTCCGATTGAAAATAAAATTAGAATTAAATTGTTCACAACAACCAAACAATGCGCGAAAATGTTATGCATATTGATCACGCTAGAAATATCTATCAGGTATAGTCGTTTAAACAGGTGATTACATTTTTTAAATGAATTTTTTCGTTTCACTTGCCAAAATCATATGTATTTTGTTTTTATACTTTGTTGTATTCTTGTATTTTTGGTGTATATTTGTGTTGAGTTTGACTACTAAAACGAATGAATGAAAATAAATGTTGACACATTTCGTAGTATTAAGCCATAGAATAATACATACATAGATAAACTTAATCTCTCATCTGACGTTTCATTTCACACTCTTCATCGTAGGTTTGTGGAAATGAGACCAATTAAATTTAAAATTACCTTACACCAGGTGGAGTTACAAAATATGTTCACTTAACTTTTTCCTGTCGTTTTGGTGTAGAACTGAAAAATTTAAATATATTTTGCACTTTTTTGTTGACTTTTATCGTTGGTATACATTTGTATTGTATTTAACACAACTAGTTTGCCACAAAAACACGAAATTTGGTTGTTGTTCCTTTGTTGATCGTTGTATACTATTGCTACTATCTGGTATTATTGAACCCATATTTTCCACCATCCAATGTTTACATCCCATCGTAGGGTTGTATAAATCGATTTTCGATTAATCGATTAATCGACTTTTTGTGATAAAAGTAGTGAAAATCGAAGTCGACTTTTTTAGTTTTTTTTTAGTTAAATAATCGAATAATCGATTTTTGATTTCGATTTTTTTCGACTTTCACATTCGCATACAAAATTTTTACACGCAGTCTGTGGCTTTATCTTAAACATACATACGTCTGTTGTTGCGTTCTAATTTAGGTATGTACTTAAAAAAAGTATGTTGTTTGTTGCAATTTACACGTCGCGACTTTTCGCGTTCAACAAGAAAAAACAACATGCTTGGTTATCATGTCAACGTTTTTTGGTTTACAAAGGGACACCAAAAGAAAATCGAGTGTCGCTGCGACATTTTGTTACGTGTAAATTTTATTTTTCAAGAAATACAACGCTGTGGCGCTAGACCAAAGACGATTTACAATTAGACGACCAGAAGATGTGCGCAACTTGGCAACCCTGGTAAAAGAGAACCAAAAAGTGCTAGGAGTTCACTCAAACACATTTCTCTTTCGCGTCATATCTTGCTTGTTTCATTCTTTTTGCATAGTTTATGTAATTTTACTTCAACTTGGTTGGAATTTGTGTAGTTATATACAATAACACTATCAAAAAGCTGCTCGTGTACTGAAATATTCAATGAAGAGAGTAAGAGAGAGAGTAGAGAAGTACTAGGGTTTCACTCGTTTTGTTTGTTGGCATTTGAGTGAAGAGAAATTTTGACTGTCTACTTGTACATCGTTTTTGGCTAGACTACCTCAATAAGTAAAGAAAATTTGTGTTGTCAGTTGATTAATTCTGATGTGTCGTGAAAAACTTGTTGATTTAAATACAATTATTATAATTCAGTTTAGTGACGTAAAATGGCACCAAGTCCTGTATGGATGTATTTTAAAAAAACTGATGCATTCAGCGTAAAGTGCTTAGAATGCAAAAAAAATTTTAAGTATAATAATAGTACAACAAGCCTCGCCGCACACTTGAAAAGTGCTCACCAAATTGAGGTTAAAAAAGAAAAGGAGCAATGTACTGAAGGCGCTGGAGCTTTAATTGGCCCGTTGGATAAGTGTATCAAAGCAGTGTCTTCATTTTCAAGTAAGATTTCTTTATTACATACATATGTATGCTTTTGAATTAATTAATCAAATAATATAATAATTTTAAAACGCTTGTATATTAAAAGGCAATGGAAGCAAAAATAAGGAAATGTTAAACGTTTTGTTGTTTATGATTTCAAAAGACAATATGCCGCTTCGAACACCACAGAAAGAAGGATTTAAATTGTTCTGCAAAAAGTTGCAGCCACTTTATAGTCCACCAAGTCGCATAACCCTTAGAACTCATTTGTGCGCCAAGTATAAAGAGATTGCAAGTAAAATTAACACAGAGATGCTGGCAGCTCATTCTGTATGCCTTACCACCGATCTGTGGACGCACAGACACACAATGCAGAGTTACCTTGGGTTGACAGCACATTATTTAAAGGGTAAGTTACACTTCCAACGAAACTATTTGCATTTTTTCATACTAAATTTGTTTGACATGTTCTGACATTAAATCTGTGGAACTCGGTGCCTACGAAATGGATGAGAGAAAAACGGCTGTAAACTTAAGACGTAAATTGCGTGACGTATGTAATGAGTGGGAAATTTCAGATGATAAAATATCTGCTATACTGTCTGATAGTGGAGCGAACATTAAAGCCGCTATTAAAGAAGAATTCGGAGAAAGAAAACATATATCTTGTTTTGGGCATGCTATTAACAACATTGGGCAGCAGATTATTGAAATTAATTTATCAGGAACTGCTATGGAATCTATTGAACTTCTTGACTGCTCTGATGAAGAGAACATTCCGATGAACGATGATGAAATATTGGACGATACCGAAACCACCGAATTGCGGCAGCTTTTGCGTAGAGTAAAACAAATTGTCAGGTTTTTTAGAAGTAGCGAGATAGCTACTAGAGAGCTTAAATCACTTCAAAATGAAGAAAGTGATCAACTGTGCCTAAAACTAATCCAAGAAGTGAAGACAAGATGGAATTCTTGTTATGACATGTTGGATCGTTTCATTTTTCTGGCAGATTATGTAGGAAGGGTTCTACTTCAAGTACACAGAGATAAAAGTTCTCGAGCTAAGCCTCCAGATATGGTGACCGGAGCCGAACTCGATGCATTGACTGAAGTAAGAGATATACTCAAGCCTCTTTGGCACATAACTCAAGAATTAAGCGCAGAAAAATATGTGACACTCAGCAAATGCATACCTTTGGTGGTAGGACTTAGGATGGTACATTTCAGTTTTAGTCACTTTACTTTCATTACCTTACTTTACGTTAAACACAATTTTTATCTATTTCAGAAAATTATTGCGTTCGAACCTTTAACCTTGATTGGGAAACGATTAAAAGAGAAGTTGTCTGCGGAAATTACCAATAAATTTCATAATATTGAAGCGGTCAAAATGTATGCTGCGGCGACGCTTTTGGATCCTCGCTTTAAAAAATGCGCATTTCAGAACATCAGGGACGCAGCCTGCGCAATTTCATATGTCGGTAAGGATGTAGTATTATGAAAATAATTATTTATTTCTAACATATTTTAAATAATACCATGTTTTTTAGGTGAGCTTGTAAACGCAGAAATTAAAAAATGTCAACAGTCGGCCGAAAATGAATGCGAAGTTGTCGAAGTTGTTGATGGCGCTCAAGAAAACGATAACGATGACATTTGGCGTTTTCTGGATAACCGTGTACGCCATACACAATCAAATGTTTCTGTCGTAGAAGAAGGAGGAATTCCAATTCAATTGCGGCACTACTTAAGTACCCCAACAGTTAATCGAAAAACAAATCCTAATCCTTTTCTGGCATGGCGGGCCATAGAAAACGAGTATCCTTATATTTGGAAGGTTGCCGAAAAGATTTTACCTGTGGTGGCTACTTCTGTTCCATGCGAAAGGTTATTTTCACACGCAGGTCTGATTGCTAACCAATTACGAAATCGAATTTCACCGGCACATCTAAATATGCTTGTTTTTCTTCGATCCATTGGAGAGGATGTTTGGTTTAGCGAGTAAAATAAGTGTTTTCCGCAAGTACTTTTATTTTTTGCTGATGTCCCTTTTACCAGCACAGCACTTGATCTCCGAAGAGTCAGACTGATTTAATTTTTGTTACTTTGACGTAGTACAAAGTTGAACTTTGTATAAGTGAATTGTTTTTTGTTTTTATAATTACATATACAAATAAATACTAAATTGTATACAAATTGAAAATTTTGTTCTGAAATCATAAAAAATCAAGAAAATAGTATACTTCTATTTTTTCAATAGAAAAAGTCGAAAATAATCGATTAATCGGCCTTTTCATTGGAAAAAGTCGATTAATCGGAAATCGATTGTTAAAAAAAATTTAAAATTGAAAAAGTCGAAAAGTCGATTATTTACTTCAACTATACAACCCTATCCCATCGTACCTATGACGTTTAATTTATTGAGCGAATAAAAGCTTCTATGGTATGTATTATTCTATGTATTAAGCATAGATAAAGGAAATAAGTAGATATCCCACAGGCGTTGTCCAGTACTGCCACTAGGTGCTGTGTTGTCGTTTTGTAACTTTCATTGACGTTTCTCATAACATTCACTGACGTTTATTCAACAATGTGGGACATTTTTTCACTACAAAAATAAAATCATTTTCCAGGAATCATTTCAAATAGAATCATTTCCTAAATTAGTTGTTTGAATAATTTAGTTTTTTTTCAAGTCGTTGTGCTCCCCACTTTCAAGTTAAAATTTTGTTATTTTGATTGCATATTTTTGTTTACTGTTATTGTTGGTGTTCGTTTGTGTTGGATTTGAGAGCAACGGACCACAAAACAAAAACAAAATCCCTGTTGATGTCCCACCTTACCTATTGTTAGCACCGGTTCTAAATACATCTTGCAAGGTATATTTTTTTTGGGATCAAACGTTGTAATTATTGCATCCAGCTCCATCTAGAAAATATCCCATTGAACAAGACATTTCCCAAGGCATGTACGATATCTAGTTAATTCCTTTATCTGTGGTATTAAGTGTGGATCGTTATATTTGGAAAGTCGTAAGTGGCGATAGCTTAATGGAATAAACACAGCCTTAGGCCCAATTTTTGAGTTGTATCGGGTTTTTCAATAAGAGCGCTACAAAAGTTTTTTTAAATAAAACAAAACCCGTTTTAGATACCAATGAAATTCTTTATTCAGTACGTTCGATGCCATTATGTATGGAACTCGATTTCTTTTGCATGGCCACCACGGGCACGCTTGCAGAAGTCCAGACGCTGAACCCAATTTTCGACGGTTTTCAAGCATAAATCGGCCGATACTGCTGCAATTTCACGTTCGATATTCGTACGAAGTTCATCAATCGTCGCTGGCTTGTTGGCATAGGCCATAGACTTGACGTAGCCCCACAGGAAATAATCTAACGGCGTCAAATCGCACGACCGAGGCGGCCAATCGACTGGGCCATTTCGTGATATAACACGTTCACCAAACTGGGTTTCCAATAAATTGATTGTGGCATTCGCTGTGTGGCTTGTGACGCCGTCCTGTTGGAACCACATGTCCTCCAAGTGCATATTATCCAATTGGGGCCAAAAATATTCGGTTATCATTGAACGGTAGCGATTCGCATTCGCAGTAATGTACCGGTCTTGATCATCACGGAAGAAGTACGGCCCAATGACGCCGCCGGCCCATAAACCGCACCAAACCGTAATTTTTTCGGGATGCAATGATGACTCATGGATTACGTGTGGATTGCTGTCTGACCAATAACGCATATTTTACTTATTGACGACGCCATTCAGCCAGAAATGAAATTCAGAATTCAGAAATTGGACGTAGCGGTCTTAAAGTTGAGGCCACTGACTCCAAATTTCGGTAGTAAATTTTAATAATTTCGACTCGTTGTTGGCTCGTATATCTTTCCATGATGAAATGGCAAACCTTACTGAAGAGAAATATTAAAAGAGCGGGAAAAAATATGGCGTCGTTTGCTGTCCCTATCGATTTACTTTTGTAGCGTCTCTGTTGAAAACCCCTTCATTTAAATTGGTAATCAATTGTTTTTGATTTGATTTTTTTCAGTGTTTTGTCTTAATAATAATCTTACTACCATGTGGCAGCATTGGGAAATGCTACGAAAAATAACAGGTATTCATTTATTGGCTAATCGTTACAATAGTCGTGTTTTGGTTACAAGCAGGCGATTATCGCTTGCTAAATTGTAAAGAAAACGGCATTTTAGCGATAATTGATTTTATTCAAAAATATGAAAAAGGGTTGAAAACGGTAAAAGATGAAAATAATTTTCGTCGCTAAGTTCTCGCTAAGTCTTCGCTAAGTGCTTTATACAAAACAAGGGAATATATAAGCAAGCGGTGTAACCAAAACACGCTTATTGCATCAAACTGACGCCACTCACGCCAAAATACAAAATATTTATTGAAATTGAAGAATATTTGAGTAGATATTAAGTTCCAATTAAAGAAGCTTTGTGTTTCTTCTTGTTGTTTTCTGTCAAAATCATGTGGTCACTTGATCATAGTTTAAATGTCCATCTTTGGCTGTTTAAACAGCAACTAATTATTGACCTAAAAGTGAATTCAGAGTTTAAATTATGTTTGATCGTTGATCGTTCAGTTCAATTACGTTCAGTTTGTAGATTAGCGTTATTTTTTTAATTTCTCTTTTTCTTTACATTCTACAAAACTGCAAACAATTTAATTCATCATTCTTTTTAATTTAACTACACATACTTAGTGCTTTCTAATTTCTAGTGGTCTTCATGAAAGCTCGAAATAACCTCGAAAACATCGTTAACTTGCACAGCAAACGTCAAAACAAACAAATTTCCCATACAAAGCGACTTGCTCAAAAGTGGAAAGTTTTCGAGGTAAATTTGCTGCGCAAACGTGGGATGGAGAAACGTGTAAACTTTTGGCATTTCGTTGTCATCTGACTAGGATGGATAAATAAGGTGATAGCACTAGAATAGTAGAAAAAGTACACATACATAATACATGCAACCTTATGTATCCATCTTGGTCAGCTGATATGGTTTTGAGCACAACTACGCTGAGCAACTTTACCTGGTGCCTCATGCAACGGTGCGAGGGAAACTTGCGCTGAGCAAAAGTTCTCGGCTTTCACGTTTGCATGAATGCCGCTTCTATATTTTTGGGTTCAGGCCGGGCAAGTGTATTTTAGCCCAATATTTTAATTGTCTCCAAATGAACAGATGAATCAAATTTTTATATTTCAGTTTGTTGGCGAGATCTTTGTTGACGGGATTAATGAAATCGAAGATCAGAAGAAAAATTTTGATAAATTGGTTGGTGGGAATAAATTTTAATTCAAATTAAATTGAGATAAATGTAACAATACTACTGGCAGCAGCTTAGGCCATAAGTGTATGGAACACTTGTCGTATTTCTAACGCTAAATACGATTTTATAGGCCCTGAATATCAAGGTCACAACGATCACAAATTTGCTGAAACCGAATTGCTCTGCAATTCATCGTGGCAAATGGGAATATCTGGATTTAGAATCTATACTATAGGAGAGCAATATTTTGGTAAACTAGCCCCTCCTTCGGGTACCAGGGTAAATTTACGTCTCACGTTCTGTATTTAAGAATCGCTTATATAATAGGTCTTCAGGAAATCACCTCGCTCTTGATTTTCTGCCAAATTTTTAATGGTAACAGCAACCAGTTGATCACTATTAGAAACTTTAGTTATAGCCTTAATTTCCGCTTCTTCCAGTATTGTCTAGGTTCTACTGCATTTCAAAATATTTTAACCAAAAATTAAACGTTTTTTAATTATCTGACGTTATGTGAAGCAAGTCAATCATTGATAGAAACATAGTTGTATTGTGCGTATTTATTCAAAACGCTGCAAACGAATAGACGCAACGAATATTATACGCTTTGGTGTGGGGTTTCTCATAAGAAACAGTGTGCACTATTTTTTTACGCCTACGCATTGCTGAACATACGCTCCGGCGTTTTGGCACCTTTAAACGATTACTGTCATGAGAAAAATATCAGCTTTTTTACCTTCTCGCAATTTTACCAAGTTTGAAACGCACAATAGGAGAAGTATTTGTATCAGGTTATGTTTTAAGAAGAGTTAATTTTACTTTTTTCATTTTGTTTATGGTCTCAAATGCCAAATTCAAGGGTATTTTGCCTTTATATTTTATTTGCTGACTTTCTCTGTTGGTATACACCATAGAATAATACATACATAGATAAACTTATTCTCTCATCTGACGTTTCATTTCACAGTCTTCATCGTAGGTTTGTGGAAATGAGAGCAATTAAATTTAAAATTACCTTACACCAGGTGGAGTTACAAAATATGTTCACTTAACTTTTCCTGTCGTTTTGGTGTAGAACTGAAAAATTTAAATATATTTTTCACTTTTTTGTTGACTTTTATCGTTGGTATACATTTGTATTGTATTTAGCACAACTAGTTTGCCACAAAAACACGAAATTCGCTTGTTCTTCCTTTGTTGATCGCTGTATACTATTGCCACTATCTGGTATTATTGAACCCATATTTTCCACCATCCAATGTTTACTTTCCATCGTACCTATGACGTTTAATTTATTGAGCGAATAAAACCTTCTATGGTATGTATTATTCTATGGTATACACTTGCGTTCGATTTGGCAGTTCGTGTCATGCCATGGTAAAATAAGGAAGGTAAACTCATTAGAATAGATGTTTTAAATTTTTTCATTGTGGTTGTTCGTTTCAGCTGTCAACTTTAATGTTCCTTGTGTTTGTTCCTTTTTTCCGTGTATAGATTGTCAACTTAAGCAATTTAAACATAAAACAAAATGCCTGTTGTTGCTGCTTACAACAACACGAACGTCTACTGCTAATACTTGGTTATTTTACTATTGTGTCATGCATGGTAAAATGAGTAAGGTAAACTCGTTAGAACAGCTGATTTCAACATAATTCTTACTTAGGTGTTACTCTTATGTCAAATTCACATGCATTTTGTTTGTGTACTTTTTTTGTTTACTTTTACAGTAGATACCCACATGCAGAAAATTTGACAGATTATGGACACCAAACAAAAACAAAATGCCTGTGTTTGTTGTAACAATTCCTAGTGCGCATGGTAGAAATATAATGGTAGATGCAGTACGACAACAAATACAACAAGCCAAAAACAACAGGCATTTTGTTTTTGCTCAGTGTCTGTGTTGTGTCAAGTCAGCTGATAGAAAAATTATGAAAATGTAATCAAATTTGCAAAAAGTGTCATTTAGAAAATGATTGAGTGTTATTTGATATATTGAAAGTGTTTAAGTGTGAAAATTATAACGGTTCTATGTAATTTTTGCAGAGAAATATTTCAAAAACAGCAGTTGCTGGCGAACGGGGGTTGCAGACAAACAAATGTAAACAAATTTTGACATAAGAGAAAAACTTACTCACACTCAGTCCAGAAAAAAGTTCAAATCAGCTGGGCTAGTGCTTCTACCATTTCTTTGTACCATGCTAGTGCGTTTACCTTACTTATTTTACCATGGTGTCATGCAAACAAAAACAACCGGTAATATATATCCAGAAAAATTTAAATCAGCTGTTCTAGTGATTCTACCTTGTCTGTTGGTGTCGTTGTCCATCTGCAAATGTACCGCCAATTGTCCGCCATCTTCAATTTATTGTATCGCTAAAACAAGAATTTTAGAGATTAAATATAAATTGTAATTTATTTAGCAATCAAAGAACAGTGAGTTGAGATGAGTGTCGAAAATTTAACAGAAGAGTTCCAACGATGGAATCCCATGGAAAATGATTACAAAAGCAAAGAATTTAACCAATATAACACGGGGCCTGGTGCAAATCTAGACACAGCTTTGCAGCCATGTCAACAAGCCACCAACAGGGATATCAAGACGTATGCCGACAAAGATACACCCACACCATACTTGCTGTTCAAACATATGCCACCAAAAATGACGAAAATTGCTCTGTACAACATATGCTTGAGACATGGAAAAGTTACATCGGTCAGGGATAGTCAAAAATGTGACTACTTTTTTGCTGACTTTGCAACAGTGGCGTAAGTATGATGTTTAGCTCCGTAGTATGAATAATAGGATTAATTTATTTTTGTGGTTAAGTGATATGGAGTCCACATTTCGAGCTCTTGAGAACAATAACTACGGGTTTACAGTCCACGTGGGGCGAAGTAAGAAACAAGCCGTGCCTATAGATCATAATATAAGGGATAACAAAGTAGGCTATGTGGCTCCACGTAGTACAGGAATAGATTATCAAAATCGAACGTATCGTGTTTCCGGCAAACAACAACCACGACCCAGTTTTGACCAGAATCCATTAGTATCGGGGGAGCATTGTAAGGGGCTTCCCTCAGACGTTTTAAACAATGATGCACATTCCTTGGAACGTGAGGGTCTTCACGTACCGCAGAAGAATGACAAATTTATGTATCAAACAGGGCGTTCATATATTGTGTAAGTTTATACGTAACTTTTGAGATAATAAATTAAATTTTCCATGTGTTTTTTATTTAGAATGCCCCAGTCTATCCGAGATTTTGTGAACAAGAAACATTCACAATCTTCTGGCCGATATTCTCCTTCCAGAGAAATGTATGTAAGCAAAGCGGATGGAATTTCAAGTCCTAGAAACTTCGACAAATGTATTTATTGCAACCGCGAATGCGACAATATTTGTAGTCGGTGTTCTGCTTACTATTGCAGTGTTGAATGCCAAAAAAGCGATTGGCAGAAACACCGATTTGTATGTGGTAAGCCAAAGTAAGTACAAATTATTTATTATGTCATATTTACTAAATACACGATTTGTATATATTTTAGGAATATGCAGAAAACTACTTCTTCAAAGAAAGACCAAAAATCTTCCGCTTTATCGCCAATGGAAGACAAAACGTGTGAAACAGTGGCGGTAAAACAAACAAAATCTCCAGAAAGAAAGACAAATCCAGAATCTGATGTGAATTACAACCCACAACTTCCTAGAAGCGGAAATATTGTAACAATTACAGCTATTAGTAAAACCAATGTTGTGTTTATTCGCTCGAAGACTTATGAAGAAAATATGAACTATTTTAAGACGGTCGATGGATTGCAAGTTGTAGGCAAGAATCTTAAACCACTGACTTCGCCACCCGAATGTGGCAATGTGGTCATAGCTAAATTTGATAACCAATTTAATCGTGCTTTGGTCTTAAATGCTAACAACACCGAAAAGATTTTCGTAAATTACATGGATTATGGTAATTTGGATGGTTTAAAATTGGAAGACTTGTATGAGGCTCCTGAGCAATATGCCCACAGGCCTCGACACGCTATTCCAGTTATGTTAAAGGGTGTACCCGATTGTTATATGACAGATGAGATAAGAAATTTTATGTACTCCTATCTGAATGGCATTAGTGTTTATATAAAATATAAGCCAGAAGACTATGACAAGGATAAGCACGTTTACCAGGTAGAACTTGTCGACGAGACAACACAGCAGAATCTCAATAAAATGATATTCAAATTGTCAAAACCCACACAACCAACTAATACCAACGATATATGCTACAAAGAGGTACGTATAAACACTTATTTTGTTTATCCTCATTAATTCTTCCGTAACGAATTAGATGTATTAAATTCCTAGTTTGCGATGCGTAGGTGAATTGATGAGATAACAATCACCATTTCTGTTCTGTTTATATAGAGGGTTATTTCCATACTGTTGCATTGTTCAGAAACGTACAAAGCTTGACCATATCGTGCAACTGTCGACCCTTCCAAAAAGTTCTTACATATAATGGGTATCCATATCAACCTTCACAGTTGACGCCTCTATATAAGCTAAAAACATCCGGTTTAACAAAAACAACTCAACTCAAGTATCCGATTCTGGCTCCCTACTATGTATCTCGATTTGAAAGAAAAATCTGTCGGAATCGGAATATTGGTACCATAGAGAAATACTGAAGAGAAGCCATGAGTGTTTCAATTCCACTATATTCTCGTCGAAATTCACTGGGCTAATCACAGTTTTGATACAGTTTTTTATGCCAGTTTTTTCTGCCAGAATTTGGACGTAATACAAATAATAATAAATGAATATTGCGGTGTTCTTCAAATCAAAACTAATTTATTGCATATGGGCATTTCCATGGTGTCGCACGGGACAGTCGTACGCACTTAAACTGAAAAAAAGGTCATAATAAAACCGATTTTTATTTTGGTAATGGTCTTAACTTACAACTCTTAGTAAGCCCTATAAGTGGTGGTAAGATTGATTTTGGGTAATTTTTCATTTTCAAAATAATTATAAAAAAACAACGGGTGTCGCACGGGACAAAAAACGGAAGTGGTTTTCGCGGCCGCCAACTCAAACGCCGACTTCAACGAAACCTGAGAGAATATTGCAAAGGGCTTAATTTAAGAATATTGTGGACTGATGTTTCTTAAAAATTACGTTAATTTTACCCAAAAATAATTAATACTTTTTTTTAAATTTAATATTAAGCTCGGTCGCACGGGACATTTTTTCCATCATGACATTTATATGGTTTTTTAGGAATATAAAAATAAATTTAGTAAATATGTTTTAAAATTAACAGCAAAATTCAAGGTATTTATTTTGCTATTACAGTGAATAACGTTTCCGTCGATATGCTATAAATTTCTACTTGATAAGAAATGGCAGATTTTTTTTAAATTTTTCTCAAAATATTTAAATTTTATTACGTGTTTTTTTACGTTATAGTGAAGATCTGGAATGTTTTATTTCTTCAACATATAGATTATTTAATTACCAACATTTTAAGCGTAATTTGAACAAAATCGGAAAAAAATAAAGTTTTTATTAAGGATTTTGTGGAACAACAATATTTTAATTTTCATTGCTCACACACTATATTCGGCGTTAATTCAAAAAATTTCAATTAAAATGACGAGCGACTTGAACGTAAAAAGGCAAATTTTGAGGTGCGATAACTCAGTCATGTTTTATCAGATAGAAATTTACAGCATATCGACGGAAAGGGCATTCAATTGCTTTTCCAACGATATGCCACCTCCAAAAGTACGTTACCAAAACACGGTACTTAAATTACAGCGTTTTTCGTGTTCACGAGGTCCCAATTAACTTATCTAGGCATGTGGCGTTCTTGGTATTTTTCCAAAGTTAAAATTTGTAAAGCAGTGTAATAATCGAAATAAAGTAAATTTAAATGAAAATATCAGGAATACGCAACAGTTTTTTCCGGAATATGCAGTTCTAGTTTCTGTTACGTCTTCACCATCACAACAAAAGGAATACACCTGGGATATACCCGGAATGCTTTTTACTTCTTTCCTTTTTTCGTCTAAATTGTATAACATGGAATGCTTTTACCTGATCAGATGACATGAAATAAATTGTAACCCTATATATGCTATTTTGTGCAAAATGGTAAAATGACAATGCCATCGAGTATAACAACTACATCTGACCGCATCGAGGTTGCGAAAAAAATCCATTCCATTGAGGAACAGCACAATTGTTTTATAAAGTCAACTTTTACAGTTTTTCCCTAAGGTTCGCTTAGGTTTTGTTGTGCATTTCGCATTTCTGCGAGCTTTCCCCGGCTTTGTCTTTTACGCATGCGTTCATACCGCCTTTTCTCTTCAACCATTGCAGCACTTCTTTCATCTCTCCACTTTTGCCTAGCATTCCGCATTCTTTCCTTGTTATTCAATTTATGGTTTTGTATTCTTCCCTCAAATTTTCTCTCCACCATTTGCATTTCTCTTTGTTATTATTAACGCGTCATCTAGATTAAATATTTCAAAAATATGTGTGTACATACTTAATTTTTAAATTTCACACTTACGGTGTCGCACGGGACAAAGTTTATATTATTACCAAGATCGCAAATCTTGTTATATTTTGGCAATTTTTTTTTTAATTTAATTGCATAAAAATTGTCGCACGGGAACCGAAATATGCACTATCCCGTTACAGCTTTCTTCAAGCTCATAGTTTCTAATGGTTTGTTATGCATGCCTTTTTAACTCTTTGTTTTCTTAGAAAGATTTGAGAGGTCAAAAGTCAATGCGTAATGTCTCTCTTTAAGAACTATTATTAAAACAAAACGTGCAATAGAAACAACCCAATGAGACAAATTGCGCTAGCGCGAATTTGCGTTGGAATATCTCGAAATGGGTAATGAATATATGTAAAATTTGTTTACATTAGTTAAATTTGATTGTTACCCTATTAAAATATGATACAACAAAGTGCTTTCAATAACTTTTTATTTTGTGGTCTCGGTGGACCTTCCGATGGAAATGCCGTATATAGTTATTTTAAAAGTCATAAGTGCCAATAAAATCAAATCTAAATCTCACTCTCTTTCACACTCTGTCCTGTATCACATTCGCAGTTAGGAGGTTGATCAACTGTGTCATCGAACCCCCTGTTTGGTACCATGGATTTTGAATTGAATTTTGAATTCGAAAGAACAATTTTCGAAAATTTGATTTCGATTTTTAAAAATTTATGTTACAATATGTTGTCCTCCGATGGAGGATCTATTCAAGATGTATCTATTACAGGTGGAAGCGTTAGAACAGCAGATTAAATTTTTTCTTGTCCTTGTGGTTGTCACCAAAACAATTTCTATCGGCTATATTTGACAACGTCGGCTCCTGAAATAAAAACAAAATGCCTTCAATTCCTAGTGCTTCTTACCCTACTTATTTGATGAGTTTTAATGGCATATTTCCTAATATTGGGGAACAAACATTTTTTATATATATTATTAAATGGTAGAAAAGGAGGAATAAACTAATTGATATCCATTATTTGTATTCGATTTAAATCGATACCCGAAACCGTATGGAATCGATAATATTACAAAATTGTTTACATACTGATTTGTTGTTTTTAAAATATTGTCCCTGTAAAACAACCGTGTTCATCACCGATTACAAAGTTGGTTTTATTATCCATATTATTGTATTATTGTAATTCTTATTTGATTATCGTCTTTTGATTGTTTGATAAATGTAAAATAAAAAGGACAAAGTTGAACTTTTATTGCTTACTTTAACACGTTTTATTAGGAAGTGAAGAATAATAGTGATATGACTGGCGTATAATAGGGAATGTCATAATAATAATATCATAAGGGTTGCCAATTTGTCCTTGAAGTTATAATATATATGCACGACGAAATGAATTTGGAAATGTTCTTTCCCGAAGGTGTAGCCCCAATTGAGAATAACATGATTATTTCGTTGTTGTTCATTTAAAAAAATTCAATGAGTATTCGAACTCACGGGCGATGTGTTAACACCTTTTTGTTACACGGTACCTGTTCGATTTCTATGAACACATCAGTAAATGTTACATTGGAAAATAAAAAACAGCGTTCAATCATATTTCTTATGAAAATTAAGATATGTGTATATATTTGCAAATTACTTGTAATAAAATGGAAGGAGTTTAGGATGTTCGGGGAGGTTCTGATTTTGATATTTTACGTTGTTAAGTTTTATCGGTAGAGTGTAGAGCGATTCTGTATAACTTACTTTGAGTGCGTAATCGCTTCCACCCTAGGTTAATTCTGATTACAAAACATACAAATTCTATAAAACATTCAAGGGTTGAGAAAAAAATACAATAAATATTGTATGAGATCGACATGCAGTCAGAAAACTTGAGTATATGAGAGAACAAAACAATGTAAATACAAATTCTCTCAATTTACTGTAGTTGATATTTGAGTTATTTGTTAAAATACTCGAGTATTTTACATTTCGTTTATTGGATTTGTTTGAATTGTAGCACACGATAATGCAAGAAACAGCTTCTTTTATTAGTAGGTGAAGCTGAATAAGGAACAAAATTGCATTTTCTACTATTCGTTTTTTATTTTTTTAAAGCACCAGACTGTGCCTCGTACCCATAGAAAAACAAATTCAAATAAAAAACAAATGCTGCAAATGTTTTCACAAATATAAAAAAAAAAGGTCTCCCGCTACATCCCATGAAGGAATTAGGGAGAGCTTCTCACAAACCAGTGAGTTGTGCGCGTTCTAGTTTTACACTCACTGAATGGAACCTACAATTTTACACGGGTTCCGAACTGTATTTTGCGAAGCTTTTTCATGGCTAAGTACTCGATAGTGTCGCCGTCACTAAGCGAGGTGACCGCCGTCGAAAGAAATTTTAGGTGGTCAGAGCAGGGATGGAACCCACTTTCTCATGTACAAGAGCCACGCACACTACTATTGCACCACCGACGGATATTACATATGTTTTGACAAACACTCCCAAGTATTTTTTGTCTACTCGGCTTACTTTACTTTTTTGTAGCTTACATTTGTTGTCTTTACTTTTTACAAATATAAGTAAATACAAATACAGTAAAAGCTCTCTTAAGCGGACACTGACGGTCGCACCAATTTTGTCCGCCTACGGGAGATGTCCGCCCAATAGAGCGTTTTAAGGAAATTAAATAAAATTAAAGAGAACACTGCCTCCACTAAGGAAATAAATATGTACCAATTTGTTGTAAATTTTTATTATTTAAATGCGTACAAATGTACACGTTCTATAAATATCATTTCAATACATGGCATTGTCAAGTCCTTAACATTCAAGTAAAATATTCACGTAGAAAAATATAATAAATCATAAAAAAATTCGTATTCGTAAATTCGTATTCGTAAAATCATAAATAAATAAATATTCGTAAATCATAAACTTAAATCAAACAAACTGAAAAAGGAATTTAAAAACAATTTTTGTTGCTGAAAAAATTGACGGATGATAGAACATTCACACGTTTCAAAGGGTCCTTTTCAACTTATGCTTATCAAAATATAACAGCAAAAAACACATTTCTAAAGGTAGATGATAATCACAGTAGCTGCGCATTTTTTTTTGTCTATGAGCAAAAAAGGGGAATCACAGCTCAACGCAGATAGTTACGTACTTGTCTGATGTATGAACGCGTTGTTTGTTGTTTTCTCGTTCATACTTTCTTTTATTTCGACAATAAAAATTGTTAGAAATCATGTTTTCATAATTTTGTTGTCCGCTCATGGGAGATGTTTGATTCCAAAAAAGTGTCCGCGTCCGTACAAAGGAGCGTCCGCTTAAGGGAGCATGATTTCTTCCTGAAACAAGGCGAAAATTTTGGGACCAATGCATCTGTCCGCTTAAGAGAGCTGTCCGGCTATAAGAGCTGTCCGCGAAGAGAGATTTCACTGTATATTTGTTTTATTTGATTTTGTTTTAATTTATTTGTTTTCGTTTTACACTTGTATTTACTTGATTTGTTCGTCGAAGAGTATATTTAAAAGAAGAAGAGTAGATAGCTTAAAAAAGCAAATGCATTTGAATTCAAAGACATTTGTTGCTATGCCCTAGTATACACTGTAGAGTTTTTGGGTGAGAGAACTCTCGCGTAGAGTTCGTAGTACACTTCTCTACGCGAGATTTTTCTCTAGCTCTACGCAAAAATCTCTATAGTGGACACTTGGCTTTACAGTACGATAATACAACGGAGTGCTCACAGCTGAACTATTTTTCTTCAAATATGACGTTACGACTTCTAACTTTAAGACACCATATGAATTAGAGCACTGCAACGGCACACATTTTTTAATATAACAAAAAAATATAGTTTTCCATAACCATAAGTGATTGAAAAAATATGAGTAAATTTTTATTTTATTTCATCATTTAGCATTATTTACATACACCCCGCGAAATAAATATAAAGGCAACACCATTTTTGTGTTTTCTACATGTTGTGAGGAATTTTCAAGTTTTTAATTTATATTGTATTAGTCCTTTCAAAATTAAATACTTTTCATCAAAACATACTTTGACTATGACTTCGTAAAGGTGAATCAAAAAAAAAAAACAAAATAACAAGCCTGTGTTAGATAACACGGGCGCATAGGTCAGACGTAGAATACGTTAGTCATTTTGCAATTAAAATATATGAATTAAATATAATTTTTGATAAATGATTTAAATCTATGTATATAACATATATACGCATACAGCATACGCATAGATTAGCTGCTTTCCAACTACTTCCCAATGTATTCACAGAAATGTGTTTAGGAAAAACGCCATTGATATAGTGAGCGTATACATCGCCAATCCTTTGTATTAATGTACATACACACACATTTACACGCTGCTCGCAGAAGTAAACAAACGACAGCAAAGATCTGTAAACTTTCAAGCACACACAAGTGGCCACGCTCCCCTCCCTTCATGTTATGTTCCCCTCCAAACGAACTAATAACCGACCGATCCAACAAAACACACACACACACATTTATACGCTGCTCGATAAATAAACAAAGCACAGCAAAGCCAAAATCATTTGATTTCACAACAACAACAAAAATAACAGCGGCATTTACAAACCAACAACAACAGCGGCATGTACAAAAAAAGTCTAAAATATCATGCTCTTAAATATTTATTTCCTTAACTACATAAAACTTTTATATATAGACATATAATTTTTTTAATGTAATTCGAAACAAAACATATTACCAAAACTGAGTAACATATAAAAATTGCTAAAATATGTTTTAATATTTAAGTAAAAGTGGGTGAAAGTTGACAAACATTTTCTCAAAATTTTGTGCTCCAGATCAACACCCCTACCTTACCGTATAACGTATTCTACGTTAAAAAAAACTAATTACTAGTGCGAAATATTTATAAAGGCAAAAGATTTATATAAATATTCTAAAGAGTTTCGTAAAATGTATGATCTCCATTATCGCTTATAACTTCTACTAAGCATCTTGGCATTGAGTTTATCAACGAATGAATATGCGCAGGATAAGTTATCTTCGAATTTCTTGTATCCTTGACATTCTTCAACTGGCGTCCTTGGTGGTAAACTTGGGTAGGTAAAATAGACCAGAGGTTCTTGATCAGATAGAGATTAGAACTTAGTACAGGCCAGTCTCCAGAAACTTTGAAGTTTCCTTAGACCGATGTACTGCTGCGTTGTCCTGCTTTATGATAAATTCTGGGACTCAAATTTCCTCCCCAGAATTAACTAAGACGACATCCAATAGTCGAATGTAATACTCGGAGTCCGTTTTTGTGGAAAGGAAACTAATTGGAGTGGTTCCCCTATAACTCGTACCTGCCCAAACCATAAGGGAGCCACCGCCAAAATTTTGCCGCTGACGCATAATTTTTAAAAAATCTCTGGAAGGCCAATATTTGTCCGAGCCATCAGGGTCATTAAAATTTAATTTTTTCTATCGGAAAATATTACCCCTGATCCAGAAATTGCATATTTCAGCGAAATTAAATCTGCCTAATTCGTGTCTTGTAATGAGACCAAGTTTTCCATACTTTTTCCAATATGACAGTTTCGAGTCGCGTTTTATTATTTGTTGAACACGACGCAACCCTGCTCCCAAGCTCAATTCAGCAATAATTTCCCTATCGCCGAAGTTTTCTTTAACGGCAACCCTTTTGAAAACAGTAAAATAACAACCAAAGAAAACTAATTTCTGTTTAAATTCCTACTTACTACTGTTCGAATTTGGGTTCTTTTCCATGTTGGTTTTATACATATATATTTCGCACCAGAAATAGAAACAACAGCGTCACTTTTCATATAACTTGTAAAAGAGATCGAATAACTACATTCTCTGACATAATATATCTCCTGACTCATACATACATATATGCATTAAAATTCTACACCAAAAACGCAGTGCATTGAGAGTGCCGGAAAAAAATATATTGCCTTTATAATTATTTCGCTGGGTGTAGTTCTTCAGTTCGCTTCACTAAAACACACTGAGCATTGCAAAGAAAATAAAGTAAACAAACTTACGGAATATTCTACATGTTCGGTGTAGTTTGCTCTGTCTCGTACTATTTTATTACATTCTCGCTTACAGAATGCGAACAAAGCTCTCTTCTCTATTACCGAATACCGAGAACCAGTGTATGTCAATCGGAGCGAGTACGATGACCTGACCGTACCGGTATGCTGTGCTTCTCTTTGTTATTCGTGTTGTTTACATTTCTTCGTTCGAAAGGTGCCGTTACAGCATGTACAGCAGTAAAATAACAAAAACAGAAAATCTTCATACATGGCTCTAATATGAATGCCGTAAATTTATTGGGGTTATCATCGTATACACTACACTCTGGCCACACTAGAATTTGTATTGTATAACAGAATTACTTCCATAAAACGAAAATTAAAAAGAAAATATCCAGTATTGTAAAATTCACTTGTTGATATGTTAGTTAGTTAGTTGAAAAGAGGGGTGCGGTGTTAAGTGTTCAAAAGGAGCACTCTAAACCTTCCCATGTCAGTAAGACATACACACTTCAGCCGCTGATTCGACCTGTTGTGCGCTCTAAGTTTACCCTACTAATTTACTATATCCCTTATAGGAATTTGGTGCTATTCACGAAATTCCTTAAGTTGTTCCAGTCCATACCCACAAGTTTGGCCACGCCCGGTATCGTACTATCCGAAATATATCTGGATCTAGCTTGTGTGAAGGCCGGGCAGTGGCATAAGAAATGCTCAATCGTCCTCCATGCATGCCCTGCACTCACTATTCGCCACTTGTCCAATATGGTACAGGTGGGCCCGTAATCCCGAATGCGCCGTTAAGACTTCCATCATCTTGCTCATTTCAGATTTTCCCATTTTCAGCAACACTTTTGTCCACAATCCATCTGGGTCTCCCCATAGGATCTTTGTCATCCTGCCTACTGATTCCTGGTTCCACTGGGCTATATGTGCCGACTCCGCCCATTTACTCAACTCAGCCTTCGTCACCCCATCTAGGCTCACCGTTTGGAGTTTCCTGGCTTTAGTTGCCAGGAGGTTCGCTCTCTCGTTGCCGAATACTCCGGTATACCCCGGCACCCAGATGTTGAGTCTGCCGTGCATAGAATAATCGTTTATCATCTTACAGTCAAGGACAGTTCTAGATTTGACAGTTTCCGATGATATTGCCTTGATTACCATTTGGCTATCCGTGAAGATATTTGCCTCGGCTAGGATTGTATTATCGCCAAGCTCCGTAATCGCCCGAACTTCCGCCTGAAAGTTTGTATTATGATCCGGGAGGCGTAGATGGAATTCGGTTGCTGGATTTTCGATGAAGAATCCTAGACCCGTTCTTTCTCCTAGCTTTGAGCCATCCGTGTAGCAGCAAGTCCCATTTGGCATTTGTGCCATGGTCCCATTCTGCCAGGCGTCTCTAGTTGGCGTTAAGGTCACGCAATTCGCCTTAACCTTTATCTCAGGTGTTCGGTCAGATTCACTCGTATCTGCGTGTACCCGACTAAGGCCCCAATTATATACTTTCTACAAATATTTCGATAACTAGTTGATGGTTATGTAATTAGAAACGACGACAAAACAATATTTTATTCCCAATTTTACAGAAAAATATAATTAAGTAATACAAAAGACGCTTAATATTTTGTAGCGTAGCCCTTATTTTGTATGACATCGGCCATTCTCCGTGTTAACTTTCTACCAAAGTCCAGAATCGCGAGGATGCTACCGATTCCCCAAACTGCCTGAATATTTCGGTTTCTGTTTTTAAATATCTTTCGACATCTGCCCATTAGTTTTCAATTGAATCAGAATCAGAATTGAATCAGACGAAAACATTGATATGCGTATCCATAAACCATTGCTGCACAACTCGGGAGTATGCTTAGGATCGTTGTCCTGCTGGAAACTATATGTATCTGACATATTTGCTTACGAAATGGTTCAGTTGCATTTTCCACAATATTTTTTTATATTGCTGTTGGTCTATTCGACCATCTATGCTGGGTATAGGACCAACGCATTTATACTCGATTTGTTTGTTTAGATTTGTTAAGTGACCGTCTTACGTAAGCTTTTCCATCCGAACCAAAACGAATTAAACTTTGATTACTCGCTCCACGCTATTTTTTCCCCCCAAAAATATATCGGTCCTTTGCCAATTTCAAACGTTTTGCAATATTTTTGCTTGAGACGTGCGACTTTTTTAGTGTTACGTATCCATGCAGACCATCTTCTTGGGGGCCGTTCAAGTATTACGTAGGCACTATAGGGGTGCGGGGGGATCTTTGCTTTGCTTCTCAATCTCCCAGTCAATTTAGCTCTACGCTTACATTCTTCACTTAAAGATTTCCTGCAAATGCCCTACGATTATTTTTGTCCGACGGTAAAATTGAAGCTATTAAATCGAACATGCAAAACGTGTGGTCTTTATCATACTTCCGCCAAGTCACTAAATCGTTACATCGAGAAGATCCATAAAAAGGTAAACACGCACACTGATATGAAAGTTAGGCCTATAAGAGTGGCTGCTCGTCGTGCTAATGAACTGATGTGCATTATTCAAAATTTAGAGCACCAAGATGTTGAATGGCACGATGAGAACGACGTAGACATTCCAAAATCGGATGAAAGTGAGCAGACACACAACATTGAGCAGCAAACATCCAATGTCATCGAAAATTTAGAATCATGGATTCGGGTGTCATGGACTGAAGACTGTTAACTGGAATTAATATGTAAACCAAAAATTTAAAAGACGTTTGCTTTATTCGTAATATTACGATTATAATATATATATGTATGGACCTTACTCTATGTTGAATACCATGCCAATAAAGTTTGTTTAAATGAATATTATTATTAGTCCTCTTTCCTAAGCCTATTTTCTTATTTCTAGAATTATAACTGCTGCTCATGGATCAATAAAATAAAAAACAGAATACATTGAAAGTAAAATGCAAATACCAATGATTACGTCAGCATGGGGGGGGGGGGGGGGTTATTAATTGTAATAAATCTGCTTACGTAATACTTGAACGGCCACTTGTAATCAACGTCTAATGGTTCTAGATAAAGATTATAGGAAATTTGTGAAAAGATCTGTAACTTTGAATACATCGTTTCTAATTGTATAGCCACCACTGTATGTACGTACCATTGTGGTCAAAATAAGAGCGCACGACTGTTATAAAAGTCCGTTATACAGGGTGTCTGGTGGCAAATTTATATTTTTAAATACGATTATTTCAGTCACGATGTCGCAGTGGTCGAGTGAGCATGGACCGAGTTTACATTTAATTCGTTCGTGGGTGCAGATATTCCGCGCAACTGCTTCGGATATGAATGTCCCACGGCCAGGGCCCAGTCGATCTTCAAGGACTCCCTAAAACATTGAACTGGTTGAAAGCAGTTTACGTGAAAAGCCGCGTCTTTCAATACGGAAAAGAGCAGCCTCACTGGGACTTCCAAGAGCGATTATTCATGAAATTTTAAAAAAGGATCTGAAGTTCCATCTTTTTAGAATTCAAATCGTTCAAGAACTGATAGAAAGTGACTTTGATTTACGCAAAAATATTTGTGAAACGATGTTGGAGCGTTTTCGCACTGTAAATCCCATTTTTTGGAGCGACGAGGCTCATTTTCACTTAAACGGCCACGTCAACAAGCAAAACTGCCGTTACTGGTCTCCAAGAACCCACAACCCTCGATTGAAACATCAAAACCCATTGCATTGTCCCAGGGTAACTGTTTGCTGTGCCTTATCCACGCATGAGATAATTGGACCATTTTGTTTTCGAAAAGTCTCGAGGCCAGGCGACGAATGTCAACGGTCATCTGGATGACATACTCTTTAAAAAATAAAGTCCGCATTTCCATTTTATCGTTGAATGCTCTTAATAAAACTTTCTGTCCATTAATATGTTTTTTAAGTTTGAAAATATAAATCTGCTACCAGACACCCTGTATTTTTTGAGTAATAATTTTTTTTATTGCCAGCACTAGTTTAAGGGATGTGTTGTGTGACCTCAAACCAAAATTAAAAATTATTTGGTGATGTTGACGTAATTATTTAAGTAATGTCACATTTTTCGGATCAGTCAGAGCGGTCAAAATAATAACAGTTTTCAAACAAATTCAGGTAAAAGTGATTTTATCTCGAATTTTCGATTTTAATTGAAGAATTGATGGCTGAAGTTCAGGACCTGGGGCAGGCAAAAAAGAAATTTTTAAAAAAAAACCAAAATTAAAGAAATATTAAAGAATGTGAGAAAGTTGAAAACTAGCCGTCGCACGGACCTATGGGGCCCACAGGGTCCAAAAAACTGTCACACCCAGGGCCATTTGGGTATGGATTAATGTGGGTACTTCAACGAAAGGTATTTGTGTCACGAATTCCGTGGTGTCATTCTTTTTTTCGTGAGATGTCTGTAAGTCCATATAAGTCCACTTTTGTGCATACAGTAACCATGAGATTGGTCATGGTAACATCCAGAAAAATAATTTTTTTTTTTAAAGTATCGAGGTATTATTCCGATTTTGCCACACATCGACTTAAGGTACAGAGGGAATTTTAATTTTTTTAATGCAAAAGCATGACTGACTGCAACATTTTGTGGGCAGATGAATCAACAATTATTTTATATGCTGATGAGGGGTCTCGACAATTTGTAAGACATCGACGGATTACGGTATACGACCAAAACTGTCAAACATCGAGGATCAACTGTAAAGGTTTGTGCATGTTTTTCATATTATGAAGTTGGAGCAAAACATTGGCACACAACTACCATAGACGCTACCCAATATGTTGAAATACTACAAAATGTTATACTTCCATATGCCGAATATGAAATGCCTCTTAAATGGTTCTCTCAGCAGGACAACGATCCAAAACACAATAGCCGACTCACAAAAAGACGATTTAAACACAATAATATCGACCTTAATCCAATCAAAAATATGAAGTGTGATGCCAAAAAACAGGGAATCTCACTAGGAACACCAGAAAAACAACGTGCTTAGGTGCGTATTTAAAGAGGCATGTTTTAAAAATATCTAAGGAAAGGTGCAAAACACTAGTTACTCAATGAAACACTGTTGTGAAACTGTAATAAGCTAGAACTGCAGTACAACTAAGTATTAAATTCAAAGAAATATCGATATCTAAAGTAACTTATTTTAAAATATAAGCCGGTTCACTTATTTAAAGGTACTAAGAATTCCATATTCAGCAGCCTGTATCTTTTGCAATTTGTAACCGATTGGTTACAGTGGTTTCTTAACTAAATAACTTTTTTTGAACTATTTATAAAAAAAGTCAAAAATTGTGCTATTTTTTTTTTGGTTCACTTAAATCAGCGGTCGGGGAACTTTATTAGTCATTACCTAAAAATATTGTATTGTATTCTGAAAAGCAAAAAAAGCCACGTACATATAGATTTATTTATTATTCATTGAATTTAGAGGAATTTACATGAAAACTGTTTATAAGTAAATAAAAAAATGTAAGCAACATCATTCTGAATGACTTCACGTTTGGAGAAATGTTGTTGCTTCATCTTTGTCAGAATAACTTCATAATTAGGACTTTTTGAAGTAAGGGCAAGTTGAATACAATCTTCTGCATTCAGTCGATTTATGTTTCTGTCTCCAATACAAAAGCTTTGCGCCAAATGCTGACATCTTTTCTCTGGCTGAAATGATATTAATATTTTTCCCTTGCAAATCTTTGTTCAACACATTAATATGCTCAAAAATGTCGGCTAAATACGCCAGATATGCAACCCATGTAGAATTATTAAACTTATCTGCGAGAATATGTTTTTGATCAATCATACAAATTTCACGTTCAGTTTTGAGAGCCCATACTCGATTCAGAACATTTCCCCTGGAAAGCCATCTCACTTCTGTATAATAAAGTAGGTCAGTATATTCAGCTCCACTGCCCTGACATAATTCACGAAAGAGCCGCGTATTTAGTTCACGTCCTTTAACAGCATTAACAATCTTGATGACATCATGCATGACGGCTTCCAGTATAGGTTCCAAATATTTCACAAGAAGTGCCTGGCGATGGATCATACAATGAGTAATTTCAATTTTCGGGTTACTTTTTTTTAACGAAGGCCGAAAAACCATTAATATGACCCAACATAGGTGGTGCTCCATCAACTGATACGGCAATGCAATTTTCCCACTTTAGATTAATGCTTTCAGCGTTAAAGTATTCATTAACCTTATTATACACATCAATTCCACGAGATCTCAACTCGAGAGGAGAACAAAATAATAATTCCTCTTCAATTGAATGTGTAACTTTGTAGCGAACATAGACCATCAGCTGTGAATTATTAGTAACGTCTGTAGTCTGATCAAGCTGAATAGCAAAATATTTAGCCTGTTTTAGAGTCCAAACAGAACCAGACACGCTTCAGACGGCGACGGAAAAAATCTCTAGCGTCCAAACCATGGTACAAAGAAATGGTATAAGCACTAGCCCAGCTGATTTGAACTTTTTTCTGGACTGAGTGTGAGTAAGTTTTTCTCTTATGTCAAAGTTTGTTTACATTTGTTTGTGTGCAACCCCCGTTCGACAGCAACTGCTGTTTTTAAAATATTTCTCTGCAAAAATTACATAGAAACTTTTTAATTTTCACACTTAAACACTTTCAATATATCAAATAACACTCAATCATTTTCTAAATGGCACTTTTTGCAAACTTCATTTTCTATCAGCTGACTTGACACAACACAGACACTGAGCAAAAACAAAACGCTTGTTGTTTTTGGCTTGCTGTATTTGTTGTCGTACTGCATCTACCATTATATTTCTACCATGGTCTAAACGAAACGAGAGAGAGAGAGCGTCTGGCGACTTCGGTTGATTTTTTTTCTCTCAGCGTCGTATATATTTTCGGCTCTTTTCTGGAATTTGTTTGAAAGTTTGGAAAAATAATATAGTTGTATAGGAATTAAAGTGTTTTTACCATAGATTAATACTTATAGTAGATCTACTAGTTCTCCCACCAATATTTACGTTTGATGTTGAAAAGAATTGCTTTACTAATACCAGATAGAGGCAATGGTTCAAAAGAACGAACAAAATAACAACAACGGCATTTCGTTTTGTGTGTTAAAATTATTGTGTTAAATACAACACAAATGTATGCCAACAATAACAGTCAATAAAAAAATTTAAAACACATTTAAATTTCACAGTTTTTCACCAAAACAACATGAAAAATTAAAGCAAGAAGTTATTGTAATTCCACCTGGTGTATGTCACTTTTCGTCAAACATGTCTCTATCACACCGACCGCATCACGAAGAGTGTGAAAGGAAATGTCAGATGAGCCTAATATTCTCTCTAGTCTGAGATTACTCTATGGTTTTTACTGCTTTTAAAAATGTATTCAATTTTATTGTATTGTGTTTAACAATAAATTATTTTTAAACCTTTACTTTTCTTTTGAATTCACATGTATAGTTTATATGTGTTGGTTTCTCTTATGATTTTCATGAACATGTGGCAACTTCATTCTCTCAATTGAGAGATTTCGTGAGAGCGCCGCCAAGAAATTAGAAAAGATTCTATTCTAGCGGCGAGTCGTCAACCGTAGCGGATTTTCGTGACGATTTTTCCCTGCCATAAGAAACCTATGTAGAAAAAACGTCGTCGTCTGTAGCGTGTTTGATTATGTTTAGACTCTTAGTGAGAAAATAACCTGTTCTTTCACATTTTCTGCTAAGATAGAAATTCTATCTTTTATACTTCTTGCAGACAGGGGCACTGCATTCAGTTTATTTGCCTCTTTCTGACCACACATGATCTCTGCCATTTTCTCAGCTGCTGGTTTAATCAAATCCTCACCAATAGTATACGGTTTCTTGTTCCGGGCAAACAACCAGTCTACTTCAAAGCTTGCTTTTGATGCTGAACGTTGATCGAAGATACCTAGGAAGTTGCTGTTCAGTCTTTGGTTTTTGACAGACGTTTCTAAATTTACAAAGCATTCCCGTGGTTTGGAAGACAGATGTGAATGCAAACTATCCAAATGTCTTTTCAATTGGCTTTTTTTTTTGAAAGATTCTGTAGTCAGCACTTTCAGACATACAGCACACTGTGGTTTCATTACACCTTTATCTTCTATTTGTGTAAAGCCATACTTGAGGAACTCTTCCTTGTATGTTCTTTTCCTATTTTTATTTGCTTCCATCTGAAGTGTGAAAGAACCACTAGTTGAAAACACATAAGATTCAATTTTCAAATAACTGCTTACCCTGATCGTCGAAATAAAATAAACTTTTATAAATTAAAGCTATATTTTTTATAAAAATCACTACGTCCAAACGGAGAGATAGTTAATTTTATACTCCGTATTTCCACAAAACTGTATTTCCAAAAGTATTTCTAAAAACAACAAAGGCATCAGAAAACTGTTCTGATCGCGACTATTTAACGACTTCAACTACGTACGCATAGTGGTGGCGGTTGGCGTCTGGCGGCGAATAAATCATATAATATATTCGAGTTTATATTTTATGGTACTTTCCTTATATAAACCCCAAAAAGAAAAGGTAAATATTAAATACAATATTTTGATAACTGGCTTAGCTATCGAGATTTTTAATGATTGAAAACCTGGAAATAAATAAATTCTGCAAACAACAGCGACGACGATTACAACAACGGTTTTAATAAAAAATGTTGATGGTTTGCAGGTTAAAAAATAGTGATTTTTATATTGATAAATGAGAATTTCAGCAAAATCAAATCATTCAATGTTCAAAAATATCGATGTTTTTTATTCAATTTCGTTTACCATTCCAAAACATCGATGTTTTTTATTTAAATTTTTTTAGCAGTATAAATAAAAATAGCAGTATTAATCAAGTTTATCGTCGAATATCGGTGCCTTATTATTTTTTCCACAACTGTACATGGTGTGAATATTTCTATAAAAAAATTATACTATAAGAGGTATATAAAAAATACTATAACAGGTTATAAAAAAATAAATTATTTGGAAAAGTCTTCATTACTCCCAGTAATTTAATTTTTACCCCATTTGGGGTAATTTACCGCTGACTTAAATAAAGGCCCTTTTTTATGTTTTTATTATTTTTAAAGTAAGCGATGATTTTTTGTAGGGAACGTTTGTTTATTACAATTTACTACATCTTAATCGTTTTACGAGTCAAAATGGGAAAACAAAAAATTTTAAATCTATCGGATAAAATAAAATCGATGTTTAAAAAAAATTAAGAATGGCATACTGCCATCTTTAAATCAACGCAAAAATTATTAATCTTCCCGGAGGAATCTAACATTTTTCTTTGTCGACACTTCTTATGTATAAAAATAAATGGTTTCCCATTACATCCCATGAAGGGACCGGGGGGAACTTCTCACAATCACTGAGCTGTGCGCTTTCCAGTTTTCACTCACTGATTGGGACCTACAGTTTTACACCGATTCCGAACGGTATTTTGAGAAGCTGTTTCATGGCTATATACTCGATAGTGTCGCCGTCACTATGCGAGGTGTCCGCCGCCGAAAGAAATTTTGTTTGAAGGTGGTCAGAGCAGGGTTCGAACCCAGGAACTCACGTACAAGAACCGCGCACACTAACCATTGCACCACCGACGGCCACATGTATAGGCGCTGTTATTTTTTGATCGCAGCTGTATATGGGACCCACACAATCAAATATTCACTAAAAATTGCTTACAACCATCTTTAAATCAACTCAAAAACCATAGCGCCATCTTTCTCATCTGACGTTTAATTTCAAACCAGGTGGAGTTACAACAATTTTTGACTCACATTTTTTATGTAGTTTTGATACAAAACTGAAATTTAAACGTACTTTCTTGTTATATTTTATTGTTAGTATATATTTGTGAGGTATTACACAAAAATGTAACACTTAAACCGAAATGCCGTTGCTGATTTATTGTTGGTTGGTTTGAGCCATTGCCTCTATTTGGTGTTATTAAAGCAATACTCTTCAACATTAAACGTCCATATGCAGCCACACCAAACTTCGTTAGTTTACTGAGAGAAGTCGCTGGTCTAGGTATGCACTCTACTTTATGGCAAAAACTATTAGGAAAACTAAAATTTTTCTTTGCCGACACTTCTTATGTATACTTACTTATCCGGTCACGAACAACCCCGAGGGGTCAGGAACCTTACAAAACGAAGATAACATATTTTGCCAACCAGTTCGATCTTTTGCCTTATCTCTCCAGTTGACAATACCAAGTGTACGCAGGTATTCGTCAACCTGATCCTCCCAGCGAAGTCTTGGTCTTCCTATTTTTCGCCTTCGAGTTCTGTTTGGAAAACTCTTCCCGCTAGCTCGTCTTCATCCATTCTACTGACATGGCCTAGCCAGCGCAATCGCGTCATCTTGATCCGCTTAACTATGTCAATGTCGGGATATAGCTCATACAGCTCATGGTTCATGCGTCGCCGATGCCTGTCATTGTGCACCATAGGGCCATACATTTTTCGGAGTATTTTTCTCTCGAAGACTCCTACAGATGTTTCGTCTTACTTACTTATCCGGTCTCGGACAACCCCGGGTTCGATCTTTTGCTTTATTTCTCCAGTTGGCCATACCAAGTGTACGCAGGGATTCGTCAACCTGTTCCCTCCAGCGGAGTCTTGGTCTTCCTATTTTTCATCTTCCTTCGAGTTCGGTTTCGAAAACCCTTCGTGCTGGTTCGTCTTCATCCATTCTACTGACATGGCCTAGCCAGCGAAATCGCGTTATCTTGATCCGCTTAACTATGTCAATGTCAGGATAAAGCTCATACAGCTCATGATTCATGCGATCGATAAATAGATGATAGGTGTCGATTTGTTTTTCGTGTGTCTTCTCCAGGGTTTGGCGCAGCGTAAAAATCTGGTCAGTTGTCGATTTTCCAGGCCTAAAGCCACACTGGTATGGTCCAATCAGGTCAGCGATAATTGGTTTTAGTCTTTCGCACATTATAGTTGATAGAACCTTATATGCTATGGATAAAAGGCTTATTCCACGGTAGTTGGCACATATACTCGGGTCACCTTTTTTAAATATGGGACATAGTATACTGAGACTGCAATCGCCGGGCATGCATTCATCTAACCAAATTTTGCTAATGAGCTGATGCATGCACCTTATCAGCTCATCGCCGCCAGCCTTAAACAGCTCCGCCGGTAATCCATCTTCTCCTGCGGCTTTGTTGTTCTTAAGCCGGGCAATAGCTGTTCTGACCTCGTCTTGGTTAGGAGGGGGGCAATCGACGTCGTCGGCAATATTGTCATCGATTGTCCCATCGTTATTGGATATCTCAGGTACTAGTAGCGGGGAGAAATGCTCTCTTCATATTCCCAACATGCTCTGGACATCTGCGACGAGATTTCCGTCCTTGTCTTTACAGAAGGGGGTCCTGAACCATGTCCATTAGTTCCGTTTTCAACTTTTCGGTAGAATTTTCGGGCTTCGTTCTTCCTTCTGTATGTCTCAATTTTTTCACTCTCGCGCTTTCTCCACTGCCGTTTCTTACGCCTAAAGAGACGGTGTAGCTCCTTTCTCTTCCCCCTATACCGCTCAGTTGCAGCTCTCGTTGCAATTGACTGACGCATCACCATACGTGCAGCGTTCTTTTCGTCATTTGCAATGCGACACTCTTCATCGTACCACGGTTCATTGCGAAGCGGTTTTTCGAAACCAAGTACGGTTGTTGCGGCAATTTTTATAGAGCCGGAAATGGGTTTCCACTGCGCATCAGGGTCGTCATCGGGAGGGGGTGGGTTCTGTGCCAAAAGTTGCGAGAGCTTCCTTGAGTAGGCTGTGGCTACCTCTGGTAATTGCAGCTTTCCGATGTCCAGCATCCTCTGCGTCTGGTTTCGTACGATTTTCGCTCTATTCAATCTTGTGCGAACCTTTGCTGCTACCAGGTAGTGATCAGAATCGATGTTAGCTCCTCTGATCACTCGTACGTCCATTACACTGATCAATTTGGCCCTCAGTTCTTTGATCAGGGGATACCCAAGTAGCCTTGTGGATGTCTTTATGCTGGAATCTTGTACCACTAATGACCATGTTTTTTGCAGTCTCATACCGTTGTCGGAACTGTCAACATGTAGACTGAAATTGCCAAGAGTTGGATTCTCCTCCTAGTACAATCTTATAGCCTGTTTTTGTAACTTAATTTTTGATTAGTACGTCAAATGACTAGTGAAGACAACTTTTGGTTTTTGTACGCTTTGTTTTGAGTGAAACGAAAAGAGCTTTCGTTTTGCTTAAACAATTTGGTTCAGCGAAATCAAACACGAACGAAACAAAACGTCAGAGTAGACAATCAGAAAATATCAATCGTTTAGTTTGTTTACAAATGTGTTTCTTTACGATTTACAAGAAAATTAATTAAAATTTAATTTTTTCCACTTTTCTTCTGGCAATTTGTTGGTTGTTTATTTTATTTTGTCTGCAATCAGCTGCTTCCAATTAAACAGCTGATAGAGCAGTGTTGCCTGCAGTTTGCTAAATTTTGGTATTTTCCAATAGAAAGAGCCTTTAAAATCAACAAGAATAACACATTGGCAACAATGTACTTTGACATAAGGGCAGCTAGTAAAATGAGCTTTCACTCCCGGACGAAAATGGAACAAAAACTCAAATATAAACTTGATCGCCTGGGTAGCAATAGCACGTCTGCTTAAACAAAAAAGTTCGCTGAACAGGCTATTAATGTTATGGCCAGGGCAGCGGTCATACGTTTCCTCTAGGAGCTCATAGAATATGTCTTTGGCATCATCACCTTTCTCTTCTGTCGGGGCATGCACACAAATTAGGGAAATATAAAAATATTTCGCTTTTATGCGGATTGTAGCTATACGTTCACTCACAGGATTGAACTTAGAGCAGTGGTCTTCGTTCATATTACCCAGCTAACGAAGTTATTCGGGTATTTATTTATTCTCTTCGTGAATATTACAACCAGGGTTGCTGAAAGAAAAGTAAATCATACCAAACAGCTTCTTTAAATGTACCAAAACAAACTATTGCTAATCTTTATTACATTCTCTTTTAATGTAAATATGGGACTGTATTTACTGATATTGCTTCTATAATTCCTGGAAAGCTATTTTTATTTTATTATCTTTTCAAAATCTTAAGAAATTGTAATAAATTAACAACGCTAAAAAATCTTTCACAAAAAAATATCCATTCGTTTTGTTTTCATCGTGCCAAACGGCAACCATAATTACAACAAAAAACATGTGTGTGAAACAAGAATTTCATTCAGTAGCTTGTTAGCTTTCAACAGAGTGGGAGTATAGCGGACGTTTTTATGTTTTAAAGATTTTAAAGAGAGCTAAAAATATGTTTTGCTTCACTGAGAAGTCATAATAACAAGCTACCTAAATTTATGCATGTTTATATTTCGTATAAATACCTATCTCTTTTCAGCATTTTAAAACAAAATAGTTAATGGATATGTGGGGTGTTGAGTGGGAACCACTTTTTTTATTTTCTATGAACACATTTGTAATTCTATGAACATTTGCCTTGTATGTAATCAGGTACGTCAGATTGACATATTTTAATCTTTATTCGATTTAAGTTTTTTGAAATTCGTTTGACCCCTTTCACACTCGGCAAGTTACTTGCGCAAGTCTCTTGCGCAAGGCTTGGTTTATTGATGACAGAGGTAAGGTCGGGATAGGGGAATAAATTTTGAGTACAGACTTGCTTGTACTCGGAAAGTTGAAAAACTGACTTGCGCAAGTAACTTGCCGAGTGTGAAAGGGGTCTTTTTTAAAGTTTTTTGTAATTCGCACTAGATCAATTAACAATTAATTTCATTATTGTTATTGTTACAACTCATAATTTCTTTCAGTGTAATACTCTCATTTCAAGTACGTTTCTCTTTGTGAAGACCACTGACCTAGAGACTAGATGTCGCAGTCTTTTGCCAACTACAAATCCGCAACCAAATTCATGTTCTTTTTCATGGCAACTTATTTTTCCGGCGCAGCCATGTCCTGTCCATCGCATTTCCTGGATAGCGGTAATGTCAGCCTACGATGGCGAGGACATCTGCCAGTTGGATACTTGCACCGGATCTGTATAGAGTCCTTACATTATAAGTGCATATCCGTAAATCGTGGTCCTTATAACGTTTGCGGGGGTCGTCAACAAATAGGGGTTGTTTATGTTTTCTTGTCCGTTTACGTATTTTCACTGGCATTATGAACGATGGCGGGAGGCAAACCCAGCCCACCGTGTTTTTGCATTTTACCTACTGCCAGGATATTTGATTGCAGCCGCCCATTATGGATCAGACGCTGACCAGGATGCGATATGTTGAACCTGGATTTTCTTCTTTTAGTTTCTTTCCGCCGTTGGCCCGTATGTTTGGCTCATCCGCCTTCTAAGGACAAAATAATATGCCCGATTTTTTGATGAGCTTCAGTGACATCAGTCACCTACTAAACCTGATTTGATGCTCATTTGTTTCGCCTTCTCACACTAGCTAGCTAACGGAGGTTTCCGAAAAGCCATTGCCCAGGACATACATACTGCGTGGAAGTAGTGAGCTGCTTGGACTGCTCAATGAAGGAATCATTTCTGGCCACTCCCAAGTGAATGGCAATCAGAAACTTTCCACCTCCACGGACAGTCCCACGACAGATGTTTCGTCTGCTTGCGATAAAACCCAGGATTCTGCGCCATTAAGCAAGAAAGGTTGTACGAGAGTCTGTTATAGTTGGACTTTTGTTTCTCGGGAGAGGGCTTTCAGAAATAAACCAATTGCTTGTCAGAAATAAACCAATCGTCCACTGCAGCGATGCCCACATTTTGAATTCCTCGGCACATGTGCGGATAGCAAAATGCTGTTCCAGCGCTGTCGACACACATATATAAGCTTCTTCGTATGATTTCGATCGTGGGTGGTCGGTTCTTGCTTTGTTTACGTTTTTTCAATGCAAATCAAATCAGTTGCTGGTCAGCATATGTTAGAGAAGGGTCACGCTGCGTAATTGTTTAAAATACATCAAATTGAACTTCGGTTTACTCTGCTTCACACACAAGCGCAATATGTTATAATATGTGTGGGGCATCACTGGTCCACTGACACGATTCGAAACTGTCGCGAAAAAACCATCAAACTTCGTTCGTCTTTGGCTTGCTCTTCGCTCAACCGACGAGCGTTTTTGTTTGCTCGCTCCGCTCGTGTGTTCACTCGAGACACTTTACTTCGTAAAAACTCGGCAAACGGTCTTCTAAGCATGCAAATGAGCGCCCTATCCTCTTCTCCCTTCCTCTATAATGCTTTGCCTGTGACGAAATATCTGAGGCAACAATAAAAATAAAGTCCTTTTTTGCAGACTACAAAATGTCACCCACAAAATGTCTTCGAGACACTACAGCGTTTTCGGTGCAGAAGTTGTTGGGTTAGATAAAAAGCCAGGGAAAAAATTGCAACCGAAAGGTAAAGTGTACAAAATGTTCGGATATTCACTAACATCAAAAGCTTATCTATTGTACGATGTTGAACAACGAATTGTTGTGGAAAAGTGTGATGTTTTATTTGTTGAGGAAAGAGTTACGAAAATCAACAGTGTTGAGGATCAAGGCACTAAGGATATAAGGATAAGGATATAAGTTATAGTTTTTTTGATTGAAGAGGAAGAATGGGCCTTAAAAAATAAAATTATGTCAGTATAGTGTTTTCGTTAAAAACTTTTTTTTTAAGCCAAAAATCGAGTTTTTTTTTTATCGGAAAATGCTTAGGAAAAGCGCTCCCAAATATAGGGAAATGGGAAAAACGAAAAAAGCTCACCTTACCAGATAGCTTCAGGTGTCCTTCATGCAATGAAAAAAACGCTATAGAGATATCTCAACACACCTGGCCGTTACACCTGGTTAAATGAAAATGGGTATTTAAATACCCGACAGTCCAATGTGTGTACACAAAAAGTCTTTTTTTTTCCTACATGGAAACATTTAATTTGAAGTGAATACAACGCATAATTAAATAGGATTTTTTTTTTATTTTACTGAGAAATTATTATATTTATAAGAAATAGATTACTTAGCCTTGGCAATCTTTTTCTTATCTGGTTCAACGCCGTTGTGGTAATCCAGAAAGCAAGGAGCGGGATTCAAGTTCACTTGGCACTTCAAGCAACCATATTCAGTTTTGCCACCGCATTGCGGACAACGATGACGAGTATTAAGTTTACCGATGAAATAATCCATACGGTCGTAACGCATTGCCAGTTGTGCCCCGGAAGCCGACGTTCTACCCGGATGATGATAACTGGAATTGATCATAATCGATTCACACACCTCCACTCGAAATTCATATTGAGACATCGGTGGCTTCTTGTCGTACTTGCGACAGAAGCATGTAAAACGCATTTGTTATTAATGGTCAATACCACTTTTTTCCCCGAATCCGAATTCGATAATTATTCATTGCATTGTCAAAAAGGTCCACACCTCCCATAAGATGATTGTATTCGTTGACCAAATGCGGCTGCTCAATAGTAACCATTTTCCGTTGCTTTCGATCATACCGTTTCGCGCGGACCATTGGTGTATGGCTTAGGAAATTCGATAATAAGGTCACGACCTGAAAAGATAAGAATGAATGAAGAACACATCAACGATGGACGTAAAGATCAAATTGAACCGATAGTCAAATTGAAATGTTTCTTTGCACATATAACTTACCGCATTATCATTCCAACGCACCGCCAAAATAGAATTGTTCGTGTCGAAACGAAAGTCAGACGTCCCGCGAGGCTTCTTTTTCATTTCCTTGATGTCCATTAATGGGGCATGATTGGTCCGATTATCACGAACAGTTCCCAAAGCGAAGAATCCATCGTTCGACAAACGAGTCATAAGTTTGTGACTTGTAAAAAAGTTGTCAAACGTAACCGTGTGCTTGGCGCGGGCCGCCAGATGTGAAAGAAGTGATAGCACAACACGTTCTCCCAGTCCGAAACCTGGGTCCTCCTGTTCTGATGCACCAGCGTATGGAAGTAGTTGATACAAGTAGCCTTCTGACGAAGCCAAACACCAATACTTGTACCCGAAACGAATTGGTTTTCCCTTGATGAACATTTTGCCCGAATGTCGGCCGTAGTAGGCAATCATTTGTTCATCAATGAAAAAGGTTGTGAGAGAAAACACCAAATTGAAGAAATTTTTTGTTCAATAAGTCATTCAATGGTGCGACTTTTGCAAATTTGTTTTGTCACACACGTGAAAGAACTGTTTGATTCGTTTGAATCTGTCTCTTGAAATACATTCTTTTATTAGCGCGCATCCTAATGATTCCCGATTTGACCAATAACTAGGTATTTGCGGCACTGTTATCCTCTCCATCACTATCTCCATCAGACCAACTATCTAAAATAGCTTGCAGCTCGATAGCAGTGAGAACTTTCTGCCGACGAATCATTCTGAATATTCTATAATATATTGAGACATATATTTATAATTATACATAAAATATAACGAAAAAAGATCATGTGTACTTACAAATCTTTATAATCAGCCAATTTATTTCTTCTCACTTTTTTCTTGTTTATTTTACCTTTTTATATCACTATAAGTTTTTTTTTTACATGTGGGATGATGGTGCATAAAAAAAACATTTGGCAAATGTCAATAATGCACAAAACGTCAAAACAATAGCCAATGGTGTTTTTTTTTGGAGTTATTTCAAAGTTAATGTTAATGCCTGTCGGGTATTTTAATACCCATGTCATATCTAAGGTGTGTTCGCATTTAATTTTTTTTTCTATTAACTTCTATGGTCTCCCAGGCACATATTTAAAAATTTCATCAAAATCGTACCTGCGGGTCTATGGGCAGGCATTAATGGGTTAAATACGCATTGAAATGTGAAAACTCGGCGTAATGGGTGCAGTCTATGATAAATGAGTACAACGCTCTAATTGCTAATAAGACTTGGATTTTGGTCAAGTTGTCCATTGGATCCAAGTGGGTTTTTAATTTGAAACGCAACAAAGATGGTGAAGTAGAACAATTTAAGTCGCGTTTGGTTGCAAAAGGATGCTGCCAAAAGTATGGAATCAACTACTCTGACCTACTACCTTTCGCCAGTCATTAGGCACAAGACTTTACGAGACCTATATTTATTTGCATCAAATGGACGTGTGTACGGCTGACCTGAATAGCGATTTAGCCGAAGAGGTGTATATGAAGCAGACAAATATATTTCATCGACAAGCAACATCCTGATTACATCTCAAACAATCAAGACGAGAGGGGAACATCAAGTTTGATGAAGTGCTCAGAAACGTAGGGTTTTCGGCCTGTGTGAATGATCCATGTCTTTATAAGCAGAAGGTTAAAGGCAAATTGTGTGTAATTGCAGTCTATGTCGATGATATCATGATAAGTTGCCCGGATCTGAAAACAATGACAAGAATAAAGAAACACATCTCTAACAGTGTCGAATGTGTTGACAAGGGCACCCTTCACCACTCCCTGGGGATGCATATTGAACGGGATGGAGATCTCGGCGACATAATGATTGACCAAGAGCAACACATTAGGGATTTACTTAGACAACACGGCATGGATAATTGTAGTTCGGCATCAACCCCTTGGACGTGGGATTCAGTGTTGCTTGCGACCATTCTACGTTATCTATATAGTACTAAAGATCTGAAGCTAATTTACAAGCAAACTGGAAAAATGATTGAGGGCTATGCAGATGCAGACTGGGGCAGTGATGCTCTACACCAAAAATCCTACTCCGGGTATGCTTTCTTCCTTGGTGGTTGTGTATTCTCCTGGGTTTCAAAGAAGCAAAAATGTGTGGCATTAAGTAGCACTGAGGCGGAGTACATCACATTGATTGCAGCAACAAAAGTAGCTGTATATCTGAAGAATTTGCTGGGTGAGCTTGTAGTACATGATGTCAAATTACCAGGTATTTTGTATGGAGGGCCCAACAACTTGTTAGAAATCATGTCTATCACAGTAGGAGTAAACATATTGATATCAGATATCATTTCATCAGGGATAAGCTTAACAGTAATGAAATAGAATTGAATTATAAATCTACTGATAATATGATAGTTGATATACATACTTGTCAAGCCATTGTCAAAAGTAAAACATAATCATTTTGAAAATGAATTAGGTTTGAGGAAAATGAATTATAATAATAAGAAAAATTAAGCGCTTTGAGGAAGAGTGCTGAAATGAGTTTTTTAGGATGTACAAGTAGAGAAGATTAAACCGGCGCAATTTGGCAACCCTAGTAGAAGAGAACCAAAAAAAGGTCGACGCGATTCACTCAAACGCATTTCTTTCCCGCGTCATAACTTGATTATTTCATACTTTATGTAATTTTATTTAGGGTGGTATTCTATAAGTCGTGAATTAGTCACATTTTTGTCGTTTTGGTAGTTTATAAAACTTTACAGCTGTTCTGTGACTAACTGTGTTGAGTTTCGTTCTTTAATGAGTAGTTTATAAAACGAAGCGCAACGTTTTCGATCACTTCACGCCATAATTTCTGGCGTTAGTTGATGAGATTACAAATTGAAATAAAAATGTCGAAGGGGAAGTTCAAATAAATAATGGGTTGCAAAAGTTTTATAATTATATTTATAAAATAATATACAATCAGTTGATGATTGAAAAAAAACCAATACATTTTAAATTGCCACATGTTTTTTGCAAAGATAGCTAATTTAATATAGATTCGAAAATTTATTCGGCATTGCCATTCAACAAATCTTAAATTTCCTTAAATATTATTGGTATTTGCTGTATTATAAGCAATAAAAAAATGGCGTCCCGCAACATCCCATGAAGGGATCTCACAATCAGTGAGATGTGCGCTTTGTAGTTTTATACATACTCACTGATTGGAACCTACAGTTTTACACCGATTCCGATAGTGTCGCCATCACTAAGAGAGGTAACCGTCGTAGAAAGAAATGTAAGGTGGTCTGAGCAGGGATCGAACCCACGTTCTCATGTACAAGAGCCGCGCATACTAGCCATTGCACCACCGAAGGTCAATAGCATTCTTAAAATCTGTTGATCTATTGAAATAGAGCTAACTTTTTAATCTCTTTCTCTGCTCTCGTAAGCGAACGCAAGAGCGAAGTAATGTATGAACTACCATTTTTTGACTTTGCTTTGCTGAAACCAAATTCTGTAAATACTCTCTTAGGCCCAATTTTGACTGGTTATTTAAATTGGAAATCAGTTGATTTTGATTCATGTTTGATCTGAATTTAAATACGAAAAGAGTATTACAATGCTTTGTCAAATAATCTTACTACCATGTGGCAACAGTGGCAAATGCTACAAAAAATAATCAAACTGACGTCATTTGCAACACAAAAGTGAAGTTATAAAATACTAAATATTTAGTGAAACTGGAGAATATTTGAGCAGAAATAAAGTTCTAACTGCACTACGAGTTAAATGATACGTTTTTATTGTTACTTCAACTAGGATGTTGATTATAATTGTTCACATTAACAATTAAAGAAGCTTTGTTTGTTCTTCTTGCTAATATGGTCACTTGATCATAGTTTAAATGCCCAACTTTGGCTGTTTAAACAGCAATTAACTGCGTTTAACCTAAAAAGTGAATTCAGAGTTTAAATTATGTTTGATCGTTGATCAAAGATGATTTTCCACTCAAAAATTTGGCATTAGTCTTTAATAAACTGTTTTGAAGTCAACAACGTGTATCGCTTTTTATTCGGAGGGGAAAAAGTTTTTAGATCCAACAGCTAGAAAAGGATTTGATTTCTAGTTCTTCGTCTACCTTGGATTGGAATAGAGGCCAATTTGACTTTTTGAAATTATATTATGGTATGTGCTGCTTGTGGTTAGTTGTTATATTTGTGGCGATTTTGGTGAGCAAAGGAAACTGATCACTGCAGTGGAGATGACAAGTATGGTCCTGGATTAGTACCAAATTCTGGCATAAATAAAACCTTATCAAAACTGACATTAGCAAAGTGGCAGTGGTGGAACTGAAACACCCATGCACACTCTACGTATACATACATATTCTTGTCATATTTTTTAAGTTCAAAGAGACCGTATAAATAAATACCAACCTGTGTAAAAATATAATTTTTACAGGCCGATATTGAACATTTATAAATATCCTTAAACCTATTCTTTACTTTAACTCACTAGTAATAGAAGTTGTTCATGTTAGGTTCTCAATCGTAACACTCACGAACATAATCGCCAAATCATGTCTGAACGTGATAATTAACCTATGTATATCGTTCATGAACTGCTTGACTCTTATCTTAATCTTTTTTTATACATTTGCAGTACCTCGAACAGAAATTATTACCAATTGGGAATAATATTGAACTTGTTGTTATGGACAACTCGTTAATGAGCGCCGGCTGTATATCGTGCACAACTAAACCTTTTGCGATCGAAATTCAAAAATTTCAAAGGGAATTACAAAAATATGTCGAAAGCTTGCCAAAAGACTGCTACGCTCCGAGGTAAGTAGATTTTAATTCACTTATGCGTTTAAATATTAATAAAATAAATCTTCGCAGAGCTGATGAACTTTGTGTTGCAAAGTACAATGAAGATGGTCTATGGTATAGAGGACGTTGTTTAGAAGTTGTTGGTGATGGCCATCCAACTATACTTTTTCTTGATTATGGTAACATTTCCATGATTCACATCGATAACATTCGACGTTATCCATCGCAATTTACCTACCCCATATACACAGTAGATTGCGAAATTCAAGGTAATACATATTAGTTTGTTAGTGAGTGACTAAATTCAAATAAAAATTTTAAGGTTTGCCGGAATTGTGTACTGATGTCGTAGTGGAAAAACTGGAAGAACTTATACCTCATGGTAGCGTTATTAATTGTGATAGCGTTGTGATGGCAAGCGAAGAAGATCATTTTTATTCCATATCTTTGCCGGTTGTTATACACAAATTGTCAGAGTCCGGTTTGCTATAACACACAAAATAATTTCGTATAAAAGTGTGCATGTTAACCATTTTATTTTTCATTTATAAATGTTATTTATTTAATGAAAGTGCTTATTAGGGATAAAATCCTGGATTAAATTTTTCGTAACAGGGGTTTCATGCATTACACCTTCCAGCAAAATTGATTCAGATTCACGGAAATATTGTTCTTACGTTTCAGATTAATCGGAATATGTATTTTTGTATACCCGTGAAAAAAGTGTAGATATGATATGATCTTAGCAGATGTAAGAAGATGAGATAAGACGAATGATCATATTTAATAGCACCACTTTAGACCATAACTGAACTATAAAATATTTAAATATATCTTATCGTATATAATTTTAGTCCCGGACAGATATAGTTGGATCTATCCTGAGACATAATTAGGTATAATGTGAGATATAATATACATAGATATATATTTATACAAGGTATTTCAAAAGAAGTCATCCGATGTTGTTTGGCTCTCATTTCGATTCTGTTTTTTGATTATGTTTATTTGAAACTTTAGAATTTTATTGGTTAAGTTGAGAGATATTGGTTAAATGGGCGCCTTCACAATTGATTACCATACGGGCTCGTTTTATGGCATTTCTAATCACTTCGGCGAGAACATCGGGCGACAGATTCTCGCACTCGTGTCGAATGTTGACCTTGAGGGACTTCAAAACACCCCACAAAAAAGTCTGGAACGGTTAAATCGGGCGATCTTGCGAGCCAGTGCAAATCGCCAAAACGAGAGATGAGGTGACCCGGGAACGCCGCCTTCAGAATATCGGTTGCGGCTCGCGCAGTGTGTGCCGTTGATCCGTCCGGAACCACATGTCCTCCAGTCCTAATTCGTCGAATTGCGGCAGAAAAAACTCGGTTAACATGGCCCTATAGCGCGCACCGTCAGAGAATATCATATACATGGTTGTAAAATAACGTATGATCTAAAAACTATTATACATAAAGAGTAGGATCACAACAGGGTTGTATTTTATCATTCCATTACAATACTTCCCCTGAATGAACTATTCTAAACAAAATAATAAGTTAATTCAAATTTCTTAATCTAAACAATCATAAAACATAATAATTCCCTGAACTTATTTAAATCATGAAATTCCAAATTGGTTCCTTAAATAAATTAATTTCCGGGGTGTAACAGCCTTTGTGAGAACATCAGCGACCATCTCGTCTGTACTTATGTATTGAAGAACAACTTCTTTTGACTCGATCTTCTGTCGTATAAATTTGGCTTTGATGTCAACGTGCTTTGTTCTTGGCGAGTAGTTGTTATTCACTTGTATAGCTCCTCTGTTATCGCACCATTTTACAATATTCCCAGTACTTCCAAGATCGATCTCAGCATCTAAGCGTTTTAGCCAAGTTGATTCCTGGATAGCTGCAGTTTTGGACATGAACTCAGCTTCTGTTGATGATAAAGCTACAGTCTTTTGTCTCTTTGTTGCCAATGTTATAGCGGCTGACTAAAACATAAACACATATCCGGTGGTAGATCGTCGACCGTCAACATTTCCAGCCCAGTCTGCGTCGCAATATCCTCTGATGCTGTCGTTAACCGGCTTTTGGTACACAAGGGATTGATTAATAGTTCCCTTAAGGTATCATCACCCTTTTCACCGCTTCCCAGTGCGGTCTCCCAGGATTGTTACCAAAACGACTTAGCATGTTCACCACATAGCATATGTCAGGTCATGAAATCGTTGCAGCGAATAGCAAGCACCCTATTGCCTGCATGTGTGGAACTTTCAACGTGCTATTTCTGTCGACGTCGGTAGATGGAGACATACTCGCTGAAAGTTTCTGATTGCAGTCCATAGGTGTACTTGAAGGATTGCGTCTTTAATGTCGAATCTTGACAAGACATCGGCAATATACTTTGACTGGTCGCCTTTGATTGAATCTTCCTTGCGTGTTATCTTCATACCCAGTGCTGACGACGCTTCCCCCATGTCTATCATCTTAAATTTTTCTCCAAGTGTTTTCTTCATGAAATTCAGAGTTTCCATGTCGTTACAAAATAACAAAATGTCGTCTACGTAAATGGCAATATAAATCGTCTTACATTTAGTCACTCTGTAGTATAGGCCCTGGTCGACATCGCTTCTCTGAAGGCCCATGATGAGAAGTTCGTTGTTTAAAGTATGATTCCACTCTCCCAGACTGCTTCAGACCGTAAATTTACCTCTTCAGTTTACACACTTTACCAGAACCGTCGTTAAATTCTTCGCGCTGCTGCCTATATACGGTTTCCTCTAACTTGCCATTCAAATAAGCGCATACGGCATCCATTTGGTGTACGATTAGATAATTTTTCACAGCCAGTGCCAACAGAAACCGTATAGTGTCGTACCTTACAACAGGGGCAAAAGTTTCCGTGTAGTCAATGCCCTGACGCTGGCTACATCCTTTCGCGACTAATCTTGCCTTCCACCGCAACGGATTTCTCTGTTCGTCGTATATTGTTCGGAAACCCCATTTTGATTTTACTGCCCTTTGGTCTTTCGGAAATTCTGTTAGATCCCATGTGTGGTTTGCCGTTAATACATCAAATTCAACACGCATTGCATTCTTCCATTTTGTTGAAAAGTCGGAGTTTATAGCGTCCTGCACACTATCTGTATCACCCGAGACGAACTGCATTGCGCAGAAACTATGTTGCGTTTTATTTGCAATTCGTTCAGAACGACGTGCTCCTGCCACTACTGGAACGTTGTTGGCTTCATAATAGTTCGGAGTCCATTCATCGTCATTACGGTTCCTCTACAGCAATAGTATCGGGCGGCCAGCTAGTATCTTCAAATTCTTGACTGCTATCGGTTTCGTTTTCAGATTCTGTGGCAGTTTGATTTTCCGGTGTCGATTCATTAATATCAGCGCCTTCCCCTGAATTGACATTCGGAATTAGCTCGGTGAAATAAAAACTGTCTCCACTTTGGTGCACGTTAACTTTGCTTTTTTTAAGGAAAACCACATCACGGCTAACAATTATTTTACCATCAATCGGATTAAATACTCTGTAGGCTTTGCTGATATCGCTATATCCCATCATTATGCCCTCTGTGGATTTTGAGTCTAGCTTGCTTCGTCTTTCCTTAGGAATATGAACAAGAGCCGGACATCCAAAAACTCGTAAACATTTCAAGTTAGGCCGGCGTCCAGAATATATTTCCTCTGGGCATTGATCCATATTTCTGCACGGCACTCTGTTGGTTAAAAAACATGCCGTCATAGCAGCTTCCACCCAGAATCGGTTATCCAGTCCACTTTCTAGCAACATGCAACGAACCCGCTCAATCAATGTACGATTGATACGTTCAGCCACTCCATTTTGTTCCGGAGAATAAGGTCTTTTGATGTATAACTCCGCTTGCCTTTAGGAACGATGCAAATTTTTCGTTGACATATTCTCCCCCGTTGTTCGATCGTAGCACTTTAATTCTCTTTGAAATTTGGTTTTCTACCATCTTCTTAAAATCGACGAATTTGTTGAAGACTTCTGATCTCCCCTGAAGGAGATACACGAACATCTTGAAAAATCATCTACAAAGGTCACCAGATAACGAGCACCGGGGAATGACTCACATTTTAGCGGACCCAGGACTATGGAATGGACTAGCTCCAATAACTGAGTCGCGCGATTTCCTTCATCGTGAATTGGTCTCCGTGTCTGCTTCCCTTTAATGCACGTTACGCATGGCTCAAAATTCTCTCTGCGTAAGTTTTGATTGCAGATGTGCCCTAATCTGCCATGCCAGACATCAAAATCGTTGGTGGCCAAAAACACATTATTTTTCGTTGTACACTCCAACCGGTACAGATCGCAGATGCAACGAGTTTTTTTGCTTCGTTGAAAATTTTACAACTGTCTCCTTCAAATATAATCCGTTTGCCATCTGTCTCACTGATAGAAGGTTCGCACACAAGTTTGGCATGTACTCAACATCTCTAACTGTAACGGTGCCCTTTCCGCTAGACAAAAACAAGTCGACGTCGCCAACACTCAACATTCATTTCACTGTTATTAGCAACAACAATTTTCCTATTTAGTACTTCGTTTGCATTGTACATGTCGTTTTTGTTGTTGCTCATGTGATTGCTGGCGCCGCTGTCTACGTACCAATACCCAGAATTGTTGTTTTCGTGCACAAGTTGTGTTGCTGTTGTATTTGCACAAGCGCTCGAACAGTTACACGATGAAGCAATAAGGGTTGAAGCAAACAATACTTCGTTGTTTCGTTCATATTTGTGTCCGTTATATTTCGTATACTTCTTGTTGGAATTTTTTGGACAATTTCTGGAAATATGACCAAATCCTTTACAGGTATAACACTGAATTTGCTTCTTGCCCTTCATCAAATTCTTCGAGTACATCGCTGGTTTTTTTCTTCGCTGTGGTCAAACTTCGCATCTTGGAGTAAAAGATTTTTTACGGTGTCTACTGTTAGCTTTTCCTGTTTTCCACGGCCATCACTTACGGCTTAAAATCCTCCGTCAAACCCGCTAACATCAGCGATGCAGTCAGCTCATCGTCTATATTAAGACCTGCATTTTTCACTTTTAATGCCGTGATACCAACTCATTGACATACCCTGTACAGAAACGTAGTTTTGAAATTTTATGTTCACGAGCTGTTTCAGAAGCTCCACTTTTCTGGTCAAGCCTGTGTCTTCATATGCGCTCATCAACGCATTCCATGCTAGTTTTGCGGTTGTAGCTGTAGCGATATGGCCGTAGTTGCCAGGATCAACCATAAGAGTGATCTCTGTGAAACCACGTTCGTTTACATCAGCATCAGTATTCGCAACCACACCAGGCTTCAACAATTTTCCAACATCCTTTGATGACTAATAAAGACTTCGCTTGTCTTTTCCATACATCAAAATTAAATAACCAGAAACAATTAAACTAAATTCACTTCAAAAAAATATTTGTATACTCGCGTGTCATGCGGCCCATAACCTGTTGAGTTGAATTCATTTATTAGACTGACTTCGAATCGAACAAACGTTACTTAGCTTGTGTCGATAAGAAGCAGAGAATATCATATACATGGTTGTAAAATAACGTATGATCTAAAAACTATTATACTACTCTTTAGGATCACAACAGGGTTGTATTTTATCATTCTATTACAATAAGTTTTGCTTGTTCACGTACCCGCTGAGGTGGAAATGAGCCTCATCGCTCATTATGATTTTGGTGGAACAATCGTCCTCGAGATTGAGGATGGCTCGAACGTAGGTTACACGCGTTTGGCGGCTGACAGCCAGCAGCTGATGCACGGACTGACTTTGTATGCGAACATGCGCAGTTCTTTGACCAAAATTCGCCATAGGCAGGACCGGCTGATGGCTAATTGCGAGGCACGGCGTCTGGTCGATGTTTCCGGCGACAACTCGACGTCCTCAGCAACAGCGGCGATATTCTCGGCAGAACGGGTGCTCCGGGGCTGGCCACTCCTGGCAACGTCTCGTGTGGTCCCATACTCTTAAGGTTAGTGGCCAAACGGCGCAGTGTTTGCGCAGTCGGTGTCGGACGGCCGGGGAATCGACGACGGTTTTCGCGCTGCGCCAAACACCCTGTATATATAATGCCTTTATATGTAGTTATGTAATATATGCACCTAGATATAACCTTATATCTCACCGGATCTAATTATATCTCACGTAAGATTCAATTATATCTGGTCGGAACAAATTTGGAATAATGAAATCTAGTTGGATATGGTAAGATCAAATCATATCCACAATTTTTTACACTGGTAGTCATTATTTTTTCAAGCTCAAAATCTCTAGAACCAGAGCATTATAAACTTAAGTGTAGTTTTTAATATTAAGCTACATATGTCCATACGAAATCCAAATCTGCAAGAGTGGTACTGTTATATGTACAGGTTGATTTTATACACATTTTTGGGTAAACTAACAGAAAATTACTATGCATTTTTCACCACTTGAGTAACACACCTAACTAAATCATTAGTTATGTCCTTGTATATGGGGACATTTATTAGTTAATTTATGGGGTATAAACAAACTTCACCGCCGCGTACAAGACAAATAGATTTCCATCTTAATGCATCCCGACTGAATGCATTAAGTTGGACACCAATTATGAAGCTCAACGTGGTTTTGAACCTCTCGACTCATGGTTTGAATTTTCGAGGGTCCATGTTGGGCGCCAATTATGTCTCATGCGCAGGCCAGATTGCTGAGGTTTATTTAACGTCAATTTCCCTACTGTCGCACATCATTAAGCGGCTTGCTTGGTATGCCATGCTTAAGCCTGGGCTGGTAAACTCGCCGGACGGGGGGATCTTTCCACTTAATGACATCGACACAATCTGACATGGCAAACATCAAGAATACATACCAAGGCTAAAAAAACAAACGAACTGAAAGCACACGATATTCTACGACATAATAAAAATAAAAGAACGGAGCCCAAACGGATATTTCGTTAGATGGAGTGGTACAAAACAAAAAAAAAAAAAACAAACGCGTCCATTGAAACCGAATGGATATAAGATTAGATGTTTTAAAGAAATAGAATTGTGAATATAGGGGAAAAACTTTATTTGCCTAGAAAAGTTCACTGATGGGTGTTGTCATCAGTGGAGCCCACCCTCACGAAGCCCCTACGCTTCACCATGACTATTACTTCTCAGAGTCCCAATTAGATGACGTTACCGAACGACGCCTACTTTCGCTTCACCTTACCATAAATGTTGGCTTAAGCCATCATATTAACACACATGAAAATTTCCATAAACATTACAAAACTTTATTACAGAAATTTTCGTATCTTAAACGTATCACTTAATCTTTCATAAGTTATTTTAAAAATCACAATTTAATAGCGCCTCTAAGGGCGAAGCAAAACCCCTCAACGGACGCGGACTGTCGCTAAGACCAAAATCAGTAACCGTGGAAGGACTAACATTATTAAAAATTTACTATTCTCCATTATCTTCTTACGGTTTTTATACTTTAATCTTAAAAATAAACATTTATATTAACCTTATTTGGCAATTGCGTTTATATTATTCTTGAGGCAAGGTGAACTATTTAAGGTGCATAAAGCGTAGAATTACCACTAACATGCGCGGGTTTACGAATTAGGCCCCGTGGCCTGAATTAGCTTTTCGACAAGCTACACTATAAAACTTCCCGATATCGTTGCTAGGTCCGACCTAGAATAACGCGCGCGGGTTTATGTGCTCAGAGGCAATTTTTTTAGACTTTAGATTCATTTATTGTCCATATTCTGTTATGCAAATATCAGCTCTTATATATATACTTTCATCTTTTCTCTAGCATCAAGTGACAACTCTAGAGTTACAATTTTTTCTGGGTAACTTAAATATAGACGGCCAGCCCATTTACTACTTTACATATTACTTTCCTAGAACCTTATTTTCAGCTTTCCTGGGAAAAGGACATTAAAAACCCTGATTATTTTTTCCTAAAAACTAACTTACACACTAACCTACTGCTAAACTTATACTAGAAAATAAGATAAACAAAATGATATAAAGCAACAAAAGAAAAAATGCACAAATGATAAAATAATAATAAATTATAAGAATTCATCCAACTTGAATCGTATTCAATTCAACAATAGCAATCATCATTGGGCCGTATTATAGACCAGATTGTCCGTATCATGCGATCCGTATCTCCTATGATAAAACAGAAGCTTTCCCCTTTGATCATGTAGCATACCTTTATTATTCAATTCTAATAGCCCCATTGGTCCTAAAGCCCCTTTTGTCCTCACTATGGTCTCAAACTTCTCAGCTTATTCGACATTCATCAACCACATCGTTATCATTTTCATTCATCTTGCACTTTTCAAGGAAACCGATGGCTAGATTAGTCATCCAGACGTCGATCCTTTCTATTTTCGCTATTTTTGCCTGTTCGTAGATTGATACACAGGAGGGGCTGGTCCAGTTCCCCGATCCATCAACTTTGGCCCTTAGGCCCAGACGTCTCAATATTTTTCTCTCTATCTTCCTTAGTTTCTCCATTTGGCATGAACTTATTGCGTACCAGGTTGGGAATGCGTACGCTATTAGCGGTCTTATTATTTGCTTGTATACTAGGAGTCTAATTCTCGCGTTCAGGCCTTTTCCTCTACTAAGCACTCTGGCGTAGTTGGCATACACCCCTCTTACTTTCTCCAGAATATGGCTGACATGCTCCCTGAATTCCATATTCGCCGAGAATTTGACTCCTAGATACTTTATCGTTTGTTCATTAGCTATGGTGTTCCCATCTATTTTTATGTTGGGTGTGTATTTTCTGGCGTTCTTATATATGTTCAATGCTTTTCCCTTGGCCATGAAGGTGGAGCATTTTTGAATGTTAAGTTTTAGGTACCATTCCTTAAAATATTTTCCTAGGTCTTGTAGGTAGGTTTGGAGTTTTTTGTTCGCCGCTTTTGCCCTGACGTGTGATGCTGCTATTATTATATCATCCGCAAAGATGTAAATCTGCTCGCCGTTCTGTGGTTGTGGTATATCTGCTAGATATATGTTATATAACACCGGCCCCAGTATTGAGCCTTGGGGCACTCCAGCTCTAGTTGCTAATTCTTCAGAATGTCCACCATTCACGTCGACAGTGAAGGTTCTGTCGGTCAGGTAGTTATAAACCAGTCTTGATATCTGGCTATCGAACTTGTACTTTTCCTTCATTTTGTAAATGATGCCCTCTTGCCATACTGTGTCGAATGCTTTCTCGAAGTCGAGACTGACTGCTATTGTTGCTTTCCTTTTATTAATCCCCTTGGCTATTCTGTCAGTAAATGCCATTAGTGCGTGGTTGGCCGACAGTCCCCTTCTGAATCTAAATTGAAATTGTTGTAATATTTTCTCCTTTTCCAGGTGTTCGTTAATCTTTTCCAGTATAAATTTTTCAAACAATTTCCCTATATTTGGGAGCAGGGCTATTGGTCGGTAGTTTTGCGTTTCTGTGGGGTCCTTTCCGGGTTTCAATATCGGTATAACCTTTGAGTGTTTCCATTTGGTGGGGAAGTAACCAATATTTATGCAGTTATTGAAGATTATTGCTAATGGTTTCCAAATTCTTTTGTCGGTTTTACGCAGCACAAAGTTAGGAATGCCGTCGGGGCCACTGCTCTTTTTATTGTTCAATTTCTTAATGGCTTTCCCTACCTCCTCTGGTGTTATGGTTTTGGTATTTGTTCCCGTATTGTTAGATCCATCGGACTTTTGTAACTCATTGAATATTTTACTAGGGTTATGATTTTTCATTTCCTGTATTGCCGCTATCTTTTCACTGTCATGAGATCCTGTTTCCCTTGCCAGTTGGATGGATTGAAATTTGTTAGCCAGCACTTTCGCCTTACTCCTGTCGTCATCAGCTATTTCCCCTCTACTGCTAGTTAGCCTGGGGATTCTCTTTGTTAGTGTCATAACCGCAAGTCTTTTAACTTTGTTGTACATGAGTGGGTTAGGCTTTATGTTTTCCAGTTTACTTATATAATATTCTTCCTCGAAGTTCAGTACCAATTCTTCTATTATTTTTTTGATGTTCCTTATTTGGGCGTTCAGGGTTATTTTTCTGAAAGGGTCACTTGTTCTATAGGCTCTTCTTTTCAGGCGTTTCTTCTGTTTCATTAGATCAAGGATGTTGTTCGGAAGTGGCAGTGTCGTTCCCCTGGATGGTCTTATTTTTGGAATTGCTGAGTCCATGGCATTTTTGAAGGCCTCACCTATTCTGTCCACTGCTGTGTCTATTTCGTCTATTGTCATGTTTCTGTTCGTTGGTAATTGTATTGTCATCAGTTCAGTATGTAGTTTGTTATTAAATTGTGATCTGTTTAGTCGTTCGTAGTTGTATATCTCTGTCCGTCCCTGTTCTTCAAGTTCGTCGGTGTCAATTTGTATCTCTATGGCCCTATGGTCGGAGTCATAGTCCAGAGTTTTCGTAGGGTTCTGTCCGTGGCCCATTGGAACTAGTCCAATGGTCGTCATGAACAAGTCAATGTACAATTCGCCTCTTGTCGGGTCTGTAGTTCGTCTTATGTGTAGGTGAGGGCACGTCATCAGCCATTCGCTCAGCGTTTTTCCATTGGAGTTGGTGTTGTTTCCTCCCCATGAGGGATGTTTTGCATTAAGGTCGGCTCCAATTATAATCTCGTTATTGCCTGCGACGCCATCAAGTGTGTCCAGGTCACTTATACTGAGTTTGTCCTGCGGTCTTAAGTATAGGGCCATTACCATTGTATCGATGCCGCTTTTGGTTCTTATTTGGACAACTGTTGCCTCAATTTCCTTAGTGTTAACAGTAACCCTTTCACACTTGATGTTGTCGCGCACGCAAATAGCCGTTCCTCCACCTTTTCCCTGCATTCTATCCTGCCTGTGGGTGACGTATCCTCTCATTTCGAACTTGTGCCTTATGGACAATTTATGCTCCGCCAACATTATTATATCCGGTCTATTTTCATCAGCAAAATGCTGTAGGTAGTGTCTCCTGACTTTGGAGATTATGGAATTAGTATTTATGAATATTACTTTAAGGGGCTTAACCATGAATTCTTAAGCTCATCATTAGGCCAAATAGGGTCCTGGCTTTTTCCGAGCCATCCGTGATGCGGGAATATTCCTCCGCAAAATCACCTATTTTGCTCATGCATGTCATGAAATCCTTTCCTAGGTATTTGGAGCAGTCGGTGTTTATTGTATCAAATAACTGGTTTGCCTGCATCATTTGCGTTTGGCCTCTGCTCGCCGTATTTGCCCTTGGTCTTTCGTTTACGATGTTATTAACTGCGTTGGCGTATGATCTTCCTTCCGTTCTATAAGCCGTGGGAAATCTTTTCGGTGTGTTTTCAATATGCGTTCTTGCCGCCTTTCTTTCGTCTAATCTTTTCTTCACCTCTCTTCTCTTTGGGCAAAACTGTGAGCTTGCCACGTGTCCTTCAACGTCGCAGTTTGCGCATTTTACTGGCATACCAATTGTTTTGACTATAAGTCCGGTTGTCGGGTCTTTGGCCACAAATTCCTGGACATTTAGTTCTCTGTTCGGCACCTTGCAGTTCCCTGGGCCGTGGGATTGGCTGCATTTAACACACCTATATGGCATGCTGCAATTAGTAGATACGTGGCCAAATCGCTGGCAGTTGCGGCACTGGACCAAACCTCCCCTTTTATCCTATAACTTCGGCATCCATCAAATCATCTTCTTCACTTTCACTTTCGTTACCCCTTGGGGTTTTTAGCATAATTCTATATTCATTGATCTTCTTTTGTTGATTTTGTAATTCAGTTTCATGACTTTTTATTTTATTTTTTGATTCTATTAGTTCATTGCTTAGCATTTCCATTTTTTCGTTCATTAACTTTATCATTTGCTGCAGTTTTTCAATTTCACTGTTCTTTTCGGAATCACTGTCGGAAGCCATGTCCGTTCTTCCTCTTTTGTTTTTCGTTTTATTTTTCTCTTTTTCTCCCATTTCCGGGCTGTCCTTTTCTTTTAGATAATATTCCCGGCTCATATTTTCGCCGCTTTTAGCTTTTCTCATGTTTGATCCACCCGGCAAGTTAAATACTGCCGTTGGTCAAAACTTTGGGACTCTATTTCACCCCTATCCACCTTATTTTGTTCTGTCACTGTGTTATGATGCCTCTATTTTCCATTATAATTGTGCCAAAACTAAATCTTGATGCCTTTATATTTTAACTTACATTCGTTAACAAATTTCCTTTATTCTTTTTATTATTATTAAATTTCTCTTAAAACCACTGTCATTTGTTATTTCGACCAAAAGTCGTCAAATGACACTAATTTTACGATCGTTTGGAATATCCTAAACGGCTAACAATTGCATGCCGTGGAAGATGTTATAAACCACTTTTTATTTCACTTAAATGGGCACAATTTATCATCAATTTTAATTCTCACACGATATCATCTTTATCATTGGAAAAACATTAAATTTGGGGAAATTTACTTATGGCATTTTCAAAAACGTAACCTTTTCACAATTTGTCTTCCACTGAAGAAAAATCTTCTAGGCATATTATCTTTGTAAATTTAACTTTTAGGTTTTTCTTACTTCAATTTTGAAATTTTAACTGTTAGGCTTTTTAATTTAATGGAACTTAAATTCTCAATAGCTTATTCTCTAGTGATTCGCAGGAAATGGCCAATTTTTAAACGTTTGCTATTTATTACCGGGAAGAATTATCTCTTCGTAAACATGGATTTCTTATTAATTTTTCGTCACTTATTCTTTTGGCATTTCATCTTCATTTTACAATTTTATTTTTCTTTCAGGCAGCTTTATCTTCATTCGTTTTTCTTTCAGGGAAACTCCATATTTTCGACATTTTCTGGTTTTTCCACTTTTCCTAATCTTTGTCAATAGCACTCGTAAGTCCGGGGATAAAAACAACGGACTTACCTTTTGTCCTTTAATGGGTGGGTGTGTCTTACTTTTTACCACTGGTGTAATGAAAGTGTTAGATGTGATGATTCTGATGAACTGCAGATGAATATGAATATGATGGTGCCCCTAATGGATGTCGGGGTGTGTTTTTCCTGCTATACGCCGCTGCTGTCTATAGTGTCGGTAACTTCCGATGATTAATCAACACGGTTCCCTACCGCATTACGGGATTGCCTGGTTATGCTGGCAAATAATTGCCTCACACAAACCCGACCTTCCCCTGAAACTACGCTTACCCGAGTTCTATTTGGTTCGATGCACCTTAACCAATGCTGGAACTCGGCGGTGTCTAGATTTGGTTTCTTTAACAGTTGCCGTTGGCCTGCTGTGAATTGGGTTATTTAGGCTGGAAGGGGGAAAAGAAAAATTAGCCTCAACAAGAAAACCTCTCTGTCCGTCCTGCCCTGAACTTACCTTATGCGCCTTGATTATTGGACACGCGGGTTGCTTTGCTGTCTCAAAATGGCCAAACGAAATTGACTCCAAAGTGCTGGAGTTTGGACACTCTTTCCTTGTTGGTTTCCCAAAGACTTCGCTTGTCTTTTCCATACATCAAAATTCTCCCTTCCTCGTAATCTCTCCAAGGGGAATGATGTTAAATTTCCTCCAACCATTTTCACTAAAGGTACCGTTCTCAAATAACCAGAAACAATTAAACTAAATTCACTTCAAAAAAATATTTTTATACTCGCGTGTCATGCGGCCCATAACCTGTTGAGTTGAATTCATTTATTAGACTGACTTCGAATCGAACAAACGTTACTTAGCTTGTGTCGATAAGAAGCAGAGAATATCATATACATGGTTGTAAAATAACGTATGATCTAAAAACTATTATACATAAAGAGTAGGATCACAACAGGGTTGTATTTTATCATTCCATTACAGTCAGTTTTGTTTGTTCACGTACCCCCTGAGGTGGAAATGAGCCTCATCTCTCATGATTTTCTTGGAAAAATCGTCCTCGAGATTGAGGATGGCTTGAACGTAGGTTACACGCGTTTGGCGGTTGACAGGCAGCAGCTGATGCACGGACAGACTTTGTATGCGAACATGCGCAGTTCTTTGACCAAAATTCGCCATAGGCAGGACCGGCTGATGGCTAATTGCGAGGCACTGCGTCTGGTCTATGTTTCCGGCGACAACTCGACGTCCTCAGCAACAGCGGCGATATTCTCGGCAGAACGGGCGCTCCGCGGCTGGCCACTCCTGGCAACGTCTCGTGTGGTCTCATACTCTTCAAGGTTAGTGGCCAAATGGCGCAGTGTTTGCGCAGTCGGTGTCGGACGGCCGGGGAATCGACGACGGTTTTCGCGCTGCGCCAACACCACAGACTTTTGTTACGCAAAAAAATAGACACGATTATTCCGCGTTCTTGTGGAGTGTATCGCTCCATGGCTTGTTTACTTGTATTCTACATCTGTCTAGTCCACAAATGTCAAAACAGATTTGATATTTGATAAGAGCATCTTCCAATAGGGTTGTCACTTTTGAAACACCCTGTATATATAATGCCTTTATATGTAGTTATGTAATATATGGATCGGATCTAATTATATCTCACGTAAGATTCAATTATATCTGGTCGGTATTGGTTTTTCTACTTTAATTGAAACACTTTCTGTATAGTTTTAATTTACTTGTTCTTTTTATTCTTTACTGACACAAAGGCACGTCTATTCTCTCTCATGTTTTCACAGTTAATGGCAAATTCATTTCAGACAAAGACAAAGTACTAGATGTAATAAATTTAGTTTTTGAAAGAGAGTAACACATACATATGTGCGTATGTAAATGCTCTTGGAATAGAGCGCCATTTCCAACACGCCGCCTCAAAAATAAATCGGAAAGAAAAACTTAAAATCATAAATATTTCATATACATAAGTACTTATATACTGTTTTAAATAATATTATCAATTTCACCCTGTTACATTAGTATATTTAAATAAATATATATATAAATTATGAAGTTCCTTCTTATAAACAACTTCAAGTTTTGAGTTCTGTTACTAAACTGACTTTATTATTATTTCCAAATACACTTTATGGTTCTTAATACTATCCTAACTCGTTTGCAGATTGCTGATGTTGCGCCTCGTGCATAGTGTTCTGTTTTAATCTTCTTTTGGTGGGAACCACGTAGACTGCTGATGTTGCGCCTCGTGTGTGGAGTTCCGTTTCATTAGCCAGAGCTATTCGCTAACATTACTGTTGGTTGCAATTGAAATCCCATCGCTGACATTGCAGTTAGTGGTCGAACGAGACATTAGAGTGAGACGATGGGAATTGTGTCGATTATTAGGGTGAGGCGATGGGGATCGTGTTAACTCCTCCCTCACTTAAATGTGGGCCGTCCTCGGGCCTCTTGTAGCTATTGATAACGGCCTCGACGTCGTGGCGTCTTATTGCTCGACTTTGGTGGATCTTGAAGATAATAAAAAAACTGAGGAGCAGAATTATGGTTATCAGGCCCGAAATCGCGAAATAGCGGGCCCTATTGTCCTTTCCCTGACCTCGTTGATGTGTCGCAAATTTTCTATGCTTAACCTCTGAAGATACGGAAGACTGAGTACCTCTTGGTAGCTTGTTATATTGAGAGTCACTGTTGTTGACGGAGTAGGGATTTTCTTTAGCTCGCCCTTCTGGTTCTTAAAGATGGATCCATTAACATTGATTTCATCGTCAAAGGTGATTAGGTAAGTGCCGGTAACTGTTGTAGAGGAGCCGTCAGCGTTTTTTATCACGGCAGTGTTGTCATTGATAATCATCACACCATCGTCGACAATTTGTAGTGGCTCAAGATGGCTAGGTCTCATGCTGCAGTGGGCCATTATACCAGCGTGAAGCTGCTGGGCACATGTCGGTTCTAACGATTCTCTGCAGAATGATGTCGTTAGTGTAGCTCTGCAGTTTCCAATTGGGAGTACACGATTCCCACAAGTGGCATCATTGTTGTCTCCGGCAAGGTGCAATATAGTTCCATTGTGTTGGACGGGGAGAAGAGTAACTTTCTTACATTCTAGTTTAGGCTTAGGATATTTAATTATAAAGTGCAATAAACTATTGTCTAATAGGACTTTGACAGACGATACCTCCAAAAGATCTGTTCCAGTTGCATTCATTAAGCCTATCTTCAATACATTCTTTAAGTCCTCGGAATCTAAAAGGACGGGATTTATAATCCCTATTTTAGCAAGTGTGACTGACATCAATAGAGTTTCAATTTCGGCAATTATCATTCTATTCCTTGCAAGTAGAATTTCATATAAATGGCCAGTATCGATTTGTTCGAGTTTTGAAGTTCTAGTAATTTTATTGACAACATCCGTCAGTCTGTTTATCTGGTCCTGTGTTTTCGTGTTTATCAATACCTGCTCGTTGATCGACTCTACAAGTTCTTGTTGTCTGAACTGAAGACCCTCAAATTTCCGAGCCTTTTTTTATTCCTGACCAGTACAGATTCGCCCACGTCAAATGTTCTATTCTGCCTGGAAGCGTTGTTTCTCCCTAACGATGTTTGTTGTGCTTTCGTTATTTTCTCCCTTACCCTTTCCCTAACATCGGGTGGCGAGAAGTGAATGACGTCTATTGGTCTTTTTCCTGTCACGGAATGGATTGTCCGATTATATTTTATAGTTGCTTGTAAAATAAGATCGCTAGTGTCGTTTGTCCTTTCCTCTAATTTGAGACATCTCGCAATTTCAGACAGAGTGCTATGGAAGCGCTCAATCTGTCCATTTGAAGTGCTGTGGAGAGGAGGAGCGTCGCAATTTCAACGCCAAATTGGTCTCGTAATAGAGATTTGATTGTCTCGGATTTCAATGACGGTTCATTGTCATAATAAATATTCTTTGTGTCCGGAAAAAAGTTCATTAAGATCCAAAATAGTGCGAGATGGTATTAGCTGAACTACCGCGAATTTAGAAAATTTATCGATACAGGTGAGAAAGTGTTTCTTATCTGTAGAAAATATATCAATATGCAGCATCTCGCCTACATAAGATGGTAACGGTGTTGTTCCCATTTCCTGTGACGTGAAAGCGCGTCTGCGACATAATTCTCCTTGCCAGGCTTGTGGAAAATTTTCGCGTTGTGTTCATCTACAAATGCCATCCAACGTTTAATCTTAGCGTTTGGGTTTCTATCCGAAACGGAAAACGTAAGAGGTTGGTGGTCAGTATAAATATTCAGGTTCCTCACGCCGTATAGATAATTTCTTAGCTTCTGGAGGGCCCAGACAATAGCCAACAATTCGCTCTCGTTCGTCGCATAGTTCAGTTCTCTGTACTTCAATGTCCTTGATATCATCGTTATGGGTCTACCGCTTTGAGAGAGAACGGCGCCTAAGCCCAATGCGGACGCGTCTGTTGTTAGATCAAATGGTCTCTTAAAGTCTGGGTAAAGTAACATGACCTCTTCAGAGGCAAGAATTTCCCTTAATTTCCCGAAGGTTTGGAGCTCTTCTCCGTTCAAGTCTATCTTAATTCTCCTGGATTGAGAGGCGCTGACCTTACCATTTTCTCCCTTCAGGATGTCGGTCAGTGGTTTTGCTATTGAAGCAAAATCCTTAATGAAGCACCTGTAGTAACTTGCCAGACCCAGAAATGATCTGACGTTAAAAAGTGTTGTGGGTTGTTCATAGTTGCGGATCGCTTCAACTTTTTCCGGGCTTGTTTTGATTCCCCCTCTGGACACAATGAATCCGAGATATTCAACACTTTCCTTAAAAAATGTGATTTTTCCCGAGAAACCCTCATGTTAGCTTCGTACAGTCTTTCTAAGACCCATGAGATGTGCTTAATGTGATCCTCCTCATTCTCGGAAATGATAATAACATCATCTACATAAACGTAGCACGTTTTTCCGATTTGCTCCCTCAAAACATCATCTATGGCCCTTTGGAAGATGCTAGGGGCATGTTTGAGGCCGAAAGGGAGCCGGCAAAACTCATACTTCCCATTTCCAACCGAGAAGGCCGTTTTCTCTCTGTCTCGTTCGGAGAGTGAAATCTGGTGGAAGCCTGACTTAAGGTCCAGTGTTGTGAAAAATCTTGCTTTACCAAGATTTGAAAGAATCACTGTCACTTCCGGGATGGGATATATATCGTCAACAGTTATATTATTCAATTTCCTAAAATCTATTACGAGACGTTTCCTCGTGTTTCCATGTTCGTCCTTTCCCTTCTTATCCACAACCCAAATGGGGTTGTTGTATGGGGATCTGGACGGTCTTATCACGCCATTTTTCAGTAGGTCTTTTATTTCAGTATTAACAAAGTCTGCTACGCCCATAGGATACGGGTATAGCTTAGAGTACACCGGATCGTCACTATTGGTGCGAATAGTGGCAACGATGTTAGTGTTGTAGGGAAGTGATTCGTTGGGGTTTGCAAAAACTCCCGACAACTTCTCGAGCGCTTCCCTAAATTTCCCAGATATTACCTGAGGCACTTCTATATCCTCAACTTTCGTAAAGTTCACGTTTGCGCATATTAGGAATAAAAGCTTTTCTACTTGTAGTGACTTGCTTCTTTAAGGTTTCATCAAAAACTGACGCTTCTTCATTATTTTCCCCTCCCTTTCAAATCGTTGCAGGTATAATATTATCTTCGTGTGAGTGTCGGAATACACTCCAGAGTTGTATTCCCATCGGTCACGTTACAGAGTTGCATTTAAATATCATGAGTTTACAAACAAATAGTTGAATTAAATAACTAGATGGCGCTTCACAACAATTAGCTAAATTGAATAATAATAAATTAGGATAATAACAAATTAGTTAAATAGAACAATAATAAATCACAGTAGGCAGCATTTATAAACTAGTAGCGTTAACAATTATAGTACATACAATATGATAAGTAAAACCTCAGGAGGGTTGCCAGCTTAACACAATCCATTACAGCTCGGCCATCCTGACTCTTTGATTGACCTCAATCAACTTATTTTCCTAGCCACTTTCTCATGCGTTTGGCTTCAATCACCCCATCGTACGGCAGCTGGGTAATTTGGCAATTTTCAATGTCTCGTATTACGTAACGATCATTATCTAAGACTTTGTGTACTACGTATGGACCTCGGAAAATATCATTTAGTTTTTTATTTTTGCCAACGGTGGTGTCAATATGACGAATAACAACAAAGTCACCCTCATAAAACAATTCGGCTGGTTTACTCCTCTTTAAAAAATATTCTAAATTTTTTTCTTGCGAGCTTATAATAGCCTCAGACGCATTATTACGAATTTGTCCCAAATCACGAATATGTTCGGTCGGACGCTTTTCCTGCAAATATTCAGTTAGCAAATCAATTCCCGTACCGCGTTGTTCGACACCAAATAATAACATGCTCGGAGACTGCTTCGACGAACAATGTGTCGTATTGTTCATGGCGAATTCGATTTGTATTAACATCTGTGACCAATCAGCGTGATTCAGAGGATTTGTCACTTTACTTAACATAGCCTTAAGCACCCTATTCACTCTCTCGACCTGACCATTCGCTTGTGCAGATGCCACTGCAACCTTTACATGGTCTACATTATTGGCTAAAAGAAATGAGCTAAATTCGGAAGAAGTAAAACATGTGCCTCGGTCACTTATAATTCGTCTAGGCCTCGAGTAGCTTATAAAATATTTATCTAAACATGCGATAACTTCTTTCGTACTTGTTGACTTAACAGCAAATAACTTAACGAATTTCGTAAAACTATCGATTACAACTAAAATATGTTTTCGCTGAGAGCTTATCGAAGGAAGTGGCCCAAAATGGTCAATATGAATCGTATCGAATGGTACAGGCTTCTTAGGGATGTTGTACAAGTTTTGTCTATTTATTCTCACCGGAGGGGAGCACATAATGCATCGTAAACAATTCTTTATAAATTTTTCTATTTTCACCCTCATATTTTTGAACCAATAATTTCTTTTAATTTGTTCATATGTCTTTACAGTGCCCATATGACAAATCTTCTCGTGTATCGACCTAATAACATTTTCTTCTAACTCGGAAGGAACGTATAGTAACAGTTTGTCTATGTTATTTCCTCGGAAAACCATACCGTCTATTAATTTAAAATTCGCAACCTCTTCGTTTTCTAAGCGTAGTCTTAATTCCGTAATGTCATTGTCCCTATTTTGAGCGGCGTGAATCATAAAATCTAGTTCTCTTTCATCTGACACACTTACTACTTTACAGGGTATAATATTCGGTATATCGTAATCTTCGGCGTCTTCGGTGTCGTAGGGGTCGTCGAGGTCGTCGGGGTCGTCGTCGGCGAGCTCGTTAAATAAAATAGCGGAGGTTGGCGTTACTGTATCCCTTACTAAGATTTCGTCATCGGCGTCGGTTTTAGTTTCGTCTGAATTCACACAAAAATTTTCCATCATGTTGTGAAAGAAATCTTTCGAGGTCTCCGGCCGTTCGTGACATCTACTTAGTGCATCCGCATGACTCATAGTCGTTCCCCCTCTATGAATTATCTTGTAGTCATAATGCTCCATTTGTAAGGTCCACCTAGCTATCTTCGGGCTAATATCTTTTTTATTCAGAGTCAGCGTGAGGGCATTACAGTCTGTTACTATTTTAAAATAGATATCAAATCGTTCTAAAGCGTGAACAATAGCTAATGTTTCAAGTTCGAAACTATGCATTCGGGATTCAGATGCCGAAGTAGCTTTAGAGAAAAAGAAAACCGGGTGCAACTTTCCGTCGTTCTGTCTTTGTAATAGTACCGCTCCAAATCCAACCTTACTAGCGTCGGTATGTAATTCGGTCTCGTTATGTGGGTTATATATGGCCAAAACCGGAGGTGATGTTAATTTAGTTCTTAACTCGAAAAATGCTTGCTTACAAGTTTCGTCAAATTTAAAATTTCCTCCGCTTCTTAACAGTTGTAGTAAGGGGTGTACAATCTTCGCGTAATCTCTTACGAACTTCCGAAAATATGAAAATAATCCCAGGCATGACTGGAGCTGTTTAAAATTTACTGGCGGAGGGTATAAGGCTAATGCCTGAAGGTGCGAATTATTAGGGCGCATACCATCTTTGTCTACTGTATAACCCAAGTAGTCTATAGTTCCATAAGCAAAGCTACATTTTTTTAAATTCAATTCTAAACCCAACGATGCCAGACGACGTAGGACTTCGGATAAAACATTAGTATGGGTTTCAAAATCTGGAGTGGCTATTGATATATCGTCGAGGTAAACAATTATTTTTCCCGTTTCAATCAAATCACGTAAGGCACAATTGATATATCTTTGGAAAACCGCCGGCGCGTTGCGCAACCCGAATGGCATTCGGTTATATTCAAATTGTCCGTCGGGTGTCACAAATGACGTATACTTCTTCGAATCTTCGTTTAAACGAACATGAAAAAATCCGTTCTTTAAGTCGAGTGTAGAAAAATATTTATTACCGCCCAAATATTCCATGCATGTCTCGATAAGAGGTAACGGAAAATTATCCCGCACCGTAAATTTATTTAGTGTTCGAAAATCTACGCATTTACGATACTCTCCATTCTTTTTCAAAACCATCACAACCGGCGATGCATACTCCGACTCACTACGTCTTATTATTCCGTTTTCCAAAAGTTCATCAATTATCTTCCTTAATGCCGTACGTTCTGCAACAGCTAATCTACGAGGTCGAAAATTAAAATGAGTGTCGCTCTGTAACCTGATCTTCATTTCGTAATCATACGGAAAAACATCTGTACCCGAATCTAAATATTGATTTTCAACTATATTCTTAATTATATTTTTTTCCCTGCTGTTTAGCATTGGACAAATGTCCAAGCCTTCGGTTATGCCATCCACATCAATGGCCATAATTTGATCGCAAGCAAATTCAAAAGGTGAAACTAATTGTCCTCTAATCGCCCTAGAGTCGGTTTATATCGAACTGTGTTGCAAGCCCTGAACAAAGTCACGCGGCTTCAACACCAAAGCGGAGGGTAAATTATCAATTTGCAACAAAACTACTTCCACCGAAACACTCGAGCTTACAGAACAAAAACGTGATATTTGAGATTCATTTACATCTCTAAGATTAATTTTATTCGTAGAATTTTTCTTCTTATTAATATAGCATAATTGGATATTAAATTTTCTGAGGAAGTCCCGGCCCAACAATAAGGGCACGGGCAAAGTTTTATTAGGGACTACTAGTAGGTTCACAAAATTTGTTTGGCCTCTAAATGATATCTCGGCTGTTATCTTCCCCAAGGTCCATATCTCTGTCCCACCAAGTCCATGGAACCCAGTCCGTATTGGGGTTCGATTGATTTCAAACGGTATTTCATTATCGCGTACCAAATTTACCGGGCTGCCAGTATCGAAAAGGGATGAAATGAATTTAATATTACTAACCTGTACGTCTCTTAAGTTAAGAAATTTTACCCCTACCATATTTGTATAAAAAACCTCCTCATCGGCATCTTCGTCGGTGACAGCGGCAATCATCGTCTTTAGCTTCTGTATACGTTTGCTATTCTTGCACGTCTTGTGTTGATGTCCGGTCTGCCAGCAATTGAAACATACGCCAATCGGTCTCTCCTCGTACGGGCACTGCGGTTTCATATGTCCCATCCTCGAGCAATTATAACATCGGATTCCCTCGTTGTTCGTCTTTGATGCGTCGGTTTTTTGTTCATCCACCTTGGCTTTGGTGTTTGGCATACTTAGGTTGTCGGTTCTTCCTCTAATGCTCTGCCTCTGCTCGTGCATGTCTACGGCATTCTTTAGGTCATCCATGCATTTCGCGGCCGCAAACAAAATATAATCCGCAACACACCCTTGCAAACCCTCTTGTATGAACGCAATCAGTTCAAAGTCGCTGACGTCACCTCGCATGGCAATGGTCTCCATCTCCATAATGTACCTACGTACGCTTTCGTCTGTCCTCTTTCTTCGGCATCGCAGAGTGTTGTAAATTTCTTGCCGGCTGACTGTTCGCCCAAATTCTTTTAGTAGTTTTGTCTTAAGGTCGGCGTATGACAACGATCCTCGGCTCAGCAGCAGACGAGCAGAGCCAGTTAGTGAATTACGTAGGGCTAAAAATTTCAATAGTTCGTCGGCTTTTACCTGCTGCAGCACCTCCTCGAGATTTCGAATAAATTCTCCCACACCATACGAACGGTCTTCGCCACTGAACTTGATGATGGCATGTTCAATCTCCTGAAAATGAACTACCCGCTTAGGCGCAGTTGTGGCATCGTCATCATTATCTGCGTTTTCCATCTTTTCAATTTCCTTGCGCAAGCGTAAAATTTCATGGCGGCGTCGCAAAATTTCTATTTCGTCATCCAATCTATTTTGCTCTTCAGCTAATGTCGTATTGCGAATCACAGTATGAGTGTGCGTGTGTGTGGCAGTCAGCGGCAGCGCAGTCGTCGGCAACGAATGTGTTGAGGTAGGAGGATTTGCATTATCGATTGACGGAGGGTTTGCACAAGCGGCGTCGGCGGCAGTCTCTGTGTAAAAAGATGACGAAAGTTTTGTGTTAGACAGCATCGGTGTGTTTTCACAAGTAGCAGAAAAATTTGTAGCGGAGGTCACCGGAGGTTTGGCAACAGGAGGGCCATCAATTGCTGTCCCAATTGGAGTTTTGTCTGAGGTGTTTATATCGGAGGTAGTCGGAGGGCCAGCGGCGTTAATTGCATCAGCGGTTGTCGTAGGGTTCAAGGGAGCATCGGTTTCGTCGTACGAATCCTCTGTGGAAGCGTTAATCTCGGTGTTAAGGCAGTAGGCAGCTTCCACTTCTTCTCGGTGTTCAGAGAAAATTTTCCGGAGTTCATCCACCGTGGACTTATTTGGGAATTGCACTCCAGCAAAACTGAGTGCATCCTGCAGTTGGTTTTTCTTCAACTTGGCTTCCATTTTTCCTTTATTTCGGTTGTGTATGTGTTGTTTTTTTTTCCAGGGCAATCCCACTTCTGACGTTGTAGTGACTTGCTTCTTTAAGGTTTCATCAAAAACTGACGCTTCTTCATTATTTTCCCCTCCCCTTCAAATCGTTGCAGGTATAATATTATCTTCGTGTGAGTGTCGGAATACACTCCAGAGTTGTATTCCCATCGGTCACGTTACAGAGTTGCATTTAAATATCATGAGTTTACAAACAAATAGTTGAATTAAATAACTAGATGGCGCTTCACAACAATTAGCTAAATTGAATAATAATAAATTAGGATAATAACAAATTAGTTAAATAGAACAATAATAAATCACAGTAGGCAGCATTTATAAACTAGTAGCGTTAACAATTACAGTACATACAATATGATAAGTAAAACCTCAGGAGGGTTGCCAGCTTAACACAATCCATTACATACTCCTGTCTCAGTCCTCATTTCCTTATTTTTAAAATCTAATGTCGCACTCATCTGTGTTAACAGATCGAGGCCGACAATACCGTCAAACGTTGAAAGTGATGGAAGAATGAAGAAGTTGGTATTAGTGTCGAAAACGTTAGCTACACATTTTTCCCTAATGGTAGTGAAGCCATGAATATATTTCACTACAAAAGGACAATCTACTGGGACCACATGTTTTAATCCTTTTATAGGTTTTATGTAATTCTTTGAAGCCCCAGTATCTATTAATAATTTAATTGTCCTCCCTGCTATAACCCTTTCTATGTATGGTAGCAGGGAGCTATACCTAAAAAATTAATGTGGTCATAATCGTCTGCAGCATCAACGTCAACGCCGTCCGCTTCTAGTTCTGTCAATTCATGATACTCCCGCTCTGTCTGAGGAGCTTCCTGCGAAAGTATATTGATTCTCTGTTGTTTAGGCCCAGTGAATCTAGCCGTACCACTGTTCGGCCTTTTCACTGTCTGCGCATTCGTCTGGTCATTGTATTGCCCCTGCGAAGGGCCGACGTTATTTGAGTTGTATCTCGTTGACCGCCTAAAACGTGATGACTCGTCCATGTCCATTGGTTCATCCGTGTCACGTCTTTGCGCATTTCTATTGTCAGATACTTGCCGTCTGGCAAAATGGGGGTTTTTATTCTGCGCTCCAGCTGACGGTTGTGGTTCACCTCGTTCAGCTCTCGCGATTAGACTCGACTTATTGCGCCAAGGCTAGAGCCGACGGCAAATCGCTTGGCCGTGCCGAAAAGAGTACGTTACTCAATTCCTTCTTGGTACCGGAAATAAACACGCGTAGCGCATCCATCCTGTATTTAGCATTGATCGATGTGGCAATAGGTCCGTCATATGTCATGATTGTCTTATTCGTAAGTAGGGTCAGTTTCTTCTCTACTTCGTCATAGAATTGCAAGAGTGTCATGTTCCCTTGGCGGAGTGTGGAAAGCTCTTGCTCTATAAGATAAATGGGCCGCTTGTCTGAAAAAGTAAAGTCAAGGCGGGCAATAATGGCCCTAAAATTTAGGACCGTGTTAATAGAGGACAGCACCATGTCTGCCGGTCCTTTTACTTTATTCCTAATAATGGCCACTGCCTGGTAATGTTTGGAGCTTCCATCATGACTCTCAAAAATTTTATAAGCAGTATGTGCCGCTTGGCGCCACAATACGTATGTTTCGTGCTTTCCCTCAAAGTCCGGTAACGACTTCACAATGTCCAGGGATTCGTCACACTGACGTCGGAATCTCTATTTCCCTGTATGATTCTATCTCAGGTGTTGGTGCCGCAATTGTCTCAATCCGATTTTTCAATTCAGTTAAAGCTGCCGTGATGGCGGTATCTATAAGAATACGTAAGTGCTCTGCTGTCGTCATGTTTGAATTATCTTTCGTTCTTGTATCAACCGAAATTCTATTAATACCTTCTGTCAAAAGCTCGATTTCTTGATCTAATTCCTGTCCATTCATTCAGAGAAAAAATTTATATCTTTTCCACTATAGCAAGAATATTTTATTTTTCCAGAAAAAGTATTAATTAATTTTTTAAATTTAACCTTCGATGTCAATCACAATCACCCAAATTTACAATTTTCTTTAAGAAACTTTATAGGATTACTCTAGGTTTAATTTTCTTGTATTCTTAAAATTAATTAAATCTTACAATTCTTGTCTGCGTCGGCTTTTCATTTCTGCTGTTGCTTTTGCTGCTAAAACTAAGCTGCTTCCTCTCTCTTTTCTTCTTCGCGACCCAGGCTATTTCGAAGCTCTGGTGACTATTTTGTTATTGTCAGCACTTGGGCACTTTTTACTTTATGTCTTTATTTTATATTTGGTTTTTATATCGAGTAAACTTTTTGTTATTTATTTGCTCTTTTTCCGGTGAGCGCTGGTGTTTTGTTTTTTTTCTTTTTCAATACTTGTTTGTTTTTTTTTTAACGATTTAACTAGTTTGTTTTCCTTGGGCTTTGGTTACTTGATTTATCTTCCCTTTTTTCACACCTCATTTTTATAACGAGTTAGTCTTTAGTTATTTGTTTATTTTATTAACAGGGTGGCTTGGGTTCTTTTTATTTTTATTTAATTGTTAACACTTATTTGCCTTTATAACGAGTTAATCAATTTTTTCCCGTTGGGCGCCAATTATGAAGTTCCTTCTTATAAACAACTTCAAGTTTTGAGTTCTGTTACTAAACTGACTTTATTATTATTTCCAAATACACTTTATGGTTCTTAATACTATCCTAACTCGTTTGCAGATTGCTGATGTTGCGCCTCGTGCATAGTGTTCTGTTTTAATCTTCTTTTGGTGGGAACCACGTAGACTGCTGATGTTGCGCCTCGTGTGTGGAGTTCCGTTTCATTAGCCAGAGCTATTCGCTAACATTACTGTTGGTTGCAATTGAAATCCCATCGCTGACATTGCAGTTAGTGGTCGAACGAGACATTAGAGTGAGACGATGGGAATTGTGTCGATTAAGACATTAGGGTGAGGCGATGGGGATCGTGTTAACTTATATATATATAAATAATACAAACAAATAAAATGCCTTCTTTGTGTCCTCTGGGAGATTACATAAATAGCCCAACATTTGTTGCGTGGATTAGGAAAACCCAGTAAAACCTAACCAGACTATGAAATAAGCAACTATAATAAGCAATATAATAATTATATGTTAAAATATTATTCCCATTTCGAATCTGAATTTTAAAAATGAAACTTCTGGTAATGGCTTCGTCAAGACATCTGCGACTTGTTCGCCTGTAGGAACATATTTAAGTTTAATAACATTATTTTCAATTTGTTCCCTAGAAAAATGATATTTTATATCAATATGCTTTGATCGCTTATGGCTAGTTGGATTGTTTGCTATGCTTATACAACCGTTATTGTCTTCAAATATTATGATTGGTTTTGACATATCTAATTTTATGCTATTTCCCAAAGATTTTAAACACAAAGCCTCTCTAACAGCTTCAAAGAGAGCCATATATTCAGCTTCAGTCGATGAAGCTGCTACTGACACCTGCCTTTTAGTATTCCAGCTTATTGTGCATTGGTCGAAAAGTTTAAATAAATAACCTGTTGTACTTTTCCTATCTGTATTATCATGTCCTCCCCAATCAGAATCAACGAAGCCACTTATAATATCGCAATAGTTACCCCGAATGTAAGTTAATTTCACACTACTTGAACCTTTGAGATATCTCAAAACTCTTTTCAAATATTTCCAAAGTTCTTCGTTATTTTTATTAACGTATCTACTCAAAATATTAATCGATATGCACAAATCAGGTCGGGTGCATTCCATTATATACATTAAGCATCCAACTAAATTTCGGCATGGAGCGTCGCAAACCGTATCTGAATTCAAAGCTTCATAATCTAATTTACTTTGTAGTGGCGTACTCACAGCTTTACAGTCTTGCATTCCAAATTTGCTTAAAACTGTTTTTATATAAGCACTCTGATCTAAAGTTATCGTATCATTATCTCTTTGAATACGAATTCCCAAAAACAGTTTAATTTCCTCTAAGTCTACCATCCGAAATTTATTCATTAAATAATCTTTAAAATTGATCATTGTCCCAATTTTAGCCGTGGCAATTACTAGATCATCTACATAAAGCACTACATAGATATTTTCAGATACATCTCCCTTATCTAAGATATAAATACAACGGTCTACAGAAGAATTTGGAAAACCTATACTTTTAAGAGCCTCTTCAAATATTTCAAACCAACATTTTGCAGCTTGTTTTAAGCCATATAGTGATTTATGTAGCCTACAAACTTGATTACCTTTACATTGAACACCCTCCGGAACTCTCATATAAATTTCCTCTTTTAATATCCCACTCAGGAATGCAGTCTTAACATCCATATGATGTACTAATAAGTTGAACTGATTTGAAAAAGCTAAAATTAATCTAAAACTTGAAATTCTAGCTACTGGTGCAAATGTTTCATTATAATCTATAAAATATTCTTGACTAAAACCCCGGGCAACCAGACGGGCTTTATTTTTAAATGGATTTCCAAACTCATCATTTTTAATTGTAAATATCCATTTACAATCCACAATATTCTTATCTTCTGGTTTTGATAGCAATGACCATGTATTGTTCATTAATAATGAATCAATTTCATCTTTAATTGCTTGTTCCCAAAGAACTTTATCATCTCTATTTTTAATTTCCTGATATGAAGTAGGAACATTATATACTCATCTGATATGTCATCTATCTTATATGAAACAGAAGGATTATTTTTAATTCTATCACTTCGTCTTGGCTCAACTACTGTTTGTATCTCGGATGGATTATTTTCATTACTTTGAGATGAAGACATATTTTGCGCATCTGTTTCAGTTACAGATTTATTTAGCCTGTTATCTAATTTTGTCATTTTAGTAGGAATAACTTCGTTTCCAATTAAATTTCGCATATCTGAATTACAATTACCAGATTTATGAGATTTATTTACTGATTTTGACATACTGTCAGATGCATCAGTTTCACAACTGGTGTTTTCAATACTAACACCTTCTAGTGTTAACTCTGGCCTTGTTACCAAGAAATTTGTCTCATCCACAACCACATCTCTTACCATAAGAAACTTCTCAGTTTCTACTACCCAAACTTTATATCCGTTTGGTCCATGACCAACTAATATGGCTTTCCATGATTTTTCATCAAATTTTGATTTCATGGTTTTATTGTGAACATAAACTGTTGCACCAAATACTTTTAAGTATTTTATTTGAGGCTTTTTACCATGCCACAATTCAAATGGTGTTTTATCTATTTTTAAGGCTTTTGTCGGTGACAAATTTATCAAGTATGTTGCGGTAAGAACCGCCTCACCCCAGAAACACTTTGGCAAACTAGCACCTAGTATATAGTTCTTACCATACGCTCTGAAACTCCATTTAACTGTGGTGTTCTAGGAACTGTTAAATGATAACTTATGCCTTTCTTAACACAAAAATCTTTCATCTCATTTGATAAATATTCACCTCCATTATCCGAGTACAAATTAACTATTTTTAAATTAAAACGAGCCTCAGCCTTCCCAACATGATCTTTAAACACTGAAAATACATCTGATTTATAAGTGATCAAATATGTAACACAATAGTGAGTATTTTCATCAACAAAAAATACAAAGTAGTTTTTATTATCAACTGTTGCAGGAGTTATTGTGCCGCAAACATCCGTAAGCACAATAAATAATGGTCGTTTAACATAACTTTTATCTTTTACTTTATTTAATGGTAAACGTGCTTGTTTACCACTTATGCACGCTTCACACAAATTGTCACTAGGTATTATTTTGTTTAATTGTTCAACATCATTAACCATTTGCTTATTCTTTAATAGCATAAATTTTGATTTTTCAATATGGCCCAAACGCTGATGCCACAGTTGATAATTACTACCTACAGTACTATAAACCTGTCCATCTGAAACTTCTCTTGAAATGTTTATTTTAAAATAAACCGTAAATAAGTTATTTAAAGGTTTACCTTTTATAATGAGTTTACCTTTTTTGATAATTTCAACATTATCTTTGCTAAAAACGATCGTCATTCCAGCTTCTTGCATTCTGCGCACTGATAATAAATTATATGGAACATATGGGCAATATAATACATCCTCGAGTATCCCTTCAACGCCAGTACTGCTGATAACGTGAATGCTGCCTTTCTTTGTAGCTAATATAAATACACCATTTTTAGCCACAGAAATTTTTGTTGGTGGCTGAAGGTCGATGAATTTGCCAGTAAGGTCCTCTCTGTTGATAAGATGGTCTGATGCTCCTGAGTCCAGTAGAAATTTTATTTGCCCATTGTTGTCATCAGCTTGATAGTCTCCAACCATAAAGGCAAAACCTGAAACTGCTACATTTGATGTTGATGCTTCAGTTTGTTGCACTGCCTGAACTGTTTTCTTGTTATTGTTTGAATTTTGGAGTCCTCGTTTAAAATGAAAGCAATCTATCTTTTTATGGCCTTTTCGTCCGCAATAATAGCACTTGATGTTAACAGGCTTTTTATAGTTTTTAAAAGTCTTTGCTCTGAAATGTCCTTGACGATGATATTTTGAAGTTTTAGAAGCATTAAATGTATTATTTTTATGTGGTGCAATTTTATTTTCCGCGAATTACGTACTTAAGACGTTGAATTCAGTTTAAAAACTAACCTTTATTTATTTCATTCTCTTTGTTCTTAGTCTACCTTAACAAAATATGAATTGCAGCTATTCTGCAATTCAGCATAAACTTATCTCTAATGAGTTGGAAAGCATTCCCATGGTTTTGATGGCAATACGAAACCTTTGGATTTGCTGTGACAGACAGACAGGTAACAAAGTATGTGTTAGTACAAACACATATTTTGTCTACTTGATTGTATGTAACTCCTCCATCCCTGGTAGAAAAATTCTCCTGAATTAGGTAATTAAATATTGTCGTATCTTTCCGCAATTTCTTCAACTGCTTTGTGTTGAATATCTTTTTGAATTTTGATTCGTATATTATTTTTCCTTACAATTATAAATATAACAGTCAATGTGACTACCATAATTATGATTAACGTTGCATTTATGCCATATGAGATATTTCTGGTTGACTTCAATTCTTCAATCATTTTGATGTTTTCTACTTGGGTTACTTTTAGTTGATTAAAGTTAATTTCATGTTTTTTTGTGAAATTGTACAATGTTTCATCGTTATCATATGCAAATTTATCATAGGTGTACATTTTCTTGTTTGAGTATTCACTATTTAATATTTTTATTGAACAATTATAAAATTCTATTAAGTTGTTTCCATTGACATTTATTAGTTTTCTGTCATCACAATTGTGTATTAAAGAATTGTTTTTTGCATTTTTAATTATTATGGTTTCTTCATCAACATAAGTTACTGATTGTTCTTTATTAATTTTAAGTTTGCAATTATTATGAAAAATACAATTTGGACGTTTAATTAATTTTTGTAGGGTTGTATGTTCTTTATATAAATAATTTATATTGCTTATTTTTACAAAGTATTGTTGTTCTTCTTCGATTTCTAAAAAATTTGTATTTGGTATAGGTAATATTAATTTTACATTAGTTGTTTCAAAGTTAGTAGGTATTTTGATGGCAAATACCAGTATATTATTATTGTAATACATAACACCTTGTTGTACTAATTTTAATTTGTAAAAATCTATGTTAAATGTTTCGATTTCGTCTGATGTTAGAATACTAGCGTGAAGTATATTATGTTTGGCAGCAGCAATGTTGTCTTGTATTTGGTTGATTCTGTTCTCTATGAATTTTAGTTTGAACATTATGTCCGAAAAATGAAAATGTTGGGCAATATATTCGTTCTGTGATTGCAATTCTTTAATAGCTTGAATCGTCTTGTTTCTGTCATTACAAATTGTAGATTTTAATAATTTAATGCTGTCTGAGAAATGTTCATTTATCAAAATTTGTTTGTTTATTGCATTTATGGCATTATGACTATTTTGGGTCACTATATTTAAATGTTCAGTTATTATGTTTCTATCTTCATCGTCCATAGTACCAATGAGCCATTTTTGCCAAGATCCGACAACATTGGCAAGTCCTCTTTTAAAACGAAATTGTCCTAAAGGAATTATAGATTTTAATTTACTTTTCAATACCTGAATTTCTTTTGCTATTAATCCTTTATTTATAATTTGTATATTGTTTATGTAACTTTCAATATCTTCTATTACGGCATATATCTCCTGAGGATCTATCAAGTGTAATATAGTTACAGTCTCATTTACTATTTCTACAGACTTAACGTTTATAACAGCAAATCCTTGGTTCTGATTAAGAGGTTTGACCTGGAGCGTTCCGCAGTCGGGATATATATTAATGAGTGTCACCAATATTATTATGGCAATCTGCAAATTTCAATGGACGTTTAATGTTGGTAGGATGTACATTTTCTAAATTTCTTTTAATAAATTTGGGTTGTTCTTTATGTCGTACACTCCTATAATTTTTTATATAACCTTCTTGTCTTTGTTCTACATAATTGTCACGTTTATTATTTTCCTTGCATAATATCTGACGTTTTTTTGATTCGATACGATTTTTTATTGTATTGTGATCAACTTTTTGCTGTTCAGCTTCTAACGGAGTGTATGAATGATAGGTATTGTTATAGAATTTTATTGATTTTGCCATTTGAATAATTATTGGTAAGTTTTCCTCAAGATTAAATACCCTTATTTTCTCTGATATTGTATTATTTAATCTTTCAATGTCCGAGTTTCCGGTATGGCTATTAGTTTAGTTGCAGGTAAGTTTTCCTCAAGATTAAATACCCTTATTTTCTCTGATATTGTATTATTTAATCTTTCAATGTCCGAGTTTCCGGTATGGCTATTAGGTTTAGTTGCATGGTATTCAATATTTGTCTCCTCTAAAAACCTTCGGACATTTACTGTATTAAATTCGTTATCAAAAACAAGTTTCTTTATCCCTTTATAACTCAAGATCATAAAAATCCAAAATATTTGGAAATAACGTTTACTTATGCAAAAAAAACAAACACATATTTTTGATAATTTAAAAAAAAATTATTTTCTCTATATTATTTCTGTTACATTGAGTGTTACAAAGCTACACCGCATTTTTCGCAAATAGTTTGTGACACGCCAGTACATTGGGGAAACTTGCACCTTATTCTCTTTCCAACCCAAATCGGCCAATGACCTATTTGATCCTGTCGTACTGCCATAGGCGGAACATGTTGTGCTGGGCCCTTATGTTTCTTAGCTTGAATAATATTTTCAAAAGAGCTCCTTTTCTTTACATTGGGTTTTAATCCAAGCTTGCATAGAGTCTCTCCTATCTCAAGTCGGAAATCTGCTGAAGACATTTGTTTACCTTCAATGTTTTTTGAGGTTATGGCTCTACGATAAAGTAGCCAAGAATTTGCCATGGTGAGGTCCAATAAATGATAGAACATACGAACTTGCCATCTTTTACTTCGTACCTCTATTTTGTATCTTCCCATAATACTATCTATTAAATCGACGCCTCCCAAGTGCCGATTGTACTCCCCAACAACAAAAGGACGATCAATTTGAATGTATTTTTTATTTGATTTATCGTATCGCCTGACTTTGGTCTTAGGCAACTCACCAGCAAAAGTTGACAAGAGCATTACAGCTTTGTTGTCTTTCCATATGACATTCGAAATATCAATACCATTCACATCAGCAACATATTCAGTAGAATATCCTCTGTCCTTTCTTCGCACCTCCTTATCAGTGGGTGGGCATTTTGATATCAGGAATTCGATTGCGTCGAACCGTTCCAAGACTTAATATACCCTCTTTAGCTAAATACTCTAGCAACGGCAATGACGTAAAATAATTGTCAAAGTATATTTTATAATTTTGACGTCTTGGAACGATTCTGGACATTCTCATTACCACGTTTGCTGATGCCCCCAAATTTGCCTCATTGCTATGAACAATGTTTTCACCTCCTGTTTCAGGTTCTATATTATAGGTACATCCTGAAACTCCACTTAGAACATATATCTTATAGCCCCATTTATGAGGTTTCTGTAGATTATGTCTTTTTAAACTATTCCTTGCCTTAGTGGAGCAAATTTGCTCATCAACGCAAAGATATTCTTCCAATGGAACTCCACTAAAGGTTTCATTTAATTTTTCAACTACAGGTCTTATTTTGTAAAGCTTATCAGCATTTGGAGCATCACGTGGTGGTAAATTAGAATTGTCATTGAAATGAATTAACTGTCTAATTTTTTCAAATTTTTGTCTTGGCATTATCTCTTGTATCATGAGTGTACCAATTGATGCGGTCCAATGGCTAGTTACTCTTGGTAGTTTTATCAACGACATAATGTATATTATTCCAATAAATTGCTGAATATCGGTATCAGTTACATGTAATAATTGATTTGGATTTCTCTGAATTGCGTAGAGATTTGTTTGCTCTGCTATAAAACTTTGGGGAAAAAATTAAAAAAAAATTGTATAGGCGTTTCGAGCTCCAATAAGTTTGTTGGTAGTGCAGTGTTTCCTGTAAACTGTAATTGTTGCTGGTTTACTACCAAGCTCTTTTTCTTCCATGTTAACTGCGAAATTCTTTGTTTTGGTACTGTCGAAGCTAATTTTATTACTTCCATTGCTGGATCTGAAGATGAAGAACATGGATCAGGATTGGATGAAGAACCTGGATCAGGATTGGATGAAGAACCTGGATCATGATTGGATGAAGAACCTGGATCAGGACTACTGCTTTCGATATCCAGGGCTGACTCTGGATCATCTTCGATGTTTTGATCTGGCGTTGGTTGGAAGTCGGGGTCAGCAATGCTATCATCATCGCCATCTAGACCATCTTCACTGTCGTATTGGCAAAGTATGTCGTATATTTCACTTTCACGGAGTACTCGCGACGCCATTCTGGAATAAAACTATACAATTAGCCTCTCACATTCCTTTGTATTACTTGCCAATTTTTTTGCACTCATTAACTCAATGTTACATATATGTTACAAACATTAATATTTGCTTTTTGTTATAATAATAGTACTTTTACGTGTTGCAAATAATAGAATACCAAAATGATACACCTACCTATAATATTTTATCAAAATACCAAAGATGATTTTGAGATGATTTTACGAAATTTTCAATTTGCTTAACAGGGGGTTTTTTAAATTTTACGTAGTCCAAACTTCGAAGCGGCTCAAGTCAATAGTGGCGCCGTCCAAAAGGCTTATTGTGAATGAAAATTTTAATTAGTGTGTTGCCATAGTGTTAGAATGATTTAAATCAAAAAAGCGTTGCTATCACTTTATTTGGAGACATTTTTTGGGTTTGTTACAGATATGTCACACTGGGTTATTAAGGGTTATGTTTCCTTTTATAGCTAAGAATTCTCTGATTTTCTGAATAATAGTTTGGTTATTCCTATCTGGAAGGTGGAAGTGTACTGCCAATTTCGAGAATTTGTCTATAAAAATTATAAAAGATTGCTTGCTATTGACATATGTGTCAACATGAATTATTTCATTTGGCATAGATGGGGTTTCAGTATGCTGAAGATTCGGTTTTATAGGATTTCTATCGTATTTAGCGGATGTGCAGTGATCGCAATTATTTATAACTTTATGAACTGTAGTTTTAAGTTCTGGGTTATAGATTCGGTGTTTAATTCCTTCATATGTTGGAATAATTCCTGAGTGACCTTTTTCTTTTTTGTGATATAACGCTATTTGCTTTTTCAACTCCTCTATATTTTCAACATCAGTGGCAAAATAGGTGCATTTGTGGAATTTAACATCTATTCGGTTTTGATAATATTCTTTGATAGCACTTTGATATTCAGAAAATTTGCTTTCATCTACAAAAGAATAAATACCGATTTGGCCTTTTAGATTGTAGGCTGCAAGCTTACCTCCTATATTTTGCGAGCCCAAATCTTCATTGTCTATATATACTCTGGTTTTCCCGAAAACATTTATAGATTCTATATTAATTATTATTTGAAATTTGAAGCGATTGACAACTGTATCGAGAATATGGATATTGTCATTTAGGTTTTCGTCTTGTAATAAATTCTCCTCAGTGTTTATAGTTTCCACTAAAGGTTCGGTTTCATCGATACGGCTTAAGAAATCAGCTATGTGATTTTCTTTACCTTTAATATAATCTATTTTAGCGTTATAGTCCATTAAAATGACAAGCCAACGCTGCAGTCTAGGGTTTATATCTCTACCGTTATTCTTAGCTTGTAACCACTTGAGTGGTTGATGATCTGTGCTAAGATCAAACTCTACTCCGTAGAGATATGGTCGGAAATATTGTGTGCTCCAAACAATGGCTAATAGTTCTTTTTCGATTGTAGAATAATTTCTTTCATGTACATTTAGTGTTCTGGAGGCATAGCATATTGGATGACCCTCTTGGGTTAAAACAGCACCCAATGCAAAGTTACTAGCATCAGTTAGGAGCTTAAATTTTTTATTAAAGTTTGGATATCTTAAGATGGGTGGATTTACCAGAATATCTTTTAATTGTTCAAAAGCAGCAATAAAATTGGGATCATTTGAATTTACTTTTGAATTTTTTTTCAAATATTTTGTCATAGGATATGCAATTTTTGCATAATCTTTTATAAATTTCCTGTAAAATCCCGTCATCCCTAGGAATGATTTTATCCTTTTTTGTGTGTTTGGAAGCTTCAACTTCTGAATTATTTCCACTTTTCTTGGGTTTGGTTTGACACCTTTAGGTGTAAGAACATGACCTAAAAATTCCGGTTGGTTTTGTAAAAAATTGCATTTATCTATTTGGATTTTTAATTTGGCTTCCCGAAGCCGCTTGAATATTTTTTTCAAGTTAATTAAATGCTCATCTAAAGATGTGCTAAATATTAAAATATCATCCAAATAAACAATACAAATTTTATTTACATAGTCCCTTAGTACGGAGTTCATGAGTCTTTGAAAAGTAGATGGAGCATTTTTTAATCCAAATGGCATACGAATAAATTCGTAGTGTCCAAATGGAGTAGAAAATGCAGTTTTTTCCCTGTCATTTTGTTTCACCAAAATTTGATGGAACCCTTTTGCAAGGTCGACTGTTGAAAAATATTGGGCTCTGCCCAGTTTATCCAAAATTCCTTCCATATGAGGAATAGGAAATTTATCAGTTTTGGTGTATTCGTTGAGCTTCCTATAATCCACGACTAACCTCCATTTTTTGATACCAGAATTGTCAATTTTCTGGGGTACAATCCAAAGAGGGCTATTGTACGGGGAAGTACTTTCTTTAATGATATTTTGAGAAAGCATTTCATTAATTTGTTTTTGGATTTCATTTTCATGAACTCGTGGGTATCGGTATATTTTAGAATAAAGAGGTTTGTCTATAGATGTTGGAATTTCATGTTGTACTTCATTATAAAATAAATCTTGAAATTCTTCCAATAATTTTCTTAATTTACAAATTTTCATCCCGATTTAAATGATTTAAATTAAGTTGATTAATTTTACTGAAATCTGTATCTTCAATCGTCTGAATTGTATTGATATGATACGGAGATTGTTCTTCAAAAAGGATCTTTTTCCCAAAAATGTCCACAAATCTATTCTCTAAGTCAATTTTTGCTTTAAGGGGTATGAGAAAGTTTTGACCTATAATAGCATCATAGTTGCGGTTTGATTTATTTATTACTTTCCAAGACAATGTCCCTGGTATATTAAATTCCCTAGGAAATGGTGTAATAAGGCCAGTGGATGTAGAACCTGTGCCACTTAGTGTTCGAAATTTAAAAGGTTTTATTAAATCTATTTCAAGAAATTCGTCCTTGAAAAGATTATTTTTTATTATGCTAGTTTCTGATCCTGTATCAATGAGACAAGTAACTATTTTACTTCCTATCGTAAGTGCTATTAAGGGTAATTTGGATTTTGAGTGGTTTTGAGAAAATTTACTTCCTCGTCATCTGATTCTTCTTTTAAATGATCTATATCCATTGGAGTGGCTTTACTTGTAGATAATTCAGATTGGGGTTTTGTGAATGTTTTTTTTTCGAGAGCTATTTGTATATGTGTTTCTATTTTCATATTGATTTTTTGGAAAATTAGTTTTTTTTCTGTATCTGTTTTTTTATATTTTCTACATCTTTTGTCAATTGTTCTTTTATCATCTAGTAGATATAACTGTGAATAAACATTTTGCAAGGATTCTATGCTTAGAGTTTGTCCCACAATACATCCCCTAAATTGTCCATCGATTTTCGTCATAAGAATTTGAGTTAAGTCTCTGTCCACATTGTCCGGAGAGTACAGTTCTGGTTTATCATCGTCATAGGTATATATTTCATTTATTTTAAGCTTTGACTCCAATACAATGCTAAAGAGTTCTCTAAGACTACTTACTTTTATGTTTCTTATATAGTTAAATATATCTGCATAGGTTTTTTTCGGTCCATACTCCTTTTTTAATTGGTCCTTTATTGAATTCCAATTCGCTTCGTCAGGTAGTAGTCCTATTAATCTTCCAGGGTTTCCAATAATTTTGGAATTTCTTATAATGCCAGTGCTATAATTGATGATGTCGATATTATTTCCGCAAAGTTTGAAGAAATTCTCAACACTGTTAATAAACTGCAATAGCTGTTGACCTTTTCCAAACGGTTGGATCTGGTTAAGTTGGCTTAAGACTTCATTGAGACTAAGTCCTAAACCAAATGTCTGCCGTTGCTGTTGTGGTTGATTTTGTTGCTGCTGATGTTCCTGCAGTTGTTGGAGTTCAGCCATCATCATACTAGCTTGGTCAGACCTCAGTTTTGTTTCCGTCCAAATGGCCTCTCTTTGGGCCAGCTCTTGTTGTAAACTTATCTGGGCTTGTTGCTGGTCCTTTATATATGCCTCTTGTTTTAAAACAATGCACTCTAAGTGTTCGATTCTATTTCTTATTTCTTCATTCATTTTTATTTTATTTATTTTTTTTTTATTCAAATATTTTATTAACTTTTGTTAATTGGTTATTTTCCTTTTGTGACCAAATTGCTTTACATTAATTGCAACCAATAAAATGGTTTCTTCCTTTATTATCAAATATTTTATTCACTTTTTAGAGTCTCGGTTCACTAAATATCTATAGATATTTATTTCCTGCCGACTGCGCCAATTACGTACTTAAGACGTTGAATTCAGTTTAAAAACTAACCTTTATTTATTTCATTCTCTTTGTTCTTAGTCTACCTTAACAAAATATGAATTGCAGCTATTCTGCAATTCAGCATAAACTTATCTCTAAGCATTCCCATGGTTTTGATGGCAATACGAAACCTTTGGGTTTGCTGTGACAGACAGACAGGTAACAAAGTATGTGTTAGTACAAACACATATTTTGTCTACTTGATTGTATGTAACTCGCGTGAAGAACTTTTGCTCTAGTGTCGCGACATTCAGCTGCTATTTTTACTTCTTGATCCAGCAATCTAGTTTTGACAAAAGCCAACGTTAAGTTTTCTTCAGCAAGTGTTTCGATCGCGGTTATTATTCCATCATAAGCCGCAGGCAGTGTGAGCAAAAGATGCGACACTTTATCAGCCTCTTCCAGCCTTGCACCTGCAGCTAAGAGCTCCGCAATTAAGTCGTCAAAAGTTGTGAAAAGTTTTGCTAGAGACATGTCGCCTTGAAGTTTGAATGCAAGTAATTTCATTCGTATGGCCAACTGTGTTGCAAGACTTTTTCGCTCGTAGATGTGATCTAAATTATTGAAAATTTCTTTTGCAGAATATTCTGGTTTTGCAAATCCAAGAAAAGAGTCAGATAGAAACTCAACAATTACGCTCTTTGCAGTTCTCTCTGCTTTTTCCTATTCGTTATCTGTTTTAGTTGGCTTCTCATCATCTATGACCTTGATCACGTCCAGTTCTGTTAGCAACGCGAATTACGTTGTGGTCTAAATAGCTTCAGCTATGATATCCCAAATAAAACACTAAATAGCTTCAGCTATGAAGTACTGCTTTATTCATTAATTATCTTAAGACTATCTTAACTACAAAATATTCAAAACGTTTCCACTTCAAGAATTTTGTGTGGTGGACGAGATATGTCCACTCAGCATATTGCTCTATTTGTGCAGAGCAAACAAAGTAACGGAAACGATTTCGGTCGTTGCCTTTAGCTTTTGCTTTGCACAACAATTTGATCATTAATGTATCGATTTACAATTTCATTTATTTCAGTGGCGTAGGGGACAGTGGGATACGGATACGTAACTCCTCCCCCATTTGTCCCAGAATTCTCCTGAATTCTTTCGTCAATTTTAATGTTTACAGATTTTGCTTTAAAAATGTAACATATTATTGTTAAGCTTATCACTATCGATATAGATATAAATACAATCAGTGTATATGAAATCTGTTGATGCTTTTTCAATTCATTAATATTCTCAATATTTTTATAATTACTTAAAACTATATCGTTGAAAGTTAGTTTACTTGTAAAATTGTTTTTGTTGTAATTCGTAAAATCTGGAATCTTTTCCAAGTAACTTTCTTTTTGGTTATAGAATATTTCATTCTGAATAGTTATTTTACAATTTGAAAACATTACGATATTATTACCATCTATTATAAAGCTTGTATTTGCATTGCAATTGTTATCGATTTTCATATTTACGGCATTTTTCACTTTTACAGTTTCATCGTCCATCAATTCAAAAGATGTTTCGTTGTTAAATATTAATTTTCAATTATCTTTAAATACACAATTTTTTGTTAATTTTAATTCTTTTAACATTTTATTAGTGCTGTAAGTATCTGTATTGTTGTTTATGTTTACAATCATTTCTTGTTTTTCTTCGATTTCATAATACATGTTATTAGGCATGGGTAGAATTAATCTGACTTCAACTTTAATAAAATTTACAGGTATTTTAATTGAAAATATTAAACAATCATTATTGTATAGTAATACACCCATTTTGATTAATTTTAATTTATAAAAATCGATATTATATTTATCTATTTCCTCGGAAGTCAAAATAGAGGGATGAAAAATGTTATATTTAGCAGAGGATATATTGTCAAGAATTTGGTTTATCTTATTCTCTAAAAATTTTAATTTCATTAGTTGGTCGTTAAAGAGCAATTGACTTCTTATTTCCGAATTTTGTGTTTGGATGCTATTTATGGCTAAATCAATTTTCTTTCTATCATCTAGAATACTGGATCTTATCAGATTGATGCTATCATTAAAGTGGTTATTTATAATTACTTGCTGATTAACAGTTTCAATTATATTATGATTATTGCCATTAGCAATTTCTAGTTGACCTATTATATTTTGTCTGTCCTCATCGTCCATTACACCAAATAGCCATTTGTCTACCGATCCGACTATATTCAGTAAGCCACGTTTTTGCTGGTTACTCAAAGGCATTATAGATCTCAGTTTAGTCCTAAGGGTGGTAATTTCAGATTGGATAATGCTTCTATAATCGTTTTTCAATCCTATTGTATTTTGTTCTAGATCATCTATGATTTGGTTTATTTCGATTGGTCGGATTATGTGTAGTACTATTTTAGTTTCGTTTACTATTTCAGTATCAAATATTTTCAACACACTGTATCCATTTTCGTTATCAATTGGTGTTATTTGAATGTTCGCCTTCGAAAGCATTGGCATGCAAACTATCATTAACAGGATTATCGTCTGAAAGTAATGGGAATTTATTTGGTCTCTTAATATTTGTGTAATGTATTCCAATAAGATTTTGTTTCCTGAACTTTGGTTCTTCTTTATGCCTGACATTCTTGTAATTCTTTATATAACCCTCTTCACGATCATCATGATATTCTTCTCTGCCATCATTCCGTTTATCGATTACTTTTCTTTTCGCTTTGTTTATTCTATCTTTAAGAACTTCAACCTCAACTTTACCATATTGGGCTTCAAGGGGTGTACATTTTATTGTACTATGAAAACTGTTATTGTAAAACATTATGGCCTTGGTCGTTTGTTCTGTAATACCTAGTTTTTCTTCTAGGTTTAGGCTTCTGATTCTTTCTGTAATTGTATTATGCAGGCTCTCTATGTCTGAGTTACCCGTATGGCTGTTAGGTTTCGTTACGTGGAACTCTATTTGCTCTTCATTTAAGAAATCTATGACGTTTTTGGATTTAAATTCATTGTCAAAGACGAATTTTTCAACCTTACCTTTTATGGCGAGAAATTCTTGAATTTTCTGGACAATTGTTTGACTATTTCTATCGGGAAGGTGAAAACAAACTGCATGCTTTGACAATTTGTCAATAAAAATAATAAAAGAGTTTTTGCTATTGGTATATGTATCGACATGGATAATATCATTAACCTTCAGTGGGGTCTCAGTAAAAGCAAATTTCGGTTTGACCGGTTTTCTGTCGTATTTTGAAGAAGAGCATATATGACAGTTATTAATTATTTTGTGAATTGTTGCTTTAATATTGGGATTATAGAGTCTGAATTTTATACCTTCAAATGTGGGTATTATTCCAGAGTGTCCAGTTTCAATTTTATGAAAATAGGAAATCTGAGTTTTCAGTTCCTCTTCGTCTTCAATGTCTTTAGCAAAATAAGAACATCTTACAAATTTGATACTACCGTTACCAGGATACATATCTATTAGCTTCTCTTGCACTTTATAAAAGAGGTGGTCTCCAATCTCGGAGAATATAGCGGTTTTGCCCTTTCTTAAATTTCGGCGAAATATATTTTCCAAATTGTTCGATATTATATCGTTTTTATCAATATAAATACGTTTGTTTCCGAAAATGGATTTCACTTCTTCTTCTTTCTGGTGTACGAGGAGAATTTGGGTTCTAAACCTATTTATAATTGTTTCCAAAAATGGGAAGTGGTCATTTAATTCCTCCTCTTGAGAATGACAAGTCTTCACATCTAAAGATTCACATATTTCCCCATGCTCGTCACTATTACTCGTATGGTCATAGTTAACATCATTTTCCATATGGTCAGTGTTAACATTGCTGGGTGTAATATTATTTGCATTAATTGGATCTATTATGTTTATCTCACAATTGTCCGCATCAATCCTGCTTAGCAAGTCTGCTATATAGTTGCATTTGCCTTTAATATATTCAATTTTGAATTGATATTCCCCGAGTTCAATTAGCCATCTTTGAAGCCGAGGACTTATATCCTTTCCAGAATATTTCGCCATTAACCACTTCGGTGGTTGGTGATCGCTTTCCAAATCAAACTCCCTACCGTAGACATAGGGTCTGAAATATTTCACTCCCCAAACTATTGCTAACAATTCTTTTTCGATAGTAGCATAGTTTGTCTCGTGAACATTAAGTGTTCTAGAAGCATAAGCAATTGGGTGACCTTCCTGAGTTAGAACGGCACCAATAGCAATGTTGCTTGCATCCGTAATGATTTTAAACTTTTTCTCGAAATTCGGGTATCTCAAAATTGGAGGTTTAATTACCATATTCTTCAACTTGTCGTATGAAAGAATGTAACTAGGATCGTCCGGATTGACCTGTACTCCTTTCCGCAAGTATTTAACCATTGGATGAGCGATTTTCGCATAATTGTGAATAAATTTTCGATAAAATCCGGTCATTCCTAAGAATGACTTAATTTGTTTCTGAGTCTTTGGACATTTAAGGCCTTGTATTACCGCAGTATTATTCGGATTAGGTTTAACACCTTTGTCAGTCAGAATGTGACCTAAAAATTGTGTCTCTTTCTTAAGAAAGTCCCATTTGTCAACTTGAATTTTTAGCTTTGCGTTTCGCAAGGCTTGGAATATTTATTTATTTATTTATTTCATCAGCTAAAAACAGCCGGGATATAAAATAAAGTTTAAAATCTTTTAAACAATTACTTAACAATTAACTTAAAAAAAAATAAATTTTTGACTTAAAAAAACAATTCTAACAAATATATATAAAAAAAAGAAAAACCAATACCAAGAAAATTGGAAAAATGCATAAACCACAAGGCAAAAATATTTAAATTAGTGGAAATGATAATAAATTACATAATTATTAAGTCAAAGATTTCTTAATAGTACTAACAAATAGAAGAAAAAAAAAAACCAATACCAAGAAAATTGGAGGAAAAAAAAAACAGGATTAGCGTGACTACAGGCACCAGGAACATCAGGAACACAGGAACAACAGGAATGCAGGAACATCAGCATCAGGAATTATATAAACACGAAAATTTCAAAAGAAGCAAGAACAGATGACACAGGAACAGATGAAGCAGGAACAGGTGAAGCAGGAACAGATGAAGCAGGAACAGATGAGGAAGGACAGAAAAAGCAGGAATTGGTGAAGCAGGAACAGATGAAGTAGGAACAGATGGAGTAGGAATAGATATAGCAGGAACAAATAAAGCAGGAACTGTTGAAGCAGGAACTGTTGACTGTTGAAGCAGAAGACTGGAACAGATGAAACATGTGCAGGGAGCGAGCAGGAACTTTGATGACAGGAGAAAGAAAACAGGAACTTTTAAGAAGTGGAAGAACAGGAACAATGAAGACAGGAACAGAGAAAACATATGTAATTGATGAACAGGAACTTTAATGACGGGATAACAAAACAGGAACCATTGATAATTTGAAGAAGGCGAAAAAACGGGAACGATGAAGACAGCAACAGATGAAACATGTGGAGGAATTAAGCAGGAACTTTAATGTCAGGATGGAAAACAGGAACCATTGAGAAATTGAAGAAGACGTATGAACAGGAACAATAAAAACAGGAACGGATAAAACATATGCAGAGGATGAGCAGGAACTATGATGACTTGATGGGAAAAAAGGAACATTGAGAAGTTGAAGAAATCGAATCGGATCGAGGAAAACAGGAACAGGTTTATATATTAAATATGTGCATGGGAGAGCAGGAAAGTAGCGATGATGACAGGAACATGTGTCGCCGAGAAACATCAACTCTGATGAAATTAGCGTGAACAGGACCAAATATCCTTTGGACTAAATATCCTTTGGTTTCGAAAACACGATCTGGCAATTCTCAGTTTAGTGTACATTATTACTAAGTATTTTACGTTTTATTACTTCAACAGAGTCAGAAATTGAAAACAAATGGTAAAATTCATTAAAATGTTTACAAAGACTATAAAGAGGATTAAAAGCCTCATAATTATGTTTAACTGCAGGTAAATTTAACAGAACAAAATATCTTGAAGCACGAATAGGAACATTAAAGTATATATTAGATATTAGATGTGATGAATTAATTTCTCCGTTTATTAATTTTGTCATAAAGCATATCCCTAACATGATTCTCCTATGTTCGAGAGTAGGCAAATCAATCAAAGCAAGTCGATTAATATAAGGAGGTAAAACATTATCAGATTGCCAGCCAAGATTTCTCAAGGCGAAGAGCAAAAACTGTTTCTGTACTGATTCAATTCTGTCAATGTGGCACCTATAATTAGGTGACCATACTAACGACCCGTATTCAAGTATTGGCCTAACAAGGCTAGTATATAATCGTTTAGCTATATAGGGATCATCAAATTCCCTTGACCATCTTTTATAAAACCTAATAAACTTGACGCCCTATTCACACAGGAATCAATATGCAAATTAAAGGTGAGTTTAGGATCAAAAATAATTCCTAAATCACCAAACGAAGAAACATTATCCATTATATAATCATCAATCAAGTATGAAGTTTGTAAAACATTTTTCCTATTAAAAGACATTTGTCTACATTTCTTTAAGTTCAACAACATATTAGCACCGACACCAATCAGCTAACCTCACCAAATCCTCCTGTAGTAAGTGACTATCACCCACTGTCCCTAAAGATCTGAATAGCTTTACATCATCCGCATACATTAGAAGTTTCGAATTCCTAATAACTAATGGAAGGTCATTTAAAAACAAATTAAAAAGGACAGGACCCAAATGACTACCCTGGGGAACACCAGAAGTGACAAGTATCCGACGCGACACACAGCCCTTAAACAATACTGACTGAGTTCTATTCAACAAATAAGAAGACAGCCAGTGCAAAAGACCACATGGAAACCCTATCAAGTCAAGCTTTTTGAGTAAAAGTCTATGATCAACTCTGTCAAAGGCCTTACTAAAATCCGTGTAAATGACATCAGTCTGTAACTTAGACTGAAAGGATGAAAAAATAAATGAGATAAATTCCAATAGATTTGTAACCGTCGATTTTCCCTTTAAGAACCCATGTTGATGAGGAGAAATAATACCCTGTAGTGAGTGGATAAGCTTACAAGTTATCAGTTTCTCAAAAAGCTTGGGAATAGCACTCAACTTAGCTATTCCCCTATAGTTTTCCATATTCGACCTAGAACCACTCTTATGAAGTGGGATAATAAAACTTTCCCTCCATAGTGGGGGGAACACACCTTTGGACAAAGAAAAGTTGAACATTTTCGTCAGCGGGATATATAAAGCATCTGCACATTCTCGTAAAACAATTGATGGTACCCCATCAGGACCTGGGGAATAGGTAGGTTTAAGCGATAGGAGACCCATATAAACATCGTTATAGGACAGTGAAATTTCAAACATCACATCAAATTCTTGAATACTGTAAGGATATTCAGACGATGAATTAGCACATTTCAAATAGGTGGATTGAAAGAATTTAGCAAAAAGATCCGCAATTTCAATATCAGTTGATTTTAAAACACCTTCATACTCCAGAGAACTGGGGTAACCCCTTACCTTCCGTTTAGAATTGACAAATTGATAAAAACACTTAGGATCCAAATTTAACTTGGCCTTAATCTTCCTAAGATAATCAGCATAACATTTACGATTCAAAGTGTCACACTTATGCATAGCAATAGAATAATTCATAAAATCAACGCAGGACCCACTTTCCTTGAACTTTTTATATAATCTATTTCTACGATTCTTTAAGCCTCTAAGTTCCCTTGTAAACCAAGGAGGACTCAACGAATTACTCTTGTCACTAGCAACTGGCACCGATGAACAAAAATTGGAACGTAGCATATCATAAAATTGATCAAAATCAACACAAAAGTCTCCCTTAAAGGAAGGCCAAATAACATCCAAAAGAGAATTCCGAAGATCTGTAAAATTAGCACGTTTAAAGTTATAGGAATGATTGACTTGCCCTATCGATCCATTTAAAGAATCATTGAAAGCAAGATCAATATTAACGCGTAAAGTCGGATGATATTTATCCTCAGGTAAAACAAACGGTAATGTCCTATGTAAAGCCAGATCTGAAACATTAGAGTACACTAAGTCAAGAAGCCTATTATATACATTAAAAACATTATTCAACTGCATGAGTCCAAATCCAGATAAAATATCAAAAAAATTATTCAGTCGGTTACAGCTGGAAGGAACCATAAATCCGCGTTCAGAACAATGATGCCATGATGCATCAGGAATATTAAAGTCACCAAAAATAAAAATGATATCTCGCAACGACATCAATTCCAACACCTCACCAATAATTCTAGCATGCTCCAAATATACATCAATATCCGAATTTGGAGGAATATAAGAACAAATAATAAACATATTGACACCACAAAAGGTCAACCTAACACACAGACATTCTGTAACAAACATACCAGAAATTGACACTAACGAAGAAGGAATGGAAGAATGAACTGCAACAAGAACACCGCCACCTTTACGTAACAAACGATCTTTCCTATAAACATTATAATTACTGCAAAACACTTCTAAGTCACATGTTGTCGGTTTCAACCATGATTCAGTAAAAACAACGACATTAAAATTACAAGAAAAACTATTCAAATAAAGATCAGACAGTTTAGTATTTAACCCACGAACATTCTGATAAATCAACATAAACGAGTCAGTTAGTTTTTTGAACGTTGCAAATCAACAGGACCAACACGACGTGGCTTATTTCGAGGAATAAACTCTTTAACAAGGACACCATCAGGCCAGAATGATTGTTCAATCAATACCCCAAAAACCTTTACCGGCACAATAATCCTAAATGAGGAAATATCTCTAGGCTCAGAATAATTAAATTTCAATATCCTGCAATCCTTGTCATTAAATTCAGAAAAATTCAATTTCACATAATTCACAATATTCTCAATAGACGTATCAGAAGATAGTCGAGAAATAAAAATGGTCCTTCGTGGTGGGACCACTATCAAGTCACCAGTCACAGGTGCACTTTCCGATGGCTGGATAGAAGGTGCACTGCTAACAATACCCTTAGAAACAGTGGGCAACACTGGCACTTGGGCCGTTTCCAAGGAAACATCAATTTCCGGAATTCCCTTATTCAACTCCGAAACAACAGAAATAGAATTTGGAGTAGCAGAAGTAACGGAAACATCAGACAAAACATTATTAGAAACAACATCAAGACATTCACGAATGGAATCAACTGTAGGAACAGTAATGGGAAGAGAAGTTGCACTCACTGCAACTGAAGAGGGTAAAGGCAAAACAAACAAGTTACCCGGGTTATCAAAATTAGGAGTCAAAGGGATATCAGATAGAAGATTATCCGAATTCCTATCTCCTGAAGCTTTTTTCCTCTTAGGTGATGACAATAAATTCTCAGGCCACATGAATTTATTAAACATATCCTCCATCACTTTAAATTTCGACATCAGTGAACCTAAATCATTTTTTAAGGCAGAAAACCCATATTTAGCATCCTTAAACAGCCTATAAAAATCTACATCGAACTGCCTGCAGTCCCAACAAGACCAGCGAAGACCGCTTTCATTCGACGCAATCTTATCAAAGTACCTCCCATTAAATCCTGCACACTTTACATGTGCATGATTATCACATAACCAACATGTCAGAAAACAACTATCATATATGTTTGTCACTGTACAATTCTTTGCGACACACTCCATAATTAAAAATTATGCAAAGAAATACAAAACGAAAGTTGTTTACCCCTTAAGTTATGCCACAAAAGTGCTACTAATTAATAAACAGCAGAAAGAAAATAACAACACAGGCGGCAATGCAACAAGGCAATCAATAGATTGACGAAGAAGAGAAACAACAACAACAAACCAATATAAACAGATGTAAACAAAGCAAAGTTTCCAGCTAAGTTACAAAAATGAATCACAACACAGAACTTGATTCTCAGGAAATACTCACAGGAATTAAAAAACTTCACTATCCACTAAGAGAAAATTAATTCACTTCCTCAATTAAAACACTTTAAATTCACAAAACGGCTTCAAAATGATAAAAAATTGTAAATTTAGTTAAAAGGCCGAAAGCACACAAAAAAAAAAAAATGTCACAATTCCAAGAGAGTTGCCAGATTAAATTATTCATGTGTTCTTTCAAGGATGTGCTAAACACCAATATATCGTCCATATAGACAACACATATTTTATTGATGAATTCACGAAGCACTGAATTCATAAGCCTTTGAAACGTTGACGGCGCATTTTTGAGGCCGAATGGCATACGAACAAACTCATAATGCCCATATGGCGTTGAAAACGCAGTTTTCTCTCTATCCTCTTCTCTGACGAGGATTTGGTGAAAACCTTTAGCCAAATCAATCGTTGTGAAGTATTGAGCGGTTCCTAATTTATCGAGTATATTGGAGAGGTTTGGAATAGGAAATTTGTCACTTACTGTATTTTCGTTTAACTTTCTGTAATCTATGACAAGTCACCATTTTCTTACACCTGAATTATCGATTTTTTTTGGAACTATCCATAGTGGACTATTATAAGGAGAATTGCTTTCTCTGATAATTTCCTGTTGAAGCATTTGTTCGATTTGTGACTGAATCTCTTTTTCGTGAATTTGGGGGTATCTGTAAATTTTCGAGTATAATGGTCTGTCGGTAGTGGTCTTAATCTCATGGAAAATGTCTGTAGTTGCAGATAGTGTGTCTCCGTCTTTGTAAAATAGGTCTTTGAAATTAGATAAAAAATTCCTAATATGGTCTGCTTCTTCTCCGTTCAAATGGGAGAGATCGATATTATTGAATATATTATGACTTTCAATCTTTTCAATGTTACAAATTTCCTCAAATGTGAAGGGGTATATGTGGTCTTCGAAAAAAATTCGGTTTCCAAATATATCAATGAATTTTTCCGACATATTAATCATCGCTTTAAATGGAATAAGAAAATTCAAACCAATGATAGCATCATATTTTTCGCTCTGGAGGTTAATTACCCTCCAAGTTAAAGTGCCTTTCGCAATAAATTGTTTCGGAATAGGTGTAATAATTATCTCAAATTCAACTTTATCGGTTCCCGTTAATGTTCGATATGTCAAAGGTTTTTTTAGTTTATGTTTGGGGAATCCCCGAAGAGTTCCGGGTTTAATTATACTGGTATCCGATCCAGTGTCTATTAAGCATTTAATAGTTTGTTTGCCAATAGTAATGGTAGGGTAGTCGGCACTTTGAGGCAGACTTGAAAAATTTACTTGTTCTATTTCTTCTTGTTGCTCTTCAATGTTACCAATATCCTTAGGGTTTTGATGGGATGTCCGAGTATCTACGCTCATAAATGATACCTTTGACTGGCCTGAATTATTGTCCCTTGTTGCCCTACCTTGGTTGTAATTTCTATTGTCGTTACCTTTCTGATAATCGACATAGCCATTACTATTTTTCGCTTGAGAATTATGTTTAGCATTCGCGTTAAAATTTTTAAATTTGGACGAGGTACTTTCTCCTCTTTGTGGAATATTACTCTCAGCGTTGGAATTATCTGACTCATAGTTTTTGCCCGAAAATTGTCTATGATTTTTATTGGTAGGCATTCGGTGTTCGTAGTGAATTGCCCTTTTATCTTCCAACAAACCAAGCTTAGAATACTTTAAAATTATGTCCATCATATTTTCATTTACATTTATGTGTGCCCTTAAGGGACCATCAATTTTTCCCATCATAATGTTAACTAGATCTCTGTCTACACATGATGGTGAATAGATTCCAGGCTTTTCCGAATCAAAATTATATATTTCTGCTAAGCTCTGTTTTGCACTTTCGAATACACTAAACAATTCACTTAGATTTCTCACCTTAATCATTCTGCAATGGTTGAATAAATCTGCATACGTTTTCTTCGGCTGTAGATGACGTTTCAATGTACTTTTCATCCTCTCCCATGTTGGTTTAGGGCCTAGTTGTCTTATTAAGTATGCATAGTCACCACTGATTTTTTCATTTGCTACAATTTGAACGCCGTATTCCATCAAATCGTTGTTGTCCTTACATAGATCAATTGTAGCTTCCACAGATGTGATGAATTGGATGAGTGTACCTTTTTCCAAGGGTTTTAGTCTTCTAATTTGTTCGATAATGTCCCTAGGTGATAGGAAAAAATTATTTAAATGGTTAACATGAATATTCTGTTGGCCCTGTTGTAGCTGCTGGAGTTGGATTTGTTGTTGCTGATATTGTAACTGTTGTTGTTGCTGTTGTTGTTCCAATTGTTGCTGTTGGATCTTTTGTTCCTGTTGCAGTATTACACTTTGTAACTGCTCCATTCTTAATTTTAATTGTTCTATATTTGGTTCATCGCCTAATTGGCGATTTTGATCAAAGTTGTCTTGTCGTGACATTTTGAGCACTCAATTAAATTCTTCCAAAATGTAAAACCGAAACACTTTTCTTTTGTCCAATTAGTTTTAATTTAGCTGGTTTTACTTTATAGATATTTTTTTTTTTTTTTGACTCAAACGACATTGGATTTTAAATTCTTAGGAATTTAACTTTCCCGACTGCGCCAATTACGTTGTGGTCTAAATAGCTTCAGCTATGATATCCCAAATAAAACACTAAATAGCTTCAGCTATGAAGTACTGCTTTATTCATTAATTATCTTAAGACTATCTTAACTACAAAATATTCAAAACGTTTCCACTTCAAGAATTTTGTGTGGTGGACGAGATATGTCCACTCAGCATATTGATCTATTTGTGCAGAGCAAACAAAGTAACGGAAACGATTTCGGTCGTTGCCTTTAGCTTTTGCTTTGCACAACAATTTGATCATTAATGTATCGATTTACAATTTCATTTATTTCAGTGGCGTAGGGGACAGTGGATACGGATACGTAACTCGCGCGCAAGTTATATAGCTTTTGCTATATTTCCCAAAAAAATAAAACGAAATTTATCTTTCTGGATTGAAGTTGAGTTTATTACTGATTTTCTTTTTGTTATTTACAATACTTTATAATATAAAATTGCACATTAAACATTTTACTTTATTTATGTCCAAAATACAAGAATTGCTTTTATTTGTTTTATACGGAAATTGAGCAAGTTAATATAATTACAAGATTGCATTTTATTTGTTCTTTACGGAAATTGGGTAAGTTAATTCTTTGTATTATTTAAGTTTATGCTAACGTAGTGTCTAGACAGAATACAACATAAATATATATACATACATTGGTAATGGTGTTATTGATATTAATACGTACATACATTTGTAAATGTGTCAACGACACGTTTATATATTATCACTCATAACTCCTCCCTCCCTAAAATGAAGTGACGGCCAAAGGGGCTTAGGACAATTTGTTGCCGGAACTTCATTAATTTTTTGATCAAGTGAATATGTTATTGTCATTGGTTTCCTTTTTATCATTGCAATTACCAGTATTATGACAAGTATCGTTACCGACCCGAAGGCTGAGTATGTAACTTTTTCATGAACTTCTGTATTTGTCTGTAGATTTTCAATTATTCTTTTATCTTGAAATCTGTATTCATTCAATTTTGGGAGTGTTATTTCATCTTTATTAGAAAGAGTTGTAATATTATTGTCGATGCTGGGTGGCATTTCGATAAAATTGCCATTATCCCAATAGATATTGTTTTCGCTGTTGTACCATATGTTATTGATTTCGACTTTACAGTTGATGAATTGAATTAGAGTTGTGCTGTTAATTATATGTTGTTTGGTCACATTGTTGCATATGGTAGTTATCTGTTGCATTAGAGGGTTAATGAGGATAAGATAGTTAGGTTCTGGATGTATGATATCAATTTTCTGTCCTATATCTCGTAAATGGCAGGAGGCAGTTTCGTTTTTATTTACTATGTTTCTAATACAATTTGTGTTCATATTATATTCTGTTGCATGAATATTCTTACAATAAAATTGATTCTCTATAGTCTTACATTTTTCTTTATAAAATATCAAATTATCCTCATTTATTAATGCGTATTCTTCGCTTATAATTTCCAAAGTTTTATTTATTGGTGTTGGAACAATATGATATAATGTAAATACATTGTCTGATATTATTGGAATTTGTATGTTAAATATAATATTAGTATTGTTGTAGTAGGCGTTTAATTCTAAAAGTTCAAATATGTGTTCAGAGGAGAGTATATTTATCGTGTTATTTAATGTGTTATGGATTTGCATTAGTTCTGTATGATCTAATATTAATTTAGGAATAATGTTTAATTTAGATAGTACTATTGCTTCGGCAATATTGTTAAGGTGTTGTGTAAGTATATCTATGTTGTAGTTTATCTGATTTAGTTGTTGAATTTGTGTTATTGTGTTAATTGTAGGGTTTAGTGAATTACGGGTTTGATCTTGAATGTTTTTTATGGACTCTGTAATGATATTTTGTTCTTTGTTTATGTGATTTGTTATGTTTTCAAATCTCTTGATCATATTGGTATTGAGGATTAGTTGCTGGTTTAGTGTTGTATTAATTTGTCCATTTTTCGTTAATAAATATTCAATTTCCCTATTTAGTTTCTCTGCATCGTCGTAATCCATATTTCCAGTTATAAATTTTATCGTTGAACCCAGTGCATTTATCAGTCCTCTTTTCCGTCTATTTCCTGGGGTTAATAGGTTAAGTTTCGTATTGAGTTCTTTTAATTTTAATTTAGTCGTTCCCAAGGCGATTTTAGCGAATTGTGTGGTTTCAAAATGCGTTATAGTTTTCTCTATTTCTCTTATATTCTCAGTGTAGGACTCGAGGTTAATTATATGTATAAGGTGCTTATAGTCAGTTATTGTTTTACCAGTTCCCAATTTCAATGGTATGATACCCTGTGTTGGGGAAACATCTACAATTTTTACATCGGCCTGTGCCAGCATGAATCTAAAAGAAAAGTGAGTTTAAGTTTTATGTTTCTTTTTTATTTTAGATTTATGAAGTTTTTGGTTATCTAGTGTTAAAAGTGTCACTCTATTATTTCGTTTAACTACTCTTTTTGAAAATCTGGGGGTCAATTTGTTTCTCTTACATTCTTTTCTATAAATGTTATCATTTTCCATAAGGATTTCGGGATCTTCCCTATTTTGGTTTAACCGTTCGATGCGTTTGTCTGTGTCATGTGTCAGTTTTTCTTTAATCAGTTCATGTAATTTGTTTTGGAAATCTTTTAGTTGTTGTAAGTACTCGTGTTGTGTATTATATTTTAAATCTTTTTCAAATGCGGGTGTTCTCCCATAGAACAATTCAAATGGTGTTAACTTTGTCGCTGTGTGTATTGAGTTATTATATGTCATAATTACTTCGAAAAGTATTTCATCATGATCTAATGGTATTTCCGAATCTTTATATTTCTCCACAATTATTCTATAAGTTTCCGTTATCGTTGAGTGGAGTCTTTCTACTGGAGAGTTACCAGTACTTTGTTGAAATGATGTGTAGTGTATATTAATTTTGTTAATCTTGCAAAAGTCTTTTATGATACTCGCATTGAACTCTGAGCCTTGATCACAAATAATTTTTTTAGGAATGCCGTGTAGGCTTATGTAATGCTTAATGCTTTTTAAAATTGAAATGCTATTTCTAGATTCTAACGGGTATGCCGATCCGAATTTGGAGAATTTGTCGATAAGTGTGAGAATATTTCGCTTATTAATACAATATATGTCAATGTGAACAATATCTAATGGTTTTGTCGGTATTTCCGGGGTTTCAAATTTGGGTTTTGGAGGTCTTCTGTCATATTTTAGAGTTTGGCATATATTACAATGATTAATACATTTTGTTATCTTTTCTTTCATATAAGGGAAAAAATATTCTCGTTTCAAATGTTCGAATGTTTCCTGTATACCTCTATGATTGTGGTCGGTGTGGTAATCGTTTACAAGTTTATCCTGATCATCGATATTTCGGATATCTTGTAATAAGATTTTACAACGTATAAGTTTAAAAAGTTTACTATTTGCAAAAAATTTAGAATATGTGCTTTGAACAATTTTGAAAGTGTAGTCGTCTGTCATTATCGCAGAAAGTTTATTGGGGGCAAGGTAACGTTTAAAGATATCAGTCATTATAGTTTCATTATATTCCGGTCTACGTATTATCTTTCTTAATTTGTTCTTAAACACGGTCTCAAGTGTTAGAGGAGAACCTTCGTTTTTCACCTGTAAGATAATCTGGATGTTAAATCCGTTTATTGCCTTTTCCGAAATTGGGATACCATCGTCGTTATTTTCCTCTGCAGAGTGAATTGTCGTTCCCGCTGTACCTTGAATTGAGTCATTGTCAACTGTATTAATGTTAACTTCTTCGATATTTGGAATTTTGCCATCGTCGATTCTAATGCGGCTTAAAGCGTCTGCATTTGTATTAAGTGTGCCTTTTTTGTAAAGAATTTCATAATCAAATTCCTCTAACTTTAACCTCCAGCGTACTAATTTTGAATTCGGCTCTTTAAGACTCATAATCCAAGTGAGCGGCCTGTGATCGGTTACTATTTTAAATTTATGTCCGAATAAGTAGGGCCTGAAATATTTTGTTGCCCAAACAATGGCTAACAATTCTTTCTCTATTGTCGAGTAGTTTATTTCACTGCTCGTCAGTGTCCTACTGGCATAACATATCGGCTTATCACTTCCGATTGGACCTTGTGAAAGAATTGCTCCTAAAGCAAAGTCGCTCGCATCAGTAGTTAAGATAAAAGGTTTTGAGAAGTCTGGGTACTGAAGTAAAGGGTCATTGATCAATAGATTCTTGCATATTTCGAATGTTTTCCGATATCTGTCATTTAAAATAATTTTCCTTCCTTTTTTTAAACATTCGGTTAAGGGTTTTGTTAACTTCGAAAAGTCTTGTATAAATTTTCGATAATAGCCTAATAGTCCCAAAAATGATTTGATCTCTTTTTGTGTTTCTGGAATAGGAAATTTCTTTATTGCGTGAATCTTTTCAGGATTTGGCTTTATTCCCTCGGTGGAAACAATGTGTCCTAAAAACGCACATTCCTTATGTAAAAACTCTGATTTATCCAACTGGATTTTTAAATTTGATTCTCTTAGCCTTTCGAAAACTTTCTTTAAATTTAACATATGTTCTTGTAACGAGGTGGAGTAGACAATTATGTCGTCTAAATATACAAGACAAACCGTACCTATTAAGTCTTTCAACACATTATCCATTATTCTCTGGAATGTGGACGGGGCGTTTTTAAGGCCGAATGGCATTCTAACAAATTCAAAGTGACCGCCATCTACAGAAAATGCAGTTTTTCCCACATGCTCGGGGTGCATTTCTATTTGGTGAAAACCACTGGCAAGATCTAATGTTGTGAAGTACATACTCCTGCCTAATTTGTCTAATATATCTGTGATATTGGGTATAGGATATTTGTCGCAAATTGTTTTCTCATTCAACTTACGATAATCTATAACTAGTCTCCATTTTTGTACATTACTAGCATCCTTTTTTTTCGGTACTATCCATACAGGAGCACTCCAAGGTGAAAAACTTGGTTTTATAATGCCCTGTTGTAGCATTTTGTCTATTTGTTTCCGTACCTCCTCTTTGTGGACGTAGGGATACCTATAGGACTTTGTGAAGATAGGGATATCATCGGTAGTTTTAATCCGATGTTTAATTTGGTTAGAAAAACTAAGAGGATTTCCCTCTTTGAAAAATATGTCATCAAAGTCCTTACAAATTTTAGTTAAAGCTTTTTTCTCTTCGCTATTTAAATGATCCGTTCTCAAAAATTTTGTTATATTATCCTCATGATAGGATGTGTCTGAATCTATTGTGAAGTTATTAACTTCAATAAAATTTTGGTTTTCATATGGAGTAGTTTTCATAGGCTGTTCGATACAAATTACTTTCTCTTGGTCTGATGTGTTGACTATCTCAACAAAACTGTACCATTCTCTTGAGGTATAGATACCCTCCGAGATAAATAAGTCCGGTTCAAAAAATGTTCTTTGCATGAAAAAATCACCGTTTCGGCAATCGACAGGAACTTTAATAATAAATTTTGAACAAGGTGGAATTAGAATTTTTCCAGAAGTTAGATTGGGTTTAAATTGCAACGGTATTACAGAATTGTTTGTGATTAGTGTTTTATTGCCTAAATCTACTTTAGCCTTTAATGCATTTAAAACATCTAGTCCTATTAATCCATCGAAATAATTATGGAATCTAAAGACAAATAGTTCCATTTCACCTTTCTCTTTGAACTCCACAAAGTATGGTAGTTGGATTTTCTTATCTAAGGAATGTTTATTTAAAATCGTGGTGATAGTAATTGGTTCACAATTTTGACAATCGTCCTGGTCAACAAATTCTGGATTTATAAACGAAGATGAGGCTCCAGTGTCGATCAAAAATTTTAATGGTCTATTAAAAGGGGAAGATATATTTATATAAGGTAATGTATGTCCATGTTTATTTATATCTAAATATCCGGTTGATCCGGGGAGGCATTCACTTGAAAATTTTCGTTATCATCAATTTCATTCTTATTGTTATGTTCGTACTGGTTATTTTGTCCGAAAATAAAGTTATGATCAAAATTGTTCTGAGTATTCATATCATCCTGTGGAACATAATCGTTCTGGTGATAATAGTAGTATTCGTCTAAATTTGTGTACGGGTAAGGAGTGTCTTCAGTGTCAATGTTATGAATCTCTTGAGGTTTAAAAGTATTCACTGTTCTTTGTGTCTGCATACTTGGCGGTTTCCTCAAATGAGTAAAGCCTGAGCTGACATCCATTGGTTCAGGGGGTGGAAGATTTTGTGGACGATATTGTCTTTGTCCGAAATTAGGATTAAAAGGATTATTATTATTATTCAAATTTGGTGTATACTTCTGAGGTATGTTAAATTGTCTATTCTGTCCAAAATTATTATTAGGTACACTAAAGTGGGGATTCTGACCGTTACCGACTGGATTCTGATATCTAGTAGTATTATTTTGATATGGAGTTACAGGCTGTCTAGGAAACTGTTGTGAAAGTCTGTTCGGATTGTTCACTATTGGTTGGTATGATTGAGTAGGTGTATAATTTTGGTAGTTTGGTGGAAAATATCTAACATTCTGTTGGGGAGTAGAATATATGTTAGCAAATGGCTTTTTAGTATAATAAATATTTTGTTCTTGTACGCAAAAGGAAAGAGCTTCAGCCATTGACCCAGGTCTCATTGATCTAATGTTTGAGCCTAAAGGTTCTTTAAGGCCAGATAAAAATGTATTTAAACACATGTCGGCAAAGAGTTTCCGTTTCGCTTCTATGACACTTGGATTTGATTCATGAATTAAAATATTGTTATTAATTGACGACTGTATTTCTACTATTGAACTGTAGAAATGTTGGACTGACTGAGTCGTTTGTCTCAAATTATGTAGGTCCTTTATAAGGGATGTTTCGTTCCGTTTATCCGAATAGTGTAGAATAAGATTACCCTTTATATTCTCCCAAACTAGAGGAGTACCATAAACATTGAGAACTTCGTTGGCTGGACCAACTATTTTATTTCGTATTGCCCTTAAGATAATTCTCGCATAACTTGTCCCATCTACGTTATTTAAGTATCCTAAAATTTCCTCAACATTTGCTAAAAATTCGTATAACAATCTCGGATTTCCGTCGAACTTCGGAAGATCTTTTACCGCATCCGGGATTCTCAATGACTCAAATATTTGATTCATAGGTGGATGTTGGGCTTGCACTTGTGTATTAGAAGGTGATGGATTATCGTTAGTTACTGACATTTCCCTGTTTTCTGGAATAGGTGTTAGTTGTCTAAAAATGCGTGTGTAAGGTTTGGTTCTATGTATTTTTCGCATGGATGGACCAACTTTATTTTAAATATATGTTTATATGTTACTTAATAATTAAAGTGTTACTTATTTACCCTAATGTTATTATAAATATCTCCATATCCAATTGTAGTAGTTCTTTGTTGGTTGATGTTGCTGCTATTGTTGGTGTTTTCTGCTCTTGCTGTTGTTGTTGATGTTTTTGTTTTCTGCTTTTGCTGCTGGTGGTTTGATGTTGTTTCTTGCTGTTGATGGTTTGATGTTGGTTTCTGGTGGTAGGTTGATATTGTTGTGTATATTTTTTGTATATTTGCCGTATTTACAGCGGACAATATTGAAACTATTGAAACTTTTAGCTTTATGGTTTCTACAAGTGAGTTTATGGTGTGATTTTCTAGATATGTTATAGTTTCTTCTTATTATTTTTTTTTATTTATTTGTTAAAAATTTTCTTACTTTTAGTTCAAAGTCTTATTTTCACTAAACTATATTTAATTGTTCACTATTATATTCACTAATAGTATTTTAGTCACTATTATTTGCACTAATAGTTTTATTCACTTATAATTATCTTCATTAACTGTATATTCACTAACAATTATATGCACTAATTGTTCGCGGATTTTTATACTATTATGTACTTTAATAGTTTTAATCGAGAGCGAAAGTTGATATTCCGTCAACTTTTTTTTCGACTGCGCCAGTTATATAGCTTTTGCTATATTTCCCAAAAAAATAAAACGAAATTTATCTTTCTGGATTGAAGTTGAGTTTATTACTGATTTTCTTTTTGTTATTTACAATACTTTATAATATAAAATTGCACATTAAACATTTTACTTTATTTATGTCCAAAATACAAGAATTGCTTTTATTTGTTTTATACGGAAATTGAGCAAGTTAATATAATTACAAGATTGCATTTTATTTGTTCTTTACGGAAATTGGGTAAGTTAATTCTTTGTATTATTTAAGTTTATGCTAACGTAGTGTCTAGACAGAATACAACATAAATATATATACATACATTGGTAATGGTGTTATTGATATTAATACGTACATACATTTGTAAATGTGTCAACGACACGTTTATATATTATCACTCATAACTCGCACTCTCAATTTCCAGATGCTGTACTTTTCACCATCAAAAGCCTTTATGTTCCTTCTCTTTTCCATGTTGCATTAAATATTCACCACAACGGAGCACCGATTTCACCTTTTTCCCTTTTTCACAATAATCTGCTACACAGCAAAGAGCGACAGCCAGCAACGAACAACAGCACAACACCAAAGCAACAAAATAGCAAGCGTAGAGTGTAAAAACACAGCAGCCGGTTAGTAGACCTTCTCGTCAGCGTGTGACAAAGACAGGAATATGACGCCGCACATCAACCTATGTTCTTTATCTTTTATCCTCTTCTCGGACACAGATAAACTCGTTGACAAAGAATCGTTGAATGTTCCACGAATAAATTAAATGTTAAATTATCGTCTATTTGAGCACTTTCTCCAGACAATGAATTGCGAATGTCTGGGCCCATAACCTATTGGTTTTTCTACTTTAATTGAAACACTTTCTTTATAGTTTTAATTTACTTTTTCTTTTTATTCTTTACTGACACAAAGGCACGTGTATTCTCTCTCATGTTTTCACAGTTAATGGCAAATTCATTTCAGACAAAGACAAAGTACTAGATGTAATAAATTTTGTTTTTGAAAGAGAGTAACACATACATATGTGCGTATGTAAATGCTCTTGGAATAGAGCGCCATTTCCAACAGTCGGGACAAATTTGGGATAAAATTGGACAAATTATACCCAATTAGATTGTTTGTAGACCACTTCTGATCTAATTTGATAATATTAGATATAACCATTTTCGGATCAAATGAAATCTAGTTGGATATGGTAAGATCAAATCATATCCACAATTTTTTACACTGGTAGTCATTATTTTTTCAAGCTCAAAATCTCTAGAACCAGAGCATTATAAACTTAAGTGTAGTTTTTAATATTAAGCTATGTCCATACGAAATCCAAATCTGCAAGAGTGGTACTGTTATATGTACAGGTTGATTTTATACACATTTTTGGGTAAACTAACACAAAATTACTATGCATTTTTCACCACTTGAGTAACACACCTAACTAAATCATTAGTTATATCCTTGTATATGGGGACATTTATTAGTTAATTTATAGGGTATAAACTTTACCAGAGGCGGATACGGCCGAAATAATGTCACCGCCGCGTACAAGACAAATAGATTTCCATCTTAATGCCTCCCGACTGAATGCATTAAGTTGGACACCAATTATGAAGCTCAACGTGGTTTTGAACCTCTCGACTCATGGTTTGAATTTTCGAGGCTCCATGTTGGGCGCCAATTATGTCTCATGCGCAGGCCAGATTGCTGAGGTTTAGTTAACGTCAATTTCCCTACTGTCGCACATCATTAAGCGGCTTGCTTGGTATGCCATGCTTAAGCCTGGGCTGGTAAACTCGCCGGACGTGGGGGATCTTTCCACTTAATGACATCGACACAATCTGACATGGCAAACATCAAGAATACATACCAAGGCTAAAAAAACAAACGAACTGAAAGGCTAAAAAAAACAAAGTACCACTCCATCTATCGGAGCCCAAACGGATATTTCGTTAGATGGAGTGGTACAAAAAAAAAAAAAAACGCGTCCATTGAAACCGAATGGATATAAGATTAGATGTGTTAAAGAAATAGAATTGTGAATATAGGGGAAAAACTTTATTTGCCTAGAAAAGTTCACTGATAGGTGTTGTCATCAGTGGAGCCCACCCTCACGAAGCCCCTACGCTTCTCCATGACTGTTACTTCTCAGAGTCCCAATTAGATGACGTTACCGAACGACGCCTACTTTCGCTTCACCTTACCATCAATGTTGGCTTAAGCCATCATATTAACACACATGAAAATTTCCATAAACATTACAAAACTTTATTACAGAAATTTTCGTATCTTAAACGTATCACTTAATCTTTCATAAGTTATTCTAAAAATCACAATTTAATAGCGCCTCTAAGGGCGAAGCAAAACCCCTCTACGGACGCGGACTGTCGCTAAGACCAAAATCAGTACCCGTGGAAGGACTAACATTATTAAAAATTTACTATTTTCCATTATCTTCTTACGGTTTTTATACTTTAATCTTAAAAATAAACATTTATATTAACCTTATTTGGCAATTGCGTTTATATTATTCTTAAGACAAGGTGAACTATTTAAGGTGCATAAATTAAGGCCCCGTGGCCTGGATTTGCTTTTCGACAAGCTACACTATAAAACTTCCCGATATCGTTGCTAGGTCCGACCTAGAATAACGCGCGACTTATGTTATTGACGGATGCAATAACCAAAAATATATATTTTAGCTCCTCAACTGGAGCTTTTGAATAAAACACAACTGATTAACTTTAACACCAAAAACTGTAATGTTCGTTTATTGAATTGAACTTAATATTGATAACTTATTTTAATATGCTTTTCTAAAGAAAGTATAGTGGCTTAATTATTGATTATGCTTATGCTTAATTACTAGGAAATCTGTCTGGTTATTGTTGTGCAACTGTTAGTATTGCTGATAATGTGGTATTGCAAATGGGTTGATTTGGAAGTGTCAACGATCGCTAAAACGATGATCGTGGTGGTTTAGTGGGAGGTTGTTGGGTTGCTGTCGTTGTTGTTGTTGCAGCGTACGATGTAACTTCTCCCCCCTTAAAGTAGAGCGACGGCCATAATGAAGTCATTGGGGCAGGAGCGAAAGATTGCAGTGTTGGTAGTGTTTGTTCCTTGTTGGGTCTTCTAAGGATGAGGATTGCGATTAGTAGTGTTGTAAGTACTAGAATGGTTATCGATGCTGAAGTAAAGTGATGCCGCACATTTGTCTTTATTGTGAAGGCTTGCAGTTTTGATTCTGTTTCGAAGTTATATTCTTTTAATTTTTGTAAGTTGAGTATTTCAAATGTTGTGTTGGTTTGGATCTTGTTAGGGGATAGAGGTGGAACATGAATTTCATCCCAGAATATCTCGTGGTCATCTTCGTAGGTGATACCGTTCAGCTCGACGTTGCAATTTTTAAAGTGCAGCAACGCGGTGTTTTGTATTACTGTTTCTTTGATGCTGCAGGTTGATTTAATTCGAGTGGTTGGAGCGTTAATGAATAGGATGAAGTTCGGTTCTGGCTGGGAGATGGATTCTATGCGTCCGACATCTTGGAGTGAACAGTGAGCTGGTTCGTTTCTCATTAGTTTTCCAATGCAGTTTGAATCCGCTGTGTTGGGTTCTGTTTTTAATTCGAGGCAAAAGTATGTGGATTCTATTTTTGGGCAAGGTGCGTTAAGGTATTGTATGTTCTTTGCGTTATAGTTTACAAAAGGTTTGGTAATTATAAGTTTAGTGTTATTAATAGGAAGAGGAATTACATGGTAGAGGGAATATTTTTCTGGTGACAAGTTAGGAATACGTATATTAAAAATAACATTTGAGTTATTATAATATGCTTGCATACTTAAAAGTTCATATAATTGTTCTAAAGCCTCGACTCTGTGATCTTGTTCAATTAAGTGATCTTCAATTTCCTTCAGTTCGTTTATTGATAACAATAGTTTTGGTACAATGTTTAATCTACTTAACAATATTGCCTCAGCTACATTAGATAAATGATTATTTAATAAATCGATATTGAAATTTATTTGATTGAGATATTGGATCTCGGCAAGTATATCTTCTTCCTGTTTAATTTTGTTTGCTGAGCGTTCTATAAATGTTTTCATGATTCTTTGATCCGTATTTATGTGATCAGTTATGTTCTTAAATCTACTGATTAGTTGGAAGTTAATTGTGTGTTTTTTGAATGCAGTTGAGATTGTTACCTGCTCGCATTTTTGTTGTTTGTCTGGGGGTATATACTCAGGGTTGATAAAGCTTGTGGAGGCCCCTGTATCTAAGAGGAATCTGAGATCTCTACCAAAAGGAGAGGATATTGTTATATATGGTAGGGTATCTCCGTGTCTATTGAGTTCTATGTAGCCGGTTGGGTCTCCGAGGCTGAGTCGGGAAAATTTTCTTCTTCCTGTATGTTGGTGAGATTGTTAACGTCGTTATCGAAGTACCGATCCAGGGTGATCGTTGATTGATGATTATTTATTTCATTGAAATTAAAATTTCCAGGTTCGGAATATCTTGTCTGAGTACTTTGTTTTGGCTTAAAATTTGTTGCATTTGTTCTGTGAATTCCTGATTCGTTATGAGGCGTATTTTTAATCATTCTATTGTTAAAAGGATTTTGGTTTCCTTGATTATTGTTGCTATTGTTAGGATATTTCCCATATGAATTTTGTGGGTATGGCTGATTGCGATTTTGCGTTCTGTTTGGGTTATTGTTATAGAATTTATTTGAATTATTCCGGTAATTATTGTGATTTTGGTAAGATTGTCTTTGATAAGAAATGTTCTGTTCCTTGATACAGAACGCTAGGGCGGTGGCTAAGGAATCTGGCTGCATAGTTCTAATTCTAGATTCAAGCGGTTCCTTGAGACCACTGAGGAAGGAGTTAAGACACATATCAGCGTAAAGGTCTTTCTTTGCCCTTACTACATTTGAGTCCGGTTCATGCAGTAGGATGTTGTTGCACAGTGCGGACTGTAATTCAATTATTTTGCCGTAAAAGCTTTCCACAGTTTTATCAACCTGCATAGTATTATGCAGGTCTCTAATGAGTGACGTTTCCGTACGTTTGTCGGCATAATGTAATATAAGGTTCGTCTTAATATCATCCCAGTTCAGCGCGGTGCCGTACATATTAAGAATCTCGTTTGCCTGTCCCTCGATTTTGTTCCTGATGGCTCGTAGGAGTATTTGTCCATACGGGGTATTGTCCGTACCTCTAATATAGAGGAGGATCTCTTCAACATTGTTGATGAATTCGTTTAACAGTCTTGAATTTCCATCAAATCTCGGGAGGTCTTTTATGGCATCTGGGATTCTTAAAGAATTAAAAATGTCCAGGTGACTCGGTGGGGTGCTATTTGATTGGTCGTTGCGAATTGACATATTGCTATTATTCAATTCGAAATTGGACAAGGGTTGATTGTCGAAATTATTTTGTGTTATTTCTTCGGGGATAGAAGTTAAGCTTCTAGTTAATCTCCTCAATTGATAGGGTATAAAATGAGATTTCCGTTTTTGATTCTTAGGCATTTATGTGTCGAGAAGAGATAGTGGAGCAAGAATTCAAATAACTTAATATGCAAATGCAGTGGGTGCACTTTCGCTTACAGGCTGCGAAGCGCTATATTTTCAAATATGTTTCAACTGAACCTCTGTACCGATAGCCGTCGATACTCTTCACCACAGGTGTGTTCAGTTGAAAAAGATAGTATTAGTATGATCCACTGATTTTAATTCCGGACTATATCACTGTACCGATAGCCGTCGATACTCCTAGTAAGGATGGAGTATAGCCGAAACAATAATATTTGCATAAAAGCCAATTTTTATCACTTGTATCGATAGGCGTCGATACGAGAATATTTACACTAAACTTTCGTTGCTTTTCTATTACTTGTACCGATAGGCGTCGATACGAGAATATTTGCACTAAACTTTCGTCGCTCTTTTTATTCTGTTCTCATTATCATATTAAAAAAAAATGGCATTCACTCTTTTTTTTTTCTTTTCCTTTTTTCCTCTTCTTTTTCCTCCTTATACACTTAGTCTCTACAATAATTTTGTCACTTTTTAAGATACATACTATAACACAAATGATTTCGAACACACAATACTCTTACATGTAACACACTGCGAATATTTTGATGATCATCTCGATGTTTCTTAATCCAGGTGGTTGTCCAGCTCTTGATTTGGCCTTGGTTCCTTTGTTGTTCTTTTCCAGTGGTGAGGAATTAAAATTCTACAGCTTTTAATGCTGTCCACTGGCCCGATCGACTGCGCCACTTATGTTATTGACGGATGCAATAACCAAAAATATATATTTTAGCTCCTCAACTGGAGCTTTTGAATAAAACACAACTGATTAACTTTAACACCAAAAACTGTAATGTTCGTTTATTGAATTGAACTTAATATTGATAACTTATTTTAATATGCTTTTCTAAAGAAAGTATAGTGGCTTAATTATTGATTATGCTTATGCTTAATTACTAGGAAATCTGTCTGGTTATTGTTGTGCAACTGTTAGTATTGCTGATAATGTGGTATTGCAAATGGGTTGATTTGGAAGTGTCAACGATCGCTAAAACGATGATCGTGGTGGTTTAGTGGGAGGTTGTTGGGTTGCTGTCGTTGTTGTTGTTGCAGCGTACGATGTAACTCGCGCGGATTTATGTGCTCAGAGGCAATTCACATGAGCGGTTACATATAGGTAAATCAATATAAAAGGTGTATATAATTAAATCTTGTCAATACAGTCACTGTCCAATAGTCATTTAAATTTGATGCGGGTCGAAATCGATTCGTATTGGGCGCTTAGTAGGACCCTTTATCACCAGGAGAAACACCTTATACATATGATGCCTCTATTTTCCATTATAATTGTGCCAAAACTAAATCTTGATGCCTTTATATTTTAACTTACATTCGTTAACAAATTTCCTTTATTCTTTTTATTATTATTAAATTTCTCTTAAAACCACTGTCATTTGTTATTTTGACCAAAAGTCGTCAAATGACACTAATTTTACGATCGTTTGGAATATCCTAAACGGCTAACAATTGCATGCCGTGGAAGATGTTATAAACCACTTTTTATTTCACTTAAATGGGCACAATTTATCATCAATTTTAATTCTCACACGATATCATCTTTATCATTGGAAAAACATTAAATTTGGGGAAATTTACTTATGGCATTTTCAAAAACGTAACCTTTTCACAATTTGTCTTCCACTGAAGAAAAATCTTCTAGGCATATTATCTTTGTAAATTTAACTTTTAGGTTTTTATTACTTCAATTTTGAAATTTTAACTGTTAGGCTTTTTAATTTAATGGAACTTAAATTCTCAATAGCTTATTCTCTAGTGATTCGCAGGAAATGGCCAATTTTTAAACGTTTGCTATTTATTACCGGGAAGAATTATCTCTTCGTAAACATGGATTTCTTATTAATTTTTCGTCACTTATTCTTTTGGCATTTCATCTTCATTTTACAATTTTATTTTTCTTTCAGGCAGCTTTATCTTCATTCGTTTTTCTTTCAGGGAAACTCCATATTTTCGACATTTTCTGGTTTTTCCATTAATTCGATGAAAGGTCTGAATTTTTTTATAGCGAGAACTACCGCTAAGCACTCACGCTCTATCACGGTGTAGTTCAGCTGAGCCGACGTCAATTTGTGCGAGTAGTACGCAATTGGATGTTCTTCCTCGTTATCATCCTTCTGGAACAGAACAGCGCCTACTCCTAGATCTGATGCGTCACACTGCACGAAGAATCCTCTCGAGAAATCAGGATGTACCAATACTGGACTAGTTATCAAAGCATTCTTCAATTCATCAAACGCTAGCTTCGCTTCTTCTGTAAAACAAAAACTTCTATTCTTCTTCAACGTGTCAGAGATTGGACTAGCGATGGTAGCGTAGTCAGAGATACATTTTCTGTACCACCCCGTGGCGCCTAAAAAGCTCCTAACCTGCTTGAGGGTTTTCGGATACTTGTAACCAACTATTGTTTCCACTTTCGACGGATCTGGCTTAATCTGTCCGCCACCGACGAGGTATCCTAAATATCTCAATTCTCTGAAGCAAAATTTCCATTTCTGTACGTTGATCGTTAATCCTGCTTTTTCGAGGCAACCGGCAACTTTTCTCAACAACTCCATATGAGACTCGAAATCTGGAGATACCACCAGAAGATCATCCAGATAGACGAAGACGCGATCACCGATGGCGGAAGGTATCACTCTATCCATTAATCGGCAAAGCCTTTGAGCTGCATTACACAACCCAAAAGGCATTACCTTAAAATGGTAGAGTGGCCTACCGGGCACCGTAAAAGCTGTCTTCTCCCGGCTGGATGAATCTAATGGTATTTGCCAGAATGCGTCTTTAAGATCGACACTGGAGATGTAATACGTGTCACCTAACCTGCTGAGCAAGCCCTCTATATGAGGAAGGGGATACGCATCCTTTACCGTCAGAGTATTGAGTTTTCGCGCGTCCAAGCACAGCCGATTCTTGGCCCCCTTTCTTACTAACGTTACGGGATGGCTCCACGGACTTTCGCTAACTTCAATGACTCCTAGGTCCAGCATGCGATCCACTTCTGCATATAGAAGAGTCTGTACTGCCGGTGACACAGGGTAATATCGATCTTTAATGGGTACTGCATCTCCAGTATCGATCGAATGTGTCTCCAAGGTCGGTCTGCCAATACCTCTTTTCGTAAAACACGGAAATTCGCGGACCACTGCTTCCAGGATTTCATTTTGGCGAGCTGACAAGACATGCGTTTTGACCTCTTCTGAGGAAGCGACCTCCTCACATAGATCAACCCCTTGTGTGGTGATACTCTCTATGCTGGTTAGTAACTTGAATGTCCTCATAAAATCGACGCCTATGTACAAAGCACGTTCTAGTGATGGTACTAGATAAAAGTTCATATCTGCGATCCGTTTGTTGAAATTTATCGCTACGCGTATTCGACCTAGAATTCTATGCGCATTACCATCGGCGGTTTTCACAGAGGAACCAAATCGGTGGATCTCCAATCCAGCTCGGGCAACTAGCTCTTGGCATCCCTTGCCTAGGCATGTCACTGATGCTCCAATGTCTACAAGGCCCTCTACTTCTACGCCACCTATGTTCACTTTCGCATAGAACCTGTTATCTTCTCCTTCGAACAACGTAGTGGCCGCAATTTCCCTTCTTACTTGTCATCGTTTGAGATATCTTATTCGTGCTTGATCTATTCTATCGGATGGTTCACCAAAAATCCTTGCTCTTGTTTCTCGATATTCGGCCATACGTTGGTGTGGCTGTGGTATTTCTCTACGATTGTCGTTGCTTAAAATTGTAACCACGGTTTCTCCTTTGGGTTCATGCAATAGACATGTGTTGTTACTTGTCATGTTGCTTCCTGTTTCACTATCACTGGTGTTATTATCATTTTCAGCTCTACTTCCTATCATATCATTTTCAGATATATTATTGTCCATGATATATTATTGTCCACTATATTTTCAATTACATTTCTATCATCTATCCGTTTATCAGTCAGGGTATTGTTACGTCGAGTTGTTCTGCTATGATTTGAACTGGGTACGGTTGCATTTAAACCTCTGTGGACCTCTCCTCCCCAGTCTGAGGTGGGTGCCTGGACATGTTTCCCTGACACACTGGACACTTAGGTGTTACTGTGTTCTCACGCCCACATTTATAGCAGAAGAGTCTTCGAATAGTTGACGGGCAATCTCTGAATATGTGTACTAAAGCCTTGCAATTCCAGCAGCTTACTCTTGTTGCTCCACTAATTGCGCCCACTTCTACGGCCACTTCAGCTCCAGCTCCGTCGCCTTCCAAATCTAATTCATGTACTCGCGGCTGGTGTGCCTGCCGCGTCGAAAACTGCTGCCGCTGCCCTGACAGTAACGTCTCAGCTCTCTTCACTTCTCTCGAAAATTCACTCAATGATGTTGCTGATATGGGAAACATAAGTTGCGCTAACGAAGGTTTCAGGTTTCCTTTCATAATTGCCGCTAACTGCGCCTCCGTATATGGAATTCGTTGCTGGTGTCGCAATTGCATGACAGTGTTATAGAACTCTTCGAAAGTTTCCTGCGGCTGTTGGCGTCTACTAAGAATTTGACTTTGAATTTGAAATTCATTATCATATCGTTGAAACTGAATTAGCATAGTTCGCCTAAGTTCACTCCATCTGAGGTCTGGCGTCAGCCTTCTACAGCTCCAATAGTACTCCAAAGCTGGACCTTCTAGCAAATGGTGTAAATCCTTCAGCAACTCAGCTACATCGCACTCTTTATCTTCACATATGACATCCACGCCATATAGAAACTCCTGTACGTTCATTGTCTTCTTTGTTCCATCGAATTTCAAACCCCACTTCGTCAAATCAGCTTTTCGCCCTCCTCTGCTGGAAGACTCTTCTCGGCCACCAAAACTCTGGCTACGCTGCTGATGAGTTTCACTCCTTGCTCTATTTCCGAGAACTTTCTTGATGACGCTGATGTTGGTCACGTTTTTGGGATTTTTCGTTAATTTGTTTCGTTGTTTTGCTGACGTGGCACAGCGTTGGTTTGGTACGTAGTATTTTGTTAATACTTATTGCGGTGCATTAATCGGGTGGGTGTTATTTGTTTACACCGAGGGTGTTATAGCCATGCTGCCATTAATGTCGGTTGATGTTTTGGAGCCGATGATAGTGTGGGCCATTAGTACGTGAACATGACATTATGTTTCCCATTGCTGTTACGCTAATATTAACGTATTTTTTCCACTTGGGGTGACATATATTTTCGTTAATGATACAGAACTCTGCTCCTGTATCGATAACAAATAGAAGTGTTTTTATTTTTATATAGGGTAGTTGTCTTGTGGGTCTGACTGAAAATTTGCATTAGAATGACCTATGTCGATCGGTTCTGTAGTATTGGTTCTGTTCTGGTTATAACTTTGGGGGTTCCTAGTATTTGCCGACACACGCGAGTAACATTAGGAGAAAAACAAAATGACTTAAAAGATTTAATTTTCGGTCTTTATTGTTTGCTTTGAATCTTAAGACTGACTTAACTAGTTGTTCATTATTACTGAGTGGCCAATTATGCTTATTAAACGTAATTCGTCACTCAACTATAATCCATTTATTGCTCACAACACAAAAGCAACGTAAACAGTTTCAGTTGTTGTCGTCTGCTTCAGAATCGTGAGACAGAATGTGTTTGTTATTTGATCTTCTTAATTATATTGTTGACATAACTCAGGTGTGGAGTATGAACACATAACTTCTCCACTCCTTGTTCTAAATACTCCTGAATTTAGTTCTTTAGAAGTTTTTTTCTTCTCTTTTTTAGAAATATATGTATGTATATTTATGAGTAAAATGCTTATGCTAGATATACATACAAATAAAGTTTACAACGTTATGTTTAAAAATAGTTATATATTTTAATATAGTTTTTATAAAATACATAGTTTATACATCGTATTTTCTAATTATTTCTTCTACATTATTCTGAGATGGAGACACAACATTTTTATCTCTATTTTGGACATGATTTTGAATCGTCTTTTCCTTAATATTTATTTTTATATTATTTCTTTTTATTATCCAGGGGAGTAAAATAAACATTATAACAACAAAAATTGCTAATGTTAGGTTTATACCATATGATACTCTTTTGTGGAACTTAAGCTCTTTTATTTCTTTAATATTTTCAAAGTGTTCTGTTACAATATTATTAAATTTTGGATTTACGTTTGGTGTGTTCAATTTTCTGCTGTCTGGGTAAAAGAATTTTTCCTTAAATACAAATTTTCTATTTGAAAAAAATTCATTATCAAAAGTTAACAATCATTGAATAGTACTAGAAAATTACCAGTTAAGTGAAATTTTCTGTCATCAGAATTTTGTGTTAATGTTTCCTTCAAAGCATTTTCCATAATTAACGATTCGTCGTCAATACTTAGTACAGCTGTAATATTATTATAAATAAACTTACAACTATTATAAAAAGTACAGTGTTAACTTTTCTTTAGTTTTCTATGAGGTAAATTTTCTTGATATTTAAGAGCCATACTGTAGGAGACCTTAGACCTTAGGAGAATATATAAAATACAACAGGACCAAAGACTTTATTCAATGTTCGACTTTATTGGTTGGTGGTTGACAATCGACTGACTTAACATAAAACCACAGCTTATGTTAGACCGTTTGTGAATAACAGTGGTAGTTAACATAATTGCTTAATTGCTTACAGACATATACGTACAGCTTTTGAATAAATGTAAATAGATAAATAACATATTACACATACGAATGGTATGGATGCCAACTTAACATCATAGCTGTCCTGCTACAACTCGGCCATCCTGATAATGAAGATCTCCTGATCTTCCGATTAAAAAAATTTGTGTTTACTGTGTATTTGAATAGCTTAACATATCGTATTCATACATATGACTTTGTCATATTATCTCTTGCCTATCCAATGTCTAACATTTTGAGCACTCCATACACCTTGGTTACGGGAAAGCTGAAAGCCTTCAACATCTTTTAAAAGGAACCTGTCATTTTTAAGAATTCTCTCTATCACATACGGGCCTTTGTTCTTAGGAACTAATTTTCTTGCAACTCCTGCCGTGCAATCAAAATTTTTTACCATTACATAATCACCTACTTTGTATTCCGTGGACTTCTTTCTTTTTTCATTAAAACGTTTCTCGTTATCTTTCTGATTTCGATCCTGATGTTGCATTCCTTTCTTCCTTATTTCCTCCAATTTTTCTGTCTTCTTTACTATTCAACTTTTCTATTTCCTCTTTTAATTCATCTATAATTTTTCCTCTTTGATGCATTCCAAACAACATTTTACTCGGACTTTGATTTATGCTTCTTTGTACCGTGTTATTCAATGAATACTCAACACTTTCTATAACCGTATCCCAAAAATCTCCTTTCCCTACATCCACTAATTTCGCTATCATCGGACCCAAACTACGATTTACCCGTTCTACCTGTCCATTTGCCTGGGGTGATCCCGTTGCAATTTTTATGTGTTTGACATTCCTTTCGTTCATAAACTGTTCAAACTCTTTTGATGTAAAAGAACTACCTCTATCCGACACAATACACATAGGGGTGCTATACGAATTCGTTGTCTTTGTAAATCCATCTATAACTACAAATAAGTATTTCTTAGTTCTTCCATTATCTACTTGGCCATAATGATCAATATGCAGCATTTCAAACGGTTTATTGCCTTTCGGAATACTATGTAAATATCCTTCTCCTTTTCCCGATTTCGGCGTATATGATACACATCGCAAACAGTTTTCAATATGTGATATTATTTTCTTCTTAAGGTTTGGAAACCAATAGGTTTGACTTACTGCTTCCATAACTTTATCCCTTCCTCTATGGCCTAATTCATTGTGATATTTAAACAATATTTGATCTTCCATCTCTTCAGGTACATAAAATAACAATCTGTCGTCATTTGTCTTCCTATAAACTATACCATTTCGCATTTCAAACAGTTTGTCCTCTCTTTTTTCTAGTTCATTTTAAATTTTCTTTAATTGCGGCTGCTTTGATTGACATATAATAAGATTATCCTCAAAGCTATTAGTTTCTACTACCAATATATTTGTGCACCGACTTAAAGCATCCACATGTTGCATCTGACTCCCCGACCTATGTACTAATTCAAAATCGTATTCCGCCAATTCCAATGCCCACCTGGCAATACTCGGATTTAGTTCTATCTTATTCATAGTCAACGTTAACGCATTACAGTCTGTTACAATTTTGAATCGCCTACCTTGAACATATACTCTCAACCTTCGTACAGCATTAATAATAGCTAATGTTTCCAACTCGAAACTATGATACTTTGATTCAGCCTCGGTTGTTCGTTTTGAAAAATAAAACACCGGGTGTAATTTTCCATCTTTCTTCTTTTGTAACAACACTGCCCCATATCCTGCGGCACTGGCATCACAATGTAACTCTACTTCGTCTTCATGGTCATATATTGCCAATACAGGCGCTGACACCAGCAATCTTTTCAGGTTTTCGAAACAATTTAGCTGAACTTCTCCGAACACAAATTCTCTATCTTGTTTCAATAAATCATATAAGGGTTTTGCGAATGTCGAAAAGTTTTTTATAAATCTACGAAAGTAGGAACATAATCCTAAGAAACTTTTAACCTCTTGAACTTTATTCGGTATCGGAAACTTATTAATGGCTTCTAAGCCCTTATCGTCCGCTTGAATACCTTTGTCCGATATTTTAAATCCCAAATACTTTGTACTTGATTGCAAAAATTCACACTTATCCATTCTCAATTCCAATTTATTTGCAACTAACCTTTTAAAAACTTCTGCTAACGTCTCAAAATGTTCTTCCACTGTTTCGCTTGCTACCATTATGTCGTCCATATATATAATTACTTTATGTTTTTTAATCATATCCGCAAAAATCGTATTTATAAACCGCTGAAATACTGCTGGCGCATTTTTCAGACCCATCGGCATCCTCAAAAATTCGTACTGTCCCAACGGTGTCATAAAAGATGTAAATTTAATTGATTCCTCATTTACAAATATGTGAAAATACCCATGCTTTAAGTCTAATTTCGTAAATACAGTTTTGTTTGCTAGCCCATCCAACAAATCGTCAATCAATGGTAATGGAGAATTGTCTTTGGTCGTTATTTTGTTTAATTTCCTATAATCAACGCATAACCTTAATTCGTTCGTTTTCTTTTTAACTAATACTATTGCAGATGCATATTCTGAATTGCTTGGCCTTATTATTTCTTTTTCTAAATACTCATCCAATATCTTTTGCAACTTTTCCTTTTCCGCGTAAGAGAGCCGTCTAGGCGAACAACTAAATGGTTTCGATTTTTCCAAAATTAACTTCATTTCACATTTTACTAACGGATCATTTGGCCTCTGTTTTTCTATGTAACTATTTTCTAATAATTTCTCAAATAAGTTCCGCATTTTATACCCAAACGACTCACCTATTTGATAAGATTTCTCATCAGTTCCCACGTCAATCGCCAATAGTTCTCTTTCAATTTCGCTTAGTTCCTGCTCATTGCAGCTCATTTCCATTTCCTGAATTTCCTGTTCGTTAACAATTTCTACATTCTTAACAATTTTCGTATTGCTAACAATATCTGTATTACTATTTCCTTGTTCTGAACAATTTCCGCATTACTAACTGTTTCCTTTGAAATTCCTTCATTTGTTTTCTGACTACCGATTTGCTTGACTACCCGACTTTTACTGTTTTCATACCTAACATTTTCACTCATACTGACTTCCTTTTTACTAGACTTTGCATTTTCATATTCAATGCACTCTACCGTAACCATTTTCAAGGCGTCTAAATCTAAATCAATTTCACAAGCCTTCATAAAATTTCGTCCCAACACTAGATCAAGATTCATAGATTCATTCGCCACAACAATTAAATGAAAATAAACTTTATTCCAATTTTTTAAAACGTAACATAAAACTTTTCCATAAATTTGTAATTGGCTCATATTGACACCATAATAAGAATGTTCTACCGGCAACATTTCAACATCATCCGGCACATTTAGTCTTTTAGTAAAGGAGATAGGGCTGCCTGAATCTACGAGTCCTGTTAACAATATTGATTTAGTCTCATTTGAATTTGGAAAAAATAATTTAAAATTTCTTACACAATCGTCATCATCCTTGTTTCCACTCGATTTATTCTTGGAACAAGTGGCTACCCAATGACCCATCTGGCCGCATCCGAAACATGACCCTGGATCCCGTTTTGGCTTCCTGCACTCTGCTTTTATATGCCCTTTCGAATTGCAATTAAAGCAGCGTAAATTGTTTTTGTTGTTGCCGCTTGTTACCACTGCTCTCATAGTTTGTTTGGCGATCTGGACTGTCGGTAATGTAACTTCGGCAAATGCCCGTCTGATATTACCAATATCGGCAAAACATTGTATGCGAGCCTGTGTACGTAAGTTTTCATTTGGAATACCTTCAATGACACGATCCAACAGCTCATCTTCATCAACGTTAATGCCATACGATAACATTAACTTGTCGTCCAAATACACTGTAAATTTTTCACCAGCTTGCCATTTGCGCATTTCGAATTTACGTCTGGCATCTAACTTCGATAATTTTTCGCCAAATGCTTCAATTAGCTGTTCGCATATTTCTTCAAACGGTTGTAATATACGTGTAGAGCTTGCATGCAACCAATTATTTGCATTGCCTTTCAATTTGCTTACCAGCAGCATGCGTTTATGGTCACCCGTAATTCCATATATATTTGCAATATTTGTCAACTGAGTAATCCATTTACGTGCACACGTTTCACCCTTGTATTCGGTTACCATTTCTGCAGCCATTCGAAGTACAACGTCAAACCCAGCTCGTGTGAACGCCGTCGTTGAGATCATTCGTCCGTCTTCTTCGCCGTTATTTATTTCGTTGTCACCGCTAGCAGAATCATTGTCATCATCATTGCATGCACCGCGATGCTCGCTGGCGCCCTCGTTGTTTTCGTCATTCATACTTCGAACACTCGAAACTGGTTTTAACTGCTGCTGTTGATGTTGATCATGTACCAACTTATCCAACTGCGTCTGCATTCTCAACATCATCTGCCACAATTCAACATTGATGCCATCTCTTTCTTGCACACTGACTTGTTGTTGCTTGATTTCATCAGCTTCATCGCAATTTCCTTGTATTTCTGATGACGCATCCAATTTTGGTGTTTCGCAAATTGAGACTGCATTCCAGCGAGCCACCAACTCAGCCTTTGTACCCATCGTAGGTAAACCCAATGCTGCCAACCACTCCTTCAGCGTTGGCATAGTAAGTCCATTCACGTTAAATAATTCACTCATATTGTGTGCTTGAGACAATTTTGTTTTATTATTGTGGAATTCAGCCACTTCTGAAACTGTAGGAGACCTTAGACCTTAGGAGAATATATAAAATACAACAGGACCAAAGACTTTATTCAATGTTCGACTTTATTGGTTGGTGGTTGACAATCGACTGACTTAACATAATACCACAGCTTATGTTAGACCGTTTGTGAATAACAGTGGTAGTTAACATAATTGCTTAATTGCTTACATACATATACGTACAGCTTTTGAATAAATGTAAATAGATAAATAACATATACATACGAATGGTATGGATGCCAACTTAACATCATAGCTGTCCTGCTACAATACTATTAATGTTAACAATGTATTCATCGTCAGCAACTATTTCAAAATTATTGCTATTGGGAATTGGAACTATCATTTTCAAATCCGTTCGGAAATAACTCTCCGGTATTATAACGGCAATAATTATAGATTCATCCCTATAAGTCATGATTCCTACTTTCAACATCTTTAACTTGTAGAAGTCAATCTCAAATTGTATTATTTCCTGTGTTGTCAGTATACTAGGATGAATGATATTATTTTTTGTCGATCTATATTGTCCTGAATTTGATCAATTTTATGTTCTAGAGTTTTAAGCTTTGCAAGCTGGTCTAGATAAAATAACCTTTTTATAAATTCATTATTGCTTTTCTTTATTTCGGCAAAAGATGTTTTTATTTCCTTTATCATTTTCCACTGCGTTCTTTGGGTGTTCAACCGATTTTTTAAATGAGTTATTAATAATTATTTGTCTATTCAAAGTGTCAATAGAATTGTGTGAATTTTGGTCCGTAATAGGTAAATGCTCGAGTATTTCCTGTCTGTCATCGTCGTCCATCGTACCAAACAACCATTTATAGAGCTTTCCACCAGCATATATAAGGCCTCTTTTACACCTATGTTCTTTTTTTTTTTTTTTTTTTTTTTTTTTTTGTTTGTTTATTTATTTACATCATAAATATTTTAATACTACAATAAACAATAGTTATGTGATTGGTATATGTATATATACAACGACCCGGATAAGGGTGCTCTAGTATACTCTTATATTATGCTAAGCTGTTTTTTATTTTTTAATTAACAATAACAAATTTTATTTCGTATTTGAAATTAGTATTAATTATTTGTAATGAAAAATATTACAAAAACATTACTTTTATAAATTTTATGGTGATAATAAACTAGTTGTCAGATGGTTAAAAAAAGGGGGAGGAAATTATTGTGGTCCAAGCCACCAGAACTTTTTATTATTCAAAGTAGATGGAATTATTCTATCTCTTTGAGGAATACTCGTATCATACCTGACATTGTTTAGGTCGTTTCTATTGTAATCTATGGATTTTATATTCGCCCGCCTATATAAGTGGAAGAACAACGGGACGCCATTTTCATTTTGAATGTATTTTATTCTGTCAAGGAACAAAAAGGCTTCAGGTGGCACAAATCCCTTTAAGATGGAATCTTTTATGTATTTTTCATCGGTGTAGAATGGTGCCATTATTAAATTAAATTCTGTACAAAGTGTACATCTCACTATGTGCTTTCTAATTAAATTAATTATAAAATTATCGATTCGGTTCACGTTTGCCGTATTGTAAAGTTTTGAGTTTGAAAAGAATTTTACGAAGTTGGATTGTGGGGATCTATACATAGAGGTACAAGCTCTAAGACATTTACGCTCAAATAAGCGTAACCTTTCCATGTAAGATGGTGATATATTGTACCAGATTGGGCATCCGTATGTTAGTATTGGCCTTATTAAAGACTGGTACATTAATATTTTAATTCTCATTGTTAAATGTTTTGAGTAGAATAGTGTTTTGTACATGAAGAAGGCTTTTTTGGACTTCTCTATAGCTTTGACAACATGGTTATTAAAATACAAAAACTTATCTAAATAAATTCCGAGATATTTTACAACGTCTCTATTCTGTATTTGTATATTGTTCAGCCTGGATTTTATCCCAAAACTCTTCCAGTTCTTTTTTATGTTGTGGTTACATTTGTTAACAGGGGGTCGAAAAAGGATAGTTTCGCACTTTTCTGCGTTAATTTTCATATGCCAATCTTGAGCAAATTTTTCAACCATATCGAACGAATCTTGTAAGCTGTTGTTAATTTGACTTATTTTGTCACCCGGCTGATATATAATGATATCATCCGCGAACGAAATAATGTTTTCTACGTTATCAATTAGATCTTTGATATAAAGGTTAAATAAAATAGGAGCATTAACCGTGCCCTGTTGTAGTCCATTGACCATTTCGTAATCCCTGCTAAACTTGCAATTATTATTTACAGTGAATTTTTTTTTTGCTATCATATTGTAAATTAGAATGACTAGACACATAGGAAATTTGAAGTTGATTAATTTGTGTATTAATCCGGGAATCCAGACAGTGTCAAATGCCTTTTCCATATCTATACCTATGTTCTTTCGGCGTTAAAGTTTGAAGTTTTGATCTTATAAGATCGATTTCGTTGCGAAGGATTTGAATACTTTTTATATCTAAATTTTCTATATTTTCGCCTATACTATTTAAAATATTTTCGACTTCTTTAATATTTATTATATGTAACAATGAGTTTGTGCCATTGACTATTTCCACTTCACCAGTCCTTATTTCAACAAATCCGTTATCTTCAGTTATTTGACTAACTTGTAATGTTGCCTGGGTCTGCCATATTATTGTTGTCATCAGTATTATCATTAGAGTATCCTGAAAATTTGAAAGGTCGTTTAATGTTGGTTTCATGTACATTAGCTAGTGGCTGTTTACGATATTTAGGCACTTCTTTATGCCTAACATTTCTATAATTTTTTATAAATCCCTCTTGTCTAGTTTCTATATATCTTTCTCTCTTCTCATTTAGTTTTGTTATTTTTACTCGTTTTTGCTCCATTAAACGGTCCTTTATTAATATTTTGTCCACAGTACCATTATTAGCCCTAAGTGGTGTATTTTTTAAAGTTGAGTGGTATGTATTATTATAAAGTTCTATAGCTTTTGAAATTTGTTCCCTTATTGGTAGCTTTTCATCAATGTTAAGAGTTCTAATATTTTCTGTAATTGTGTTGTTAAGTCTTTCCACGTAAGAATTCCCAGTGTGGCTATTGGGTTTTGAAAAGTGAATATTTATTTCTTCATTTCTGCAAAATTGTTTTACATTGACATTATTGAACTCGTTGTCACAGACTAGTTTCTTCATTTTCCCATTAATTGAAATGTATAATCTTAACTTTTCTACTAGTGTTAAGCTATTTTTGTCCTCTAAATAGAAACAAACAGCATGTTTGGAAAACTTGTCAATAAACGTAATGAAATTTTGTTTCGAATTGACATATGTGTCTACGTGAACGATCTCGTTGATGTCTGATGGGGTTTCTGTATATTCAAACTTTTTCTGTATAGAATTTCTGTCGTACTTTCCGGCTGAACAAACTTCGCAGTTATTGACAACTTTTTGTATTAAAAGCCTTAAATTTGGAAAAAAAATGTATGCTGCATTGCCTCATAATTGGCGATAATACCAGCATGACCGGACTCTTTTACATGAAATAAAGATATCTGTTTTATGGCTTCTTCGTCCGAAGTAATATCTTTTGCGAAAAAAACTGCATCTTACGAAGGATATATTGTTGTAGTGTGAATACAATTCTATTAACTTTACCTGAAGTTGGTTGTACATAGAATCGCTTAAGTGGGAGTAAATTCCTATTTTCCCTTTTAAATGATATTTTGTAGTTATGTTCTCGATGTTATTCGGTAAATCGGAATCGGAATTGCCAGCGCATTTGATTTTGACGAAAGTGGGAAAACGAAGGAATTGATTCTAATTAGATGACGATGGATTCCTTATTTATTTAAGAGAAAACTGCTTCGAACAAAATTTAACGTCCACAGCTTTACTCTTATTCCTTCACCAATTCTAGGCTGCACTGGCAAAATTCATGCTCGACTAGAGCTGATCGGGGCGGAAGTGTATTTTTAAAGTTCGTTCCAGGATTTTGGCTTTTCCTCATTTTGGCGGTACAACAAAGTTTTGAATCCTTGCCAGCTGGGTGATTAACCGTTGGAAACATAAAAAGAAAGCTCGTAGGGCCTAATTACATCTACTGGATAAACAACATTTTTAATTGATACAACTTTTCACACACACTACAACGTATTAGAACCTTCCGGACTACTGTTCCACAGGTTTTACGTCGGATCCGGAAAATTATTTGCCCACCCTTTAAGAGATCATCGGATCTCACCTTTGACGCCACGTTCCGAATTAATTTTTCAGGCGTCCCAAATATGGTTTGGATTGTTCTTACCTTTGTTTCCCCATATTCGCATGTAGATATGTAGCGCACCACTACCTACCTTTAATATTTAATTGCCATTCATTTTTAAACGTTACAAAAATAATTATCAATTGCAATTATTAAAATATCTTAAATAGTAACAATGGTGTTCTCTTTTGAGTTTTTGATCTTAAATCTAAACTAAAACTAAACTGAACGTAATACTCAAATTAACTGCAAAACTAAAAACTGAACCAAAAATAAAAGCCTATCGAACGGTTACTTATTAAGAGACTAAACTCGACAAATTCGGATCCTTAGCTCGCACTAGCAGCCTTGGAGAAAAGCTAGAGTTTCTTAAAGGAATTGAACTCGCAAGATCCGAAGATCCCCAGCTTACGTCTGCGGAACTAAACTGAAACTTGAAATTAAATTTAAAAGGCTTGATGCCGGAAACTTTAAAAATTTAATTTAATTCATCGGTTAATGGCCGGAAAAATCCTACAATCTAATTTGAATCATCGGTTACTATCCGGGAAAATTTATTTATTTATTTTCAATCATCGGTTATTGGCCGGAAAATTCTTATAATTTATTTTAAATCGTAGGTTAGTAACCGGAAAACTGATTTGAAATCCTACAAACTAATTTAAACTTCGGCGAATTACTATACATTTTTGAAATTCTGATATTTGTCATGAAAGCTTATCGGCTAATGCTTCAAATTTTCGAAAGTTAACCATTTCGATTTATGACCGTAGTCGCCCTAATGTTACTTGTTCTATCGGCACACGGATAAAACTGTTCCCACTTACTCTTATGGAGGGGCATCAATGAACGTTCAATTCATCTATTTACTTAGTAAGTATGGATAGGTTATGTGTTTTTAACCAAGCTACATACTTTAGGGCGCATACTTTAAGGCGCTAGCGCAAAAATGAAATGGAAAATGACATGGGTAATCTTGTTAATAAGCAAACAAAATAGCTAAATAATTAATATGAACAAATGATTACTACGAGGGTTGAATTTTATGCTTCGGGATTAGAGAACAAAAACAAATATTAATCATCGAAAAACACTTTATTGTTTTTCAAAATATTCCCCATGAAGATTTATACATACACTTTTGCATGCGTTTGAACCAATTGTCGAAACACTTTTACACTTTTGCCACTCTGATTGAGGTATCTCCAAAACATGCATTCTGAATGCAGCAACCGCTTATTCAGGTGTCGAAAAACGTTGACCTCTCAGTTTGTTTTTTACGTACGGGAATAAAAAGAAGTCATTCGGTGCCAAGTCAGGACTATACGGCGGATGACCCATCAAATCGATGTTTTGGGTGCTGAAAAATGCAGTTGTTTCAGCCGATGTGTGCGAGCTCGCATTGTCGTGGTGAAGAGTGATCCGTCTTCGGCGGTTGATTTTCCTGATTTCTTGGAAGACAACTGGCAAACAAATGGTTGTATACCACTCAGAATTCACTGTTCTGCGTTGGTCTAGTGGTACGGTTGCGACATGTCCGGTCTTTCCGAAAAAACAGGCGACCATTTGCTTGGAAGTGCTTCGGGCGCTAACAACTTTTGTTGGATTTGGCTCATCTTGAAACACCCAAACAGTTGACTGCTGTTTACTTACGGGGTCATACGCGTAAATCCATGATTCATCACCTGTCACGATGTCATAGACGTGTTTCGAAGCACCGCGATCGTATTTTTGGAGCATTTCTTTCGACCAATCGACACCAGTCTTTTTTGAGCGATTGACAAATTGTGTGGGATCCAACGCGAACAAATTTTTTTGACAGTCAAATGTTTATGCAATATTGACTGTATGCTGGTCCCCCAAATGCCTAAGGTTGTCTCAATCTCGCGGTAGGTCACATGACGATGACGCACAGCATCAATAGTTTTCGGAACAACAGCTGATTTTGGACGACCTTCACGAAATTCGTCTTGGATAGAACTACGACCACGATTGAAGTCACCATACCATCGATAAACACTGGTCGTTGATGGAGCTTCATCGCCAAATATTGAATTAAGTTAATCCATGCACTGTTGCTGAGTTAATCCACGTCGAAAGTTGTAAAAAATAATCGCACGAAAATGTTCACGATTTAATTCCATTTTTGGGCCTAGATGAATCTTTTAAATTACTGTAAACAACACAAATAGCACTCGTATGTCAAAACGTTCTGATTACGCATAACCTCAAAAATGTCCAACTTTACGATAGAGCTGTCAGTTGCCAGATTGCAACACTAGGGTTGCCAAATCCCGAAACATAAAATGCAACCCTCGTATTACTAGCTAAGATTTTTCTTTTAAATTTACAATATAATTGACTGTTTCAGTCTCATTGTTCTTATTCAATATATTTATGTAAAACATTTTTAATTCAATTTATCCTGTAAATAGAATGGTTAAATTAATAAATATAACAGTTTCTGTAAAGCAAAGTGATTAGTGATATAACAGTTGTATAAGTGAGATGTGGGAAAGTGGCAGCAATTCTAGCCAAAGTTAGATCGCTGTTACTTGATGGCTTTGATGACTTGATCTTATACTTGGTTAATAGAGCTGACATCACATTTTTGGCTGCATCGGCTGATTTTTTATTTTTTTTTCTAATCAATGTCACGAGTAAATAATTGTTTTTGGTTTTTTATTTTAAAGTCGGATGTCAAAATTATCCGATATGAGTTTTCGTGGATATACAATTCGTGTTTGTTTGACCTTGTCTATGTAGAGTTAGTTCTACTCTTTTTATGGTCAAGGAAGACAGTGGTATTTCTGATTGACCTGATTAGGGGCCACTTCACTTTGTATAAGTGGAAATTTGTTATCCTGTCGTTTACTATGTTTCTACGTGGTTCGAGCGTTCGTTCCCTTTCGAAAGACAGAATGCTGTTGGACGTATAATAAAAAACCAAATGTCAACCCTTTACAATTTTTCCTTTCTTTTACAATTATATGGCTTAGGGATATCACATATACTATTTTATAACTAAATTTTCCCTTTATTTTCTTTATGATATGGGGTAATATCGCCGGTAAATATTCGTAAATCGTCGTTTTGACAATAACCCTATGTTATGCTCGGTTTTTAAATCCGTACCCCATTCAACTTCGGACTTGGATTTTTGGCACAAAACTTATAATTCTTCACAATCTTTTATAATTCCGCTCTTAGGTCATAATGAATATGATGTGGGACTTTTTCTTGGTTATCGTCAGTGCCCACTTTGACCACTATGGTATAACTCAAGTTAGCGCTGAACTTTCGGTCGTAACAACTTGGCACAAAAGCAGTGGTATCTGAGGACATACCGCTGAATCCTTGATGGACAGGGAAGGACTAGGGATATTAAAGTTGCCGCGGCTTCGCTGATGTTATACTGGCTGCTATTTTTGCGGCTGTTGTAGCTGGTTATTTCTTTGAACCGGAACGCCGTAATGTATCTCCTGATCTGCTGGATCTGCTAAGTATGACGGATATTGCTTGACTGGTTCGTTGGGCTACGTGTTTTCGGCGTACCATAACCTTTTTGATGTCCTGCGACCTTAACGCTCGCTTGTATACTTCTTTTTTGCTTCTGGGTTGACGGTAAAACGGCACAACTTTCGCGAATGGTTGTCTTTGGGGTTTTATATTCGTGTTTCGCTTTTAAATATCGTTTTTCCTTTCTCTTTTTAAAATTTCGCGCACCTTTATTGTTCTTATCCCCCCGTTTAGACACGACTGGGTGGATTTTGGTCTATTTTTTACGCGACTTTTTGTTTTACGGGATTGAGATGTTTGCCCAATAAGTTGTAAGACGACAGTTTTTAGAAAAACTTTGGAAAGCACGCAATTTGGAAACTCACGAAACTTTTTACGAAATTTTTGCAATTTGCGAAATTTGGAAAGCTTTCAAAAATCTTGAAATTCTAGGAATTTTTGTAATTAAATTTTTTTCTTTTCAAAAATCTAAAATTCACGAAGGCCGCGTCTATGTCTCAATTATCTCCTCCTCTTCTCGCTCGTCTCCGTGTTCCGTGCTTGGTTCCATTTGTTCGAGTACTTACCCTCGTTTGTTCTTTTTCCTTTTTTTGAGAGTAACCGGGGTGTTCCTGTTGGAAACCTCTCGGAGACGACGCAGATGGGTGTTGCGTATCTGTTTAAGCTTACAATTCGCTTGCGTGTGTATTGTGTTGTGATATTAATACTTGTGTTTTATACTCCTGTTGACAGAAGATAGGGAACACAATGTATTTTGTCGAACATGTACATTTTCTTTTCTTCATCTCACCTGTGTAATTATACTTACATATGAGTTTACGGATTGTCTGGTTAGAATTTTATTTTTGTGATGTGCATATGTTAATACTTATACTTTTATTACTTCTCTTATTTGCGTGGAGCGGTTTTGCTACTGGCTTCCTGGGATGCTGACGATAAAATAGCCGAGAATTTTCTCTACATTCCCCACGCTGGTCACGTTTCGTTTTGTTCGTTAAATTGTTTCGTTGTTTTGCTGACGTGTGTAAGCCTACCATAGCGGAGAGATGAAGACGAGAAGAGATTGAAACAGACAGTCAGTAACGAGAAGCCCCAAACAACGGTAGTGCGAAATAAATGATAACTTTTGATTATTTAGTTTTTAAAAAATATATGTTTTATTTACAAAAAGCAACTATTGCTAAGAAGTATGAATTACAAACTGAATTTACATTTTAATTATGTCTTACCAACTAGTTGTTACATTAAGTACTTATTTGTATAGTCAGCATTTAACATCAATCATTTTGCAATACTGGTCAGCATTTATCTTTTTAACAATTTATTCAGTTCAATAGTTTTGCAATACTGTCTGGTGCAGACAGTGCAATATTTAATACAGAATTCAACTTAAATGTTTAAAACTTACATTGCAGAATTTAATAAAGTTCATTAATCTGACCTACTCAATTACTTTAAAGATTTAATGAATTCGTCGAATTTGTCAAGAGTTTTGTCAGCGTTAATATACGTAACTGCTCCCTCCTTTAGATTGGAATTCTCCTGAATTCTCTTGTTCATTTCTATGGTTATGTTTTTATGCTTTGTGAGAACAATCAATAATATAATAAGTATAATAATTATAATTAAGATATTACATCCGTATGTTATATTACTGTGGGTTTTCAATTTTTTTATATTTCGTACATTTGTTTGATGTTCTTTTTCTATCTCTTCAAATGATAGTTTATAAGTGAAATTTGTTATCATGTTTGTGTTGTCAATTACTTGTCGTTCTTCTATTTTTTCTGCAATATTGGAGAAATAATAATATTTTATTCTAATTGAGCAATTATTGTAATTAATTAAATAATTTCCATTTAAAACAATGTTTTCAGAATTACAGGTTTGGTTAATAGTTATATTTATTGCGTTTTTAATTATAATAGTGTCCATTTCTAATTCCAATATTTCTAAATCTTTATTTTTTATTAATTGACAATTATTTTTAATTATACAGTGTGTGCTTATTTTCAAATCTTTTAAATGTTTATTTTCTTCAAATTTGTATGTTTTAGTTTCAAGTTCAAAAGTTTTTTCAATGTTATAATCTATTTCGTTATTTTCTTTATTTGGCAAGGGTACAATAGTTCTTAACTTTACGAGTACAAATGTTTTAGGTATTTTGATACCAAAAATTAGATAAGAATTATTAAAAAATGCTGTTCCAATTTGAATATATTTCAATTTGTTGTAGTCTATATCATATTTTTGTATTTCCTTACGTGTTAAAATATTCGGATGTACAATACCATATTTTGCAGATACTACATTATCTTGCAACTGCTCAATTTTACTTTTCAATAATTGTATATTTGTTAATTGTTCTAAATATATGTTGTTATTATTTTCTGTTTCTAAGAATTTATTTATTGAATTCAATTCCTTTTCTATTTTCTTTCTGTCACTTGTTATAACCATTTTTAGATGGGTTAAAGTTACATTTAAATAATCATTAATTAAGACTTGTTGATCATTGTTTTGCTTGATTTCATTAATATTTAAAAGGTGATTTTGTATATTCTGTCTGTCCTCTTCGTCCATTGTGCCAAATAACCATTTAGACATACTTCCTATTCCATTAATTAGTCCACGTCTTTTTCTGTTTTGTTTTGGTTTTAAAGTCATCAATTTGTTTCTAACGTCCAGTAGTTCTAACTGAAGTAAATCTTTATTGTTAATATTTAATGAAATAATGTTCTTAGTCATACTATCTAAAATTTCTTCTACTTCGTGTAAGTTAATTATATGTAATACAATATCAGATTCGTTAACAATTTCTTGATTTCTCATATGAATATCAGTAAATCCGGTTTGGTCTATTAAAAGTTTAGCATTCATCATTCCTCTAGTCAGTGGTATCCATATCAGAATTGTCATTATTGTCCATATTGTATTCACTTTCAAATTACTGATTCTGCGATAAATTTGATGTGGTTCCGTGTCTGGTCTGTATCTCAGCTTCAAAACTTTCTTTATCATATACCAGTTGTCCGGCTGTTGTATGTTGATTACTGTGTTCTTTGCTTCTCCTTGAATATTTCTGTAAAAAATTGCCCTTGTCGCCTCTTTCTTTAACTCGTCTCTGTCCACCGTTGAAAGTAGATATTCCACGCTGATTCCACTGAAGCCATTTCTTGTTGAGCCTGCTCCATTCTTCTTTGGTCAAATAGCCTTTGTCTTTTTGAATACACGATGATTTTTTTCGTTTAAACTTTGGTGGCTTCTACACAAATTGCTTTTTTCTTAGTGGTTCACTTCACTTGTTTAATTTAAGTGGTTTTGACACTATAGTTTATTTGTTTGTCCACTACACCGATATATATTTGTAAATAGTTTTTATTTTTATATTCAGGAGGGTCCCTTAGGATTCGCAGAATAATTAAGTGGTTTCGATTTCCTTTTGTTTAAATAAATGTTCACTGCACTAACTGTTGTGTTAGTGGTGTCGACTTTTCTTCAGTCAATCTTCACTTCACTTATTTTTATTTATTTACAATTCTGGAGGGTCCCGTAGGATTCGCAGAATTTATTAATGTTATATATATCACTTGAAATCACGTTTGTTCGTATCACTGGATCCTTTTCACTGAACTTGGATCCTACCGACTGCGCCAAATAAATAATAACTTTTGATTATTTAGTTTTTAAAAAATATATGTTTTATTTACAAAAAGCAACTATTGCCAAGAAGTATGAATTACAAACTGAATTTACATTTTAATTATGTCTTACCAACTAGTTGTTACATTAAGTACTTATTTGTATAGTCAGCATTTAACATCAATCATTTTGCAATACTGGTCAGCATTTATCTTTTTAACAATTTATTCAGTTCAATAGTTTTGCAATACTGTCTGGTGCAGACAGTGCAATATTTAATACAGAATTCAACTTAAATGTTTAAAACTTACATTGCAGAATTTAATAAAGTTCATTAATCTGACCTACTTAATTACTTTAAAGATTTAATGAATTCGTCGAATTTGTCAAGAGTTTTGTCAGCGTTAATATACGTAACTTGCGCGGTGACGATCTCAAATACTACAAAATATCAATTATCTACTATTTATTGCTTTTCCTTTTAAAATGAATTAATATCATTTTGTTTTATTAAAGATCAAATCAGAAGTGTGGAAAGTCTTTTTATTGAGTTCCTATAGTTCAGAAGTGGGATTGAGAAACCACCCCTAAAGAAAACGAAGTAGTTTCACAATATTGCAAATGAATAAAAGTGTTTATATGCAGTTAATGTGAACAAGTGTGTGTATGTGTTTAGAAAAGTTCGGTGAAAAAATATTCTTGAAGCGAACGTTGCGAAATTCGCAAACAAATCGAAGGCGCATGCACACACACAGTGGTGAAGAAGACGAAATACGATAATGTTCATTACTCGGCGACAATGATGTTAATTATCTTTGCTCATGCGCGAGAGCTACTGCTTCAGCGACCGAAAATAGATAATTTAATGATAATTACTCGGCCATAATTACATATGTGTGTTTGCTTGTGCGCAAAGAGATCGAAAACAATAAGAGAAAAGCAACAAGGTAATCGTATATATATTTACTCTCTTGGCTAATACCGAATCGGGAAACGACTGGAAACGGGCACAAGCGTACGAATAAAAAAAATTTAAGTGAAACGATATTGAAACGGAACGAGGAGAATATTGACAACAATTGTTAAACGAATATAATCGATACGGAGAAAGGGTGAAAGAATCAAATCATGGTAGAAATATAATGGTAGATGCAGTACGACAACAAATACAACAAGCCAAAAACAACAGGCATTTTGTTTTTGCTCAGTGTCTGTGTTGTGTCAAGTCAGCTGATAGAAAAATTATGAAAATGTAAAGAAATTTGCAAAAAGTGCCATTTAGAAAATGATTGAGTGTTATTTGATATTTTGAAAGTGTATAAGTGTGAAAATTAAAACTTTTCTATGTAATTTTTGCAGAGAAATATTTCAAAAACAGCAGATGCTGGCGAACGGGGGTTGCAGACAAACAAATGTAAACAAACTTTGACATAAGAGAAAAACTTACTCACACTCAGTCCAGAAAAAAGTTCAAATCAGCTGGGCTAGTGCTTCTACCATTTCTTTGTACCATGAATCAAATGTAATTGTAAACGAAAACGAAATGAATAACGACTTAAAAGGCAAGCACTGATTAACGTAAACGGCCAACGTAACGCAACGGAACGTATGTATATGTGCATATGAACTGAACGTGAATAGTTCATATAACACGAAACATTTTTTAACGCAACGTGACGTATATAGTAGTCGAATAGAGTTTTTAACATTTTGAAAAGTGATTTAGCACGACCGTAGCGAAAGGAGTGATCATATTTCGGTATACGATAATTTAAAAATAGAAAAACGAGTATTCAAATTGTTGAAAAATGTCGTTAATATCATCATTAAAGATGACAGAACTAAAGCAATTATTGCAAGACCGCGACTTATCCCCAAGTGGGACAAAAGCCGAATTGGTAAAACGTCTTACGGAAGCGGAAGGTTCTGAAAAAATTGAACTAGAATCGAGCGATAATGTGCGGGCTCAAATTGACGAGTTACGTGAGATGATACGAAATATGGTGGGTGAAATGCAACAAACGGCACCGAAAATACAATCGCTACCAAACGTACAGACATTTGGTGATGAACAGCAAAATGAACGGGAATACGAATCGGCAATCGCGTCGCCTAACCGAAATATTCGAACGCGTAACGTACACAGTATTAGAGAAATTGGTGAAACTCTTCCTGACAACGACCCATCGAAGGATTCGACTTTCAGCGTTAATCAATTCATCGATAGAGTGGAGAAATCTATGTTTGCATACAATTGGGATGAAAAATGTGTTTTACTAGCAGTTTACGGCAAACTAAAGGGTCACGCGAAACTATGGTTGGACGCATCGGCTGAAATTTTTGCCTCTTGGAACGAGTTTGCAAGTGCATTGAAAGATGAGTTTGATAGGATAAACGATGAGCAACGCAACGAGACAACATGGTGAGACTGTAATAGAATATTGCTTCAGAATGAGTGCCTTAGGTCGACGATATAAAGTTAGCGAATCTGCCATAATTAAATACACTCGTGAAGGCATAAAACACCGTGATTTGCAAATGGCGATTGCACCTCTTCGGTTCAAATCAATGAGAGAAATGCGTGTGGCGTTTGAGGAACATCTTCTTAATGTTGCGAGCTGTTCCGCGAGCAATAAAGCATCCTCATCATCGAAGCGAGACTACAGCGATAATGGTAACAAAAGTTTTAACCAACCTGCAAGCAACACCATGCAAAGATCTACAACAGAACGCAAGCCATTAGTATGTTATAACTGCTCTGAAGTCGGACATATATCTAGCGCCTGTTCAAAACCACAACGACGTCAACGATGTAAGGATTGTCATCGGGTTCATCCAAAAGGATATCCGGAGAATTGTGGCAAAAAGATTTCAAGTATGACGAATAGTGTGTGAAAAGATGTCAATGACAAACTAGTCACAATAAACGGTGAAGAATTTTATGCTCTGATCGATACTGGGAGCCAATGCAGCATGATAAGCAGAATTAAAGTGGAACAACTCAAAGCTGAAAGAAAGGTATGTAGCTTAAGAATAAGTGGAGTCTGCGGCGGTTCACGTATCCTATCCGAGGTCATGAATGTCAAAATGGTTATTGACGGTATTGAATTTTCTATCGAAGTATACGTAGCGGATGACGACATATTCTCATCAGATTTAATAATCGGCAACGACATCTTTGATCTTTGACAAAAATAACGCACGACTAGTAGTTGATGATAAAAGCCAGCGATTTGAATGTTTAACCGTAGCTAAAACGGCCGTATCTAAAGGAAATCTTAATGTTGGCACTGAAATCGAACATGGCGAGATGAGCGAAGCGGAACAATGTGAATTGTCTAAAACGGTGAATGATTATCGAGATGTTTTCGGTGTCGAGATTAGCGAAATCGGTCTGACGAATGCGGTGCAGATGAAAATTGAACTGACGACCAGCGAACCGATTGTATCAAAACCATATCGACTACCAGAACCAAAGAAAGCTGCGGTAAATGACATGATAAACGAACTCTTGGAAAACGACATTATCGGAAAATCAACGTCAGAGTACGCAAGCCCGATTGTACTAGTCAAAAAGAAAAATGGAAACGATCGTTTGTGTATCGATTATCGGCGCATTAATCAACACATGGTTAAGGAAATTTTTCCTACTCCAAATATTGAAGAACGACTTCAAGAAGTTTTGAAATTTAAGATTTTTACAATTTTGGATTTAAATAGCGGATCCCAATTAAAGAAAGTTGCCGAAAGTTTACAGCGTTCGTAACACCTGAAGGACTATATGAGTATGGATTAAAAAAACGCACCCGCGGGTTTTCAGCGCTTAATGACATTAATCCGAGAAAGAACGGAAAAGGGAGACGTTATACACTACATGGATGATATAGTAATTGGAGCTGACAATATGGACGAAATGTTCCAGAAGATACGACGAGTTTTCAACGTACTGCGCGAGCTTTAACATTAAAAAGTGTTCGTTTGAAATGACATCGGTTGAATTTCTTGGACACAAAATTCATGCAGCGGGGATGAGCCCAGGAAGAATAAAAACATCGGCTATTTTAGAATTCCCTACTCCGAATAGTACCACTGAAGTCCGACAATTTCTGGGTTTAAGTGGGTACTTCCGTAAGTTCGTGCCTGGTTATGTTTTAATTTCTCAACCGTTACGTCTTCTGCTAAGAAAAGACGTTCAATTTCATTGGAATAGAGAACAAGGAAACGCCATGCAACAGCTTAAAACATATCTGACAACAACGCCTGTTCTAGTAGGCTACAGAACGAATGCAGAAACCAGATACATACAGACGCAAGTTCTATTGGATTAGCCGGTGTACTGTTACAAAATGACAACGATATGTGGAAACCTGTAGCATATTTTAGCAGATCAACGACCGCCGATGAAAAGAAGTTCCATAGCTACGAACTAGAAACGCTAGCTGTCGTCGAAACCTTGGAACGGTTCCGGTATTACGTTTATGGAAAGCAGTTCACTGTCGTGACTGATTGCAGCGCCATTAGGACTACCATGGAGAAGAAAGAGCTTATCCCACGAATCGCGAGATGGTGGTTACGAATTCAGGACTTTGATGTGAAAATCGAGCATCAATCAAGACAGCGAATGCTACACGTCGACGCGCTTAGCCGTGCTCCGTACGAAAATTCTCACGAAATGGACACATCATCGTTGCGGGTCGCAAAAACGAACATCAGTAATAACGACTGGCTATTCTCTATGTAATTGCAAGACGATAAGATTTGCGACATCGTGGAAAAGGTAACTTCGGGTGACACAGCGATATGCAAAGACTACGTGATCGAGAATGATAGACTTTTTCGTAAAATTAAGAATAAACAACTCTGGGTAGTGCCAAAAGTTTTGCGGGGGAAAATAATTCAAGGACAACACGACAACGCAGGACATCTTGGTCTTGATAAAACTATTGACGGTCTGCAGAAAAATTTTTGGTTTCCTCGTATGCGTAATGCTGTTAAATCGCACATAAAATCTTGTCTAGAATGCGCATATAATAAATCTGTTGGAGGGAAACGTGAAGGCGAATATCATTACGACAACGTTCATCCAGTGCCATTCCATACAATCCATATGGATCACTTGGGCCCATTTCCTAAAACTACGAAACGCAACGAGCACATCCTGGTCATCGTGGACGCATTTACAAAATTCACTAAAAAGTACCGCTACGAAACACGTTATAACCATCCTCAACGAAATCACCGAGTATTTCGGAATGCCCACACGTATGATCACCGACAGAGGCACCGCGTTCACGTCACATGAGTTCCAACAATTTTGCAAGTCAAACGATGTAAAACATATTCTAAATGCAGTTAGAACCCCGAGAGCAAACGCACATGCTGAGCGAACAAATCGAACGATTTTAGGAATGCTTCTTCCAACAACCAAATGCGACAAACGATGGGATGACCAACTACGACGAATCCAATGGTCAATCAACACGATGAGGAATAAAACAACGGCTAAAACACAACAAGAACTCCTGTTTGGTTTCCAACCCAGAGACATACTCCAAAATAAACTTGTTTTGGCACTTCATAACAGCGAAACCTACGACGACGAAACTATGGCACAAGTACGACACGAAGCAGCTAAACGAATCGATAAACAGCGCGAATATGCTAAACAACGTTATGACGATCAACATGCACAACCGAAACGCTACAATACAGATGACTTGGTGTTAGCCGAAAACGAGCCAACTTCCACGGGTATCTCCCGAAAGCTAGAGCCTTTGTATAAAGGTCCGTTCATCATAAGAGAAGTCCTTGGCAAAGACCGATAAGTTATTGCAGATTTGCCAGGATCATCTCGAACTCAACGACATTATACCTCAGTTTATGCATCCGACAAACTTAAGCCATGGTGCACTCTACCATCAACTGAAGATTTTCCAAACGATGACACCGACGACGAAGACGAACCAGATTCCAATCGAGGCCGATTGAATTGTCGGGATGGCCGACTGTAAGCCTACGAATTTTTGCAGCACTGTAGTGACCAAATAACCATAGCGGAGAGATGAAGACGAGAAGAGATTGAAACAGACAGTCAGTAACGAGAAGCCCCAAACAACGGTCGTGCGCGGTGACGATATCAAATACTACAAAATATCAATTATCTACTATTTATTACTTTTCCTTTTAAAATGAATTAATAACATTTTGTTTTATTAAAGATCAAATCAGAAGGGTGGAAAATCTTTTTATTGAGTTCCTATAAGTGGCACAGCGTTGTGTTGATGTGTAGTATTTTTTGGTGCTACTTATTTGCGGTGCATTGTTCGGGTGGGTGTTGTTTGTTTACACAAATTATATTATCTGAGTGTTGCCCATGACTTTTGGTGACGGTTTCTTGTCAATAGGGGGAAAGAGGTGTTGGCCGTTTGTACGTGAACATGACATTCTCGTCGCAACTTCTTACGTCTGATATAACGTTTCCGCGCTCATGACTTTTATAGCGCTCGTTCCCTTTCGAAAGACAGAATGCTGTTGGACGTATAAAAAAAACCAAATGTCAACCCTTTACAATTTTTCCTTTCTTTTACAATTATATGGCTATAGGGATATCACATATACTATTTTATAACTAAATTTTCCCCTTATTTTCTTTATGATATGGGGTAATATCGCCGATAAATATTCGTAAATCGTCGTTTTGACAATAACCCTATGTTATGCTCGGTTTTTAAATCAGTACCCCATTCAACTTCGGACTTAGGGGAGCATTTATGGTGGATTTTTGGCACAAAACTTATAATTCTTCACAATCTTATAATTCCGCTCTTAGATCATAATGAATATGATGGACTTTTTCTTGGTTATCGTCAGTGCCTACTTTGACCACTATGGTATAACTCAAGTTAGCGCTGAACTGGCGGTCGTAACAACTTGGCACAAAAGCAGTGGTATCTGAGGACATATCGCTGAATCCTTGATGGACAGGGAAGGACTAGGGATATTAAAGTTGCCGCGGCTTCGCTGGTGTTATACTGGGTGCTATTTTTGTGGCCTGGTTATTGCGGCTGTTGTAGCTGGTTATTTCTTTGAACCGGAACGCCGTAATGTATCTCCTGATCTGCTGGATCTGCTAAGTATGACGGATATTGCTTGACTGGTTCGTTGGGCTACGTGTTTTCGGCGTACCATAACCTTTTTGATGTCCTGCGACCTTAACACTCGCTTGTACACTTCTTTTTTGCTTCTGGGTTGACGGTAAAACGGCACAACTTTCGCGAATGGTTGTCTTTGGGGTTTTATATTCGTGTTTCGCTTTTAGATATCGTTTTTCCTTTCTCTTTTTAAAATTTCGCGCACCTTTATTGTTCTTATCCCCCCGTTTAGACACGACTGGGTGGATTTTGGTCTATTTTTTTACGCGACTTTTTGTTTTACGGGATTTAGATGTTTGCCCAATAAGTTGTAAGACGACAGTTTTTAGAAAAACTTTGGAAAGCACGCAATTTGGAAACTCACGAAACTTTTTACGAAATTTTTGCAATTTGCGAAATTTGGAAAGCTTTCCAAAATCTTGAAATTCTAGGAATTTTTGTAATTAAATTTTTTTCTTTTCAAAAATTTAAAATTCACGAGGGCCGCGTCTATGTCTCAATTATCTCCTCCTCTTCTCGCTCGTCTCCGTGTTCCGTGCTTGGTTCCATTTGTTCGAGTACTTACCCTCGTTTGTTCTTTTTCCTTTTTTTTGAGAGTAACCGGGGTGTTCCTGTTGGAAACCTCTCGGAGACGACGCAGATGGGTGTTGCGTATCTGTTTAAGCTTACAATTCGCTTGCGTGTGTATTGTGTTGTGATATTAATACTTGTGTTTTATACTCCTGTTGACAGAAGATAGGGAACACAATGTATTTTGTCGAACATGTACATTTTCTTTTCTTCATCTCACCTGTGTAATTATACTTACATATGAGTTTACGGAATTGTCTGGTTAGAATTTTATTTTTGTGATGTGCATATGTTAATACTTATACTTTTATTACTTCTCTTATTTGCGTGGAGCGGTTTTGCTACTGGCTTCCTGGGATGCTGACGATAAAATAGCCGAGAATTTTCTGTACATTCCCCACGCTGGTCACGTTTCGTTTTGTTCGTTAAATTGTTTCGTTGTTTTGCTGACGTGGCACAGCGTTGTGTTGATGTGTAGTATTTTTTGGTGCTACTTATTTTAGGTGCATTGTTCGGGTGGGTGTTGTTTGTTTACACAAATTATATTATCTGAGTGTTGCCCATGACTTTTGGTGACGGTTTCTTGTCAATAGGGGGAAAGAGGTGTTGGCCGTTTGTACGTGAACATGACATTCTCGTCGCAACTTCTTACGTTGGATATAACGTTTGCGCGCTCATGACTTTTCTACTAACTTCGTAAAAAGATACGATACAATGGCTTCGCGGTATTCTCTAAGCCGTATATGATAAAGTCTTAACTCTCTCAGTTTACATCTCTCAATAATTCTACTCGCCTCCCTGTCCTTATTTGCCAAAATTGAAATTGGTTGATCTCTCGCGACTGCTGTTACATTTGGGACTGGGTTGGTACTAGTTCTTGCCCCGTCTCCCGTGTGTCAGCCAGTTTCCCCGACACCTTGGGGACTCAGGAGTGACTGTGTTTTCCAATCCACACTAATAGCAAAATATTTTCCTCGGCATTCTGCATTCTACCCAACCATGTCCTGCTTGTCCGCAATTCCAACATTTGTACGGAGCTTGTGCGCGTATCGCGTCGACTTCTAGGCAATCTTGCGGCAATACCTCGTTCTCCCAGGCGACTTATACTGCTGGCGTTGTGCGTACTGCTGCTTCTGTTTAATCACAAGGTATTCGGCTCGTTTTATCGCGTTTAAACTCGGGTAAACTGTTGACCTTAACAGAAAAGACAAGTTGCGCCAATGCTGGTTTTAAATTCCCTCGGATTATTTCGATCAAGTCTTTTTCAGCATAACGATTATTGCGGTTGTTGACGTCGATTTCGAATTTGAGATTGAATTTGAAATTCATTCTGTCAAAACTCTATGAGAAGGTGCTGGACTCGACTCTTCATCCGATCTGCGATGACGTTCCTGCCATTTGTTCTTCTGCACGAGTATTCGATGCTGGGTGTACGTTTGGTATCGCGTGTGTACCAGTCGCTGTGATAGTGGTACTGACCGGCATTGTTTGCAGCCGGCGTAGGAATTACCGTTTGATCCTCCTCCATTGTATTTGTTTGTGTGAGGTCTCTTGTCTTGACCATCAATGAATCGCGCAAAGAAAAGAAAATTTTTAATCGAAACCAAAAATGTATTGGTAGATTAATTCAATGAAAAGCAAATCAACGAATATTGAAAAAGAAATGTAATAAAACTAAATACAAATTGCCGAGACTCGTGCTTAATCGCTGGAAATTTTAAATATATAGTATTTGTTTTAAAGCAAAAGAAAATATAAAAATGTTACTGAAATCTGACGATAAAATTATTAACTTCTGATATAGAACGCAAAAGAAATAAATTTTCTTTGTCATTGAATGAAAACTAAACAGCAAAAAAAGGAAATAATACAAAAAAAATGATAATGAAATATAGGTAGTGAATGGTAAGCGATGTGGGTGAATTAAAACACAAACAACGTATAGTAGTTTAACTTAATATTACTTATACCTTATTGTAGTGAACTCAAACGAAGCTTATTAACAGGTTAAACTAAATTCAATAACCCTAAGGTCGCTGGTCTGTATATTCTGATTTAGGGAAAAATGTACCGGGCAACGCGTGACGATTGACAAATCCATCACGGGACTACGGTCTAGCTCCTAAACCAGAAGACACTTGCCTCCATATAAATTAATAAAACTCTAAACTAAATTATTGTCATTAATTATTCACCGTGGTTGATTACTGGTGCGCAATTACACACTTGCCAACCTGAGGCATGTGTGGATAAGACTTCACTGAAATCAGGCCACAGCAATCTTATATACACGTTTAATATGGTTTAGGTGCACTGTACTCCGACACGTCGCAACATGTTAGGGACTCTTGTGTAACCTGAACGGGACTTACGGCCTTCGTACAGTATACTAAGCCATACAAACCGTGAACAAAAAACAAAAAATTTACTTGCAAAATTCGGGTATCAATGTTTCAGGCCCCAAGTTTTAGAACCTAGGGTATTTCCACTCCATGCCCCACGTTGGGCGCCATTATTGTGATATGTGCGCTGATATTTTACAAGCAGTACATAGGCTCCATATTGGGTGCCATGATTGTACAGCTGCACTGATATTCCAGTAATTTTCACCTCGGCTGTCGACGGCGCTGATATGCTGGCGTTCTGCGCGACTAAAATTCGCCGGACGGGGGTTGTTCTTGTCGAACATCTGAACATCATGTCAGCTGTGTATGGATGGGTCATCCATACTCTAAAATAAAATGAAAGGAGAGGAAAATGGAAAGGACAACACAGAGAGACAGGAAAAATTATGATATAGGGAAGAAGAAAAGAATAGAAAAATAAAAGAAGAGGAGAGCCCTCTACATAGGCACCCTAATATCCAGATTCACAAAAATACACAACTTTATTTGAAGACGGTTGATAAGTATCATTTGAATTGGCCGACAGGTGGACTGTCGTTACCGGCTTCTTTACCCACCCTTTAAGGAGAACTATCTCCTCCGTGATAACGTAGCCGTTATAATTTTTGGATGTCACAACGAAATATGGATATATTCTAATTCACCACATGTTGAACAATATCCGCTACCTACCTGTATCTACTCAATGACCCATTTTTAAATAAGCTGGGTACCAAAAGTATTTCAAATTCATTTACATGTTTTATTAAATTAACTCTTAATCTAACAATTTTAACACTTACATGACTAATTATGCTTTAGAGAATTATTTTAATGTTGGTGCATACCAGGCAAAATAAAATTAAATTGAAAACTAAATATCTCATTCAAGGGACTCAATACATGTACAACTCCCAACTAGAAACCAATCCCTAACACTGACCCATTTTATACTCCGGCGGAGAGATCTCAACCCCCTTTGTTAAAAATAGCCCTGGGCACACAAACTAATTATGGTGTTTCTTGTTGAGCATGGACTCTATGTGAACCTTTTATACATTAGTATTCATGGAATTACGCAAACTTACTTTATATGATTCATTAAGAAAAAGAAAATTTAAACAAGATACTTAATATATATACCTGAATGCTGAAGGGAATTATAAAATTTAAAATGAATTCAATTAAATATCTCAAAATTGAATGGATCAAATCAAAACAAACCAACAAAACTTTTCTTTATATTCACTTGGAACATTAAATTACGCTAAACTTACTTTATACATATATATATTAATCTCAAAATTTGAAGAACGACCGTGATTCTACGTTAATTTACACTCATTTTGTTTTATTTTGTCCGAACCGACTCTAACTATATTGACAATTTAAACTATTTATACTCGAATCTGGAATACGTTCCAGTGTCAATTGGTAGAATATCCCCGTATATACTATTTCTAAACTTAATATTTTTTTTCTATTTTAACATTAAATTTCACATTCTCTTTTTCATGATTTACTTTTGGCAAAATATTAATTCATAGTCATATAACATGCAATATTCTTACGATTTTAAGCGATGCTTTCATATTTCATTGATTTTCCTTTCCTTTTTGTATTTTCTCTTAATATTTTTTTTTTCTTTTCCATGTATTGATTTTTGTTTACTATTATGATTAGGATTGCAACTATTCTACTTTTCTTATTATTTGCAATGTTTTCTAAGCGGGTTGAATCCCCTTTAGGTCTGTGTTCACCGCGAGTTCGATTCCCATAGGAATGCGGTGTGACGGAATTGAGTGGAATGGCAGGGGATCTGCCATCGAACCGATGGTATTTCAATATTTTGAGCATGGAAAACCTCTGTAGTTGTTGTAATTTTAATAATTCTAATGTTCGTCATAATGCCCGATCACCAAATATAATATATAATAGGGCTGCATGTGTTCACGTACCTATTGAGCGTACGGCCTCGTATGCCATGCGTTAGCCGGGCTTGTAACTCGCCGGACGGGGGGATCTTCACCCTCGCTATGCACAACAACGATCAGACGATGAACATGTTTTACATACGAGCTTGGAATTACAAAAACTTTCGACATTAACAAAAAAAAAAGAACGGAGCCCGAATGAAACTTATCATGTAATGCAAACACGCAAACGAAACGAGAGTTTATTGCCTGGAAAAAAGAAAAATATGGATGAACGAATTCATCTTGCGTCAAATGGGTCGACGGGTGTTAATGCCGACAGATGCCCTCCCTTAAGAAGCCCTTCGTGCTCCACCATGATACCGATACTACTTCGATATCCCTTGTACGTTGATTACCGAGGTTAATTACCGAGTATCTCTACCTAGCCTTAATGATTGCTCACTCAATCATACTTAATTTGAACGCAAGATTTCCATATTACTTTACAATTTATTCTCAATTACAAAACTTGATCTTAAAGTTAACGTTAAAGCCCCATGGGCGAAGCGCTCTTCTTTGCAAAAATAGCACCCATGGGTGTACTGAAAATTTACTTAAGCTTATGACTTTTATGATCTACTTAGACTTTACTTCAACAATTTATCATATCAATCCCATTCTTCAATATGGGCAAAAAGAAAATGATAAGAATCAAAGATTAAACTAAACCATTAGTCTCTTATACCGAAATTAAAACGCGCGAAAATTACTACTATACCCCACGAAACGAAAAAACGCACAAGCACCGAACTACACCATTTCCCATTGAAATTTGAAAAAAATCAATTGAAATTTAAAAATTCTATTTGAAATTTGAAACACATCAATTGAAATTTGAAAATTCTATTTGAAAATTCTATTCTATTCTATTACATCAATTGAAAAACAATTGAAATTTGAAATACATCAATTGAAATTTGAAACACATCAATTGAAATTTAAAAGACATCAATTGAAATTTAAAACACATCAATTGAAATTTGAAATACATCAATTGACATTTGGAATACATCAATTGAAATTTGGAATACATCAATTGAAATTTGAAATACATCAATTGAAATTTGAAACACATCCATTGAAATTTAAAAGACATCAATTGAAATTTAAAACACATCAATTGAAATTTAAAAGACATCAATTGAAATTTGAAACACATCAACTGAAATTCAAAAGAAATCAATTGAAATTTAAAACACATCAATTGAAATTTGAAATACACCAATTGAAATTTAAAAATCAAATACATAAAATCGGTTAATACTTTTTAAATTTCAAGTGACGAATTTTAAATTTCAATTGATGTCTTTCAAATTTCAATTAATGTCATTCAAATGTCAATTGATGTGTTTCAAATTTCAATTGATGTATTTTAAATTTCAATTGATGTCTTTCAAATTTCAATTGATATTTTTTAAATTTCAATTGATGTATTTCAAATTTCAAATAGATTTTTTAAATTTCAATTGATGTATTTCAAATTACAAATAGAATTTTCAAATTTCAATTGATATTTTTCAAAATTAAATTGATATTTTTCAAATTTCAATTGGAAATGGTGTAGTTTAACGCGACCGTGTTAGTTCTCAAAGGTAGTTCGCTTGAGAGGTAGTATGACATAAATATACATATATCATGTAATAAAAACAATATTAAAATATAACAAAGGTCGTTCTGTCCAAAGATTCAGTTCACGTAACGACAATGGTTGATTTTAAGCCCTGATATTTGGCTTAAACAGTAGTTAGACTTACAACTAAACAATACTTAAACTGTAAGTCTACTTCAATTTACTTAAACTGCAAGAAATATTTTAAACGATGGCACTCTACAATACCATTATATATAGAAGTCTATAATGGTAGTGTTAAATTTTAATTGACGTTTCGGATAATTTATAATCGTGTTCAAATCATTCGTATATTTCCCCCTATTAAACCGTCGAATTTTTTTGTGAAAATTGTATTCTAAAAACTCGGAGTAGTCATTTGCTAATCCGAATTCTTGAAACCATGGAATTCTGCATATTTTATTTATTTTCATTATTGTAAAGAAAATTTTGAATTTGTCATGTAATGAAAAATTCAAAAATTAAGAAATTACATAACATTGAACATTGACCGAAGTCATGTTTTAATGTTAAATGTAATTGAAAATGATGTTAGAAATTTGAAGAAAAATTCTAACATGAAGAAGAAAAAAAATTATTTACACAACATTAAACATTCAAAAAGTAACGCTTAACATTAATGTAAATGAAAAATATTAATGTAAATATTTCATTTTGATTTGTACAGGGGCACAAACAGAGAAACGGGGGTTTTCTTGTCGAAACGGGGTTCGTTCAAAACTAACCGAATTGATTTTTGAAACCCAGAAATGATTTTAAAATTAATTACAGTCTAAGACTCCAAAAATTTCTTGCCGCAATGCCACTTTATGCCTTCATCCGTATCCATCGTTGGAATTCAATGAGTCTAATCTGTAAGCGCAGAGATTGTCTTTGCCAGCGTATTCAATTTTGACGAAAGTGGGGAAATGAAGGAATTGATTCTAATGAGATGACGATGGATTCCTTATTTATTTAAGAGAAAACTGCTTCGGGAAAAATTTAACTTACACAGCTTTACTCTTATTCCTTCACCAAGTCTAGGCTGCACTGGTAATATTCATGCTCGACCAAAGCTCATCGGGGCGGAAGTGTATTTTAAAAGTTCTTGCCGGGACTTTGGCTTTTCCTCATTTTGGCGGTACAACAACGTTTTGAATCCTTGCCAGCTGGGTGATTAACCGTTGGAATCATAAAAAGAAAGCTCGTAGGGCTACAACTTTTATACACACTGAAACGGATTAGAACCTTCTCTTCGGCAGGTCTTATTTCGGCTCCGGGAAATTCTTTATCCACCCTTTAAGAGATCATCGGAACTCACCTTTGAGGCCACGTTCTGAATAAATTTTTCAGGCGTCCCAAAAATAGTTTGGATTGTTCTTACCTTTGTTTCACCATGTTCGCATGGAGATTTCGTACCGCACCACTACCTACCTTTAATATTTAATTGCCATTCATTTTCAAACACCCATTTTTAAACGTTACAAAAATAATTATCAATGGCATTTATTAAAAAGATCTTAAATGGTAACAATGGTGTTCTCTTTTGAGTTTTTGATCTTAAATCGAAACTAAAACTAAACTTGACTGGACTCTATAGTCTACTGGAAAACTAAACTTGTCATAACGTAAAAGAGTAAGAGTTGCACACTAGGCGACAACGTGGGAAAGGTACCCTTAGACTCATGTACACATGAACCTTCGGGCCCCACGTTGGGCACCATTATGTCATATACGAGTAAGAGCTTGAAGCTAAGAGGAGCAACACTTATGGCAGTGCTGTCCAAACTTTTTTTTGGCGTGGCCACAGAAGTGGCCAACAGATCTATCCAATGGCCACTTTTTCCAAAACCTAAGAAAACAGTGAAAACAAGTCGAAATTTCGTTTTTGCATTTATTTTCGATTGGTTATGAGACGTATGACATTTTTCTATTTTCTATGAGTTAAAATTAACCGAAACAATGATTGTTTATTTTAGATTAATGCGACGGATGACATTCTTTTTTTTCTGTCAATTTATCAAAGTCTGGCTTCGATTGGATTAGTTCGCAACGAAGTTCGGATTCCAAATTTTGTTGCGATATTGCATTGCGGTATTTATTTTTACGTCGCGCGAGACTTGAGAATGATGCTTCACAAACGTATGTGGAACCAAACATGCATAAAAACTTTGGTACAATGTCTTTGAGTGCCAAGAAATTACATTCAGATAACAAACGCCTCCACAATGCATCGCCCGTTTCATTTGGCAAGCCACTTTCTTCATTTATCAACGAAATATCGAATTCCAAATGAGTTTTCTTTGTTCCGAAAAGATCTGACAATTTTTGAATATTATTTGGGTCACAAACGAATGGGTTTTTGAGAAATTTGAATGCCAACTGAAACTTTTGGAAATCTTCAAATCGTGAATCGAACGCGTTAATCAAAATATCAATATATTGAATGAAAATGTTCGTATCGTAACGTAGCTCAAATTCTTCATTATATTGATTTGTGTCTAACAATGGGAAGAAAGTAAAATCATTTTCGTTAATTTGGTTTTTAAATGCGACCAATTTCAACTTGAATTCTTGAATATCTTTTGCCAAGTCCCAAATGCATTTATTCTTTCCTTGTAGCCTCACATTCAACTCGTTCAGATGTTTCGTAATATCGGCCAAAAAGTACAGTTTTTCTTTCCATGTATGTGTCGATATTTCACTGAATTCTACATCCAAGTGTTGTTCCATGAGAAATAGTCTGATTTCATCAAACAGATCACAAAACCGATTAAAGACATTTCCACAGCTTAGCCAGCGAATGCTTTTGAAGAACATTATGTCACCAAATTTCGAATTTAATTCTTCTGTCAACAATTTGAATCGACGATGACGTAGTCCACTCCCTCTGATTGTATTGATGATCTGCAAACAAATGAAAAAATTATGAGTACGATAAATAAACTAAAATCGGCGTATTTTTGATAATGCTGCACATACTTTGGTCACTGTTTTCAAAACATCACAATCCATTTCCAATGCCTGTGAGCACAAATTTTCCTGGTGTATTATGCAGTGATATGTAACGAAAAACGGTGAGTTGAAATGTTCTTTGATGTACTTTTTCACTAAGGCAGCAAAACCGGCGTGAATTCCAATCATTGCAGGAGCTCCATCGGTACATATTGATACGAGCTTCTTCAAGTCCAAATCAAATCGAGCAACGACAGTCATAAATGCATCAAAAATATCTTTGGCCCTTGTTTGTTCAGTGAGAGGAACCAATGCCAGAATATTTTCTTTAATTTGACCATTTTTGATGTATCGCACCCAAAATATGAGTTGGGACATATCCGAAATGTCTGTCGTTTCATCCAACGCCACAGAAAATGCTTCACATTCTTCCAATTCACTTTTCAATTTCGCTTCGATTTCAGCTCCAATATCAACGACACGGCGACTGATTGTTTGATGGCTGAGCGATAATGTTTTTAATTTATCAAGCAATGGCGCTTTCAATTTGTCGTCCCAATTCTCACATAGCGTCGTAATGGTTGTTTGCATCAACTGTTTGTAAAATTCACCATCGACATATGATTTTCCGTGTTTTGCAATGTTGAATGCAACTTCATAGGAAGCACGCGTAACCAGATGATTTGCACTGAATATGTTTTTCATCACTTTTTGTTCAGATTCCAATGAAATTTTCAATCGTAATATTTCGGCAGATCGTTTTTCAGACAACGGCAAAAACTTCTCGTTCATTTCACGGTGTTGATTCTTAAAATGAGATTCGACATTGTATTTCTTATTCTCTGCGAATTCATGACGGCATATTAGACACATTGACTTCCCTTTGTGTTCGGACACAAAATAATTTTCTTCCCATTCGCTATTGTACCTCCGAATTATCTTCTTCTGTTTGTCTTCTTGAACATTTTGAGTAACACGGGTGCTTGATTCTGTATGCTGATCACTATCAAATAGACCTGGAACACTTGTTTCACCTCCGCCACTTTCATCTGGTTTTCTTTTTCTAATTACGAAACGATCCATATTTCACTGTGAACTGAACACTTATTCAACTCATTTGACAATGAACTAATAAATTGGCAAGTGAATTTCAAATGACTTAAGGCCCATTTAGTCTCGACGGTTGGCGGTTAACGATTGATTCTGCATACTGCAGAAGTCCACGAATGAATGAAATTCATGTAAACATAAACAATTGAAATGCGCGCGCCGCATCATTGCTATACAATCAAGATTTGGCATGATTTAACGAGCGCTGCTGATTCAGCTAGCGCTGCCAATTCAACAGAAAATAAAAAATAAAGCGACGACGCGAATACAACGGACAATACAGCTAACTACTGTTTGTCTTATTATTGTCAAGATGAAATCGCTTCGGTTAACATTTTAAATCGTTTTTTGGAAAAAATTAGAATCATTATTTGAAAAATATTAGTCTTCTCGTTGGCCACTGAAATTTGTCGCTTGGCCACAAGTGGCCAAGTGGCTACTAGTTTGGACAGCACTGACTTATGGTGTCACTATGCCAGACACGAGTAAGAACAAGAGTAGACTTGAAAAGAGAAAACACTTATGTTCTAACCCAAGCGCACAATGTCCATCGTAAGAGGTGGCAAACATCAATGTCAAAATGACACTGAACACTGAGAGAAACCTTACCCTACCGACTGCTATTTTTAGACTTGCAATATTATGTTCCGATTCCCAGATCGCTCGGTGTGCCATGCGGATGCTGGGCTTGTAACTCGCCGGACGGGGGGATCTTCCTGGAGAATCGGAACGGAACAGACGGTCGTGACACTATATAAATTAATTCTAAACAAATTTATTTGTTTAAAAAAATATGTTTGCTGTGTGACGCGAGTCACACAAGCAACGTTCTTTATTGATCTTCAAAACACAAAAGCAAATAATATTAAAAACTACCCTAAACTTATACTCTCAGCTTTGCACCTTTGTTGATATCTGATGCCGGCTCGTGTTGGCACAACTCGCCCATCAGTATGGAAGTATTGCACCAGCAGCAGTCTGCATTGTCAGCGTCTGTGAATATTTGGTGGGAACTTGCAATTCAGCAAATGTACACGTTTGTTATTGTACATGTTTGAATAAATGGATGATAGTTGGATGTTTTGAATGTATGTTGTGTTAACTCTTCCCCTCTTAAATGGAATCGTCCCGATTACTCAGAATGGATAAATGTTGTAAATACTTGATGATTTCTTCTTCGTTTCTAGATTTTGCACTGTTGTTTCTGGGTTGATTGTGATGGAGTTTTCTTCATAACTTTCCTTTGCAGTATCTTCTTCTTTCTGATTGATTTTTAATTTTCTATTGAGGAACCCCTTTCGAATTAGCCAAATAGCAATGGTTATTGTGATGGTTATGGCGAGTCCACTGGATCCGATCATTATTTTGCTCTTTTTCTCCAGATATTCTAGGCGGTTGATATTCTTTATATTAAGTTTGCTGAGGCGTTCTAGGGATATGATTTCTTCAACTCTTTCTTCATTGGTTTTAGGTTGTAGGAATGCTGGAAGAGGTTTGTTGCCACTGATCTCCTTAGAATAGTATTCATGTCCATTAACTTGTATTGTGTTATTGTAATATTGTACCAAATAGGTTCCATTTAATTTGTTGCTTTCATTATTCACGCTTAGTGTGCCCTCATATTGATTCAATAACAGCAGATCTGGTCCGATTTCTTCAACTGTTGGTATGTGCTCATTGTTAATCTGGGTACAGTTCCCTATTCTGTTTCTAAATAAGCTTGTTATACAATATTTATCATTTAATTCTATCAGATTAGCTCTATTGCATATTGTTAATTCATAATAGTTTTTACAATCTGTTTTTATGGCAAACAATTCGTTATTACATTCCAATATTTTATTGTATTCGATTTTATCTATTAAATATCCACTCTTTACAGCTTTTGCTAAATATACTTTACAAATATCGTTTCGAGTAATAGGAATACTTAATATGTATAAGATTTCCTTGTTATTAGTTACAATTTTCACAGAACCAAAAGACAGTAACTCATCTATATTGTAAACAGGAATATTGTAATTTTGCAGTATATTATTCACATCTTCAATTTCGGTTTTTGAAAGTATAAAAGAGTTAACAATATTGGCCTTAGCCCATTGAATAGCATGTTCGACATTTTCTAATTCCTTTTCTATTAACATCAATTTTCTTTCCAGACTGTTTACAAATTCGTTATTCCAACCTTCTCTCTTTGCCTTGGTTATCTCATTTGTAATATTTGAAATTTCCAAAATTCTTCTAGACGTTAGTTCGTTTATAATAAGTTGTCTATTGTTATTTGCCAAAATATTGTCAATTTTCTGTTCTAGGATTTGGAAATCTTGACTATCCGGATTCCCAGCAATCCATTTCCAAGCGCTACCGATAAAATCTATCGATCTTTTTGCCCTACTGGGGCTTAGGCGTTGGAAAAGTCCCTCGATGTCTATGATTTGTTGTTTTAAAAACGGACGGAGCGGATGGTTGTTAGTAACGTTCGTGTCAAGGATGGACTTTATTTGTAGCGTGAGAATTCTGTATTGTTCAAGGTCGATAGAGTGTATAATTTTAAAAGTTCCATTCTGTATTCTTGCTGTCCCTTTCTGGATTGTTATCAGTCTAGCATTAGAATAGTCTAGGATATTGAAGTCTGCCAAAGCGCATCCAAAAAGCAATCTGTAATTAAAATTTGCAATTAATTTCTAATATGTTTTTTATATATAACTCGTCCACTTTCAGTAAGGATGGTAGTGTTACGATTCTCCCTAACCGTTTCCTCTTTGAAACGTTCGCTTAGTTTTGTACCTAACCGTTTGTTTGTTTTCACGTATACGAGCTGTCCGGGAATATAATCTTTAATTGGGTGTTTTTTCTTATTACGGTATGCCAAATCTTTGTCCTGTTTCTGCTTGATCCTCTCCATGTTTGTCCTTCTAGTAGTCCCATAATCTTGGGGAGAAAAATCAATAGTTCGGCCGAAGTACAAATCTGCTGGTTTCCTATTCACCGTTGAATGGATAGAATGGTTGTACTCATTGACGGATCTTTCGAGTAATTCCTCGAAGTTTCTTGCGGTACCGTCACTCTTTAGGCATCGCATTATTTCGGAAAGCGTTGAATGGAAGCGCTCCACTTGCCCGTTTACTTCACTTCTATATGTAGGAGTGGTGAATACATTAATTTTCAAATCGTCCTTCATCATGAATAATATTGACGCTGAGTTTAAAGATGGTTCGTTATCCATTACAACATTTTTCGGTACACCATAGGAGAATAATAGCTCCCTAAGTGGTTTCCTAACATCTTCTATTGATTTTCCATTTAATAGTTTTACCTGGGCATACTTGGAAAATTTGTCGATAGAAGTCAATATCAGCTTTTTATCTGTAGAAAAAATATCAATATGAATAGTATGGCCTGGGTATGTGGGAATAGGTGTCTCTCCCAAGTGAGGCTAGTTGGGATGCCTTTCGTACTTATTCTTTTTACATGTGGCACAGATTTTAATAATCCTCTTGATTTTTCCTGACATTGCAGGGAAATAGTATTTTTCCAATATTTGCATTTTATTTTCCCTTTCGTTTCGATGTGCTCTATTATGTGCTTCGATAATTATATTGCCTTGGTCATTTTCGGATATTATATCATCTACTACGGATTGTGTAAATCGACATTTATAGATGGAAAAATGTTCTGGGTAAACGATCTGAATTTTTCCCATTATCATTTCAGGAGCTTTTATACCGTTGATGACCGATGGATTTAAATACCTCTTCAAGATGTCCACCAGTTTCTGTTCATCGTAATATGGTTCAGTAATTAAATGGCGATGAAAACCTGGGAAGATGATTTTAAATTGATAAGTAGATGTGTGATCAATACTTATGAAAAGTTGATTTCTGAAAACATTGATAGGAGATTCCACGCTAGGAATCAAGTTTTCTGATGAGCTTTCAGCGCTATGTTGCGTGGGTGTTAGTGAATTAATTTGTGAGACTATGCCATTTGCTCCTTGTTCAACTCTAGAAAGAGCATCAGCTACTACATTCTGTTTTCCTGGTTTATATTTTAATTCGTAGTTATACTCTTCAAGTATACATTTCCATCTTTTCATCTTGGAGTTGCTGTTTTTAATACTAAGGGAATATGTTAAGGGTTGATGATCCGTGAAAATGATAATCTTTTTTGAACCGTACAGGTAATTCCTTAAGGCGGTTAAAGCCCAGATAATTGCCAGCATTTCCCTTTCATTAGTGGCGTAATTTTCCTCTGTTTTATCCAGAGTCCGGGATATGAAAGCTATTGGTCGTTCCTCCTGACTCAGTACGGCTCCAAGAGCCACATTGGAGGCGTCGGTAGTTAGATGAAACTCTCTTTCGAAGTTTGGGTATGACAACAATACTTCCTGTGAAGTCAAGGCATTTTTCAATTTGTCAAATGCGTTTTTGGCTGATTCGTCTAGATCAACTGGCATTTGACTTGAGGCCGTTTTGGAAACTCTACCTTCTTCCCCTCTTAAGAGTGAAGTTAATGGCTTCGCGATATCTGCGTATCCTCTGACGAATCTTCTATAATATCCTGATAGGCCTAAGAAGGAACGTAGTTGTTTAAGGGTTTTAGGGTGAGGGAAATTAAGTATTGCCTCAACTTTTTTTGGATTTGTCCTTATACCGTTCATGGTTACTATAAAGCCCAAAAACTCTACTTCACTCTTAAAAAATTCACACTTATCTAGTTGAATTTTCATATTTGCTGCTTCTAGCGTTTCGAATACTTTTCTAATGTGTTCACAGTGGGACTTTTCATCTTTGCTAAAGATAATAATATCGTCTATGTATACGAAGCATACCTTTCCGATCAATTCCCTCAGGATGTCATCTAATGCTCTCTGGAAAATCGCCGGCGCATTTTTTAAACCGAATGGTAACCTAGTATATTCATACTTGCCATTATTAACTGAAAATGTTGTCTTTTCCATATCCTCTTTTCGCAACGGTATTTGGTGGAATCCGCTTTTAAGGTCTACGACCGTGACGTATTTATTCCCTCCCAAGTTTGACAGAACTTCTGTTACCTCTGGGATCGGATACTTATCAGTAACCGTCACAGCATTAAGTTTCCTAAAATCTACCACCAACCTATGTTTCCTCTTTCCCGAATGATCCTCCTTTTTTGGTACCACCCATATAGGTGAATTATAAGGGGACCTAGATGGTTTTATTATTCCATCTCGAAGAAGGCGACTTATTTCCTCCTCCACGACATCTTTTAATGCCATTGGATATGGATAACTTTTTGCATATATCGGAGAGTCGTTATTTGTTCGTATTTCACCAACTACTACCGTGGTATAAGTTAACTTTTCGTCGGGATCTGCGAAAAGGCTAGAGTGATGTCCCACGATATTTTCCAATGAATCTTTTTGGTGTTTTGATAGGTGTGCTACTCTCAATTCGAGGTTATTCACATTCTGAGTTGTTCGTTGTTTGATAGGAATTTTCCTACCTCCCTTGACAGTGAAATAGTTATCGGATGTATGAATTACAGCAGTAAGTTCTTTTAGGCTGTCGTTTCCCAATATACCGTCAAAAGATTTCAGACCAGGTAAGAGAAAAAATTTTATAGGTATCTCGTTGATACCAAACATGTTCAGAAAAGTATGTTGTATAATTTTCACATCCCCCCCTACAGACTTTGCGTTAAATATCTCCTTATTTGGTTTCGGATTCTTAACTAAATTGGGTTTTATATAATTCTTGTTGCTACCGGTATCCAACAAAAAATTGAGAATTTTTCCGTTCCTCGTTTTGCATTGAAAATATGGCAAAGAGGAACAGGTTAGTCTAAAAAATTTACGTCTACAAAGTTAATCGGGATATCGGTGTGGTTTCTATCCTGAGGTTCATCAATATCCTCAGGACATTGTTGAAGGTAGTCTGTATTAGTTTCATCAGTTGGCATTCCACATGCCTCATCTATTTCATTATCCATAGTTGTAACATCATTGATATAATTTTCGGGTATATTACCAGTGTTGAGATGGAAGTTCCGTTGAACCTTATTCATTGGTGCCTGTACCGAAAATTGGGCAGGTCTTTTGAAATTATTGATCTGCATGGGTTTTATTTGCATAGACCTATCAATCTCCATGGGTTCTGGGCGATTTCGAGTATTTGAAACATTGGGAGGCTGTCCTCCAAATTGAGTACGTTGAAAGTAATGTGGTCCTACTGTCTGGGGACGCTGAGTGAACTGATGTCCTCCAAATTGAGAAGGTTGATTAAATTGCGGTCCCCAGTATTGAGGTTGTTGCGGTTGTCCTTGCCGAAACTGTGGATTTGGGTAATAATGTTGAGGACTCAATGTTGTCCTACCTCCGTATGATGGAATGTTGACTAATTCTGGGTGGAATTTTGGCTTGGTTCCACCGTTGGAAGTTAAGTTTCGCATATCGTTCTTTGGAGCTCTATTATGAGCATATTCTCTTTTAAACGACATGTTATTTAAACTAAGACAAATGTGAAGGGCTTCTGGTAAGGATTTGGGTCGGGAAACGCTCAAGAGTTTGGGTAGATCATCATTTAACCCCCTTATGAAGGTGTCAAGGGCTTTTTCCCTGTATGTGATCGTCATAGCCTTAAGACTTCTGTAGGAGTAAAACACGTCATTCACGTTCGGCGTCGGAGATTAGACTGCCATTTATTCTCAAAATCAAACTTAATGCTACTTGTGTATGTATATATGAACAAATGTGTAGACGCTCTATGTGTGGCTGTGTTTGTGTATACATGTTACATAAAAGAAGGTATGTGTGTCTGTGTTTGTGTATACAATTTACTTAAAAGAGAGAACTTAGAGTTACTATGTGTATATCAATAAATATATATACGCTGAAATATACATACGCTAGTGTGTACAATTTATACAATCGATCGAAACTTCTCGAACAAACTTATGTACGTTACTGCAAACATGTGGATTAGATTTGAATATAACGAATGTCTACTAGACAAAGGGAAGCATGCCAACTGGGGAACTATACCATATACATACATTGGCTACACCTCGGCCATCCTGACCAACGAGGTCACCTGACCTCGTGTTTTGTTAACAGCGACCCGTCCTTTAAACCAGGGACGCATGTTATTAACAGCCCACACACCTTTATAAGGGTTCCTCGATTGTTGAAAACCCTCGACGTCTTCCAGCAAATATCTATCATTCCTTAACACCTTTGCTATTCTGTATGGCCCTTTAAACTTTGGAATAAGCTTCTTTGTCACTCCTACATGTGAGTCAAAGTTTCTAACCATTACATAGTCACCCACTGTGTATTCTGTACCTGCCTTCCTTCGTTTATCAAAATATTGCTTATTATAGTCCTGTAAAACCTGTTGTCTCTTTGAAGCTTCTTGTCTCAGGTTGGAATGGTTACCTTGTCCCTCGCATCCGATGTCATCAAGTACGCATTCCTTCAGTGAGTCTATTATAGGACCCCTTTGCCCCAGCCCGAACAGCATTACGCTAGGATGTTGGCCAACTGTCCTATGGACGGTATTGTTCAAAGTGTATTCTACTTTATCTAAAACTAAATCCCAGAACAAGCCTTCCTCAGGTCGAACTAATTTTGCCAGCATTGGACCTAAACTCCGATTGACCCTCTCAACCTGTCCGTTGGCCTGGGGGGATCCAGTTGCGACTTTAACATGCTGTACACCGTTTTCCTTAAGAAAATCTTGAAACTCGGCAGAAGTAAACGCTGTTCCCCTATCGCTTATAATGCACCTTGGACGGCTATAGGCCCTAAAATAATCTTTCAAATGTTCAACTACTTCTCTTGTGTTTGTGGACTTTGTGGGGTAAAGTCTCAGAAATTTAGTAGACGCGTCTATGACAACAAGTATATGCTTTAAACTCCGTCCATTGTCGACTGGACCATAATGATCGATGTGAACAATATCAAACGGGGTAGTGGACTTAGGGATGTTGTTTAGAAAACCCTCTTTACCTTGTTTGTCCGAGTAAGCGATGCATTTCAAACAATTTTGGACATGCTCGGAGGCCTTTTTCCGTATCTGTGAGAACCAGTAACTGCCTGATATAAGGTCCACCATTTTGTCGACTCCCACATGACCCATTTCGTCGTGGTATTTGTAGAGCACATGGCTTTCCATCGCTTCTGGCACACAGAACAACACCATATCATCCTTGTTTGTTTTTCTATACAGTATGCCATTTCTCATTTCGAACATTTTACTTTGTTTCTTTTGAAGACTGTCCTTTATGTCCAGTAATTTAGGGTCCCTATTTTGACAAATAACTAGGTTTTCTTCAAAAGTATTGCTTTCGATTACCATCACACGTAAGCTTCTACTTAGCGCGTCTACGTGTTGCATGCGCGACCCTGGCCTGTGTTCTAGAACATAATCGTAATCCTGAAATTCTAGGCTCCATCTTGCAATCTTCGGGTTCATCTCCTTCCGGTTCAGAGTCATTGTTAGTGAATTACAGTCAGTTACTATCTTAAAAGTTTTACCTTGCAGATAAGGTCTGAAGCGTCTTAGAGCGTAGAGTACCGCAAGCGTTTCCAGCTCAAAACTATGGTACTTTGCTTCCGAATCACTGGTTCGTTTCGAATAATAAAATATAGGGTGCATTTTCCCACCGTTCTTCCTTTGTAGCAATATGGCACCAAAACCGATACTACTTGCATCGCAATGCAGCTCTGTTTCGTCTTTTGGGTCATACAGGGCTAATATCGGAACTTGTAGTAGCCTCTTTTTCAGCGTTTCGAAAGCCTCTAGCTCGACTGGTCCAAACACAAAGCTTTTGTCCTTCCTTGTCAGATCTGATAAAGGTTTCGCTATTGTAGAAAAGTCCTTGACAAATCTTCTAAAATATGACGTCAATCCGAGAAAACTACGCACAGAGTGAACACTTGACGGCACAGGAAAGTTTTCTACAGCCTGTATTCCCGCATCGTCCGCCCTAATTCCACTACCATCGATTTCATATCCTAGATACTTAACATTCGTTCTCAGGAATTCGCATTTGTCCAGCCGTAGTTCCAATTTATTCTTGACCAAACGTCTGAAAACTTCACCTAGAATCTTCAAATGCTCCCCGATATCCCTAGTCGCTACCATTATGTCATCCATGTAAACAATTAACCTACCATCTCTGACCATATCTGCAAATATTCTGTTAATAAAGCGTTGAAATACGGATGGGGCATTCTTCAACCCAAATGGCATCCTCAAGAATTCATATTGCCCTAATGGCGTCACAAATGATGTATACTTAACTGACTCGTCCTCTACAAAAACGTGATAAAATCCATTTTTCAAGTCTAACTTTGTAAAATACCGTTTCCCAGACAAACGGTCCAAAAGCTCGTCGATAAGTGGAATAGGGTAATTATCCCTCAGAGTCATTTTGTTTAAGCTCCTATAGTCCACGCACATACGTAGCTCGCCGGTCTTTTTCTTAACCAAAACTATGGGTGACGCATACTCGGACTCACTTGCTCTTATGTAACCCTTATTTAGGTAATCGTCCAAAATGACTTGCAGTTTCCCCCTTTCATCATAAGACAACCTTCTTGGCCTGCAACTAAACGGTTTCGGTTTATCCAGGCTCAATTTTATTTCGTATCTCGTAGCTGGTTCGGGTGGTCTTTCTGGTCGTAAGTAAGCATCTAAAAACAACTTTTCCAACTTTTTCTTAACATCTTGTTCAGCCAGTTCATCTATCCTCAGATCTACAGCACACGAGTCTTCATAGTCAATAGACATGATCGCCCTCTCAAACATTTCCTCCTCAGTGAAATTAATTCTATCTTTATCTCCACCTTCCCCACAATCAGTAATTCTTGCCAAAGTTAAACCCGCTGCACATAAAAAATCCCTCCCAAGAACACAATCGAACATCATCACAGAATCGTCAACAACAAAAATTTCGATTTGAGCTGATTTATTTTCAAAAAAAACGTAAAATAAAATTCTTCCAACAGTTTTAAATTCAATGTTATTTAAAGAAAAAAATGATAATCGGACTTCATTCATATCACTCAAACTCTGAGACATTATAGATTTCTTTATAAAGCTGGCAGGACTCCCCGTGTCTATCAGACATTCTACATAAAAAAAGTTTCTAAAATTAATATCCAGACTACACTTAATATACTTTAAATATTTATTATCTACCTTACGTTCTTCTGTCTTACGTTCTGGGCAGGCAGCCACCAGATGCTCCAAGCTTCCGCAACCATAGCACGCACCAGCTTCCCTCTTCGGCTTTTGACACTCCTTTGCATAGTGCCCCAAACAGTTGCAGTTATAACACCGAACACCAGACTCCCGTTTATCCCGATTGAAAGATGGTTCTCGTCCCTTGAGTGAAATTTTTGAAAACGCTGTTAACAGTTGTGATTTGGTTTGAAAACATTGAAGACTAGCGTGTGTTTTTAAATTGTTGTCGGGGATCCCCTCAATAGCGTAGTCTATAAATTCATCTTCAGGGACTTTTATACGGTCGGCCAGAATAACTTTTTCGTTGAAGTACGATATAAAATCTTCGTTGTAGTGCCACTTCCTTGATTCAAACTTACGCCGAAGGGATAGCTTGTTTTCTTTATCCCCGAACAACTCCACCAATTCGTTTAACAGCTTATCCAAATCCTCATGGAGAAAATTCAATTTGGAATGCAGCCAACCTTGTGCCTTCCCTTTGACTTTAGACATTAGTAACGCCTTGATTGTGTTTGTATCTGCAGAATACAGCTGCATAATATTTTTAATTTGCGCAACGAATATTTTCGGAGCAGTAGAGCCATCGTAATCAGGCAGCAATTCTTTCAAAAGTGCAAAAGAAGTATTGCCACTTGAAATTTCATGATTAACTTTGACGTTTCTGATACTCTTTGGTCTACAATAACCAACGTTTGAGTTTTCACCACCACCGGTTCCATTGTCATTATCGTTTGCGCCACCACAGTCACTTTCAGTCGCCTCGAAGATTTCTTCACGCACCACACCAACACTATCATTTGTATTTCCCTCATTTGCTAAGACACACTCATTCTTACAGCCATCTCTATCATTCGCACTCGCACCACCACCATTGTGCACTCCAACGCCACTCAAAACTGCTCTTTCGTATTTTCCGAATTCCGCTCTTTGTTTATAAAACTCATTCTCCTTTTGTAGCAGTTCTTTTTCTTTTTTTATTATTTCTAACTCTCGCTTTAGTAATTCGTTTTCTTTTTCCACACTTGTTTGCGGGGTTTCTTCGATGTTCTCGTCCATCGAATCGTTTTTAGCAGCGTTGCTGTTGTCGATCGGACAGACACCCCTTTCCTCACACGACACTTCATTAAGCCGCAAAACAAGCGAACTTTTTGTTCCCGCTGTCGGCAGATTTAGCTGATGTAACCACGCACGCAGCTGTGCAGCCGTATACATCTTGGGGTCTATTTCATCCATTATGTTATTTTGTTTTAATTTCTTCAGTTTATTTCCACAGTACTTTATTTTCGGTCTTTGTTTCCTTAAATCGTTTTAGTTTATTTTCTGTTGGCATATGAAGAGAAAAAAAAAAAATTGTTGTTACTTATCCCACTTCTGAAGCTGTAGGAGTAAAACACGTCATTCACGTTCGGCGTCGGAGATTAGACTGCCATTTATTCTCAAAATCAAACTTAATGCTACTTGTGTATGTATATATGAACAAATGTGTAGACGCTCTATGTGTGGCTGTGTTTGTGTATACATGTTACATAAAAGAAGGTATGTGTGTCTGTGTTTGTGTATACAATTTACTTAAAAGAGAGAACTTAGAGTTACTATGTGTATATCAATAAATATATATACGCTGAAATATACATACGCTAGTGTGTACAATTTATACAATCGATCGAAACTTCTCGAACAAACTTATGTACGTTACTGCAAACATGTGGATTAGATTTGAATATAACGAATGTCTACTAGACAAAGGGAAGCATGCCAACTGGGGAACTATACCATATACATACATTGGCTACACTTCCTTCATCTAAATCTAGGCACGAAACTTTATCTAGTATTAGAGAGAGTATTTGATATACGTTTTGATAAAATTCCATTACTGTTTTTTGTCCCTGGTACAGAACATTCATTTGGTACTCCAGGGTACCAATGTCCCTTTTATCGGAGTAATGAACCATTAAGCACTTTCTTATTTTTTGCCAGTCTAACGGAGTCCTATAAGACTCTAAAGCAGTATCGGCTTCACCCGTAATTTTCGTACGAATGGTATGTAAAATTGCGTAGTATCTTCCGGTTCCTTTTAAACTATGGTATAACTCTAAAACTCGATCCGCTGACTTGCGCCAGGATCCAAATTCTCCGGGTTTTCCCGAAAATTCTCTGAGAGATTTAACAAGGTCCGGGACTTTGTCCAATTCTTCTAATCTTGTGGACAGTGTCCCTATTGGTTGATCAATCCCGTCATCTGTCAGGGAATCTTGTCCTACTAGGACTTCTTTAATTATCTGTCTAATTTCGTTTTTCTGAGTTTCATTAAGTCCAGAGGGACCAGAAGCAGTTTGGGTCATTGTTAGTGACCTACTTAATCTTTCCGTTATCTCTTCGATAGTATCCGGCATTTTCGAGAAAGTTGGAATTTTAATTTTTTTTTATATTTTGTTTCTCACAACTTATTCTACACACTTTAATATGATTAACACAAAATTATTTAATTTTTCGATAAAATCAAAACTACATAACTTATTACTATTCTTACATAATTATTATCAGCATCGTTGATTCTTCCTTGATAGATGGTGAGGGTTGGTGGTGAATCCCTGATAGTGAAGATTTTCCTTATAGGCACTTGGAAGTTGATGTGGTCAGAGTTTTTTTGTTTTTTATTTTCGTCAGATATATTTATTTGAGAAGGTTGCCACTTTCTGTTTATTCGTAATTACTTAAAAAATGTTTTCTTTTATTTTCTTTCTTCTTTGTTTTTTTTTCAACTTATTTTTGTTATTAGTATGATAATATTTTCACTTATTAACCAAATGTTTGTTTTGGTTATTCGTAATTAATTTATGTTTTTATTAAATTTCACTTCTTTCACTTATTTTATTTCAAAAGGAGTTTTTATAATTGTTCGCTTACACACTTAAACTGTTAACTTAATATAATTTACTTTCTACAATACCGCGTCGCGGGCTTTAGGGGCTGTGACTTTACGTGCACTCCTTTTTGTATTTAGTGAAACTACTCAGGAACCCTTCTAAAGGCTTGACTTTTTGTTTTCGTCGACCGTACCTGTTACGTTTAACAGGTCCCTGCTCGGGCGCCAATTAATTCTAAACAAATTTATTTGTTTAAAAAAATATGTTTGCTGTGTGACGCGAGTCACACAAGCAACGTTCTTTATTGATCTTCAAAACACAAAAGCAAATAATATTAAAAACTACCCTAAACTTATACTCTCAGCTTTGCACCTTTGTTGATATCTGATGCCGGCTCGTGTTGGCACAACTCGCCCATCAGTATGGAAGTATTGCACCAGCAGCAGTCTGCATTGTCAGCGTCTGTGAATATTTGGTGGGAACTTGCAATTCAGCAAATGTACACGTTTGTTATTGTACATGTTTGAATAAATGGATGATAGTTGGATGTTTTGAATGTATGTGGTGTTAACTTATACACACCGAGTCGTAACGCACGAATTAACTTTCGACACAAATACAATACTTTAAAAGGAAAGGCCCGAATAATTGTCACAGCAAACAAAAATTAATTGAACTTTAAAATAAAACAGGTTGCGTACATAAATTGCTGAGGGGTTATTGATGGCTTAAATTCCACCGCACGTTGTTATAGTGCACATATGTTGTAGCCGACTGGACCCACCCAATGGAAGCTTTCATCTGCTTCCCCATGACACTGCTTACGTCTGCAGCGTCCCAGTACAGGGTTGTTAACTACTCTGCCCACTTATACCATACCTTACCTACCAAACCTTTATTTCGACATGACTATAAACATCGTCATTTTCAAAACGTTATAAATTTTATTTCCCTCGTTTAGAGTTATATTCTTATAATTAAAACAATTCGACTAATTCTAGCCCTGAACTTCATATCAAACAAAATAGGGTGCCCCATGAGCAAAGCGCATGGCAAAAATCTTCAAAGTTAAGGTACCATTCTGTACCGACATCATGCCTAATTCCCATCGGGTACCGTATTTCATATACAAAAATTAATATTATTCAACACTTACACTCTATCTATATCAAATATCAACAAGTATCTAATATCGTAGGAGATAAAAACAAATCATGATTTAAATTATATACTTTAACCGAGCACCAATATACTGATGTGCTATAAACTTCACCACAGGTATATATACTGGCCTCTAATATTCCTATCTAACGATGACCGAAAATTACCTTAACAAATCAGGACCGCACCCGCTTAAAGGAGAGTTGAAAACCCGGGTTTTCTCACCAATTGAAGGCGTTTTACTCCAATTATTTATACGCGTATCACGAGCGCGAAACGATATTCATACCCAAACTTAGGCCTCGCGGAGCCAAAATTTACACTTCGGATATCTTATCAAGATTCAAAACAATTCAGTAAAACTGCAATACATAAATAATAATGTCTGTCCGAAAGTCAGGCCGTCCCTACCTACGGTGAATATTTTTACAAAAACTTGATCTTAAAATTTACTCCTACTATCAACGTTTCTGAGCATTAGTTATGCATTTCCATTTTGCATATTAATACTCATAACTCCAGTATAATTTCTTAGTTGCAAGAAGTGCTTAAAATACTTGATATCTCCTATAACTTAAAATTGCTTAAACACTAATTAACACACTTTAACTACGTATTTACATTCTATCTATAACTATTAATGATTCCTTCTTTTACTTCTCTCGAACTATATACACTTAAGGATTATAATTTAATAATTCACTTTTCACTTTTTAAATAAGCATCTCTGGGTTAGTGGACTTCGGTTACCGGTTGGTAAATTTCTCCTCTTTTGACTTTCAGGTTTTCCAGAAAATTCGGTCGTGAATTTAGTATCACGAGAGTAGTTTCTCTAGATGTTATTTCCCTATCCTAACCTTATATGCAAATATGCCCAGGAAGTGGGCCTAAATCTATCTGAATTTAACCACTGCGATGAATTTGGTCCGGTCCGTCAAATAAAAGGCAAAAACGGACTTACCGGGGATCCCTCGATGGATGTTTTAGATGGTTAGCTCTTACTTGTTGAATTTTTGATTCTCTAGCTGCTGACAGCTGCTGGTGTCGCTGCTGATGGCGCTGCTACTGGAACAAATTATGATGCGGACGTTGTTGCTGCTGCTCGTGTTGGTACAGATGATGATGTGGGTGCTAGCGACTGATGTTAGAGCTGGGACAGATGAAACGCTACCGATGATGAACGCTGGCTGATCGAGATGAGTTGATGGTGATTGCGAAACTGCATTAACTGAACTTCCAGATGTCTATGGCAGTAATTAGAACGGGTGATGGATTGACTTAACACTTTCGGCTGACTGAACAACAATTATTGCTGTGGACACTTAAAATGCTGCCTTGCCGTTGCTGCGTATTTTAACCGTTGTGTCGATCGTAGAGCCCACGGGTACATTTGCAACTTTAATTTTCCTGTATCTTCCAAACGGTTAGTCCGATTGACCTGAAATTTCATGATATCCTCAACCATACACTTTTGCATCATGTGGAAAAGTTTCATCAAGATTGGAGCAGCAGTTCAGTCGATACAGCCCAAATTCAAGTTAGTGGAATGGCGTCGACTGCTGATGTACCCGGGTACTTGTATGAAAATTCATACAAATATATAGAAATAAATGGCAAAGTTCACTTTATATTGCTATATCTTCCAAGCGGCTGGTCCAATCTTGATGAAACTTCGTATCATAGCTTGGAAATATGTAATTGATATTGGTGTGAAATTTCAGGTCAATTGGACCAACCGTTTGGAAAATATAACCCAGTTACTAGAAAATGACCTAGCGTCAACAGCTGATGTACCCAGGTACTTCTATGAAAATTCATACAAATATATAGAAATAAATGGAAATATTTAGTTTATTTTATGGAAATTTGTTTATTTATTTATAGAAAATCATTATAAAAATATATTTTATGAATTTTAGCAGCATCTGAGGCATTGTGGATGATCCTTCGAGTGCTCTGCGCACACAGGCTTATTACAAATTGCACATACTTTTCTCGTTTGGCGTTTTGCAATGCAAATATAGCAGTTTCCTTTTCTTTTTATGCGGCCAGAACTGTCACGTTCCTCTTCCTCTTGTGCACCAACATTCATCTTCAAGGGCATACCATATATGGCTTCCATAGCGTGTCTAGTAGAAAATATGCGCGTAATATGGCTATTGTCCGCTCTTATATCGATTTGTGGTCTGCACATAAACTGACTTATGCATACAAAACTACTCAAAACGAAACCTGCGCAAAAAATCATGTTTCTGCCTGCAAAACTGGTTGTGCAAGGGTAGGTAGGCAAGATATTCCCAAATACCCTTTTGTTCCTGTTTAGTAGACGTGTTTTCCTACACATTCCAAAAAAAAAATGTTTACATTGAACAAATATTTTATGAGTTATAATTATTCTGCGCAGGTACTAAAAATAGCACTATGAGCAAGAGGGGTTGATTTTCAGTTCAAATATAACGGAATTTTGCGAATGAAAATTCAATGTTAATTATTTTTCTTGGTAAAAAGGGATCAAATTACAAGGATTAAAAAAGAATTTGGAAATTGTTAAATTTTTATGGATTTTGGCAATTCCCATTTTTGGTAAAAATGGATTATTTAGGTACCAAATTTTTTTTTTCCCAAATTATGATAAAAGTTTTGTTAACTAGACAATATTTCCAAGAAATAAAAAAAAAAAAAACCAGAAAATTACAAGAATCCAGGTAGTAGTTAATATTTGTATATCAAAAGCAACTATCTGCCATACAAAACGTATGAAGTACCCGGGTACATCTACTGTCGATGTGGATAAAACCCAACAGCTGTTGACACAACGGTTAAACTATGGGGCGCAAACCAACGCAGAACAGCGGCAGGTGGCTGAGACCCTGCCGGGACCCTTACGCTTCCCCGTCGGAGTTACCTCCGGATTCGGACTTGGGGGGGAATAGTTGCGCGGGTCTAAATGGGGGGTCCCCAGCCTCAAATCGCTGACGTATGCCTGTGGCCCACAGTTCGCGATATGCTGGCAGATATGGGTTGGCAAAGTGCTACTATCGCAACCGTTTAAGTGCCGCACGGTAATAATGCGGTTTCTGTGCGAATGCCGGTGTTGCGATGTAGATTTTATTCGCACTTTCAGATCTTTGCTTCTACTGCTCGACTCTCGGTGGCCCGATAATGATTTCGGTGTCTCACCGGACTGGTGTCTTTGCTGCTGGAGTTGAACAGAACTTTAGCGGCGGTCACGAAATTATAATTTCACCAACTTACCAAATAGATTTTGGGGGTTACACGGATTCTCGGTAAAGTATGGCACTTAACTCCCTGATGAATGGCCAGATTCCTGGTAATGGCTCAAAAGATGTGGCACCAAATAAATAACTTTTTCACTCTCAATACTGTTGGAGGTTATTTCACAATTTGGTATCTTTTCGAATAACTTCCTTGCGGTAAACGTTTGTTTCTTCCAATGGCGGTTTTCAGAATAACTGAAAAATATTTTGGCGTCGGTCTAGAAAGCTCGCCATTTCAATAAACGTTTACTGCTATTACATCAGCCGATTTTCTTGTTGTTGTTAGTGATGGCCTGATGTTTCGCGGATAAATTATTTCATTTCTGCTTTGTTTACCTTTTTGCAGCTCGCCTGGGTGTATCGCCTGCGGGTGGTGATGGTCGGACGATTCGTTCGGGTGTCGACTGTTACCACTAGAGGGAGTCGCTGGTGTGATTAGCGCCGATACTGCGCCGCCACAAACCCCACCATCCTGATGACAACCTTGGCGAAGGATGGGAGGGAAACCTAATCCTGGTATATCTAGAGATGAGAGTCTACAGTTGAAGTAACTCCCCCACCTTGTTAGGGTACCAGACATCGACCCTAAGGACGATTCTGGCTAGCCTGGTGGTTAGGAGCTAACAACTTTTTCTCCCTCTATTTCCACCCGGGTGTGGTAATCTCTCTCTTGGTGTTATTTACATTTCTTCTTCTTTAAAGCGCCGACCGTGCTGCTGTCTTACGAGCGAGGCTCGGTGCTTTCTGCGGAGGTCTGGGGCAGAGAGTCTAGAACTTCCTGAATCTGCTCTTCGTCCTCGATCTCTCTCGTCACGTATTCTCCCACCAGGCGTATGAGTACCTGGTTCTCAACTAAGTTGAGGAACTTCACTCCTTTCCTGCCAAAGATTTTTCTGCCTATCGACTTGTACAGACGGTACACGGCCGCGCAGTCTTTGATCTGTAGTCGGTGGATGGCTGCTCTGCCGCACGACTGTAGTCTACCAGCTCGTTCTAGTACCTCCAATTTCATAGACGGGGTTTTGACCTCCACCGTGACCTGGTACAATCCGGTTTGGACTACCATCGGAGTACAAGATGTTACTTCCAGATCTTCAGGGGTGCAGGTGATCTCCATGCGAGCCAAGATGCTGAGCACCTCACTCTTGGGATCCTGTGCTACTGTCGCTGCAAAACTCTGGATGGTAACTCGTCTGTCCGAGTATCATGGACGCTTCTTGCGCAGGGCAACTTCCTGATAACGGCTGCGGGTTACGTCTTGCTCCTGAGCTAGGTTGAGATTTCTCCGCTGCAAATCCCCGAGCTGTATCTCCATATCCAGAATGCGATCGTTTAGCCTTTGGTTCTCGGTCTGCAACGTACTGAGCTGGGCCTGCCATTGGCTTCGATCCTTCCGTGCATTTCTGGCTTGCGTCTTCTGTTGCTCTTGCAGCGTTTCGAAACGGGCCTGGAGATCCAAGTAGTCAGGACGACGCTGATTGCGTAATTGCCGGTTCTCTTCGCGCAGATAAGTCACTTGACGCGTCAAAATCTCCTCCTCGCCTTTGAGGGTAATGACATGAAACTCGTACTGCGTTTGCAAGTCCTCGTATCGATTAGTTAAGCGCGTGATCTCTCCCTGGTCAGTCTCTCGCTGCTGCTGAGCTGCTAAAATTTCTTGCCGTAAAGCTTCTAGTTCCTCTTGGTCAGCGCCTGGATCTCTTTCGCTGAAGGTTAAGTAGAGGGGCCGTGTAAGGTAGCCGAGTCGGCGACAAATTGGACAGTCGCTACGGTTGGTGTTTCGCCATTGATCGGTGCACGCGCGATGAAACACATGTCCGCAGTCCGTTGCCACGATTTGCTCATCTGCTGCCGTGATGGTAGACAAACAGATGCTGCAGTCGACGCGGTCTGCCATGGTCGGTTGTAGCTATTGTCAGAAAGGTCTGTTTATGGTGAATTCTGTCTGGGGTCTTTCTTAACTTTAGCTGAAATGATAAAACATATACCTCCACTTATTACTACGGTCGGTCTCAAAAAGGAACGGAATAGGTAACTAAGTCCTAGCGGAAAGTCATCTAATAAACTCAGACTGTCGCTGAACACCGCCCACAGGGGTGTAAATCTATCGGCTTATATACCTTAACCCTTCATCACGAGAACGTGGATCACAGATACTTAAAAACGTTGACCAAAACTTCACCAAGATTATTGCTTCAGGTCTTTAGCATGGAAAACTCCCAAGCGTTTACCTTGCATGTCTTCAAGCTCATATAAGCTATTTCCAACAGGCTTCACCACTCTACACTTCAAAAACTTTCTAGCCAACTTGGCATTGAAGTTGTCTTTAAAGCTACTTTGTTGAAAGTTGCGCCTATAGACTTCTTGTCCAGGTATATATTTCACCTGTCTGCATCTGGTGTTGTAGGTCTTCACATTCTTCTCGTACGCCTTATGCAGGTTCTCTTGAATTTTGGCTCGGATAAGATCCTGGGCCACTGACTTAGGCACTTGGCCTTCTCCGAGGTCAGTCAAACTCTTTAACTTTCTGGCCAGCTTATACAAGCTACCATGAGTTATCATATTAAGTCCAAACAGAGCAAAATAGGGGGTTACTCCTATCGCGCTATGCGTGGATGATCGCAAAGAACATTCAATTTCGGATAAATGCCGATCCCATTCCCGATGGTCTTCTTTCATGTAGGAACGAATGGCAGCCAGAACGGATTGGTTAACCCTCTCCGAAGCATTTGCTTGCGGAGAGTGTACCGCTGTTCTATAATGACCTATCCCAAAATTTTTCACAAAGTCTGTGAACTCTTTCCCCACAAATTGTTTCCCATTGTCTGAGACTATGGTCTCCGGTATTTGTGGCATACTTCCTTAATTAGAAATCTTATGACACTCTTGCCACTAGCTTTAGGCATGGCTTTTAATATGACGAACTTTGTCAAGTGGTCCAAGACTATAAAGATGAAGCTGTTCCCGTTTTTCGAATGTGGGTAAGGCCCCAAAAAATCGACAAAAACTCGTTGGAACGGCCGATGGCTTATCACTTCTTTACCCATCGGTGGTCTTAACGTCCTATTGGCCGCTTTAGCCTCTCTACAGATCTGGCAGGCGTCAACAAAGCTCTTTACCTGGACACTCATATTTGGCCAGTAAAAGTATTCTCTTATCCAGTTCAGTGTCTTGAAGAAACCACCATGAGCGGCGTGTGGTAGGTCATGAGACTTCTCAATAATTCCTTGGGTTAACTCCACTGGTACCCATAACTTCCATGTAAAATCTTCATGGAGTGCCACACCGTCATAGTGCATGGTCCTCTTATACACTTTCCCTTCTAACACTTTCAAATCCGGCAGACGATTCTCGTTTTCCTCAACAGTCTTGATTAACTCGGCATATCCTTCAGACTGGAAAGCATCGTCAAGATCGATGAGTTTCAAAACCTCAGCCGCGATTTCCTCCATCTCATACCTCGACAACGTATCAGGAACTACATTTAGTTTACCCTTACGATGTTCAATCACAAAATCGTATGATTGTAGGTGTAAACTCCACCGAGCCAATCTTCCGCTAAGGTCTCGGTGCGACATTAGCCACTTCAGACTGCTATGGTCTGTTATGACCGTAAATGACATTAGTTCAATAAAAGGTCTGAACTTCTTGGTCGCCAGTACTACCGCCAGGCACTCGCGCTCTGTTACGGTTTAATTTCTCTGAGCTGACGTCAGCTTGTGAGAATAGTAAGCGATGGGATGTTCTTCACCGTTATCATCTTGCTGGAACAAGACTGCGCCCACTCCGAGATCGGATGCATCGCACTGAATGAAGAAATGTCTAGCGAAATCCGGATGCACTAGTACCGGGCTGGTAATTAGTGCTTCCTTGAGCTTATCGAAAGCCACTTTCGCCTCTTCTGTAAAGCAAAAGCTTTTACTTTTCTTCAAAGTGTCGGAAATTGGGCTCGCAATAGTAGCATAGTCGGAAATGAACTTCTGGTACCAACCAGTGGCACCTAAGAAACTCCTCACCTGCTTTAGGCTTTTCGGATACTTGTAGTTCATTATAGTCTCGACTTTAGCTGGATCCGGCTTAACTTGGCCGCCTCCTACTAGGTAGCCCAAACACCTCAACTCTTTGAAGCAAAAGTGAGATTTTTGTACGTTTATGGTCAAGCCAGCTTTTCTCAGGCATGCTGCCACCTGTCTCAAAAGATCTACGTGTGACTCAAAGTCTGGCGAAACTACCAACAGATCATCCAGATAAATGAAGACACGATCCCGAATTGCGGAAGGGATCACTCTATCCATCAGTCGGCAAAGCCTTTGGGCTGCGTTGCATAACCCAAAAGGCATCACCTTGAAGTGATAGAGCAGACTCCCGGGTATCGTAAACGCGGTCTTCTCTCGGCTGGATATATCTAATGGGATTTGCCAAAACGCATCTTTGAGATCTACACTGGATATGTAGTACGTATCACCCAGTCGACTTAACAAACCCTCTATATGAGGAAGTGGATACGCATCCTTTACTGTTAGGGCATTGAGCTTCTTGGCATCCAAACATAACCTGTTCTTGGTCCCTTTACGGACCAAAGTTACTGGATGGCTCCACGGACTTTCGCTAGGCTCAATGACTCCTAAGTCCAGCATGCGATCCACCTCCGCGTAGAGAAGTGTTTGCACTGCCGGCGAGACTGGATAGTACCTATCCTTTACTGGTACTGCATCTCCTGTATCAATAGAGTGAGTTTCGAAATCTGTTTTGCCTATGTCATGCTTGGTATAGCAGGGAAACTCCTCTATAGCGACATTCAACGCGTTTTTCTGCTGTGGCGATAGCTTATGAGATCTTACCTCGTCCGAGGTTTGGACTTCTTCACAGAGGTCTACCCCTTGAGTGGCAAGGCTCTCTAGATTCGCCATCAATTTGAACGCACGCATGAAATCAACGCCTAGATAAAGTGCGCGTTCTAGCGTTGGAACCAGATAGATATCGACATCTTCTGTAATTCCTCGAAAACTCATTCTCACTCTAACTCTCCCCAAGATTGGGTGAGCGCTTCCATCGGCTGTCTTTACTGAAGAACCAAAACGGTGTACCTGCAAACTTGTTTGCTCCATCAGCTCTTGGCATCCTTTCTCTAAGCAGGTTACAGACGCTCCACTGTCTATAAGGCCTTCTACGTCGACTCCTCCAATGTTTACTCTTGCATAGAAACGGTTATCGCCTCCTTCTACCAATGTGGCTGTTGCGATTTCGTGTCTTATTTGCTTTCTTTTCTGGTATCTTTTCCTAGCCCGTATTATCCTATCGGAAATTTCTCCGAAGATTCTACATCGGACTTTTAAATATTCTGTCATCCTTTGATGTAAAGGCTTAAGCTCTCGGAGCTTTGGTTTCACCAGTGGCTCTTCTGGTCGAATCTTGTTCTTCAAGAGAGTGACTGCTGAATCCTCGGTAAAATTCATCTTATCAGTAGCTGTTGGTTCCGCGGTGATTGTTTCGTCAGAGCTGTCTGTCATTAGCTGGACTGCCCTGGTGCTGGTCTCCGGTGGATGAGACTTATCTATGTTGTTCGGAACTGGGTTGGTCACTTCTGGTTTGTCATAGCTGGTGTTGGTCACTTCTGGTGTGTCATTGCTGGTATGGGATATAGCTGGATTGTTTGTAGCTGGGTTGGACTTACTCTGTCCTACACTTCGGTGGTTCGCACTTCCCCAGTTTGAAGTGGGCCCCGTGATATGTTTCCCTGACACTTTGGGCACTTGGGTGTGACTGTGTCCTCTTTACCGCATTTATAGCAGAACACTCGTCTGTTAGTAGATGGACAATCGCGGAAAAGGTGACCCACTGCTTTGCAATTCCAGCATACGGCCTTGCTGCCCGCTCTAATTGCGTCAACATCTCCAAAATGCTCCTGGCTTAACATCTCTTCTCCATACACGACTTCATGCACCTTGGCCGCAGGTATTGGCCTTGGTGTATGAGCCTGCCGCTGCGTTGCTAACAAACCTTCAGCTCGTTTGACTTCGCTACCAAAATCACTAAGGTTGTCCACCCTAATAGGGAACAACATCTGTGCTAATGAGGGCTTAAGGTTACCCCTCATAATCTCTACCAGCTGCGCTTCTGGGTACGGTGTAGGCTGTTGGTTCCTTAAACGCATGATCACGTTGAAGTACTCTTCAAAAGACTCATGCGGTTGCTGGCGCCTATTCAATATCTGCACCTGCAGCTGAAATTCGTTCTCAAACTTCTGGAACTGGCTTTGTAAAGCCCGCTGCAGCTCACTCCAGTTATGAAATGGCGTTAGCTTGCGGTAGTTCCAGTAATATTCCAGAGCTGCTCCACCCAATAAATGGGGTATTCCTCTCAGCAACTCTGCTTCAGTACAATCGTAGTCCACCCTCGATGCTCGAACACGATATAGAAATTGTTGTACATTCATGGTCTTTGGGGTACCATCGAATTTAATGCCCCACTTGGTCAAGTCTTGCCGTGGACCATGTCTGCCAAAGGTTTCATACGTCGCCCTCGGATTCGGGTTATATGTGCTCGCCTGGGTATGCATTGCTGGTTGCGAGCCTTCTCCAGCTCTCGTTCCTTGTGTACCCGCGGGTGGTGTTGATCCTTGTACAGGCCAAAACTGACTACTCCTTCCTTGCCTGTCATCCCTCGGGTATGGATTGGGTGTCGGTGCTGTTTCTTCTTGCATTGACACTATTGGTGGCCTAACGTGGATCGTTGGCCGACCTGCCTCGGGCTGTTGCCTCGCCAAAGTGGCTGGTATAGGTCCGGGCTCATTACTTCCTATCGCCGGTGGTATGCACGATAGATTATTATACACCGCGGGTTGGTAGCCCACGGGTGCTGCTGCTAACGTCGACACTGGCTGCGCTGCTGGGTGATTAGCCCCGCCATTAGCCTGCCAAGTTGCTGCTAAAATTATTGGCAAAATCCTTTGGATTAAAGCCTCTTCATCGAACTGTCGATCTACTGTTGTTCCATGGCCGCTGCGCTGCTCCTGTGTCGGACTTGCATCTGCCATTCGTCGGCGCTGCACTTGCGCTTCGCGTGCCGTCAGTGCACTAAAGTCGGGTGACTCAAATGATTCAGCATTCTCTTCAGCCCCCAAAATTGCTGCTACTGGGTCTAATCTTCCAGAATATATGGCTCCGCTCGAGCCCACGACCCTTGCGCTCGCAGTAGAAGTCGATGCTGCTGCTGCGCCAGCTGCGGTCGTGTATGTTAACGTTGCCGGTGCCGTTCGCGATTGCGTGGCCCCTACGGTGGACACTAATGACTCATCGGTCATTTCTGTATCTCCTACAGGCGGCGATCGTTTTCCGAACTCACGGTTGTAGCCAATAAAAACAAAAACTTTTTACGTTCCCACACTGGGAATTGCAGACAAAAATTCAAAACAACTGCTGGCTGATACTGGCCGTGCAGTGTCGCATAAAAATTTTCGAGTACCTGGGGGTACTAGAAAACTCAGAAATAGCAAAAAAAAATATAATCCCTAGAAATCAGAAAAACCTGAAAACCAAAATGATTAGGAAATCCGAGATATAAATGAAATGAAATGGAATATATAAATACAAATCAATATAGCGTAATTTTAACTTCAATATAGATCGCAAAATAGGTAAAACGATAGTTTTCGTTTTATCGATCGATGTCAGTCAACAAATAAAAAACAACCATTAACCAATTTTATAATTCAAATTTATTGGTTTCATGTGTCGACTATCAATACTAGTTCTATACAAGCAGAAATCACTGCATACAAAAAAACAGTGTTGCCAAAAAAAATGTTGTAAGTCGCCAACTGGTGCTTTTAGCCGCCTAATTCAAAGCGCGACGTATACCAACACCATAAGTGTTGCCAAGAACATAAATATATTTTAACATATTACAACTTTGATTACAAATACGGCAGTAATTATTCACTCCGCCGCAACATCGCCCCCTTTGCAAGAATGTCCTCAGTATTGCAAGTATCGATGGGAAGCACTGCTAATTTGTGAATTGGACGTCTATATCTTCCTTCTGCGGTCTTGATATCTGCGACGCGAACTTTGTTGTCTTCTCCTACCACCACTGACTCTATTCTGCCTGTTAACCATTTCTGTGGAGGGAGGTTGTCTTCGTGAATTACTACGACGTCTCCGACTTTGATGTTGGCTGTAGCTTGAGTCCATTTCACGCGGCTCTGCAGCTCTCTCAAGTAATCCCGACGCCACACATCCCAAAAGTGCTCCTTGAGCGATGACAGTATTCGATACCGCTTCAAGGAACCGCCCTTGCTGTTGAATCCGTCTACTCCTGGCAGCGCTTTGAGCGAGCACCCTATTAATAAGTGCCCTGGGGTTAGAGCTATTCCGTCGTTGGGGTCTTCTGTCATCACGACAATTGGCCGGGAGTTCAATACGGCCTCGACGTCTACGAGAATGGTTGTCAATTCTTCGAAAGTGAGACCTGCGTTGCCTATAGTGCGTAGCATTAGGTGTTTCGCCGACTTCACCGCGGCTTCCCATAGACCTCCGAAGTGTGGTGCTCGTGGTGGGATGAACTTGAACTCTACTCCCTTCTCTGCGCTGACTCGTTGGACTTGTGATTGCCCCTTCTCGCTCCATAAAAATGTGTCAGTTTGCAAATCGGATAATGCTTCTAAATGAACAGCCTTAGATGAAAAGCACACAAACACTGCAACATACGTTTTAACCGGTGGTCTCCCTCTAATTCTAAGAGACGTTAGAACAGGCCCGCATAAATCAACTCCACATATAAAAAATGGCCGACATGAAGACACACGATCTCGAGGTAAATCACCCATAATTTGTGAACTTAATTTCGGTTTAAATCTGAAACATATCACGCAGCTATTAACAACTCTTCGGACCAATTGTCGAGCATTTATGACCCAAATTTTCTCCCTCGAAATTCCTATTAATGTCCTTGAGCCCGCATGACAATTTGAACGATGTAGATCTTCAAAGTATAATTTCACAAACCGTGAATTCTTAGTCATAAGTAAAGGAAATTTTTCCCCATAAGCAATAGGGGCCTTACTTAAACGCCCTCCAACGTGCAATAGTGTCAGTTTTATCCCTTCCGTTTCATAATCCCGTAAAAATGGGTTTAATTTTTGAATATGGTGACGATTCGTTGGCAAAGATTTTCGTAACAGCTGAATATCTTCATTAAATTCAATTTGCTGAATAATGCCTATAATTTTCAAGAACGCAAATTCCAATTCATCAACACTCAAGATTAAATTTTGTACATTGACCTTGCCTCTTGTACCACGTATAAACCTCATAATGTACGCTACAACTCTGATCAGCTTTTTAAATGATGAACAATGCTCAATTAAATTAATCATTGAATTGTCCAAGGGTATCTTCGTAGCTAAAAGTGCAACTTTAGGTTTCTTTTTCTCTAGTGATATATATTCAGGGGATAAATTAGTATGCGTATTGATAGGCCAGTGGTCCGAACCAAGTCGAAGAAAATCTAACCCGGACAACCAAATTGATCTTTTCATTTCGTCCTCATCACAACCTCTGGATACAATATCGGCTGGATTTTTCGACGTAGGCACGTATCGCCACAAAGCGTCGGAAGTGTTCTCCTGAATTTGAGCTACTCGATTGCTTACAAAAGTATTTAAGGAGGAAGGATGCGATTTGACCCAGTGTAGCACTATTTCTGAGTCACTCCACAGAAACACATCTTCAACATTATATTTAGCCAATTGTGGCTTTACCGTTGTCCACAATTTTGACAACAAATGGGCTGCGCATAATTCTAAACGTGGCAACGTTTTTACCTTTTTCGACGGCGCTACTTTAGACTTTGCCACTAGCAATCGGGAAGATATTCCCTCTATGTGTTTCACCACTACATAAATACAACAACCGTATGCTCGCATTGAAGCATCGGCAAATCCATGTATTTGCACAGACGCGTTCAGCGTTGTACCAACAAAACGTGGTATGATAACTTGATCAATTCTGTTGAGTGTAGTCTTAAAAGAAGTCCAGCATGTGTAAATATTCTGGGGAATAGATTCGTCCCAGTCAAGATCATTATCCCATAAATCTTGTAATATAATCTTCGCCCTTATTATTATTGGTGCAAGTAATCCAACAGGATCAAACAGACGAGAGGAAACTGATAATATATTCCGTTTCGTTGCTGGTTTGTCTTCAAAGTTATTTTCCAACTGAAAACTTAATGTGTCTTCTTGAGGTTTCCATCTTATTCCGAGTGCTCTTGTAGTCTCAGAGTCATCCAAATCTAACTCCCTCATGAGCTCTTCATTATTATAGTTCAAACCATGTGAACACCATTTTGCCAAACTGAAACCGCATGAACTTACTATTTTAACGACTTCACTGCGAATTTGTAGTAATGTTTTCACATCATCAGCTCCTGTTAATAAGTCGTCTACGTAAAAATCATTGGCAATGACATTAGAGCCAAGAGGATATACCTCCTTAAAAATTGAACTTATCTCCTTTAGACATCTAATCGCAAGAAATGGAGCCGACGCAGTGCCATAAGTCACCGTATTCAATTCATAGATTTGAAGTGGCTCAGTCGGACTCGCGCGCCATATTATTAATTGAAATTTGCGATCATCTTTGTGGATGTTGACTTGCCTATACATTTTCGTTATATCTGCCGTCATAGCATATTTATGCAGCCGAAATCTTAGCAAAGTTGAAAATAAGTCATTTTGTATAGTAGGACCTACCATTAGAATGTCATTCAAAGATATCTGAGTGGATGTCTTGCACGAAGCATCAAATACTACTCTCAGCTTCGTTGTCGTGCTCTGAGCTCTTAAGACGCATTGATGCGGTATGAAATAGTGAGGGAGGCTCGGAATAATATTATCTGTGGGAGACATATGACCAAGAGCAATATATTCACCCATAAAATCTGTGTACATTTTTCTCAATTCAGAATTCTTGGATAATCTGCGTTCAAGTGAAAGAAATCTGCGTTTAGCCGTTTCAAATGAAGAACCTAATACCTTCGGATCTGTTTTAAAAGGGAGACGAACTTCAAATCTACCGTCATTAATCCGCCTAGTTGTACTTTCAAAGTGACTCACACATCAAGTGCTCATCTGTCATTCTATTACAATTCGGAACTTGCTCTAACTCCCAAAACTTTTGGACCATTTCATCCAATTTCACCGAATTGTCCTGGGTGTCGTTTTCCATTGCAATATTGCAAAACCTAGGCCGAGACTCAAATTCAGCTAAACATTTACCAGATACTATCCACCCAAGTAATGTTTTCTGCAAAGTAGGCAACTGAGGCCCTAATTTTATCTGACCTATAGACAAAAGTTCAAAAAAAGACTCTGCGCCAATAAGCACGTCAATTTTTAAAGGCCTGTTGAAATTAGGATCCGCTAAAACGACATTACCAGGTATTCCCAATTTTTCTTTTTCTATATGTCGAGGCGGTTGTGGACTTGCGATAGATTTCATAATATAAAGATCAGCCATAAACTCAAAATCGCAGGTATGTGACCTTATAAACGTACTGAGACGCTGTCTTACTTTCCGACTTCCATTACCTATGCCAACAATATCCAAGCAAGCTTTATCACGTTCCAGAGACAGTAGCTGGGCTATCTCCTCAGTTACAAAGTTTACCTGAGAGCCCGAATCAAGCAATGCTCTTGCAGCATAATATTGCCCGCTCTTTCCCTTAATTCTCACCATAGCCGTAGCCAAAATAACCCCTTGCTCATTTTCATGCGCGCACATTGTCGTTGCAGTATGATTATTGACTCCACTTATCTGATTGTCACGACGTTGAGCTGCATTACGACTAGATAATGCTGCTGATGCTAAGCATTGTGCTGGACCACTAGTAGTGACAGCATAGTTCACAGGCCATTGTGAAGGAATATTAGCATTAATTGAAGTAGATTCATTTTGCCTGACCAAATCTTGATTATGCAACAATGAATGATGAGGCCTTTGGCAGGTAGTGCAACGCGAGGCTCGACACTTCTTCACTGAGTGTCCAATTTTCAGACAATTTATACACAAACCTTTTCGTTTAGTGTATTCAAACCTCTGAGTAACGTGCAATTTAACGAACATTGGGCAAGCCATAATTTTGTGGTCTTTGCCAGAACAAAACAAACAGTCATCCGCTGGTTTCTCAACACAAGAGAAGGAATATTGTGAACCCTTCTTAAACTTTCCACTTGCCTTGGACTTTTCCTGCCCCGATCCATTTGGCTCCACCTTGGCAGATCTGTCTTCATTTATTTCCAAGAATTGGCAACGTCTTATGAGAACTGAGGCACAATCACTCCATTTCGGCAGAGTATTATAGTCTAACTGTTCATCCCACTTGGCCTTTGAATCGGTGTCCACCTTGGATAAGACCAAGTGGATTACGATTGCATGTGTGATGTCGCTATCAGTTCCCAAATGAGATAGAGAATCTAAAACAGCGGATACTGTATCTACTATTTGCCTTAATCCAGACGCACCAGCCTTTGTCATCTTCTGAAGATTAAAAAGTGATGCGATATGATCTTGAAAGATTAAACAATTATTATCATATCTTTCAGCTAGACGTTTCAAGGCACAAGGATAATTTTCCTCATTTACCTGAAAGGCTTTAACAGTACGCAGGGCATCATCCTGTAAGCTGGCAATTAAGTGATTGAATTTTTCGATCGCTGAAAGAGTTGGATCATCATTCACTAAATTAGTGAAACAAGTTATGAAGTTTTTATATTCTGAATATTTGCCATTAAATTTCGGAATCTTCAAATGTGGTAGACGATTACTAGGGGGAATAGGCACACTCATCGTATAATCATGGCCAACACTAGTACGGCGACTACTTCCCAGTCTTGATAATATCAAAGATTTTGTACTGATACACACTTCTTCTAATTCACCTCGTTTGTTATGCTCTGGCGACAGTCTTTCAATCTCAGTCTGATACGCCATTAACTGTTTCATGTAAGAATTAACAATCTCTAATCTACATTCTAAATCGATTGAGTTTAGCGAGGCTGCTTTCTCCTCTAAAAGCTTTTTTATACGCGTAATATTTCCCTTAGCGGACGATCTCTGTTTGTACAGGGAAGTAAGCTCAGCAGCGCTGGAAGCATCTTTACTACTACCCTGCTCGTTAACTGACATTTTACTCTCAATCACTTGCTATACTTACTAATCAATAATCCAAATCAATTACGTCAAGCAGTGAACAATTGTCGCAAACAAATTCCCTTTCCAAAGAGAAGAACTCTTCCAACTTTCACGAAATAAACGTAACAAATTCTTTTATTATGATTTCAATAACAAATTATCTTTATTCTCGATTCGATTTAACCAAAACTGCATCGATTTTCTTATGGGTATTGCCACGAAAGGTTTATCATCTAATGATATGATCTGTAATAAATATCATTCTATGAGCAAGTACGAAACACAATACAAATGATGAATTATCGGTGTAAGCAAGTGTATCTTGTTCCAATAAATTGGAGAATGTAGTGTATGGGACTAATTAGAGGATTAATATGTGGATAGGGTACGTGTATGTGCGTGTGTGTGTGTGTGCGAGAATGTGTATATGAGCGAGAATGTACGTGTTTATTATATAATTAAACTCGTAGATACGTGATTTTAGTTTTATATGAGAATTATCATTCATATACAACTAAGTTAATCAATTACATACGTAATAAATTGTTGGGTTAGTTTACATTTACTATGTGCTATTGTTATACTACTTGTAGCATACAACCTTATTCCGTTGACTCAGCTTACGTCACAACAAGCTTAAGACCAAACCCGACTGTCAACGATCAATTAGGAGCTCCTTGTCAAAGTCCAAACACAGCAGCCACACAACAAATAGCAGCAACACAATGAATATCAGCAACCCAGCAATTATCCAGAGAGATTTCCATCAACCTACCAACCAACAGCAGCACACACCAATGGCAGCAGCAAATAGTTCACCACGATTCCTTTTTCCAATTAGTCCCTGCTCGGGCGCCAAAATGTAAAACGATAGTTTTCGTTTTATCGATCGATGTCAGTCAACAAATAAAAAACAACCATTAACCAATTTTATAATTCAAATTTATTGGTTTCATGTGTCGACTATCAATACTAGTTCTATACAAGCAGAAATCACTGCATACAAAAAAACAGTGTTGCCAAAAAAAATGTTGTAAGTCGCCAACTGGTGCTTTTAGCCGCCTAATTCAAAGCGCGACGTATACCAACACCATAAGTGTTGCCAAGAACATAAATATATTTTAACATATTACAACTTTGATTACAAATACGGCAGTAATTATTCACTCCGCCGCAACATCGCCCCCTTTGCAAGAATGTCCTCAGTATTGCAAGTATCGATGGGAAGCACTGCTAATTTGTGAATTGGACGTCTATATCTTCCTTCTGCGGTCTTGATATCTGCGACGCGAACTTTGTTGTCTTCTCCTACCACCACTGACTCTATTCTGCCTGTTAACCATTTCTGTGGAGGGAGGTTGTCTTCGTGAATTACTACGACGTCTCCGACTTTGATGTTGGCTGTAGCTTGAGTCCATTTCACGCGGCTCTGCAGCTCTCTCAAGTAATCCCGACGCCACACATCCCAAAAGTGCTCCTTGAGCGATGACAGTATTCGATACCGCTTCAAGGAACCGCCCTTGCTGTTGAATCCGTCTACTCCTGGCAGCGCTTTGAGCGAGCACCCTATTAATAAGTGCCCTGGGGTTAGAGCTATTCCGTCGTTGGGGTCTTCTGTCATCACGACAATTGGCCGGGAGTTCAATACGGCCTCGACGTCTACGAGAATGGTTGTCAATTCTTCGAAAGTGAGACCTGCGTTGCCTATAGTGCGTAGCATTAGGTGTTTCGCCGACTTCACCGCGGCTTCCCATAGACCTCCGAAGTGTGGTGCTCGTGGTGGGATGAACTTGAACTCTACTCCCTTCTCTGCGCTGACTCGTTGGACTTGTGATTGCCCCTTCTCGCTCCATAAAAATGTGTCAGTTTGCAAATCGGATAATGCTTCTAAATGAACAGCCTTAGATGAAAAGCACACAAACACTGCAACATACGTTTTAACCGGTGGTCTCCCTCTAATTCTAAGAGACGTTAGAACAGGCCCGCATAAATCAACTCCACATATAAAAAATGGCCGACATGAAGACACACGATCTCGAGGTAAATCACCCATAATTTGTGAACTTAATTTCGGTTTAAATCTGAAACATATCACGCAGCTATTAACAACTCTTCGGACCAATTGTCGAGCATTTATGACCCAAATTTTCTCCCTCGAAATTCCTATTAATGTCCTTGAGCCCGCATGACAATTTGAACGATGTAGATCTTCAAAGTATAATTTCACAAACCGTGAATTCTTAGTCATAAGTAAAGGAAATTTTTCCCCATAAGCAATAGGGGCCTTACTTAAACGCCCTCCAACGTGCAATAGTGTCAGTTTTATCCCTTCCGTTTCATAATCCCGTAAAAATGGGTTTAATTTTTGAATATGGTGACGATTCGTTGGCAAAGATTTTCGTAACAGCTGAATATCTTCATTAAATTCAATTTGCTGAATAATGCCTATAATTTTCAAGAACGCAAATTCCAATTCATCAACACTCAAGATTAAATTTTGTACATTGACCTTGCCTCTTGTACCACGTATAAACCTCATAATGTACGCTACAACTCTGATCAGCTTTTTAAATGATGAACAATGCTCAATTAAATTAATCATTGAATTGTCCAAGGGTATCTTCGTAGCTAAAAGTGCAACTTTAGGTTTCTTTTTCTCTAGTGATATATATTCAGGGGATAAATTAGTATGCGTATTGATAGGCCAGTGGTCCGAACCAAGTCGAAGAAAATCTAACCCGGACAACCAAATTGATCTTTTCATTTCGTCCTCATCACAACCTCTGGATACAATATCGGCTGGATTTTTCGACGTAGGCACGTATCGCCACAAAGCGTCGGAAGTGTTCTCCTGAATTTGAGCTACTCGATTGCTTACAAAAGTATTTAAGGAGGAAGGATGCGATTTGACCCAGTGTAGCACTATTTCTGAGTCACTCCACAGAAACACATCTTCAACATTATATTTAGCCAATTGTGGCTTTACCGTTGTCCACAATTTTGACAACAAATGGGCTGCGCATAATTCTAAACGTGGCAACGTTTTTACCTTTTTCGACGGCGCTACTTTAGACTTTGCCACTAGCAATCGGGAAGATATTCCCTCTATGTGTTTCACCACTACATAAATACAACAACCGTATGCTCGCATTGAAGCATCGGCAAATCCATGTATTTGCACAGACGCGTTCAGCGTTGTACCAACAAAACGTGGTATGATAACTTGATCAATTCTGTTGAGTGTAGTCTTAAAAGAAGTCCAGCATGTGTAAATATTCTGGGGAATAGATTCGTCCCAGTCAAGATCATTATCCCATAAATCTTGTAATATAATCTTCGCCCTTATTATTATTGGTGCAAGTAATCCAACAGGATCAAACAGACGAGAGGAAACTGATAATATATTCCGTTTCGTTGCTGGTTTGTCTTCAAAGTTATTTTCCAACTGAAAACTTAATGTGTCTTCTTGAGGTTTCCATCTTATTCCGAGTGCTCTTGTAGTCTCAGAGTCATCCAAATCTAACTCCCTCATGAGCTCTTCATTATTATAGTTCAAACCATGTGAACACCATTTTGCCAAACTGAAACCGCATGAACTTACTATTTTAACGACTTCACTGCGAATTTGTAGTAATGTTTTCACATCATCAGCTCCTGTTAATAAGTCGTCTACGTAAAAATCATTGGCAATGACATTAGAGCCAAGAGGATATACCTCCTTAAAAATTGAACTTATCTCCTTTAGACATCTAATCGCAAGAAATGGAGCCGACGCAGTGCCATAAGTCACCGTATTCAATTCATAGATTTGAAGTGGCTCAGTCGGACTCGCGCGCCATATTATTAATTGAAATTTGCGATCATCTTTGTGGATGTTGACTTGCCTATACATTTTCGTTATATCTGCCGTCATAGCATATTTATGCAGCCGAAATCTTAGCAAAGTTGAAAATAAGTCATTTTGTATAGTAGGACCTACCATTAGAATGTCATTCAAAGATATCTGAGTGGATGTCTTGCACGAAGCATCAAATACTACTCTCAGCTTCGTTGTCGTGCTCTGAGCTCTTAAGACGCATTGATGCGGTATGAAATAGTGAGGGAGGCTCGGAATAATATTATCTGTGGGAGACATATGACCAAGAGCAATATATTCACCCATAAAATCTGTGTACATTTTTCTCAATTCAGAATTCTTGGATAATCTGCGTTCAAGTGAAAGAAATCTGCGTTTAGCCGTTTCAAATGAAGAACCTAATACCTTCGGATCTGTTTTAAAAGGGAGACGAACTTCAAATCTACCGTCATTAATCCGCCTAGTTGTACTTTCAAAGTGACTCACACATCAAGTGCTCATCTGTCATTCTATTACAATTCGGAACTTGCTCTAACTCCCAAAACTTTTGGACCATTTCATCCAATTTCACCGAATTGTCCTGGGTGTCGTTTTCCATTGCAATATTGCAAAACCTAGGCCGAGACTCAAATTCAGCTAAACATTTACCAGATACTATCCACCCAAGTAATGTTTTCTGCAAAGTAGGCAACTGAGGCCCTAATTTTATCTGACCTATAGACAAAAGTTCAAAAAAAGACTCTGCGCCAATAAGCACGTCAATTTTTAAAGGCCTGTTGAAATTAGGATCCGCTAAAACGACATTACCAGGTATTCCCAATTTTTCTTTTCCTATATGTCGAGGCGGTTGTGGACTTGCGATAGATTTCATAATATAAAGATCAGTCATAAACTCAAAATCGCAGGTATGTGACCTTATAAACGTACTGAGACGCTGTCTTACTTTCCGACTTCCATTACCTATGCCAACAATATCCAAGCAAGCTTTATCACGTTCCAGAGACAGTAGCTGGGCTATCTCCTCAGTTACAAAGTTTACCTGAGAGCCCGAATCAAGCAATGCTCTTGCAGCATAATATTGCCCGCTCTTTCCCTTAATTCTCACCATAGCCGTAGCCAAAATAACCCCTTGCTCATTTTCATGCGCGCACATTGTCGTTGCAGTATGATTATTGACTCCACTTATCTGATTGTCACGACGTTGAGCTGCATTACGACTAGATAATGCTGCTGATGCTAAGCATTGTGCTGGACCACTAGTAGTGACAGCATAGTTCACAGGCCATTGTGAAGGAATATTAGCATTAATTGAAGTAGATTCATTTTGCCTGACCAAATCTTGATTATGCAACAATGAATGATGAGGCCTTTGGCAGGTAGTGCAACGCGAGGCTCGACACTTCTTCACTGAGTGTCCAATTTTCAGACAATTTATACACAAACCTTTTCGTTTAGTGTATTCAAACCTCTGAGTAACGTGCAATTTAACGAACATTGGGCAAGCCATAATTTTGTGGTCTTTGCCAGAACAAAACAAACAGTCATCCGCTGGTTTCTCAACACAAGAGAAGGAATATTGTGAACCCTTCTTAAACTTTCCACTTGCCTTGGACTTTTCCTGCCCCGATCCATTTGGCTCCACCTTGGCAGATCTGTCTTCATTTATTTCCAAGAATTGGCAACGTCTTATGAGAACTGAGGCACAATCACTCCATTTCGGCAGAGTATTATAGTCTAACTGTTCATCCCACTTGGCCTTTGAATCGGTGTCCACCTTGGATAAGACCAAGTGGATTACGATTGCATGTGTGATGTCGCTATCAGTTCCCAAATGAGATAGAGAATCTAAAACAGCGGATACTGTATCTACTATTTGCCTTAATCCAGACGCACCAGCCTTTGTCATCTTCTGAAGATTAAAAAGTGATGCGATATGATCTTGAAAGATTAAACAATTATTATCATATCTTTCAGCTAGACGTTTCAAGGCACAAGGATAATTTTCCTCATTTACCTGAAAGGCTTTAACAGTACGCAGGGCATCATCCTGTAAGCTGGCAATTAAGTGATTGAATTTTTCGATCGCTGAAAGAGTTGGATCATCATTCACTAAATTAGTGAAACAAGTTATGAAGTTTTTATATTCTGAATATTTGCCATTAAATTTCGGAATCTTCAAATGTGGTAGACGATTACTAGGGGGAATAGGCACACTCATCGTATAATCATGGCCAACACTAGTACGGCGACTACTTCCCAGTCTTGATAATATCAAAGATTTTGTACTGATACACACTTCTTCTAATTCACCTCGTTTGTTATCCTCTGGCGACAGTCTTTCAATCTCAGTCTGATACGCCATTAACTGTTTCATGTAAGAATTAACAATCTCTAATCTACATTCTAAATCGATTGAGTTTAGCGAGGCTGCTTTCTCCTCTAAAAGCTTTTTTATACGCGTAATATTTCCCTTAGCGGACGATCTCTGTTTGTACAGGGAAGTAAGCTCAGCAGCGCTGGAAGCATCTTTACTACTACCCTGCTCGTTAACTGACATTTTACTCTCAATCACTTGCTATACTTACTAATCAATAATCCAAATCAATTACGTCAAGCAGTGAACAATTGTCGCAAACAAATTCCCTTTCCAAAGAGAAGAACTCTTCCAACTTTCACGAAATAAACGTAACAAATTCTTTTATTATGATTTCAATAACAAATTATCTTTATTCTCGATTCGATTTAACCAAAACTGCATCGATTTTCTTATGGGTATTGCCACGAAAGGTTTATCATCTAATGATATGATCTGTAATAAATATCATTCTATGAGCAAGTACGAAACACAATACAAATGATGAATTATCGGTGTAAGCAAGTGTATCTTGTTCCAATAAATTGGAGAATGTAGTGTATGGGACTAATTAGAGGATTAATATGTGGATAGGGTACGTGTATGTGCGTGTGTGTGTGTGTGCGAGAATGTGTATATGAGCGAGAATGTACGTGTTTATTATATAATTAAACTCGTAGATACGTGATTTTAGTTTTATATGAGAATTATCATTCATATACAACTAAGTTAATCAATTACATACGTAATAAATTGTTGGGTTAGTTTACATTTACTATGTGCTATTGTTATACTACTTGTAGCATACAACCTTATTCCGTTGACTCAGCTTACGTCACAACAAGCTTAAGACCAAACCCGACTGTCAACGATCAATTAGGAGCTCCTTGTCAAAGTCCAAACACAGCAGCCACACAACAAATAGCAGCAACACAATGAATATCAGCAACCCAGCAATTATCCAGAGAGATTTCCATCAACCTACCAACCAACAGCAGCACACACCAATGGCAGCATCAAATAGTTCACCACGATTCCTTTTTCCAATTAGTCCCTGCTCGGGCGCCAAAATGTAAAACGATAGTTTTCGTTTTATCGATCGATGTCAGTCAACAAATAAAAAACAACCATTAACCAATTTTATAATTCAAATTTATTGGTTTCATGTGTCGACTATCAATACTAGTTCTATACAAGCAGAAATCACTGCATACAAAAAAACAGTGTTGCCAAAAAAAATGTTGTAAGTCGCCAACTGGTGCTTTTAGCCGCCTAATTCAAAGCGCGACGTATACCAACACCATAAGTTTTGCCAAGAACATAAATATATTTTAACATATTACAACTTTGATTACAAATACGGCAGTAATTATTCACTCCGCCGCAACAATAGGATATCAATGATATGGTATTAAATGCAAATTAAATTAAAGGTAATTCAAAAACAAAACTAAACTAGATTCTAAAAATCAAAACGTATCTTCGACCTAAAAATAAATCACACTCAAAACGCAAACATGGGATCATACACCCAAATGTATTAAACTAAATTCAAAAATAGATATGTGGGATCATACACCCAAAATTACTAATCCAAACTCAAAACTAACTATGCGGGATCATACACCCAAAATTCCAAAATCTCACGAATAATCTCAAAACTAAAAACTAAAGATGGGATCATGTACCCCAAAATTACTAAACCAAACTCAAAAATCCATATGTGGGATCATACACCCAAAATTGCTAAATCTCACGAATAATTTCAAAACTGAAAACTAAAGACGGGATCATATACCCCAAACTTGATTCAAACTGAAAACTAAATAAAATTATAAGTTAGCTGATACAAAAAAAAAATCACAATAAGGTAGGTAATGGTATGAATGAGTAGTGTTTTAACAACTCACAAGTTACACGCGAAAACTCCTCGAAACGCAAAATAGTGTACGAACTGAAAAAAAAAAGAGCTATGGTGGTCTACTGGAAGATTGACTGAGGGCAAACGTAGCGGGCATAATTCCAAGCCACGTGACTCTCCCCCAATCTTCCCTGAACACTTCCACCGTGTTCAGCCTAGCTACGAAAATAACTAGTAGTGACTGAAAAACAACAACTGAAACTAAACAAATGTTCCACATCTTTTACTGAACGAATATCACACCAATCGCCGCAACGCGGTTAGATTAACAAAACAAATCTACACCGGGACTTGCGATTGGTCTAACACCTCGAACATGTAAAAGAAACATTAAGGTACAAAAGAAGCTCTGCCAGCCATGTGTCACTCTGTGCGTCGCAACGCGGTTAGACCAAGAAGTCTTCGCCGGGACTTACGCTGAGATTGAGCACAAAAGCTATACAGACTTTACAAACTATAAAATTTAAAACTTAATTAGGGATAAGCAAATGTTTATGTTCATGTCTCACTCGGAGCAAATGCCCCTGACAACACGCAAGGACATGACTTCACCATGACACACGGAACATAAACACACTAGAAGACTACTTTTGCCTTTAGGCCTACTCGTCGCAACGCGTCTGAAATTTAAAAATCAAAACGGAACTTACGCGTAGCCGAGAGACAAAACTATTCTTCATACTAACCGGTACGGATTATTGACAACTATCGGGCCCCACGTTGGGCGCCATTATGTCATAACGTAAAAGAGTAAGAGTTGCACACTAGGCGACAACGTGGGTAAGGTACCCTTAGACTCATGTACACATGAACCTTCGGGCCCCACGTTGGGCACCATTATGTCATATACGAGTAAGAGCTTGAAGTTAAGAGGAGCAACACTTATGGTGTCACTATGCCAGACACGAGTAAGAACAAGAGTAGACTTGAAAAGAGAAAACACTTATGTTCTAACCCAAGCGCACAATGTCCATCGTAAGAGGTGGCAAATATCAATGTCAAAATGACACTGAACACTGAGAGAAACCTTACCCTACCGACTGCTATTTTTAGACTTGCAATATTATGTTCCGATTCCCAGATCGCTCGGTGTGCCATGCGGATGCTGGGCTTGTAACTCGCCGGACGGGGGGGATCTTCCTGGAGAATCGGAACGGAACAGACGGCCGTGACACTATATACACACCGAGTCTTAACGCACGAATTAACTTTCGACACAAATACAATACTTTAAAAGGAAAGGCCCGAATAATTGTCACAGCAAACAAAAATTAATTGAACTTTAAAATAAAACAGATTGCGTACATAAATTGCTGAGGGGTTATTGATGGCTTAAATTCCACCGCGCGTTGTTATAGTCGACAGATGTTGTAGCCGACTGGACCCACCCAATGGAAGCTTTCATCTGCTTCCCCATGACACTGCTTACGTCTGCAGCGTCCCAGTACAGGGTTGTTAACTACTCTGCCCACTCATACCATACCTTACCTACCAAACCTTTATTTCGACATGACTATAAACATCGTCATTTTCAAAACGTTATAAATTTTATTTCTCTCGTTTAGAGTTATATTCTTATAATTAAAACAATTCGACTAATTCTAGCCCTGAACTTCATATCAAACAAAATAGGGTGCCCCATGGGCAAAGTGCATGGCAAAAATCTTCAAAGTTAAGGTACCATTCTGTACCGACATCATGCCTAATTCCCATCGGGTACCGTATTTCATATACAAAAATTAATATTATTCAACACTTACACTCTATCTATATCAAATATCAACAAGTATCTAATATCGTAGGAGATAAAAACAAATCATGATTTTAATTATATACTTTAACCGAGCACCAATATACTGATGTGCTATAAACTTCACCATAGGTATATATACTGGCCTCTAATATTCCTATCTAACGATGACCGAAAATTACCTTAACAAATCAGGACCGCACCCGCTTAAAGGAGAGTTGAAAACCCGGGTTTTCTCACCAATTGAAGGCGTTTTACTCCAATTATTTATACGCGTATCATGAGCGCGAAACGATATTCATACCCAAACATAGGCCTCGCGGACCCAAAATTACACTTCGGATATCTTATCAAGATTCAAAACAATTCAGTAAAACTGCAATACATAAATAATAATGTCTGTCCGAAAGTCAGGCCGTCCCTACCTACGGTGAATATTTTTACAAAAACTTGATCTTAAAATTTACTCCTACTATCAACGTTTCTGAGCATTAGTTATGCATTTCCATTTTGCATATTAATACTCATAACTCCAGTATAATTTCTTAGTTGCAAGAAGTGCTTAAAATACTTGATATCTCCTATAACTTAAAATTGCTTAAACACTAATTAACACACTTTAACTACGTATTTACATTCTATCTATAACTATTAATGATTCCTTCTTTTACTTCTCTCGAACTATATACACTTAAGGATTATAATTTAATAATTCACTTTTCACTTTTTAAATAAGCATCTCTGGGTTAGTGGACTTCGGTTACCGGTTGGTAAATTTCTCCTCTTTTGACTTTCAGGTTTTCCAGAAAATTCGGTCGTGAATTTAGTATCACGAGAGTAGTTTCTCTAGATGTTATTTCCCTATCCTAACCTTATATGCAAATATGCCCAGGAAGTGGGCCTAAATCTATCTGAATTTAACCACTGCGATGAATTTGGTCCGGTCCGTCAAATAAAAGGCAAAAACGGACTTACCGGGGATCCCTCGATGGATGTTTTAGATGGTTAGCTCTTACTTGTTGAATTTTTGATTCTCTAGCTGCTGACAGCTGCTGGTGTCGCTGCTGATGGCGCTGCTACTGGAACAAATTATGATGCGGACGTTGTTGCTGCTGCTCGTGTTGGTACAGATGATGATGTGGGTGCTAGCGACTGATGTTAGAGCTGGGACAGATGAAACGCTACCGATGATGAACGCTGGCTGATCGAGATGAGTTGATGGTGATTGCGAAACTGCATTAACTGAACTTCCAGATGTCTATGGCAGTAATTAGAACGGGTGATGGATTGACTTAACACTTTCGGCTGACTGAACAACAATTATTGCTGTGGACACTTAAAATGCTGCCTTGCCGTTGCTGCGTATTTTAAACTATGGGGCGCAAACCAACGCAGAACAGCGGCAGGTGGCTGAGACCCTGCCGGGACCCTTACGCTTCCCCGTCGGAGTTACCTCCGGATTCGGACTTGGGGGGGAATAGTTGCGCGGGTCTAATTGGGGGGTCCCCAGCCTCAAATCGCTGACGTATGCCTGTGGCCCACAGTTCGCGATATGCTGGCAGATATGGGTTGGCAAATTGCTACTATCGCAACCGTTTAAGTGCCGCACGGTAATAATGCGGTTTCTGTGCGAATGCCGGTGTTGCGATGTAGATTTTATTCGCACTTTCAGATCTTTGCTTCTACTGCTCGACTCTCGGTGGCCCGATAATGATTTCGGTGTCTCACCGGACTGGTGTCTTTGCTGCTGGAGTTGAACAGAACTTTAGCGGCGGTCACGAAATTATAATTTCACCAACTTACCAAATAGATTTTGGGGGTTACACGGATTCTCGGTAAAGTATGGCACTTAACTCCCTGATGAATGGCCAGATTCCTGGTAATGGCTCAAAAGATGTGGCACCAAATAAATAACTTTTTCACTCTCAATACTGTTGGAGGTTATTTCACAATTTGGTATCTTTTCGAATAACTTCCTTGCGGTAAACGTTTGTTTCTTCCAATGGCGGTTTTCAGAATAACTGAAAAATATTTTGGCGTCGGTCTAGAAAGCTCGCCATTTCAATAAACGTTTACTGCTATTACATCAGCCGATTTTCTTGTTGTTGTTAGTGATGGCCTGATGTTGTTTCGCGGATAAATTATTTCATTTCTGCTTTGTTTACCTTTTTGCAGCTCGCCTGGGTGTATCGCCTGCGGGTGGTGATGGTCGGACGATTCGTTCGGGTGTCGACTGTTACCACTAGAGGGAGCCGCTGGTGTGATTAGCGCCGATACTGCGCCGCCACAAACCCCACCATCCTGATGACAACCTTGGCGAAGGATGGGAGGGAAACCTAATCCTGGTATATCTAGAGATGAGAGTCTACAGTTGAAGTAACTCCCCCACCTTGTTAGGGTACCAGACATCGACCCTAAGGACGATTCTGGCTAGCCTGGTGGTTAGGAGCTAACAACTTTTTCTCCCTCTATTTCCACCCGGGTGTGGTAATCTCTCTCTTGGTGTTATTTACATTTCTTCTTCTTTAAAGCGCCGACTGTGCTGCTGTCTTACGAGCGAGGCTCGGTGCTTTCTGCGGAGGTCTGGGGCAGAGAGTCTAGAACTTCCTGAATCTGCTCTTCGTCCTCGATCTCTCTCGTCACGTATTCTCCCACCAGGCGTATGAGTACCTGGTTCTCAACTAAGTTGAGGAACTTCACTCCTTTCCTGCCAAAGATTTTTCTGCCTATCGACTTGTACAGACGGTACACGGCCGCGCAGTCTTTGATCTGTAGTCGGCGGATGGCTGCTCTGCCGCACGACTGTAGTCTACCAGCTCGTTCTAGTACCTCCAATTTCATAGACGGGGTTTTGACCTCCACCGTGACCTGGTACAATCCGGTTTGGACTACCATCGGAGTACAAGATGTTACTTCCAGATCTTCAGGGGTGCAGGTGATCTCCATGCGAGCCAAGATGCTGAGCACCTCACTCTTGGGATCCTGTGCTACTGTCGCTGCAAAACCCTGGATGGTAACTCGTCTGTCCGAGTATCCTGGACGCTTCTTGCGCAGGGCAACTTCCTGATAACGGCTGCGGGTTACGTCTTGCTCCTGAGCTAGGTTGAGATTTCTCCGCTGCAAATCCCCGAGCTGTATCTCCATATCCAGAATGCGATCGTTTAGCCTTTGGTTCTCGGTCTGCAACGTACTGAGCTGGGCCTGCCATTGGCTTCGATCCTTCCGTGCATTTCTGGCTTGCGTCTTCTGTTGCTCTTGCAGCGTTTCGAAACGGGCCTGGAGATCCAAGTAGTCAGGACGACGCTGATTGCGTAATTGCCGGTTCTCTTCGCGCAGATAAGTCACTTGACGCGTCAAAATCTCCTCCTCGCCTTTGAGGGTAATGACATGAAACTCGTACTGCGTTTGCAAGTCCTCGTATCGATTAGTTAAGCGCGTGATCTCTCCCTGGTCAGTCTCTCGCTGCTGCTGAGCTGCTAAAATTTCTTGCCGTAAAGCTTCTAGTTCCTCTTGGTCAGCGCCTGGATCTCTTTCGCTGAAGGTTAAGTAGAGGGGCCGTGTAAGGTAGCCGAGTCGGCGACGAATTGGACAGTCGCTACGGTTGGTGTTTCGCCATTGATCGGTGCACGCGCGATGAAACACATGTCCGCAGTCCGTTGCCACGATTTGCTCATCTGCTGCCGTGATGGTAGACAAACAGATGCTGCAGTCGACGCGGTCTGCCATGGTCGGTTGTAGCTATTGTCAGAAAGGTCTGTTTATGTTGAATTCTGTCTGGGGTCTTTCTTAACTTTAGCTGAAATGATAAAACATATACCTCCACTTATTACTACGGTCGGTCTCAAAAAGGAACGGAATAGGTAACTAAGTCCTAGCGGAATGTCATCTAATAAACTCAGACTGTCGCTGAACACCGCCCACAGGGGTGTAAATCTATCGGCTTATATACCTTAACCCTTCATCACGAGAACGTGGATCACAGATACTTAAAAACGTTGACCAAAACTTCACCAAGATTATTGCTTCAGGTCTTTAGCATGGAAAACTCCCAAGCGTTTACCTTGCATGTCTTCAAGCTCATATAAGCTATTTCCAACAGGCTTCACCACTCTACACTTCAAAAACTTTCTAGCCAACTTGGCATTGAAGTTGTCTTTAAAGCTACTTTGTTGAAAGTTGCGCCTATAGACTTCTTGTCCAGGTATATATTTCACCTGTCTGCATCTGGTGTTGTAGGTCTTCACATTCTTCTCGTACGCCTTATGCAGGTTCTCTTGAATTTTGGCTCGGATAAGATCCTGGGCCACTGACTTAGGCACTTGGCCTTCTCCGAGGTCAGTCAAACTCTTTAACTTTCTGGCCAGCTTATACAAGCTACCATGAGTTATCATATTAAGTCCAAACAGAGCAAAATAGGGGGTTACTCCTATCGCGCTATGCGTGGATGATCGCAAAGAACATTCAATTTCGGATAAATGCCGATCCCATTCCCGATGGTCTTCTTTCATGTAGGAACGAATGGCAGCCAGAACGGATTGGTTAACCCTCTCCGAAGCATTTGCTTGCGGAGAGTGTACCGCTGTTCTATAATGACCTATCCCAAAATTTTTCACAAAGTCTGTGAACTCTTTCCCCACAAATTGTTTCCCATTGTCTGAGACTATGGTCTCCGGTATTTGTGGCATACTTCCTTAATTAGAAATCTTATGACACTCTTGCCACTAGCTTTAGGCATGGCTTTTAATATGACGAACTTTGTCAAGTGGTCCAAGACTATAAAGATGAAGCTGTTCCCGTTTTTCGAATGTGGGTAAGGCCCCAAAAAATCGACAAAAACTCGTTGGAACGGCCGATGGCTTATCACTTCTTTACCCATCGGTGGTCTTAACGTCCTATTGGCCGCTTTAGCCTCTCTACAGATCTGGCAGGCGTCAACAAAGCTCATTACCTGGACACTCATATTTGGCCAGTAAAAGTATTCTCTTATCCAGTTCAGTGTCTTGAAGAAACCACCATGAGCGGCGTGTGGTAGGTCATGAGACTTCTCAATAATTCCTTGGGTTAACTCCACTGGTACCCATAACTTCCATGTAAAATCTTCATGGAGTGCCACACCGTCATAGTGCATGGTCCTCTTATACACTTTCCCTTCTAACACTTTCAAATCCGGCAGACGATTCTCGTTTTCCTCAACAGTCTTGATTAACTCGGCATATCCTTCAGACTGGAAAGCATCGTCAAGATCGATGAGTTTCAAAACCTCAGCCGCGATTTCCTCCATCTCATACCTCGACAAGGTATCAGGAACTACATTTAGTTTACCCTTACGATGTTCAATCACAAAATCGTATGATTGTAGGTGTAAACTCCACCGAGCCAATCTTCCGCTAAGGTCTCGTTGCGACATTAGCCACTTCAGACTGCTATGGTCTGTTATGACCGTAAATGACATTAGTTCAATAAAAGGTCTGAACTTCTTGATCGCCAATACTACCGCCAGGCACTCGCGCTCTGTTACGGTGTAATTTCTCTGAGCTGACGTCAGCTTGTGAGAATAGTAAGCGATGGGATGTTCTTCACCGTTATCATCTTGCTGGAACAAGACTGCGCCCACTCCGAGATCGGATGCATCGCACTGAATGAAGAAATGTCTAGCGAAATCCGGATGCACTAGTACCGGGCTGGTAATTAGTGCTTCCTTGAGCTTATCGAAAGCCACTTTCGCCTCTTCTGTAAAGCAAAAGCTTTTACTTTTCTTCAAAGTGTCGGAAAGTGGGCTCGCAATAGTAGCATAGTCGGAAATGAACTTCTGGTACCAACCAGTGGCACCTAAGAAACTCCTCACCTGCTTTAGGCTTTTCGGATACTTGTAGTTCATTATAGTCTCGACTTTAGCTGGATCCGGCTTAACTTGGCCGCCTCCTACTAGGTAGCCCAAACACCTCAACTCTTTGAAGCAAAAGTGAGATTTTTCTACGTTTATGGTCAAGCCAGCTTTTCTCAGGCATGCTGCCACCTGTCTCAAAAGATCTACGTGTGACTAAAAGTCTGGCGAAACTACCAACAGATCATCCAGATAAATGAAGACACGATCCCGAATTGCGGAAGGGATCACTCTATCCATCAGTCGGCAAAGCCTTTGGGCTGCGTTGCATAACCCAAAAGGCATCACCTTGAAGTGATAGAACAGCCTCCCGGGTATCGTAAACGCGGTCTTCTCTCGGCTAGATATATCTAATGGGATTTGCCAAAACGCATCTTTGAGATCTACACTGGATATGTAGTACGTATCACCCAGTCGACTTAACAAACCCTCTATATGAGGAAGTGGATACGCATCCTTTACTGTTAGGGCATTGAGCTTCTTGGCATCCAAACATAACCTGTTCTTGGTCCCTTTACGGACCAAAGTTACTGGATGGCTCCACGGACTTTCGCTAGGCTCAATGACTCCTAAGTCCAGCATGCGATCCACCTCCGCGTAGAGAAGTGTTTGCACTGCCGGCGAGACTGGATAGTACCTATCCTTTACTGGTACTGCATCTCCTGTATCTATAGAGTGAGTTTCGAAATCTGTTTTGCCTATGTCATACCTGGTATAGCAGGGAAACTCCTCTATAGCGACATTCAACGCGTTTTTCTGCTGTGGCGATAGCTTATGAGATCTTACCTCGTCCGAGGTTTGGACTTCTTCACAGAGGTCTACCCCTTGAGTGGCAAGGCTCTCTAGATTCGCCATCAATTTGAACGCACGCATGAAATCAACGCCTAGATAAAGTGCGCGTTCTAGCGTTGGAACCAGATAGATATCGACATCTTCTGTAATTCCTCGAAAACTCATTCTCACTCTAACTCTCCCCAAGATTGGGTGAGCGCTTCCATCGGCTGTCTTTACTGAAGAACCAAAACGGTGTACCTGCAAACTTGTTTGCTCCATCAGCTCTTGGCATCCTTTGTCTAAGCAGGTTACAGACGCTCCACTGTCTATAAGGCCTTCTACGTCGACTCCTCCAATGTTTACTCTTGCATAGAAACGGTTATCGCCTCCTTCTACCAATGTGGCTGTTGCGATTTCGTGTCTTATTTGCTTTCTTTTCTGGTATCTTTTCCTAGCCCGTATTATCCTATCGGAAATTTCTCCGAAGATTCTACATCGGACTTTTAAATATTCTGTCATCCTTTGATGTAAAGGCTTAAGCTCTCGGAGCTTTGGTTTCACCAGTGGCTCTTCTGGTCGAATCTTGTTCTTCAAGAGAGTGACTGCTGAATCCTCGGTAAAATTCATCTTATCAGTAGCTGTTGGTTCCGCGGTGATTGTTTCGTCAGAGCTGTCTGTCATTAGCTGGACTGCCCTGGTGCTGGTCTCCGGTGGATGAGACTTATCTATGTTGTTCGGAACTGGGTTGGTCACTTCTGGTTTGTCATAGCTGGTGTTGGTCACTTCTGGTGTGTCATTGCTGGTATGGGATATAGCTGGATTGTTTGTAGCTGGGTTGGACTTACTCTGTCCTACACTTCGGTGGTCCGCACTTCCCCAGTTTGAAGTGGGCCCCGTGATATGTTTCCCTGACACTTTGGGCACTTGGGTGTGACTGTGTCCTCTTTACCGCATTTATAGCAGAACACTCGTCTGTTAGTAGATGGACAATCGCGGAAAAGGTGACCCACTGCTTTGCAATTCCAGCATACGGCCTTGCTGCCCGTTCTAATTGCGTCAACATCTCCAAAATGCTCCTGGCTTAACATCTCTTCTCCATACACGACTTCATGCACCTTGGCCGCAGGTATTGGCCTTGGTGTATGAGCCTGCCGCTGCGTTGCTAACAAACCTTCAGCTCGTTTGACTTCGCTACCAAAATCACTAAGGTTGTCCACCCTAATAGGGAACAACATCTGTGCTAATGAGGGCTTAAGGTTACCCCTCATAATCTCTACCAGCTGCGCTTCTGGGTACGGTGTAGGCTGTTGGTTCCTTAAACGCATGATCACGTTGAAGTACTCTTCAAAAGACTCATGCGGTTGCTGGCGCCTATTCAATATCTGCACCTGCAGCTGAAATTCGTTCTCAAACTTCTGGAACTGGCTTTGTAAAGCCCGCTGCAGCTCACTCCAGTTATGAAATGGCGTTAGCTTGCGGTAGTTCCAGTAATATTCCAGAGCTGCTCCACCCAATAAATGGGGTATTCCTCTCAGCAACTCTGCTTCAGTACAATCGTAGTCCACCCTCGATGCTCGAACACGATATAGAAATTGTTGTACATTCATGGTCTTTGGGGTACCATCGAATTTAATGCCCCACTTGGTCAAGTCTTGCCGTGGACCATGTCTGCCAAAGGTTTCATACGTCGCCCTCGGATTCGGGTTATATGTGCTCGCCTGGGTATGCATTGCTGGTTGCGAGCCTTCTCCAGCTCTCGTTCCTTGTGTACCCGCGGGTGGTGTTGATCCTTGTACAGGCCAAAACTGACTACTCCTTCCTTGCCTGTCATCCCTCGGGTATGGATTGGGTGTCGGTGCTGTTTCTTCTTGCATTGACACTATTGGTGGCCTAACGTGGATCGTTGGCCGACCTGCCTCGGGCTGTTGCCTCGCCAAAGTGGCTGGTATAGGTCCGGGCTCATTACTTCCTATCGCCGGTGGTATGCACGATAGATTATTATACACCGCGGGTTGGTAGCCCACGGGTGCTGCTGCTAACGTCGACACTGGCTGCGCTGCTGGGTGATTAGCCCCGCCATTAGCCTGCCAAGTTGCTGCTAAAATTATTGGCAAAATCCTTTGGATTAAAGCCTCTTCATCGAACTGTCGATCTACTGTTGTTCCATGGCCGCTGCGCTGCTCCTGTGTCGGAATTGCATCTGCCATTCGTCGGCGCTGCACTTGCGCTTCGCGTGCCGTCAGTGCACTAAAGTCGGGTGACTCAAATGATTCAGCATTCTCTTCAGCCCCCAAAATTGCTGCTACTGGGTCTAATCTTCCAGAATATATGGCTCCGCTCGAGCCCACGACCCTTGCGCTCGCAGTAGAAGTCGATGCTGCTGCTGCGCCAGCTGCGGTCGTGTATGTTAACGTTGCCGGTGCCGTTCGCGATTGCGTGGCCCCTACGGTGGACACTAATGACTCATCGGTCATTTCTGTATCTCCTACAGGCGGCGATCGTTTTCCGAACTCACGGTTGTAGCCAATAAAAACAAAAACTTTTTACGTTCCCACACTGGGAATTGCAGACAAATATTCAAAACTACTGCTGGCTGATACTGGCCGTGCAGTGTCGCATAAAAATTTTCGAGTACCTGGGGGTACTAGAAAACTCAGAAATAGCAAAAAAAATATAATCCCTAGAAATCAGAAAAACCTGAAAACCAAAATGATTAGGAAATCCGAGATATAAATGAAATGAAATGGAATATATAAATACAAATCAATATAGCGTAATTTTAACTTCAATATAGATCGCAAAATAGGATATCAATGATATGGTATTAAATGCAAATTAAATTAAAGGTAATTCAAAAACAAAACTAAACTAGATTCTAAAAATCAAAACGTATCTTCGACCTAAAAATAAATCACACTCAAAACGCAAACATGGGATCATACACCCAAATGTATTAAACTAAATTCAAAAATAGATATGTGGGATCATACACCCAAAATTACTAATCCAAACTCAAAACTAACTATGCGGGATCATACACCCAAAATTCCAAAATCTCACGAATAATCTCAAAACTAAAAACTAAAGATGGGATCATGTACCCCAAAATTACTAAACCAAACTCAAAAATCGATATGTGGGATCATACACCCAAAATTGCTAAATCTCACGAATAATTTCAAAACTGAAAACTAAAGACGGGATCATATACCCCAAACTTGATTCAAACTGAAAACTAAATAAAATTATAAGTTAGCTGATACAAAAAAAAAAATCACAATAAGGTAGGTAATGGTATGAATGAGTAGTGTTTTAACAACTCACAAGTTACACGCGAAAACTCCTCGAAACGCAAAATAGTGTACGAACTGAAAAAAAAGAGCTATGGTGGTCTACTGGAAGATTGACTGAGGGCAAACGTAGCGGGCATAATTCCAAGCCACGTGACTCTCCCCCAATCTTCCCTGAACACTTCCACCGTGTTCAGCCTAGCTACGAAAATAACTAGTAGTGACTGAAAAACAACAACTGAAACTAAACAAATGTTCCACAACTTTTACTGAACGAATATCACACCAATCGCCGCAACGCGGTTAGATTAACAAAACAAATCTACACCGGGACTTGCGATTGGTCTAACACCTCGAACATGTAAAAGAAACATTAAGGTACAAAAGAAGCTCTGCCAGCCATGTGTCACTCTGTGCGTCGCAACGCGGTTAGACCAAGAAGTCTTCGCCGGGACTTACGCAGAGATTGAGCACAAAAGCTATACAGACTTTACAAACTATAAAATTTAAAACTTAATTAGGGATAAGCAAATGTTTATGTTCATGTCTCACTCGGAGCAAATGCCCCTGACAACACGCAAGGACATGACTTCACCATGACACACGGAACATAAACACACTAGAAGACTACTTTTGCCTTTAGGCCTACTCGTCGCAACGCGTCTGAAATTTAAAAATCAAAACGGAACTTACGCGTAGCCGAGAGACAAAACTATTCTTCATACTAACCGGTACGGATTATTGACAACTATCGGGCCCCACGTTGGGCGCCATTATGTCATAACGTAAAAGAGTAAGAGTTGCACACTAGGCGACAACGTGGGTAAGGTACCCTTAGACTCATGTACACATGAACCTTCGGGCCCCACGTTGGGCACCATTATGTCATATACGAGTAAGAGCTTGAAGTTAAGAGGAGCAACACTTATGGTGTCACTATGCCAGACACGAGTAAGAACAAGAGTAGACTTGAAAAGAGAAAACACTTATGTTCTAACCCAAGCGCACAATGTCCATCGTAAGAGGTGGCAAATATCAATGTCAAAATGACACTGAACACTGAGAGAAACCTTACCCTACCGACTGCTATTTTTAGACTTGCAATATTATGTTCCGATTCCCAGATCGCTCGGTGTGCCATGCGGATGCTGGGCTTGTAACTCGCCGGACGGGGGGGATCTTCCTGGAGAATCGGAACGGAACAGACGGCCGTGACACTATTTACACACCGAGTCTTAACGCACGAATTAACTTTCGACACAAATACAATACTTTAAAAGGAAAGGCCCGAATAATTGTCACAGCAAACAAAAATTAATTGAACTTTAAAATAAAACAGATTGCTGAGGGGTTATTGATGGCTTAAATTCCACCGCGCGTTGTTATAGTCGACAGATGTTGTAGCCGACTGGACCCACCCAATGGAAGCTTTCATCTGCTTCCCCATGACACTGCTTACGTCTGCAGCGTCCCAGTACAGGGTTGTTAACTACTCTGCCCACTCATACCATACCTTACCTACCAAACCTTTATTTCGACATGACTATAAACATCGTCATTTTCAAAACGTTATAAATTTTATTTCTCTCGTTTAGAGTTATATTCTTATAATTAAAACAATTCGACTAATTCTAGCCCTGAACTTCATATCAAACAAAATAGGGTGCCCCATGGGCAAAGTGCATGGCAAAAATCTTCAAAGTTAAGGTACCATTCTGTACCGACATCATGCCTAATTCCCATCGGGTACCGTATTTCATATACAAAAATTAATATTATTCAACACTTACACTCTATCTATATCAAATATCAACAAGTATCTAATATCGTAGGAGATAAAAACAAATCATGATTTAAATTATATACTTTAACCGAGCACCAATATACTGATGTGCTATAAACTTCACCACAGGTATATATACTGGCCTCTAATATTCCTATCTAACGATGACCGAAAATTACCTTAACAAATCAGGACCGCACCCGCTTAAAGGAGAGTTGAAAACCCGGGTTTTCTCACCAATTGAAGGCGTTTTACTCCAATTATTTATACGCGTATCATGAGCGCGAAACGATATTCATACCCAAACATAGGCCTCGCGGAGCCAAAATTTACACTTCGGATATCTTATCAAGATTCAAAACAATTCAGTAAAACTGCAATACATAAATAATAATGTCTGTCCGAAAGTCAGGCCGTCCCTACCTACGGTGAATATTTTTACAAAAACTTGATCTTAAAATTTACTCCTACTATCAACGTTTCTGAGCATTAGTTATGCATTTCCATTTTGCATATTAATACTCATAACTCCAGTATAATTTCTTAGTTGCAAGAAGTGCTTAAAATACTTGATATCTCCTATAACTCAAAATTGCTTAAACACTAATTAACACACTTTAACTACGTATTTACATTCTATCTATAACTATTAATGATTCCTTCTTTTACTTCTCTCGAACTATATACACTTAAGGATTATAATTTAATAATTCACTTTTCACTTTTTAAATAAGCATCTCTGGGTTAGTGGACTTCGGTTACCGGTTGGTAAATTTCTCCTCTTTTGACTTTCAGGTTTTCCAGAAAATTCGGTCGTGAATTTAGTATCACGAGAGTAGTTTCTCTAGATGTTATTTCCCTATCCTAACCTTATATGCAAATATGCCCAGGAAGTGGGCCTAAATCTATCTGAATTTAACCACTGCGATGAATTTGGTCCGGTCCGTCAAATAAAAGGCAAAAACGGACTTACCGGGGATCCCTCGATGGATGTTTTAGATGGTTAGCTCTTACTTGTTGAATTTTTGATTCTCTAGCTGCTGACAGCTGCTGGTGTCGCTGCTGATGGCGCTGCTACTGGAACAAATTATGATGCGGACGTTGTTGCTGCTGCTCGTGTTGGTACAGATGATGATGTGGGTGCTAGCGACTGATGTTAGAGCTGGGACAGATGAAACGCTACCGATGATGAACGCTGGCTGATCGAGATGAGTTGATGGTGATTGCGAAACTGCATTAACTGAACTTCCAGATGTCTATGGCAGTAATTAGAACGGGTGATGGATTGATTTAACACTTTCGGCTGACTGAACAACAATTATTGCTGTGGACACTTAAAATGCTGCCTTGCCGTTGCTGCGTATTTTAAACTATGGGGCGCAAACCAACGCAGAACAGCGACAGGTGGCTGAGACCCTGCCGGGACCATTACGCTTCCCCGTCGGAGTTACCTCCGGATTCGGACTTGGGGGGGAATAGTTGCGCGGGTCTAACTGGGGGGTCTCCAGTTCGCGATATGCAGTTCGCGATATGCTGGCAGATATGGGGTGGCAAATTGCTACTATCGCAACCGTTTAAGTGCCGCACGGTAATAATGCGGTTTCTGTGCGAATGCCGGTGTTGCGATGTAGATTTTATTCGCACTTTCAGATCTTTGCTTCTACTGCTCGACTCTCGGTGGCCCGATAATGATTTCGGTGTCTCACCGGACTGGTGTCTTTGCTGCTGGAGTTGAACATAACTTTAGCGGCGGTCACGAAATTATAATTTCACCAACTTACCAAATAGATTTTGGGGGTTACACGGATTCTCGGTAATGTATGGCACTTAACTCCCTGATGAATGGCCAGATTCCTGGTAATGGCTCAAAAGATGTGGCACCAAATAAATAACTTTTTCACTCTCAATACTGTTGGAGGTTATTTCACAATTTGGTATCTTTTCGAATAACTTCCTTGCGGTAAACGTTTGTTTCTTCCAATGGCGGTTTTCAGAATAACTGAACAATATTTTGGCGTCGGTCTAGAAAGCTCGCCATTTCAATAAACGTTTACTGCTATTACATCAGCCGATTTTCTTGTTGGTGTTAGTGATGGCCTGATGTTGTTTCGCGGATAAATTATTTCATTTCTGCTTTGTTTACCTTTTTGCAGCTCGCCTGGGTGTATCGCCTGCGGGTGGTGATGGTTGGACGATTCGTTCGGGTGTCGACTGTTACCACTAGAGGGAGCCGCTGGTGTGATTAGCGCCGATACTGCGCCGCCACAAACTCAAAAAATGAAAAGAAAAACTAAAAACTGGACCAAAAATAAGAGCTCTATCGCACGGTTACTTGTTAAGAGGCTAAACTCGACCAATTCGGAACCTTAGCTCGCACTAGCAGCCTTGGAGAAAAGTTAGTCTTTCTTAAAGGAAGTGAACTCGCAGGATCTGAAGATCCCCAGCTTACATCTGCTGGAGTTGAAAAATTAACCTTTAAGAATCTAACCTCGAATACGCGAGAACGCAACAAAAGTTTGTTTGTTTTGTTGGGCTTACGTCTGCTGTGCCCGATAAACGGAACTGAATCTAAAACTTGAAATAAAAATAAATTCGGCGTACGACTTACGTCTGCTGTACCCGATAAACGGAACTGGACTAAACTTTAAAATCGCAATAAATTCGGCGCACAGCTTGCATCTGCTGTGCCCGATAAACGGAACGATACTAAAACTTGGAATTTATTTTGAAAGGCGTGAAGCCTGATAACTGAAAACACTATAATCTAATTGAATTCATCGGCTAATGGCCGGAAAAATCTTAAAATCTACTTGAAATCATCGGTTAGTAACCCGAAAAATCTTATAAAATATTTCAAATCGTCGGTTAGAAACCGGAAAAATCTTGATTTAAAATCCTACAAACTAATTCAAACATCGGTTAATTACCGGTAAATTCTTAATTAAATCTTACAGATTCTAATTTAAATCGTCGGTTGATAACAGGAAAATCTCAATTTAAGAATAAATGATGGGATGAAACCCGTTTACTATTCAATATTTTAAATTTTCGTAAAGTAATCATCTTATTCCACGACAGTAGTCGCCCTAATATTATTGTTCCGACTGCACACAGATAAAACTGTTCCCACTTACTCTTGTTGTGGGGATTCAATAAATGTTCAAATCATCTACTTATCGTCTATGGACATATTAAATGTTCTAACTAAATTACTGTGTTTACACAGCATACTTTAGGGCGCTTACGCACAAATGAAACCGAAAATGAAAAGGGGTTATCTATCGGTAAAGCAAACGAAATTGCTAGATAACTAATATGTATGAATAAATTTTTTAACACTATGAATGTAATGATTTTAAAAATTTACAAATAGATGACTGTTACAGTCTAATTATTCTTAGAAATTATGTGTGTATAATATTGTTTACTTAAAAATTTTCCTGTAAATAGAAATGGTTAATTATATATGTGTAACAAAATATTATGACATATGTGTATGACAGTTAGTAAGCGAATCTAAGATATTATGTAGGAGAACCAAAAATAATTATATATTCAAATGCATCTGGTTATAAACTGGCTATGGTGTAATAACCGGTTTAAAATTTGAACGTCCAATGAATGATATGCTTGTTTTTGGTTCTATCTGGGTTAAATTTAAATCAAAAGTTATCAATAAAGAATCCAAAAATATCTCTATTCAATTTTCTCTCTCTTCGATTTTGTTCGACCAGACACGAATAGAAAAGTTTAAATTACTAATGTTGAGTGTTTTTCAGACCAAGTTGTTCGTGATTATTCTGTTCGATGAAAATGTTATATATTCTATAACCTTGCTGGCTTTTTTGGTCGCAATTCCAATGTATTAAATAAAACTATTTAATTCAATTGTTTTCCCTACGTTTCGATGCTTTATTGGCATCCTCTTCAGGGGAGTTTTATTCTAAATAACAATGATAACAATTAATATTACATTTAGTATTTTCCGTTCACTGTTCACACTTACTTCGTTTTTCTATATATTTATTTGCATGTCTATTTAGTGTTAATCTAACATAAATGTATATATGTCGTACATGTATGTTTTCTCCACACTATATATGTTTGTCCAGTGTTAGCGTCATGTAGTAGTGACAATTTGTCTTGTCTTTGTCCTCTTTTGTGTTCATACTTATGTCATGTTTTTGTTGAATTCTCAAACTCTCTAGTGTATATCTCCTGTTAGTGTTCTTCTCTCTGTCTATAATTCTGACGTTTTCCATGTCTGGTGTGTGATTGTTCTCCATCATATGTTGTGAGAGTGCAGTGCTCATTCTCCTGTTCCTTATGTCTGCCTTGTGTTCTGTCATTCTAGTTTCCAATGATCTTTTAGTGGTGCCAATGTATATTTGCCCACATGTTTCATCAGTGTTGCCAGTGCATGAAATTTCATATACTACATTGTGTTGGTGGTTTTTGTGTATCCGGGTTTTTGTCTTGGAGAATATGTTCTGTAGGGTATTGTTGGGTTTGTGTGCAATTTTAATGTCATTATTGAAAATGTTTTTCAGTAATTTGTTATCTGTTAGCGATGGTATGTATTTGACGCTTATATATGATGTGTTTTCGTTTCGATTTTCCGTAAGTTGGGTTGTAGTGTTTGTTGTCCTATTGTTATATTTTTGTATTAAGTGTTTTATGATATATTGTGGATAGTTGTTTTTGTGGAGAATTTTAGTTATGATTTTGTAATTTTTGTTGTGGAATTTTTCATGACTGTTATCGAAAACTGTTTTAATGAAATTGTAGGCTGTGTTTAACTTTTGATTTTGCGGTTGTGTGGAGTAATAATTCATCATTCGTCCGGATGCTGTCGGTTTTGAATACCAGTCTGTAATTAAAGTTGTTGATTGTCTGTGTATCTTCAAGTCCAGGAATGCAATGGTTTCGTCTATTTCTTTTTCTATGGTGAATTGTATTTTATTATGGTATTTGTTCAAGTGTTCTAAAATGGTGTCCGTGTCCTGTCTTTTGATGATGGCAAAAATATCATCAACATATTTAACCAACACTTTGGGTTTTATATTATGTTTCCGTAAGTCTGTAAATGTGTCGTCTAATAATACTGAAAATTGAAATCAAACAAACCAACATTAATATCAATAACTTGGGCATTACTATCAGGAAACTGAAGAACTCTGTACGACAATTATTGGACGTCGAGGATTATAGTAAATTCATTGGTACTCAACGCACATGCTACAACTCACAGTTCGAACAAGTACAACAGAACCACCGACACAAACTACAAAAGGCGAAACAGGAACACTTCGACAAATTAGGACTCACATTCAATGAGGATTGGTTCATCAATAACACCAACGTATACTTTCCAACGGAATCCAAATGGCTGCTCTCACTAGGATCCAAATTTGCCATACCAATCACAGGCAAAAGTTTCTCACCCATACACATCATCGCAGAACTGGAACAAGGAGTACAACAGCACACAGATGATAGGGAAAAGGACATCATCAGAACGAGAATAGCGAATAATATTAACAATTACAAGCGAAGGCTGAACAACACACCGAGGGAAAAGTTTATAATTACCATCTACAAACGCACGGAGAAATTACTTCGAGAGCATAGGAACAGAATCATCATCACAACAGCGGACAAGGGTAATAAAACTGTCATTATGTACAGGCGAGAATACAGCACGAAAATGTCACAACTACTGGAGGACAAAACAACATACAGGCCAACTAGAAAAGACCCCACCACCAAATTACAGAAAACTAACAATAACATCATTACAGATCTTTACAAAAACAAACATATTGACACATATCTAAAACAAAAACTTACATGTCATGCGGCAATAGCACCAAGACTCTACGGACTACCGAAAATACACAAACCTGACATACCTCTTAGACCGATCTCAGCATCTACGAACGTACCTTGCTATAACTTATCTAAACATATAGGGACAATACTGCAGAATATTATATCGGACCAATACAACATTAAAAATAGCAAAATACTTAGGGAAAGGCTAGCAGACATACCACTTGAAGATGACGACATTCTAGTCTCATTCGACGTTGTCTCATTATTCACGAACATCCCTACACATTTGGCAATTAAAAATATCATGCACCAATGGGCAACAATTTCAAAATACACGGACATACCTAGACAAACATTTTTGAAAATCCTCAATTTTTGTCTCAACGACAACAACTACTTCATCTTTGATGAAAACATATATACTCAGACGTATGGAATGCCGATGGGAAACCCACTCTCTCCAACAATAGCTGACATAGTGCTGGACAAATTATTAGACGACACATTTACAGACTTACGGAAACATAATATAAAACCCAAAGTGTTGGTTAAATATGTTGATGATATTTTTGCCATCATCAAAAGACAGGACACGGACACCATTTTAGAACACTTGAACAAATACCATAATAAAATACAATTCACCATAGAAAAAGAAATAGACGAAACCATTGCATTCCTGGACTTGAAGATACACAGACAATCAACAACTTTAATTACAGACTGGTATTCAAAACCGACAGCATCCGGACGAATGATGAATTATTACTCCACACAACCGCAAAATCAAAAGTTAAACACAGCCTACAATTTCATTAAAACAGATTTCGATAACAGTCATGAAAATTCCACAACAAAAATTACAAAATCATAACTAAAATTCTCCACAAAAACAACTATCCACAATA